>CM049316.1:46874694-48137521 GCA_026874595.1 Sipunculus nudus
TCAGACAGTGAATTTTACAATAAATCTTCACGATTTCTAATTCGTTTATATATGTATAAGCTTTGAAGGTGCATCAGCCCATTTTTAATATGACTTGAACATTTGATCTTGTCTATATATATATATAAATATATATATATATATATATATATATATATATAAATATATATATATATATATTTTAACGCCATGATGGTGTGATCTTATATCGTGTATTCAGAGAAATAATTAAACACAGATCCCGAACCAGAATGGTAAATGATCACTATATATATATATACATACAGTGTATTACTTGATTGCTCATACAGAAACCATGGCCCATGACTGAGAGGCCCTTAAAGTTATAATACACACTACATGCAGAATGGAATGTGCATATAATATATGCGTGAAGAATGCGGGCATCTACAAATGAAAGAACCAAAGTGGATCGGTGGCTGGTATATATTATTTTATTTGCAGCCATGCAGGGGGCCTGGACAGTCGAGGGGTTAAACTCTAGCTCGGCTCTCTCCGCTGGTGACCCGGGTTCGATCCCCGGCGTGGCTGTGAGAGTGGGTTGTAGTTGCCCGTCCAAGGCCGGTGGGTTTATCCACCCTAGCTCACAGACTACCGAACGCCATCATCTGAGCCATGGAGAGTACCTTGATTAGTTATGATTACTATTTGTACAATCCATGTAAAATAAATAGGTTTATAATTGATTATAACATATCTTCTCAATTGAGAAGGCTGAAATGTGTTTTATTGAATTTTTTAATAATATTTTGGTTTAATTAACCGCCTCCATTTTTACTGCCTCTTAGACACTACGCTTCCCTAAGAATTTCATGTGTTCACTATGAAAGTCCTTGCGCGATGGACCAGTCTGACACCTTCCTATCAGAATTTTTTTTCTTATTTCAAGTATCCCAGGTGTCACCCCTGGCCAGCCAACACTGGTTTTTATACTGCTTAAATTGCATGGCACACACCCGGTTCTCCCCGGAGAAGACCGACCGTGCAGTTGACACAGCCTGACATCTCCGGTCCCATGGAGACGTGACCACCCTCGTCCCCATATTAGGCTGGGACAAGCCCGATATATGAAAGCAGGACTGTCCGGTTATCTCCCCACTTATTTTAAAATTCTGGATGTAAGTCCGACATGGGCCGACACTGTCATTGCCAGATTCGAACCCATACCTCCTGGTGCAAAAGCTTATAGGATGTGAAAGTGATTTGATTATTTAAGAAGGCTTAAATATGTATTATTATATGTTGATAATTCAGTTTGATATACTCGGTCGATAGACCATTGATGCCTTTGACATTATGAGCAGTATGTTAATTAGGCCTATAACGGTAATGAAGACCATGGGGAAAATCTTCTTTTCGAGCATAGCAGTTTAAATAGCTTTGTTCACATCCCATTTTCTGTGTGTGTATGCATGCATGCATGCAAAAAAAAAAATACAAAACATTCCCACCCTATTACTGTATTCAAATATTAAAGAATATATAAATAAATCAGAAATCAAGCGGGAGAGACAAATAGATTTAACATACAGACAAAAGGATATATATAGGATTTATTTGTTAAAAAGTGGTTTATCGTAATGTTTTAATCATCTGTAATGTTAGTTATGTCCGATAAAACATTAAACAAATTGTTATAAAAATGTGTTAAATGTTATCACTGTTTCTCTATATACGCGGTGCATATATCGAAAGAATTTTCCATTAAATTATATGTCAATGACTAGTTTACATCTCTCCTATATATATGTCCCAAGCTACGATGAATATTAGAAACATATAAAATATAATAAAGATTTAGAGTATAAAAAAATACAGTTAAAATATAATTGTAATTATCATTTTTGTATGCATTTGAAACAATAATCCGAAATACCAGATATTTGACGATTTAAACAGAGGATTTTACCGTATATACGCATTATGGACCAATCACTTTTACGAGAGAGAGAGAGAGAGAGAGAGAGAGAGAGAGAGAGAGAGAGAGAGAGAGTATATAGCAGTAGTAATAGTAGTAGTAGAAGTAGTATATGCGAAAAATTATTGACATCCTTACTCAATATACGTATGAATATTTTTAATTATTCTTTAAATGAATATAAATGCCACCTGAAAATCATTGACATTTAACTCGAAATTCATTGGTCAATTTTATGTTCAGCAGTCTTTTCAATTCAAAGTATTTGAATATATAAATATATATATATATATATATATATATATATATATATATATATAAACCAACAATATAACCGTGTGTGCGCATGTGTCATATATATATATATATGTCTTATTTAACATTATCCATTTTAGAAAATTTAGAGAGCTGAAGTATTTTACATATTTATAGCTATTTTATTCAGGAAAAAAGTGGTTAGGAGAGCCAGGAAGGCTGTGGGTCGTGTTCGTTTGAAAACTCAAAATCTGAGCAGGAAAGAATAGAGCGTCTATGTTTTGGAGTTATTGTCTTATATATAATAAGAAACAAAACTAGTAGACATGCAAGCCTATTTAAACAGCGCAAGTTCTCGCTTCTATATAGCTCCATAGGCACGTGTGCCGGATACCGGCTGTTTACTTTTTAACAGAAAGGTTATAATCTGTGCATTTAAAATGAAAACTCGCGACCGGGCTGGGAAGATGCATGCAAGCAGCCAGTGTAGTTTACGGTCCTAGGGGTAGGTCACGAAACTCAGGCGTACTTGGTGTCAGAATTCAGGAAACCGAGTCCTCTGCTAACCCGCCAAGTACACCATAAAATGCGCGCCACCTGTCAGGTCTGAATGAACACCAAAAGACCTCCAAGACACGCTCCAAGCAGACGGCGCTTTTGGAGAATAAGAAGCCCCATTATCAGTCGTGCCCGGAAACCTAGACGTTTATACTTGGAGTCTAGGTATATCCCACATTTTTCCTATCTTTTATTAAGATAATTCTCGAAAAAGAAAAGAATATTTTTATTGCCTTTTTTTACATATGAATATGATTATGTAATTACAAATATAAACGTAATGGAGGACTGGGTCTTTTATCACCATATATTTTGTCTATATTCTTACGTTATGCAAACTTGCTTTCGATTTTAAATACAACTCGAGACGGATGTATATATATATATATATATATATATATATATATATATTATTTTATATTAATATATATGACGATTGGACGTTGACGGCTCGCCAGTCGCTCTCATTCCAAGACGAGAGGGACTTTGGATCATATGTATATACATGTGTGCGTGTTTGTGTGTGTGTGTGTGTGTGTGTAATAACAGACATGGGATCTTAAGATTGATCAGGCCCAATAACCTATCTCATAATGGGTCAGGCCCATTTTTTGATACCCATGCAGTATATGGAGATATATAAGGTTTCAACTTAGGGCAGGCCCATGCATCTGTCGTTGTTCATATACTATTTTCAGTATAATAGATATTCTATATTATACATACTTATATTTTACATAGTTTTATCATATCAAAAGTAAAAACAGATTTTTAATTGATTAATTTATTAAAATCTAGTGTAAAATCATTGTGCAAGTATAAACCATTAAACGTTTAGACTTTCGACCAATCAAACCCTTCACTACATATAATATACCATTTAACCATAAACATTAACTTCAACGACGAAAATAATAAATTAACACGCCGAACTTGGTCAAAATTAGGAGAGTTACTAACAAGTGGATTTAAGAAAAGATAAAAAATATCATTTTCTTTTGTTTTTAATTTACAGTAACTTAAATGGAGGGGCACAGATTGAATACCTCTGTCGGTCCAATTGACAAAGAGATCATAGAGAAGCATTTATTTCATCTTTTCTTTTTATTCAAAGCTGTAAGCATGCATGCACCGGTATATAGATCGTGATCGGATATTGGGCCTGACCCATCTTATATAAGATGGGTTGGCGCGCAACATATGTATACCGAAATGAGGTCCCAAGCCCTTCAGTTTTTTAGTTCAGGTATAAGTGATATTATATTATTTAACTGACTGTTATTTTCGCTAAACCTGTATAATGCTTATGAAATATTTCTAATGCCAATGACATACATATTCGCAGACGCTTACATATATATATAAAATGACATATTGCATGGTTAAGATTCAGTAATGGCCAAAGTTATTAACAATTATGAATAATAAAGTGCACGATTATAACATATGGAATATACATAAGCGTATATAAATGCTTAATAAATGTGTATATACTTGTAAATTCATGCATTACGTTCATTTTAAAAGGTTATACAAGAATAAGAAATCTGAAATCTTTCAGAGGTATGAAATAATTGCTCAGGGGTGGTTCATGACCAAAAAGGAGGGCTTTTTTAGCATCTCGGAAATAACTGCCAGATACAAAGAGGAATTCTTCATTAAAGATTTGCGTCTTGGCGTCGGCATTGCCACCACCATAGAACCATGCGCCCACCGAGGCGGGAATTTTTTCCCAAAACCAATTATGAATTATTCCATGCACGATCCTTGGTAATGTCTCTATGTTAATTGAATGAAACTTTTGCACGCACGTTTGGAAGGTTATCTTTTCAAGACAGCCATTTCAGGGCCAGACCTCGTTGCCTCCAGGAAAACTGTAAAATGTTTACATATGTATTCTTTCCAGAACCACGGATTTTGTATGCCATTTATTTTCTAGGTATTTTTCTTCTGGGTTTCCGTGCAATTTAAACATAAGGCAAGCAGCTGTCCGTTTGGTATTATTATGTACATGTCCCAGACTGCACGCTTATTGTAAAAAAAACATGATATACTGTATATAGTGATCGGAGCTGGTTCTCCACATGCAACAGTTGATAAAAAGTAAATAGATCTTATAGTGCCACCCAGCCTACACCTGCATGTACGTGCCACGCCCTCACCGACTGAAAAGGACAGCATGCCACCATAATACATACACCAAATGCCCAAAATTGCAGGCTTTTAATATTATTATTATTACTATTATTATTATTATTTTTATAAGAAATGATATATCTGAAAAAATGTGTATGAATGTGTGTTTTTGTGTCCTATAAAGTTTAGAGATATGAATAAGCATATATATATATATATATATATATATATATATATATATATATATATATACTAGTATATATACACACACGAAGTTTGGTTTAAACGTGTGTGTGTATATATATATATATATATATATATATATATATATATATATATATATATATATATATATATGCGTGTGCACGTTTTATATAGACACGGTTTGTATACATACAGAGGGTAAATATTCACTTTAGTGTTAAATGTGTGAGCGTGTATGCCATGGAGTTGGAACAAAATTTCACTGCATTCCCGGTTTATCTTCAGTCATCATCAAGTTTGACAAAGTATTTTAACATGTCAGTGAAAAAATCATCTGTATATGTGGGGAATTTTATCAAGATTCAGGGAATTATGTCATTATTTCGAAAAGACCGGGTTTTTTCATAAGCTATATATACATGGTGCATGACCGTATACCAGGTTATCACGTGCAGGTTGAAGGGGTTTTGTATATATATATATATAATGTAGTGAACACGTTGTTGTGAAATATTCATATCTGCATGCATGAATAAATCCTGCGTGAGTATAATCATGGCTAGTACATGGAAAGTATGATTTATTGTATATTTTATGATGACAAGACTTTCAAATTGTTATTCATTCCTGAAATAAATCAACATGAAATGTATTAATATATTTTCGCACTGATTTATATTTTGATATTTATGTGGACCTTATTGGAAAGTTCAATGATTATAGTACCTGTTTTGTGTTTATTTGTGATTTAAAATGCCGTAAAGAATATATATATATATATATATATATATATATATATATATATATATATATATATATATATAAAGTACATTTTATTGAATATACATGCACAATAGAAACGTAAAAGTACCGTTTCCCTGCGTCTGTGTTTCAGAGACTGTTCCCCTCCCCATGATCACCACGGACTGGGACTGACCAGCAGGGAAATAACGCGAGTCAGGTAAATTAACAAAATCTATAATTGTTGTCCCGTATTAGGACCTGATTGGTACGTGCATGATGGTGGCTGCATTATCTTATTGAATTTTATAATTTTTTCGTTTAGATATTTTCTTTTATTAAGTGGCTACATGTGTTTGTGCTATTGTGCATGCATGGTATTCATACCCCTTGCTGTAAAAAAAAGTGTTATAAGAAATGTGCCGAATTATAGATAACCAATTAGTCGAGATGAGTTTCTTTTTATAATTACATATGTATGTTCGGTTACATTGTTACGCCGGTTCAGGGAATGTAAACCTATAAGGTGTGTTTCCTGCATTTTTTAGGGATATCGTCCTGAAACCGCGATAGGCAAGTATGTGGGTAGATGGAATGTTGTTTTAAATTATACTAATTAAAGAAATCAGTAATAGGCGGTGTAAAGCCAACAGCCCTGACGAAGTAGGGATCATCTTGTAATCGCACTCCTCATTAGTTCATGGAACCTGACACCTCCGGACATCCCGGGGCCTGGGTCTTTATGTATATACCTCAAATCTCCGGCGAAAGGTCAGCCGAGATGAAACACACGTTGTTCATCCCCGTCATGATTTAACGGACAGCCTGGGCCCCAGTGCCATGGCACTTCATTTGAGAACAGCCGATATCGCTAACTTGCCTTGGGTATTTCCTGGAAATAAGGACAGACAACTGGACGCCAGTTGGTCGGTCGGATGATGGAAGGCACCTTTGGTTTGTATGGCGCTGGACGTGAGATATGGTGACCTGAGCGCTGGCCGCCATTTGCAAGAACCGTCGCTTGGGTAGGTTGAGGGGGCACGCAGGTGGCTGTACCCCTTGCCTTTGTTACCAGACGGACAGCATTGACTATCTTCTGTTTCTCCATTGGAAAGCCTTGTGCTCGTCTAATGGTCCTAATACAACGAGAAGGGGAAATGGACAGGGCTGCGGCAGCACGCTGTATAGTGATCCAGCTCCAAATTGCCAGAAATTACCCCACACGGGAGGCCACTAGAGTATTAGTGGGAAATCAAATAGTGGTCTGTCCGGCAAAAACTCTAATAAAGCAAGAGTTATGCTCAGAAATACTTCCCTTCCATTAGGTGGGACTACTGGCATGTGGTCGAGCATGCAGACGCGGCCAGAGTTTTATGGTCACAAGTTATTGTGCACCCCGTGATAAAGCAGACTCGCGCATGCTTTATAAAAGTTTGTTCAAACCATGTGACCACTCCAGGCATTGTCACTTGCGTCATTTTGGTCTATTCTTATTTTTTTTGTGCTTTTTTTCTTTTGCCTGTTTGATTTTTTTTTTATTTGAAATACACATCTCAGCTTTTGCAACCATTTTGCTGGAAAAAAAGTATGGGCAGTACATATATATTCTTATCTTATGCCTCATTATATGACTAATGTAGGAAACAGCACAACATGTTTGATAGGTTTCAAACACTCATTATACATCATCATGAAGAAGTAAAACTGTTCATGTTGTGACTATTTTGGTCATTTTCCTAAAGCATCCGTTATTAAGCAAAGACTTGAATAGACCCGACCTGGTCACAGGTGTGATCCTTACATGTATAATTATATGGTATAGCATACCGTTCAGTACACTCGGGGAAAGATTGTACATGCAGCGTTTCAGCGCGAGGCACATGTTAAACGTACTTGCATGAGAAAACTTAGAGTGATGCCCTCCCATTATTTAGGATGACCAAGTTAACTGAAAATAACGTCCACCCTGACAAGCTTGTGTAATTAACAGCATGCAATTACTAATTGTTAGATCAGAAATGAGCTCCATTAACCTGATTGAGTGCTCATTCAAGACTGTTTCCCCCGGAGCCACGGAAGAGCTGGACATTTTCTTTATTTAAAACGCCCATATTTTTTCCATTTACTGTAATTTTGCGGACCAGAGATTTAAACCCCGGCGATGACGCCTTGAAGGTCGCCAAAAGTCAGTGGTTGACCTTTCGATTTGTAGCGAGTCAGCGTTGAAAGCCCCTCTTTAAAAGTTTGTTTCTTTGGAGTTAAGTTTTTATATAAAATATTCGTTTGTTTGAAACATGAAACAGGATAGAATAGTATTCATAATTCCTCTTGCTATGCCATAAATAAATAAACGCCGATTTTGACCTGACGTCGCTCTGTAGCATATCGTAGCAGAATGTTTAAAATCATCCTTTGTTCATACACAGAGTTATTTTTCCTGACGCGTGCTTATCGTTAAACAAACATTTTCTAATAGTTTTTTTATATTATTTTGTACTGTGAATATTATATCAAACAAGTGCGATATCCACAAAACCCGGTTTTCATATACTTCCGACTTTTTACAAATACTTAGCATTAATACTGTAAACATTGTCATATGGAGTCTAAGACATAGCTCAGATATGCTTTAACAGTACTAGCGATGGAAAGCTCGTAGCAACATTTCAATAAATACGGTGTCAGGCTAGAAATACGGGCATGTACTGGTATAATGCCATCAGTGTGTAAGAAGTCTGCCAACTAGCGCCCCCTGGCGGCCCTATTGTGCCTCTTTACAAGTGAGCATCTCTCCCGATTATTAGTCCAAGTCTTGTTTGCTGCGTTATTACATATAAAGAAAAATTATCTGAATAAAAGTGTCGGTAAATAAAAGAAGTTTCTTACATAAAACAAGGTTCAGAGAGTGTATAGCTAATGTTAGTACAGAAAATGCACGTTATTATAATTTCACAGTAAATGCTCTTTTTTTACAATCGGCTTAACACACACAAATGAACCAAATAAAGTATGCAAGATTGAGGCAATATTTGACTTCATCTTAGTCTTTCTCTGAGTGACATGTACAGATGTTTCTGTTCATGGCCCCAGAGACTCGAAACGGATAAAAGAGGTTATCATTTGGTTGGTGATAACATAGACGAATTGTGTCATTGTATACAAACACCCACACACACACACACACACATATATATATATATATATATAGAGAGAGAGAGAGAAAAAGAGAGAGAGAGAGAGAGAGAGATAACGTTGATATAAATCCTCTGATATAAAAAACACATAAGCATGGTCATGTTGGTCATATTCCACTTCAACAATGTGCCCTCTCCATCCATGTTATCACAGTCAATAATATCAAGTCTCCAAAAAGAGGTTTTGCGAACTTTTGTAAAATTACATGTAGGTGCTACAGATTTGTGTCCTGTTGATTGAATTATATATATATATATATATATATATATATATATATAATGTATCATATACAGTTAGTTTTACTTCATGTAATGATACATTATTAATGCTCCCCTGCAATGGTCGAGCGCTTTCACTATGATGTATTGAATTTTGATGTATATTACTCTGATTTTATATATATATATATATATATATTCTAGTAGTATATAAGTGCTGAACGAATCCAACAGTGCCCTATTAGCCTTATGCTCAGCGCTGATGCACAGAATTTATAATGAAAATGTTCAGTTACACATTACGACGTGTTTTCATGCAGTCGCAATCGTCAGACGCGATGCGACAGCATGAAAACACGTGTTAATGTGTAACTGAAATTTTCGTTATAAATTCTGTATATATATATATATATAAATATATATATATATATATATATATATATATATATATATATATATATATATATATAACTGACATGAGAAGCCTTCTGTCATATTGACGCTATAATTAATAGTTGATGTTGATTATAATATATGTAATATTTGGCGTCCATACACATAAGTTTTTGTATATATTGCTTATCATTTAGTTAAATATACGTATGCGTAAACGATGAAGCTAGTTACTGCATGATAGCTGCTGCAAAGACGCTGCAAACTGAAATGCAGACACTGCCCTAAAAATGCTTGCCCATGATTAAATTTAGACTGTATGAATTGTAAAGGATACTCATCGACAGCCGCATTATTATCCACAAACCTTTGACATTTATTGTACTCTATATATGTCTATCGTGAGGGCCAACATTTCAGTGATGGTCTGGTAAATCAGTTAATGGATATCAGTCTTATTCAGACTCGCAGAAGATAATTTGGTTCTTTTGAATTTGTGTGGAAAAGTATATACATAGGATGATAAAAAAAATGTTATCTATATATTTTTTAAACTTGCGTAAACCATTTAAATGTTTTTCCTTGTATTGTGATTTATAGTGTGATTTATATTTTTCTACATAGCATGCACTGTATGTTCATATATATATATATATATATATATATATATATATATATATATATATGAGAGAGAGAGAGAGAGAGAGAGAGAGAGAGAGAGACTAACTTATTTATTTTAACACAAAGCTCACAGGCTTCATCGTCAGGTGGTAAGTGGGAACGGGTAGAAAGGTGTTATATGTATATATATAGAAGAATAACAGTGTATAAAGTCCATAATGTAAGTACAGGGTATTTACATTCTGGCTGGATACGAATTTTTTTATTGGATTTTACAATAAAAAAAAAGTCTATAACATTTTCTGAACTTATATATTTGTGGGAATATCTGTAATTTTTTGGTCTAAAATAAAAGTCATCTCTCTCTGATGTTCTAGGGGAATTGATATACTTCTTTTTTTACTTTCTACATCATAAAACTTAATTTGCCTTTAACCACGGTCATAAAAACAGATCATTACATAGAGGTATATACAGTTTTGCAGACTCGAGTCTTTCGGCAGCCCAGGGGTATGAATATTCTTCGACTCTATGACACGGCGTTCTTCACCATGTCCGGTGAAATGACGAATCTGTGACTCCAGTGACGAATTATAAGACTCAGCTGGCGTGTGGTATTTGATGGGTTAGTACCGTAATGATCATTGGTGGACGGACGATGAAAGTTAGGAGACTCGCGAAGTCTGTTACTCCCTTGTGTTTATTGACATATCAGACGTTTATGTGATTTCATATATATGTTATTCCATTCGTCTGTGGCCTTTCACAGACAGTGATCACGAAGACCATTCCTGTTCACCAACATCGTGTAGTCCTTGTTAGATCATGATCATGACGACTTTTGGCTCAAGTGTCGTCTGGTCCATGATAAAGATCAGGACCACGACGAATCTGTGACTCGGCTAACGTATGGTCTCGTGTGGCCCACGGTAGGGTGATGGCGATTATGTGACTGAGTTGGAGTTGGGTCCATGGTAGGCTAAGGTGACGCTCATTCTGTGACTCGTATAGGGGTGTGGTCCTTGGTAGGTCAGGGGACGACGATTTTGTTACTTGTCTGAAGTGTGGTCTCTGGTAGGTAAGGATTACGGCGAATTTGTGACTCTGTTGGCGTGTGATCCTTGGAAGGTCAGGATTACGATGAAACTGTGACGCATTTGGAGTGTGGTCTTTGGTAGTTAATTATTACGACGAATCTGTGACTCTAATGGCCATTTTAGGCGGCCACAGTGATGACTACGTTGTAGCTCAATTGGCTTGTGATCTTTTGTAGGCCAGGGCGAAGACGATTATGTGACTCATTTGGCCTGTGGTCCTTGGTAGGTCAGGGTGACGACAATTCTGTGACTCATTCGGCCTGTGGTGCTTGGAAGGTCAGGATGACGACGATTTTGTTACACATCGGAAGTGAGGTGTTTGGTAGGTAAGGATTATGGCGAATCTGTGACTCTGATGATGTGATCCTTGGAAGGTCGAGTGAAGACGATTCTGTGACTCATTTGGAGTGTGGTCCATTTTAGGCCACAGTGATGAATATGTTGTAGCTCATTTGGCCTGTGATCCTTAGTAGGCCAGGGCGAAGACGATTCTATGACTCTGATAGGGTTTGGTCCTTATAGAGGGTCAGGATGACGACGATTCGGTGACTCATTTGCAGTTTAGTCTTTGGGAAGTAAGGATTACGAAGATTCTGTGACTAAATTGGAGTGTGGTGTCCTGTAGGTTAGGATTACGACGATTCTGTGACTCTGATAGGATTTGGTCCATGGAAGGTCGATCAGGATGACGACGATTCTGTGACTCTGATATAGGATTTTGTCCATGGAAGGTCGATCAGGATGACGACGATTCTGTGACTCGGATGGAGTGTAGTCCTTCCTAGGTCAGGGTGTCGATGATTTTCGACGATTTTTTTACTCGTCTGAATTGTGGTCTTTGGGAGGTTAGGATTACGGCGAATCTGTGACTCTGTTGGCGTGTGATCCTTGGAAGGTCAGGATGACGACGATTCTGTGACGCATTTGGAGTTTGGTCTTTGGTAGTTAATTATTACGACGAATCTGTGACTCTGATGGCCGGTGGTCTTTGGTGGGTCAGGATGACGACGATTCTGTGACTCCGGTGGAGTGTGGTCCTGGTAGGTCAGGATGATGACGATTCTGTGACTCCGTTGGAGTGTGATCCTGGTAGGTCAGGATGAAGACGATTCTGTGACTCCGGTGGAGTGTGGTCCTGGTAGGTCAGGATGATGACGATAATGTGACTCCGGTGGAGTGTGGTCCTGGTAGATCAGGGTGATGACGATTCTGTGACTCCGGTGGAGTGTGGTCTTCGCACATCCAAGAACATGATGATCCTGTAATTCCATGGCTGAATTGCTTCCAGCAAGTCAGGGGCATAAATCGCTGAGGATCTCAACTTTATTATTAAGAATTAGAGGGACACATAAATTGTCAGTTATATCAATGTTGTAAACACCTTGGTTGTATACGTATTAAATATGGATGTGTTTATGCACCCTATACACCTTAAGATACATGCTTAAATATACATGCGGTATGAGACAGATATAGTGCTTATGCGCTATATGTGGGCGTTCCTGGTCTAAATCTTGAAGTTTATATTATAAGAACCCCTCGGCGTCTGTTGATGAATGAGCTCTTGGCGGCTTGTTTATGTGCGTGATGGCCAGTTCTGTCACACCAACGCACATAGATCCTGTCCCGAAATGACATTTATTTCTTTGTAAACACGTTGATATACAGTCTGTGTGGACCAAGGGGGAAGTACACCCTACAAAAATGGCGCGCTTCTGATTTAATGATCAATACTTCTCAAACAAGCGGCAAGGTTACCAATCAGCTATATCACTCATAGGTCGTGTCGACGGCAGATCTGAGCTTTGTCGGGCGGATATGGACAAAACGGTTCCAGTCGCTTTTAGTTTACATCTGTCAGATAACAAGGAGTACAATTTAGCCAGTCAGACTAGAGTGTTATGTAAAAAATATGATTTTATAGCTATGAACAAGTGGGCCAAACCAGTGAGAGTATGTGGTATCGGAGATATTGTAAGAGTGCTTTAGGGCGCTACATGCAGATACATATGATAACTGCAGTCGGGGAACGTGTCAAGAAGGCCGTTTATGATTCCTCCATATGTATTATGCCTAAGCCCTTTCCTTTCTGCAAATACTTGAAGTGCTCGTAAATTTAGCTTATGCATGTTGAATTCAGCATTGTGGAGCGACTCCCGCCAAGCCCTTTTCTACTTCATCTGTTTGACTGACCTACTTATACAATATCATACACCCACCTATAACCGGTCTACAGGCAGACGGTGATCTCATCGTGGTGCATACATACATTACATACACAAATATGTATATATTCACACAGTCATCTTTACATGTGTATGTACATAAATACATGTACAAACAAATGTGCATACATACACAAAAACAGTTGTGGTATGTTGCTTGTTATATTATTCACATATACACACACACACACATATATATATCTGGATGTGCTTTTAAGTATGTGATATTTACAAGTGTTTACACTTGCGCTGATGTTACACTAAGGCAAATTAACTTTTCCTGCAGTTGACATGTATATTAATAATTGATAACTGCTTCATTAAAAATAATGAAATTATCATATATTTACTCTTGTTGTATAGAGATTTAAAAAAAAACTTATTTTATCTCGTTTTCCCTTTAAAATGATTGTTTGAATTAACGCCTTCCCTATGTGCTGTACAATTATAAGACGACATCAACGATATATATATATACACACGCAACATTTCGATAACGAAACTGAGGAAATATACCCATTTGTTCCAGAAAGAGTTTTAAACAGCTTTAACCACTAAAGCGACACTGGTGAGTGATCCATGAACTATGCTGAACTGAATTAAAATGGCGCTTGCAACCTGTAAAGCAAAATATATGACGAATAAGCCACTCCACACGGAATAAATAAAATGATATGAACTGTCATATATAAACATGTATATAATCTTGCTATTTGCAAACAGTTTACAACTTTGTTCGTGCTTTTCTTCTTCTGGAAGTTGTGTTTGTCAGGAGAGGGTTAACATTCAGATTTGGAGCTGTTGTGGTCAAATCGACTAATTTTGTTGTACTTCAGACATTTCATTTGTGTGAAAATCATCATCGTCATAGTTCATTGAAAACGCATTATAGTCCAGCCTAAAAGTTTAATATTATAATCAAAGCATTATAAGTACAATTAATTTTATTATTGTTATTATTGTGATTCTGATGATGATTATTATTATTATTATTATTATTATTATTATTATTATTCACGATGTCCTTTTGGAAGTTTTTTTACCCTACATATATTCCATGCTATACAATGATGTAACTCTGTCTATCTGTCTATCTATCTATCTATCTATCTATCTATCTATCTATCTATATATATATAATTTGTATTGTTCACATAGCGTGAATTCAATACATCGCGGTGATAGTGCTCTACCGTATGGGAGCGTTTATAAATAACTGAAGTACGGTTAGTTTGACTTCATCAGTTTGTGCTACAGATCTGTTTCGTGAGAGCATGCAGCATTCAAGCCGGCTCACTCTTCAGGTACAAACTGGAGTGAACAGATATTTAGGTGAAGTTCGTCGTAATGGGTAGGATTTATCTGGGGTTACTAGGTTCGGTGAGGCATGTATTTAAAGTTTTTGTTTTGTTGGTGAATAAGGATATATATATATATATATATATATATATATATATATATATATATATATATATATATATATATATATTTATATATATATATATAAGTTTAGCTTCTCCATACTTGCATTATGATTCCTTCCCTCTCTGGCTTATTACTAGAGTAATTGAGTAAATATAGGAATATTTTCATTATATATGTCATATTTCTTTCTTGAAAATAATTAATATCGTGCTCTAGCTGTAATATATACTCAAACGTTTGTCCTCTATGCAATGCGTCTTGTATATAGTGCATTGGTAATCACATTCAAGGCTTATACACATTGTAATAAATGCCACACACAGACCGAGATCACCTTGGGGCATGATCCTTTGTGTTTTGTATTGGGGATAAGAAATCAACTAGAAATTTACATAAAAAAACGACTTGATGAACACGAAAAAATATTCTATTTTAATTAACAGAAATGAGGCCAGCTCAACTTATATAAGTCACTATAGATTTCCTATGAACTATATATAGTATCTCGAGTACATAGTATCTCGAGTACCGTGCACCTCTGCATATATAGTGTAACATTATATGTCTGACCCAGTATATCTTACTGTATTATTAATCTTCTTGTTTTCCTTTTTCTCATTTTCTTATTGTCATTATAATTGTTATTTATTATCATTATCATTATTATTATTATTATAATTATTATATATATTATTATTTAATATTATAAACAATATACATACATGCATGTATTAAAAATATCCAGAACTAACACATTAGGACATGTTTATACTGCTTCTATACGGTATATTTAAATGTATCGAAATCTCGATATCAATAAGATTACATTATTTATAGATTAAATAATAAAAGATGCTTGTGGGTATATATACGTTTCTAATTACACAGCATTATATTTCCGTAAACCTGCGTGATATTTCTTAGTTAACTCGACAGCTGTGAAGAGTTTAATGTCCTTACATGTTTTCAACTTTGTTTGAATATGGATATTTACTGCACGCATAAAATATGGTCAGATGATAACCGCTTGTTCATAAATAATTTCTTATACACACAACACGAGAGAGGCACTGGCAAAGCTCCCCTAATATAACATGTATGACATGCACACATACATATTACCTCATATATTTTCCCATACAATTCTTTTTCCATATATATATATATATATATATATATATATATATATATATATATATATAACTGAATTAAGTGCCAATAGTGTAGAAAATCATATTTCAGCGGTTAATCTTAATTTTTGTTTATGAAAATTACTGTATATAAGGATATATATAGATCAATTGAATGAACGATTTATACATAGGACATTGAGAATTAAGAGATGTTTTAGTGAGTTGCTTATCTAACATGTTTAAATAAAGATTGTTGACAATGCTAATGGATTATGTAGCTGAATAGTACATCTAATGCCGTGTATATTAATTCTTCTCCGTATAAATCTGACATGCTGATGCTTTTGGATTATATTTTATTCATTTTACTGCATGATGGAGACAACGTCGGTGAATTAATTATGCAGTCGTCACAAGTCGCACAAACAAAGTTCACGTGACTACCGCATGATATATTTATATAAGATCAGCCTCACTTGTCTGACTTTTGAATTTATACTTGGCTTATAGGGCAACGGATATATTACCTTTTTTCACCTGCATATAGAAGTGTATGTGCATGTGCATGGCCTTAAATTATAATTATCTCTATTATTTCTTCACGTATGCATGTATCTTAATTGCATATATAAAGGCCTTTTGCATGCATATATGCACAGTTCCACTTTGCATGCTGTATGTCCGTTATGAAGCATTTAGAGTGTCAACAATACGTATGTCAGTTTAAAATTAAACACCGAAACTTCCCACCACATGTAGTTTATTTATTTGGTATTTTATATATGTAAGTCTAATAGAAACGGCGAAATGAATTACAAAACTCTCCCTTACTTCCTGCATGTAACCCCCCCCCCCCTCTTTCTCTCTCTCTCTCTCTCTCTCTCTCTCTCTATATATATATATATATATATATATATATATGCATATGTGTCAATGGGCATTCGTGTAAACAGATGAAATAATACAGAACATATACATATATTTGTGTGGGGTCCGTGTGGCTGTCAAGGTGACCTATAAATGTCTGTAATGATAAACTATATAGATATCTTGATATTGTTTTTAGAACAGTGAAAGCAACCCGTTTGCGATTTGACCCCAGTCATAAATCTATACATGAAGTGTTTTCATGATCATAAACTTGGAGCGAGGCGGCCCGCACATGATAATGTTGTGTAGCCGAAGCACGTGTACCTTTATCCTGACAGCATTTTATGGTTCTTATTTCAAGTATACTGGTAATTTATATATACATCCACAGACAACGCTTGCACCCCTCAAAATATATACTCAAGTATCATATATGTGTGTGAGTGTGTGTGTGTGTGCCTAAGTTTCCATCCTTTATCCCAGCTTTTATTTATTTTAATTATGAAAATAAAACCTTTGTGAAACACTCTGTTTATAAATAGTTATCTTCAGTAATTAACGCAAATATTATAAAGTTAACCATATGTTATACTTAAACCTCATGTATGTTATATCATTTTAAACGTTTTATTCGTTATATTTTGTACACACTTCTTGAATTCTGCAATTATATATAAGCATGTTTGTAAACTGGCCATCATTGAACAATATTTAACATATTTAATGTACAATAATGCTATGAATGGTCATAAGATAATGAATTATATATTATTTATGTAGTTAAAATAATATTTATATAAGTATACTCTAGTGACATTAATTGTATAGATGTACCTAATCCTCGGTGTAAATTAAGGTATATATATATATATATATATATATATATATATATATATATATATATATATATATATATATATATATATATATATATATATATATTCAAAATGTAATGATTTATGTAATAGATCGGTTGACAGTACAGTTAACCATGCATGTTACAGGCAGACAGGTACGCATGCCTGTGAACAAGAATCGCTTGTTCCGACGGGTTAGAGAAGCATGTATGTAAGTAGGTATTTATAGATATTTTTATTTATTTGCGTAATGGCTTACGAGTTCATCTTTACTACTTGACTGATAAATTTAACATGTTTGTTGATGTGTGTATATATACATGTATGTGATGCGTGTGTGCAGTTAGAAAGAAATGAGCCTATAAAAAGACCAAACTAAACTAGAAAAAGTAACCAATTATGCAAAACCTATATAAGACAATATAAAGATTACCATGGGGATGTTTATTTTGCAGTTCTCATTCATATCATATTTATATTACATTTTTAATTATATTTACTGTTATTTACTTTATACATTTTTTTATACTATATTTTACCATAAAAAAAAATATTTAGTATTTCTGCTATATAATATATAATATATAATATAGTTTTAATAATATATTATATTTATCATATTATATTATATTTATTGTGCCGGTAACATTTGGGTATTACATATTCACGCAGTGGCATTAACATTTCATTGATTCCACTAAGTAATTACCATAAAAACGACACTCTCCCCGTATTTAAACCATCCATCCGTATGGTCAGATGATATTAGTTAATTAGCCAAAACAGATATTCACATTATCAAGTATAAAACGGATAATCTTAATTTAATCTCATTACGATATGAGTCGTCCACTGTTCTTGCGTAAATATAGGCTTCACACATATACATCTCATACAGGGCGAGGCGTATACTAGTATACATGAATTATTGTGGTTCTGTCCATTACACGTTCCTTACCATATGGTAAAATCCATTTACATGTATGTCTTATATAAATGATATTATGAGAAGAAATGTTGCAACCAGCCACGAGGTGCCATGGCAACGGGACTGTCGCGGAGGTTTCTTTAAACATGCATATATGGCAATATACCTTTAGGTATCCCTCCCGAGTCTGGTATTATAATTTCACTTCTAATGTTCATCTAAATCTGTGTGTAATAATTAACCTCTTATTAATCACACAACACACACACACACACACACACATATATATATATATATATATATATATATATATATATATATATATATATATACATATGCGTCTTTCTGCTTGATAACTAAAAACACTATAGCACCGAAATATGTGGGGATTTAATATGGTTTATTGGTAGGCTGAATTTTATAAATAGATATTTAGTTCAAAGAGTGTCCCATGCATGCACCCCCAATGCAACACTCAAATTAATCCGGCCCGGCTGAATGAGATCTATTTGACCTGCACACACACATATACATGCACATTGACACCTTCAGGCCAATATTGTAAAATAACTGGTTATCTTTTTTTTTTAATTTCTAATATTTAGCACTTTCACCTTTTAATTCTGATGTATAAGCCAAAATATTTTGGAGATCAAATGTGCCTTTGTGTACAGGACTTTCACAGTATATACAAAGAGTGGCATGTTTGTACGGAGATTTAACCATTAGTTATGCTTCAGATTATACAGTCATTAAATACTGCAGAGGTACCCACGACCGGTTCAATAATGACCTATGGAAAACGTTTGGTCTGATTTGATTACATCAGGTCCACCTGTTTTATCTGTGATTAATAGTACTTTGATTCACCGGCCGTCCTTGATTGTAAACACTACAGGTAAATACACTATAGAAATTAATTAGCAGTCATCAAAACTAATTAGTCCATCAGTAAAAGTTATACCTAAGATTTCTCATTACCAAAGAAACTCGTGTATATCCTATAGTTTACGGTGCTGCATGATCTTCGTCAATAATTGCGCTTATATGGGGTATATTTGATTTCCATAATATTTTCAATAATACTGTTTGGATATTATGACTTATGAAAGTGTGATGATTTATCAAAGTTATTAATTACATCCTGTTCCCCGAATATTTAACCCAAATAAGCATACTGAGCATATGTGCAGAGTTTATAACTTGTAAAAATGTAACAAAAAGCATTGACCCCCAGCTTTATATAACCGCGGCCGCTACTGGCTTTAGACGTGATAAACACCTTATATATAAAGATTTGTCAAAAGTTTCGCTTTTTTGCTATCTTTCGTTCTTTTGTTATATTTATGTAATGTTTCAGCAAACCTGTTCCATGCAGTTGATCCATCTCTCTCTCTCTCTCTCTCTCTCTCTCTCTCTCTCTCTATATATATATATATATATATATATATATATATATATATAGTCAAATTTGCTAAATTCAAACCACTAAGCTCAAATTTAGCAATCTGCTGACAGCATTCCAAAGTTGACATGAAACCGCTCTCTGACAGCAACGCTACGATGCTCATAAGGCACAATTTGGTTTTTCTAAGACAGCGGCCCCCTATATCCCATGAAACAACTCAGTTATCGTCAGACAGCAACGCCCCCTTGCTCAGACAGCAGCGCACTATATCACATGAAAATCCCTTCTCGAACAGCAACGCAGAAACTCGGACGAAACAGCTCTGTCGGTCCCGGAGAGCAGCTCCACTCTGTCAGACGAAATAGCTGTCGCCCCTGGAAAGCATCACCACTGTCACCGACGAAACAGCTCTGTCGGTCCCGGAGAGCAGAGCCTCTGTGTCAGACGAAACAGCTGTGCGTATCGCCCCTGGAGAGCAGGGCCCCTGTGTAAGACGAAACAACTCTGTCGGTCCTGGAGAGCAGCGCCTCTGTGTAAGACGAAACAGCTCTGTCGGTCCTGGAGAGCAGCGTCACTGTGCATGTCCGACGAAATAGCTGTGTTTGTCGCCCCTGGAGAGCAGCGCCTTTGATTCAGACTAAACAGCTCTGTCGGTCCTGGAGAGCAGCGCCTCTGTGTAAGACGAAACAGCTCTGTCGGTCCTGGAGAGCAGCGTCACTGTGTCCGACGAAACAGCCATGCATGTAGCGCCTAGAGAGCAGCGCCTTTGTGTCAGACTAAACAGCTCTGTCGGTCCTGGAGAGCAGCGTCACTGTGTCCGACGAAACAGCTGTGTTTGTCGCCCCCGGAGAGTAGCGCCTCAGTCTAAGACGAAACAGCTCTGTCGGTCCTGGAGAGCAGCGTCACTGTGCATGTCCGACGAAATAGCTGTGTTTGTCGCCCCTGGAGAGCAGCGCCTTTGTTTCAGACTAAACAGCTCTGTCGGTCCTGGAGAGCAGCGCCTCTGTGTCAGACTAAACAGCTCTGTCGGTCATGGAGAGCAGCGCCTTTGTGTCAGACTAAACAGCTCTGTCGGTCCTGGAGAGCAGCGCCACTGTGCATGTTCGACGAAATAGCTGTGTTTGTCAACCCCTGGAGAGCAGCGCCTTTGTTTCAGACTAAACAGCTCTGTCGGTCCTGGAGAGCAGCGCCTCTGTGTCAGACTAAACAGCTCTGTCGGTCCTGGAGAGCAGCGCCTTTGTGTCAGACTAAACAGCTCTGTCGGTCCTGGAGAGCAGCGCCACTGCATGTGCATGTCCGACGAAATAGCTGTGTTTGTCGCCCCTGGAGAGCAGCGCCTTTGTGTCAGACTAAACAGCTCTGTCGTTCCTGGAGAGCAGCGCCTTTGTGTCAGACTAAACAGCTCTGTCGTTCCTGGAGAGCAGCGCCTTTGTGTCAGACTAAACAGCTCTGTCGTTCCTGGAGAGCAGCGCCTCTGTGTCAGACTAAACAGCTCTGTCGGTCCTGGAGAGCAGCGCCTCTGTGTCAGACTAAACAGCTCTGTCGGTCCTGGAGAGCATTGCCTCTGTGTCAGACTAAACAGCTCTGTCGGTCCTGGAGAGCAGCGCCTCTGTGTCAGACTAAACAGCTCTGTCGGTCCTGGAGAGCATTGCCTCTGTGTCAGACTAAACAGCTCTGTCACCCCTGGAGAACAACGTCAAAAGAAAGAACTTCGTTGCCCTCTGAGAACAGCGCCAGTGTAGCTGACAAAACTACTACATTAATGTTCTCCGTAGGCAGCGCCACGGTGTGCAGACGAAATACCTCTGTTTGTGTACTGTATTTTCTTCACAAAATGACTGGTGTGCTCATTTTGAGAGAGTGTGCTTATGCTTTTTTTCGGAGAACATACTCATTAAGAGTAGATCTGGGAACCAACGACCTCATCTCCTCCGCGAGGCACCGTGTGCCTAGAGTGGCACCCATCATGAGTAGGAGCTCAGTGACAGAGAGTAGCTGTCCTCGTATAGCTATACTCACGTAGTATTTGTAAACTACTCTTCAATTGGCAAGGCGCTACTAGTATTGTTTTGTTATAGTAACCGTTGAACTGTTGTCTTTAAACCGAGCCTGCTTTGACAACTTTGGTTTCCCATTTAGAAGATATGTCAATTGAATGTGTAATTACAGATGGCAAATTTATTTTATTTTCATCAAACTGAATGTGACAATCTGTCATTACGACTACTTGCCTTTATACCCAACAAAGATTGTAAAACAATTTACCAAGTGATGTTTGTTCATTGATGACCAGAACTTATCGATGACTGGAACTACCATCATCAACATCATCTCTACATTCTTCTGTTTCTACTCAACAATATTATAAGCTATTTACTGGACACATATATTTTTTTTATTTTATTTTTTTTTTATTTTTGGCGATTTATCTGAAAGAGCCTCTAGATTATTACCAACCATGCAGCTCGGCCCTCATCAACTTTACCGTAAGTTATGAATATGACCAATGATGTCTTAAATGTGAAGATTCATCTAGCAGAGAATTTTTTTTTCCAGTTTTTAACAATTCTGCAAAATGGTTTGATTTTACCTGCTACTGGATATATATATCTCTGAATATAATTAGAACGTTCTTCTCTCTCCGGTTTTCCATAGATGTCATTTTGACATAAAATTATCATCCTCTCTTCGTTTTCTTTGTCAATTAGGACATGAGGATTATTTTAGTAACATTAATACTAGTGTCGCTTTGCTGAGGTAGAAGTTTTATTATTGTAATATGAATCAACAGTGATTCAAAGTTGATATAATGTTAAAAAATAGGATTAATTATGTTAATTTTCTATGCATACAACAATATATTCCATGGTTCAACGCATATCACATTCTCTTTAAAACAGTCGGATATTCAAAGGTCCGTCCAGAGGTGAGACATGTAAAAATGAAATAGTTTGTCATGTAAGTTGTTTCTCTCAAACGCAAATGCTGTGGAAAGATTCGGTACTTTTTTTTATAATCCATTTTCCAATAATACGAGCGAATATAATGGCGCATTTACCCATATGGATAATAATATCACACCACGATCATGACCATGTACAGGCTAAAACAGTTCTGTATTTTTACCACAGACCTGACCGTGGGAACTAGTACATTGCCATACTTAATATAAATATATAGCAGTATATATATACGAACATATGAGGTAAAGGTGGGAGCCCCTTTATCGCAGCATTAAAATTCATATGCTTGCCTGCCGCGGAACAGGCCGGTTATCGCACCCATCAGCATGCATCACGTTCCCCGGGTATCAAATTATATTGTATTTGCCCCGTGACTCGAGAGCCGTAAGTTGGCGAATGTCGTAAAATTTTGACAGGCGGGGTATGTTTTTGGTCCTTTTATAACCCTTTCAACAATGCACCACTAGGTACACCAGTGCTAAATTATCTTGTTGAGCGAGTGATACACATACATTGAAATATATATATGTAACTTATGTGGGACAAGTGATTCTCATCTCTGGCGCGCGGTACCGCTTGCGGACTACACATGCGTATATATTGCACGATCTGTATATTCATATAAGACACTATATTAGTACCGCAAAACACTTGTCAGCGGCTGTAAAATCACCCCAAGTGCGTCGAGTGTATGACATATGGACAGTTAAACATGTTGCATGATCAGGCGACCTGCAGTCTTTCATAGCATATGCATGTATAGGACAATAAATACGGCGGCTGATGGCCATAAAAGTGACATTGCCGCTTTGACAAAGCAATTTCATCTCCAAGAATAACACAGCCTGGCTTTACAAGTGTCATTCGTGAAATTCTTTGACTGGGCTTGTGTTAATATTTAGAGAACCCAAGATTTGCCTGCGGCGAAGTCTTGTTATGAATTTTTCCATTATTAAGTGTCAGTTTGCCTTGCATAAACAGACCCGTATGTATCTAACAAAGGGCTAGTGCTCAGTAAAAGGCACACACCTCATACTTTTTTACCCCGACCAGTTAGGTGTTGAAGTAGTTAAACCTACCCCGGTAACTGTTGTTTCAAACGAGTTGCTTTTACCCCACTTATACACACGTGTTGTATATATGTGCGGGAGTTGTTCCCATGGCCAACCGCGCGCATTATTTTTACACTTTTATTACTGCCGTATCAACTAACCATTACGTAGTGCCTCCAGCTAAACTAGAATGAGATACCACCCCTCACGTATTTTGCCATTTGTGTTGACTTAACCCACTATTCGGCGGCCGCGCGTTTATAGTGAAATTCTTCATTCAAATGGTTTTTCACAGAATGCCATATTCATGGGGTTATCAGATACACCGCCTCAGTATGATACGGCTTCCCCCACACAGCCGAACAAAGAGCGTATATTAAAGAAAAAAAAATCATTGGGGTATACCTGAGCTTATGGGCGAGCCGTATGTTTATATAGCCATGTAACTAGAAGATTGTAATGATTATATGTACAGTAATTATATTATGACAAGTAATTCTAAAAGTCAGCTTGTTTTTCAAGATATACAGATTGGTAGGTAGATAGATATGAGTTATATCTTTTTGGTCATATATGATCAGGTCTGGTTACTGTCACTAGGAATTCTTTTGCTGATCTGGCCAAAATATGCGTTTATTCCGTTTCAATTTTCTACTTTCCTCACAGTCATCAGCGCTGGAAATATATATATATATATATATATATATATATATATATATATATATATATATATATATCATAAAAATATAATATACAGGAAATAGACAATTCTTGAACATGCATAGTGTAATACGCTGCTGAACACGAATGTCTGGACTGGTGTCAAGTATATCCACAGAAGAAATAAAGAAAACTTTTGTGAAGCTTGCTCTCCCTGGTACCGGTTATATTTGCTAAAGACTGAGGCTTATGTCAGTTTATATATCTAAGAGGTGTCGGACCAGGTAGAGCGGTGCGGGCGGGCGGACCTGCGGTGGGGTCACGTGACCTACTTGGTGACGGATACAGATGGGAGGCGGCACCTTTTTTGTTTACAGCACGCGTTCGGTCGTCGGCTCCTCAAGTAGACGGCCTAGTTGTGTATTTGGTTTGGTGATAAGACGGACCTTGTGTATATAGGTATATGACTGATATCATGAATAATCACCATAACCTGTTATATTCGGATTGGTTTTTGCGCTTGTTACGAGTGATATGTGTACACATACCTCTAGTTATATTTGATAGCTCTCACAGAGTACTTATTGGAACAGTGCGAAATATTGGGATAAACAGACCTCTTATCATTATTTGATAACATTTTGATTTGTATGCATGAATAACCTACTTAAGAACTTTATTAAACACATTATATATATATATATAATGGGTGTAAAAACGTTATTGAGTAGGTTATCCATGCATATTCAAGATAATGTAATCAAATAATATATATATAATATAAGGAAAATATATAGATAAATAAAATATAGATTAAAATATGATAGGTAAATATATGGAAGCATATAACATGTGACTATTTAACTGAGCTGCCTCTCATATGTTGTTTCTTCCTTCCGTTAGTTTACCGGGAAAAGCGAATCTAAATGATACGAGCTGAGGGCTGACTCCCGTACAGTGGTGCCGCGGCCGGGAGAGCGGCCTGTTACAGAGGCAGCGAGTCCCCACCGCCAGCCTGTATATATGCATTACGCTGTAACGTAGGGCATATTTTCCCTGGCTATGTATCAAAACATACAGCTCGGCAACATAATGCCGTCTTGGTGTGTGGCATGTTTTCTTAATGGAGACAAGCGAGGCAGATACGAAATGGAATAATCTCACTGGACAGCGACGTCGGGGACTGGTCAAACGGCACTTGAATACCCCATGTCATAAAAAGTATTACATCACGATCGATATTAATGTACACCATGTATTAAAACGTATTACATCACGGTTTATATTAATGTACAAGAGGGATATTTATATAAGGCTTTGATCTGTCTTCAACAACTGATTTATTAGAGTAAAATGTACTTTTATGCAAATGTTATTAATATATTACCTGGGGTTGTATGCGCCCCATAATGACAGCCCGTGGAAGCAAAGATTTCATTGAAATAGAGATTAGAGCAGTGATAGAGTGCAGGGGGGCGTTTGATTAGTATGCGTGTCAAATACGGACGTCCAGTGAGGGCCGACCTGGCACCCATTAATTTGCTCACCAAATTTTGACATGATAGGTTAAGTGAGTATTACGTCACGGGCAGGGCGGCACACGGGTCAAAATTATTAAGTTGAAGAAGTGGGAACAAAAATGTGGGGTAATTACCCGGGGGTAGGGTGCTTTCTCAAAGGCTTGCCTGACAGGGTACGGATATTACGTTCATTTACGCGAGGCCATGCGTGGAAAAGCAGATAATATTCCCTTTAAACGGCCGCACACGGCCATGATCAACGAGATGACGGGGAAACAGGGAAGAGGGGCGGGGGATTCGCGGGCGCGCATGGACCCCGTATAGAGTAAACGCTTTCTGGTTTGGATGGGGTATATACATACACCAGATGCCTCAAATCCTTCGATTCTGTTCTCAACAACAGAGCTCCCTCTCTCCATACCATATGTTCATTTCATTTGCCTGCACACAAAATGCCGCCAGCACAAAAGCTAACACCACACATAGGCCTAAGTATGAAAGTGGTCACGTATCAAATTATGTTTCTCAAACGGGATGGGGATGGGGACAAACGAAGACCCCGAGTGTTGTATGCT
Organism: Sipunculus nudus; assembly: GCA_026874595.1. Taxonomy (NCBI): domain Eukaryota; kingdom Metazoa; phylum Annelida; class Sipuncula; order Golfingiida; family Sipunculidae; genus Sipunculus; species Sipunculus nudus. The sequence continues at coordinate 46,901,668 of CM049316.1, forward strand.
CAGGGCGTCTCAGGCGGCCCAACAGCGTATTTTCGCTTTCATGTCCACATCCACGGAGTCTTAGAACAGACTTAATACTCATCATAACTCACTGGCATTGTGAACACTTATTGGTACAGGGTGGATGTCGGCGCCCTGGGTCACGATAGAGTCAGCATCCCGGATACCTGGACAGCAGAAAATTAATTACAAACTTCACCCCAAACAGTTACAGGTGCCAGGGTCTACTTTATCAAACCAAATTAAACAGCAGTCGTGTCCACAGATGGTTTCGTTTAGATCGGATATTGTAATTAGAGGCTGGGGTAATGCGCCGTATCCAGTGGCGGATACACCCACTGACGCAGCCTACAACTGATGAGGATCTATAGATAAAACAAAGTAATAGGCCCACAATCACAGCCATATTTTTTATATCTTATCTAACTAAGCTTGATAGAAATCTAAATACTTCCGTTTATATATTTATTGAGTTGATTTTTTTTTAAATTTTCAAACAACCATGAAACTTGTTAATTACACAAAACTATATCCAGTTATTCCGACATATAGACAGTGTTATCGTAAGTTATATATTTATTATCATCAAAAACGTTCTACCTTATCTGTTGATAATGAAAACAACTTACGACCAGGAAATGACCACTGATTGAATAGAAAGGTTCACACCTACTATTAAAATCTGACAAAAAAATAACATATACATATATATTTTTTATATATATAAAATACCTCATAAATTCCACAGAAAGTTCTGTTGATAAATGTACACATTGAAATCAACAAATTACGATTTTAACAGAACTTTTATTCAAAATTATAATAATGGTATATATACTGGTACATAGCATATGTAGCTATTTCTTGCAAAATTGCTAAAGATAAATCGCTCGAATGAGAATGAGGTTTCTCTGTTTAACAATAGGGCAATACAAAGGTTTGTTATAGCGATGACAGGAGCCAATCAAGTACTTGCATCTGTATAATCTCATTTTATTCTGTTTGATAACCCGCTAAAAAAAAGTTAGATGCATGGGTGATTCTGAAATAAAAAAAAATATTTTCTACATCCCATGCATTGTATGGTACACCTGTCCACACATGCATTTTACTTTTTAAGTGTTAAATTTTTTTTTAATTTAATCACTTCAAAAACATGCGCCTGGTAAAGAAACACGCTAAATATAACTGAAAATATTATGTACAAATATATAATTTTAAGTTTCCCATAATGAAAAATATAATTAAATTTTTTCAAAATATTTTAACGCTTATTGGTTAAAAATACACTACCCAAGAGTAACAAAAAAATCCATTTGTTAACCATACTGACTTTGTTAAGTTCATTATCTTTTTTTTCACTAAGTATATGATTTTGTGAGGACACAATAGGAATGATTATAGAGGGAACATTTTGACAGTTTTAATATATGATTTATAGGGACCTGTCTGCACACAATTCATACTCGGCGTCTGTGAGTATTGTGCATGTTACGTCTTCACAGTCGCCCCTGGCAGGGCTGAGGGCATATCTTTGTGTGTACAATAAAACTGATAAGCAGTTCTTCAGATGGGGATATAAAACTCTGATAAACCAGTCATACATGTAACCATTGTAAAAGCATTAGATAAGATAAGAAAATTATTCTACAAAAATATATATAGTCTGCAAGACTTATTTGGAATGAAGAAACATGCATTGTATTACTTTGGTGTTTGTTCATATACGTCACAAGATCAAAGTAGTCAACAGTTACAGTCAAGTTTGTTACTAATAGTATATAACTGTAATTTATTTACATGTAATATAAAGCTTGCCTAAATTAATTATAATTCTAATAACCCCAATACTGCTGTTACTGTTTCTTATAATGAAAACACTTTGCAAATATTTCGCTTATGAAAATATGCCAAATCTGCTTTTAAAAGTTGTGATTTTTTTTTATCTGATCCACAAAGCATAATGACATGTATAGTGACTATATAGACCTTGGCCAAATGGGACCATGCTTCATTCAAGTACACTTGTAAATTAAAAGTACTTTCATCACATATATATATACATATATTATATATATATATATATATATATAATTATCAATATTTATATATATGTGTGTGTGTGTGAATGATAAGTGTGTGCGTTCATGTAGTTTTTTTCGTAATTGTGTGTAAAAGGTTCTATGTAAAAGAATAAATTATTCACAGTATCCATACAAGTATAGTATAAAGCTGTAAGCATAGAATGCTACAACTTACAACTAACACTTCCCTAGATTGGTGGTGGTCTTCTTTTTTTCTGGGCTTACTCCGCCGGTAATTTCTATGAAAGCCACGGTGTAGAGCAGGTGTGGTGAGAGTGGCGTTCTGTGGAGAAGTGCTAATTGTAAAATACAATGTCCACAATACAGGGACAATCATCCAAATTGCTTTAAATACAGATTAGCTTTTCTTGGTAGTGTTTGAAATGCTGGGTTTTGGTTCTCACACCGGCCTAAATGGACCCCGCGTGTATTGTGTCTTGTTTACTAATTAACTGGGTGTTACTGCTTTGCTTTGTCTTATGGAGACGGAAATTCTCGACAAATTACGCCCCGGCCTTCCTTGTAAACCAGTGCGGTAAGAAAATAGCATCGCTCGGCGAACAGGCTGTCTATTGGTTAAAGACAGGCGGCGCAATTTTATGCAAAGTAATATTGTCGGCCGGTCGATATAAGGTTGTCTATTTTTGCGAAATGAATCATGCGGAAAGCCCTGTCTTTCATAAACGGCCATTTGCTCCCCAGTCAAGCAGCGTGGTCAATTGTGTATTCAAGAATTTAGTGGGGGGCGCATACAACTGTTGCATAACTGCTCAAGACTAGTTGGCGAGCCGCGGCCCGAGCCAGTACGCATACCAATACAGAGATGCCAATCCGGCGCATATCAATCCAAAAATGACAATAAAGGCATTACTGGGGGCAGGGCTAGCGAGGAGCTCGCCTGTTACTGGGCGCTCGGATTTCACAGACAGCTCGGCGGCCTGAGCAGGTCCGATAGATAAACCCTGCCATCGCCAATGAAAGTGCAAGCCGCCAATTTGATTATGATAATCGGGCCGCGTTATTGATAATCATAATTGAGGCATGCGCAGTAGGTCACTTCGGATATAAATCAGAAATGAGTTGGGCTGCGAAGTTTGTCATATTGTGAGAGCGTATTTCCGAAGATGTCACGGCGAAAACAGACTAAACCCCGGCATTTGGACGATACTGGAGATCTCGGAGACAGTTTAGCGAACGGTAAGTGTGGTTTTTGTCGTGGTGCCTGACGGGTGTGTTACTTTTGTGATGGTGCTGGGCGCGTGGTTCTCTTACAAGCCGCCCGGCCCACATGGTGTAACGTCTCACACGGTCGGCCGGTAAGCTTCATGTAGTATCCTCCCCATGTTTGCTCTTAACTTTGATACACGGCCAACCAACCATGCTTTGGGCCCCTTTTTTGCTCAGCAAAGAGTTCTTCTGTGTCTGAAGTGGTTTTGCCCTCCGTTGTTTGGTTGCAGTGTTTTTCCCCGCTCGCCCATCTTACTTGTCGCGTGTGGTTTCGGGCCTTAAAGCCTCGGGGGCTATTCTTTGCTTGGAAGATGAGTTGGAGTTCTTGGAAGTTCTTCCCGGGACTTCCGTATATCACAAGAGGCCGAGATTTCTGGGACAAGTTTTGTACTCTTCCACTTACACTTGACTGGCCTGAAAGCTTCACTATCAGCTCATTAATTGAGGAGAATTAACGAAGCCAGCGTTTCAATTACTTGTTCTTTATGGTAAAATGTTACTAGATGCGCCGTCGTTTTCATTCAGCCGTCGCGCCGTATGTAAAAAAGTTAATTCCCGTCAAAATAGAAAACTTGCAAGCTTTGCTTTGTAATTAGTGGGAAAGACATGGTACGTAAAAACCATGGAGTAAATAATGTTCTTGTGCACGGAAGATCACCAATTGTATAAAATTGGCTATAGTTAAGCGTTTATCGGTATCCGTGTCACTTTGATGTTTATTTTGTTTAAACCAGATAAAATTTAACTCTATTAATTCCGGAGATAAGAATAAGATTTTGTAAATTGTACCTGTATGTGAAAGACTTAAAATCTTCTCAAGTCAAAATTTTAGAATGCAATTTAAGTGAGATCAAGGATATATTGGCAGTTCAAGCGAGGGAATTAGGTTAAAGCTACTTACTATAGTGTCCGTGATTTTTTTGTTAGAAATTGGTCATTTTGAAAGGTTTGTGGGTATTGGGTTTCAGCCAAAGGCTGCCAGGAAACTTTGCTGTTGATGGAGATTTCATTGAACTCATCTGTCGGCCAGGTAAAAACTCAGTGCTGAAAAGCCGTCCGCCACAGCCGAGATCTCCATGGTTTTCTTGTCACAGCGCCCCTGTCGGCTTTAGGTGCCAAGGGAAGGTCACACCAGTTTGCTTCACCCAGTGAAACCACTTGTCAAATTTGTTTATGGTTAGCTTCTTCATTATAATGTACACTTTTATGAAATTTTGCATACCTACTGAATTGAGGGAGTGAAAGCTAAAATGAATATGATAAAATTGAAGTTCATGAGCAGCTAAACACACTACTATACATTTGTATTTATGCATTTGGGTTTGTGAATATACATATGTATATATAATTCATATAACAATAGAAACAATTATTATGAAAAAAATTATAATAACCTTAGGATATTAATTTATCTTGTTATTAATATCACATTAATTTAAACTCGTCAAAACCGTTCTTGGTGCTGCAAACCTAATTAACTTTGTCTACTGGTGTAAATTAGATTCAGTTGCCAGTAAAAGTGATTTAGCATCATAACTTTATAACTAGGCCCAGCTTTTTTTAATCAAACACTTGCTGGCGTATGTGCAGTTTGAATGTAAAAAATAATTTTAAATCAGAATAGAGTACTCACTACATGATTTTTAATTTTAAATATTAAAATCATGAGAAATATTTTGGATATTATTTTTGTCATAAAAAGGAAGACTTTACAGCAATGTCAGTTTTATTCAGCATTTTTAAAATAAAGAATTTATGCTACATAAATAAAATACAAATATTTTTACCTTGTTGTGCTTAATTATTTCATTATTATTATTTATTAATATAGATCATTGGCAGAATTATCAGGATACATATAGAATATTTGTTTTTTAAATCAAATAATTGAAAAATTATGATATTAATATCATTTTTATCTTTAAATAAAATAAATGCTTGCAAGAATATTTCACTGTAATTTGTAGATTTTTATATTGGTGTCTAGATATGTAAAGATCAGGAATTTCCTCTATTGTTATAACTTTAATAAGAGCTTAGTAATTTACCTTTATGATGTCTAAAGTTATCATTATTGTCTGTATTACAGTGAGATTTAAATGACATTAATTGTTCCATCTGTTAAGGACCTATTTTGCATAATGGCAGTGATATCAATGGTTCATGAGAACTTTGAATAAAGGTGTGCATCTGATAAAATGAGGCCCATTTAGGGGTATCTTGATGGACAATGGCAATTTTGCTGTCGTTAACCAATCAGAAAGTCTGAAGTGCTATCCTGTGGGGACATCATCAGACATTCCATTTCTTATAAAAGGACATCCGGCTATATGTAACAAGAAAACGAAACTGACTGTGCATGCATTGTATTGTCTTCTGAATAAATTAGACTGGCACTCTGGGTGGCGGGTACAAAATCATGTCCATTCATGCAGAAGAATTACAGCAGAATTCAAAGGGAGCTTAGGTAATAAACAAACCTATATGACTGGGGGAGGGGGCTTAAAATCGGCAAGACCTCTGTAGAGGCATCCAGTCTGATTAAATAAACAACAGGGGCATATTTGATTTTGTTAGTGTGAATAAGACATTCTGGCAATTCCATCACTCCCATGTGTTGTCTTAGGCCCCTCGCTATACCCAGGTGGGTTTGTGCGTATTTAAATATGTATGTCGATCTGATGCTAGGCATCAGTACCTCATCAATATGTCAGACAGCTGTCTTCTCAAATTGTCTTACACTAATATAAAGTGTTGCAGCTATGAAATTGGCTGCTTTTTCAAAAGGTCCAAGAAAAACATTTTAGAAGTCAGTTATTGACTAACATCTGTACAGTGTGTGTGTGTGTGTGTGTGTGTGTGTGTGTGTGTGTATATATATATATATATATATATTACCTTTCATTATATAGTGTCATAGCTCTGACTTTTTATTACACTCTTTAGTATTAGTGTGATGAAATTGTTGCAGGATACACTTTTCAACTTCAAATGCATCGATAAGTGATAAGTGATAAGAAGGATAAGTGATTTAATAGATATTTAGTTGATAGTCATTTATTTATCAGTATCTAATATATATATATATAGAAAGGTAGATAGACAGATGTGTAAATAAAAATTATTAATTGATAATAAATAATAATTTAATACTTAAATCTTTCTTTGGGTTCAATAACTTTTTTTTCTACTTCATTTGTTAGCATATTTACTTCAGTATATTATATAAATATATAATATTTGATAATAACATACAAATATATATATTTAATATATAATAATTATATATAAATATATATAAATATATATGTACTATTTAATATTTAATAATAACCTATAAATATATATATTTTATTTAATAATTTTATATATATTACACTTTTCAAGAAGAAAGGGTCTTGGAGTCAGAAATGAATTCAGAAAGCAAAAGGCAGGTTTTTTTGGAGAGAAAATTATTCTTCAAATGTATTGATCATGAAGCTGACTTATTTAGAAGCAGCAGACCAACCTGCCCATACAGCTGGTAGACATCATTGGTAAATTATTAATAGAATATCACATTGGATTGACCTGAAGATGCAGGTCTTTTTGCAGGCAAACACCTGCCCCTTAGTACAGACATTACATGCACCATACCATGGGCAGACGAGCAGGCAATTTAGCTGGCTTTTCTTATTTACTGAGCTTTATTTTTTTAAACCTGTGCTTAAAATGTTTTGTTAGTCCTTGGTCCTACTTCTTGGCCAGGTAGGAAGCCATTCCTGTGAGAGCATCGACACTGGATCACTGAACCAGTCTGTAAAAATAATTAACTTGCCAAGTAGGTTTGCTGTGTTAAATTGATGTTTTTGAAAGATTAAACACTTTATAAAAAAAACTTTCTTTTCTAAACTTAACAAGAGGAAATAGTAGGATATACAGTTGTTGCAATTATCATTGTCTATAATGAAATTAATTACTCTTGTATTACTGTTTAAAATCTTTTGTAACCATAGTTTTGATAGATATAGTGTCATTTCAGTGGAAAACACATAAATATGTAAAACTAACATGGTGTCCCTTCAAATCTGAAGAAATATCACAAGTATTTATATCACTCCCGAATTCAAAAACAAAGGAAATATTATGGCTGTGATTTTAACCCCTTATCTCTTTAATATATGCATAAGTATTCTATTTTAAAGTGTGAATTAATATTTGTTTAGCAGTTTAATTAATCTTGTTGTTTCACTAAAAACTTAGCTTTACAGAATAAAATGTTCCTGATTATATGCCTGTCAGCTGTAACTGCGACTGTAACATTTGAATAAATCCAACTAGATTTAGTTGTAAACATGTGAACCTTAAAAGATCTGCTTAAGAGCTTCCTGGTTAAACTAGTTTATATAAATAAACAGTCTTAATTAATACCCATATAGTTGCATATTACTGTGTATCTGTATTTACTCTTACATTAGCATCAGGTGCATTTTGGGACTTAGAATATTCAGTTCGTTGTTAAAATGTTCAGTTCATTTTGTAAAAATTTGTTTATCATATATGTATACATATATAAAAATACAAGGAATACTTTAACCATCCCATGTGAATAATGGAACAGAGTTGTCTATTGAAATTTATACCTTTTTATAAATTTAAATAAAATAATGTGATTTGGTAGTGGGGTGGATGTTTATTATCAGGTAAACTATTTAAAATAAAAAAAGTTTATTTATATTACATGGATTGTACAACTAGTTATAATAACTAATACGAGGCACTCTCCATGGCTCGGATGTTGGTGCTCGGTAGTCTGTAAGGGTGTAAAGGTTAAATGTAAATCTGATGTTATTAAATATGATTATTTCTTTAATGCAATTAAAAAGTATGCATATGTATTTAACAGTTCATATGGGTTTATTTCTTCTGCTTTTGACTAGTGAATCCCAAGTCAGACTTTGTGACATTTCCTCCCCCCCCCCCCCCCTCCCCCAAACCACCTCTTTTTCTCTGCTGCATCATATGATATCCCTATAAATATCCCATTTTCATTTACTTTTAGAGTTTTACAGATTTGTTCCGATATTAATTGTTTGGTAGTGTGGTAAATGTTTATTATCAGATAAATTATTTAAATGTAAAACTGATGTTCTTAAGTATGATATCTCTCATGCAATTAAAAAGTAATCATATGTATTTAACTGTTCAAATGGCTTTATTTGTTCTGCTTTTGACTAGTGAATCCCAAGTCAGACTTTTCTTCCTCCTCCCCCTGACGCCCTCTTCCCCCAGCCCCCCCCTCCCTCTTTTTCTCTGCTGCATCACATGATATCCCTATAAATGCTTTTTCTTTCTCTGTCAGTTTTTCTGCCACTTTCTCTCTCTCTTTGTTTGTCTTAACTGCCTGTCTGTCTGTCTCTCTCTCTCTCTCTATATATATATATATATTTATATTTATATATATATTTATATATATATATAAATCTATAAATATATTTTTATATAATGTAGACAATTAATTGTGTTTCACAAAATCTGTCCTTATTTAACTTAGACAGTTATATACAGGTCGATTGTAATATAATTGTTTAATCTGAAATTATACCAGGATTAATCAGCTTGAGTAATTGTAATGGGAAAGTTTTTATTCTTTCCAGGAGGTTTATGAATAACAGAAGCAGATGAGCTCCATTTCAGAACAAAGTAAAAAAAGCTACTTTGACATGTAAGCATTGATGATAAATGATCTCTTCTGGTTATCTTTATGATTACGCTGAATTGTTGTATAATCATTTTAGTTCAGAAATGTTTTCCTGGTGTGTTTCCATGATCAAAAGAGCCATTGTCGAAAAACCTTCGAAGGCTCTTCAGAAGCTTTCAACGTGGGGAAAAACAGTTGGTTGTTTTTGAGACTTTACTGACAGGTATGGAAGATACTGTGAAGAGATACACAGGCCTGGCTGCTGGTGTATGACAGCTATGCGCAAAATGTGTCTTGTGAAATTAGAGGCAGATGATACCTGGCAAAAACTCATCGCCAGATATCAATGCAGCATTCTGGCGATTAAATTTGCTTTAGCTTGAAATAAGGGCCATGCAAGCATATAAAACTCCCCCATTCTGTTGTGAGGGCTATATAATATGAGACCCAAAGAGCCCATGGTAGCATTAATGCAAGTGTTTTACTCCAAAATGGCCATGGCTGCATTGTAATGGTCTCAGCTTAATAACTCATAATTCTAGCATTACTGACATGTCTTTTGCTCGTCTGTCAGTTTTTATAGCACCCCAAACTCCAGAGAATTGCCTTTTGATGTTAAGACTAGCAGTCTTACAATGCTGGGCTGCCTAGAACTACAGCTGGATAGCAACAGCTGCAGTCTGCAAAAGAAATATCAAGACCACAGGTACTGGCGATGATTATGTCAAGTAAAGTTTCTCGCCAACAATGAGGCAAAATATGGTTCAATAATTGGCAAATGATCAACATGCAAAGAATGAAAAAGAGAAGGAAATCAGATCATCTCTGCCAGATACCTTGTCTAAGAATAGGACATAGATCGGTCTTGGCATTCAGGAACATCAGAATAAAAGGAATATAATATCTCCAAACCGTGTTCCACCGGTCATGAAATATTGATAGATGTTTTGATCAATGCCGGGGGTGCGTGCATAACTGTCAAAAGACCATCCCGAATATTCATACAATAAATACATAAATATTGTCTCCTCAAGTTAGTCAATACAATGTTCACTGCTGAAGCAAACATTATTTATAATTCATAGCTAATCTGATACTCCGTAGCAAAAATCCTATATCTGACAGTGTTGTGTATGCACGTTTTTTCCTTTCATGTTCACAATGAAATTGATCAAAATTTCTACCAATTTAGACCTTGTCACCTGTGGAAGATTGGGTGCGTCATAAAAGAAATAGGGCTAAACACTGTGGAGGTATTTGAATATTAACTTTGGCACTGGCCTACAAGATTATTTACTTATTATCCTTCAGTGTGTCTGAATGGGTAACTGAGACTTCACGCTGGTATACTGACTTACTCAGATTTGAGTTGTGTAAATAAAAAAGACCCCTAATGCTATCTATGTGACCTGATCACCTAAATTGTTGGGGTTATAATAAATATGTACCGTAATAAAAAAGATTTATGGAAGAGCTTAAAGAAGTCTCATTTTAGCGCAAGCAATTGTATCATAATTTATGAAACTTGTTATAAATTTGTAGATATATATTAGTTTTAAACAATGCTATTCAAACAGTCACAGGACAAACATTAAGGGATTTCCGTTAAAACGAGTGAAGATTACTGTTACAAGACATTTTGGTTTACGGTTATTGCTTTTGCTTCAGGTTAATGCTTCTCAAAATGTCTGCAGAGAGGGAAGATATTCCAAAACACTTTGCACATTTCCAAGTCGATCATTTTTTGTCACAATTGTCCTTCCAGTGTCTCCAAAGCATGCCACAGGTTTTGAGCTGTTTACAAAGTGCCTGAAAAGGTGGTTTATAGAAGTTTATAAGGTACCTCTTAAAAAGTTTTAACCTCCTTTTAGACAAATTCTACTGATGGTATATCTTTTTTAACCAAATGTTCTCAGCCCTCCTAATTATGTCCTTTTGAAAACCATGATGGGTTAACCTTTGGCTTAGTTTCACCTTCAGGAGATGCCTTTACCCTTGACCATTTGTCCAGCTGCCCCAATGGGCTTTTGCCTGAAATTTTTTTTAATCAGTTGAAAGCCTTATATTAAAGAATTTCCAACACACAAGTTGCTCCATTCCTTTATTTCATTGTTTGGGAATTGTCTTGTTTTTATTCATCAATTTTTTTTATGATTCTTCTGTTGACTTGTGGGTTGCTGGTAACTTAATTATCATATCTCTGCTTATTCTACTTGTATTTGATTTTAATTTACCTAATGGTAACCTCTGGTGATTTCTATGAAAGTTTTTAATTCTCTTGTTTGTGTGCATAGGGATTTCTAGGATTTTGGGCATTGGAACTCTTATCCTTATTGTCCCATTTTTGTTGTGACATGACGATTGTTTATTGCTTACTGCTCCAGTGGTTGTGGTAATATCTTGTAAGTAAAATGGCCTTTGTCAATACAAGAGAAACAAAGCAAGAGGAATATGTGAACACAGAGTTAAAATCATTTATTAAAAATAACTCTCGGATGTATACCTGAGAATGTGATCATCTACACAAATGGCCTCAGACAGCTGTAAATATAGCAATTACGGCCTGGTAGTTAACACTGTTAAAACTCTTCTTTTATGTCTAAAGACTACATATCGCAGTTTGTTGACGACTATGATGGCCTAAATATAAATTAAAATGGCCATAGCTGCTTTAATGTTGATTTGATTTACTCTGTGAGATGGGGAACAAAGCGTGGAGATGTGTGGGACCATTAATTTGCTGACGCACTAATAACTGCATATACTATACATTTCCCAGACAAGTTTGTCGCAATTCAAAGGATCATTATCATGTCATATCTTGAATTCCAGGGATTTTTTTCATTAAATTTTCCAGTGACCTGATTATCATGATAATTTTTTTTAATCAAAAGGCATGAAAAAGGACATCACATATTATAAATATTTCTGTATTTATGAAACATTAATATATCCTTTTAAAAAAATTAGATTTTAAGTTTTAGTCTCTTTATCTAAGCAGCCTGCAGTTTATTCAGTTTGATCATTTTTTTGTGAAGTGTCAGTTATAGCATTTGTCTTGAAGATCAATAAATAATTTTGGCAGAGCATATTTTGATACTTTCATTGGTGAGTAGTGCTGCTATTTGATACTGATGAAGATACTAGTGTAGAGTAAAAGAAAAATATTGAACTTTTTTTATACAATTTACAGACGGTCAAACTTTAAATATATTTTTTTTTCTCTAGCAACAGGATAGTTATTTTACATTCCAAACATATATTTCTAATCTTGTGAGACTGGTTTATTCTGTCATGTCTCTAGTACATGAGTACAGTTTGCTATGATTTCCATAGTCAGTGAATGAATGACTGGTATATGCAGGAAGTGTGAAGTTAGGGAAAGGAAGAACTCTTAATTAAATAGTAAGCATCATTTAACATTCAAACAGATATACATAATTTCTGAATCTTGTTTAAAGCAAGGCATGCACCAACAATTTATGTATAAGTTCAACATTTTGACATAGATATTTGATTGAGAACCAGGATTGTGAACTTATCTTATTGGATACTTGGAGCAGCTTTGCTTGAGTTTGGACTGCATATTGTAACATTAGGAGAAGAAATGCCCCTAATATGATGGCATGATTTAATGAGCAAGGAACACTGCAGGCTGGAGAGGAGCTCTCTTATCTTAAAAGGACATACAGTTTGAATTGTTATTGATAGAATACATTATATCACATCCATATTATCAAGGGTAGTTCGTTGTAATTGTCCTCAGCAGTATTTGAGGCTATATATTTGACTAGATATGACTCAAGCTATGACTTAAGCTTTAAAATAAATGATCTCATATAACAACATCATTTATGAACTCATGGTTAATAATCTTGTCTTACTTCATTCTTTCATATTTGCAGTTAGTGAACTTACTTGGACAGTGTTGTCCAGAGATGTCATATTTTCTGTTTAAATGCAATATTTTCATGGGTTCAGCAAAGCATAAATTGATCACTTTTGTGGTTTGCTTATTAACATTATGAGTGAACCCTTTTATAAAGATATACATTTATGTACCACAGAGCTGTTTTACCCTGTGTTAGTATAGATAGAAGGCTGTTATCATAATTTATATGATTTCAAACATGTCTATCTTATTAATTTATATAAATTTTCACAGCTGAAGTTCAATGGAGTATATGAAAAACATAATAAACTGCAGTGAAAAGTAGAGCATTCCAATCCCCCCCTCCGCCCTGCGCAGGCATATTTTCATACCGCGGTGGGACTTTTTCTGAGATGCTAGATGAAGTGATAATTTTTATCAATTGAGGAGCATCTGGAAGGAACTGCTAGGCTGTTAAAGTCCAAGCAACCACATATAAGAAGTGTACAGGGTATCCAGCCTCCTGATGGTATACTTGTGTTCCGACCTGGTTTCTGGCAAACTGTCGTAAATTATGGCATGCATGAGGGAATTTTTGCCTTCCAGTACCAGAAGAGGAAGTAGCCATGTAAAGTGTGAGAGGTGATTTGTCAGGGGAGGACTGCTGGGTATATGAAACCTTGAAGAGTTTTGTGATAAGACTTGATGAACGATCTGTCCAAGCCTTCAAACAAATTGAAACCAAATCTTCCCTCTTATAACATTTGCATTTTGTTTAAACCAGTTGTACTTTTTGTGTGCCCATGTCTTCTGAAAGGTTTTCATCAGGCTGGTCTGAGTGGTCTGTTTAGTGTTTAGGAACCAATAAAAACTGAATGATATTGTTTTCTCCTTTTAGAAACCTGCTGGCAGTACAGTGCTCTAATATACTTAACACTATGTGGATATATTTTATGAATAGACTAAGTAAATAGATATTAGTGGACCAATATATAGATGATTTACTTGTGGGCTAATAATGTAGACATCTTATTAACAGACCAATATGTTGATTTGTTCATATTCATTAATAATTTTTTAGCTCAGACAAAATATTATTGCATATGTATAATTTCCACACCAATCTAATATTGCATTATCATACCATCACACATTTGATTTATTTTGCTTGAAGGCAGTTTTTCGGCTCCTTTAGTCAGCCTTGTGTATTGCCAATGAAATGCTCTTTAAAAAATGTTGTGATACCTTTTTTAAAACAAATTATACTGGATGTTGGAAAGATAATATCATGACGTAACAAATGATTTTTGAGGCCACATGTTTAAGCAAGTGTGCATGCAGTGTACATATGATACATTTATTATCGCACATATAAAAAGCACATTTATCACAGCAGGTCAAGCCTATGATGTTCAGATATGACGGATGTTTTTTGTTTGTTTAAGTACACCAGTTATATCTGAGGAGACATGATAGATACAGAGGCATTGGTGAACCATCGTGACTCCAATCTCGGTGTAGATGTGTTTGATATAGGCTGTGTGTACACATTTATGATAGCTTGTCAAGGGGAACATTTACTGTGGCTGATTGTTTCACATTTATCAAAGCCCACTAAGGTGAGTATAATATCACCTTATATTCAATCAGCCGTCATATTATGAGCCCCACCAAAGGGATACACACTGGAGCAATGAAATTTTGAGACTGGATCAACACTTCAGAAGTCAGGTTCTGTTTTCCAAAAAGAGTCCTCTTAATAGGACAATTAAACATTGACCAGATTTTGGTTTGATAATCTCATGTACTTTGCTTGTAAATGGGCATTAAAAAGCATGATTTTGTCTACTTAAAACTTATTTTTGATAAATGCACATCACAGTATCTGTCCATGGTGATACTGGTTATCAGGGCACTAAATACAGACAACTATGAAGAGATAAGTCGCTTTAGTTTTGATTGGTGGAGGATATGTTATGATTGTACATTGTCCTCCATATTTCTCTGGCTTTCCAAGTTCACTGATAAACTTTGATTAAAAGATAAGGGTATAAAATTGATAAAGTAGGGTTCATATCTGGTGATTCTTGGAACATGTAAACTCTGCAGGGACTGGTGGATACCTGTACGTTATTCGAATCCTACCAATGACATGTTGATGTTTATTTATGCACAGTTAGAAGTTAGTCCGTTTGTTCCTGGAAAAGGCTTGACATTCTTCACTAAGCAATAGGGTTTAAAGGAAGGTCATTTAAATTTTAAACTATTATTGCCATTTTTATGCTTTAATGTGAAGATAAGTTTGTACCAATTGGTACACCTTCACCTGCCCTGGGCACTTGAATAATTTCACATCAAGATGATCATGAAACCTTGATTCAGTCTGTTCCAGTAGTCTTGGTTCAGTGACCAAACTTTGGCTCTAGAAGGTACCTTAAAAAAACCTACACCCCACCCCTTCCACAAACACTGACAGGGCTTGTATTTGAGTCCATAACAAAAGTGGCATTTTACAGATGATTTCTTTTCACTTTATGCCAACCCCCTCTAACACTAAAATAACTTTAAATTAAATGTAAACAGTGTAAATTTGGATAAATTATTTCTTAATAACAGTGTAAATGAATATGTAGTGTTTAAGAAGACCCTTTGATGCTAGTTTATGGTTTTATTTTGAAACTTTTTGTCCATCTGAAATTTAATATATGTAATTTTCCTTTTTCCTTTGTAAACTGTTAGATCTTATTACATTTTGAATAAATTTAATTATTATAATGGGGTTCATTATAGAATATTGGAATAGATCATCATCATGAAGTGTTTAGTGTCCTTTTAATCTACAGTCCAAACAGGAAAGAGGCATTCTTGGTTTGTGTTTAAAATGGCTATGTATGAACAGTAGAAAGATGTGAGTGTAAATAATTGCTAGTCAGTCATTTAAATTTTAATCATTGATCAAACAAAAAGCACAATATATAGAGAGACAGGAGAAACCCCTACAAAGGTGTTTGTGTGGTTAAAGGGTTAATGCAGGTTGTTAGTCCAGGATGTGAAGGGGTTAACATGATGGTGCCTTACATCAGGCTTGAGAATCTGCCGGGCCATGACAAGATATGATTAGCCTGGAGCTGTTCTTATGGGAGCTGTATCTTTAGAGGTATCAGTAACCCCATGATTTATGTGGCTGTAAAATCCATTGTGATAAAAAACCAGCCCGGGGCCTTTATTCAGGAGGAGCGGGGTAATGGACACACAGGATGGTTATGATTGGCGCTATCTGAGGGAGAATGTGTTTCTGTCACAGATCTTCTGGCGGCACTTCGGGTCCGCCATAGATTCCACACAAGGGCCTTGGCACCCTCAACACACAATGTTCATCAAAGAGCTTTCCGCTAATAACTAATTTGATATTTGCAACAGCACAAATCCAATTCTCATGCTTTTTGTCAATCATAAATCTTAGGGGCACAAATATTTCAGCGCCGGCAGATTGATGGGTCGAGCCAGGCAGAAAAATGAAAGTGCATCAGCTCATCAATAAGGTTAAGTGGGGACTAAATGGCCTTTGCCACCCATCGCCTGGCGAACAAGTATTCATAATTTTGATTTGGCAAAATACAGTGTGACAGGCCTTGATATGAAACATCATACGTGCTCCAAATTGATAGCAAGTAATGAACCTTGGATGGAAGCAAATCATTTTGGGCCATTAATCCCCAGCAAAATATGTTGGCCGGGAACACTAATGGATTTTTGAAGATTTATGACCTGACAAAGAGGAACTATCATCCGTCCCACTAATCCTGCGAGAGCCTGAATCACCCTCCCAGAATCAGTAAATAAGAGGGAGTACCGGGGAATCGCAAAGACAAGCCAGGTCAGCCACCAATGCCTATTTTCACATTTGAAAGGTATCAGTGTAGTAGGCTGAGTAGCAACTGTTCTGCATTAGCTGGCAAGTCAGTAAGCCGTGCTGGGGCGGGCTGCAGGGTGTCGTACAAATTAGTGGGTAACAAGGGAAACTCCCTGTGTCCCAGGTGTAAGTTTGTAGAGTAAAACAGTCTCACGAGCCTCCTGCCCTCCTGCCTGGACAGGCCACCATGCCATTTCAATGGTCCAATCTGTTCCAGCAGTTAGTGTGTTTCATACAACCAGTGTCATCTTCCAAACACCTGGTGAATCACCTGGCTGCTTACATCATTATAAAAAATATATGGCATTATGGATGATCTCGTTGAGAGCATACTTCCCCCCAGGTGCCATATCTACAATGAAACTATCTTTTTCTACTTATCAAGATGCAATTATGGGTGCAATTAGAGCCACAAGATTATTTCTGCCCTCTGCTAGTTTGTTATGATACAACATGTGATAAGAGAATTTTTCCGGGGCACCTGGGCTGCGGCTCTGCAGTTTGTATGGCAGATTAGCTTGATGAACCCCACTACTCCCATCATTTTAAAAATCTTATTAAATTATCACACTATTTTATATACAAAAAGGGATATACCAGTACTTCAGCAGGGCAATTAGTCACCACAGTTTGCCGCTCTCATTTCCTCTCAGCAGAATGTGTGATTTACTGGGCGGTCTGCTCAGGAAGCTGGAGAAGTTCATATTGAATGAGGCATCTTTCAGTAGAGTGCACACCTCTGCCAGGACATAATGGTTCAACTGGTTCCTTCATAATCTTCACCAACATTTTAATAAGGTCCTTATGAGTGTCCCAACCCTCCACCAAGTTAGATGTTTATCTTAGTCAGTTCAGTAGTTTCTTCCTAGACTTAGCAAACACAAATAAACAAACACAAGTGAAAACATAACCTCCTTGGTGAACAGCTGCCGTGTTTTATTAACTTTTCATGTGAACATTTTTCCTGTGAGCCTGATGTCCTTACTCACTGGGCATTGTTAGCACTATTGTTATTTTGAGTAATATATTGACTCTGACCACAGCAGATAAATGGTCTCTGCAGCTCTCAAGATCATTATGAGGATGGTTATAATGATGATGATAATCACCAGTCACAGTGAATATAATGTCAGTACATTTATTAAGGATGATGATTATTTCTCTTTCCTGTGATGTTAATTAAATTGGTTTATGTCAGTGTATATTATTAATTTATCATTACTATTCATATGTAATATATATAATAATGATGGTTATGTCAGAAAAGATAAGAAAATAAAAATATTTATTTAAGTTCATATACATCCAAACATGAATGTGATGGCTACATATACTTTATGATGTATAAAATGTTCTCTGATAATTAATAATACCTACATCTCCAAGCAGATACAAACTGGACTGTAGTTTATATCCAAGGTGAGGATAAAGTATTGGAAGCCTGAATCAGCTGTGACCTGATGGTTCCATATCAGTGCAGCACTGCCCAGTAGATGTAAGAGATGCTTATAGCCAAGAAATCATATCTGCTGCCTCAATAGTGTAGCTGGGTCATTATTTGACATAACTGGATACAGATGGGCCACGGATTAGGGCCGGCAGGGATGCAGAAATTGAATATTTGTGGCTGCTGAGGAGTGGGATGCTGTGGCTAGCCTTCCTGGACAGCTGCGGGTCTTCAGTTTCTGCCAGCCTCTGTGAGTTGAGCTACAAGCACTTGGCCCGAGTCATTCCTATCCTTCCCTTGTACATGATTTATCTGCCCACATCTACTGACCACAATCTGTACTGGCCTCAATTACTGACCAATGTAGATAGTAACGTTGGACATGCCACATCTAATTGTCTTGTTCAGGCTCCACTTATAATATGTTTCTTTTTCAGAGATACTTGCTGATTTATTTGAATGTGTTTAAAAGTAAACTCGGTTTCAAATAATAGCAGTTGATATTGTGATTAAAACTAGGGAGTAGATTCTGTTTTAGACAACAACAGGAGATACTCTGTTAGGCAACAGCAGAAGATACTTTGTCAGACAACAGCCAAAGATGTCAGGTTAGACAGCAGATGTAGATACTTGGTTACAGACATCAGTAGTAGATACTTGGTTACAGACATCAGTAGTAGATACTTGGTTACAGACATCAGTAGTAGATACTTGGTTATAGACATCAGTAGTAGATACTTTTTAGACAGCAGGAGTATATACTTGGTTGGAAAGCAGGAGTAGATGCTTGGTTAGACAACAGGAGTAGATACTTGGTTATAGACATCAGTAGTAGATGCTTTTTAGACAGCAGGAGTATATACTTGGTTGGAAAGCAGGAGTAGATGCTTGGTTAAACATGAGTGGTAGGTTCTTGGTTACACAGCAGTAGTAGACACTTTGTTATAGACATCAGTAGTAGATGCTTTTTTGACAGCAAGAGTAGATACTTGGTAAGACAGAAGTAGTAGATACTTGGTAAGACAGAAGTAGTACATACTTGGTTAGACAACAGGAGTAGAAACTTGGTTATAGACATCAATAGTTGATACATGGTTAGACAGCAGGAGTAGATACTTGGTTAGAAAGCAGGAGTAGATGCTTGGTTAGACAGCAGGAGTAGATACTTGGTTAAACATAAGTAGTAGATTCTTGGTTACACAGTAGTAGTAGATACTTGGTTACACAGTAGTAGTAGATACTTGGTTACACAGTAGTAGTTGATACTTGGTTAGACAGCAGGAGTAGATACTTCGTTAGACAGCAGGAGTAGATACTTGGTTAAACATGAGTAGTAGATTCTTGGTTGCACAGCAGTAGTAGATCCTTGGTTTGACCATAGCAATTGGTTCTTTATCACACAGTAGTATTAGATTCTGGGGTTGGACAACAGAAGTATAAACTGGGTTAAACAACAGAAAATAGATACTGGGCTTAATGATAGGGAGAAGACACTTGGCTAGACAGGTATTGGATTAGGCAGTAGAAAATGGTTTAGGCAGTAGAAGCAGTAGATACTAGACTAGGCAGCAGCAGTAGACATTGGGTCAGACAAAAGGAGCAGATTAGGCACCGGCAGCTGATTCATGGTTAGATAATGGAAGCGGATGTTGGATAAGCCAACAGATGTAGATACAGGGTTAGGCAGTGGCAGCAGATACAGGGTAAGGCAAGGGCAGTAGACACTGGATAAGACAGTAGATACAGGGTCAATTGCAGTAGTAGATACTCAGCTAGACAACAGCAGGAGATACAGGGCTAGACAATTAAATTAGATACTGGCTTAGGTAGTAGCAGTTGATATCAGGGAAGAGTGTCCAAAGATGTTTTTGTGTTTCACACAACTTCCTGAATATGGCTGTAAGAACAAAAGCAAGATCAATAAGATAGACAAATAAGGTGAAAATAAAGGCCACAGACATAATGATAGCAAATACAGTATCAGAAACAGTCTGTAAGCCGGTCCATGATCTTGTTTGATGGTTTTATGAGATAACATTACATATGGTCAGAGGTATAACTGTCTATAGTCTGTATAACTGGTTGTAGTCCATTCCATTTAAACTTGATTTGCTTCTAACATTAATAATAGACATTTAATGATGTGATTAAGGGAATCTTGAAAGATACACTTGACCAAGGCTGGCCAAAGTGATTTTTTTATTGGCAGTGTGAAGATGCTACAGCCAAGAGCTTGGGGCGAGTTCTCTCAAGCAATTACCTCACACAGCATCCCTCCTTTGTCAGGAGAGCGGGGAGCAGGGTGTCATATATAATTCTACATTGTTTCAGTGACAGATATCCATAAAAGCAGGAAACCTGCTACTGGTTTCAGTGGGATGAAGCGCCAGCCATTTCTCCCCGACTTCCTGGGGAATGACGTCCTGCCACAACCAATAGCAGGAAAATGACCGTTATTGAGCTGAAACACACCACAATGGATGATGCGCACTTGGGACATAAAGATAGATATGAATGTAATTTTAAGTATCAATGATGAATGTTGCACATCCTCTAACACATGATGTATGGAGGGCCACGGGAGTATCATTGTAGTGCAGGCAGTGCTTGGGTCCTTGGTGTCTTCTGACAAGGGTCTTTGTGCAGCAGGGGACAGCCAAGCTGGTGACAGATCACAGTAAGCCAGTGACTTGTGTCGGATCATCAAGATAATTTCTCAGCTTACTTGCCACGTAATATCATCCTGTGCTGTTGAATGCACAACCTCTGACCCTATTTTGTCAACTTTTCTATCCCATTCTGCAAACTTTGCCACTTCATGATTGAAAGTTTTGGTTGTTTTAGGCTAGCTGAAAAAAGGTAAATAGTGCAATACAACATTCAATTTGATTTCTGATTGTAAACCTAAAAAGAAAAGATGAAAAAACTCAAATGATGATAAATAAAAGAATAAATAAAATTGATATTTGTTGTACTTATGTATCCTGAATGTCAGTTGTAGACCGTTAAACCAGGGCAGAGTGACATGCAGGGTCAAACTAGATATTAAGTTGTGCAAGTACACTAGAATATTTTGAGGGAACTGCATTGATTGTTTAGTGCAGCAGTATCAGGAGTGGCTGGCATGGTTGGTCTGGTATAGTAGGGGCCGGTCAAAATTTAGAAGTAACTTTGAAAATAGGGAGTTAGAGCAGAGAATTGACAAGAGTGAACAGATCCAACCAGTGGAGAAATTGGTGAGTATAAATAGTGTAAGTTTGTGTTTACCTCTGTTATTGAGGCCAGTGATCCAGGCAGGAGGGCTTAATATTGACATAGAATATTCTCTCATATGGATTTATGGTCAGATTCATGTCTGATAAAATATGAGTCCATTTAAATTCACGCAGGATGTTGATTTTGGCGACAGGTTCATCAAGAATAAATGCCGTCCGTTTACTTAAGTATTTTACTGTCACAAATCTGATCTGATAGAGACGTTCTCCCTGCTTCTCAATTCAAACATGAGGTCATATGCAATTTGTAACATTATCACTTGACATCAAATAGAACCTGCACTAAATACACAAGAGGCCGATCTTCAATAGACAGGGTCTGTAAGCACACAGCTGTGGAGGGAGCAGAGTGAATGGCCGGCCTTTGTTACTTCTCAGTCTGCAGTATATCAAAAGACAGTTTGGTCACCTGTATAGGAGATGGGCGGCTGGAGGGGCTTGTCACAGCCTTTCATCAATATAATATGTAATTTCTAACATTTCAATACAGCTTATGCATGATCGAGATAGACAAGGATTTAGTGTGTCTATTCACACTTGTATCACCGGCCCTAGCAGGCTTTACCCATGTCAGGGCCGGCAACAATAATGGAAGTTATGGAGTGAAACCTTAGAATTTGAATGTCATGTACGACAATCACTCTCCATCAAAGACTCGGTGTCGCATTTCATGCCGAGCGTGTTCTCCATTCAACAGGCCCCCATCGGAATATTGAGAAATTTGACAGCTGAAACAGAATTTCACCTGGGGATGGGTACCCCGCATCTTAGTGGGGTCAGAGGATGGGATTATTTAGATAAATACAACGCTGTCAGCAGCCTCCGTATTCTGCTGATGGGGATGGGCATTGATGCTGGCTTCTCACTCTATATGAGGTGATGGATGATTTAATACAGCAGACACAGAAACAACACATAAGTCCTCTGTTTGACACCTCCTGAATGACTGATAATAAGGCTGCCTCACAAAAACACCATTGTACTCTTTATTGTATTCCACGCAAAAAACCAGTAATAGTCTTATGAATTCTCCCCCATTTGAGGTGTGTCCTTTCATGCTGCAGAAGAGGATTGGATTCATGTTCCATAAAAACAAAAAAAAAAATTAAAAATGATGTCAAAAGGAAGTATGATAGTCTTTTTTTAAGGTTTTTGTGTGTGGTCTTATTCCTATTTATGACAAGTTTATGATGACCATTATATATAATTTGTTTGATGACGGTTATTTGTACTTACCTGTATTCCTGCACAGGCTTTTTATCTTTTGTTTATATATAATCAGAGTTGACAATTCACAAGAAATGTAGGGTTTTTATGGGTAAAACATAACATATTTGTTTAGGGACTTGTTTTTAGTTTATAGACGTCACCTCCCGGATGTTGTTTGCTGATCGAATCAAAGAGCTACATATATAAGCATTGTAGCTTTGTGGCCAGGCAAAATGAAATAAGGAGTGTATACACAGGCTGTAATATATTCATATCAGCTGCAGGTAGTTTACCTTATAACCCGGTAAACCTGCCCTCGCATACACCCAGCCAGATACACAGACGGCCTTTAAAATGGGCGCGAAGAAAGTGAAACCCTCCGTCAACAATAACTTATTAATATACCAAGGAATGCAGCTTTAAAAACTGCTACAAGGCCTGAAGGGCACACAGATTGACATGGTGGATAGTAAAAATGTTCCTTGTGACTCGGCCATGGCGACTCATAACCTGTACCAGCTGAGATGTGGTTTGTTCGACAAACATGCTCCATCTTAAGAGTTTTGCATTTATGATGGCATAAAGCATGCCGGCGGCCATAAATTGGCACAGCAGAGTGGCATCGATGTGACTTATGATTTTATGGCATGTGTAACTTTCCATTTTTTGGTCTTATCGGGGGGACTGACATGATTACAGGTGACTTATGACTTTCGACAGAGTTCAACTTCGACAGCTGCCTAAGATCTCCTTGAGAAAATTTTTAATGAGACTGAAGGCTTTTGAGTTTTATCCCATGCCAACTTATCATGCCATAACATTTGTCCCGTTTGTTATATTGTCAAAGGGATCATCTTTCAAGTTCTTTTATTTGCTGCCATCTCAATAAGGCATGTTAAGTTGGCACAAGCACATTTTTACAGTGTTCCCTTGCAGAGTAATGGGGTAGGTTTGTTTCTTTTTACTTTTTCATTTCTGTTCTGTGTCTCAGCAAATCAGGGTAAAAACTTCTTATAGCTCATTATATCTGTGGTACTTGGAGAACTTGTATTCACAATATCAAAGCACATCATAATTTTTTCACAGATGACAACTTTTAATATATATCATCTCGCACTGTATTATTAAACATGTCATATGTGCTGGTGTTGGGTAAGTGTTGCTAACTTTGAAATTTTATACCTATTACCGTTTGATTGATAACTGTTAATTATGGTCACGGTGTGAACCAGAGCGCTGAACAGAATCATTTGTCACACACAGACATATTCACTCTTAGTGTCTTGACAGAAAAATGTTGGGTTATTTGAGCATAAGGCAGACATTTTTATAAATTTATCATTTGATTGTTGTCAGAATTTGTGTCATTATGAGCTGCCCTGCCCTCCTTTTGAGGTAGTGTGTGTCAACTGTCAGAGGTCACATTTTGAAAATAATCAACGTGAATCATATCATCTTCAGAGAAAAGATACAAGAATAATGAAATTTTTAATTCATTATCTGCAGGTTTGATGTACAATATAAGTCTTGTCAAACTCTCTATAATACCCCATTAATAACATATGCCATGGGCACTTTGAAACTTGTCTACCTATTCATTTAACGTGTTGCACAAATAGCAGAAAATGTTATTTTATATTTCTTATTTGTCTTGTTATGGAATATAAGTATATAGGCTTATAGTTGTGTATAATTAATATCTATATATATATATGTTAATAATATGATAAGTGATAAATATTAATTGATGGAATAACTGGTGATTGTATTTGAAATTATTTTCTTATGGTATTTGATACTTCTGTTCTTTCAAAAACAAAGGGTCAAGTGATAATAATTAGAGAAGTTCACCTGAATTAATTAATTATTCAGTGATCGTGTTCCCATGACCAGGTGTTCTGTGGGGTGGGGAGGGGGGGGGGGTCATGTGAAGCAAGATGAATATGTAAATGACATGCTTATGGTTAGAGGAAATGATATTAGGTGCAGCTGAACTGAAGGAAGTTGAAGTAGTTTATGGACCTTCTCAAAGCTAGCATGCCAGCAGTGAGAGTTAGCGGGGCTGTAATTTATCATAGCACTAGTGACCCATGGTCATATACTATAATTAACACACATACTATTTGTGATATGAGGCATTCCATAGTCCTTGTATTTAACCTCTCCCTCACTTTCTTCCATGTCACACAGTTCATATTGACAAATATAACTTAAGGACTAGGGAGGTCAAAGTGCGGGTCATTTAATATTCATGAGCTGTTAAGTTTCAAGGGCTTCACATTATGAAGTTACTGGCACTGTGTAATGAAATCTGGGACCGGATATCATACACTTTGATATTCGCAGGCATTCCAGTAATAAGTATAAAGTCCATGCTCAAGCATTGTCAGACGCTGTTTATTTTCAAATCTAGACACTTGCTGTTTGAATAAATATGCTAGTTCATGCTCGCCCATTTATGATGGCCACGGGCAGGGACGGTTCCTGATCATATCATTTGAATGTTACATATGTTGTGCCCCCTTATGTACATATTGGTATATTTAACACACCTGATAGTTCTGTTTACACTGACTCAAAGTCATTGTGTAGCTGAGGCTTTGTACTTGGTAGTGCCTTGTCTGTGTGCAGTGACAACAACATGAGACATTAGATACACCAGTGGATGGTCAGTTGGGGCAGTCCTGACCTCCACCATCCTATCCCAATGCAAGAACCATCCATGGTGGGTTAATTTTACTTTTAACCAGTATAAGTTTCATATATCCTCTTTGGCAGCATGAGAATTTTTTTAATTTAATAAAAAAATCGATTTTTTTTAAAATTTATTTTCATATATAGATAATACCTTTTGTTATAAGAATTCATTAATAAAACATTTATTTTTAGTTATTTTGCTAATTTATTTCAATGTTTTATGATTAATGTACACATTTTGCAATAAATTTATATAATAATGAACCAGGAGAAAATAAAATAAAATGTGTAATTATGCACTGTATGGTGGAAGTGAATGATTGTAATTAATATGATATGTAAAGAATGAGGTGAAATGGAATTTAATATAATGTAATTATACCTCTTATGGTGGCAATGATTATGGGGGAAATATTTTTTAAAATTCACTATAAAATTATATATTTTAGAAATGAAATATGGTTAATATGAATTGATATATCATATATATGGTAACATAACAGCATAGAAAGTAAGCAGCTCATAAATGGAGGGGGGGCAGTGTTATCATTTGTTGACTGAGTGCACTGACAGTGGAGAAGTTCCGGCAACATATCACAAGTATTACAGTAGACATAGAGAGCCAGAGAGCTGTGGTTTGTCTGGCTAACCGTCAGCTGACCCTCCAGGGTTCACGGGGTACAGTATGGCCCTCCCAAGTTGTCCATGACAGGAAATCATGGTTCATTGACCCATGAAGTGTAATATTTGTCAACCACACCACTCTCACTGTTGTTATGAATAAGGGTGGGGTGCAAAACAAATACCACAAGTTTTCTTTGAATTACACAGATAACAATTACAGCATTGCCTTGAGTCAGTTTTCTGTATTATCTGCTGCCTTCAAGCAGTTAACCATTCTTTTATCTTTCATGGTCATTATTAATATTTTTCTGGATGAAAGGATAGATTGGTACCTTTCTTTGTGGAACTTTGTTGAACACTGATAGTCTTGATCAGCTGATAATTAAATGTCAATAAAATTATTAATTAAATAAAATGTAAAATTATTTAAAATTCCTTAGTGTTCATAGTTTTCCCAGAATTCACCATAAAAACAGGAATATGAAGACCTTTTTCAGAGCCTTATTTTTCTAAGGTTAATAAAATATTGAAGGATATAAATCAATGTTGTTAAGATCAAAGTAGAGCCTGTCAGATAGAGATGGTGAGAAATGTACAGCCCAGTCCAGTCTGCTGCCAGTCTTCATGTTCTGTAAAGCCTGCAGTCTAGCTCTAGAGTACAGTAGTTCAGACTAATATAATTCCAAATTGTTGCAACTTTGTGTCCGTGGCATTTGGAAATCAAAGCAAACTTTTTTTGTATTAACACCTGTTCTGTAAGGTGACACCTTAATGTAACATTTACATATGCTTATGTTAATATTTTTTTTGGGCATTTCCTCATTTGTCTATATTTTTAACATCTAGTTAAACAGTTCACTACATTGAGTATACTTCTTGTTTTCACTTAGGAAGAGTCCACCTTTTTGTGTAACACTTTTTGTGTAACACTAGTAGGTCCTGCATAGTTAACAGCTTGTAACACAAACCATTATATATGAAAATGATTAATATGAATGAGAACCATCCATTTTCTAAGACTTGGAGTTTATACACCAAGAAAAATTTCCTTTAACGCTTAAGGTCATAAGTTTGGAAAAATCTCAGTTCTACACAAAGCGATGGGCACTGGGCGGAAATGCGGCCGGATTTTATGCAGTGACAAAAAGGGCCATTGTTAGCTTTATCGTTGCCCAGACTGACAAATAGGCCACCCAGGCTAGCTTAAATTGATATATTAATATGAAATATGCAGCCAATTCAATTACATACACAGCAAATGAAATTTACAAAGCTCGTTTGTTAAAGGCTTTTCACACCCGACGACTGGGAATCTTTCATATCCATTGTGGGTTGTATGGAGGTGTGATTGGGCACGAAATATGGCTGCCTAAATCATCGGAATTATGACATGCACTGTGACAGCAGAGACAGTAGCATAAAAAGCGCCTATTTGTCGGTGATGGATGGCCAGCTCTTCCGTGCTGATGCATCTGAACAGTTACCCAGCCATCCCGCTCTCATATGACAGGTGTGGTTGTGCCAAGCATGCCCAAATGCTAAAATCAGCCACGGCTACCAGATACCAATTTTGGTAACTTTGCCTTTTTTGTTGAGTAGGACTAGGTGGTGGTGTGGCTTTTTATCACCGGGTGTTGTTCAGTCATTATGAGTTACACTTATTTGTCACTGATATCCAAACAAATTAGGGATCAGGGTGATCTGTTATCATTTGCCCGCCTGTCTGCTCTAGGTGTTTTTATGTGAAAAGTTCACTTTCTCAAGAGCGATAATGCGTCTGTGGCTGCCTTGCGCTGAAGGGCTTCAGTGTTGGTGCTCTTCTTGTGGACATGATGGTTAACTACGCAAAAGGTAGTAGGCACTCCTCATGGTATGTTCAATACAGTATACATGTACACAAACCTGTCAACTCAACCTCCACCACATCCAAATATTATTAAGTTGTATGATAAATCTTGCATATGTAACTTTTTTTGCAGAATTCTAAATTTTTTCAGCTGTCTACTTCAATGGGTTTTATCACACATTTTTTTGGGTTAACCAGCAATTATTATCACGTGACACATTTAGTACCTACATATTTATAAACATGTGTGCACTAGGTGCAAGCCAAAATGCAATAATAATTAATGCATATAGATTTTCATGCAACTAACTGCTGTTTGTGTAAATCTGTGTTGTTCTATAAATATCCATTATTTATTAGCTTTATTTATCGGCTGATTGTATATTTTTTTCATGTTTCTGAACCATTGAAGCTACAGACCTGAAATTTTGCATAAATTTGAGTAGGGGCAAAATCACTAATCTTACCTGATCATTTGTTTTCTTAAATTAAAAAAAATATATCTGACAGACAATTTGTAAAGAATAGATTATTTCATTTTTATAAGAATATCAATCTTCATGCCTGTGACAGTAACACAGTTAAGTCTATTTTGTCAGCTGGTGCCAAAAAAGTAATATTGAAAGATAAAAAGAATTAGAAATTTTTTCCCATGTGCCAGTAGTTCCTTGTTATTTCTGTGTGTTTGATACCCTGTGATATAGATGGATTCCTGATCATATGTTACACCTGGAGACCTGTAGTGTCAACACGTCCAGGCTGTCAGTGCTGTTACCTGTCTGGTCACTTTTTTTGATTGATAAAAATATGAGTGGAGGATAATGAATCATAAATGATTTAGGGCTGTTGATGTAGACCCAGCACATGAATTAAACATAACAGTGTAGTTTCTGGTGATGGTTCTAATAGTTATTAACAGTGGTGATAAAAATATTGATCTGAGGGAGATAAATAAATGAAACCCATGAATGAGGAAGCAGGCAGTGCTCTGAAACTCTAATCAGCTTACCACTGTTGTGATGATGACACTACAGTGCATGAAGACTTGTGCACATGCAGTGTATAGCGTTGTGTCAAACTTTAGATGATTGTCTCATATTTTCTCAAAGTGAAGAGAAGCTTCCCTGGGGTTAGACTGAGAAGCTTAAAATCCATTTAAAGGTAACAATATCAACAACATGAGAATCATTCTGCCTATAAAAAACAAACACCAAGTGACAATAGAAAAAAATCATTAAAAGAACCTATTATACTAATAATATAGCAATTATTGGTTGACAAGGAAAAAGGAAGTCAATAATTACTACCTTCATAAATAACAAAGGAAACAGAAATGAAACATGCATCAGAGACATAAATCATAAATGGTTGAACAAATCAGCTTTCACAGATGTTTTGCAATTATTGTATTGAATTATTATAGATGACTTATATTAAAATTAACTTTGCATATTTAGAGATACATAACATAAGTTCAATGTGTTAAATTCCAAGCCATAACAAGACAGAGCTGTTAATGAGAGTGTCAGTGCCTGTCATGTTGTTGTAGAGAGAACACACCATGGGACAGTGAGGTGGTGATAGCTTCAAAGCCTGTAAAGAACACAGGTGATCAGAAACAAATTACCTCCTGTCTGTTATTGCTGACATGACCACCCTGGATGCCGATGAAACACAGAGGTGGGGCAGTCCATCAGGGCTTAAAAGACGAGTAAAAGACGACCAAACAGCTACACATGTGCAGCAATAAATGTTCAGTGTGGCATATTTGTTATGTCATAGGCCAACCCCGTAAACAGGGGATGTAACACCGCCAGCAAATTGTGTGCAGGGGCGCTCTGTAGAACCCGGCTGGAAGTGGAAACAGATGTCTAAAGAACTTGTAACACCACCGAAACAAAAATGAGCCTTTGTATGAGAAAAACTACGATCCCTAGCCTTGTTGATCGTCAGCCTTACCCAAGCTGCCCCTGTAGGGAACGGTTGTAATTACTGTATATTTTACCGTAGGCTTTGGGTTTGACTTGAAACCATGTGTGTACTCTGGGAAGTAATCAAGACAACCAGCTAGGGGATAATAGAAAGATAGAATTGCATTGTGTGGTTGCCCCTGGGCCTCTGCTTTTCAGACTATGCAAGACTGCACAGGCATGTTGTGAACATTAAACCCTTGTTCCTAAAAATATGATATAAAATCATTTTAATCATATATATTTATAAGTAATTTCCACAAAGTGTCTGTAGCTTATATACACACTGCACAATCAGTGTCACATCTCTGGTATGATCTCTTGAATAACTGTGACATGTACACTTTTTTTTATGCCCCCGCCACAAAGTGGCCGGGGCATATAGTTTTACCCATGTCCATCATTCCGTCCTTCCGTCATTCCGAAATCAAACAGTTGTACGGACTTTTTTTCGCAATGCCTGCAGATATTGGCCTGATTTTTGGTGTGGGCAGATATAGACCAGTTACAGATCGAGTTCGCGTTTCGTCCCGGTTGACCTACTTTTGACCGTTTTACGGCTCCTAAACTTAGAAAATTTCATGAAAAATAGAAATTTCATGACAAATACACATGTACAGACTTTTTTTCGCAATGCCTGCAGATATTGGCCTGATTTTTGGTGTGTAGGCAGATAATGACCAGTTACAGATTGAGTTCGCGTTTTGTCCCAGTTGACCTACTTTTGACTGTTTTACGGCTCCTAAACTTAGAAAATTTCATGAAAAATAGAAATTTTCATGACAAATACACATGTACGGACTTTTTTTCGCAATGCCTGCAGATATTGGCCTGATTTTTGTGTATGGGCAGATAATGACCAGTTACAGATTGAGTTCGCGTTTCGTCTCGGTTGACCTACTTTTGAACTTTTTACGCCTCCTTAACTTAGAAAATTTCATGAAAAATAGAAATATTCATGACAGATACACATGTACGGACTTTTTTTCGCAATGCCTGCAGATATTGGCCTGATTGTAGGTGTGTGGGCAGACATAGACCAGTTACAGATCGAGTTCGCGTTTCGTCTCGGTTGACCTTCTTTTGACTGTTTTACGGCTCCTGAACATAGAAAATTTAATGAAAAATATGAATTTTCATGACAAATACACATGTACGGTCTTTTTTCGCAATGCTTGCAGATATTGGCCTGATTTTTGGTGTGTTGGCAGATATTGACCAGTTTCAGATCGAGTTCGCGTTTTGTCCCAGTTGACCTACTTTTGACCATTTGACGGTGCTCTAACATAGAAAATTTCATAAAAAAGTGCACATGTATGGACTTTTTTTCACAGTGCCTGCAGATAAGGGCCTGATTTATGGTGTGTAGGCAGATAATGACCAGTTACAGATCGAGTTCTTGTTTTGTCCCAGTTGACCTACTTTTGACCATTTGACTGCTCCTAAACATAGAAAGTTTCATGAAAAATAGAAATTTTCATAACAAATACATATGTACTGACTTTTTTTCCTCAATGCCTGCAGAAACCACCCTGATTTTTTATGTGTGGGCAGATAATGACAGTTACAGATCGAGTTCGCGTTTCGTCCCGGTTGACCTACTTTTCATTGTTTTATGGCTCCTAAACATAGAAAATTTCATGAGAGACAGAAATTTTTATGGTAAATGCACATGTATGGACTTTTTTTTCACAATGCCTGCATATACTGGCATGATTTTTGGTGTGTTGCTTGATAATGACCCGTTACAGGTCGAGTTTGCATTTTGCCCTTGTTGACCTACTTTTGACCATACAACACCTCCTGAACTTAAAAAATTTTTCAAAATTTTACAAATGTTTCTAATTTGCCCCAGGCGGGGGCATTCGTGTTGTTCCGACACATCTAGTTTAATATTTAAAACACGTGTGTGTGTGAATTTTTTTTTAAATAGGTTGTTACCATAGGCAGCATAGGAAAATTATTAACGTAAAGTTTGACTGTCATAATGTTCATTTACAAGTTTGAGCTAATTTTGAGATTGTTTTGGTGTTATTTTTGAACATGAGGATCAGTGCTGTTATACCCCTCAGGTCAAGTATCAGAGAGTACAGATTTCACACACACTTCCAAGTATGACATAGTTAAGTTCCATTGATGTTGGTGTTTATGTGTAAAGTCATTGTTCTGGTTTTTAAGAATCTTCACAAGATTTCCTGCTTTGTGATGCTGTAAACAAGAGGGAACGATATCAAAGTACAAGGTGGTTTTAGAAGATTCAGTGGAGGGTGAGACAGAACCAGCATGTTAAATGTTATACATGGGGCGTGAAGAATCCTTTCTGTTGATGCTTGTTCCTTCTACTTTAATCCTTTCACTGCACTCCAGGTGGCCTCTGGACATGTTCCCTGTGCATTCATCCATGTTTATAATGGGCTTATATAGGTTCTGATCTGAACAGTACTAGCTTTTTGCTGGTTGCTTTTAGAATTTGGTTCTATAAATTTTATTTCATTTATCTTATATTCTACATATTAGAATATGTACATATGTGACTCTCCATCGATCATCATAATTCCAGGGGCAAATGTAGTAATCAAGAAGTAAATGGTGGTTGCCAGCACATTGGAGGTGTCTGTAAAAGACAGATCCCTATAAAGGGGGCTCTTCAGGGCATAGTGTATCTAAGGCAGATGGGCCAGAACTCTCTGATCAGGTTAAAAAAAACCCTGTGAGGGATACCTTGTCAAAGCAGGATATTAATAAAATGGAAATATTCAAACTAAATTAAGCTAGGTGACCTTCACTTGGGTGTTGAATGTTAAGTGTCAAAGATCACCACTTGAAGCCTTGAAGGTATGCATTGAGTGACATTTATAGAGGTCAGGCATATGAATGTGTAAACATTATATTTTTTTGGCTCGTAACCTCAGCTGATGGATTCTGTGATCATAACTTGAGCTATGCAGAATGGACATGAAGCTTCAATGTATTCATCCTCCAATAGAAAATGAGTAACTTGATCATTTTCTATATGCATGGGGACCAGCGCCTCAGGCGTATGGCACATATGAATAGTAGTTATGAATTTAATGGAACACATGAAACCAAGAGAAACTTGGGGTGACCTCATAAGAAATGCGGATGGGGTACAGTGGGGGTGCTGTGGTGATTGCTTCCACCTTGTTCTGATCAGGGCAATCTGCATGCCCCCCTCCCATCGTGGTATGAAAGCCTGAGTGTGTCCCCATATCCATAATTAGATAGGAATTGAAGAAATATTCAGCATATGAATGTGGATTCGGTGTCAACAAGCTCGGGGCTGCATCGGTAAATATCAGAACAATGACTGCATGGACCTCCCCGTCTCTGTATGTTCAGGGGACCAATGTTCTCCTTTATATGCACCGATCAACTGGTATACATAGTTTTCATTGAAAGGCGTATCAGTCTTTTAAAACCAATAGATGGGAGGCCCCACAGTCTTAACAATTCTGGATCATCATCTGCTGTCCTGCCAAATGAAGTTTACTTGCACTCGTGGCCTGAATACCTGAGCGGTGTATCAGAAAAAACACCATCTCTTCCCTCAAACTAGTCATCATTTTACCAAAATTTTATTTTTAATTCAGATGATTTCTATTGGACTTTCTGACCAGTTCTGCACACCTTATTTTATAATTCAGGTATAAAATAGTGGTATTGCATTTCCCAGTAGACAGTGTAAGTATTAGCATTAAGGTCGTAGGAAATTTAGTACCAAACGGCACCTTTCCTGTATTGTTATATATAATAGATGTCTAATGTAGCAGTATTCATGATAGTGCAAGATGACTTGGACAGGTGAAACAACCACCCATCCTGGCATGTTTTGTATTGTTTTTTCACCAAGCTACAGTGCTTTGATGAAAGTCAAAATGTGTATGTAATTTCCCCCAGTTATAGATGACTGGGAGCTCTATTTGTTCAGGTATAATACATAACAGATCAGTGAAACAATATTAATGTGTAGGATTATAACCAATAATATTGTACAGGATTATAACCAAACATTTTTCTTTCAAAGGTTGATTATACTTAACCTGCAGGATTTAGATGTAAAAGGAACAAAGAAAAGTTTCTATTTAAATGTAGAAGGATATAGAGAAAGTTTGTATTTAGATGTAGAAGGATAAAGAGAAAAGTTTTTATTTAGATGTAGAAGGATATAGAGGAAAGTTTGCATTTAGATGTACAAGGGTATAGAGAAAAGTTTGTATTTGATGTACACGGATATAGAGAAAAGTTGGTATTTAGATTGAGAAGGATATAGAGAAAAGTTTGTATTTAGATGTAGAAGGATATAGAGAAAAGTTTGTATTTAGATGTAGAAGGTTATAGAGAAAAGTTTGTATTTAGATGAAGAAGGGTATAGAGAAAAGTTTGTATTTAGATGTAGAAGGGTATAGAGAAAAGTTTGTATTTAGATGTAGAAGGATAAAGAAAAAGTTTGTATTTTGATGTAGAAGGATATAGAAAAAGTTTATATTTAGACAAAGAAGGATATGGAGAAAAGTTAGTATTTAGATGTAGAAGGATGTAGAGATGCATTTCCATCTAGTTTGCCATTGTACATATAACTTGGGTTAACTTTTCTCTGTGAGTTCCTTATGTTCAGTGACACCCGTTTTATCATTTGGAGACACAAAACTTCCTGTCCATTCAGGGGATCATCTTGCAGTTCTGTAACAGTATTTCAGCACCTAGGTTTATCCAAACTGGGGAAGCACTGTAGGCCTGGCTGTTTGACCTGTATGTAGGATTTGAACCATTTGATGGGTGCCTACTGGAAGTCTATTATCAGCGACTGTCCAGTTACTGTGTTGCCTTGGTTGTGATGAATGGTGATGGTTGCCACGGATTCATGTTCCATATCTTTTGATGATAGCTCCTGTAGTGGCTTACCAAACAAGTTCTGTAACCATAACGATGATAAGTCATGTGGCTCCAGTATCACTGTCAGCCATACAGCAAAGGAATCCAAAGATATAGATACTGTCAGTATCAATAACATCTTAAAAATGATAGGATTCCTAGCTAATATGAATGCAGTGCAGATATCTCTTGTTCAATCAATCCATGTTATTTAATTTCTTCTATCTTGTACAAGAGATAATTTAATAAAAAAAAAGGGAGAAAATTACAAGGAAAAATGGTGTCTACATCATATGAATGATCAGGGTGGACAGTTTTAAATAGTCTTCAGACACATGATATCTTTACCCAAGGTGTTGACTTGCTATGTATAGACAGAATAATTTGTTTTGTTACAACTTGGTTTTTTTAGCTTTATATATGATAAATATGCATTGATTTTTTTCCTAATTCTGGCTTTTACTTAAGAAAAAAAATATGCTGTCCATAACAAATATTGTAACAGCCAAGAGCAGTGATTTTGATTTTATCTGTGTTGATTTTGGACATAAATGGAAGATAGCTTTTGGGGGGTGAGGGTTCAGACCTGGTTAATATGACTACTGTTTGAGTGAACCATGATAGCCCCACATGTCAAATGATAACGTGTTCTTGCCGGGTGGATATGAATAGTGGTGGGATGCTGAGGGACTGAGATGAGGCATCGGTCTCCCCTGTATCAGTGATGAACCCGGCAGAATTCAATTTGTTGTGCCACACTACATGAATCAGGCTCCAGACTAAACTCCCATTGACAGTCCCCCGCGGTTTGACAATTGTGCAGCTAACAACGTTACCCCTGTGCCCCACTATGATATTATTGCCCATTTGGCGTGTATGGACTCCATGTCTGGATCAATCGGGAATGGCTACAGATAAATGTTTATATCATAATCTCCTGGTCTATTGGGAATAGTCTGTCAGAATGTGGCCTGTCACTGAAACCTCTGACCCTGCGGCCAAGAATATCCTTCAAACCAGCTGACAGTTGTAGCCTAGCATGTTTCCACCATCACAGGTACATAACCTCACCACAACTGAATGATATCTGTCATATGCCGTGCATGAGAAACTTGTTTCATCATTCTGTTTGGTGAACAAACAAAGTCTGCTCACGAGGAATTGTTTTACCTTCAGGAGTATGGTTCAATATGAATGTCAAAGAAAATGCCTTCAAAATGAGTATCTTTACTATTTTATGATACACAAAGTGGGCTTCTTTGTCATTTTTGTGCACTCATCATGACAGCCGTCTCTTGAGAATGCAGGATCATAATGTGCAGCAGTTAACTTGATGTGTCTGTCTTACATCGTAATTTCATTGGTTGACTTTTGTTGACATTTGTTTCCTATTTTTCAGTTATGACAGAGCCATCAAATCCCACTGATATGAATGGACTGGATGAGGTTGATGCTGCAGATGGACAGGAAGGTCCCGATGAACTATCTGAGGTCAGTGAGATAATACCGAGTGTAAGTGGTAGCAGACTTACCCCTACTGATACAGACAGTATTTCACCCGTTCAGGGTGCTAACGACCAAACTGATGAAAACCTTAATGAAGAAGCAGTAGATGATGATTTGAAAGAGGACTATAGATGTGCAAAATATGAAGGTGAGGCTGATTCTAGGTATCAGTCGCCCTCGCATGAACTCGAACATGAGCAGGATGTGAACATTGAGGGCACAGGATCAAATGAAGGCTTGTTGAACGAGGAGAGAGATGCTGAGGTCATGGACATGGATGATGATGATGATGAAGAAGATGATGATGATGATGATGAAGATGATGATATCCAACCGATGCCTCAGATGCCGTTTTTCCCGGGAGCGGCAGCCATGCTACCTCACTTGTTCTCAGGCTCAAATGTAAAGCTTGAACAGCTCCAGGGAACCAAAGTGGCAGTGGCGCAGTTTGCGGAGAACAACATGGCTCCGTCAGAGTTTGCGATGTTGCAAAGCGCTTTGTTCACTCTTCATCAGCAGCAGCTTCTCCAGCTTCAGATGCTGCAACAAATTCAGCATCACCTGATGTCTGGTGCATCTGGTATCTTGCCGGTCATGTCCAGTTCGTCCACTTTGGCATCGTTGCCATCTACAACAGTATTCACCACAGCAGTGGCCACCACAAGTCAGCTCAACCAAACCACCTCAGACGCCAACAAAGAGAACCGCACACCACACAACGTTCATAACCGCATCGCAGACACAGTGCTGACACCTTCAGGCCAGTTGAAGCGGTCAGCGAGTCACCTTGACCTGCCAGAGGCACCATCACCACTACTGCCACCTACAGGAACTCCTCTTGGTCAAGACTCAGGATCAAACATCTTCAAGAAAAGTAAGTTCAGCATTTATGGTGGTTGGCTTGTTTTGTTTTATGATTGTTTGTATTTCTATGCTTGTTTCTTTCAAAAACGTAACTTTATACACATTCCCTTTTAACCAACCTTGCACTACAGCCTTAAATTTGCTGACTTTAATGAGCATTATCAATTCTTCAACCATAACCACAATGAAAACTCATAACTCTGTTACAAAAAATACAATAAAATTCTAAGATCTGGTCATAATTTATGAAAATCATATGGAAATTTGGAAACCTGCCATCTCATGCCTTCTTCTGCCATCACACATGTCTGTGTCTGATTAATAGGCCATATTTCAAACTCTTGCCAGTGTAATTGACACCATTTTTAAAGAACATCTAAATATTAGTAATTTAATCATTTAAATTAAAAAAATTTAAAGTCTTTCTCTGAGAGGGATTTTTAATGGTCAGTGTGAGCCTAAGTTTCTACTTTTATCAGACTTCATTGATGGACTAAGATTTTGACAGTCTTGATAGGGCTGCATAATACCAGGGTTATAAGATTTTATGCAGGGCATTGTCTGGAAAAGACATGGTTGCTGAGTTGTGTTAAGTTCGGGATACAGCTACGATGACCATGATATGGTCTGCTTGAGCAGGTGCATACAGGGGCATTTGGATGTTACAGTTAGGGACAAATAGGTACCAGTTCTCATGGCGGCTGGCATTTCTTGTTTTAGCACATCCTGTGGTGTGAAAAAGCTGATGCCACATGTAAGTCATGGCAGGTTCAAGTGACATAGATATAAAGCGATACATCTTCCTCAAGACATCTAAACAGGTTCCCTGCTACTTTTATCACATGGACATATCTACCGCCTGGGGCCAAGTTCTTGCCATGGTATTAATGTATCCTGTGTGTGTTTTAAGACACTCTTATGTCAGGATAACATGATATAAGAGAGAGTGGCCATAATGCTCACTTGGAATAATGTACTACTGTCCTGCTTCACAAGATAACCAAAATTAAACACCAACCCTCCTTATACTTGTGTTTATCTGCCGTCTTTAAATATTAGTGCACTGGGCTTGACTCTGAGGGGTGGTGGGGCTCTTGGCAGTGCCTGGCTTTCATCATTTTGGAGAATTTAGGTTATAGTAGTTCCAGCTGCCTCATTAAGACTGAGAAAAAACTACATCAATCCACTTCTGTGGTATCCAACCAAAACTCTGCTATATGAACGCTGGGAAAAAACACCCAAGATGAGAAAATCTGTCTGGGCCGGCCATATCAGTAATAAGCCACATTTAGATAGTGCTTCTTGCAGCTGTCAGAATTTATGGTAAACCTCTGATAAAGGGAAGTCCCACCAAAGTTCTCATCTTCACAGTTGTCTCCTTGGTGGCCACATCCCCGTCAGACATACACTGCTGCCCAGCCTGGCTGATAAGCCAGTCGTTCTGTTTGTTTCAGTCTCTGTTCTTGTTGAAAGCTTGTAAGACAGTTCCTGCTTTTGGTGTTTCTATTTGGTTATCTTTTAACTGATAACTGGGATAACTTTGGCATGGCTGTGCCTGTTTAACCATCATCAACCTGTTTAAACACAAGCATTTGACATTTAAACCAAATCTTATACTTTATATAGTGATGATACAAATCTTTTTATTTTTTGTCCTCAGTATGTTTTAAGTTGTTTCTTAAGTCTGTCATATGTGAAACGTACAGATGAAAGTATTCTCTCCTTAATCAACAGAGTGTTACCATAACAGTTCTAAAGTAGAGATGATATTTTACAGTCTGTATAGGCAGGGATACTTTTAAATCATATCACCATCATGTCACCTGTTCATTTAACCAATTCTTAAGGTTTACTGAAGTAAACGCTTGATGTATAACTTTTTAATAGATATATATATATAAAAGTCGGTAAAGATAATCTGTCATATGTCTTATGTAAGAGAGTGGATCATGGATCATGCCTGTGAAATTTTGGTTTGGGAAATATTCCAAATTCTGATAGGCCCATAACTGATAATGTGTCTGGCCACAGGCGCTTTCTGTAACAGTTTCCACCTGCGGGCAACTGAAGATTGTTGACAGTTGCTGAAGCCTTATTTATTTTGTTACCCAAGCTGTCTGTCACTGAAACAATCCACACCAGTCAGCCAAAAGTCTATTAACTCAAGTCAGATGTTCTACGGTTTCTCCTGTCAAATGATTCCATATTTCTTTACCACACCACCCAGATACTTTCACTTCAGTCTAATTACAGGCCTTATATTCCCAGTGTTTTCTTTTCAGTACATGAGGATTCAGTACTCAGTGAGGCCACATATTTCTTTGTTTTCTTGGTCACTGATACCTGCATGACTCTTGGTGAGGCTGGAGTCACTCCCCTCCCTCCCAGTATATCATACTATGTTCTTTATTGATGACACTGATTGTAATATACAATCTGAATATTAACATTTCATTTGTATTCCTCTTGACTCGGAACATGAAATGTTTAAATAAATTTTAAAACTTAAAAATGTTATCTGTTTTAATAATATTTGTATATGATAACTGATAAGACCCCATTTATTGTCCTCAATCTGATTTTATTTCTCCATTTGTTCATTTGTAGTCCATTCATGTACATACAAAAAAGAATAATGCACTCAAAATTGATTTTAAAAAGTTCAGATTTTGTTAAAAAGTTTATTAAAAAAGTTTTTAATGCCAAAAGTACTTCCACCGCAGAATGAGACCAGTAGGACAGAGGCTGCTACAGTGTATGAGAGCATGGCGCTGGACACTTGTAGTCCTCCCAGGGATGGCTTAGATCTGTTAAGAACTTGGATCTTGAGCCATGGTTTTGTGTTCGTGTTGATTCATGAGGGTGTGGGTCATTTGTTTTCTCACTAGGGGAGACTGGCTGTAAATTTAAGGGCCACCGTTCTGATACCTATTGGCCATGTAAGCTAGGCCGGTGGCTAAGTACAAATAATTGCTAGGGATTGGGACTTGGCCGGGCATGAAACCTTTCTCTTGCCCACACAGACAAATAGATTATTAATGCTGTCATTTTGGATCAGATGCGATGTGCCAGGGGGCCATGACTGTTCAGATCTTGCTGGATTTTCAGGAATCACAGCCAAAGAGATCCTATCTTCTGGTGGCGGGGATCATATTTTGACTAGAGTCTGGATGAAGCTAGCCAGATTGATATTGGCCTGCAAGGTCAGACAAGGTCATCTGGGTCTTTCAATTAGTTATCTGACTTGTGGGTCAGTGGATTTAGGAAGCTGAGGCATTGATTGCTTGACCACAACTGGTGTCAGATGCCTCTGTATTGCTGACAGGGACAGGGGTATTTGTAAAGAAAAACATTGTAAAGAAAAATCAACATTTTATATATCTTTTGTTTCTCAGCTAATTGCTGCTACTGTAGCTTACTGCAGCATCACAGGTTTTGATAATGTTAAAAGATGCTTCTTAGTTGCCTATTGTGGAAATCTTGACTAAACTATAAATATGAAAAATTATTGGTTTTCGTTTTGCTTTGTCCAAGATAAGTTTGAACAGATACAGTGACACCCTTGGCGTTTCTCAGATATGAAGGTAGGAACATTTACCAGAATGAGAGATGGTCCATTTTACCCAAAACTTCTTTGAATATATTATACCAAGAATCTACCTGTGTTATTTTGGTCTGAATTGTTTCAGTGTTACCATCACATTCAAAGAAACTGTTTTCTCATAGAAATAGTAATATTCTCAAATGTTTTTTGAAGATGAGTTGGATGTGTAATAATTAGCAGATCGCAGAGTAGACCCCCAACATGCCCAGCTAACCTTTTTAAGGTTTTTATAAAATGTGTCAATGAGCATTGGTAAGACCGGGGAAGTATTTTGTGCTTCTCTTTCAGGGATTTACATGATAAAAACCAATATTTATAACCTACATTAGTTTTCACTGTGCTATATGAGGGATTATTATACCATATATAATCATAATATCTTCTGAAGAAGTGATAAAACTTGGTGATATGTTTTGTATAATAATTGTATGATTCAGGCAGGGCAGGATGTGGCAGGACCACTCACAGCAAATTGGAATTCTGTTGGAATGCACAAAGATAACTACTGATAAAAGAAACAAAGATAGGAGGGTAT
The DNA here is from genome assembly GCA_026874595.1 of Sipunculus nudus. NCBI lineage: Eukaryota > Metazoa > Annelida > Sipuncula > Golfingiida > Sipunculidae > Sipunculus > Sipunculus nudus. The sequence goes on from CM049316.1 coordinate 46,942,913, forward strand.
ACATTCATTCCAATAGTTTATTACCAAGTGTTCTCCCCAACCATTATTATAACTAGGCCAGTTTTATGATCAGCACTGTAGCGGCGCTGGGCGAATAGAGCAGCTGTACTGTTAAGAGTGGCCATAAATATATCTATATTAATATGTGTCTAAACAGGCCTGTCAAATAAAATATGTTTATGCTAACTTGATTATGGCATTTCAAGCACTGGAAAGATATTTATGGAGGGCCGACATTATTATTTGTACATTCTAGGGAGGTAAAATAAAAGACTCTGGACAGGGAAGGATAAACATTCATGGGTCATAAATTCGGCAAGTGGGACTAATATTCTACAACGGCTATGATGCATATGGGTTGCCTTGCTTGGACATGGAAGTATGCGGTTATCGAAAAACCCTGTTAAGCTTCCATTGGTCGCCGGTTTACGCTATATTTTATGGTGGTTTTGTATGGCGGCCAGGTACCTGGTAGGTCTACATGGGGGTAATTAAAATTGTTTTATATGGGTCTTTGGATTATTGAAGGTTCACATTATGCCAACATAAAGCATGTCACACTACACACTAGACATTAGCTTTGTTGAACATTAACTTGTTTATAACAACTTCAACATTTGCCAAATGGTTTGATCTATTGTGTTTTTATATCAGCATTAACATCAGTGCTTGGCCACTCAGACAGTTGTGAGCTAGTTAGAGGTCTATATGATAACTTGAAGAGTTAGGTACAACCTTCATCTTAATGAGTTTGGGACATGGTCTGTAACAGGCACTCACTGCAAAGTGAGGAAAAACCATGGATACTTTATTTGAAAGCCACTCTCTGGTCCATCACTCACTTTTACTTTATATCTCATCTCATTGTGAAGTAAATCGAATCTCCTTGCTCATGTTAAATTTAAAATTTTCATTCTTTGCCTTAAAAAAAAGAACTTGCACTCACTCAGTCTCTCATCTCCTACATTGATGCAGAAGATTACTCTATTAAATGCCCTGCAGTCTTTAATTGGTGTTGTTTTAAGTTTCATACAGAAGGCAGATCTGTGTCTCCCACTAGTTTTAAGCAAACTCACTTAATAAAAAGGGGTTTGAATCATATTAGTCATTTGTCATGTTCTCTTTATATCTACCATTGAAAGATTTTGAACAAAATTTTCCAGCCAGAGGTGGATTTTGGATAAAAGATCAGTTATGTCCTTGTAATTTATGTATATCAGAAATGATCACCAGCTGAGGACATTGCCACTGCATTTATTAATGTTTATCAATTCAGGGGATGATCCAAAATGAATATGGTGACGGTCTGATCACTGATGAAGCATTAATTTTGGTTAAAATTTAAATATGAAGTCAGATATATTTGACTTTGTATTAATACCACCTGGCTATATGCATTGATAAATATTGAAATAATGGGTAACAGACATTAGAACATGATGTAGGGGTGATTGTTGAATTATAATGTATGTATTCTCATCTACACATTATCTAATTTATGCAGATATCTGTTTTTTTCGAGGATATTATGTCTGGTGATGTATTTAAATTTGAAAATCACTGTGACACAAGCCAGGATTTTGTTCATTATTTGACTTATAAAATGTTAATTAGATGTGATTACCAACAGATGGGTCTGTCATCAGAATAAATTGACTGGAGTTAGGGAAACAAAATGGCACCTGCTCTTGAAATGATCCCTGACGGAATGTCCTACATATGTAATGCAGCACATGGCCCCATCGTTAATACGTACCAAGAGATTCTACTCTTGTAGAGACTGGACAAGAGTCCCTGACTTAGTCGCATATTTAGAACAAAATTTACTTTATTGAGCCCAACGATAATCATGGGACAATTTTATGTGAAGCAGATCCCTGGAGAAACCCAGCTTGACTTGAAAGTTTTATTACAGAGATAAGTATGTCAAGATAGCTTGAAGTACAGATTCATGCATATATATTTGTGTCTTATATTTGTCATGTAGGATAACTGTAGGTCTTATATTCAGGTGACTGTTAACAGATTAGAATTCAAATACTTATCATGTGAGAACTTGTTTGCAGTGACCCACTTTAACATGCTGGCTCATATGGCCAGATCAAAAGGACAAACAAGAAGAAAACTTTAATTCACCTGTATCAGTATCCCATTTATGCATGGTATATTTGTACAGGTATCAAAAACAAAATATAAATCTGGCATAGACTTTAGGTCTATTATCTTTGAAAATATTGGACAAAAATTATCAGACACATTGTTTCCATTTGATTTTATATTTGTATAGAATCCTTTTATCTGTAAGGAAACCATTGTATCTGCAAGGACAAATCAATAATTAATTGTTTTGAGAATCAAAATGGAATATTTCATACAATAGCACCTATGTAATAGAGAATATATGAAATGTAATCCTTTAGTTATGTTTATCATGAAAGAAATATCAGCTTGAATTCTTGGGAGAAAAATAATCACCAATTATGATTACCAACAAAAATTGTAAAAATTCATTCTTAATCTTTACTATTGAAGATGTTGTTTCATGATCAGTCATATATTATGTGTTTGTCTTGGTTTTAAAGATTGGAATTAGGTAGCCATGTATTACAAGTAAGATGTTCATTGTTCACGTCACAGAGATAACAGGAGGGCCAGCTGCATCTTGTACTGGCTGTGCTGGGTACCCACTGACCCTGTGGTCAGTTTGGCTTGACCTGAGGGGTCAGTTTAGTCACAGCTTGACCTCCAAAGGGCTAGGAGTTATGAACATTCCATATGACATCTTCATAAATTAGCGCAGCAGTTTATGAGAAAAATGTTGACATAGCCTGGACCAGCACATGCCTTTCTCATTGAAGATGAAACACTCCCTATTTCCTACAGCTCTGGTCAGCTCCTGAAGAGCTGGCCTGTCATAGATTATCCCTACCCAGCCTGTCAGCAGTATAGTGGATGGTCCATATTTCCGCAAATAACAGCCATGGCTTTAATAAAGGGAAGCCTAGGGGAGCGGGCTGCTGGCTGACCACAGATACACAGATTGCTTCATCCTGGCCTTTCTTATCATTGGAGGGGGTCAGGGATGCCTTGTGTTAAGTCTACAGGAAGCATTTCTGTTTAGATGGAACTGGCCAGCACGGACTCTGTTTGACTTAGGTAAAATTTCATAAAATATATAGCACATGTTGGCCTGGAGATGAGATACTGAGGGCCTTCACCTGCCAACCTCACCACCCAGGCCTCTAATCTACCACAGATGGCCCAGCGGTCAGCCTCCTGGGGTCAACCCAACAACTGACCAGGAAATGGTCCACTGGTCAGATTTATGTAGAAGGCAGTCAGGGTGACCAGTAAACATATCATGCTTGACCACCCCCTGGTAACTCTAATAATCATCTCAAGACAGAATGTCTTTATGCTTTTACCATCCTGCACATGGTCATCTATAATCATGTAGACCTTAAGTTTTCTTAATGTGTGATAAATATGAGAATTTAATTTAAAATGAACATAACTTGTACTTGATTTGTTCTTGAATTCTATTTATCACACAGACCATAAGAAACTTCTAGAAAATTAAAATGATGGAGAGAAAAAGATTAAAATGATGGAGAGAAATAGATTATCAGTCCTTCATTAATGAACAATAAAGCATTCACCTAAGGTGTATACAAGAAAACAGGCTGCTCTGAAAAACGTATATCAACCCTGAGAAATAAAACCTGGTATTCATGAAGGAATATAGTTTAAAAAACAAACAGGAAAAAAAAACAGAAGCCATTGGTATCAGGGTGCAGGTAACCCCAGGAGCACTCTGTGACCCCAGAGAGTTCAGGGAAAGTTACTTTGGTACTAGTCCAGCAGTACTGTACAGGGTGCAGGCCTTCATGCGTCACACAGAGGGGCCTGTTATCCCTGTTGTAAGTTTCACTTGCAAAATGTAATGCTCATGAAATGCCCCATTGCTTCAGCAGGAGTGATCAGTAGAGAACCTGTGTTTCAGGTTTCTTGTGGCATGTTGGGAGGTTGCCTGGCATGGGTACCATGTGGCTGGGTCTCGTGGCGAGCATGCCTTCCCTGGCCTGACAGATACCAGGCATTAACCTTCCATCTTGCTAACATGTTCTCTGTCTTCTACAGCTCTAGCTAAGATGGAGCATCCTCTACATGATAAATTAATGTGTGAATGATACAAGCTCTGCTGAGTAGTGGCCCCTCATTTATGCTTGCCCTTCTTAATAGTAATTCCTGGGCAGTTCATCATCCAAATGGTTCAGTTAATTTCTCAAGATGCTTCATACTACAGGAAAACTTAGCCCCAGCTACCATTCTGTCATTCAGGTTTTAAATCTGCCAGATCACTCATACTAATGCTACAAAGCTGGTAAAATAGCTTCACTTTTGCCAAAAGACTTTTCTTTGTTGCCCTGCTAAAAGTTAAACTGCACCTAATTTTCAGGTTGAAAATGCTTTACATAAAAATAAGTTACTAATTTAACAGTGAACTGTGGTCTTTTTTGTCTTCTATTTTAAATTAATCCCAAGTATGATTTTTCAGTTGAGTTTTTTTCCATAATATCCAAAGAAAGGAAACAGTTTTAATTTGAGATTACATAAATCCACCTGGTTGCCAGGCAAATTGATCAAAGTGCAATAAACTAGAGAACAAAATGCAATTCATCATCAGTGACCCACCACAGACAACAAGGTCAAGTAAGCTGTCGTCCTAAATAAAATGACATCAAGACACATGGTGCAGATTTACAATACCTTACTGCCAGACAGGTTTACCTCGCATGTTTCTAAGGTACTCCTTAATTTATACGAGTACCCGTCATAAAATATACAATGTTTGAGTATTGATGACAGGTGATGCAAATCACCAAAAGAGCAAGCTAAAGTGCAAGTAAATGGGTTAATCTTTTAATCTTCTGAAGTTAAAATTATCCCAGTTTATGAAAAATGGATAAATCTGTTAATACAGAGCAAACAAGTGCCCAGGAAATCTTTTGAAGAGAATTGTTTGACAAAAAATTTCTCAATTTTAATAGTCTTTTTCTTGAGTCCTGCACATTAATCTTTACATAAACAGGACATTAATGATGACTTTTTATTATGTAGAGAAAATACGTAGAAATTACTTTTTACTTTGACCTGAAAATACTCCTCAGCAGGACCGCATTAAAAGCAGATGGCACAGTCACTTAATGAATTGACTTCATTATACATTTAATTGTTACAAACATATGCATTCCTGGATAGGAGAATTTTAAGAGCACATTGGGATGCATCAGGCAGAAGGACACAAGAGGTGCATGGCACTTAATCTGTGTTCAGAGTTTGGCAGGACATCACAAGTTGGAAGGGAAACAAATTCTCAGCAGCTGCCTCAAGGTTTGATAAAGGTCCTGCTTTACAAGCATATGATGTGATCAATTATGTATAGCAGGGCGATCTTTTAACTCGTCACCCACGGATAACCAAGACAGATGACCTGAATAGCATGGTCTTATTGTTGGCATCCAGGAGGGCTGGACAAACAACAAGAAAAAATAAACCTGGTAGCCTGGTGATACGTATGATTTTATTACACTGGCTGATATTGTTCTGTACTAGACAGAGTTTAATCCAGGAAGTGTTTGAAGACAACCATCTTTGCTCCACTGTCATTCAAAGGTTACAAAATTTTTTCTGCTTTCACTGTAATAAAGTTATTTCTTTTTTTAATGATTGGTAAAAATTGAAAGAATACATTCTGCTTATAACACTCAATATATCTGATATATATTTAAGTTCCTATTTATCAAATATCTAAGTTTGATAAAACTATTGATGTACATTGAAAACTGGTAAATATAATGGTTTTGTAAGATAAAATACCAAGTGCTAGTTCAAAAAGAGAAATGTAAAATGAGCCAAGGAACAAAATATGATTTGTAAGAAGCCAATTTAGTAAGAAAGAAGAGAGCTAGCACCTGTGATTGTGTTAAGCTGAGGTAGGAGAAAACAAGAGCCTTTGTGGTGGCTATCTTCTTCACTTGGTTACATACATCAAACACTTTTATGTGCTCTTTGAACCAGTATCGTTCATCAGGACAGAATCTAAATCCATAATTTCTGGCAGTTAAGAATGCAAACACATGTGGAGGCAAATTCTGCAAAATGCTTCCACACAGACAAATATTGTGACCTGGCGACCCCTTAATGTATCATCTGAGCGATTGGACATGGATGCACAAGGCTGTTTAGCAAATGGCCAGCCCACTGCTATATCATACACAGTCCCGCCCGCTGGCAGCTGTTTCTCGCCAGTTGTTGTTGTTCAAGATGAAGCAGTCAGTATGGTCATCATCCTCTCCACAGCTCTTTGTTCTTACTCAGACCTCTCATCAGGTCAGCAATGACCCCACACTGTCCCTGATTCTGGAACACAAAGAAAACGTTTCTTTCACTTATCTTGGTGCATTTTCACCTCAACTTGAAACACATGCCTAACAAAGAAAACTTTCAATGTTGAACAAGAATCCTTTGGCTGAACTTAAAAATTAACTATTAAATTTATTTGCATCAGTGAATCAAGCAGGAAAGGTAGAAAGAAAAGTGCTTGAAATATAAACAAAAACTAAACTGCAGATGTAAAATAAATCTTAAATAAACTTAACTGCGGGTATATAAAATAACAAATGATAATGTTAAACTTATTTTTTGCCAATATATAAATATATATGTAATTGTATAATCATTTAAATATCCAGTAACATAAAGAAAAAAATGAAGATAAAATGTATTGTCAGTTATTTGTAAGTTATCATTTCTTTCCTTTTTAGAATACTATCTTTTGATGAGATTTAAATTCTCAAATTGGTACAAATATGATACAGTTACATACACCCATGGTTTTAATCTACCTGTAAGGTCATATTTGTCAGCCTTGAGCACTGATTTATGGAAAGTTTAACAAGTTTTATGAGGGACATTTATGTATAGGAAGCAATCAATATTAGAGTTTTCACTTTCAGTTTGTAATGATTATTGCCCAGCTAACTCTCATCTGTATTGAGTTATTTTCGTGTGAGGTTGGAATGATTAGGTACAAGGCTGGAGACAAGAAAAATGAATAGCTACATAAAGGTCCGTGTAAGATTATGAGTCAGTTGTCAGAAGGTGCCAGTAGAGGTTAGTGGTAACATGCATGAAGTTCAGGAGGGGTACCAGCTGGTATTTTCATAACTCCGGACTTGCATCCACCATAACCTATGTGCTTATTTATTCAGCCTTATCCATGGTTTGGACGTGCAGCCAGGTTTATAAGAATCTGTCAGAGGGGCCATAAGCCCCCATGTATCACGATTAAGTTACAGAAGCATACAGCACTGAATGTCAATGCTGCAATCAGCCGCTCTTATGCCCAGAAATATGTACAACAGTGCTTTGAAGTGACCCCACAGGCTCGCAAGGACTGCTGTATACATGTGAATACAAATGCCAGGAAGCCCAACACGGATCATGCTTTGCTCTGCAGTAATTGAATATGACGTATACAGAGACCATAAGGACGATGCGGTGCCGGGATATTTAGTCTTTATAAACAATCTGTGCCTGTGCCCTCGTGTATCATGCAGATTGCTGTATGTATGCTGCACCCTGCCAATCTATCAAGGCTGTGTGTTAGGACCAAAGTAATTAGTCTTTTGATGTAGCAGCATGTTGAAGAGTGCACCCTGTACGAAACAGATGTGCCTGCCTGCAAAATGTTAATCCCTAAGACCACACAAACCTATTTACTGCCGTGTTTTATCATTATGATCAGCAAGCAGCCGCAGTAATGGACCAGCCAGAAATATTATACATTTCTGGCAGGGGTCAAGACTTGTTTGGGGGAGTTTGTGCCTTGGCCCTCTGTTTCTTGTTTCCAACCCTGCAAGTCTCAGGCTGGGTGGCCAGAGGAAGACCCTCTCAGAATGACTGGTGTTCAGGCTCAGATTGTTGCCACTGAGTGTGCCCTTCAGACAAATTTAATAGAGGACTAATATTCACTGGGAATCCACGTACTTATTGCAACATGCTCTGTTTCTTAAACAAGCCATGTATGGGGAAAAGAAATTTGGCTTCAGCTTATGAAATGTGTGCAGCAGGCTCTTAAATTATGATCACTCATTGCTTAATTATGCAAGGTCAAAGGGTCAAAACTTTCTATTAATTTTCTTATGAAAGTGAAGTACTTAAATTCAGCTTTAGTAATGAGTAAATTCAAATTATTGAGATTTCTTGCATTTTTACGATCATTTAGCTCCTTGCAGTAATTGATTTATATCTGTTGATCATGCAAGATCAGAAAAAGTTTATAAGATCTGAACAACTCAATGTGAATAGCTGAAAACATGATCCACAGTTTGTATGAATGGGAACATTAGATTTTGATATTATAATGGCCACCTGAATACTCCTGGCATTTGATAACTAACATCAGGAAGAAATCTGGCAGACTGAAGTTGTCACAGAAGGAAAATAGAATTTATTCTAATTAATAGAATGAAGGTTGAACAAGTAAAAAATGCCTGGAAGTAGAAAAGTGTGAGACACTTGTGTAAAGACAGATAGCATTGATGTAGAGAGACAACTCCAAACGGTAAAGGGTTAATAGAGTAAGACGAACGGGAGCAGGAAGTGTGGACAAAAACAGGGGAATGGTTGTGATGAAGGTAAAATGTAATCTGAACAGGAAGATGATCTCAGACACTGGAGGGCTAAAAGTAATCATGATGTGTCAGAAGTTTTGGTTTTCAGTAAAGAAGATCACTTTGTTCAATTAAAAGCCCATCAATATTTGATGCAACTAGTTCAAAGTTCACATTGACATGCCCCTATCATGGTGTGATCCGCGGACATTTGTTGCTGGAGTGGGACCTTCAGTTTTGAGGTTTTCAACAATAACTGTGACCACAGGGCAAGTTTAGCCAGAGTTAGGCAGCTGGACCGGTGTCATTGTGATGCTGTGCTGGGGAACGGGCAGCCAGTTAGGCAGCTGCTGGCCCCACCAGCCCTACAGCATAGCACCTGTAATATTTTATCATCACTGTTTGTGACAGATTGCTGCCCGAAGAACATGCTTCCTGGCAGGCAATCCTATCATAAATGTTGATGAATTCCTAATTCAATTTCCCCTGTTTCCTGCTGGCTGCTATAACACTGCTAACGAAGAGCTCTCTCCCCCAGCCGGCCTCTTTGCTATGCGGGGAGCGTTGCTGTCATGATGCGCCCGGCCTCCCTCAACTCCCCAACAAAACACAGAGGTTAAACATTTCCATATCAATTTGATAACATAGAGATGTGGTGAGATCTGGAGAGCCTTGTGAAACTTGATAGTGTACCATGCTACTGATGACAACATCATCATGTCCTGGATTTTTTTCCCCATCATTGATCTCAACTGTACCACTCCGGCCTCATCCTTCCTTCTACGGTAAAGGTGATAATTCACAGCCGTCATGTCTCATCCTTCCCTATACCACAGTAAAGATGATAATTCCCAGCGTCATTCCACTACATGACACAGCTATTTTTCTCTCTATGTTATAAGATTTATCATAAGGTGGAGAAAGATAGATTGATAAGAAGTTTGTTTCTGTTGCTGTCTTTATGTCATGATTACCAATTCAGATGAAAAAGTTTAGAGTGAGAAAACGAGACATTTTTCAAGAGTCTCATGGAGTTTTTAGAGTTTATAAATCAAGCAGTCTGCACACATCAACTTCTCCATAATCATCTTTTGGAGGCTTGTCTTTCCCCGGATGAAGTCCTGTTTTGGGCTACTACTGCTGCTCAAACTACCCATCTGAGAGTTTGGGTCAGATGGAGTTGTGTTACTGTGACCCCTGATTGGTCCTGATCATTTAAACCTTACTGCTAGATCTGTCCAGGGTGTTGGTCCTAACCATTTAAACCTTACTGCTAGATCTGTCCAGGGTGTCGGTCCTGATCATTTAAACCTTACTGCTAGATCTGTCCAGGGTGTCGGTCCTGATCATTTAAACCTTACTGCTAGATCTGTCCAGGGTGTTGGTCCTGATCATTTAAACCTTACTGCTAGATCTGTCCAGGGTGTTGGTCCTGATCATTTAAACCTTACTGCTAGATCTGTCCAGGGTGTTGGTCCTGATCATTTAAACCTTACTGCTAGATCTGTCCAGGGTGTTGGTCCTGATCATTTAAACCTTACTGCTAGATCTGTCCAGGCTGTTGGTCCTGATCATTTAAACCTTACTGCTAGATCTGTCCAGGGTGTTGGTCCTGATCATTAAAACCTTACTGCTAGATCTGTCCAGGGTGCTGGCTGGTTTTTCTTCTGCATACAATAGAGCCTCCTCCAGCCTCAATTACATATCAGAGGTTTCATTCATTCATTACATTCATTACATGTTAAAAACAGGTCAGACAAGGAGTAATTCAAGAATGCATAACATTTCAATATATTTGTGTCTTCCTTCAGGTTTTGAGTTTGTTTAATTTGCATCTTTTAATAAATGAAAAACATAACTATATATAATAATTAACAATTATTTTAAAAAGTTAAATATGAAATCATCAGCAATGTCAAAGCTGGGCATGTAATTCTAAATCAAAATCTAACTCTCACCAAAAAAAAAACTTGGAAAGCTGATGTTTATTATTTAAGGGTAATATATTATTAAATATATTCATAACAAGAGACTGATGTCATTATGAATCTTTATACTAGGTCAGTTGACCAAAGTAATTAAGACACAGTTTATTTGAAGACATTGTGCCCTATCTGATCCCCTTTTTTCAGTTTAAAAAATGCAGAAGTTTGTCTTGAAGATTAGATAAACATCTTATCTATGCCAGATTTAAAGATATGTCATACCATACATAAATAGTGTATGTGATAAAGGAGTCCAAAGCAAGGAGATATACAGATGGACCATTAACTTCTGGACTCCAGGGATTTGAACCCAGTTAAAACCCCATTATCACTCCACATTTCACAGAATCATTTTTCAAAACTGGACGTTTTCTGGTGATCTGTCAGGCCAGTGTGACTTTGATGCTTTGGTTTTCCTGTCATCCTGAGCTTGGCCTCTGCTGTGATGACAGTAGCTCAGCTCTGTGACACAAGTCATTTGTCAGAAGTGACAACCGCTGCTGGACATTGGTCATTCTGTGCTGCTGGGGATATCAGGTTCTGTTTTATCTGGGTCTAGGGTCTCCTGGTTGTTGATGGGCTGTAAGGAACTCTTCATAAACAGTTGTCCTGCAGCAGCAAGAACTGCAGGCTAGCTCAGCATCCCCACCTCTAATACACACATGCAAAACCCTTATTAACATGGATTCTTCCCACACTATACTTTCACTTTTCACAGACATTTAAGTTATATATTGAGCACCAGGTTAGAAATAGTTTAAACTTTCAATGGTATAACACTTTTTATTTCACATAAATTTGAATTTAAACTTTTTTTCTGCATTTCACTTCCATTTGATTTATATATTAATATGCTGGTGTAACTGGATGTAAAATAATATATATTTTCTACAGGTAGTTATCATGCAGTCTTACTCAGATCTGTCTCAAGTGTAGAGGTTAATAATTCTCTCCGTGCTAATGAAGGGAGAGTGTTCACCACAACATTCCTAAGTGTAATATTATATGTGAGAATTATGTTCATATAATGTGCACAAGCGTCTTTTTATGACCAGGCCGCTAGACTTGGGGGGCCTAAACACACTAGTCTAGATCGCAACTATTAAGAGCCAGCTTGTCCCTATAGTGAGTGGAATATGCATTTATTATCAAGGGCGGAGAAGAGGCATGAATACGCAACATAAAAATAATACGAGTATGAGGTGTTAAACATGTGATATACACATGGGGCAGTAAAAGCCAGGTAACTAATAAAAGTCCTAATAAAGTCCAGCAAAGCTGCACACAGTATCATGTTGTCTGTGCAGATCTCTCTGTTTAATTACTCCTCCGAGCGGGACCACATATTATTTTAGTACCCATGTCATATACGATTCATACAGCCTGGAGTGCTTTATGCAACACAAAATATGTGATTACAGCACCCAGAAGCTTTTTATTTTCCTTAAATGGTCATTATGTGTAATAAAATTGCAGTTATGTGTAATATCCAGGTGCATGCGTGTATATTGAAGCCTGTTATCTATATTTTCTCATTGTTGTTTTGGTAATGAAGCTCTTTTATTATGGCATGATTATATATGATTATATTATTATATTTTGTCATGTTACCCATTCAGGCAGTAAATGTTCCATGAAAAGTGTAATTATATCTAATTTATAAACCCCTTAGTCATTTTAATTCCTCTGTTGATAAATGTATATTTATATCTGAGTCATTGGGTTTTTGTGAATATATATGGGACTATGTTCCAGACCTACAAAATAACAATTACATCTGCATGTGGGATTATTTAAGGGATTATTCAAAATAATACATCTGAATTACCCTGTGAATGATTAATTGGAATCATTGGATGATATTTATTACAACTGCTACTGGTTTTGAATTATCAGTAAGTGAAGCATTCATTAATAATCACCACTAATTAAGATTAATTATTTGCATAAAACAATGGATATTAAGGTTACCATGCCAGTGAAGGTTGTCAAGTCCATCAGTAAGATGGTTAAAAAATATAAATTGACAAATATATAAAATTTTAGGCTGAAATCCTGGGGTTTTTACCTACTGTTCCAGGTTAGACCAGGACTGTCAGGAGGGGCTGTGAGACATGAGACAGCCAATGAACTGATGATGTTTTTTGTTGAGGAAAGTTTTAACAATAAGGACATACAAGTTGTTACTTGGCCCCACATGTAGTTAGTAAATCTCTGTAATATCTTTGTCGGGGTCCCAACCACATACACAAAAACATGGGTCCCCTTGTGTAGCGCTCTAAGCCTTTCATGTTTAAAGTCATCCGGTGATCGTTTTCCTCATCACGGGAACAGATGCACATATTTTATTATGCTCGCTGACTTGAGGCAAATTGGCTTCCGTTGGGGCAGGGGCCTGTGGAAAACTGCAAACAGTAGCAGTGTAGGGGATGGAGTGTGGTCTGTATGGTGGTGAGGGGACGGGTGTTTATGTAAGAAGCAGCGCAGACCGACCAGGAAAGCTCACAAATCATGGCTATGTAAACTGTTATGATTTTAATACAGAACTGGCAAGTAGTCACAGATATTGGGTGGATCATTCCAGCTGGACCACCAAGCGAGATTTTGAGGCTTTTCTTTGTTGTAAGCTGCCCACCCCTGTCTTAATTTTGCCCTGAATGCTATACAGCCTTGACCACAGAGAGCAGCTACCTTACTCCTGTTTACTGTGGGAAGTTTATCAACCAGTGAACTAACTTTATCATGTTTATTGTAGACGGTTACAAACTGTCAAATTCATAAAAAACATAAGGGACTAATCCAGCTGGATAAATAAACAATGTCATTGTTCACTCTACTGGTTTTGTGCACATTAGCATTGATGGCTCCTGTGATATTTTAACACATTAAGGTACATATAATTGTCCAAATTATTAAGATATATATTCAAATCTTCCACTTTCTATTTTCCATACACCAGATCTATTTGCATGGATCAATTTGTGTAACAATTTTCAAAATTCATATTGGAAATACTATACTACTAATAATAATTATATTTTTATTATTATTACACAGGTCTTTATTCTGGGATAAGTGTGAAATAATTAATGGCTTGTAATTATAGCAACTAATGTCGCAACACAATATAAATATATTTTAATATATAATTTTGCTTTAATTGGCCAGTTCATTATATAATAGTTAAAGTAATGCAAATGAAAAAATCATAATTTACATGCCTTTTCTTAAATGCTGCAGAACATCTAATTTATATCCAAGAAATATGTTTGGTGTCTCTTTAAAAATAATTTTATAGTTAATATTTCACATATTATATTAAATATATACATAATAAGCATTTTTGGCAACACACACATAATACATGTATATATTTAATATATTTTGTTTTCTATATATGTTCTCAATAATGTCTTAACTTAGGTAGTAGAATCACTGCTGGAAACGAAATTTGCAGAAAGTATTAAATATTGCAAATGATTACATGGAAAAATTATTTTACAAAAAAATGTTTTTTTATTGTTATAAAATATATTTGTTAATTTTGGTCTAAATTTACAATTGATCTAACATGCATATAACAGATTTACATACAGTTTTTATAAAGTATTTTTTTTCTGCCTGGAAGAAACTGTTTAATCTGTTGTAGGAAATGAGATACAGAGGACATTAAATTGGATTATTAACATTAACAGTGACTGTAGTGTATGAGTGTGATGATGTGAGTATGGTAGTGATTATGTGGTTGATACTTCCTGGCCGGGATGGCTACTCCATCATTTAGATGCTCACTTCCAGCTGACCGATCCACAATCAACGATATACACAAACCTGAAAAAGTATAAAATTGGTCACACTGGGAGGGAATGTTTGTTTAAAGTGCAGGATGTGCCACTTGAGGTGCCCTAACTGAGCGTAGTGTTTGACAGGCCTGCTGATATGAACAAAATATGATCTGTGATGGCCTGCTTCACAGGATTGGGGCTGGGTTATGTTACAGCCCAGCGGTCAGTGCTTATCTATTCCACATGCTTGACCAGCCCTTCACTAATAACTGTCATCCCCCTGCAGGCTGCTCTCCTGACCACAGTCTGTGGTCATCATGACTCATTGAACGTCTTCTTCAAGATATATCTGTTACTCCATCATTTGTCACTTCCTTGGACTCATGCACCAGTACCAATAACATTTATGACACAATATTAATATGAATCGTCCTTTAAATCTAAACAGTCATTGCTATTATAACTTTATGCTTGCTGAAAGGGTCTGTGATGAGGGTTTCATTCTAATAAGATAATCAGTCAATAATAGTTATTCAGTCAGTTTTGTTTTACCAGCTTAAATTGCTGTTTAAGCTTTGCTCACAAAAAACTTTTAATAGTTCATCCTATATTATATTAGTATATATATTCTAGTTACTTTGTTTTAATAATGATCAGTTTTTGTCACTTTAATTTTTCATTAATTTAACAAATATTTATAATTAAAATAGTTATTCTTAATTTTATAAATATATTTCCTTCTGCAATTTTGTATTGCTGTTAATTGTAAAACATGCAAATAAATAATTTTTAGATTTATTTTTGTTTAATTCTATCATACCATGAGAGTCTTGTTTCTGATATATTTTGTTACTCTGTAATCTACATGAGACGTGTTGTATACTATTCCCAGCCTGGGGCATCTTTCTCCCTTTTTTTTGTGGTTTAGACCCTGGAATGAAAGAGCCCCACAGAACCAGCCTTAGTGGCCCGGTGCATTAGAAAGTAAATTAGGGATTTCACAGGAATTATTCCACCCTGGAGGTGCCAGAGGGTTCCTTGATATGTGCCTTTTATTTTGGTAGATCCAGTGTCTTTAGATTTCACAGGTTGCTTGTCCCATGCTTTTACATATCCATTGGGTTATGAAATGTAATGGTAAGTGTTGTGGGTTCTTTTGTTCATGCTGTTCCTTTGAAGTACATCATTGTAACTGCCTCTGTTGGGCACATATATACCTAGGTATGCTGATTGGGCAATTATTAAGTGGGGGTTCTGTTGCCTGGGGGTGTTGGAGTACAAGCACATGCATTCAACCATTCAGGGCTCACAGGAAAATGACCATGGTGTTATGTCACCAGTAGGTATGATGCATATTAATCGCAATGCAGGTGTGGAGGGAATGGCCACATAATCACAAAATGACCTGCTTTCCAGTGGCATCCCAGATTTTCTTGTTGACCACTGGTCAACAAAGACCTTTTGTAGGGGCAAAATAAGTGTTACATAAGCATTTCATAGACCTGCCTCCACTTGGGAGCTGGCCTTGATTATTTGAGTACAATGTTTAGAAATAAAATTGACAGAGGCTTTGAAGAAGGTTTGCCCAGGGCACCTCCATACAGAGGACGTCTGTGTAGCAGCAAGTGTGTAAAGGGAAAGGAAATTGATATTTGGACAATGTAATACCAGTCTATTCTTATGACACAGGGACATTTGCTTTGTCCAATCCTGTCAAGGTACCCGGGATGTATTAATAATGTTAACTTGCCACAACAGTGTCAACAGGTGGTATGTAACAAGGATCAGACCTGAGTATATATTATGTAATCACAACTTGTGTTTTCTTAGCAAATCGTGCAGGAGAATTCAAAGTCTGGCCCAGGCAAACAGCACCTTGGACATACATTCTCACTAAAAGGCTTCATCATATCCATGCATGATTTGTCCTAATTTTGGTTCACACTTTGAGGTAGTCCTACTCACTTAATAAAAAAGTGTTGCCTAAAGATGGCCACAGAAATCATAAAAATATATCACAACCCTAAAATACCTATGGACTTCTTTAAATTAATAAAAACCATATCTATTTTCACTATCCTTTTTTTAATTTACTTTTATTTTCAATTTTTACTGTCCTAATTGCTTTCATTGTCTAAAACTGAATTTATTATCACAAATTAACCGTA
The DNA here is from genome assembly GCA_026874595.1 of Sipunculus nudus. Taxonomy (NCBI): domain Eukaryota; kingdom Metazoa; phylum Annelida; class Sipuncula; order Golfingiida; family Sipunculidae; genus Sipunculus; species Sipunculus nudus. The sequence goes on from CM049316.1 coordinate 46,959,529, forward strand.
TTATAAAGAATGTCTTTATCAGAGCAGGATTTTATTAGTTAAATTTACATTAGAGGTAGTATTACTCATAAAAAAAAGTATATGCATGTATTTAATTTAATTATTTTCAGTGTGTCAATTTCAAATTAGATGAGTTCCAAGGACCTAGATTATTATTGTGGAAAAGCTTTAAAAAAGATAAATTTAAAACAATATTTCCCAACTAATATTTATGTTTTTGGGACATATTATATATCTAAATGATCAGTTTGCATGGTATTTTATAATCAGTATGATAATCATTGAATACAGGTGAACATTTTTTTTACGTGAAGATTTTTCTTTTTAATTTTTTTTGGGTGTATAGTTGGGGTTGTCCTTTGGAGGTTGTAAGTTTTCTGGTACAGCGTGAGTGCTAGGAAGCAACATGGCTGATAGTGTATGGTCCATTTGTCCACAGGCAAGCCGGCTAGTGTGTCCCTCACCAGACTGGAACGTGCCCAGTATGCAGCTGATGACCCTTTCTTCAAGCACAAGTGTCGCTTTTGCCTCAAAGTGTTCGGCAGTGATAGTGCTCTACAGATACATATTCGCTCCCATACAGGTCAGCCCCCATTTTTTTTGTCTCCTCAACTAATAGTAGGCAGTTTTTGTGTATGAATCCACCTCCCAACCATGTGTCGATGGTCTACATACTCTGGCACTCTCATCCTTGATTTTTTATTTTTGTACACTTTTTACTTGCTAAATAATTTATTATTTCAAAGCAATCCCAAAAACTTTTTTTTTGAAATTTTATTACTTTTTTTTATTTTCTATTCTTTTTGTAGTCATCATCTCAGGTGTAGCACTCCCAGCATGCCATAGCTCAGCACTTTACACTGTTTAAAACAGAATTCATGACGTAGTGCATCATCTGAGTACATAACAAAGCATGATTCACCAAACTCCTAATTCTGTGAAGTGTGACTGTAGTAAACATGTCTACCACCAGAGTGCAGCATGGGCTAGATTAGCATTGGCTCCCTGGCTTATCATTTATCAGTAATGGTAAGAAGATAGGTCTGTCGATTAATTATTGCACTGCTAAATGAAGTTGCATTGGGTCAAGATATGTCTGTGTTTGGTGAAGATAATAGGATCACATCTTAAGCTGATAATGTTGACTCGGGAGAAGTGGTATAAAAAACATTCTGGGGATTAAGTATCTTTTCAAAGTATCTTACAGAATATGCTGGCCCCATCTGTGATGGGAAATTCATTAATGTACAGACTAAGCTAGCTTATTAAGTTATGCTACATTTGGAGAAGACTCTTGGGTACCCAGGCTTAATCACAGATATTAGCTGTGTAAGATTAGGTAGACTTTGCTAAGATTAGATATCATTTCTGCCTGTCTGGGTTTATTTAAAGAAGATTGCATGAATGTATCAATATTTTCTCCTTGATGGGTCGTAGGACAGAAGCCCACCTCCCCCATCCACAGTTGTAATAGCAATAACAATATTTCTTATGCAGCAAATTTCCTGCTTTCTGCAGGAGCATCAGAGAAAATTGCAGCATTTTGGAATGAAGTCAGTTGGTTGCTGTCTGCGAGCATAATAGATTCATTTCCCCGACCAGGTGCAGACTCCATAATCTGTTACAGATTCTGTTTAGAATGATCCTCTACTTCACGATTCTGTCATCACAGCGATCTGTCCGGCAGGAGGCCCGGCCCTCACAGATGTAATATTCCATGTGCATTTACCATTCATATCTGTAATAACTATAATTACTGGGCTTATATTTGCTTCATGGTTATAATTACTGTAATCATGCATGGCTGCGTCATACTGCCTAAATGATGGCCAATTTGATGGGAACTGAATTAATTTGCTCAGGCAGGTACATGCTAGGAGCCAAATAATAATAGCAATCAACCATAATGAATATAGTTTTTGATAATGATAGTGCCTATTAAGAACTTTTTATTAAACAAGGATGATAAATAAAGCAGTTGTGACAGATCAAACAAGATATCATCTCTACATGGAGCTTCCCAAATGATATTATTTCATAACCATTCTTTTATGAGCAAGTGATTAAATTACCATATATAACCATAATATAGATGTTTTTATTTTTAGTTGTGTAAAACAGGTTAATAATATATAAATATTACACATAAACACAGATGCAATTTTTATCCATTAATGTAGTTCCTTTTTTCATTAATCTTACTACTAAAAGGGTAATTTTACTGTGATGGTTCAAATTTCCTTCAGCAATAAAATATAAATTGAGATACAGTAATACTGAGTGCACACACAAATATATTTGTATTTTTTATACTGTTTATAGAGCCTTTTTGAATACTAATTATAACAATTCTTAATATACTGTGTTCTTATCCCATGTTTACAAGAACACACTGATTTTATTGTGGAAGAGGGGTAAAGGGTTTATATATTTTATATACACACTATTTAAGAACCTAATTTGTAAAACACAAAACCCCTTCCTGTCATCAAGGTAAAATAATGGCATGCCTTGCAGAGAATATTGATGAGACTTTGGTGATTAAATTTTTATTTGGTAATAAGTGCTTTAACAACATGTTAGAGCCAGCAGGAGTGTTTTCAGATGAAAAAAAGACCCTCATTTTCACTATGAGCTCATAAACATTCATAGAATGAGTGACATAATACAGAAATATACAAATGGTTACTCCTACATGTTGTATCATAATATAAATCCTTGTGACTTTCAGCTCTCCTCAAATATTCCTGTGTGGATTTTTTCCTTCGTAGAGGTTATTCCTCATCTAAACAACTTAATTTACTGGTTATTCATTAATTGATTACCTGCCCCACAATATATTTTAATTGTTTTTCCTCAAGCAGAGCTACACCACATTCCTCAGGCCATGCAACATAAAATAGTTAGCGATGGCCACCTACAGTCCTGACCATATCCACATATCCTGTACAGAACAGTACCTATAAAACAGTTATTGATGACAACCTGCTTGTCAGGTCCTGTACACTACAGTACACTTGTATGCATCGACTGGTCATTAAGGTATCACACTATTAGCCCTAATTGAAAGATATAAACCATGCTCAGTGTTTAAAAATGATGCATAAGATAATATTGATGTACTCAAAAATTATGAGGGGACACAAAGTAAAATGAGATTAACTTCAGATCATTCATTTCTTTTGCTATTATTAATCACTCTGATCCTTGAGGTGTTTTTACTTTTTGTCATTCACTTTGTAAAAATATTTGAAAACTGAAGTCAGTATTAAAAGTGATATCAGTTTCATTTGGTAACATTTAAAATGAATATGATAAAAAATATAATTGATAAATATTACACCACATTTATCACTAAATAATCCAATAATTTTTTTGTATATTATGTCTTTTGATATTCCTAAAAGAAGGTGAAGAGAAGAATACTGTATTTAGAATAGAGATACATCATATTTTCCATGTTTAAGATCACATGTTAGGCATATATGGAACTATATTTGAATAAAATTAAATTACAGTGATTGATGATACTGGCAATGATAATACTGTATCATACACCAGTTGCATGAAATAGTTGTTTGTTACCTTTGGGTTTTTCATTGTTGATTTTGGTCATCCATTTGAAATAGAATGTATATTGATTTTAGTGACAATAAAAGTTTGATTTGTAGGCTTCTTCAATATATTCTGGATTAGCATATTTTTCAGCTACACTGGTTGCATTATTTCCACCTGGTCTGCTGGGCTGTAAAAACACAACAACGCCTTGTTCATCCAGGAGACAACTTACCATGCTTAACAGACAATGTCCTTCCATGTTGGTGCCACTGTTGTATAAATTCCCCACACTTCCAGTCATTGCCTAAGTAAAGTTCCCGGACATTAATAGATTCACACTGGCTGGTGATAAGTGTTACCAGTGTTATACTTGTATGTTATTATAATGTTACTAACCAAACTGTTATCTTTCTGTCTTTACAGGTGAAAGACCATACAAGTGTAATGTGTGTGGAAACAGATTCTCCACCAAAGGTAACCTGAAGGTGCACTTTCAGCGGCACAAAGAGAAATACCCACACATCATGATGAACCCCAACCCAACACCAGAACATCTGGAACATCAACCACAGATGCCACCACCCCTCATCCCGGGACACGGTGGTACTCCTCTTGGTACTCCACTAATGTCACCATCTCACCCAAGTCCAGGCATGAAGATGCCACACGAAACCCCTCTCACACCAAACATCCCCATGCCAACACCAAAGATGGATGATCGTCATCAGGATCGAGACCACATCGAAAGAGAACGGGTCAGTCAGATGCCCCTGACACCAGTTCAGACAAGCCCATCTCCTCCCAAAGTGGACACACCAGCAAGTTCCTCTTCAGATGCTCCACCAAGACCTGTCAGCAAGTCAGCCAGTGCTGCTCCATCAGACAGCAGCAGCAGTCCAGTCTCCTCAGCACTGACACCACTAAGTGCCATGAGTAACATGATGGCATCCACACCACCCATGCCGTTACCTGGTACATTCCCTGGATTGGTACCTCCATTTTCTTCCCCATTTGGCTTTGAGCCTCCATTCATGAGGGGATCCATTTTACCACAGAAGACAGAAGACCCAATGGAGCAGTACATGGAGATTGACAAGTCATCAGAAACTAGGAAACTAGAACAACTGGTGAAGAACATAGAATCAAAACTCAGTGATCCTAATGAGTGTGCCATCTGCCACCGTATCCTGAGCTGTAAGAGCGCGTTACAGATGCATTACCGCACACACACAGGAGAGCGACCTTTCAAGTGCAAGATCTGTGGCCGGGCCTTCACAACCAAAGGTAACCTTAAGACCCATATGGGTGTACATCGGGCCAAGCCACCACTTCGAATGATGCACCAGTGCCCTGTCTGCCATAAACAGTTCACCAATGCTCTTGTGCTACAGCAGCACATTAGAATGCATACCAGTGACATCCCAACTGAATTAAAACTACAGAATGAGATGATGGCAGCTGCTACCATGGGTTTCATGCGCCCGCCATACCCAGGCATGCCACCAATGCCAATCCCTATGCCACCTGGGATGGGCGCTCCCCAACATCAAATCCCAACCATGCCAGGTGGTGAGCTGGACTTACGAAAGCCACCTGTTGATATGATGCGACACCCCATGACATCTGACAAGTCTCCAACCACAGATCATGAAGATAGCCATCATGGTGATAATCTTGAGTATGAGAAGGATGATCCTCAGGATGATCCCGAGATGCAGGGCTATGACAATGAGGTTGTTAATGGAGAACACGAACAGTTCAAGGACAATGAGGATGAAGAAGATTTCCTCAAGCAGAGAGAAGATAAAGGATTCTCAAAACATGAGGAACAAGATAATACTGAACAAATGGTCAAGGAGGAGGATCAGGTGGTTCAAGAAGAGAATGACGCCATGGATACAGACCACCAGGATGGGGAGAAATCTCACGATGATCCACCTGTACTGAGTTCCCCAAATCATGTTGATGAAAAAATGGAGACATCAATGGAGAGGTCAGAAAGTGTTCCTGTTGGAAGAGATGAGGAACAGCCATCAAAGGAGTATGTAGATCCCACCAGCAAATACATGTCTGATTACTCAAACTACCTGAACACTCCCTCAAGTGATAGCCAAACACCACTCTACTCTACATCACTCATGGCATTAGAAGAAAGAGTCAAAGCTATTGAGCACATGGCAGCCACCCCATCCTTTCATTCACAACTTTATGGCAACCCATATCAACAGCATAGCTCTACCTCACCCAACATGGTTCCTGGTCTGAGTCGTGAAAGCACCCCAACACGGGCTAGTCTTTCAGGGGGGAGTGAGGAACGGACCACCCCTTTGAGCAAAGGAGGCACTCCAAACCCTGTGGATGGTTCTGTCAACATGAACAGTTCTGAAAGTATGGATGGTGAGGGGTCAAACTTGTCAGGTTACAGAGGCTTTGGGGGGCTAGAGTACGGGTCTCGTCCATTTGAAATGGTCACTGGAAGGATGAACACCACCTGCAATGTGTGCTATAAGACATTTGCTTGCAAAAGTGCTTTGGACATCCACTATCGTAGCCACACAAAAGAGCGACCATTCAGATGTGAAGTGTGTGATCGAGGCTTTTCCACTAAAGGCAATATGAGGCAACACATGTTGACACACAAGATCCGTGACCTGCCTAACCAGTCTGTACCTAGTGGTGATCAAGGAACTGCCCTACCTCCTTCACTGCCAGTTAAGACCGAATCTTCGCCACCTCAAACCAGTGTTTCTGTGACCACACCACCAGCTTATGTCACATCAGCCCCATCAGTACCTGTACCAGCTGTGGTGCCCCCTGCCCCTGTCTCCACCACACCCTCCCCACCAACCTCCACGAACCCTGCACTCTCACCCAGGAGCACAACTAAACCTGCTTTGGATACCTCTCCGTTTGTTAGGAAACCTAAGCTTAACCATGTATGTCAGATGTGTCAGAAACCGTTTTCAAGTGCGAGTGCCCTGCAGATCCACATCAGAACCCATACTGGGGATAAACCTTTCAAATGCACTGTCTGCGGCAAAGCTTTTACCACCAAAGGAAATCTAAAAGTACACATGGGAACACACATGTGGAACAACAGTCCTTCTCGTCGTGGCCGTCGTATGTCAGTGGACCTGGCTGCACTTACCAGCCCTGCCAAGGATCCTGATTACTACAGACGCTTTGCTCATCAGCCCCCAGAAATGTATCCTTTCCCCTTTTCACCATATGCTAATGGTTACAGTCCTAAGATGAATGAAATTCCTGTCATTCAGAATCTGAATGGAGGATTAAGTAGGATGCCCCCACCACCAGTTAGTATGGGAGACATGATGCCATCCCCATATTCAGTCAGTATAGCTGACAATGGTCACCAAAGAAAATCACCAACTTATCCAGCAAGTATGTCAGATAGTAACCACAGCAACAAGTCCCCGCCGGCCCCTGTGGACACAAAACCCACTCCCACCAAAACCAGTCCAAGTGAGGCTGCTTCATATCCTGTACCGGCCAGCTACTTGCCAATGGTGAATCCATACAACAACAACAACAACAAGGTGCGAACAGCACCAAACGGAGAACTAGACCTTAGCATTAAAAAAGTAGCAACACCACCAAGTTCTGGAGATTCGCCACCTGAGCCGCAAGAGGCACCAGGAGCCACATGGCCCTGGATGCCTCCTCCAGCTGTAGAACCATCAACCTCAAAACCTCTAATGGCATAAACACTTTCATGTCTATAGTCATCTGCCATATTTATTATTTTGTACGTGTGTAACTGTGTCAGCTGTTAAGTCGTTTATGAATTTTCATTGGCTGATGTTAGGTCAAATCTGCAGATCCTTTAGGAAGGGCCAATGTTTGAATGAATTTTGTAGAGGAACGCAAATCTAACGATATTTAATGATACGAGAGACCTGGTTCTCGTGTGATGATTCATTGACTGAAGAAGGCGGAGATATTATGTACTCTATCGTATGATACTAATCTAGAAACCTTTTGTTGCCATGGGGTAATGGACATGTAAGTGCATCTCACTTAATAGAAAACAACACATTACCTGGCACAGTACATGGATTTGATGGCCGTCTCCCCCGCAGAGAGGCAAAATGTTAGGATTAGACTAGTGAATATTTTTACCACAGAAGGTTTACGATATAGCTGTGGTTGGTTCGCTGGATTATTATGAAAATAATCTATGATGGAACGTGTTTTCTCATCAGTTATGTTGGTAAAGTAGTTATTAGAGAAAAATGATTATGACCTGCATATATTAGTGAACTGTATATAAGATTAAAATTACGCCAGTGTGTAATATATACCAGGAGCAATCTTTTGACTAATAGGTGCTCAGTAATGGAGAGAGACTAGTGTGTGAAGTCTTTTGCTTTTTATCTAACTGTCGTGACCAGTGGTGACTGATATATGAATGTTAATGTATACTCATGTTGTTCATATCTTGGGGCCTTTGTGAACCACTCGAGTCTTTGGCCTTTATATATATATGGTGTTGATTACCAAATGATATTGATTTTTAAATCTACCTCATCATGTGGCTAAACAATCAAGTGACGATGTCTCACTGTCTAATTGTTGCTTTTGTACGTTTGACATGTGCAATTTTGAATTATCAAGGCCTACAGTAGTGGTACAGCCATGTGCAGTAATTTTACAGTGCTCATATTTGTATATACAAGCGTGCACTCGTGTCACAGTTCATTCTCTTTACAACACAAGAGAGGTTTGTCTTGAACGTTTTGCTTCCTGATGACATACACAAACTGGTCAGGAGTTATGTTCTATAGATTCTGTTTATTCTGGAAACATAAGGAAAATATCCCTTACTGTGGCTTACAGGACTACACTTAAAAACAATTTTTGTTTCAATAATTTTTCATATGATTTATAGAATACATGACAATGTCAGATCAAATTACACTTTTCAGGGTCGGTGAAAATGTGTTCCAACGTCAATTTGAAAAAAAGTGACGAAAGACCAAGTTGTTTCTTTTGTTAAAAACTACCGTTTTGGCAAATGTTTGAAGAGTCTGAGCCTGTGGGAAGTTAGTTGTAAATTTATACGAGCTGTGTTGTAAGACTTCAGGTTGTGAAATTGTTGTGTAATAATCGTGTGCTTTTGCCCTTGTAAATATTCCCACACAAAACACTACTAATGTAAGAGACTATTTACTTATAGAAAAATGTATAAATCTATATTTACATACGATAGGGGAAGACTTAAATACGATCTTCTATAGTGTTATTATTGATAGACAATACGCGTCCTCAGCCGTGAAAAGATATCATGCCAGGGAGGAGACTTTCACGGAGTAATTTATATTTAAAGGTATGGCGTGTATTTCTTAATTGTAGAACAATTACTCATTTTATATCATTTACTTTCTTTAGAATATTCACGTCTTATTTATTTATTTATTATAATGCTGAGAGTACATATTCTTTGACATATATATTTTCAGCTTGCTTTTCGGACATACTCTGAAAAATATGTCGCATTCTTCGGGGGAAGGACCTACTGCCTATATTAGTGCTTATCCTGGCCACCAGGGGGTAGTGTTCCGAACGTTATCGCTGTACTATTTCACCTAAATGCGGTGTAAACGAATTATTTTCTTTAGCAAATGACGAAATACAACGTAATACAACAAAAAATACGACAGCATGTCGACAATTATATAATCTAACGCCCGAAACAAAACGCTTTGAGATTATATACTCAAACGGATAAACCATATGAGATTATAAATAAAGAATACAGCGTGTCAGAATACAACAGTTGATCAGTTGCATGCATAACACAACACAACGCAAGTCATATTGAAGTGGCAGCTCGTTTCATGCTTAGTTTTTCTACCACCAGGTTGTGATTCTTACTTTGTCATATCTCCAAACCTAACTGAATGAATGTTAATATCATATGACACACTATTATTCATCAGATAGCTTCACAAAATACTCAGTTACTTTGCAAAATATTAGACAATTAAACACTTTTTCTCATGTAAAAGTCAAAGGTGATAAAATAGGAAACACTTCTGATAATGTGATTTAAGCAGGGCAATTTTTCTGTTTTCTTTTTTGCATTATTGATATTTGTATTTAGTTTTCAAAAGTCCACATGCAAGGAGTAATTTTTTTTAATGCATACACACACTACATTTTATACATCGATGGATGAATTCAAAATACGCAATCATAATTTCATGTCTGAGGTAATTTTCTCAACCTTGTGTAATTAATACATGAGGTTGATCAGGAGTGAAGTCATTTTGCATTTGTATGATTTTTGTGTTCAGGGCTATATTGCATTGTATATGTAAATACATATAAGTTAATTTAATTATATACGATAGAAAGCATTCCTAGCATAGACTCAATTGAATTGTGAGAAAAATCAGGTAATGTATAGGTCAGCGGTATCAGTTTTCTACGAAACTGCGGTCCAGAGCTGGCGGCCAACTCATCACATACGCACACAAAGCACCGAGTGACCTGCTGCTTGCGGCAGTGTCCGTTCTCTTATAGAAAATTAGATGACACCTTAGACATGTGTCATATAAACCCTGACAGGGGGGGGGGGGGGGCTTAGGTATTGTACAGTCTTGCTCAATTTAGCGTTCATCAGTGTGGGGTTCTGATCACTGAGGCTTAAGTTTGGAGTGTTATCGGGTACATTCATGTCAACAATGCACTTGGTTGTTGTAGCTCCATAACTTTTTTGTTACATGAGTCAATCAAGAATAAATGTTCAGTCACGTATCCAAGGAAATTTGTTCTCTTTTTAAATGTCCGAGATGTGTGTGAGAGAAAGATGACATAAATAAGTTGATTCCTACAGTTGCCTAATTTATTTCCCTAATTTGAACGACTTTAACATTTTTTTTAACAAAACAAATGATGGTAGGAATTAAAATACCAACCTCTTACATCAAAAGTTCCGATAAAAGGCCGATTAACATGCTGAGAAAATTAAAGCGTCCAAAATATCTTGATATGGTGATTTTATCAAACAAATATATTGAGGTCCTGGAGAGTAATGTTCTGAAACTTGCGGTCAAACCGTTACAAAAGACAACTTAATTGGCATTCAAGTTGTGTTATGGTCCATTTCGGTGAATAGGTCTACATGTTAAGCATCTGTATATTAAGCGTATATATGACATAAGATACCGTGAATGATTAAACTTAATTTATACTCCTGTAGTATTTACTGATGATTTGATTGTTATTCAAAAAAGGCTACATCATAAAAAAGTTCTTTAGAATTGTGGAAATAACGTTCGGGATGCCTATACATGTGACGATTATATTATTTTTCGAATAAAAATTGCAAATTGGCCCTTCTAGCATGCACAACAAATACTTAAAATTTGTTGTCTCACAAGTTTCATACAGCCCGATTTCATTTCGGCATCACTTTCAAACAGATACCTATACAACGCTGTCTTACAAGTCTTTGAGATTCTGAATGTAACAATAGACTAATATTCATTAAAATTATGTTCAAAGTATGTATATAATGAATATGTATAAGTAATCCCTATGTATAATCTTTCTATAAATCATTACAGGGATAATTTGATTTTACAACCCCCCCCTCGTAGTATGCACTGTCAGGTCTCGCGATAAGTAAAATCAGAATCAGATATAGGAAAAAATAACATACTAGTGTACACTCTCTCTGACGTGTAACCTTTATATATACATAGAAAATAGTCTGTATTTTGACGCCTTTATACATGTAATCCAGCCAGTATACCATATATATATTATATATATATATATATATATATATATATATATGGTAATAATGGCCTATTTACTGACAATGTTTAACACATATTCTTGTGGAAAAAATCGTAAAACACGAAGCTTATGTATATTCATATTGTTTGAAATATCAAATAACATAAAAATGGTCCTTTTATATTCATGTGTCGAGTGTCTTAATGACAGTAAGTATAATGATTAAAATAACGAATAATTGTCAGTAATAAGGACAAAATGAGTGGATCGCGGATTTAAACATCAGTTAATTAAGAAAATTTCCGAATCTGATTACTGATCTCGTTTAAAAGCACTTTTATGTAAATAAAGAAAAATTTTTCAAACCATCATGCATAAAAGATAACGTGAACCATATATAACCCTACAACTTCCTTAATCCCCCTCCTCCTCAGCCAAGGATTTGATTAATAATTACCTTAATTAAAAATAAACCTTGTGGGTTATTTTGCGCTAGAAAACGCCCTCCGCGTCCAAAACGGTGTCAACACAGAAAATAAAAATGACAAGAAGTATAGTCGCCTCAGTGTTATAGATTTCCGTGGGTACATGGGTGTTGGGGCGTGGGCGTACAATTTACAGATACAAGGTCAAATTAAATATACATGTACTTCAAGGCTGCTCTAGATTACTCTGCCTGGTAAATTCATTAATTTAATCGGCCTGATCATTCGTCCTTAAAAAACATTATTCTAACAGCTACAGCTGTGGTGTGACCCAACTTGCGATTCGTCCATAACGACTGTTTCTCCACACACAATTAATTAATTAAAATGTTTGATGGTTAAAATACACAGCTATAGAAATAAACCAATATATGTACATTTTAACAACTGAATCTTCCAAATAATTAGGATCGAAATGGTGAGATATATTTTCAGATTATGACGCAAATCCTGTTAACTGAAATCACCATAGTATATATAGAAATTTGTTTTTCATTGGAGGGGGAGGGGGGCAGATCATGATGCACGGCTCATTAATGTGGTGCGTCTGGGGCACGGTGAGGAGGCGGGGGGGGGGGGGGATACCGAGGAGGCAAGACTTCCAGTACACGGCGCGCAAAATAAGATGGTATTACTGGAAAAAACTAACCACAGTAAATTTCTTATTTGGTCATCGGATAGACATAAAAAAATACACGAGTCTCACTGAATACAACAACTTTTTTTTTTTGGGGGGGGGGGGGGGGTTAATATATTGGAACCTGCTGAAAGACCACCTGACATGTCTACTATGAACCCTTAAGTAAACCGAATGCATTTCACATATAGGCCTATTGGTTATAACAGACCTGTCTAATTAAACCACCTACATGTGAATTAAGATAATTTTTCACCAGTCATTTTCACCCAGTTCTTATTACACAGGTTTAACTGAACTTCTGACACCCTCTTCTGTACCATGAGATATTCAAAATATAAATCTGCTATAGTTGACTTCCTGTTCTGTGGTTTTAAACTGATTTGAGAAGATATGGTTCAAACTATATCTGCATCAAATGTATTAACAAGGCTGCTGATGTTACCGCACAATGTACATGCACTAATATATGCTCAGTTTTTGAAATTTAAGTTTTATAATATTTTATAAAACTAGATTCAACAGAACGTTTCCCTTCAGGCTGTAAGTGCAGATTGTCGTACATATCTTTCCTCCTTCATCACAGGTTTCGCTCATCACGTGATGCACTTATTCCAAATCTCCGACCCTTTTCTTGATGACAAGGTCAGCAGCGGAGGTTGGCGTCGATTCAGTCGCTACTGAACATGAGAAACAGAGCATCCTCTCTTTCTTGACTAATTTACCAAAAACAGTTGCTTAAATGTTTGCATCTAAAAAAAAATATTGTTTATAAACTAATAATGGTAAACCTTTAAATGGGTTACAAAAATACGGAATTTCACAAGAACAGCGCCCGCTGTAACATAATCTGTATTCAAATTAATTAAATTATTTTTTTAACTATTCCCAGGTGTTAAAATTAAACGGAATTCTTGAATTTGGTTTGTGATTACTGAATTATTTTGTCTAAGTACGTTCATAATCTTACACATAAAATGAAGGGTGTCTTTAATTTATTATTCATTTACTTTATTTTGTGCCGTCCTAATTTATGAGGCCCTTAATACATTGTCTGTAGCCTGCTCAGCACATGTATGTAAATCCGTCACAGTGTTCACCGTGATGGTACTTCTCAAAAATCTTAACAGACGGCGCCACGTGCCCCTAGACCACGAGGCGGATTGTTCAAACGGAAATGCTCTTCCTAGAATTACGTATAGAGCCTTAAATTATGAGGGACAAAATTTTAATCATATCTTGATGATAAAGCACCATTTGCGTTTTAAACCTGGATCTCTGATTATCCTCCTTTTCATGAAAACGTGGTCATCATGGACACAAAAATGAATAAAATACAAACAAATGACTGATAATATGACATTTGTGGCACCCGGCTATTAAATTGGGAAAATAAAATCCTGCAGGTTAACAGATTCATTTTTTAGGGCAACAGTTTTACTTTTTGTAGGTTTCTGAAGCAGTTCTCTTTTATCATCTATATCTATACCTCGTAGCTTTAATATTGCTTATAATTTGAAAAAAAAATAAAAACAAATTCTCACCGCACGAGGGGGGACGCCCAAGCCCCTCAGCCGAAACACACCCTTTAAAGTCGCTCTTCCTTAAAAATACTTCATTTCATCATTATTTTTAAAATTATTTCTATGTTATATATATATATATATATGATATACATATACACTGTTAGCCTCCCCAATGCATGATCTGGAACAGCGGAAAAATAAAAACCTAAATTGGGGAATTTACATCTGATTATATAAAACTACTTGGCGGGAAACCAGTACCCCCGTCTGTTATAATATTATGCAGCACAGGCAATGCATGGAAACAGGATCAATTTAAGTTCGTTTGTGTACTCATAATCATGCAATCAGCACCAGCACTCTAATACACACCAGACTGTCCCAACCAGCATGTGGCCTCAGTTTCCTCAAGGCCGGTCTTTTGGAGTGCGACGGAGCGACAGCCTTCTTATATTAATCTATTAATTTTGAAATATCACATTTTTTTCCCATCCCTTATATACTTGTATTATATAGGCATATATGTATTGTCAACATATCATTCTTACTGTTAATATATTTCAGAGGGATGATACATTGATCATCCCCTGTTCCTGTAAAAGGGGGATATATACCTCTCTCTCTCTCTCCCCCCCCCCAGCCCCCCCCCCCCCCCCCCCCTGTATTGACGCTGCTACCATGTACCGCACGGAGAGATGGAAACGCATGTACTCAAGATAGTGTCTCAAACAGACGCCAGATGCCGCCACCGACCAAAAGATGTATACACAAGAATTCAACCCTCAGACAAGAGCACATTGCCTGATGAGTTAGTTATTTAACGTTACGTCCAGCTGTTGATCAATATTTGTATCCGCCGATACAGTGTTTCGGAGAAAGAGTCCCCCCCCCTAAAGTATAACTATAAGCATTTCTCTCATTTTTATATCCTCGCCCCGATTTAGCACCAGATGTGAACTTGCTCCCTTTCGTTTTTCCCCCTTATCCGCCAGTCACCTGTCCTGTTCTCAGTATTGGCCGGGCATATGCCTATAAATTATTGCACTTACGTGCTTCTAACTTGTTAACTTTTTGTTCAGACCATGTGCCACCACCTGGGCTAACATTTGACGTATGAACTTCACAGACTCGATTAAATGCTGTCCATGGTTAGTTCCCTCTGCCGTTAAAATGTTTCCATATTTTCTCAGCCTGTGCTATATGCTGATGTCTCTACACCATTGTCGCCTGACCTTTATGTATAGTCAATCGAGAGGACAGTCTCCCAGGAAATAGAGTTATGGCCATACAGGTTTTTAATATGGCTGCAAGACAAGTCAGGATATCGGCAGCACACTTTAACAAGGACCAGTCAATTCAGTAAAAATATTATAGCAAAAATGAAAGATTCTTGAGAAAATGCGCGCGAAATAAAATTAAACATCCATGCCTGGTCACCAAATTAAATACCACATATATCCTAATACTATACGATAAGGACCAATCTACAGTTAGAATTTCACAGCAATTGTTCTGATTGTTTCTTGAGGTGATACACTTGAAAGAATTCCAAGATTGCTTGCATGTGGCCATATTTGATTTCTGTCGGGCGTGAATACGATCGGGTACATCCTCTCATCTGGCTAAATTTACATTAAAACATTCATGACAATCCCTAAATTGGTTTAGAGACGGACGGACGGACGGGTGAAGAATCATATATCAAAGGATACCGGCCTATAAGCGGGGCTCTAACTAGTGTAAACTTCAACCGTTATCCAATCGTGATTTTCGAATATGGATTATTCAATAAATATTGCATAAAATATTAACTGTAAGCGTCATACAAGATGAAGCATTAATCCATATAACTTAAATGTTAAATATTTAGATTACAACAAAGGACCCTTGTGTATGATTCACATGGAGAAAATGTATAGATACATGTATATATAGGCCTGATACACCGAGACTGGTAACATTACTGTTGCACGTCGCGACATCGTCTCATGTAAGAACAAACTCAGAGCGCCTCTGCTTTAAGACGTTCATGGGACATGTCAGAGGACGTTTACCGTATAAAGAACGCCGGCGGACAGCATGTAGCAAACATGTGCTGCTGTGGGGCCTTCAATAGAAAGTGGCAGAGTGGAAAGTCTGGTATGTCCAGTTATCAATACTTTTCACAAATATTTTACTATCATACTATTAATTACCAATTTCATCAGAGAAACAATAATCATTCAAACCTCACCAGATCCTGCCATGGAGGATTTTGATCCACCAGAATACGAATTCATGGTAAAAGTGCAGTACAGGTGACCTATCAAAAACTGGCTAACTTACTAATGGTCTGTCTTTGATTTTCTTGCTCCAACATGGAGCTTACTTGTTGATTCCACCAACATGCACACATTTTTATAAGATTTTCATATAAGTAAGACATCAAACTTGACAAAATAACTGAGT
Organism: Sipunculus nudus; assembly: GCA_026874595.1. Taxonomy (NCBI): domain Eukaryota; kingdom Metazoa; phylum Annelida; class Sipuncula; order Golfingiida; family Sipunculidae; genus Sipunculus; species Sipunculus nudus. Next base: position 46,975,950 of record CM049316.1, read on the forward strand.
AAATTAATGCCAGTTTGCAGCAGGTCACCTGTACAGCACTTTTACCTAATTCATAATTTCGATTCAGTAAAGTCTCTGGCCTGGGTGATCTACAGCTATAAATTTTGTAACGATGGCGATCATCGGCATATCTGTGCTACAACAATGTGAAAGCACAACTAGACATTTCTTGGCACCGCAGGTGCCAGAGTATCCCCAGACATAGTAGCCCCCCCCCCCCCCCTTTAAGAACAGACCCCCATTTTTAGAAGTATATACTGACACTTGGCATATTTATTGTTTCTTCCATCTAACAATCCACAATCTTGTTGAAGATGTTGGTCCTGTGATCTGACCTTTTTAAAGATGTGTCCTGTGACTGATCTTTGACCTCATGACCCCAAAATCAATTTTGGTCTTGCTTTTCCAATGGGACATATGCAAGTCAAGTTTGAAATCTATACATCAATAAAGCAGGAATGATCATCCAGAAACTAATTTTTTTTACAGGTGGCTCCTGTGACCTTCACCTTTGACCTTGTGACCTTAAATTGATAGTTTTCTTCCTCTCTTGGCAGGAGAACTATATGTGCAAGATGGAAGATCTGAGATGAAATGTTGGGCTGAAAATGCATCCACATCTTTTTAAAGATGTGTCCTGTGATCTTGACCTTTGACCTCATGACCCCAAAATTAATTTTGGTCTTGCTTTTCCAATGGGACATATACAAGTCAAGTTTGAAAACCATACATCAATAAAAGCAGGAATTATCATCCAGAAACTAATTTTTGGACAGATGGCTCCTGTGACCTTCACCTTTGACCTTGTGACCTCAAAATTGATAGGGGTTTTTCACTCTTGGCAGGTGAACTATATGTGCAAGATGAAAGATCTGAGATGAATTGTTTGGCTGAAAATGCATCCACAATCTTTATAAAGATGTGTCCTGTGACCTTGACCTTTGACCTCATGACCCCAAAATCAATTCGGATCTTGCTTTTCCAATGGGTCAAATACAAGTCAAGTTTGAAATCCATACATCAATAAAAGCAGGAATTATCATCCAGAAACTAATTTTTTGACAGATAGCTCCTGTGGCCTTGACCTTTCACCTTGTGACCCCAAAATTTATATGGATCATCCACTATTGGCAAGTGAGCTATATATTCAAGATGGAAGACCTGGGATGAAAGTTTGGCTTAAAATGCATCCACAGTATCTTTTAAAATGCCAGTCCAGTGACCTTGACCTTTGACCTCATGACCCTAGAACCTATAGGGTTCTTACTTTAGTGGTGGGCCATACATAAGTCATGTTTGAAATCCATATGGCTATCAACACTGGAGATATCATAAGAGGTGTGTGATTTTCACCATATATGGCAATATTCAAGGTCAAGGCCACTATCATGGGAAAGGTCATGACCCCAATTTAAATAAACATCATCCAATAACCCATACCTATGTATATGCATAATATAAAAGAAATCTGTCCATTAGTTTTTGACTTATAATGCTCACAGTACTGTAAGGTGGCAATTTTGGGGGTATTAAACGGCATGAAAACAAGTAAAGAATAATAGGTGGCGCCACCATTTTCTGGAACATGACAACCCTATCCATGATCTTCCATCAACTTGATTTTGGGATAAATCCATGCAAGATTTCTTGAGATATTAAAGAATTTGTGTGATTTTCCCCAAAATTGGACCTATTCAAGGTCAGGGACACTCTCCTAGTATAGGTCATGACCTCATTTTAAATAGGCGTCGTCCTCTTACCCATATCTATACATATACCAAGTTTGATAAAGTTCCGTGAAATATTTTTTGGGTTATCGCGCCAACAAGATTTATATGCGGCGGCGGCGGCGGGACCGGTATGAAAACAGTATCCCCCGACTTTGTCTGGGGATACAATTACAAATTCGGGATTACATCGAAGGGTGCGACGAATTCATTAACGCACTCTCTCCGGACTTTGACGGTGCAGGCTGAGCTGCTTCGTGATATAACACACGTAAATCAACAATCTTACAACAAGACCTTTATTAATATCACTCTTTGAAAAAATTTTAAGGGTTATAAATTTAAAGTTTTAAAATGCCATCGCTGTTCTTCTGTCATGGAGTAGATATAAAGAAATAAACCGACGTTTAGTTTATAGGAATCAGATTTACTTTGCTTATTCTTTTAGACTACCTAGTCTATGCACATTTTCTCGCTAAAATGTAACAGGGGTTATGTAAAACTAGGGACCTTGGTTTAGGGCTCACTATGTCTTTATATGTGCAGACCCTTTCTTCAGAGGAGCCTATATCTGAAAATTAGTTCTAAGGGTGGTCGACAGATGGCAGCACGTAATGGGCACTGACACATTGAGAACTTCCTCGCACGTTCTTCAGTTTTAACATCCACGAACTCATTCACTGAGCTGATCTTTAAAGTCGTCATTGTTAACACATTACATTTATACGTATCAGTATATCGAAGACGAAATTAACAAAGCCCTGAAACTGGTGTCACGACAGCATACATCATATGATTGTATTTGCTATAGCAAATATACACAGGACGAACAGATTCAGCTTTTACCCTCGTTTAACATAGGTTCCAGAACCGAAGACCAGTCCACTTTACGATCACTTCTCCGACGTTTGGGATACAGGGGGAACAGGCTTGTACCAGGCAGAGGTGCGTACTGCAACCCTTCCTCTCTTTACAGTGACTTCATACATAACTAGTTTAGTAGTCACATAAAGAGCAAATGTATATAAAATTAACAAGATAAATAAAAATTTAAAAAAAAAATAAAAAATACCTGAACATTGTAAACCCCGACTTTTTTTCAAAGTGAACACACCGAGTAACTATTTCGTCGTAGTTAACCACTAAAGTACGGATTGCATTATATCTTGTAGGATACAGGGGACCAATTCCTGAAATCGTCATTCACACCAGCTAGCTTCAAGAGGAGTCGCAGGCGTCAGTCACCGCTGGAAAGCAACATTCTCTGGCCGTATCTACAGCTGCCCGTGTTTTACAGCTGTCATGCAGCTTCCTTCACAGCTGCCTGGCGTTAAATACAACTGCCAGGGTTTTAAAGCTGTCAGTGTGAACTACCAAGCACAAGTCCCATCACTTTCCTTACATAGAGTATGCTGCCAAAAGGTATCACCTTAACTGCATGTTATACGCTGCTTTATTTCTTTTTATTTTTCATACTACAAATACAACCGTGTCTGCAGAGTTAATAATATAATTTATCCAATAAGGCTTGGGTGAAATAGAAGGTAACAGTTATAGTTTTATGTCATTGTCACATTAACACTAAACTGAATCGTCTGTGTTAAATCTAAGGGCACATGAGGGATTCTGAAGCGCCATCGGTTTTACAGGAAATGTTACATTTGGGACCGAAATCATTTGAATTTTCCTATTGAAGGTTTTAAATAAATTTCTGTCACACAAAGGTATTTACAGAATGCATTTCTCTCACCCCTAACATGCAAGGTGGGGGGTCTCATCTTCCCTGTGTGCAAATTTAATTTAATAAAAAAATTTTATTTTCTGTACTGCTGTATAAAACCTCAAACTAAATTAACTGATACACACTTTTGTTTTATGTTTGGACATGTCTATGGAAGCGTTTGCATTTGTTTTTGGAATTTGAAGAATTATAGTAGTTCTCCAAATATATAGTTTGATGACAATTTTAAAGGTGCCGCTTTACACACACATATGTAAACCTGTTAACAAATTGACATATACTGAAAATGTTGCATAAAACAAAAGCACATTCATGTTTCCTGTCGTCAGGGTCTGCAATGTCAGAGTAACCAGATTATTAAGGTGGACTGGATTCATTGCAGTTACAATCAAGTGTTGGTGACCAGATATAAAGTCCTAATTTCAGGGAGTTGAATTTGATTTAATACAAAAACACCATTGTGTATCAATAGACCATGACTTCCCCCAGTGCACAGTGAAGATATTCCTGGAAGTACCCATCAGTGACCCTACTGTAGTATAATATGAAACCACTGCATGTAATTACTGAATGGACTTTAGACTTCATGTAAAATTATTGAATACAATTTAAGGTGTCTGTGTGCAATTACTGAGTGCAATTTAGGTGTCTGTGAGGTGTCTGCAATCAGCATGCAGATATCAAATGCTTTCTTCAAATCCATTGCAACCTGCACAGATATCACACATATATATGATAACAGCAGTCAAAATACAAATGAAAGAAAACAAAGGACAAGCACTTGTATGGTTTACTGCATTCATAAAAGACAGACCTGTCATGAAATCCTCGGCCGTAAAATATGTCTGAACGGGATCATGATGATCTCTCTCAGCTGAAAGGCCAGTGTATAACACTCTTATAAATAATGAATGAAAATGTTTGTAAATTATGGACAAAAAATGCAAGAGTCTCAAAACTATACCTACTCAGAGCAGAGCCAATCGCATCACACTAATAAAGCACATAGTACACAGCCCAAGTGCTGCACCTACAAACTGAACATACAGGCTCGCCATTTAAATACAAAAAGCATGGTATAATTATTCTAAATTGTTCAATGATATAATAATAGTTATAATAATAATATAAACAGACAATGGCAAGGGTTAAATTATAATTCAGTCATTTGGTACTTTGAATTGTCTCTTTGGTATGCAGCAGGTGAATAGTTCTCTAGCACGCCAGTAGAGGGCGCCCTTGACATGAGATTATTTGAGCTTGAGGAGGAGACCACGCTGAAAGTTTCATACAGGTTGTCATTGTGACCACCTCCCTGAGTAATTAAATGGGCATTGACACTGGCGCCACCTTGTGGCAGCGGTTGTGAATAATGGCTGTCGCTGGAGTATGCTGATGACGTTGGCGATGTTTGAGCGCTGTAGGAGTGCTGGGAGGACATGCTGTCTGGCAATGAAAGACCAATTCTTCTCAGATGACAACCATGACACAACAGGTGGTCATCCAGTGGGTAGCACCGCTTCTCTGGCTCATCTGTGAGCTGCATCCCACAGTCCTGTGGCATACAAAACAAACTTGTTAAAGTATCACAAAATAAAAATACACCATCCCAGTCTTGTCACATACTTAACAAACTCACCTGTTAAAGTATCACAAAATTAAAATACATCCCAACAAAACTAATTTAATCCTTCGTCAACCAGCTGCAAGAATATATACAGATCTACTCACTTATGAATCTGAATGTATGCCTAGTACTGTCATGCAAAAAAATAACCAGTACACTGTTCAAAGCACAAATATATATAAAATTTCAGACATGCAGCAAATTTGATATCTCCTGATTAATTGCCACTATTTTGATATTGCCTGGGAGCTTGGGTGGAATGCAGACCAGTGAGCTGAGAACAATGGACTATAATCCCCTTCACAGTAAATTACATCACTATTGCTGGAGCAAAACATTTTAAAGACCTCAGCTTCCTCCCCTGGGAAAATCCCCCAACCCCAAGAACCCATTAGGTGGTAGAAACTCAGTAGATTCAGCAAAAAAAAATTAAAATTAACTGAATACTGTAGCAACAGCTTGGACTTATATTATAAGTCCAGAGTAATCACAGGTAGGTATGGGAAATGTGTTCTCACCTCACAATGGTAACAATCAACATGAAAGTCTTTGTCCATGGACACCACACGCACTGTCTCCTCTGTGCCCTGTCAATGCATAAACAACAGTTATATACACAAATACCAAATGTGCAAGTTGTCATCCTTGAACATGCACTGACAGGCTGGCCTGATAAAGGTCACTGAACAGGTCACAGCTTGGGTATGAAACTCAGTTGTCATCTCATCTCATAAATGTCAAATAACAGTGTCCATTTTATAATCCAAAACAATAGAACAAGAGACCAATGGGTCACTACGCTCAGCTGACTGACATGCTGGTATTGTGTATGATGCTAGAAGCATCTATGTACATCGCAAGTACAGTGGAACTTGTCTGAAAGACAACCTGTCTAATAAAACCACTGGTCTATTAAGACCCCTTGAGTGAACCATAAGCATTCATATTAGTTAAAACTGACCTGTCTAATAGGACCAACCTTTTTTTGGCTAGTCCCATGGGTAGTATTATTACACAGTAACTTTCCGCAAAAGAGGTCATGGTAACTATTCATCCATGTGGAGATCAATCCAATGATTACAATCAAGATAAATGAGCCTTTGTATCAAATTTCTAATTATTCTGTGGTGCCCAAACATGCCAAATAACCCAGAGAATACAGTTCACAGTGACCTTATATAAGATTTCCATAGGGCATGCTTTGCTCCCTGTTATAACAAGGTCTTCTCATCTATCTGATTGGAGGGAAATTTTGTGTAAAAATGTTTGAAAAATACAGCCGGCACCATCAATCTTCAGGAACTGATGAAACTGTCCATAATCAACATTCAAGGCCTGATTCATTGCTATCCATGCATTAATTATCAAGATACACGAGCCTTTGTATCAACTTTTTAATTATTTTTGGGTGCCCAAACAGGCTGTGCATTTCCGAGAATATTTCTCACAGTGACATAATTTCAGGTTTCCCAAAGAACTTGAGAATGACCTCTTAGAATTTCAATTCAGAAGTTGCTAGGTCTAAAGGTTATGATTTGTGCCCTGTTAATGGACTGACAGTTGGACAGCGGGACACTCAGACGGAGGACAGACAAAAGGTGATCGCTATAGCTCAGCATGACTGAAAGTCGGCTGTGCTGATTACTGAAAACTGAATTCTTACTTAGAAATATGTATATGATGAAGATTTAATATGCAGCACTATCAAGAGATTTAACAGCCATCTTAACAGTTGTATAACATATTAATGACTGAAATCAGACCAGTGACCTGAGGATTTGAATGGATATGAATAGTTAAACGATTAAATTTAAAAGAAATCTAAAATTTCTCTTATTACTCAATTACAAATCTTCTCCAACAATTAAATATATTTCAGATCAATGGGTGGGTGGACAGACCTAGTGAGGACGAACTATTGTTCAATGTTATGATAACATCGCTGTGGGTGCTCAAGTGAATCAGTGCCCCCTTGTGAGGAGTCTGTGAATAACTGTGACCACAGTGATGATGAGTTTATTCAGTGACTAGGTATGAATACTCACCTCTACTGGTGTGATAGCCTGACCACATGCTGCACATTTTGGTGCGTATACCCTGAAGTGACAAACCAAACACCAAGAGTGAACAATCAGTGTCATCACAAACATTCACTACATCAAACACTGTGAACAACCAGTGTCATCAAAAACATACACAACATCAAACACTGCTATCAAGTGTCATATAACATCACACACGTTTGTTCAACATTACTGTTTTATTTTTTTTTTTCATCAGGACAGGGCAAGATGGGATCAAACACTGCCTAAAAGCTTAAAATTATTTTTATCTGTCCTACATATAATCTAGGACACACCATTTCACATAATAACACACTGTTCACCAGCTCATGAAAATTAAAATAAATATCTACAAATTAATGGTTACAAGAAAGTAACAATAGGAAGAGTATGTATGTAAAGTTTTGAATGACATGCTAGTCTGTTACTTACAAATAAGTAATATAAATTGATAAAATCTTTATAAAGACTAGCTGCGTGGTCTCTTTTACACAAGCTTTCAGGTGCTCCGCCCTCCTCCTCAGGTGTGAATGGAGGGGTGTATAGGTAACATATGGAGCATACTTTTACTGATGTAAAAATCATATACTGACAGACACTGTGGTTACTGAAAACAAGTTTACACAGGCTGTGATGACTGGCTCAGTGAGATGACTGGTACAGTGAGATGACTGGTACTGTGAGATGACTGGTACAGTGACTTTGCTAATGAAGTATCTGAGATTGTAAAATATACTGAAGAGAGACTGAATTTACCTGTGATAATCCTGAACACAGTAAATCTTGTTCTCTACATCAATGGTGAAGGGAACACCGTCCAGACACTCGTTACACACTGAACATCGGAAGCACCCTGGGTGGTACGATTTACCCATTGCCTGCAGTATCTGCAAGTAGCACAAGCTGTTGTTAATAATCCAACATCGAAACATAGGAAGCCATTCAAAACAAAACACGGCACACACATACATACAAACAATGGTGCATCCTGAAGTGAAAAACAATGGGCCCATGGGTGACGGCGCTCGGCTGATTTTGCCCGTGACAGAAAAATGTCAAATCCTGGAGTGAAGAAAAGAGGTTACAGTGTTTGTTATGTTGCTGCACTTGAAAATCCAAATTCTACAGCCATGTGGCAATATGATTATTAAGTCTGTTCTGCATGCATAATTTCCTTTCTTGTAGTCCAAATATCGTATTTGACATAATGAGCACCGCTACCGTAATGAGCGCCCCTCAATCTGTTCTGCATGTAAAATTTCCTTTCTCGAAGTTAACAAGGGACCCATGGGTCACGGCGCTCAGCTGTTATATATGATAAAAAATATGATTTGGGAAAGAGGCACATGCTTGTTTTGTGTGGTAATAAATATAAGCTTTATTATGAGTTGTTGGTGTTTAGCTATGTATGATTTTGATAGTATCTTTGGAGACAGGGAAGAGGATTGATTTCATTTATTTTATTAACAAATGGAGTGCTATTGTCACACAGATTTTGACTTGGCCATAAAACTTATAAGCAGCACATATAATAAAAGAGTTTAACTATTTATTAAAATTTAATAACAAATATTGTGCCAATATTATTTTTATTAAAAAAAAATAAGAAAATCATATGATTTTTTAAAATAAAATAGAACTGAAATGATTATTGAAATAATATTATAGAATATATTCATGAATGCATTCATGAATACATTTTGAAAGTATCTGCACTGGTATTCAAATACTTTCATTTTTACCTGAATTCCTATTCTTATGCAATAAAATTTTTTAATGCAGTACATATTCATATTCGTATTCAAATACATTTGCAAAGCATTCACACCATGTCTAGTATTTATTCAGTTTTAGCCAAACAATGATGTTGAGAATCCAGAATATACAAAATTCACAAATTTAAATAATGATCATAAGTACCTGGTTTTATGGCTTTTATTTATGTTAAAAAAAATAAATGTAATATATTCACTTTGGACTACTTTCACATCAATCTACACACTAGACACAGTAGGAATCTAGATTAATATTATCAACTGCATCTTTGTCTATCATTAATTTCCTTCATATGATCCCTAATGATTAGTAATGAATAATATGATTTATTTTTTTATCATTAAAATTTCACTGAAAAATACCATAGGTGACTGCATGGTGTTATTTGGAATAACATTGACATTGACATTCTATCCATCCATACAAGATTCTTACATCATCAGTAACTGCAAGTTAATTTTCTGTTACTCATCAACTAACAAATTCCTTTTCTATAAATTTTTCTTAATTTGTTATAAAAAAAACAATACAAAATTAATAATTTTTTGTTTATTGTTATGTTGTTTTTCAAAACAACTACTAGATGAGTTCGGTTGGACACCTGGATCAACTGTGGCTGGGCATCAGCTGCCTGGCTGCCCTAGTGTATGCTTCGCTCAAGCATGCATTATCTGATGAAAGGTCAACAAGGTCAACATACAGGTGACTGAAGAGGGGCTGGATTAAGCCTTGGTTGGACATGGTCTCATAAAAACATTAATAAAAGCTACAATATTTGGCCAATTTCTTTCAGCTTTCTAAACTAAAAAGATGAAATCCTTATGTGTGCATAATATAAAAATTATATTAACAGTGCTCTCAGGAAACAAACGTGCCATGGTCAAAGTTGGGCAAAATTTAAGGTACTAATTTTATATTTATACTAATAACTTATAAAATTTGAAAACTTCAGAACTAATTTTTGGTATTCAATTGAATCTTGATTAAATAATGTTACATCCCTGACAAAAAATCTCTAGCTTCAGCAATCCTCTTGTTAAGGGAGTAAATATATTTCTTGATTTTTTAAAAAGTGCATTATGTTTGGGCCCATAACTTAAAACAATTACGCAATACTGACATAATTTCTGGCATGTGCATAGCGAATGTATAGAAAAATATGTATATTATATATGATCAAAGTCAGATCAGTGGTTTTGATATTAGGCAGTCTTACAGTGGAACAATGGGTTTTTAATGGAAAAATGAAGTTTTTCATTAATATTTCGAAGGAATAAAGTCCTAGTGATCAAATTCTTGGCATGGTAGGGGATTTTGGAGACATCTAACCGTATGCTAAATTTAAGGAACTTAGAGCTGAAGCTGGGGAGCTGAGCTCTAGCAAACTGCATAACACTAGCTTGATGTAAAATTGATGTGACATGGTGCTTGAAAACTTGAATAAAATCTACAGTTTTTGATCAACTGGTTTCAAATTTTTGGTGTTAACAGACAAAATGCTAACAAAAATTTGCTGTGAAAATTAAATCCACAGTACTTACAGGAAAAAAACGTGCCATGGTCAAACTTGGGCAAAATTTAAGGTACCAATTTTATATTTTTGCCAATATTTAAAAAAATTTAACAGATTTTGATCTTATTTTTGGTATACAATTAAATTTTGATCAATTAAAGTTGTATTACTGAAAAAAGTCCCTACCCTTAACACTTTTGGTCTTAAATGACCAAATATCTTTCCTGATTTTTTTACAAAGTCCATTATGTTTGGGCCCATAACTTTTTTAAATTAAATAATACTGACTTAATTTCTGGCATGTACATAGGAACTCTATAGAGGCATATTTATGGTAAATATGAAGAAAACCAGATGAGTGGTTTTGATATTAGGCAGTCCTGAAGTGTGAAAATAGATTTCTAACAAAAAATTGAGGTTTTTCCTTAAAATCTCAAGGGAATGAAGTCCTATTGACCCAATTTTCGGCATGGCAAGAGATTTTGGGGACATCTAACTGTATGGCGAATTTCAGATTCGTAGGTCCAATGGTGTGGAAACGTGCCAGTCTTATGGACAGACATCCGGACAGACGGACGGACGACGAACAATGGACCACGACTATAGCTCAGATGACTTATAGTCAGCTGAGCTAAAAATACCATATTCGACATAATGAACACCGCTACCGTAATGAGCACTCACCATGAATTTTCGAGGGCTCTCCTTGTGAAAACAGAAGGAATGAGCCATTCTCCCCATAAAGCTATGGCAGTCACAGCTATTATTCCACGTCGCTTGAGGATTTTGATGGTGTAAAATTATGTCAGGTTATCCCAAGCCCATATATATTGGCTATAGACAAAGGAAATTTTCCCTAATATTAGCACCTTAAAGTTTCCCCCAAAAAGGTCATATCTTTACCTAGAACAGCACCATATTGATATGATGAAATCGCTTTCTGTCCTTAATATATCTAAATGATCTATGTACTGTGGAAGGGAATTTCAGTGTTCTTGCATGTGCTTATCAGCGTTCTGGTTATGTTAATCTTGAGGAAAATGTTGCCATATATGGTCATGTTAGTTCACTAACTTTTGCCTAGTTTTATGTCAAAATATGATGATTTGGCCGGCTTAAATTGAGAGATTAACGTTGTTATAAAAAGTTCAAGAGTTTGAAGCCTGACAGCACCTTTCAGGCCACATAAACGTTTGTTTGTTTTGACACATGGATACTGTGTTAGGTTTTCAGCAAGTAACAGCTGACGTCAGACTGCCTAGTTCCTCAGATATGTTATGATATGAATGGTCTCTTCATCCTTTCGTTTGACTGTATCAACAGAGCTCTGGGTAACTTTGGCTGTTACCGAGCCTCACAGTTGTTTGAGCCGATGGGAATGATTGGCAAACAGGCAAGTCATGTGGTCAATGACTGTTACATTTTACATGTGGTGCCCCCTGGATATAACATGGTGCACTAATACACACACTGACAGCCATGCTGCCTCAGAGGGTCAACTGCACCTAGGTCAAGGCGGGGCCTATCTGCATTTGTGCGGCGTGTGTATCCAGGATCCTGCAGGGAGAGCGCACAGAAGCTAGAGCTAGGCGTGGCCTTGATAAAAGTAATAATCTCACCATGACGCTGTCAACAGGAGGCCAATTCAAGCTTAGAAAGCAATCAGACCAGCGTTTCTCACTTGGGTCAAGTTGTTTTGAAAGTGATGTTCATGATGTTCGTCCGTTGCTTTGCGAAGATGACCATGATGATCAAGGTTTTGTAATTGATCTAATTGATCCCTGTATGCACACATCCTGCATATATCCACCCTGTATACATGTACCCTGTATGCACATATCCTGCATATACCTACCCTGTATACATGTACCCTGTATGCACACATCCTGCATATACCCACCCTGTATACATGTACCCTGTATGCACACATCCTGCATATACCCACCCTGTATACATGTACCCTGTATGCACACATCCTGTATATACCCACCCTGTATACATGTACCCTGTATGCACACATCCTGTATATACCCACCCTGTATACATGTACCCTGTATACACGCATCCTGTATGTATCCATGTGCACCCTGTATGCATGTATGCTGTATACAAGCATCTTGTATATATACCCCCCTCTGTATACATGTACCCTGTATGCGTTCATCCTGTATATACCCACCATGTATTCATGTACCCTGTATGTGTTCATTCATCCTGAATATACCCACCGTGTATACAAGTCCCCTATATTGGTTCATCCTGTATATACCCACCCTGTATACATTTACCCTGTATAACCTGTAAAAACTCCATCCCTCACCTCTGACTGACTTGATATGTTAGTGATTTTGATGGTCTTTTCAGAAACAAAAGTAAGTAACAGGGTAATAATGTATTGTGTGTTATAACTGCTACAATATCAGCCTGTGTAAGTCCCTCAGGAGGTGTGACATGAACCTCACTGATCTTAAACTAAGACCCTGTCATAGCCCTGCCTTGGCTTTACTATTTGCATTTACTAATAAATTGCTTAAAATAAAACAGTATTCCATATATCGATTGACTTAACTAAGTGCCAACCCCTAATACTAAAGCCCTGTAAGTCTGTATTGCGAATCATTAATATCTGCATATTTAGGCATCACAAGGCTCATTGAGGAACTGACAATTCCCCTGCATTTGCATATCAGGCCGTCACACCTCATGTGAATGGCATCGTTGCTATGAGAATGCCAACAGTCCCACAGCTCAACCCGCTTTGTTACATTTGCACTGAAATCATTTATTCTGGTAGTCTACACTTGGACCTTCAAGTCCTATAATATGTCTCTGCTGAACGAATATTACAGTCCATCGGCAAAATGTAAGTGCATATTGTAGACACTATCGCAACAATTTTGTAATGACAGGTCCAGTAAAATTCCCTCAGCCTAGATGACAGAAGCAGCTGGCAGCATTTGTGTGAACCTGTCTGTGAATTAACTGCCTAATTGCCACTCGCGAATCGTGATCGTTTCAGTCAGCCGGTACATTTTGACTGCGCTCAGCCCGTGTGCACCTGAATATCTCACACCGATTGGCTGAGCCAGAGTTTGTTAAGCCTATGTTATGTTTAAACAGGCCCACTTTGAAGAGAGGTGGTCCGATAAACGATAACACCAAAGCTGAAGGTTATAGTGTTTTCAAGTCTCGCTGAACTCAACATAAGCGACGGCCTAAAAATATTAAGACTGATTAAATGGGAATATTAGTAGCCAACTGGAAGCCCGAAATAGGTGATGACAGAATGAACCATGAAAGTTTTGAAAAAGATTCTGGGAAAGACCACTGCTGACATCACTGGTAAAGACCTTAGTTCAGCGAGGCCGTGATGTGTGGCCCTGACCGTCCCATAATAACTGGAGTTTACCAGTTGATGACTAGTTGGCCAGAGAGCCCTACTTTAGTTATATAATTTGCCTCGAGATGGGAGTACCTGTTCTTAGCTTTGCGACAAAGCCAAGTCTGATGACTCTGTTAGTGGGAGGAATTATGTCCTAACCATTTCATCAACTTGGCCAGTCTATTTCTGTCACTGAGTGGTCTAGACCAAACAATGATGCATCAACAGATGAAGTTTCCCAGCACTGTGATCACATAATGAACAGGATGAAAGCTAATAAACAATCTTTCTGTTATACACAGCAGCACATAAAATAAGCTAACTCCATTACTGACAGGCTTCTCATGAGCCGAGCACTCAGGAAGTAAGATAAGCACCAATTATCACGTGGGTACACACCAAGCACAGGATATATGAAAAATACATCCAATCATAGCGACCATCCATCACTACAGGAATTCCCTGCCAGCTGAGGAGAGCTTGGATCTGGTGACTGGTGGCTCTGTGTGTTTGTGCTGCTGTGCTCTTTCAGCGTGGTTTTTACTGTGTTGACACGGAGCTTGATATTAAAGTACAAGTAAACACCACTTACCATTTCCATGATGAGGTGGTCACACACCGCACATTTTTCAGCTGTCTGCTGGAACCCTGAATACTGCAGGGAATAAAACATCAGATCATATAGCATAAAGTCTTGTCTGACTCAGCACATACAGACATACCACAGTAAACCCCATCCCCCAAAACCTCCGCTTCACATCCAGCTGGAATTATTTATTATCATAACTAAAAAATTCATTAATTATGTTTTAAATCTAGATGAAATGAACCTTGCAGAATCTTTCTGACTGTGAGAAAGCTGAATGGTGTGACTGGTCAGGCGTTCCTGTTAATAAGGTGGTCATACTTGCACATTCATTTTACATACCACCACACTGAATACCCAGGGCAGTTGCAATGACCAGGAGATAATGAGCCACTTTGACAGACTAGTGCTACACAATCACTGTTAACTTGACAATTTTGGGTCTGACGTTAATCATAGATAAATACAAACTACACAGAGGACTACACTGCACTACACCTGTACAAAGAAATTTTGTCAGATATTAAGTAAACATATCAATGCACATTTTAGAATCATAAATAGATTTTGATATAACACAGTGATACTACTGGTATTCTGCTTCCATTAGAACTGGTTAAATGTTACACATACCAAGTAGTCTTCTTCACAGTACACTTTTCCGTGGACGTTGTAGAAGGCCTTCCCTCGGAGCGTTCGACCACACGAACAGCACACAAAGCAGCTCGTGTGGTATAAGTTACCCATGGCCTGACAGGCCTCTGCCGCACCCATCACCTTTTCCCCGCATGTAAAACACTGTCCTGTAACAATCAGAGTTAGATGTAAAACACTGTCCTGTTTTAGTAAGTTACATGTAAACACTCTCCTGCAACAATCAGATAAATGTAAAACTCTGCCCTGTAACAGAGCTACATGTAAAACACTGTCCTGTAACAATCAGTTACATGTAAACACTGTCCTTTAACATTTGGAGCTACATGTAAAACACTCTCCTGTTACAGTCAGTTACATGTTAACACTGTCCTGCAACAATCGGTGCAACGTGTAAACACAGTCCTGTAACAATCAGAGCTACATGTAAAACACTGTCCTGTAACAATCAGTTACATGTAAACACTGTCCTGCAACATTCGGAGCAACATGTAAAACGGTCCTTTTACAATCAGAGCTACATGTAAAACACTGTCCTGAACATATACAGCTACATGTAAAACACTGTTACAGTCAGCTACATGTCAACACTGTCCTGCAACAACCAGTTACATGTAAACACTGTCCTGCAACAACCAGTTACATGTAAAACACTGCCCTGTAAAAGAGTTACATGTAAAACACTGTCCCGTAACAATCAGTTACATGTAAAACACTGTCCTGTAACAATCAGTTACATGTAAACACTGTCCTGTAACAATCGGAGCTACATGTAAACACAGTCCTGTAACAATCAGAGCTACATGTAAAACACTTTCCTGTAACATATACAGCTTCATGTAAAACACTGTCCTGTTACAGTCAGTTACATGTAAACACTGTCCTGCAACAATCAGTTACATGTAAAACTGCCCAATAACAGAGCTACATGTAAAACACTGTCCTGTAACATTCGGAGCTACATGTAAACACTGTCCAGTAACAATCAGAGCTACATGTAAAACACTGTCCTGTAAAGTATACAGCTACATGTCAAACACTATCCTGTAACTTATACAGCTACATGTAAAACAGTCCTGTAACAATCACTATAACAAATCACATCATATGCATTCACCCACAGCTGTGCCCCATTGCAAACATTTCTAGGAGCCCAGTTGTATTACTTTTAGATATTCTTGGCAAATTCATGAATTTTTAGTTATGAGATGTAAGTAAATTAAGGTCGCTGAGTAAACACTGGAACAGTGGTGTTCCTATATGCAATGACAGTATGAAGGAGATGGTATGCTTCAAGAAGGGTCTTAACATAATACTTTCAGGACCTAAGTATGTGCGCTGTATTTTTGATGGCCTCTGATGTACTTGCAAGGGAGCATGCTCATGCATCTAGGTTATGAAGAATGTGGTTGGCAGGAACTGAGAGAATGATATATTATAAAGACATGTGGTTGGGAGGGCTGTTCTGAATGACTGTAGCTGGTGAGACAGAGGGGCCCCTGCTGTTTTCTTATCTAGAGTTGTTTATATACATGTCTATGAGATAACTACAGGATCATCTTGGAAGATAAGGGCCTCCAGACAGAGCATACTTGATACAGGGACCAGCCATACAGCCTGCAGCAGCCTGATCCACTGAGTGTATATCATGTCTTGCCTGGCTACATGACCAATGCTGGCTGGTCAGTCAGACTGCAGCAACACAGACCTGATGTGATTGGCTGATGGGTAATACCTGATATATAAACAGCAGCACACATACAGCAGACTGCTGTCCCACAGGAAAACACTGCTTATTTGTACATAACTAATATCTGGGGCTGTAACTATACATACTCTCCCTAATGACACTGACAATACTTATCTCATGATATGACACCGGATATTGCATTAATAATTATTGCATATAAAGTATATTATAGTTTTGACTTAACTAAAGTTCCTCCTTTTTCATAGAAAGATACTTTGTTTTACCCACACCGTTCAAGATTAATCAACAATGCATCTGAAACTGTTCCACCAGTTGGTCTAATTGTGTGACCAGTCTTGTGCAGTTCAGTTCAGGTTTGATCATTGATATTTCATCTTACACAGGGTTATATCACACTTGGAGATGCTTGTGAATATACATGTCACACTTCACAAGAGCTGATCACGTATTATCAGTACCTACACCGGGACTGCTGACAATACCAATATGGATATGTTCATGTTCAAATCTATGGTACACAGGTCTATCATCACAGCCCAGCTGATATCCCATGCTGTATCAGATAATCCAAAATGATTACTCTCTCATCAGACTAAACAATTAAAGCGACCCAATGATCATGATACTCAGTTGGATATTAGGTAAACATTTATGTACTGTCTGCTGTGTTCAGGTGCTTTGCTCATGAAGTTGAACAGTGAAGATTCGGACAATGATTTCCCTATTCAACTATGGTTTTATGGATAACAAGGCCAAGGAATAGCACCTAGATATTCATCATTTCACTCATAATTTCTCTTATCTGTCCCTATTCAACAATGTCTTCACAGGTGTAAGGTAAAGATATTCCCAGAGTACATCATGGCATACACAGGTGCTGTAATCAGCTCGATGTGCCTTAATTACCTGGTTTTATTAATAATTATTGTATTTTAAAGATGGAGGATATTCCCCCATATCTCCATATACTTTTAAAATTTAGTAAGATACACTGAAAGTCAGCATGTTATCACCTGTAATGTCTGGGGCAGGAAAATTAATAAATCTCATGTAAATGTGACCGGCAAGGCTTAAGGCTGGTAACTGAACTATTAGGAATATATTCAGCATGCTCCCAGCAGATGATTCACTGTTTTTGATGAGCCTTCATGTCAAACTGACAACTTGAGGATTATCCACCATCTTTAGAGGGCACTCTCAATCAGTCAGGACCAAAACCATTCATAAATGTTAAGCTGGGATGACTAACCCGATGGACCAGTCACTGACTTTTCTTGCCTCAACCAATCAGAGGGGCACCTGAAGGTCAGAGGTCAACTCGTGAAACCATGCCTGAGGCCTGCTCCTTTATTGACCAGGTTCCCTTTCAAATCTGATCCTGTGTCATTTGTTTAACATTACTGGGTTTGGGTAAAAATGCCACCTGTCAAATGGCAAGTGGACTGGCAAACAAATGACTCACCCACGCCACAAGCACATAACATCTGATTTGATGACTCCAGGAAGTTTTTGGGATTTTATTACTGATAGAATATAATCTAGTTCCTGCAGTGTCTGGAGACCTGTATTTTACGAAAACTTGCTCAGCTGTAGTGGTGCACTTACCAAACAAAGATGCCTGTACTGCCATATATATAATCAAAAAGAATCTCATGATGGATTATAACTTTCTCCTAATTAATTGTCTTGCAATTAATTACAAAGGACAAGTTTAATCATGATCTTTAACTTCATTATATTCATAATTAGTTTTAAATCATTTTTGATTTTCTCTTAAACTAAGACAGAGGTCTGAATATAACACACAAATCTACAGACATCTATATTTATCTACAGACAGTGATGTCATCCTGTCCAATGATTAAAAGACTATGTCACACCCTCCCCAACTATTCATTTACTCTTGAACCACAAACAGGAAGGTGGGCTTATTTATTACTAGATCACAAGGCAATCATGCCATGCAGCTATTCAATTTAATCCCTGACCTTTGGCCCCTGGCCTGGTTAAAACATACCAGACAGAAAATATCTCCCATTTGGATAATTCTGGGAATTTCAGGTATTTATCTGATTAATCTAGCGTTAGCACATACACAGTGAATGTCTGTTAAAGCAGTAGTTTAACTAATCACAAGTATACATGGGCTTGCTTTCAAGTAATGAGCTACAACTAGAGTCTTGCCAAGTACTGCAAAACCAGGAAGTCAGTTATCCACAAAAAATGGCTCACCATGGCTGGTTATTTACTTGCTTGATTTTTTCAACAATCAAAGGTGATATATAAACATAATAATGTTCTCTCGACTGAGGTCAATGGGCCGGTACATTCAAAGAAGTAGGGATGGGATCACTGAACAAACATAATCAGTTACAGTCCAGTATTCCATGGTCTGTAATATATACCTCAGTCACACATACAATAATTCTTCCAGCAGACAGGGCAGCGCTGGTTGTACTTAGACAGGCGTGCACTCAGGGTGTACATGCTGTAAATTATACTTATACAGATGGTTCATTCTGCTCTGGCAGAATATACCAGAAATACAAGATCACTGAATGAGTTCCTCCACGTTCGCCAATCTTATTCTCAAGGAGATTTAAATAGCAATCTCAATCTTTTCTCATCAAAATCTCAAATTTTTATATAGTCTAAGGAGTCTGTGCAAAATTTTCTATCTGTACATTACATGTACTTCCAGAACTTGCTTCAGGGCTCATTGAATTGGGCATGTATGTTTATCTTACCTAATTACTCTTAATATATGAATAAAAATCCTAGTGCATTTGATTCATGAACTTAAACATCTTCATATTTAGTACTGTTGGAATTCTACCAGCTTAAAGCTGATTTTCCAACAGTTTCCAGGAAGATTTTGCAAATTTCATAATATTCCAGGAAGTAATAAAATCCAAGACGTTCCAGGAATTCAAGAAGGCATGGGAACCCTGGACCATACATCTGTGAATGAGGCATGGCCTTCCCAAATATAGCTGGTCAAAATAGAAGGACAGATATCTGGTCTAAAAGGGAAACAGATTCTAATCAAAATCTCTTAAAATAGTAGTTAAAAACATAAATCACTAGTTCAGACTGGTTCATGAACTTGTGCCTAGTACATGCTCTCCTGTACTGCCCTGGTGGGTATGTAATGAGAAGCATATTGGATGCACTGGCAGACATGCCAAGTCTCACACATACAGCACAAGTCTCAAGCAATTACCACTTGTCTCACACTCTCTCACCATGGCACTTCAATCTCACACAGCCATATCCAAACTTTTCATCAAAATTTGAGGCTATGTTGAAGGGCTAACATTCACCTGTGGCTGCTAGCCTAATATTCATGCTTCATATTCTGAACTGAAGACTTTCATTTGCACATACTGTTTGTTTTGAATATTTTTTTTTAAACATCTAATTAAGTTGTGCATGAGGAGAATTTTTCAGCTTGAATCCAACCTAGTGTGTTCTTTCACATTATTGTACATTTTTTAATATTTCAATTTTAAAAAATATATATTCATATAAGATTTAAAGAATTTGGAATCTCACACTTTCAGGTACTGCCCCATCTTGGGTTCCTACATCTGACTAAATGTAATGTAAAAGGCATGTCACACATCATAGGATATTGCAAATTTAGCTGTCTGTCTCACATAATCAACCATCTGGAAGGTAATGTTGCTTTTTTTGTATTATTCTAACTCAAATGCAAAGCATGACAACACAACCAGCATATTTTAAGCAGCTAACTTTATTAAGATGTGTTCAGGATGAAACTTCTGTTGTAACTGAAGAAATTGGTAAATTATAATTCTGGCACCCATCACATTAAATTACCTAATTGGTGTACCTTCAGGTGTAATGCAAGCTGATACACAGCACAGTAGACATTCAACACAGCACAGGTGTACCAACAAAACAGGCATGGCTGGTCCAGCATACTGTTTATTTAGCCCAGGAATTCAGGCTGACCTGCTGACTTCACCTTTGTAGTTATATCTCTGTGGCTGCCAGGTTCTTGATACAATCCTTTATATAAAACATTCTAAAATCCTATCTATAAAACACGCATGTGACAGAGTTACAGAAGCACCTAAAAGGCCTCTGTTTGCAGAGAATTTACATTTTGCAGGGTCTTACATTCAAACCCAAATAAACCAAGACTGTTCATTCAGCAAGGCTAAACATTAAGGCCTAGGCACAGCAAGATTAATACATTCGGGCCTAGGCACTGCAAGGTCATAAATTAAGGCCCAGACACAGCAAGGTCATACATTAAGGCCCAGCCACTGCAAGGTCATACATTAAGGCCCAGGCACTGCAAGATCATACATTAAGGACAAGCACTGCAAGATCATACATTAAGGCCAAGCACTGTAAGATCATACATTAAGGCCCAGGCACTGCAAGATCACACATTAAGGCCCAGGCACTGCAAGGTCATACATTAAGTCCCAGGCACTGCAAGGTCATACATTAAGGCCCAGGTACTGCAAGATCATACATTAAGGCCAAGCACTGTAAGATCATACATTAAGGCCCAGGTACTGCAAGATCATACATTAAGGCCAAGCACTGTAAGATCATACATTAAGGCCCAGGCACTGCAAGGTCATACATTAAGTCCCAGGCACTGCAAGGTCATACATTAAGGCCCAGGCACTGCAAGATCATACATTAAGTCCCAGGCACTGCAAGGTCATACATTAAGTCCCAGGCACTGCAAGGTCATACATTAAGGCCCAGGTACTGCAAGATTATACATTAAGGCCCAGGCACTGCAAGGTCATACATTAAGTCCCAGGCACTGCAAGGTCATACATTAAGTCCCAGGCACTGCAAGGTCATACATTAAGGCCCAGGCACTGCAAGATCATACATTTAGGCCCAGGCACTGTAAGATCATACATTAAGGCCCAGGCACTGCAAGATCATACATTAAGGCCCAGGCACTGCAAGGTCATACATTAAGGCCCAGGTACTGCAAGATCATACATTAAGGCCAAGCACTGTAAGATCATACATTAAGGCCCAGGCACTGTAAGATCATACATTAAGGCCCAGGCACTGCAAGGTCATACATTAAGGCCCAGGTAATGCTAGGTCATACTTTAAGGCCAAGATACAACCAAGCTCCATGTACAGCTAATTAGGATATGGATCAAATAAAAATACTGTCAATCCTTGTCTTGTAAGGACTCACCCCTCCATAAGGCCTCATGGAAATCCATAAAAATCTTCTTGAGATTATATATTGTTTCACTGATCACCAATAGATATCCTTTGGGTGGACAAAAAATGTTCCGGTGGTATCGGGCCTGCTCTGATAACCACTATCACCATAACCTTTGTCTGATTAGAACTTGTATGACAGCTAGCCAAATCAGTTCTGTGTATTAAATAATAAAATACATATATATATCTAAATCATGTACAACCTGCATAAGTATAAAGCAGCAGATACTGACTGACCAGGAAGAGAGATAACACAGTCATGTGTTTTTTAAGTTGGCCCCCCATGCAGAACCTTCCTTGTTATGATGCTCTTGTGTCTAATCAGGGTGTCACATCACAACACAAATCAGTGCTTTAAGACCTGTACATAACTCACCCATGCTTTCAGAAAACTAACCAGGTGGTTACAGGGATACTGTTGTAGCTGGTTCTGAAATTTAACAGGCCTGCTCAAGAAACATGGCTGCTGTAGTTATAATACTTATGAATTAACACCTAGGGGAAGGGGAGGGGTTGTTGGTGTAGATCCATTGTTTATCAACTGTATTCATTATAAGATTTTATCAGCCGGTGGTTATGCTTTTTCTTAATGAACGCCAGTATAGGGTGGTTCTACTGCTCAGCTGACCTCATAACCAAGCTACTAATGAATGATACAGAATAATGTAACATTCTGTATCAACATTTAAACACAACTTATATATGGACTGGTTTTGATAAATTATTATTATTATATTGTTATTTTATACATAGTATACATGTACAACTTAATGTATGGCACTAATATAAATACTATAAAACTTATTCTGATCTTGCAGACACTTCTCCCCAGCTGATAAGTGACTGTCACAAACATAATATATAAGATCTGAATCTATGACAAGACCACAGAAGCCTGATATCCATGATCTGAAATGACTTAAATGGCCTGGATTTTATTATCTGATATTGACTTCGAAAGCTGGAATTTATTATCTGACAGGATGTCAAAGGCTTGGAAACCATGACCTGACATGACATCAAGGTCTAAAATCTAGGACCTAACACAACCTCAAGTGCCTAGAATCTATGACCTGACATGACCTCCAAAACCTGGAATATTGCCTGACATGACCTCAAAGGCATGGATTCTATGACCTGACAGTAACACAACATTAAAGGTCTGGAACCTAAGACTTGACATGACTTCAAGTGCCTGGAAATTTGCCCGACATGATCTGAAGTGCCAGAAATCTATGACCTAACATGACCTCAAAGGGCCTTGAATTTATTACCTGACATGACCTAGAAGGCCTAAAATCTATGGCCTGATATGATTTGTGAGTACAATATTTTCTCTGTTCACAAAGTGTATTTTGTATGGTGACAGTATCTTCTACAGGAGAATTCCACTTCTGTACACTGTAGGACAACTTGTACACAAAAGAATACTACCAATGGGTATGGAAAATAAAATTCTTTACATAGATGTGACTTCTTTGCACTGAACCTCATGTTTACAGAAGCTTTCCACAAAGCAGCATCTGTCACAGTCATGTATCAGGTGTTCTCTCCCTGCAGTCCCTCATGGTCATGAACTGTCAAACTTAATGATTCAAACAAAGTTGTGAACCATTCACAATTTCACAAACAATGGTTTCATGACAACATCTATGAACACAACATCAGATTGAACTGGGGCCGTCATTGGTCACTGTGAAATAAAATCATGATTGGTTCAGATAGAGTAAGGCTTCATTACTGGTCAGGGACAGGAAGACAATAAAATAAGTCTGTGCCATCATCCTTTCTCACTCAATCATCTGTAGCAGTCTCTGTGTAAAATCTGTCATGAGCTTGGTAAATATTCCCAGAAAAAACATCCTCCCTAAAATTGATGCACATGACAAAAGTTGATGTTGCCATGGTAACCAATACCATCCAGCTATATGGAGGAGGTAAAATATAGAGTGGTAGAAGGGGTTCATGATCAAGGGACACACAATAACCTTTTTAATTTAATCCTATTATATTCTATATATCATTTTATATCTATCTGTGCTAGTAATCTTGTGCTACATAAAATATGTAAATGTCTTGTACAGACACACCATCCTGAGTTGATGAATATACAAAGGCAAGAAACAAAATTCAACTGTAGTTTATATGTTTAGTAAATTACTAGTATGAGACCCTGTCATCTCTGTATTTCTTAGGTCTCACACAACTTGGGAGGATATTCCTGGTACAAACCTCATGAGGTGCTGTGTGTTTATATAACTTAACATCATAGACTTACCTGGCATCTTGTCACTGATGAATTAGTCTCTGAAGTGAGTTAATGACTCCCTATCTACTAAAGGTACTCAAAGCCATAAAGATCACAGGTAACACCTTGGGTGTCACCGTGGTAACAGGCAATCCTTAACTTGGGATTCCCTGCACAGTGAGCATGCATGCGTTGTGTATCCTGTACTTTACATACTTGCCACAATCGATGTGTATCATATAGACCCATGAACAGCACCTCTGTGACGTCAGCAGAACAGAGCAAGTTTACATAGTCAATCCGCTCTCATGACAGTATTTGTAATAACACCCTCAGTACCTGGTCTTGTACAAATCATAAACTCAGCTTAGCAATTTCAAGTTAGGACATGTGAAGGTCACAGAACTGCTGTTGTCTCCAACGATACTGAAACCTGGTCCCACATCCTGCAGATCAATGGTTATCAAACCGGCACAGATTTCAGGTGCACACACCACCAACAACATTAAATATCCTCATAGGCTCCCTTTACTAAAATGCTGGCGAGTACAAAAGGTCATCTGACCTCTGTGGCCTAGATGTGGAAGCTATACCAGTTTTTTATGAGGCTTCCTGTCTAGATTTTATTGACGAACTATTTTAACTGTCACAAGGGAGTACCTGGACAGTCCATGTGGAAATGCAGGTTCATAGTAACCTGGCATACGGCCACAAGCAGCACTGTCTGGCCAGGCGGAGGTTACACCGGAACCATATCAATCATGTCACAGTCCTGTGATTCACATTCTATGGCTCCAATACAGGTGTTTGTAGCTCAAACATCCAATGTGAAGTTCACCGTAACAATCTATCCTAGCCAATCTCTCATAACAATAGACAACTCTCCTACTGACGGCTGTTCCTCAGACCACTGCTAAGAGCATTCCAGTCTGAGCAGATGGCCCACCTGTGGTTTCATGTCATATCTTCCACATACTGCCTTAACAAGTATATGCAAATAACTCTACATTCCATATATATTTGTAATAAACTATTCTGAGTTTATTCACAGTAAAATACCACAAGGAATCAATATATTGTGGCAAGCTTTTGAAGGCAGAGCTTTTTTCTTTTATGCCTTAAGGCTTAAGCTGGACAACTTGGTTTTCTTATTTGATTAGCAGTATAGCAGTACCTGTCTGAAAGACCACCTGTCTATTAAGACCACCTGTCTATTCAGTTAATTGGTCTTTTATGAAATAGGTGTGGTACTAAAAGAATTTCATATGAATGAATCGTGAATTTGATATATTCTGAGTATGTCCCTGCTTTGCCTCTGGCAATTTCCTGATAACAGCATCAATACAAAATCTAGGAATCATGTCAAATTTTCCTGTCTCATTAGTCATTCTTCTGGTCAGATTTTTGCATGAATCTGCATTTTTCCCATTCTTCATAAAAAAAAACAGCCAAAAAGCATAATGGAGCTTTAAAATTATCAGTGTCACTCAGAAACACTGGAGCTTGATCTAGAGTGTCACTCAAAAACATTGGACCTTTATCTTTGTCCAAGACTGGGTCTTTGTTGATCTTGGAAAAAGTTAAGGCAGCAGTGTTTTTGAGTACTACCATAATCATATGTAATTCTAAATTAATCCAGAATTTGTAATGAAGCTGGTATATCTGTAACTTCATCTAAAACTGCATCTGTCATTTAGAAACACTGGATTTTAAAATTCAGCAGATGGGAATACTGAAGTTATGATCTATTCTAGGACAACACTGTCAATCAAGAATACTTCCTTTATTCAGGTTCAGATTGAACCGTCAATCAGATGTTCTTCTGTTGTACTCAAATCCAACAAAGACAATACTGTATTACACGACCTACTTATTAAGTAAATGAAGTATTAATTGTAGAGACTCTCAAAACTTATCATGTCTCCTCAAAGAGGAATAAATTGTGTGAATCAGTCATAAAAAGCCTAATATGGCATAAAACCTGCAAGAAGGTTGAATGGCTGACTGAACCTGGAACAAATATTGCTATATTTTTTTGGGGTATGAAATCGTACACAAAAACACGCTTTTATTCATTCTGTAAAAATCCATCACAGTGTTATTGTTTGCACACCTGCCAATTGGTTGGTCCAGCTAGTTTGCGTGTAGCACATGTATAGGAGTGACAAGACAGATCTAAACCTATTACTGACTACACAACACTCCACTCAACTTGGCAATGTCCTTGGTAGGAAAGTGCATCAAGACCCTGTCATAATGCATTCTCACCTAGTCTGTGGAAAGTTATCATTATTCATAATGCCTATAATCATACAATGCAAGAAACCTGAAAAAACGAAGAGTCTAGTAGACTGTCACAATCATAAATGTACTCCCTGTTTCAATAAAGGTATGGTAATCATAATCCTTTCAAAGACAGCTCGTTGAAAGACCAAGCATCCTATCATAAAGCTGACAAGGATTTTAAGACATTACCATGAGAATACAACAGGAGGGACATAACGGCAACATCATTATGGTTAAGGGAGCATACAGGCTGGCTTCCTGTGCCTTGGTTATTTAAACAATCCAATAATCAGTTTGGGTACAGTTAGTAAATGTTGACAGAGGGCTAAGAATGTGTTCTGGGCCTTTGCCTTTTATTTACATGTGACCTGCACACTATACTCTGGTCACATGACATCATCATATCCTTGAATGACCCCATGTCCCAGTCATTGACACCCCTCCCTTCATTGTTGCGGACAGCTGGTTTTCAAAAAAGAGTAAAATTGAAAAATGGAATTAAACATGATCTAGTTAGTTAAACAATCAAAAGTGATATATTGCAGAATCCTAGTCCCCAAAACAAAAACTTTGTCAACAGAATATTAACCATTTAGAAATCATATTAATATATTTTCCACAATATATCATTACACATGTCATTATTATCATAAAATAAAATATCTTTGGTTTAAATCCACTCATATTTATAAGTGGGTGTATTCAGTTAAATAAACTGATCTTTCACAGGTTATTCAGATATTTAATACTACTGTATACATATACAGCACGTAGGACACACATACCGTAATATTAACATAAAGCATTGTGGGTAATGAATCCTACCCTTTTTCTGATGACGTCTGGTTGGTATTCCATTAATCCTAATGTCCACTTGAACATTTAAGTGAGATCCGTGTGAAATAATAATTTCCATAATAAAGAACTGAAGTTCACTGAACTCAAAATAAAACACAGCTTGGTGATTGTAAATTAAACCTTAAAATGACAGTCATATTCAACTGGAAATATTGCAAGATTTAGGTCACATGAGCCTCACATGTATTGAAAAAAATAGCTATTTTAAGAATGTTAATGTGATGATGATGTAATGATAACTTTAATTGTTACACAACACAGCCTCCATCAAGAATGGTGACTTTGGTTTTCCCTGTTTTGTTTCTGAGATGAGTCATCAGTCCACGTGCTGTGGTGTATATGCTTCAAATCAGTTCCTGGTACAGCCTGGCTTATACTGACTGGGTACTATCTCTATGCTTGCATGCTTAAACTCATGGGTTATCCAAGAAACTTCCCAGTCACATTCCCTTGTAATACACATTGAACAGTAGTTGAACTGACTAATCAACAGTACAGCTGTAACGATAAATTATCTCATGACACAATATGTACTGGGATCTTTACTCACCATAATAATTAAGATACATGATATGTGTATATATGACACAAAGTATAACCCAAGTGGAATTTCACAAATAAAATTGGGTTCAAAACGATTTTCAAATTAGTTTCTTTTCAGTTATTAAGCTTAGATACCTTACTTGATGATGAAAAACTATTTTTGCTTCCATCAGGAGGGTATGCATTCATTCTCGTTTAGGTGTGTTCTTTCACAACATAACTAACCCAATCATGAACACAATCCCACAAAACATTCAGGGCAATTGAGAATGGGCCACTGAAGAACTGAATAGAATCTGGTATATATCTGGCTCATGATCTCAATCCAGGAAGGACTTCCAGGAATACTCACAAATGTGTAGTTACATATATATGCATAAATGAACCTCGGAATAGGGGCAAAATAACTGAATGCAAACCAGCCTCACGGCCATGAAGGTGGCCTGTTCAGGTCATGGTCGAGTGCCCAGTACATTGTGAGGGTTACAAGTATTTATCTGCAATTTGGCTTGCATACACAGGCAATTTGAAGTATGAACTTCAGCACGGGGATTTCAATGTACCCGGAGCATTTTTTAAGGTGAGCAGCCACCTGCAACCAACAATAGGGACCCTCTATAAGGCGGAGGCTTGCAGTCCTTGGAATGCAGTTTTCTAGTTAAATATGGACTTAACTTTCCATATGAAAACAATATTACTTTCCAAAGGATGATTAAATATTGCTGACATATTATTACAGGGACATCTGATGATATCAATTGAATATAACTGACTTTGAATTGCGATGTATTGGTACACTGGTGACCTGTTATAGCCCTAAAGACAAGCATCACACCCAACTAAAGAACACAAGTTATGTATTCTAGGGAAGGTGGGAGAGTTAACAGAACACAAAAATTTGATTATAAAAACATTTACTGAAATGATCTTTTTGCAACTGACTGGGTTGTACATGTAATCAAGGTGTATGATGTAATTAGCTGAGAATATGTTACATTTCTGCCACAGAAAGTTAAATTTATAAACAACTACATATGTGAAATGGTTGTGAAACTACCATGTGAGAGGTACTGATGGGTTTATTTACCCTGTATGTTTGGGAATATAATAATAATACAGCTGTATTATACAGTTCAGGTCCAGCATCTTATTGCTCACAATGCTGATGACATACACTGGAGAACGTAGGTAACTTAAATTTCAAATTTTGTTTTCAATGACATTAAATTGTCCGTAATGTCCTTTCAAGCTACCTCCAGCTGACTCCCATGTAGAAGAATACTACTCTCACCTATAAACCTAGTCTTTGATCACAAAGAAAAAGAAATATCAGCAAAGGATTTACTGGACCAGACATCTAAAAACACTAATAATTCAGTGGTATCAGAGCAAACCTTCAGGAATCTGGCTTTTGGTCAGTCTGAATTCAGGATTACCTCTAGTAGGGGGTCTTCACCCCCCCCCCCCCAGCCCCAAGTATAAATTTTGAGGAATCAGAAAAGGAAGCAAACAAAGTAGATCTCTATAGATTAGTTATTCAAGATTTAAAACATCTAGATGTAAGAGCTGAGTGTTCCTGATTTGATAATGAAATCCATTCAAGCATGTCTAATACTTCATGAGCTCCTTCATCATTAGGAGGATGGTTAAATGCTTCATCTGGTATACATAGAGCTGCTTTGTCTGAATCTGACTGTGGCAAGATATGTTAATTACTGTGGTGAACCTCAATGGGGGATGTAAAATGTCCATCAATCCACCATGCCTCATCCATCTACCTCTCCATGAGCAGTGTGCCGTGACGCAGCAGAATCTCCACACAAAGAACGGATGTGAGACTGAGTGCATATCTCAATGTCTGTTATTACACCCCAAATGTGTGCTCCACCAGTTAAAGCCATTGAGTGACTCAACAGGTTCAAAGAAGATCCAACATCATATCCACTCTTTCAGTAATGCACCGAGCTGTTACAGGTGTTACACTCTGTTAAATATTCTATTACAGATTAAAAATATACTTGAAATGCCTTGGACTTTATAGTGTGACACTGCAGTGTCTGCACAGCTTTACAATTTCACAAAGTTACAATGATTAACCATAGCTGGACTACTTGAATTTATGGAAATGCCAACCAGTGGTATGTTAAATACACACATGGCTGTTAATGACACTCAAGAGGTAAACACAATTAAAAACAGGATTACAACAACATTTTCATTTATTCTATAATGCAGGAGTTGTGTTAACACAACCATGGGTTTATTAACTATTCATTTACTTAAACTTATTTTATTGAAATAATAACAACAGACTATTATTGCTGAAATCGGTAGCAACTAATCTAAGGTACTTTTTCTCAAACATACTGAATATTCAAGCACTTACTGTGCACACATAATAACAGCATAACAGTTAGAATAGTAAACTGATGAGTACCTCACAAAACTTATTTTGTGAGAAGAGTTTGGGACTTCATCCTACCCATCAGCCACGGTACAGACATTATCCCATTCAAGGAGTGTGAGAAAACAACATATGAATCAAACTGAGAAGAAACATGTCATATATATAGAGATGGTATTGACACATGTACCTATTAGGGAACAGACACGCCTCACCCCTGTCTTATCAAGACTATCTTGTGTGTGTGAAAGCCGGGCTCTGCAGGAATATGGAGCATGCTGGGACAAAACCCACCAACAACCACTTGAAACTCCTTATAGGAGAATAAAAGATAACCCAATGGAATACAGGTCACAGGTTAGGATGAGGGGAGGGGACATGGATGGAAAAACGAAGAAGACGAGAAAAACGTGTCATGGTTCATCCACTTCATGGTTGGATCACAGGTCATCTCTGCATGCCAGAACAAAAGTGATTTCACTGGATTGGAAGCTGATGCCCACAACTGAGTGTTCATAGGGAATTGACCAAAGAGTGATAAGACAATGTCAAAAATATATTTCATATGCAGATATGTGCCTAGTATGGCCTTGAGAACCACAGCATGTTCTCAAGTAAAATTCTTCTGCAGGCCTGAGAATCAGATTTAAATCTTAATCATAACACAGAAATGTATCAAGAAAATGATTTTTTTCTGAAGCATTCCCAAGGCCTGAACCTTTACAACCTTGTGAGCAGACACAAAGCCTGTACTTGAATGACCCAAGATGACTGGGACCTATGTAAATAAGTGACCAGAACCATGCTAAGAATCAACAAGTACAGTAAAATGGTCAATGATCACTGTACCGTGGTTCCCTACAATGGCAGGGACATGCAGCTAATGTGTTGACCCCACTGGTATCCCATTTATCCTGCAGTGCCGGTGTCCAGGTGCGGCCACTGTGGTGTTGTGATCAGAGTGTCAGGCTCTAACATGTTGAGATCAGACATACTGGTTTATTTATACCACAGGCTAATGCTCAATAACCCCCTAAAGCCCTAGTTCTGGGGCAGGTTTTGTGACAATTAACTGGATTTGACCAGACTGCTGTGTAGTCATATTGACCCTGTCATCCCAGGTACACAGCTCAGCTCCTCACCTGAAGTGGTTAATCTCCTCTTACCACAAGGTACTTGGTCTCTTATTTAAGTTTCCATGACACTATAACCTGACTGGTCCAATTCTGATAAGGACAGGATATTGCCAATTTGTCATTACGGATGAATCCTAATGATCTCCTGAGTTACAGATTGAACTCATTTTAAGTTTTACAGGTTAAGAATATGTCATTTCTTTCTTAAATTATTTATAAACACAAGCTCGCATTGGAGTTACTGTTACTGCTCTGTATTAAGGCCTACTAAAGACTTCTGAGCAAGTCAGTATACAGGCCCCACGAAACAATATGGAGCAAGCCACAAGTATACAGGAATCCCCAACGCTTGAATCAAATCATAGTATGAAATGATTCTCATTTTTCCCGGGAAGAATGGGAATTCCCATTTTTCCCAGGAGGATTCCAGATCTTCCTAGATTCTAATTATTCCCTCGACATATACATGTAAACATATTTATAGGTAAACCAAATTTTATCTGCAAAAACTGAGTATCACGCAAAATACATTTTCAGCCACGTTCAATCACCAAGCCTCTTTCTGGAGAAGTACTAAGGAATTGCTGAATAGAATTTTATGAAACCAAAACAATATTTGACCTTGTATGGCGATGCATTCTTGCACCACTGATAATTCCTTACATCCTGACGCTGATATAACTAGCAAATCTGAGCTTGGGTTGAGCAGTGTCATGTTCCTGCTCTGGTTACAAACACTTGTATTGAACTGTATATACAAGAAGCAGAGACTTATCTAGTCATGATAATAATGTATAAATTAACTAGAATACGGGAAGTCGATAAGCGACTACGTGTATCCGCCTAAATCAGAGTGGAACGGGTGAATTGAGGCATGGATTGAGTGGCAAGGGGAAATAGAGTGAAGTGTTGCATATTAGCATGGATGTCTGCAGCCAAATGGTGTATGTAGGTTGCGCTACCTACCACAAAATCTAGAAAGCCATCCAAGTTGTATACATATACAAAATTTGAGGCAAATGAGTCAAACCACTATATGTTTATGAGTGATTTTAGCCCGTGGCAGACAAACAGATGGACGCTGTGCAAAAATGGCTGCAGGTGGCGCCACCAGTTTTGCGTATGATAAAGAGCTATGTGAGAACTATACACATGCAAAATTTTGGCCGAATCGGTCGAACGGTTCCCAAGATATGAGCTTGGATGTCTGCAGCGTAAACGTGAATGTAGGTGGCGCAACCTGTCATAAAATCAGGAAAGCTATCCAGGATGTATAAGCATGCCGAATTTCAGGTGATTTAGTCAAATCACTGCAGAGATATGAGTGATTTTAACCCATGGCAGACAAACAGACGGGAGCTGTGCAAAAATGGCTGCAGATAGCGCCACCAGTTTTGCGTATGATAAAGAGCTATGGGAGATCTATACACATGCAAAATTTTGGCCCAATCGGTCAAACGGTTACCGAGATATGAACTTGGATGTCTGCAGCATAAACGTGAATGTAGGTGGCGCCACCTGTCATAAAATCAGAAAAGCTATCCAAGATGTATATGCATTCCGAATTTCAGGTGAATTAGTCAAATCACTGCAGAGATATGAGTGATTTTAACCCAAGGCAGACGAACAGATGGACACTGTGCAAACATGGTTGCAGGTGGTGCCACCATTTTTTGTGTATGTTATAAAGCTCTCCAAGGGCTACATTTGTGCAAAAAAATTTTCCTGATTCGTCAAACGGTTCCCGGGATATGTGGGTTTATGTGTGGAAACAGACGCACAAACAGACGCAGAGCCCAGAGGAAAGGTCTGAGGTCAAAACAAAATCGGGGCGCAGCAGTTCACATGTGACCCGAACATAATCCCAGGTTTCGTAAAATTCCGCCCAGCGGTTACGGAGGAGTTCTCCGGACACCTACGCGGCCGCGGCCGCGGCTGCGTGCAGCTGAAAACATAGTATCCGCAAAACTCTGTTTTGGCGGATACAATTATGAACCAGTCAGCTGATACGAAGCATCAAACACATCTATTTCTGAACAGCACCTGTCGGCCTCGGAT
This sequence comes from Sipunculus nudus, assembly GCA_026874595.1. Taxonomy (NCBI): domain Eukaryota; kingdom Metazoa; phylum Annelida; class Sipuncula; order Golfingiida; family Sipunculidae; genus Sipunculus; species Sipunculus nudus. The sequence continues at coordinate 47,009,504 of CM049316.1, forward strand.
ATGTTTAAAAATAGAAAACTTGAATCCCTCACACAGATACATATAGATCTGTCACTTCAGTACTGTACCTGTACTGTATGTACAGCCAGTACCTACCTCATACAGCAACTAGACCTGAATCTGTCAGTCTTGGTTTACCTGTATGCTTAACTGTATCAGCTCCTGGCTTCCTTGAAAATTCTGTGTCACACTAATAGACACAGCCTCAAATGACACATTTTTTGTGTGGAAACAGTAGTTTTATATACAAAATTAAAAAATAACCATCCTTGAAGTATTTATGAATTAAGAGCATTGGCTAAACATTTATCATGTCAGGAACCACCCCTTACTCCTAAGTGGGCCTCCAGGTTACCACAAGTTAACCTGACCTGTCCTAGTTTCACACTGAGTCTGTGCCTGTACCATGTTGACATGCCAGGCAAGGGGATTACACCATGTGAATAATCTAGACAGCGTTTATCTACGATACAGCACTCTTGTACTTGTACTCAATTAACTGTCTGTGACATACCATGCACATACCACCTAGCCCGCACTGAGAATCATCTAGATACCCAAAACTAACAACACCCACTCCCTGCCAGTAAAAGACCAGCTCAGGGTGACAATTCCTCAATAACCTCCACTTTGGGTTGCCTGGTTTCATGGTGACACTGTGAACATACCTGAATTCCCCAGCAGTAAAGTAGGGTTTTGACACTTTGCCCAGATGTTGTGACCTCTTTATATTGACTATAACATTATGTGGTAACAAAGGGTAATTTGAAGCCCATCAAGTTCAGCAGGAAATACCAACATGCACAGGAAAGAGCGTAGAAGGTGCCTTGATATTAAACCCTGTCAACACACATGACATTAGTTAAAAAAGGTTTTACAATACTATGAAAATCTGATCTTTATGTAAATATTTTTAAAAAGCTCTCTTTGTCCCCATACATCCTACAGATGAGCTTACTGCCATCAAAACAGAGCAACAACTTTTGGCAAGTGCACATAAACTTAAAAGCCATATTTCATAAGAGAGAAACAGAAATTTGAAACTTGTGAATAAGTTGCTGGCAGCATCATCTAACAGCACTGAGAAAGCAACATGACTTTGTGTTGCCTGGGAACATACAAATCAGCAGACTGGTTCCCTCCTCACTTCCTTTTGCACACACACTGAGATGTAACCAACACCAGCGTCAGACTGACAAATCTGCTTGCAATTATGTTGCCAAGAATCAGGGACTTTTTTTGTGTCAATGCCTCAGTTCTTGAATTTAATTCTTTCATATTTTTTCTCTTTTCTTTCACCATAATAATTAATATTAATGTGTAAACCCTTCAAGGTAAGTACCTTTATGGCATATTTGATTTATTTTCCCTGTGCCACGGTGTGTTGCACAGCATGAGAGCATTCCTTGCTGATACGAGGAAACTTACATCTTTTCACCAACTTGTTAGAGAAAGACTGTGATGAATTATAGTCATTTAATTTTTGGAGACTTAAGATAAAGAAGGCCATATATATAAATAAATAAATATATTGGAACAGGGAACCAGTCAAAGGCATGTTCTTTGAAGAGTGGTAGTACTTCCTAAATATTTTATCAACATGACCTGGGACTGCAGCATTGTCTACTACGTAGCAAACATAGGAGTTGTCCGATTCTCTGCAAAGATAAGCACAGCATCACATTCCATACCTCCAGAGTTTAGTCAAATATGTATAACAATATACAATGTAAGCCTCATCATATGTGATGATGCATCATACGCTGAATATAGCATGACATTCCAGACCACTCACACATTCAAAAGCTTCATTAACATGCACTGACATTCCTTGAAACCAGTGCCCAGCAGTCTACATATGCAGCAGCTAGCTATGATATTTGATAAGAATGTTTAAATCAATATGACACATACAATCTTTGTATTGAGTGGGCAGTCCTGGTTAGACGTAAGTCAGCACTATACACTCCTACAGTCTGCCAGGGACTGATGTTTCCCTCTGAGGTATTTGTATACACAGAAGCGGATCCGGGGGGGGGGGGGGGGGGGGGGGGGTCAAGGGTAACTTTTTTTAAGGGTTTCAGACAAAATTTTGTAGCCTGGATCCCCCCTTTCCATACCTGGGGACCTTTTTTTTAAAGGTTTTCCCTTAGTCCTCCTGGGTTGGACCCCCCCCCCCCCCCCACTTTTTCCTAAATCCTCGATCTGCCCCTGGTACAAGTCACATAGTGATTGATAGCCTACAATTTGAAAAGCTAGAGAAACTGAGTCAGCTTTATAAAATACAGTAGCAGTATTTCTAAGGTCCTCCACACAGGTTAATATAACAACAGTGTTGTTAAAGGGACGCTGCTCTAAGGTGAACAGGAAGGTTGACAAATGATGATTTTAATCGAGCAACAAATTATATAAATTGATAAACTTGCACTAATGTTTATCAAACAAAGAATGGTTATTGTGTATTATTATAATAAAGTGATTATAATGAATCTGCACATGTACCTGATATTTGGCAGAACTTTGTCACTTGAGTATTCTATCAGTCACAAAAGCTGACTACATTAACTGAAGTGTGGATTGTTTTAGATCTATACATTTATATATATGTATCTATCATACAAACAATGGGTACTCTAAATGACTTTTTATTTAGCTCATCAACATATGGACTGTCTGACTTTTCTGTGTATTCACCTTCTATCTCTCTTACAATGAACCAACATGGCTATTCATACATCTAGAGCTCTATTTAATAGTGTGTTATTATAAATCCCTTCAGTCTACAGTATTAAAACAAGATTTACACATTGACCTCTTGAACTAAATTGTGTAAAAAGTTTTGCCACATAACTCAAGTTAAAATTGACAGTCTTTATTCTATTACAATACCAAAAATGATAAAATACAAAGCAAGAACTGTTCTTGTATGCATGTTTACTAATTTTCACTGGTCAGAGACAATGATCAAATGTACACAAGTTCATGAGTACATATATCAACTAGACATTTCTTGGCACCACAGGTGCCAGAGTATCCCCAGGCATAGTAGGCCCCCCCCCTTTAAGAACAGACCCCCATATTTAGCAGCATATACTGACACTTGGCATATTTATTGTTTCTTCCATCTAACAATCCACAATCTTGTTGAAGATGTTGGTCCTGTGACCTTGATCTTTTTAAAGATGTGTCCTGTGACCTTGACCTTTGACCTCATGACCCCAAAATCAATTTGGGTCTTGCTTTTCCCAATGGGACATATGCAAGTCAAGTTTGAAATCTATACATCAATAAAGCAGGAATTATCATCCAGAAACTATTTTTTTTTTGACAGGTGGCTCCTGTGACCTTCACCTTTGACCTTGTGACCTCAAAATTGATAGTGTTCTTCCTCTCTTGGCAGGAGAACTATATGTGCAAGATGAAAGATCTGAGATGAAATGTTTGGCTGAAAATGCATCCACAACTTTTTAAAGATGTGTCCTGTGACCTTGACCTTTGACCTCATGACCCCAAAATCAATTTTGGTCTTGCTTTTCCAATGGGACATATACAAGTCAAGTTTGAAAACCATACATCAATAAAAGCAGGAATTATCATCCAGAAACTAATTTTTGGACAGATGGCTCCTGTGACCTTCACCTTTGACCTTGTTACCTCAAAATTGATAGGGGATTTCCACTCTTGGCAGATGAACTATATGTGCAAGATGAAAGATCTGAGATGAATTGTTTGGCTGAAAATGCATCCACAATCTTTTTATAGAGGTTTCCTGTGACCTTGACCTTTGACCTCATTACCCCAAATTCAATTCCGGTCTTGCTTTTCCAATGGGTCAAATACAAGTCAAGTTTGAAATCCATACATCAATAAAAGAAGGAATTATCATCCAGAAACTAATTTTTGAACAGATGGCTCCTGTGACCTTCACCTTTGACCTTGTGACCTCAAAATTGATAGGGTTCTTCCTCTCTTGGCAGGTGAACTATATGTGCAAAATGAAAGATCTGAGATGAAATGTTTGGCTGAAAATGCATCCACATCTTTTTAAAGATGTGTCCTGTGACCTTGACCTTTGACCTCATGACCCCAAAATCAATTTTGGTCTTGCTTTTTCAATGGGACATATACAAGTCAAGTTTGAAAACCATACATCAATAAAAGCAGGAATTATCATCCAGAAACTAATTTTTGGACAGATGGCTCCTGTGACCTTCACCTTTGACCTTGTTACCTCAAAATTGATAGGGGATTTCCACTCTTGGCAGATGAACTATATGTGCAAGATGAAAGATCTGAGATGAATTGTTTGGCTGAAAATGCATCCACAATCTTTATAAAGAGGTTTCCTGTGACCTTGACCTTTGACCTCATGACCCCAAAATCAATTCGGGTCTTGCTTTTCCAATGGGTCAAATACAAGTCAAGTTTGACATCCATACATCAACAAGGGACCTATGGGTCACGACGCTCAGCTGTTATATATGATAAAAAAATATTATTTAGAAATGAGGCACATGCTGGTTTTGTGTGGTAATAAATATAAGCTGTATTATGAGTTGTTGTTGTTTAGCTTATGTATGATTTTGATAGTACCTTTGGAGACAGGGAAGAGGATTGATTTCATTTATTTTATTAACAAATGGAGTACTATTGTCACACAGATTTTGACTTGGCCATATAACTTATAAGCAGAACATATAATATAAGAGTTTAACTATTTATTAAAAAAAATACAAATATTGTCCCAAATATAATTTTTATTAAAAATCATATTAAGAATCATATGATTTTTTCAAAATGAAATATAACTGATATGATTATTAAAATAATATTAAAGAATATATTCATGAATGCATTCATGAATACATTTTGAAAGTATTTGCACGAGTATTCATATATTTTCATTTTTACCTGAATTCCCATTCTTTATGCAAGAAATTTTATAATGGAGTACAAAATCATATTCGTATTTAAATACAATTACAAAGTATTTGCACCATGTCTGGAATTTATTCAGTTTTCACCAAACAATGATGTTGAGAATCCAGAATATACAAAATTCACACATTTAAATAATGATCATAAGTACCTGGTTTTATGGCTTTTATTTATATTAAAAAATAACTGTAAAAAATTCATTTTGGACTATTTTCACATCAATGTACACACTAGACACAGCAGGAATCTAGATTAATATTATCAACTGCATCTTTGTCTATTTCCTTCATATGATCCCTAATGATTACTAATGAATAATATGATTTACTTCTTTATCATTAAAATTGAACTGAAAAATGCCATAGGTGACTGCATGGTGTTATTTTGAATATGTGACATTCTACCCATCGATAGAAGATTCTTATATCATCAGTAACTGCAAGTTAATTTCCTGTTATTATAAACTAACAAATTCCTTTTCTACTTTTCTTTAATTTGTTATTAAAAACCAATAAAAATTTATTAATTTATTGTTTTTTGTTATGTTCTTGGTTAAAACTACTAGATGAGTTGGGTTGGACACCTGGATCAACTGTGGCTTGCCATAAGCTGCCTGGATTCCATGTATGCCTCGACTCTAGCGTGCATAATTTGATGAAAGGTCAACAAGGTCAACATACAGGTGACTCAAGAGGGGCTGGAGAGAGCCAAAGTCTGACAGGGTCTCATAAAAAACATTAATAAAAGCTACAATTTTTGGCCAATTTCTTTCAGCTTTCTAAACTAAAAAGCTGAAATGCTTATGTGTGCATGATATGAAAATTATATCAACAGTGCTCACGGGAAACAAACGTGCCATGGTCACAGTTGGGCAAAATTTAAGGTACTAATTTTATATTTATACTAAATAAAATTTGAAAAATTCAGAACTAATTTTGGGTATTCAATTGAATCTTGATTAAACTAGACATTTCTTGGCACCGCAGGTGCCAGAGTATCCCCAGACATAGTAGGCCCCCCTCCTTTAAGAACAGACCCCCAATTTTGGCAGCATATACTGACACTTGGCATATTTATTGTTTCTTCCATCTAACAATCCACAATCTTGTTGAAGATGTTGGTCCTGTGACCTTGATTGTTTTAAAGATGTGTCCTGTGACCTTGACCTTTGACCTCATGACCCCAAAATCAATTTGGGTCTTGCTTTTCCCAATGGGACATATGCAAGTCAAGTTTGAAATCTATACATCAATAAAGCAGGAATTATCATCCAGAAACTAATTTTTTTTTTTACAGGTGGCTCCTCACCTTTGACCTTGTGACCTCAAAATTGAAAGTGTTCTTCCTCTCTTGGCAGGAGAACTATATGTGCAAGATGAAAGATCTGAGATGAAATGTTTGGCTGAAAATGCATCCACATCTTTTTAAAGATGTGTCCTGTGACCTTGACCTTTGACCTCATGACCCCAAAATCAATTTTGGTCTTGCTTTTCCAATTGGACATATACAAGTCAAGTTTGAAAACCATACATCAATAAAAGCAGGAATTATCATCCAGAAACTAATTTTTGGACAGATGGCTCTTGTGACCTTCACCTTTGACCTTGTGACCTCAAAATTGATAAGGGTTTTCCACTCTTGGCAGGTGAACTATATGTGCAAGATGAAAGATCTCAGATGAATTGTTTGGCTGAAAATGCATCCACAATCTTTATAAAGAGGTTTCCTGTGACTTTGACCTTTGACCTCATGACCCCAAAATCAATTCAGGTCTTGCTTTCCAATGGGTCAAATACAAGTCAAGTTTGAAATCCATACATCAATAAAAGAAGGAATTATCATCCAGAAAATAATTTTTGGACAGATGGCTCCTGTGACCTTCACCTTTGACCTTGAGACCTCAAAATTGATAGGGTTCTTCCTCTCTTGGCAGGAGAACTATATGTGCAAGATGAAAGATCTGAGATGAAATGTTTGGCTGAAAATGCATCCACATCTTTTTAAGGATGTGTCCTGTGACCTTGACCTTTGACCTTATGACCCCAATATCAATTCAGGTCTTGCTTTTCCAATTGGACATATACAAGTCAAGTTTGAAATCCATACATCAATAAAAGCAGGAATTATCATCCAGAAACTAATTTTTGGACAGATGGCTCCTGTGACCTTCACCTTTGACCTTGTGACCTCAAAATTGAAAGGGGGCTTCCACTCTTGGCAGGTGAACTATATGTGCAAGATGAAAGATCTCAGATGAATTTTTTGGCTGAAATTGCATCCACAACCTTTTTACAGAGGTTTCCTGTGACCTTGACCTTTGACCTCATGACCCCAAAATCAATTCAGGTCTTTCTTTTCCAATGGGTCAAATACAAGTCAAGTTTGAAATCCATACATCAATAAAAGAAGGAATTATCATCCAGAAACTAATTTTGGACAGATAGCTCCTGTGACCTTCACCTTTGACCTTGTGACCCCAAAATTTACATGGATTATCCACTATTGGCAAGTGAGCTATATATTCAAGAGGGAAGACCTGGGATGAAAGTTTGGCTTAAAATGCATCCACATCTTTTTAAAGATGCGTCCTGTGACCTTGACCTTTGACCTCATGACCCCAAAATCAATTTGGGTCTTGCTTTTCCAATGGGACATATACAAGTCAAGTTTGAAATCCATACATCAATAAAAGCAGGAATTATCATCCAGAAACTAATTTTTTGACAGATGGCTCCTGTGACCTTCACCTTTGACCTTGTGACCTCAAAATTGATAGGGGTTTTCCACTATTGGCAGGTGAACTATATGTGCAAGATGAAAGATCTGAGATGAAATGTTTGGCTGAAAATGCATCCACATCTTTTAAAAGATGTGTCCTGTGACCTTGACCTTTGACCTCATGACCCCAAAATCAATTCAGGTCTTGCCTTTCCAATGGGACATATACAAGTCAAGTTTGAAATCCATACATCAATAAAAGCAGGAATTATCATCCAGAAACTAATTTTTGGACAGATGGCTCCTGTGACCTTCACCTTTGACCCTGTGACCTCAAAATTGATAGGGTTCTTCCACTCTTGGCAGGTGAACTATATGTGCAAGATGAAAGATCTCAGATGAATTTTTTGGCTGAAATTGCATCCACAACCTTTTAACAGAGGTTTCCTGTGACCTTGACCTTTGACCTCATGACCCCAAAATCAATTCAGGTCTTTCTTTTCCAATGGGTCAAATACAAGTCAAGTTTGAAATCCATACATCAATAAAAGAAGGAATTATCATCAAGAAACTAATTTTTGGACAGATAGCTCCTGTGGCCTTGACCTTTGACCTTGTGACCCCAAAATTTATATGGATTATCCACTATTGGCAAGTGAGCTATATATTCAAGAGGGAAGACCTGGGATGAAAGTTTTGCTTAAAATGCATCCACATCTTTTTAAAGATGCGTCCTGTGACCTTGACCTTTGACCTCATGACCCCAAAATCAATTTGGGTCTTGCTTTTCCAATGGGACATATACAAGTCAAGTTTGAAATCCATATGGCTATCAACACTGGAGATATCATAAGAGGTGTGTGATTTTCACCATATATGGCAATATTCAAGGTCAAGGCCACTATCATAGGAAAGGTCATGACCCCAATTTAAATAAACATCATCCCATAACCCATACCTATGTATATGCATAATATAAAAGAAATCTATCCATTAGTTTTTGACTTATAATGCTCACAGTACTGTAAGGTGGCAATTTTGGGGGTATTAAACGGCATGAAAACAAGTAAAGAATAATAGGTGGCGCCACCAGTTTCTGGAACATGACAACCCTATCCATGATCTTCCATCAACTTGATTTTAGGATAAATCCATGCAAGATTTCTTGAGATATTAAAGAATTTGTGTGATTTTCCACAAAATTGGACCTATTCAAGGTCAAGGACACTCTCCTAGAAAAGGTCATGACCTCATTTTAAATAGGCGTCGTCCTCTTACCCATATCTATACATATACCAAGTTTGGTAAAGTTCTGTGAAATATTTTTTGGGTTATCGCGCCAACAAGATTTATATGCGGCGGCGGCGGCGGCGGCGGCGGCGGCGGCGGCGGCGGCGGCGGCGGGACCGGTATGAAAACATAGTATCCCCCGACTTTGTCTGGGGATACAATAAAAGCAGGAATTATCATCCAGAAACTAATTTTTGGACAGATGGCTCCTGTGACCTTCACCTTTGACCTTGTGACCTCAAAATTGATAGGGGTCTTCCACTCTTGGCAGGTGAACTATATGTGCAAGATGAAAGATCTCAGATGAATTTTTTGGTTGACATTGCATCCACAACCTTTATAAAGAGGTTTCCTGTGACCTTGACCTTTGACCTCATGACCCCAAAATCAATTCAGGTCTTGCTTTTCCAATGGGTCAAATACAAGTCAAGTTTTAAATCCATACATCAATAAAAGCAGGAATTATCATCCAGAAACTAATTTTTGGACAGATGGCTCCTGTGACCTTCACCTTTGACCTTGTGACCTCAAAATCGATAGGGGTCCTCCACTCTTGGCAGGTGAACTATATGTGCAAGATGAAAGATCTCAGATGAATTTTTTGGCTGAAATTGCATAGTCAACCTTTTTAAAGAGGTTTCCTGTGACCTTGACCTTTGACCTCATGACCCCAAAATCAATTCGGGTCTTGCTTTTCCAATGGGTCAAATACAAGTCAAGTTTGAAATCCATACATCAATAAAAGAAGGAATTATCATCCAGAAACTAATTTTTGGACAGATGGCTCCTGTGACCTTCACCTTTGACCTTGTGACCTCAAAATTGAAAGGGGGCTTCCACTCTTGGCAGGTGAACTATATGTGCAAGATGAAAGATCTCAGATGAATTTTTTGGCTGAAATTGCATCCACAACCTTTTTACAGAGGTTTCCTGTGACCTTGACCTTTGACCTCATGACCCCAAAATCAATTCAGGTCTTTCTTTTCCAATGGGTCAAATACAAGTCAAGTTTGAAATCCATACATCAATAAAAGAAGGAATTATCATCCAGAAACTAATTTTGGACAGATAGCTCCTGTGACCTTCACCTTTGACCTTGTGACCCCAAAATTTACATGGATTATCCACTATTGGCAAGTGAGCTATATATTCAAGAGGGAAGACCTGGGATGAAAGTTTGGCTTAAAATGCATCCACATCTTTTTAAAGATGCGTCCTGTGACCTTGACCTTTGACCTCATGACCCCAAAATCAATTTGGGTCTTGCTTTTCCAATGGGACATATACAAGTCAAGTTTGAAATCCATACATCAATAAAAGCAGGAATTATCATCCAGAAACTAATTTTTTGACAGATGGCTCCTGTGACCTTCACCTTTGACCTTGTGACCTCAAAATTGATAGGGGTTTTCCACTATTGGCAGGTGAACTATATGTGCAAGATGAAAGATCTGAGATGAAATGTTTGGCTGAAAATGCATCCACATCTTTTAAAAGATGTGTCCTGTGACCTTGACCTTTGACCTCATGACCCCAAAATCAATTCAGGTCTTGCCTTTCCAATGGGACATATACAAGTCAAGTTTGAAATCCATACATCAATAAAAGCAGGAATTATCATCCAGAAACTAATTTTTGGACAGATGGCTCCTGTGACCTTCACCTTTGACCCTGTGACCTCAAAATTGATAGGGGTCTTCCACTCTTGGCAGGTGAACTATATGTGCAAGATGAAAGATCTCAGATGAATTTTTTGGCTGAAATTGCATCCACAACCTTTTAACAGAGGTTTCCTGTGACCTTGACCTTTGACCTCATGACCCCAAAATCAATTCAGGTCTTTCTTTTCCAATGGGTCAAATACAAGTCAAGTTTGAAATCCATACATCAATAAAAGAAGGAATTATCATCAAGAAACTAATTTTTGGACAGATAGCTCCTGTGGCCTTGACCTTTGACCTTGTGACCCCAAAATTTATATGGATTATCCACTATTGGCAAGTGAGCTATATATTCAAGAGGGAAGACCTGGGATGAAAGTTTTGCTTAAAATGCATCCACATCTTTTTAAAGATGCGTCCTGTGACCTTGACCTTTGACCTCATGACCCCAAAATCAATTTGGGTCTTGCTTTTCCAATGGGACATATACAAGTCAAGTTTGAAATCCATATGGCTATCAACACTGGAGATATCATAAGAGGTGTGTGATTTTCACCATATATGGCAATATTCAAGGTCAAGGCCACTATCATAGGAAAGGTCATGACCCCAATTTAAATAAACATCATCCCATAACCCATACCTATGTATATGCATAATATAAAAGAAATCTATCCATTAGTTTTTGACTTATAATGCTCACAGTACTGTAAGGTGGCAATTTTGGGGGTATTAAACGGCATGAAAACAAGTAAAGAATAATAGGTGGCGCCACCAGTTTCTGGAACATGACAACCCTATCCATGATCTTCCATCAACTTGATTTTAGGATAAATCCATGCAAGATTTCTTGAGATATTAAAGAATTTGTGTGATTTTCCACAAAATTGGACCTATTCAAGGTCAAGGACACTCTCCTAGTAAAGGTCATGACCTCATTTTAAATAGGCGTCGTCCTCTTACCCATATCTATACATATACCAAGTTTGGTAAAGTTCTGTGAAATATTTTTTGGGTTATCGCGCCAACAAGATTTATATGCGGCGGCGGCGGCGGCGGCGGCGGCGGGACCGGTATGAAAACATAGTATCCCCCGACTTTGTCTGGAGATACAATAATGTTACATCCCTGACAAAAAAATCTCTAGCTTCAGCAATGCTCTTGTTAAGGGAGTAAATATATTTCTTGATTTTTTACAAAGTGCATTATGTTTGGGCCCATAACTTAAAACAATTTCACAATACTGACATCATTCTGGCATGTGCATAGAGAATGAAAAATATGTATATTATTTATGATTAAAGTCAGATCAGTGGTTTTGATATTAGGCAGTCTTGAAGTGTAACAATGGGTTTTTAATGGAAAAATGAAGTTTTTCATTAATATCTCGAATGTCCTAGTGACCAAATTCTTGGCATGGTAGGGGATTTTGGAGACATCTAACTGTATGCCGAATTTAAGGAACTTAGAGCTGAAGCTGGGGAGCTGAGCTCTTGCAAACTGCATAACACTAGCTTGATGTAAACATTATGTTACATGGTGCTTGAAAACTTGATTAAAATCTACAGTTTTTGATCAACTGGTTTCAAATTTTTGGTGTTAACAGTTGAAATGCTAACAAAAACATGCTGTGAAAATTAAATCCACAGTACTTACAGGAAAAAAACGTGCCATGGTCAAAGTTGGGCAAAATTTAAGGTACAAATTTTTTATTTTTATTAATATTTTAAAAAATTTAAAAGATTTTCATCTAATTTTGGGTATACAATTTAATTTTGATTAATTAAAGTTATATTACTGGAAAAAAGGTCCATAGCATTAACATTTTTTGTGTTAAGTGATCAAATATCTTTTCTGATTTTTTACAAAATGCATTATGTTTGGGCCCATAACTTTTTTAAATTAAATAATACAGACATAATTTCTGGCATGTACATAGGAACTATATAGAGGAATATTTATGGTAAATATGAGGTAAAACAGATGAGTGGTTTTGATATAAGGCAGTCCTGAAGTGTGAAAATAGGTTTTTAATAAAAAATTGAGGTTTTTCCTTAATTTCTCAAAGGAACGAAGTTGCAAACACCCAGTTTTCGGCTTGGTAGGAGATCTTAGGGACATCTAACATTATGCCGAATTTTGGATTCCTAGGTCTTACGGTTTCAAAACGTGCCACATCTACGGACGGACGGACGGACGGACAGACGGACGGACGACGGACAATGGACCACGACTATAGCTCAGATGACTTATAGTCAGCTGAGCTAATAAAAGAAGGAATTATCATCCAGAAACTAATTTTAGGACAGATGGCTCCTGTGACCTTCAACTTTGACCTTGTGACCCCAAAATTGATAGGGTTCTTCCACTCTTGGCAGGTGAACTATATGTGCAAGATGAAAGATCTGAGATGAAATGTTTGGCTTAAAATGCATCCACATCTTTTTAAAGATGTGTCCTGTGACCTTGACCTTTGACCTCATGACCCCAAAATCAATTTGGGTCTTGCTTTTCCAATGGGACATATACAAGTCAAGTTTGAAATCCATACATCAATAAAAGCAGGAATTATCATCCAGGAACTAATTTTTGGACAGATGGCTCCTGTGACCTTCACCTTTGACCTTGTGACCTCAAAACTGTTAGGGGTCTTCCTCTATTGGCAGATGACTTATATGTGCAAGATGAAAGGTCTGAGATGAAATGTTTGGCTGAAAATGCATCCACAATCTTTTTAAAGATGTGTCCTGTGACCTTGACCTTTGACCTCATAACCCCAAAAACAATTGGAGTTTTGCTTTTTCAATGGGACATATATAAGTCAAATTTGAAATCATTTGGAATTATCATCCAGAAACTAATCTTTGGACAGTTCCTGTGGCCTTGACCTTTGACCTTGTGACCCCAAAATTTATACGGATCATCCACTATTGGCAAGTGAGCTATATATTCAAGATGGAAGACCTGGGATGAAAGTTTGGCTTAAAATGCATCCACAGTATCTTTTAAAATGCCATTCCAGTGACCTTGACCTTTGACCTCATGACCCTAGAACCTATAGGGTTCTTACTTTAGTGGTGGGCCATACATAAGTCATGTTTGAAATCCATATGGCTATCAACACTGGAGATATCATAAGAGGTGTGTGATTTTCACCATATATGGCAATATTCAAGGTCAAGGCCACTATCATAGGAAAGGTCATGACCCCAATTTAAATAAACATCATCCCATAACCCATACTGTCCATTAGTTTTTGACTTATAATGCTCACAGTACTGTAAGGTGGCAATTTTGGGGGTATTAAACGGCATGAAAACAAGTAAAGAATAATAGGTGGCGCCACCAGTTTCTGGAACATGACAACCCTATCCATGATCTTCCATCAACTTGATTTTGGGATAAATCCATGCAAGATTTCTTGAGATATTAAAGAATTTGTGTGATTTTCCCCAAAATTGAACCTATTCAAGGTCAAGGACACTCTCCTAGTAAAGGTCATGACCTCATTTTAAATAGGCGTCGTCCTCTTACCCATATCTATACATATACCAAGTTTGGTAAAGTTCCGTGAAATATTTTTTGGGTTATCGCGCCAACAAGATTTATATGCGGCGGTGGCGGCGGCGGCGGGGGGACCGGTATGAAAACATAGTATCCCCCAACTTTGTCTGGGGATACAATAATTAATACATGTTATAGTAAATTAAATCCAGGCAATTTTAAATCTGCCAAGTGTGATTGTGATCTTGATTAGGTACCTTTAAATTAGCCAAGGCAAAATAAAAATCTACCATGAATCTGCCCATGATTTTAATTTTGCCAAAGCAAGTGTTAAGTCAATCTAGTATTAACCGGGCAAGACTTAAATACAGAGTTGATGAAGTTTCTAATGTTTAGCTATATGGAAAGCTCCCATATTAACACAACAAAAGACACCTGAACACATGCATATGATGCCTCTGTTGGAGGAGGATTTACACAACTGTCATCATGATTTATTAGATTTACAGATCCAAAAAATGGTCACCACAGTGACATCAGCCTGGCCCTGTGAACCCTGAGAATGTCCCTGATGCTCAACTGACACCCTGAGTGAGCCATTAATTAAAGATCTCATAAACCTCAGCATCAAAAAATTAAACCGAGCATTTCGTGAACTAGCATGGCAGCAGATTATAAACATTGACAGAAAACCCCATGCGGTCCCGCTCTGGCCTGGTCATTTGTGGTGGGCCTGCATGCCTGCAGGGGACAGACAAATACCTATTGTCTGCAGACATAAGACCTACATACCTAACATACCCCACTCACAATCACATCCGGACACCGCCACCCAGCTGAACCCTAACTGTCCACTTGTTCAACCTTTATCTGGTCTTGGTTATGACAAGGGTATACATGCAGCAGGGCCAAAATACAATGGGCAAGCAACCTGTGTATCAGAAGGACAAATGGGGCTCAAATACATTCTACAGCTACATCAATGAAAAACAAATGTTTTTTGGTGCTAAATTTTCTTGGTCTGTATGATTCAATTATCAAGTAATTCAATCCAATGGATTCATAACTCATCAGCCAGGCAGAAACACCTGCTTGTTTACTTCTAGTAATGCATTTTAAATGATTACAAGTGCTATTTCTGAATATACTAGATCAGACTTCATATCATCTAGAGGGATTTATCATGGTACTAAATATGTTATTTTATGTGAAAATGCTTTAATACTGACCTCACAATGCGATCATAAATATACCTCTAGATGTTATTGTTATTCATAAATGTACAGACCACAAGCCAATTTGTCATACACCTCCACCCAGAACTCGCCCAGTTCTAACAATAACTAAGGTGTGGTAAGTATGTATTAGACTGCTCACTATAAAGATTAAAGGTAAGGAAGTTAGGTTGGTACTTTCATTGTGCTCATGCCTAGAAGTACCATCATGTTCACGATTCAAGTACTGCTCAATATACAGGATAATTCTGAATAATCCAAACATGTTGACAATGCCAGGAAGTCTGAGTATCCCAGGGCAATCTTTGGTGGTAACTGTGCAGCTTAAATATAAATTATATGTTAACTTTATGCCTGTACACAAACTGTAGATTGCTACTTCAAATAATACCAACAGCATACTAACAGAAAATATACTGCCAGGCATGGCTGTTGAAGCAACATCTTGCTAGAACACTTAAATGTTTGGCTACTATGTTACTATCTGTAACATACAGCTCCACAAGTATATATAAACACGGACACAGTTCATTACAATAACTTGAAATTTCTGCCACTGGAGATGCCATAGTATCACCAGAGTAGGCAGAACCCTTCTTAAATAGGCCCCTTTCTTCTGAAGCATATAGAGACTTTACACGGCCATCAGGGGCAAGGTCACAAATGTTTTAACTTGTCCGACAAATTGGTGTATCAAATTTGGAGAATAAAAAAATATGCAGTACTTCAAAATTTATCGAGTTTGACACAAATGCCAATATTAAATGCTGTCTAAATAAAACCCAAGACCAATGTATCTTATGTAAGGTCATATGAATGCTGATGTATTGATGTATACTGGTGTAAACAGACTCACAAAAGGGTTACTATTTGTTTACATGTGACGTCATAGCCTTAGACAGGGAGTGATCAGTACAGTCATGTTTACCAATGAGGATTCAGAATGGGATTATGATAAACCAGTTATTTTATAAAGTTTATAGTTACTGCTTAGATTACAGACTATTTCATAACGTGATACAGGGAATATATATATAAACCAAGGTCACCTTGAAACAGATTTTTTTTTATATCAGCAGGACAGAAGAAAGTTCCTTAAAGAAGCCATAGAGTGCACTTTTCTTTCATTGGTCAAAAAGTTACACTGTTTAAGGTTACACGTCGTGAAGCGCTCAAATGCTATGACGACGCGCCAAACTTTGGAGAATATACTGCGTAGTTTATGAGTCTGATTCTGATGGGCAGGGATTGAGGTCATGTTTTCAGTTGACTCCAGAGGCTCCTTGTTGCCGTTTTGTGAGAACTAAATTCAACTAATGTAGTTGCCCACTGTTACCCAAGACGAGTTTGCAATCCTTGAAGTAGTGTCAACCATATATTTATTTATGAAAAGAGTTAGTATGGTTGTTTTACTCCATGGGGGAGTTTAGGCCATCTACGATAGGTGTAACCCATACAGGGGACTTATAATACCGTCAAATTTTTGACAGAGGACATTGGAGTGTATTATTACCATTGGATTATATGTAGCCATCAGGCGAAGCTGTATATGCTGTTTATATTGAGGACACTTTGGTTATACAACTAGATACACAGTTTGATCCATATCCATTGCCGTTTTGGTACTAACAGGATGCTGAAACCATGAGTCTGATACCCTTTGCGTGTAATAATTGCTGATTCAGAATAAATTTGTGTGTTCATTACAACACAGTCTTTTCTCTTCAATTAACTCTTGAAACAAATCCTGGGCGTATGTCTGAGTTTGTGGCAGGGTCCACAAAAATCCTACATTTCCACAGATTTTGACCTTGCAGATTAAGGTCAGGGTCAGTTTTCAAACATGTCCGAGATCTCAGTGAAAACAATTTGTGTGTCAAATTTGAGGAAAATATAAGCAGTACTTCAAAAGTTATGGGGTTCATCATATTCATGCATTCTGGCCGATTTGACCGTGTAGGTTTTCGAATGGAATCGAACCCATTGACAATTTACCATCTGACATCTTTTTCTTTGATTTCAGAGAAATGCATTTATCCATTAGAGAAATATAATATTCTTGTTTGTTTTTCACCATTATGGAAATATTCAAGGCCGCTATCAAAGTAAAGGCCAAGATCTCAATTTAAGTAGATTTCATCCTATAACCCATATCTATCGATGCATGTGCATAATATGAAAGAAATCTGTCAATTAGTTATTGAATTATTCATGCTCACACTACTGTCAAGTGGCAAAGAAGGGGGTATTAAAAGGAGCAAAAAAAATTAAAAGGATTATATACCAGTAATACAAGTCTCATATACAACACAAAGCCATCTAAGATCTTTGATCAACCTGATTTTTGGACCAATCCATGCAACCTGTCTGGAGATATTTCAGATTTCGTGTGACTTTTACCAAAAATGGACCTATTCAAGGTCACTCTCCTAGGAAAAGTCATGACCCAAGTTTTAATAGGCTTCGTCATCTCACCCATATCTATGTACCTGTCAAGTCTGAAAAAGAGCTAGTGTTGTGAGTTACCTCACTGGCATGACAACTCTGCAGTAGCGGTGGGACTGTGCTGAAACCATAGAATCTCCCCCCCCCCCCCCCTCCACAATGTCTGGGGATATCCCCTGACTTTGTCTGGGGGTACAAGGAGTATCATTCATTGCTGTTTTAGATAAATGTACACACTTCTAAAGATACCAAATACAGTAAAATCAACTGATCACAATGGCATCTCAACATGTGCATCTGACATCTGTCAAATATCCTGATATTTACATGACCTCAGACATGTTGTTTGATATCAACTTCAACCTTTGGGCACATTCCTGAAGGATAGCCACTATGGTAGTGATAAGGACCACTGTTTCCTCGTGAGATTCCAGCAGCTCTTATTTCAATATCATCATCATGTGGTATGGAAGTCAGTTGTAATCCATAAATAGAATTGTGTTTTACATAGGCTGCAATCACAAATGAAACAGACAACTTTGTACTTTTTTAACCATACTGGTACACACATATATATTTATAAACTTTTTGCCATGAAAGTACGAGTGCCTCAACAGCTGATACTAAAAACAGTCTCCAGCTAAGATAGCAACAAATAATGCTGATGTCACCAAACATGGTAACAACCCCACAGCTGGTTCTGCTGAACATAACTGTCTTTCACCTCAAGCGCACCTGGCATACTAACTCATATCAAGGTGTGAAATGAAAAGTAGTGATGAGCTCCAACTGTTTGATGATGTGTGGATAAATGGTAGTTTATAGAGTGTGATCCCAACAAGGAGTCGTCATTCTACTGACAGTATACCAGTCTGGAACTGATTTTCAAAATTTGTAAATTATACCTTTCACTTTCAGTCTTACAGTTAAATAAAGATTTTTTTTATTAACTATGTTTAATTTGATTTGTATAAATCTGCCTGCAATGTGCTCTCAAAAATTCCACCTGTCCAAACAAAGAGACAACTCCAGTGATTGCGGTGATCTGTACATTTATTGAGTGACAGGCTGTAAAAGGACTCCCAAAATAAAAATATGTCAATGTGATCAATGACATACATGTATTGATATGTAATTCAGAACTGTCTCTCTTTGGAACCACAGTCTGTACATAACCAGTTGAGGATCAGACTAGATGTGTCGGAACGACACAAATGCCCCCTCCTGGGGCAAATTAGAAACATTTGTAAAATTTTGAAAATTTTTTTAAGTTCAGGAGGTGTCATATGGTCAAAAGTAGGTCAACAAGGGCAAAATGCAAACTCGATCTGTAACAGGTCATTATCAAGCAACTTACCAAAAATCATGCCAGTATATGCAGGCATTGTGAAAAAAAGTCCGTACATGTGCATTTTCCATAAAAATTTCTGTCTTTCGTGAAATTTTCTATGTTTAGGAGCCATAAAACAATCAAAAGTAGGTCAACCGGGATGAAACGCGAACTCCATCTGTAAATGTCATTATCTGCCCACACATAAAAAATCAGGGTGGTATCTGCAGGCACTGAGGAAAAAAGTCAGTACATATGCATTTGTTATGAATATTTCTATTTTTCATGAAACTTTCTATGTTCAGGAGCAGTCAAATGGTCAAAAGTAGGTCAACTGGGACAAAACAAGAACTCGATCTGTAACTGGTCATTATCTGCCTACACACCAAAAATCAGGCCCGTATCTGCAGGCACTGCGAAAAAAAGTGCATACATGTGCACTTTTTTTATGAAATTTTCTATGTAAGAGCACCGTCAAACCGTCAAAAGTAGGTCAACTGGGACAAAAAGTGAACTTGATCTTATAACTGGTCATTATCTGCCCACACACCAAAAATCAGGCCAATATCTGCAGGTATTGCGAAGAAAAGTCTGTACAAGTGTATTTGTCATGAAAATTTATATTTTACATGAAATTTTCTATGTTCAGGAGCCGTAAAACAGTCAAAAGTAGGTCAACTGTGACAAAACCCGTACTCCATCTGTAACTGGTCAATATCTGCCCAGACACCATAAAATCAGGCCAATATCTGCAGGCATAGCGAAAAAAAAAAACGTACATGTGTATTTGTCATGAAATTTCATATTTTTCATGAAATTTTCTATGTTCAGGAGCCGTAAAACAGTCAAAAGTAGGTCAACCAGAACGAAACGCGAACTCGATCTGTAACTGGTCTATATCTGCCCACACACCAAAAATCAGGCAAATATCTGCAGGCATTGCGAAAAAAAGTCTGTACATGTGTATTTGTCATGAATATATTTCTATTTTTAATGAAATTTTCTAAGTTAAGGAGGCGTAAAATGTTCAAAAGTAGGTCAACCGGGACAAAACGCGAACTCAATCTGTAACTGGTCATTATTTGCCAAAACACAAAAAATCAGGCCAATATCTGCAGGCATTGCGAAAAGAAATCCGTACACGTGTATTTGTCATGAAAATTTCTATTTTTCATGAAATTTTCTAAATTTAGGAGCCGTAAAACAGTCAAAAGTAGGTCAACTGGGACAAAACGCGAACTCGATCTGTAACTGGTCATTATCTGCCTACACACCAAAAATCAGGCCAATATCTGCAGGCATTGTGAAAAAAATCCGTACATGTGTATTTGTCATGAAATTTCTATTTTTCATGAAATTTGCTAAGTTTAGGAGCCGTAAAACGGTCAAAAGTAGGTAAACAGGGACGAAACGTGAACTCGATCTGTAACTGTTCTATATCTTCCCACACACCAAAAATCAGGCCAATATCTGCAGGCATTGCGAAAAAAAGTCTGTATAACTGTTTGATTTCGGAATGACGGAAGGACGGACATGGGTAAAACTATATGCCCCGGGCATAAAAATAGAAAAAAGTTCTCTTGTACATCTAATATCTAATTTGTCATTTGCCAGCAGGCAAGAAGAGTCTAGAAATACAGTCCTGAAGTCGGGCTGGGTCTGTCACTAATATCTGGTGACAGAATATGTAAGCATGACTGTTACATGCCACTGAGCTGTTTCAATAACAGTAAAATATTAACAAAATAATTATATGATAATGATTCTATGAATCAGAATGCACAACCAAAATTTCATATTGTGGCAAATACACAAAAGTCTTAGCTACAATATCACATCAAAACAGTTCCAAATACTGTGCAAAATAGCATCCATATATATGTATAATGGCCATCAACATGCCATTGTTGAAAAACAGCACAGGGATTCCAATGAAAATCAATGATTTCTGGGGTCTGCTTGGCAGACACCAAGACAGGCATGTGTTTTTATTTCAGACAAGAAGTTACACACAAAAGGTCATCCTAATCAGACCCACAATATGCCCAAAAGCCAGGGAGGTTTTCTTGCACAACAACAGATCCACACTGTGCAAGGAGAGCTTTAGGGATACAACAGTTAACAAAATACTTTTTTTCATGGCAAGGTGCACCTGTGCCCCAAAATAATTTCAAATTACACAAATAGTCAAATACATTTGTTACAACTCCCAAATTTTACACTAATTCCAAAAAAGTGAAAAATTAGTTAGGTACCATTCCTGTAACTTTTTTAAGGAGGGGGGGGGGGGCACAAAGCATCTTCTCCACCATCACTTTTAGGGGGAATAAAGTCTATCCTGTAGAACATAAAGAAAGAGATTTTGGGACAATTCTGTCATCCAGCTTATAATTTCTTTATATTTACCTTAATAATCTTCCAATTATGTGTCATGTAATGAGAACATTTAGGATATAAAGTATGCTTGAATCATCATATAATCTTATAAATATTAGCCTATACTGCTATAATGTTCTTGGATGTTCAAATCAAAGATAAACTATGATTAAAAAAAAGTAGTTGAAATTGAAAAATTACTTTTTACAATATAGATTTATATTCCATAACGGATGGTGGGAATGGAAAAATTTGATATTCTGAGTCAGGGATATTGACCAATTTGTTATTAGGGGTAGGCGGGGAGGGTGTCTTCTGCCTGTGCCCCTGTGAATTGGCCTCCTTACACTTCCCCAGCAAACAAGACCCATTTAGCAATACATGTATGAACATGCCAAGTCTCCAAAACTTAAGTAGATCTATCTCAGTCCAGGTGTAGTTAACAAATGTTACACTGGTACTAACATTTAAGTATATAAACATTCATGTGCAATATGCAATTCCCATACTTGAAAGAGTACCGTATTTGAAGCAAACAGCACAAGGAAACCTCTGTGTTCCAAATAAATACCCATAGGGTTATAGTCCTCCAGAATGAAATCAGTCAAATGGAAAATATAACATACTCCATGTAGTACATGTTTTTCTTTACACATCACTGTGCACCTGATTATGGTGAGACAGACAAACAAGGAGAATTGAAACTGTTAACTAAACAAATATCACTAGGGGTAACTGCAATGCCTTTCCCTCCCATTGGTATTCCAGTCCATCTAGACAAGACCATTCACTTGGGTGAAGTCGTAACTCCTTAGTTATTTACAGCAATATGTGTCTACAAAGCACTAGTGCCTGTGTCAGTTATCAAGTGCTTCACTAAGTTCAGGTGTGTTCTAATTCACCAGGTTTCCCAACAGCAAACAACAAGACAGTGAGTAACAGGAAAGACCTGTGGCCCCCACTGAATTCCAAACATGTTTCTGAATTCTGAAAAAGATCTAACAACAACGCCATTGTACCAATGACCAGTGATGACAAATATTTCAAAGGATAAATATCCCATCATGTCTCTGAAAACCACACCACCGTTGTTCAGTCATATTTTGCCATCCCCACTGAATTCAATTCTTCTGATATCACCAGTAGTTTAGAAGAGTCTACCATGGCCTCAATGGGGGGACAGGCAGGCCAGTGATCTGCAGGAGAACATCTGGAAACATTGGCCACACTTCCCAGCCATAAGGATTTAATCATAATCACTCGGGTATTTATGCCAAACTGCATCCTCTCTGCTAATTCAGCAGGATTTGCCAGTAAGAAAGCTGGCTACGAGTCTGGCGTGCACTAGCGTGATTTTGTGTGCCTGCCACAGGTCTGACAACTCAAACAGTAGGATATATACTTCATGTACTTATTTCTTGTATATAACAGGCCATAAATCTACCATGCATTCATTCTGTAACCAAGCGTGCTGTTAATACAGTTAGAGGACTAACAGAACTTTATGAGAAAATGACCTATAGGTCACGGTGTTCAGCCGTTGAACACAACCTGTGACACTTAAGTCCTTAAATCAACTGAAAATTTTAACAATAAAAGAACAGAATAAAGAGCAACAATGGCACATACAGCATTCCTTCAGGGAATTGATAAATAAATAAAACTAGATATTTCTTGGCACCGCAGGTGCCATAGTATCCCCAGACAATTAACCCCCCCCCCTTTTAGAATAGGCCCCCCATCTTCAGCAACAATTAATATCAGACCACACTCATAGAAAAGGTCACTCTCATAGAAAAGGTCATGACCCCAATTTCAAAATCCTTGATCCCCTAACCCATGTCTATGTATATGCATAATAAGAAAATAAATAAGAAAGAAATCTGTCCATTAGTTTTTGACTTATAATGCTCACAGTACTGTTAAGTGGCAATGATGGGGTATTAAACGGCACGAAAACAAGTAAAAGAATAACAGGTGGAGCTATCAGTTTCCGGTACATGACAACACTATCCAAGATCTTTGGTCAAGTTGATTTTTGGACCAATCAATCCATCCCTTATTGAGATATTAATGATTTTGTGTGATTTTCACCATATATGGCAATATTCAAGGTCGAGACCACTCTCATGGGAAAGGTCATGACCCCAATTTAAACTAGACATTTCTTGGCACAGCAGGTGCCAGAGTATCCCCAGACATAGTAGCCCCCCCCCCCCCCCTTAAGAACAGACCCCCATTTTTAGCAGCATATACTGACACTTGGCATATTTATTGTTTCTTCCATCCAACAATCCACAATCTTGTTGAAGATGTTGGTCCTGTGACCTTGATCTTTTTAAAGATGTGTCCTGTGACCTTGACCTTTGACCTCATGACCCCAAAATCAATTTGGGTCTTGCTTTTCCAATGGGACATATGCAAGTCAAGTTTGAAATCTATACATCAATAAAGCAGGAATGATCATCCAGAAACTAATTTTTTTAACAGGTGGCTCCTGTGACCTTCACCTTTGACCTTGTGACCTTAAATTGATAGTTTTCTTCCTCTCTTGGCAGGAGAACTATATGTGCAAGATGGAAGATCTGAGATGAAATGTTTGGCTGAAATGCATCCACATCTTTTTTTAAAGATGTGTCCTGTGACCTTGACCTCTGACCTCATGACCCCAAAATCAATTTTGGTCTTGCTTTTCCAATGGGACATATACAAGTCAAGTTTGAAAACCATACATCAATAAAAGCAGGAATTATCATCCAGAAACTAATTTTTGGACAGATGGCTCCTGTGACCTTCACCTTTGACCTTGTGACCTCAAAATTGATAGGGGTTTTTCACTCTTGGCAGGTGAACTATATGTGCAAGATGAAAGATCTGAGATGAATTGTTTGGCTGAAAATGCATCCACAATCTTTATAAAGATGTGTCCTGTGACCTTGACCTTTGACCTCATGACCCCAAAATCAATTCAGGTCTTGCTTTTCCAATGGGTCAAATACAAGTCAAGTTTGAAATCCATACATCAATTAAGGAAGGAATTATCATCCAGAAACTAATTTTTGGACAGATGGCTCCTGTGACCTTCACCTTTGACCTTGTGACCTCAAAATTGATAGGGTTCTTCCTCTCTTGGCAGATGAACTATATGTGCAAGATGAAAGATCTGAGATGAAATGTTTGGCTGAAAATGCATCCACATCTTTTTAAAGATTTATCCTGTGACCTTGACCTTTGACCTCATGACCCCAAAAACAATTCAGGTCTTGCTTTTCCAATGGGTCATATACAAGTCAAGTTTGAAATCAATACATCAATAAAAGCAGGAATTATCATCCAGAAACTAATTTTTGGACAGATGGCTCCTGTGACCTTCACCTTTGACCTTGTGACCTCAAAATTGATAGGGTTCTTCCTCTCTTGGCAGATGAACTATATGTGCAAGATGAAAGATCTGAGATGAAATGTTTGGCTGAAAATGCATCCACATCTTTTTAAAGATTTATCCTGTGACCTTGACCTTTGACCTCATGACCCCTAAATCAATTCAGGTCTTGCTTTTCCAATGGGTCAAATACAAGTCAAGTTTGAAATCCATACATCAATAAAAGAAGGAATTATCATCCAGAAACTAATTTTTGGACAGATAGCTCCTGTGGCCTTGACCTTTGACCTTGTGACCCCAAAATTTATATGGATTATCCACTATTGGCAAGTGAGCTATATATTCAAGATGGAAGACCTGGGATGAAAATTTGGCTTAAAATGCATCCACATCTTTTTAAAGATGTGTCCTGTGACCTTGACCTTTGACCTCATGACCCCAAAATCAATTTGGGTCTTGCTTTTCCAATGGGACATATACAAGTCAAGTTTGAAATCCATACATCAATAAAAGCAGGAATTATCATCCAGAAACTAATTTTTGGACAGATAGCTCCTGTGACCTTCACCTTTGACCTTGTGACCTCAAAACTGATAGGGGTCTTCCTCTATTGGCGGATGACTTATATGTGCAAGATGAAAGGTCTGAGATGAAATGTTTGGTTGAAAATGCATCCACAATCTTTATAAAGATGTGTCCTGTGACCTTGACCTTTGACCTCATGACCCTAAAATCAATTGGAGTTTTGCTTTTTCAATGGGTCATATATAAGTCAAATTTGAAATCAATACATCAATAAAAGCAGGAATTATCATCCAGAAACTTATTTTTGGACAGATAGCTCCTGTGGCCTTGACCTTTGACCTTGTGACCCCAAAATTTATATGGATCATCCACTATTGGCAAGTGAGCTATATATTCAAGATGGAAGACCTGGGATGAAAGTTTGTCTAAAAATGCATCCACAGTATCTTTTAAAATGCCAGTCCAGTGACCTTGACCTTTGACCTCATGACCCTAGAACCTATAGGGTTCTTACTTTAGTGGTGGGCCATACATAAGTCATGTTTGAAATCCATATGGCTATCAACACTGGAGATATCATAAGAGGTGTGTGATTTTCACCATATATGGCAATATTCAAGGTCAAGGCCACTATCATAGGAAAGGTCATGACCCCAATTTAAATAAACATCATCCCATAACCCATACCTATGTATATACATAATATAAAAGAAATCTGTCCATTAGTTTTTGACTTATAATGCTCACAGTACTGTAAGGTGGCAATTTTGGGGGTATTAAACGGCATGAAAACAAGTAAAGAATAATAGGTGGCGCCACCAGTTTCTGGAACATGACAACCCTATCCATGATGTTCTATCAACTTGATTTTGGGATAAATCCATGCAAGATTTCTTGAGATATTAAAGAATTTGTGTGATTTTCCCCAAAATTGGACCTATTCAAGGTCAAGGACACTGTCCTAGTATAGGTCATGACCTCATTTTAAATAGGCGTCGTCCTTTCACCCATATCTATACATATACCAAGTTTGGTAAAGTTCCGTGAAATATTTTTTGAGTTATCGCGCCAACAAGATTTATATGCGGCGGCGGCGGGACCGGTATGAAAACATAGTATCCCCCGACTTTGTCTGGGGATACAATGAACATCATCCCATAACCCATGTCTATGTATATTCATAATATGAAAGAAATCTGTTAATTAGTTTTTGACTTATAATGCTCACAGTACTGTTAAGTGGCAATGATTGGGTATTAAACGGCACGAAAACAAGTAAAAGAATAACAGGTGGTGCCACCTGTTTCCAGTACTTGCCAATGCTATCCAAGATCTTAATAAAATAATTTTTGGACCAATCCATGTATCTTTTATTGAGATATTAATGATTTTGTGTGATTTTCACCATATATGGCAATATTCAAGGTCAAGGCCACCCTCATAGGAAAGGTCATGACCCCACTTTAAATAAACATCATCCCATAACCCATATCTATATATATGCATAATATAAAAGAAATCTGTCCATTAGTTTTTTGCCTTATAATGCTCACAGTACTGTCAATTAGCAATTTTGCATGACAACCCTATCCATGATCTTCCATCAACTTGATTTTAGGATCAATCCATGCAAGATTTCTTGAGATATTTAAGAATTTGTGTGATTTTCCCCAAAACTGGACCTATTCAAGGTCAAGGACACTCTCCAAGTCATTTTTAATAGGCGTCGTCCTCTCACCCATATCTATAAATATACCAAGTTTGGTAAAAATCCGTGAAATATTTTTTTGAGTTATCAGGCCAACAAGATTTATACGCCGCGGCGGCGTGACCGGTATGAAAACATAGTATCCCCCGAATTTGTCTGGGGAAACAATTAATAGGACATACTCCACCAGTACTGATAAGCTTATTTTACTTAACTAAAAGTATAAAATTTTACTAAACATGGAAAACTTTTTGGTGAAACATTTTTCTAATACACAAGTGTCTAAGGTTTACATTTATATACTGGCTGACCAGTGTTGCTGAAATTTTGAATCATATAATGGTTACCATTGAATGAAAGTGGTGCATTTAGTTTTATGATCCACATCAAAATACAAGAAAACCTCACTTTATGGGTACCTGCCTATTATGGACCATTGAGGGTCTAAGCAGATTCACACATTTGTAACCTCTATAATATGGGCATTCTTTGCTACAGGCAATATTCAAGGTCCCACGGTGTCCCTGTATCCCTATGTGATTGCTGAACTTAACTGACTACTTGAACGCTGCACAAGTATTTGAACATGAGAATTAATATGTCTTGGTCAATGGACACACTGCCATAGGCCAATGAGGGCGTAACAGGATGGCCCTACTGATTTAATAACCTAGAACATCTCTGTCATCAAGAGAGTACTGTAATAATCATCTGATCAGTACACAGTCAGAGAATTTGGTCAGAGGCATCATGTTTAAATCATCTGAAGAGCTGTGACAGAATGCATATGTAACATGGAATTATTTCTTTCAAAAGTAAGTTATGATAGTCAAAGTACAAGGACGAAAAACTTAAGTTGGCCTGGGCAATTTGATCATATTATTGGTTTTGTTTCAACTTTACCTCTGTAACTGACAATGTGCTCTGAGGGCTCTTTATCAAGAAATAAACACACAGGTCTAGAACAGAAAGAAAATCAGGAGTTAGTACAACAAAGCAGATTTTTCTTAACTGCAAGTCCAATATGGAAAATAACTTCACTGGAATGAAAGAAACTGAAACACTCTTTGTAAATCATTGATCAACTTTCAAAGATTCCATTTGTGATTCAACCACTGACATCAGACTAATATCAGCTACGGTCTGAAAAGGTGGAAATAGTTCCAGCTCAAAAAATTCTGCCACATACAGAAGCCTACATGCACACTGTCCAGGTGAGGAGAATTAAAATTAAAGTTCATGGAGTATTGCAAAGTCAATACAGGATATCCCTAATAAAGACTGCCTGCTTGAAAAACTGCAGGCAAACAACTAGTATCCCCTGGCGTCAAACCTGACCAGCCCATTCATTCAACACCGTTGTGTGTCCACTGGACATTGTTTTTAATTGCCGATCATCATGATACTTATTAATAATCATATTTATTATGCTGTGTTTAAACATTACAGAAACAAGAAAAGACAGGAGAAATTGCTGCATTTGACACAGTTTGCATTAGAATTTGATCTTGAATCAACTGCCTTGTAGGATGATATAGGCCTAAGGGAAATGTAGAGGGTCGTTCAGTCAATGATAAGCGTCAAGTTTTGCAAACTTGTTTCCTTAAAAGTGTTGCACATATCTGGTACGAAACTATTGTAACCTTGTATATATATTCAATGTTCATATGAATAAATTAGAGTCCCTAGCGTATATATATATATATAATCTAACAAAGTGGGGAAAGTCAGTTTCGTCTGTGCTAATGAGTGTCAGGCTGAGTCCCGCACAAACAGGCTTCCGCCTGTGCCAGCTAGTCTCCTCCATCTACAGGAGAAGCTGCATTAGTGATATCCTGTATTAAATTAGAATTAGACATCTACTTACCATAATATTCTCCTTGGGGGTTATTTTCCATTTCACTCTCCAGTTCCCTTGTCAGAGCTTCTACCTTCTTTTGCGCTTCATTTAAACCACCACGAGTTGCAACCTGCATGGAGAGTGGACTGCGGGGACTGCTGATTGGAGGATGACTGGTCACCACTTGTTGCTCTCCTGGTTTACCAATATTTAACTCCACTGGCTTGGATATATCCGTATTGTGAGGACCGTGGTATGGTGGAGGGGGTCGCCTCGCACCAGAATCAGAACTGGGACTTGACTGGCCAGAACTGCTGCTTATTTGCATATCACGCTCAAGCTGCGCTGTCAAAGCAGCCAAAGCTTTCTCAGCTTCAGATTGCTCCCCGGGTCGCACATGATGCACTGTTTCTACGGGGAGTCTTGGTAAGGGACGCGCAGACAGAGGGGTTGGGTTGTGATGCCTTATGTGAGGAGGCAATGGAGGTGTCATATCTGCCCGAGCAGAACTTCCTCCATGAGACACTATTCCAGGCTTACCCATATGCTTTGGTAACATAACATTCAAATGGGGGTGTGACGACATACTACTTAAACCATTGGCTGCTTTATACACAGGTGGAGCATGCTCATTAAAACGATTCAACATGGATGCACTAGGAACCCGTGTTGGGGACTGACCATGGGCACCGATTCCATCAGAAATCTCTACTTCTATTGCCCCTCTATGCATAGAATCCACAGGTCCACTTCCGTGGGTTGTGTTCACACTTACATGTTCCACACTTCCTGTTATACTGCAGGTTGACCCTGAATGTTTGGAGTCCACGGATCCCAAACTCGTACTTGATCGTGAACTTCCAATACTCGAATGCACGCTGGCATATTTTTGGTAGTTGTAAGGTGGTGGTGGTACACTGTAATGCACTAAACTTGCTCTTGGACTTGACCCTTTTGAGTCTTGACTCCCTATACTAGAACGAGGACTGGAACAGTTTGAACCATTCATATGTATTTGTGTTTGGATTGGCACTTTGCGAGGTGAACCACTGACACTACTTCCACTGCTACTAATGCTCTGTACAGAACTGCTATTTGCTCCCAAGGTCAAACGTGCTTCACCTGCTGGATAAACCTCCACATTTGCATTGATAGTTCCACTTTGCTGAGCGCGCATCCCAGACATGATGGCCATCCTGCGAGATTCTACCGATGTCATGTAGCTGATGGAGGATGCCCCTGTATGAGGTGTGTGACCGGGAGATGAGGATGTCATGGCTGGCTGGAACAGAATTCAAAATGTTACTGAAACAGTAGCTCTTCCTAACAGCACAATATGTTGAGAAAATAATCAACCACTTTGCTGCACGAACATGATCCAAGATTACTGGTACAATTACCACTGTATATATATCCTTGAATATGTATGTCACATTATGACAATAAAAGTGTAGTTTAACTGTACTTCTACAGAAGTCCAATTAGTTGCTGCACAACACTTCCTGAACAGATTCAAATAAGGGTGGAGAATAATCAGAAAAATAAAAATATTTTATTGTCTTAATGGGCCCCTGACATTGTAACCTGGCAGAACAAAATCCTTGAAATATGGGTACACCAGTTCTATATAACAACTTTATGTTCAAACAAACTTTAAATGACATAACAAATACCAAAACTTTATAACCACTGCACAAACACAACTACATAATCACAAGAACTGATCATGATAAGCACCTGTACTGTACTAGAGCCCCATGTGGGCCTCCCTACTGAACTTAAGCCATGCTTAGCCCCGGTCCTGTATCAGAGCACTGCGTGGGCCCCTACCTGCCGCGGGGGGGGGGGGGGGGGGGGGGGGCGGAGGGGGGGCGGGGGGGGGGGGGGTTTGGGGGGAGGGGGGCTGCTGGCCCCAGGCTGACTCTTTCATGATTTTGTGGGGCACACAAAATTTTGACTGCAGGCTGGGGCTTGATAAAAAACTGGGCTATTCAGTGTGAAGCAGCCTACATAATTTCTTTGTATGGTTTTCTTCGGGAAATAAAACACAATTTTGGTAACACACTACTAACTATGAGTAGAATCAGGAGATGATTACATCTGATTGCTGGCCCCAGGCTGACTCTTTCATGATTTTGTGGGGCACACAAAATTTTGACTGCAGGCTGGGGCTTGATAAAAAGCTGGGCTATTCAGTGTGAAGCAGCCTACATAATTTCTTTGTATGGTTTTCTTCGGGAAATAAAACACAATTCTGGTAACACACTACTAACTATGAGTAGAATCAGGAGATGATTACATTTACCACAATGTAATGCACAGGTCTATTCATGCACTTTTGATTATTCCATTATCTGAAGAGAGATTACTACATGTATGACCCTTGTAAAATTTATATTCTCTTAATTTTGAGACTGACTGTTCTCTGCACTGACCACTGGTATTATCCCAAGGTATCTGGCCACAGTGCTGTATATTTAGTCAGTTGAGCACTGTAGGAAAAACTTGTGAAACACCTTTAAAAATGTCCTTGTCACCATACAATGTCTGCTGATATCATTTGTCTCTGGATACCAGACTTGATTAAATTAGCCAAGTTTACACATTTTGGTCTGCTCAGCAAAATTAACAAATTAATGTTTATGGCTATCAATGGTCACAGACTCCTTGATATCAGATATGGCATGGGAGAATTTCCTGAAAAGGAAGAGAGTTACGAGTTGTTGCAAATGTGAAATGACTTGGTTTCTGTTGATGGGGGGCACAGACCCCCCCCCCCAATCATCTGGCTAAGTTTCAATATGCCTGAATAGGGGATATAGAATTCACTCAGTCCTAAATGTACATAATTCATGTATTGTTTAATTGGCTCCTTTCAGGTTACCTGAACTCCTGCAATTGTTACGTAAGACAAGTTCACCTGTACAAAGATATCCTATTACCTCTGTTGATAAGGATGTCCAAGCCAACATACAGTGATACACAGCCATATATTTAACCCATGTACACACAGTATCTGATGATAAATCAAACTTTGACAAAGTTTACTCAATGTGCCATAAATACTAATCCATAAGAAAGTCGAGAATTTACCAACTACATTTTATAAATTCCACTAGTTGCAACTTTCACTGTAACAGAAGAATGTGTTCATAACTGAGTAATTGCTTTGAACCTCAATACAGCTTATAAACAAACAGTTTATTATACATATATGTGATATTTGTTGATTATAATTTATTTGTAATGTTCTTGATGTTGGGGATTTCATTTGACGAGTTAATCATATTTTCACATTCTCCCTGATTGTTCACATTCAGTGCTTGAAATCAGGTTAATTAAAATATGTATTTATAACAATCACTAAATCACACAAGTTGGTCACAAATTAAATGTCATAACATTAAGTGCATTGATTGGATACTGATCAGACTGAAATAACAGACTATGTATAGCTATGAATAGTATGATGTACAATACCACCAATATATGTTGCTCAGGGTCTACTTGAAACTTGCATCATTATTTCAATAGAAAATAATAACAATAACATTACAATTAATTTATGATCCTTAGAAATTAGGTATATTTAAAAGTAAACAATAAATCTTATAAATAATTATATGTATAAACAGGAGATAAATTTAAGAACTATGAAATCTTTTAAATCTGAGTTGAACTAACCTGTAGGCTATAACGAGTGGTAACACTAATAATATTTAGAACACACTTATTCTAATATTATGCATGTTAAAATAAAAATAAAATTCAGACATACAAGAAATAATTATATTATTATTACAAATTTACAACAAGCAACAGGGTGATTGAACAGAGAAATCAGTTTTTATCCCCTAACTTTTTATCTTTTTTAACACTTGTAGCAGTCATATCGACAACAATGAATACAACATACATACGTATATAGATGTAACAGTACATGTATATATTATTTTACCTGAGCAGGCTGAGGCTAGAAGTTGTAATATGCGTAGCACTTCATGGACGGCATACGTCACGCTTCAACATCAAAACAAAGAACTGCAGAGCTCTCTATAGACAATATATACCACTGGCACTGTAAACCGATCTGTCACCCTGAGCCAGTGCCCGATCTGAAACTCACACTCAAGTATATCCGGGTCTGTTATATTCCCTAACACATTAATTCATGGCAATGATAGTGGACCCGGAGGCCTGTGGATACAGTATTTATAGCGAGATCTATCCGTGACTTATTCCCGTATCGTAAGACCTGACCGTCTGCTGGTACATCAAGCTGTCACCTTCGACAAGCAACAAGCACCCCTTACAACACTGGAAGTTTGGCGGAGCACCTACCTTTTCCAGCGGGGAGGGAAACCACTACAAGTTGTCATCCATATTGTTATGACTCACGTTTCTTTAAATACGAAGCCGTTTGGCATAACAACAGACCGGTTTAGTCACCAGAACCCTTTGACTCAATCAATGTATCACGCCTTCGCCTTTTGCCCACTCAGGCCGCCATGCTTACAGCGCATGAATATAATCTTGTGTGGCACTCAATCAAAACACAATATATGGTATCGAGATCTTCACTGTTAGATCATTTCTTGCTTTATAATCTACATTCTGAATAATAAATAATGGCTCTGACATGACTATTACGGTCATATTGCCAGGTTCTGCCAAATAGGGCGGAATGTTTTAGGCACTATTTCGCGTAGATGTTATCCTGAACGAAAGATGTGATACGACTGGACTTGAGAAGTTGTGGAATGAATGGGATCCCCACCAAGTAACAGAGGGAGGCTCCCTTGGGGTTTACTGGTAAATGATTGAAATCACTGCCAGGTACTTCTTACCTTTGAATATAAGGTCACGCATTAAGTCATGGGAAAAAAGCTCGAACTGTAACTTTATTACCCAGAAACCGTTCATTTCAAAATCGTTCTATGACAGTTAGATGCATGTTGAATATGTATACCGTATACATTTTACAGTGAATGTCTGGATTCAGGGAATATAAACGTATTCTCTGACACTTTCAGTACGTTTTATTACTGATTCACTCGGGGAATAGGTCTACGTGTATTTCCTCAAAGTCAGGGCCAGGAATTTCACGTGATAACTGACACACAAGTCACATACAAAAATCTTATTTATTCAACAATATCGACAAAACCATATAATCCATTTGTTAGTAGAATTTGACACGGCTTGCATAGGCCTATCAATTAAATCTATCGATCTGACCTCTGGAAGATAACTACTTAATTAAGATGGGTCTGACTACTACTCCGTTTTTCCTGGGTCTCTTCCTTTTCTTTTGGTATTCTACTGACTGTGATTTATAAAGTTCCACGGCATTTGTAGTGATGTTGACAAACTTCTGTAACTCTTTCATCATCCTATAACGCCCGCCATGACCAGTATATATAGCTATGTATGATATCAAAAGTGTCCTCAATGGTGGAGAAATATAGAGGGGAATTTATAGTTTCCTTTCGTTTTCGAATACGTTTCTCCACGTCACCGCAATGAAGGTCTTCGTCCCTAAAATGAATTTTATAAATGCAATTATTATATAACGTTAATAACAATAACAATTTTCTACCTGCCTACAAAGTAAACTAATTTAGCGAGACTGACCATTACGCGCATTAATTTGCGATTTTTCAACTTACTGTAATGTAAATATATTTCGTTTTTGTACAATAAAACCTAAAACACTCTTTTCTATCTGCCTAAATTAAGTAACACTAATTTAGCTAGACTGACCATGCAAGTTTATGTGATGATACAAACCGATATATTCCGCACACTAATTTCAGATGCGGATCCCGGGGGGGGGGCGCAACCTTTTTTTAAGGGTTTCAGTCAGAATTTTGCGGCCTGGACCCCCATTTCCGGACCAGGGGACCTTTGAGGGGGGGGGGGGGTTCATTAGTCCTCCTAGGTTGGACC
Source organism: Sipunculus nudus (assembly GCA_026874595.1). Lineage (NCBI taxonomy): Eukaryota > Metazoa > Annelida > Sipuncula > Golfingiida > Sipunculidae > Sipunculus > Sipunculus nudus. The sequence continues at coordinate 47,044,405 of CM049316.1, forward strand.
CCCCTTTCCTAAATCCTGGATCCGCCCCTGAATTTGCTATTTTTTTTAAAACAAATTTCAATTTCTATTGTATTGCAAATATTTTCGTTTATTATAAAAATACTATGCCTACATTACGCTCCAAAAGCAGCGGTTACGCTGTGCTTAACTTTTCGCAACAATACCCGCTGCAATAAACCACGGTTGCCGGTCCGGTTTGTCCACCAGGCGGTGATGTCTCTGTGGAATTCCCTCTGTGCAATATTTAACCAATCACATGGCAGGTATCACCGGCACAATCGGATGTTCTTCGAGGTACTGGTGACTTTGCATTGCGGGATAAAGCGCTTGGTAGCACAGACTTTTTCCAACCCCCGTTAGAATAAACAGGATGCAATCGTCAACTTTCAACACAGTCTATATACTGACCTGCTTTTATGGCCTAATGTCAGTTATCCCCCACTTTCTGCATATTTCCTCACTTGCAGTGCTACACGAGCTTGCCACGGGCGCAGCCATGTTTGTTAACACGCTAAGCCAATCTGATTTCTTCTACCAGTTCTGCAGATTTGTATAAACGTAGAGCCAATCAGGTTTTAGTTTATCAGGCGCAAACTGACTGTTTGGCACCTTGCCAAACCTAAAGAGTCCTGCTATTTCTCACAGCTTGTGAGTGGAAGGTCACCAGGAGGTCACGCGCTGTGTTAAAAGCGTGTCATATACATATCATATTTTACAGTAAAGGTATGAAATTAAGTTAATTAAATTGGCATGTAAATTAATTTAGTTTGGCTTATCATGCGTGCAAGTATTCTGAAATAACTTACTTAGCAAGCTGCGATAACAGCCTTTCCTGCTCCTTTTACAGGACTGTGCAGCTGCTGCTTTAACATCATTCCAAGAGGTCTAAGCACTCGGCTTTTGGTATTAACACAGTTTTACCCTCGCCGTGACTTTTCAGTAGTTCTTGCTTGAAGACTTGTTCGGTGTTTTCTGCAGACATCTTTCTAGTATAGGAGTGTCCTGAATACACACATGTCCTCTCCCAAGTTCCACTTGTAATGAATATATTTTTTACTGGAATGAGGTCCCCTGATCAAGGAAACAATCTTTTCCTTTTTCCCTTTTCTTTAACATGAACTCAATGCTAAAACCCCAAAACTGGAAACCATGTTATATACTGGTGGGTAGGAACAACATCTGGAATATGTGGTCTGTATCCGTACTTGAGTAACCCATTGATTAAATCCTGGATATGAATTCATCAGAGCAGTCACCTAATAAGAAACCCCTTCAGTAAATCTTGGTATAGTAAAATTTAGGAAATACACGTACTTCATAGTTTCAGTAAATATACACGTATTCCCCGAGGGATTCGGTAATTACACGTATTTACTGACAGTTTTAGGGAATTCGTGTATTCCCTGCATGAATTTAGACATTAACTGAAACATATGTATGTATGTATAAGATATATATATATATATATATATATATATATATATATAAGGATAGGATAAGATATTATCATTGTCAATGAGGATTTGGGTGTCAATCAGTTGATTGACCTCAGGCACAATTTAAAAAATATGATACTGTGTAGGCCTAAATTAATAAGCTTATGAATAAAGAATAGAAAACAAATATCAATATATTACATATGCTTATTACATATCACCTATCTGACTATTATAAACTAAAGGTAATCCCTTGGAGCTCTTATAAAAAAGGCCATGCAGGAAACGTTGATATCACCGCACATGCAGGCTGCTTCATGCATGACAACTTAATTAAGTAAGTGCAACTGGTCTGTGGTCTTTTAAAACAGCTTTCTTTGCATTCTTTGGAACTATCATATTATTACATAATATACCGTAGTATTGGAACTATGGTATATGTTTTCCATAGTTCTGGTACAGCACAGTCAATCACAGATATTTCGAACAAATTTTAAACACTGGTGCAAGCTCATTTGTACAGAGTTTAAGCACTGTTGATGATATGACATCTGGGCCATGCAGAAGCATTTCTTTTGGTAAGGCCGTAAAATGAAGATTTTATTGCACTTTTACTTAATTTATGCACAACATTATTTTCCATAATTAATTTACATTTGATGTTTTATTCCCGATTTCCCTGCATGCAAGTGATTTACCTGATCGATCTGGCGTAGAAATTCCCTCAGTGTAGAAGCGTTTACCTTGTTGATAACCATGCAGTATAATCCGTTGTCATCCTCGGGTATTATAGTATTTGAATTTAACATATTTGTTTGCACGTTTGATTACAGAATCCAGTTGAACCTGTAGCTCCTCGCTGTCACAACTTAAAAAAATCTTCATCTTTTCGACTATTTATTGTTTAAATTTTTTTACGCAAGGTTTGTTCTTAGAACAAATTGGTTTTAACAAAGCTAGAGGTCTTGACAAAACGTCATCTTGTCTGTGATTGTATATACATCCACAAGTTCAATATTCTCTGAACATACGTACTTCATAGAAAAACATAAATCCTTTTAATTCCATTTAGACCTGAGAGGGGCCTTATCCCCTATCTGACCATTTTAAACTAAAGGTAATCCCTTGGAGCTCTTATAAAAAAAGGCCAGAAAACGTGGATATCACCGCACACAGGCTGCTTGTTTATATATATATATATATATATATATATATATATATATATATATATATAATATGTGGGGGCCCACCAAAATAATCAAAACAGATTCAGGGCATCTGGCAGCAAGTGCAAATGGCGTTTTTCAACAAGTGACCTTCTATATACCACCACATATATGCAACCTACCATGCACTTTATAATATATGTTACATGTTTTTCCAGTTTATCAACATTGCTGTATTTACAAACATGTTGGTGATAAACAAGTTCAAACACCCTTCAGGAAGGCCTTATAAGAACTTTTCACAACCAAAGTTACCATTATATCATTTAAATATACACAGAGGAAGACAGAAATCACAAAAATTCTTTTTCAAAAGGTAGGCGAATGGGCACCTTTAAAATCGAAGGGCCGCCATAATTACAACACATCAGTTATAAAGGGATTGCATTCGACATCCAAGTGAATAATAGACTTATCCTATATAAGCGTAATCTGCATGGTTGATTTTTTTTTTACAGAGAACAAATACGAATAGTTGTGTATATTCTATTTTAAGGGGCCCGATCACCTATCTGACCGTTAAAAACTATATAGGTAATCCCTGAGAACTTTTAGAAAAATAGGCCAGGAAACTTGGATATCACCGCACACAGGCTGCTTGTTTTGTTTATATCAATTAACGTGTTTATAATATGTGGGGGCCCGCCAATATAATCAATACAAATTCAATAAGGGCATTTGACAGAAAATCAGATAAGCAAGAGCTTTGTAAACAGCGTTTTGCAACAAGTGCATGACCTTTCTTCCTCCGCATACACGCAACCTACCATCTTAGGTTACACGTTTTTCACATTTGTCAACATTGCTATGTTTAAAAAATATGTTGTTGATAAACAAGATCATACATCCTTCTCGAAGTCGTTATATAGGAAACTTCTCACAACCAAAATTACCCTAAGATCATTAATATTGAGAGAGAGGAAGCCAGAGATGACATAATTTAAAAAAAAGTAGGTGAATTGGCACCTTTAAGCGAGTAAGAGATACTAGGTGGAAGGTCTACAAAACTGACAGTCATAATATTTATATATAAAACGATACTTCAGTGGACATTGCTGTATCTGCAAATCGACATGTTAGACTAATTTGATATCGTGAAATAGTAAACGCATATAAGTCAATATACTGTTTGTACTACTATATTAGGTCTTCTAACCATATGGTTATATATAGGTCTGTGTCAGCATATATTTTTTGTATATATAAATATAAATATACTAGGCCACTACAATAAAACCACATCTATTGTCTGAAACAGACAATAGCAGAGATAATAGCCCTGCGTAATTATTTCATCTCTAAAAGAAGTTGCATTCAACCTAACGTTAAAAGCTTATGTTAAAGCTCATGTAGATAGTATATATATATATAGCTCACTAAAAGGATAAGCGCGGGTAAGCTGAGGCACCCCCTCCCCCCCCCCCCCCCCCCACGCGATGTACATTTAACATACACACCAACATGTATTTCCTAGAAGTCTGTTAATCTCACCTCCATCACGGCTTGTTAGTTCACTTGCTGTCTGTCTTGAGAAGCAGTCACGAGCAGGGTAAGCGCCTTGCTTGGTCCACAGACGGACGGGCTGCCTGCGTGTTTGTGAGTTGTTTGTTGTCAGGAGACAGCTGCATGTTGGAGAAACAAAGCCCCGACGAAATTAAACACTTCCGACTCGTAACCCCAACAAATACAGATAATATATTTGTACCCTTCCCTGGCACGCCCCGGCAGCTTTTGCTGGGTTGACACGAATTTAGCTGAAACGAAGGGCTTTTCATGTGTATGTCCCACACCCATATAGCTAGCACTTGCTGATTGTAACATTTATACCATTTCAAATAATAAATGAAAAAAATACTGATTTAGCAGCGTGTAACGTGATCGGTCGTATTTGTGGGTGTGGGTGTGTGTGTTCGAGGCATGAGCTGATTTAGATAGAATATTTTGAAAGGACAGGCCAAGGGCAAAAGAAGCAAACAAATTAATATTTGGATGGACCTTTACAATAACCACATGCGGATATGGTTCGGAGCTATTCAATTTTGCACTTTTTCCTGCTGTCTCGTGTCTTACAGCAGCTTCAAAACAACCGATTTGCCACAACATTCAACAATTTCTTCCATATAATTTTTCCGTGCAATCTCCCACAAATTTTAATAGAATTAAAGGGGATTTTTTTTTATATAATTCGGGAATGGAAGGTACCTTGAAGGTTCATGTGCTACAGTATAAGTGACAGCGCCTCGTCGTCATGGTATAACGTCAACGTCAAGGACGTTTGGACTAGTGATTGACAGAGACGTCATAATTACTGCTGTTGTTAGCCGGCTGCTATAGGCTCTGAGGTTTTATCATTGTCCCCTTTCTTCGCCAGCCCTAGCCGTAACAGGACTTTTTTTGTATTAAAAAAAGCAATTTAGGAGTCCGTTCTTATTGCCTAGATTTGCCCTTGCCACATTGTAGAGACCATAACCTGGTCCAGGGTGCACGGGTGAAAAAAATTACAAGTCTCTGAGTTTATGTATACTATTCTTTATTGTAACTATAGAGCAGAGGGGGCAGCCCATGCTTAGGGGCTGGCCCCTGGTTACAAAACTGACTCTCAACACATCGCATGTATCCCGGTAAGATTCATAGAACACAGAGTTACCAATCAGAGATTTTCCTGATGTGTCACAATAGATACAATTAAAGAAAGGTCTGCACAGGAGCTGAATGAAAGTGCAATTAGACTGAATAGAGTTTGCCATGTAATCAAGGCTAAGCAATTGCAGTCATTATGTACATACCCGGCGACTCAGGTCTGACACTTGAATACACGAAGTCCCAATTTACCTGCACCTTACATATTATATAATCATGATGAAATACAGAGAGTGAGAATTGAAGTTTAATATACTTGCCCTTAGTACATGGTGGATGGCGTGGCTGCTCTACATGCACAAGATTTTTTTTAACATAACTCTTTATGATTTTTATTGCACTTTTGCGTTAGGTTGGACTACAGGCGTTTTTTTTCTCAAATTATGTAATAGTTGATATCACCTTATGTTTTCAATAATTGAAGTGGGATATGGATTGATTAAATGTTAGGGAGGACCTGGATGCCGATACAGGTATAGTGGCTGAGATATGTGCTCTTTGAGTGCTTTCTATTTATTGATGTTATTTCAGATGAATATATAAGAAAAATATAATATTTTATATATTTGCCTAGACTTGACATCTTACAGCTGTGAAAATATAGAAAATAAACCCCAATATAGGTCGGGATCATCCCCGACACATCAGTATCAAAGACTTGGCCAAAGAGGAGTTGTGTGCCAACGGTGGATACCACCACTGTCCACTATTATATATAGGTAAAAGACTGTGCGTCATCCTCACATGTATTATAAAGGGAAATGCTGTGCGTGGTCCTCACATATATTCCTTTCATCTTTGAGATAATTTACCACATCACATCTCCAAACTTTTGGGAAGCTGATTGATTTTCTGTATTCTTTGCAATCAGTTTGCACAATTTAGTAAGAAACGTCATTGAAAAATGCAAATTTATCAAAATAACAGATATACGCCCCCCCCCCCCTTTTTTTTTACTAAGGGAATTCTTGGCGATAAAATTTACTTGCTAGATTCCAAGTTCTTTTATATTCAAAATATTCACAGGTGAGCAACAGGTGTTTGGGCCCTTGTTTAAATTTTCTTCTTAGGATTTCTAATATGCCATCGGTATGAGTTTTCAGATATTCAGTTTATAATCTTAATGATCATTAATTTCTCTATTGCGAAACCCGGAGCCCCCTCCCCACCCCACCCAGACAGAAACTTGGCCTATATATTACAAGTAACCTGGTTACAGGTTTACTTGAAACAAAGAATCGTTCGATTTGGTACAATGATTTATATGAAAACGTACATGCCTCTCCCTTGAAACCTACCAGACGGCATAAAGGTGAGCTAATGATGAGCAAGTGTGGTTGTCAGGGTCAGCAAAAATTGAAACAAAACTGACAGGGACCAGTCTAAATGCAAAACTAGTCACGTGGTGAAACATCCTCACACCGGATATCTTACACACAACAACAACATGAGGTGACTGGGTACGATTTGGCACACGATCCGTGACCATGAAGGGAACGTTCTATTTGTCAGTCCCTGAATGAATAACGACCCCGGAGGGTGACTCCAGGCGCGACGAGGCAACAATGTGGCCTTTCTTTTTATACCATTTTATATACCTGCCGTTAAATTGTTGAACGCTTGCTTAGCTCAGGCGCGTCACTGGCAACTGTAAGGTCCACAAAGTGCAAGATGAATAAGATACCTGAATGCGTGATGGTTCAGTAACACCACTGATCGTTAGTTCAGTAACACCACTGATCGTTGGTTCAGTCACACCACTAATCGTTAGTTCAGTAACACCAGTGTTCATTAATTCAGTAACGCCAGTGACCACTGGTTCGGCAAGACCACTGATTACTGGTTCAGTAACACCACTGATCGTTGGTTTAGTAACACCAATTATCGTAGGCTCAGTAACACCAATGATCGTTGGTTCAGTAACACCAGTGATCGCTTGTTCAGTAACACCACTGATCGTTGGTTTAGTAACACCACTGATCGTTTTATCAGTCACACCACTGATCGTTAGTTCAGTAACACCAGTGATCGTTAGTTCAGAAACACCACTGATCGTTAGTTCAGTAACGCCAGTGACCACTTGTTCAGTAAGACCACTGATTACTGGTTCAGTAACACCACTGATCGTTGGTTTAGTAACACCACTGATCGTTGGATCAGTCACACCACTGATCGTTAGTTCAGTAAGACCACTGATTACTGGTTCAATGACACCACTGATCGTTGGTTTAGTAACACCAATTATCGTAGGCTCAGTAACGCCACTGATCGCTCGTTTAGTTACACGTGTGATCGTTGGTTCAGTAACACTATTTAACGCTGGTTCAGTAACACCACTGATCGCTTGTTCAGTAACGCCACTGATCGTTGGTTCAGTAACCCCATTGATCACTGGTTCAGTAACAACACTGACTGCTGGATCAATAACACTATAGATCGTTGGTTCAGTAACACGTGTGATCGTTTGTTCAATAACACCAGTGACATCTGGTTTAATAACGCCATTTAGATTCAGACACGCCAGTGATCGATTTTCAAGTGAAACTCTTGACGCAGCCAAATTTATACGTATATATAGTATACTTAACAGGAGGCCTCTTGAACGTAATATTGCCCATGCAGTTCTTTGGAACAATAATTAATGGGATAAATGGACAGTCATTTTTGTCACACAGACTGTGACGGAAAATTGCGATTTAAATATATAAAAAATTGGACAATTATTTAGAAGGATTAGATTTTCGGGGCTCCGATTTAATAACTGAAACCTGTGGATGCAGTGTTAGTGCTGTTGGGAAAATAAAGCAGAACAATATTCTGAATTGGAAGACAGTTTAAGGGACATAAGTTTAACCCAAGTGCTCCCAACCACATAATGTTCAATGAAAGCGGGTTGCAACAGCAGCCTTAAACATTCACAAGTGTCCAAATAAAATGGAATAGTTTTGGCCCCCCCCCCCCCATATTTTTCCAGTCCATAATTAAATTCTTTTAAAGGGATTTCCTTTTGGGATTTTTTGTCCTGTCACAATACCATATATATATATATATATATCCTACAACCCTCGCCCCTATACCCCGAAAATGATGCTCCCACGCCTATGAAATCAACAGGTATAACAGTATCGACAGGTCACTATATGCATGCACTTCGTTAATTAGTATTAAAAGGATAGCCTGCGTCTTTAGATATTACAACATAAATCTTTGCGTTTATATAAGTTTTGTTTCAACCCATGTGATAAAGCCAGTGTATAAAACACACAGAGGAATCTAGATATGCAATAGAGATGTCGTCTGTGTTCGCTCTCTGGAAAGCTCTCTTCTTCAGTTGAGGTGGGTGCGTGCGGCGTCATTAAAACGGCACGTTTGTGGTTGTCATTCCCAAGAACATAATTATTTTTTTGGGCTTAATTTGGGTAGATTATACAATCTTCACTTTTCAAACTATATCACTAACCGCATACAGGGAATCAAGATTCAGTGAATCAATAGGAAACACAATTCTAGAACAAATACCTGTAAAACGGTGCCAATGAATCAGTATTTCTTCTGTGATGGTTGGTATTGCACGGCAACGTTCTTTGCAAAACAAATTACAGAATACACTGTGTTTAGAAAAAAGTGGATGGGGATGGATGGACAGCAAAAGCACATGATAGAATGTGCCTGAACACATTTGTTGGCTGTACAGTTGTTTCAAATTGTTAAATATCATCTGAACATACCCTCTTCATCCTGTGCACAGTCAGGAGCGGACTGGGCCTTTGGTTGATGAGAAAATTTCATGGGGCATGTGGCTGATAGCGCGACCAAATTGCTCAAGTGTAAACCCGAGTACGGGGCTTTAAAATTCATGCAGTCTAGCCGAATGTTTTTTTTATATTAACATCAGACCTATGCGATTGTAAATCACATTTATGATGACTAAATTGTTTTTAACGAACTGAATTTTGATTGTCTTTTGCTTAAAACAATATATACATATATATATATATATATATATATATATATATATATATATATATATATATATATATATATATATACCGTTATGTAAGGTCTTTGAGTGTAATTATTAAAATTTTGTGTAGCTTCAATTTATTAAATCATTTTGGAAATACCCTGTCATAGGCCACTTCAACTGTAGAATGTATGCGATATCACTTGCCTTTTTCTGTAGAATGTATGCGATATTACTTGCTTTTTTTCTGGAGAATGTATGCGATATCACTTGCCTTTTTCTGTAGAACGTATGCGATATTACTTGCCTTTTTCTGTAGAATGTGTGCGATATCACTTGCCTTTTTTCTGTAGAATGTATGCAATATCACTTGCTTTTTTCTGTAGAATGTATGCGATATCACTTGTTTTTTTCTGTAGAATGTATGCGATATCACTTGCTTTTTTCTGAAGAATGTATGCGATATCACTTGCCTTTTTCTGTAGAATGTATGCGCTATCACTTGCCTTTTTCTGTAGAATGTTAGCAATATCACTTGCCTTTTTCTGTAGAATGTATGCGATATCACTTGCTTTTTCTGAAGAATGTATGCGATGTCTGGCTTCATCGTACATATCAATGAACTGTAGGTCATTCTTTAAAAAAAAACAATTCTTATAGTGTCTCTATGACCGTTGTTTCAGCTTGTTTATGTACAATTTGTTTGTAAACGCAGTCGTACCCGAATGTTGACAAACAGACAAACCATGTAACCTAAAATGCTTGGCTGCGCATGTGCGGAAGCTGAAAGTTCACTAGTTCCAAAGAAAAAAACATTTTAAAACTGATTCGTCTGACATGCCAACAGCTGTCTTTGTTGAATGTATTTTATTATTTGGTCAGGCTCCCCACATTTTATAAACAGGTAGGTATAAACAAAACGAACAGTCTGTGTGCGGTGGGATCGGCGTTTTCTGACCTATTTTTTATGAATGGTTCTTGGGATAATCTTTAGTTAACAGACGCAAGATATCCCAAAATGTTATTTAGATGGAACTCTGTACAATTATAGTGAAGCAGGTTATAGTGCTGAAGGTTATACCTGACCTAAAGCCCATGGACATTGGTTCTATTAACGCCCGGTCAATCCCTTTTAATGAATGTGCGGCGGTAAAATGTTTAAAACAGCAGCTGAGGTCCTTCTTGCCCTCGAAGTGAAGCGCCATCTATTAACAATCAGGGAAACTACAAAATGAACTGAAACATTGTTAAACATGTACTTGAATGAGTTGGGGCGTACTGACCACTGATACGGGTAGACCATATATACTAGTAATATTCTTCACGTTGGTTAAGCTAACTGCAATGAAACATTAACAAGAAGACATTATGGGGGAAAATTACCAAACATGATGAATTCTTCCGGAACTGCACACATGTAAAGGCAACACATGTCAAAATATTTTTTACTTTCCTTTCTTTTAAATTTATTTAAGGGTTATTCTACGGAAAACGACCCATTTCAGCAGGTTTAACATTTAAAAAATAACTTCTCATAATATTTATTTTATATAGAGTCTCACATGGAAATAAAAATTGTAAACTATAAGAAATTAATTTCAGCAGAGTACTTTATTTAATGAAAAGTTATAGTTTTGGCTAATTTTATGTCCTATGTGTATCATTAATTTCAACACCGTTACAGACTTTAAGCAATGCTTGGAAATTATCATGAAAGATTGAGCTGGATATTTTCATTCCAATATCATGGTCCCACATAATTAAATTAGAAAAAATAAGAAAGGCTCACCTGTACGATGTATTTTATTATAAAAATATATTTTAACCCAGAAAATGCATATTTTTAATTTTTGGAGTTACGTTTAAATCCCGAAATAAAATCCAACCGCAACATACAGAAGGTATAATGCAATTAATAGAAGGAAAATATAGCAATCTACATCGATAAATAAAAAATACAGGAGATAAAAGCATTTTCTAATATGTTTCAAGTCATTTTTTTCTTAAAATTGTGTCTATTTTCAAAATATAACGGTGTTGAAAAAGGATAACGGTGCATGCTGAATTACAATAAACTAGCAATTACCCGTGCTACGCACGGTTCTGAGCGAGCATTTAGTTCTGATGTCAAATAGTCTGTCACAGTTTCATGTCTTGGGTGTACAATGTTACTGTCTCTTTGAATCCGACATTTGGTATAAGTGTTCTGTCTCTGAGTTAACCTTGTGTCGGAGTCTGAATGACCTGGACGAATACGTTCTTGTCCGAATGGTGGAATGTCTTCGGACAAACCCGGAGCATATGTATGTAAAAAATCACGGCAAACCGTAGTGTCAGAGGAGACATGTAAATTCACACAAATCGCGTTACGCTATTAAAGGGACATTATCAGGAGCAATATTATTCCTATTCTACCACACTATCAGTTCGGTTTTGCTTTATACAAAAGTTTCCCAGCAAAACCATTCCAGCACACAGTCTCATTTCCTCGCATATGACTGTTTAACACCTTGTTATAGTCCTGCGTGTTGGTAAATACAGTCTGTTTACCATAACAAGGCCGCGTGACCGGAGGTCCGATTTAGAGGGGCATAACGCGGTGTTTTAGCCAGTGGGAACATGTATCACATTTTTTCGGCCAAGTCATTCAGGGCATCTCCTGTTTTGCACGTTTGTGGCTCCGCGCAGCACACGGCCCGACGCACTGTGTTTATGTTTACACCTGCGATCGCGCCCGGTTCACTGTTTTTAACACTGGTTTACAGGAGTAAGCAAACGGTTTCAAGGCAATATTTTGGCAGGTACAGATTTATTTTAAGGGGAATAAGCTATTTTTCGTGTTTACTCAACTTGCTGTAAGGGTGATTGGGCCCCTTTAATATATAGATCCATTATATGCATGGTGTTATGCATAAAACTCCAATTGAAGCCGAGAGGTTGGCAGGAGAATTTTCGAAGAATTTGATATGTTTAATAAAATCATTTTATATGAAAATATATATTATGCTGAACATCGCCATTTAAAGTTGCCCTCCGCGCCCGTGAATCCGCCAGTAAAGGAACCTGTTATCTTGCATGGTAGTACAGTACAGCGCTGAGACGTGATCTCGATAATTGCATTCCGGTTATAACGCACAAAAACTGAGCACTCACATGGTCGGGCAATCCCGCTGCGCAAAAGTTCGTGGTAGCATTATATTATGTGGTACATTTAATGGCTGTATATATTTTTAAATATCACGCACTCCTTTCTGTTTGAAAGCTGAGCCAATGTTTTCCAGTGAGACAGTCACTGCGTTCAGGCAGTGTGTTAAACCCGGATCCCACTCCGGATCCCGGAACCCAAGAAAAATTTGTAATTCTTAAACTCTCATGGTAATTTGTCCAGATATTTTAGCATAATCGTATCTAAAGACATATTTTATATTATGTTTGGTTAAAACATAAAAAAATAGTCTGTTTTGCAACTAAATTTGATAAAAAAAAAAAACACTTACGGACCCTGGGGCACGGACCTCACGGATTACACGGATTCCGTTTTCTCGTTGTTTTACCATTTCTTTAGTACATACATGTATTTGACATCACGTTTAGCCATGACACATTTGTGATTTATTATTGTGTTTGTATCTGTATTTTTACATTTCTGTCTCATGAACAGTTTTTATTCATAATTTTATATTTGCTATTTATTTCATTTGTGTAGCGTTTTAAAAAGTATTATAATTTAAAACATTTACAAAATCATTTTTTTGGAACCTGTAGTTGCTTGAAATGCAAGTAATCAACAATTCCTTTCGGTATTTATATTATTGCCAACTTTAAAATTGCATGGTTGTTATGAACGGAGCACGAAACCTGTTGTTATGTGGAAGTGCTCTGATGTATCAGTCCCAGGTCCGCTCAACTGTTAGTGCACTTCAAATTAAATCTCCCCCACTGTGTCCGCACTATTATATTTTCATTTAAAATAAATATTATATTTAGTGTGTGACATGAGTGCTTTTTTTGTCCTCTTTTAGTCATTAATAAAAATATTAGCGGTGGTTAATGGGGTCCGTCAAAATTTAACAGTCGGCAAATTCAATTAAATGAGGTCCGTCTTCATCGAAATATTTTTGTAATTATAAATCTTTCAGTGAATCGGTCATTTAACATTTAGGGACTTTGCTCTGTCCTTACATTATCAATAGTGGTGTTTTTATCGGTATAAATATAATGGAAAATGAGGAAATAGGTTTATCGGGTCCGGGGACCGTGGGGTTCGGGTTTTACACACCACCCTGCATTCACTACCGCTCGGAAAATTTTCATTTTTTTAAAGATCCCCCTTTTGAGCATTTTCCTCACGCGAGATCTCCTTGTGCACAATAGACCTTTTCGCTGCGCGGAGGTTGCCTTTTGAGAAGGGATCACCAATGGGGATTATTTCGGGCCGGTCACCGCAAATTTAAGAAAAGCCCAGATAGGGCCCCCGGAGAAAAATTCTGTCCCGCCATCAAACACTCTGTGGCCATTGTGTTACCAGGCCCGAAGACAAAGAAAAGAGGCGCCCACGGGGGAGCAAATATTAAAATTATTAATTATGCAGGTAATACGCAAATATTGCAAATAAAAGGGGGCGGAATCTCTTCGGACAAACCCAGAGCATATGTATGTCGAAAATCACGGCAATCCGTACGGCGGTATCAGAGGAGATACGGAAAATCACAAAAATCGCCTTACGCTATTAATATATAGAAGTAATCATTGGCAAAATTATTACTTAAAGCAAGCAGACTGCTTTTATAATATTTTAAAGTTTAATATTTAAAAATACATAACACAGTGATCGTTATAAATACTATGAAATTCCTGAATAACAATGCCAGTTTGTAGAATTTAGATCTTTCATCCATCCCGTCACCCTTTTCTTTCAACACCGTTCATTGACATTCATCACCGTTAAAAGTGAAAAGTAACGGTGTTGATGCATAATGGTGTTGAAAAAAAGATATGATATTTATTCAAAGAAATTTTATACTCCTTTAACCTTTCTAGAGTACTCAGTAAATGTATGTGTTGACAGTGTGAGCTATATTCCAAAACTAAGAAAAGCATAAATATTTCCATTATTTTTTAGAAAAGTAGGTATAAACGGTGTTGAATAGCAATAAATATACGGATATTTTTAAACAATTATGGAAATTTCCTGTTGTAAAATGACAAAATACATACCGATAATGATGGTTTTGTGACGTTACTTCAACTGAGGTGGGTTTTAAACAATGAGTGATCAATCAACATCGTGTCATGGTGATCAAATCGTCTTTATAACGGTGTTGAAAAAAAAATCTGGGGACACACATTTGATCGCAATAAAAGTGGAAAAATTAGAGGGATGTAAAGAAACTTGTGAAAGTTTTTAAGGAATGATTTTATTAAACATGAAGAGTGAAAAAAATTCTAGGCCTATACCATTTAAAAAAAAAATAAAAATAAGAGGATAATCATTTTTTTATGACCTGGGGACAGGATTTGAAGCATTTTAGGTATTACTTCGCTAAACAATAAGCTCTAATTAAGCAGATAATATAAGATACTAAAATTAAATCCCGAAAGCACAATGACATGATATATATATATATTATGTACTATGGCACTGTGAATGCTAGGGACATGAAATTTCATTAATTGGGTCGTTTTCTGTAGAATGACCCATAAGTATGAACACGGTGAGATTAACGTGGATTTATTTACGTTTTATTGGAATAAATTATGCTGTAGTGCTATAATTTATAGTTGTTACAAAAAGAGTGACAGGAGTAATTAAGTAAGGTCTTATTATCGTCACACTATACCTTGGTTTAAACTAGCTTTAAAATTTATATTAACATTAATCTTTTTGGACAATGATATATATACATATTTGGAAACCTAAGAAAATTCTCTGTTAGATGAGATTAAAAGTGTCTTTTTTTTCAACGCGATACACTCACATTTGCGAAGGTTATTTGTATTTAAAAATGGTATCGTATAAAATAACATACAAATATCTCCAGGCGTTTTTTTAATATGTATTTATGGTCTTTTCATATTGAATTTAAAATTTAAAAAATTAGATGATACAAGGAATGCTTGTTATTTAAAATGGCTGATAACTGCTATACTGAAAAGATATAAAAAAGAGAAAAAATAGCCCGAAAGGCTGCTTGGGAAGGTTAATTTCTACTGAAGTCTTGGCAGACCGTGGTCTGTATATACTGTCCGGTCGTTAAGCTGTGTTATGCTCTTAAAATCACCTCTGAGATATGATATACTAACTGACATTACGTGCCAAACGCATCCACACTATATATTGGCACACGAAAGAACAACGGACAACGGGAGGGGCGAAATCCGTTTTCAGGGGGGGGGGGGGGAGGGTTGTAAGATATTGGTTATATACGAGGGCAAACGCCAATAAACATCCCTATCTCTTTTGAAAGATACTAACCAGGGAGAAACCCAGATGAGGGAGCGTGTGTGGAATTTTTTAAAAATTAATTTTGTAAATAGGCACATTTTCGTATTATTTTGGGGTCAATGGCCCATACAGAATGTTTAAGGGAACACACCAATATTTCAGTTAATTTTACATTATGAAAATCCAGAACCTCGCACTACAGACTAGGTACACAGTGCCGTCATCTAGTGATTAGTATGTAAACTACTAAATACATTGAAATATCGTTTAGTCTTTCTGCAACATGAATAGGCTGGAGCGTTATAATGACTGCTACACATAGATAATGTACCTTTCCCCGCATTGAAAGCGAGCAGAAATTCAACACTGTATTATGGTGAGGTTAAATGTACACAGTGCATGATAAATGCTAGAACAAGGATACACGGTGCAATGTCTGTGATCGGTGGACAGCAGGTGACCGTGTTCAGTGAAGGTTAAATGTACACAGAGCATGATAAATGCTGGTACAAGGATACATGGTGCAATGTCTGTGATCGGTGGACAGCAAGTGACCGTGTTCAGTGAAGGTTAAATGTACACAGAGCATGATAAATGCTGGTACAAGGATACACGGTGCAACGTCTCTGGTCCGTGGGCAGCAAGTGAGTGTGTTCAGTGAAGGTTAATTTTACACAGAGCATGATAAATGCAGGTACATGGATATATGGTGAAACGTCTGTGGTCCGTGGACAGCAGGTGAGTGTGTTCAGTGAAGGTTAATTGTTCACAGAGCATGATGAATGCTAGAACAAGGATACACGGTGCAACGTTTGTGGTCCGTGGACAGCAAGTGACCGTGTTCAGTGAAGGTTAATTGTACACAGATCATGATAAATGCAGGTACATGGATATACGGTGAAACGTCTGTGGTCCGTGGACAGCAGGCGAGTGTGTTCAGTGAAGGTTAATTGTACACAGAGCATGATAAATGCTAGAACAAGAATACACGGTGCAACGTTTGTGGTCCGTGGACAGCAGGTGAGTGTGTTCAGTGAAGGTTAATTGTTCACAGAGCATGATAAATGCTAGAACAAGGATACACGGTGCAACGTTTGTGGTCCGTGGACAGCAAGTGACCGTGTTCAGTGAAGGTTAATTGTACACAGAGCATGATAAATGCAGGTACAGGGATATATGGTAAAACGTCTGTGTTCCGTGGACAGCAAGTGAGTGTGTTCAGTGAAGGTTAATTGTACACAGAGCATGATAAATGCAGGTACAGGGATATACGGTGCAACGTCTGTGGTCCGTGGACAGCAGGTGAGTGTGTTCAGTGACGGTTAATTGTTCACAGAGCATGATAAATGCTAGAACAAGGATACACGGTGCAACGTTTGTGGTCCGTGGACAGCAAGTGACCGTGTTCAGTGAAGGTTAATTGTACACAGAGCATGATAAATGCAGGTACAGGGATATATGGTAAAACGTCTGTGTTCCGTGGACAGCAAGTGAGTGTGTTCAGTGAAGGTTAATTGTACACAGAGCATGATAAATGCAGGTACAGGGATATACGGTGCAACGTCTGTGGTCCGTGGACAGCAAGTGACTGTTCAGTATGTGTCGGTGAAAAGCTGTCTTGAAATGATGTAATTCAATTGGAAAACTCTTCATTATCTGTGAGCACTTTTGGTGTAGGTTTAGGCTGCTTGAGAATAACCTTGGATAAAAAATGTCGTAGGAATTCTAAATATTTTACGGCCACATGGTACAACGCTGAGTGATGAGATGGCCATTTTAACAGGTTTTACAATATACATGTAGTTTATGCAGGCAAAAAGTTTTAATGGACAATGGGATAGGGCAATAAAGTTCGGGGACAGCTTGGCCATCAGTCCTTGAGGTCATAGTACTCAATCCATTTCATTAAAACTTCTTGGTACAGGTTATAAACAATACAGGTTCTATACAGTGTATTTGCTGGGATCTTAACATAAAACAGGATTTTATATAATGGCGCATGCAATTACTATTATAATACAGAGGCATTCTTGTTGCAATTCGTATCATATATTGCCTACTCCTAGACACCTGTGGAAATAAACTTGCACCAGGTCCGATCAGTAGCGTAAAGCCTTACATGGTGGTCACCTGCATGGTCACCGTACCGCGCAACAAAAATAAAAATTTCTCAAGCTTCAAACCGCGGTGTTTCCTCTGCTTTTCTACTTTCGTGTTTCTTCTTCTCGTTTGGGTGATGGCGCACGTAAGCAAGACTGGAATTCAGTCACACAGTCTTGTTAGGGTAAACAGGAACTGGTGGAATGTATACACATCACACGGAGAACCATAACAAGGCAAGAAACACGTAAATTGGGGATAGGAAGTCCATGTGACGAGATGGTATTGCTGGGAACCTTTTGTATAAAGCCAAAATGATCTAATAGCGTGAGATTTGTACACTTTGGCCTATAATTGCAATTGATTATGTAATGTCTTAATATTTAACATGTTACACAATCTTCACCTTTTTATTTAATGTTATCCAGTTTTGGATGAATACAAAATGTATAATATATATTTACATGCAGGCACCGTACGTATTTATAAGCAAATGAACATAAGGTTAAATGTACTCACTGAATGAAGTATTTCCGGTGCTGTGCCGGTGTTGATGAAGAGATAAACCGAATAAAAATGGAAATAAAATAAAAGGGTTTGCAGGTGACGGAACAAGCCTTATGAACCGGGTAAAAGTATAGGTGTATCAAGATATACAAAAATTCAGGACGGTCCTCCAAATATATCAGTGTTATAATTGACGGTGGTCGCACTGAAACTTTGTCAAGACTCCTCTGTGGCCACGCGTCTGATGTGCACGCTTTTGGTCTTGAGCTGTCGTGAATGATACAGAGTGGGCGCTAAGGGGGTCATTTCGTTATTTCTCCACAAACCCAGGGATATCTAAAAGTATTTTTCTAAGAGGCTAACGCAGCGCCATCTGACGGCAACTACAACATAAACACTATTGCCTTATCTGTTGCTTATTAATTTACAAATTATCATTAGGCTTGTTATTCGGGTATGTGCTTTAAGCAATCATTGTCCCGATTATTGTCAACATATTATCTGTCTGCTAAAGCGCTAAGCACTTTTACACGAGCATTCAACTTTTTTTAACTTTTTCATATCAAACTTTCTCTCAAGATAAGAATTTATCCATACCAAAACCAACCAAGTAATAATTCAAAAGCAAGCGTTACTTATGCCAGTCCAAGCAATTCGAGTTTACTCCCGTGCGTGTCAAATCTGCCAATAATATGAGCCAGATTTAATCCTTGTATTAATCCAGAACCATTAGTTGTTACTATCCATATTAGTCATTGTTTACTTAAACAAATATCAATAAAATAATATATATCCGAATATGTTCAATACCTTTTTATAATGATTTTCACATGGATGTAGATTTTAACGTATTTATTGTATTTCATGTGTTTTATTCATATTTTACATTTTAACTCGACTTTTATATATGAATGTATTTAAGTGTTTACAAATGTTGAAAAGTGTTTTGTGATTGTTGCTTTATTCCAGGACCCTATGTAATTAACAGCTCATGTTGAATAGGGTATTCTGGTAAATATGGTAATATATAACATGTATACATAACTTTGGTCATTTACATATAGTAATGCGATTGCGCCTGCAGATGAAATTAACAGTTTCCACTTGACGTTAAACATCTGTGCGACATTTTATATACATTTCTCCTATATTTTATCAGACATAATTCAATGTTTTTATTTAAAACATCCTTTCTGGCACGTTATATGATGTTATGAAATTTAATCTTAATATATTTATTAACATAAATAAGGACGAAGGTTTCCTATGTAAAGGTTATATTTCTTAGTGTGAGTATCACTCGTTCATCCATTCTTCTGCTGAACCCTCGAAAGACAAAATTCTAAAATTCTCTCTTTCAGAAAGTATCCAATAAATCAATATATTTTATTTAGAAGTATGTACTTTATGCCTAAGTAAACTTGTATTACAGACAGCTGTGTGATTTCTATACATTTCTTCAGTTCCTTGTGAAACACATCCTTTTTTATTCATAACAAAACAAACAAATATTATTGTACAAGCCACATGCATGGATTAATTTACAGCATTTGAAAGGAATATACAGAATCTTCTGAAAGTGACATAAATGTATATACTGCTACAACTGACTCAAACTCCACAGCCAACTTCACCGAGGATTATCGCTGAGATATATCGCAAATCTGGTCTCACACGCAATGATCCGCCATGTGGGGGTTCTTATTGTGCGATGTTCCCAAAACCGTGTTTGCATTCATTTATTCGGCCCATATTCCCAGTTTCATTCGTGCATTAGTTACTTTACATTTGCGAATATTCTTTGATGCCGTTGCCGAATCCGGATCATGTGCCGGATCAATACCAAAATCTAATCGATTCTTCATTGGTTTACTCCTGATATGCCTTCAGAATTTCATGGGATTCCGTTCATGACTGCGTTAGTTATGTTGTGAATAACACAACTACACATACACACCTACACATACACACCTACACACACACCTACACACAACTACACACACCCACACACACCTACACACCTACCTACACATACACACCTACACCTACACACCTACACATACATTCCTACACACACCTTCACCTACACCTTCACACCTACACACACACCTACACCTACACACACACCTACACACACCTACACCTACACCTACACACACCTACACCTACACACACACCTACACATACACACACACCTACACATACACACCTACACACACCCTCACACACACACACACACACACCTACACCTACACCCACACACACCTACACACACACACACACACCCTCACACACATACCTTCACACACCTTCACACACACACACACACACACACACACACCTTCACACACACACACACACACCTTCACACACACACACACACACCTACACATACACACCTACACATACACACCTAAACCTACACATACACACCTACACATATACACCTACACACACGAATGGGGATGAAGGTATACACTCTCCTGGCGGAGGCAATGAATATTCACACAAAGGACAGAAATTAACAGATATCCTCAAAAATATTTGACTTTGGCGTTTGTACAATTAAGGCGACTATAAATGCTGACTCATCTGGCTTTAACCGATTCTGAACTTTTCAAAATAGTTCCCGTTTTGTGCGAACACATCGACAGACAATCGACAGTGTCTTCTTCTGGTCAGCATACATTTTTAGATGCCTAAATTGTCTCTTGTGTCACCATCCCTTATTTTCTTCAGGTGGCCCTGTGCCAGGTAGAGACTTTTTGTGACATATTTATATTCCTCCAATAGGACTTCCCTGTTATGTGATCAACAAAAGTTAATGTTTTTGATTTTTATTCCTATACATTCATCAGGGGCTGCATGGCTTTAGCTGAAGCGGTATCTATATTTGAGTAACTACTTTTCCTCTAACAATGTTTGATTACTCACTCATCACGTCCCATATAATATGAAGGGTTAAAGCAGGTTAACCGGTGTTTTTTAATTGATATCATTTCGTTTTCTTGTATACCATATAAACTTTGAACGCAAAAGTTTCTTTTTTGTAGAGAACCGTGACAAAAGACTGATCTTTGCATATTTTTTTCAATTCAAAAAATGTTTATACATAGAAAACCATTGGATTTCGAATAGTGGTGATCATATCTTCTTTTTGCCGTATACATTTTAGTATTGTGAAGAGGGAGCTTCAATGAGGTTTTACTTTTTCTCCCTTTCCGTTATGCTTCATTTCGCCCTCGTCACAGTTAGGCGGCTTCAGCGGGATCAACTTGTAGAAGAGCGCCACCTTGTGTCCGTGTAAGATACTACAATAAGGTGTCAATTGACCGAAAAATACCTGTCTTCATATCATGGTATGAATCGCTGTCGATCTGTTGAAAATACACAGTTCAGCTCTGATTCAGTAACTCTATGGGCATTTTAAAAGGAAGGTCATCAGATATGCCCCACAACGGCACAGTGAATGTAAGTAGCGGGTCATGAAAAAAATGTCCGGATCAAGATCAAGAATTTTTTTTTCGTTTAGCTGAACAGAAGCAAACGAACAAGACAATATAACAAAGACATCTATAAAACAAAGTAAATTCTGCATCCTTGCTTAAGATAAATATTTTGGCCTGTATTGATGTTTATTATTGTTTTGTTAATGATAAAATGTAATAGACAAAAAATAATGGCTGGTAGTACATAGAGCATAGTAGTCCGTTAGCCAACGTTTCTGCAGACCTTGTCTTAGGGTCTATAGTTTTTATCTCGGTGGATTTTCATTACCTACATATCAGCTGTGAATTTTTTTAGGTTGGCCAACTGTCAGCCTTTTATCAATATGAGCTAATTAGCATAATCAAAATGACCGCCAAAATAATACTAAAATTACAAAAATACCATAATGACCACATTTAAAAAATGCCCCCCCCCCCCATTCCCCCACCATATTCGTATATGAGCAAGTTACAGTGTAAGGACTTCAATGCACACGAGATTACTTTTTTTAACATTGCACCATGATATGAAAGTACATATAATCGGCGTCTTTATGATTATGTATTACATACAGCCGGTTCCTACTTTAAATCACCCATCCCCCTTCCCCACGAAATTTCACGCAGTATTACAAATATGTTCAAAGGTAGCTATGTTTAACTTTAGCTGTGGACTCGCACATGCATGTAGACACAAACGCTCACGAGCTTAGGAAATACAGTCTCTTATATTATTATACCTGTGCCAGGTGGCGAGGTATATGTTTTGCTTCCGTGGTTGGTTATTTGGTTACTCTGCCTATCAGCATCTACTCAGAATTTTGTTTGACACACGAGGAACAATCCTTCAAGTTTTGAAGGCAATCTGGATCAGCATTATGAGATATCTCTATAGGGCCATTTACTTGGGTGCCTTTGCTCTAGAGCTGTTCTTGGATCCAACCAGGTAAACCGTGACACACATTTTCTATGAAGCACACAGCCAAATTTCATGAAAATCCTGGCGGGAGTTGTGTTCTCTGGTCAGCGGAACTCAGAATCAAACACTGCTCTCAACCTTATCGCCACTTCTACACGCCTCGGCCAGGATTTTGCTTAAGCATGTGTGATGTTCTGAGATTTTTTTAAAGAAAGGCTTTAAGGGAAATTATTTCTTGACCAAATCCAGGATCAAATTCGGAACGAAGAGAGAGAAAAGGTTGTGGGTCCTAGACCTGTAATATTTGATCTCAAGATAAAACCAACGATAAAAGTTATAGATTATGATAGCTATCTGAAGTAGGGACTTCTTTTTATGTGCACTCTAAAGTTTAGGTTCTAGGCCTAAATCAGAAAGGGAAATGCTAAAAAAGAAAAGTAAACTTATCATGTAACATACAACTTTGATTTCGTTATTCAATAAATTACTATAGCAATATATATCAATTCCTTTTCATAAAGAACCTAGAGAAAGAATATCCATGGTGAAATTAATCACATCCACATCCTCCGCTCTACAACGTCAATTTATTCGGCCTTAATGAATCAGTGATGAACCCAGATTATACTTAATATCAGCATGCAGGTTATGGTCACTGTCCCACAGTATCCTATATTAGACTTTGTTATTATATACCCCTTCCACTCTATGGGGTTGCATGGGTACCTTCACATTAAAGGTCATATTTTTTTTTATATTGAGGGAAACTTCTTTCAGTTTTCATCATGCTTTAATTAAAGACTTTTCAACAATTTATGATTAACTATTTAGTGATGTTTTAGGCATGGGCTTTTCATAGCAGAACAGTTTCCGTTTACATTTGCAATTCGTCTATCGTTTGATAAGGACAACCATGGATTTCTCGGTGTAAGTAAATCCCTTTATTGCATGGATATCGCCTCACATAACAAAAAATAGACTGGGTATGGATCCTTTGTATGTTCCTGCCCTGTATGTGCATACATCTATACGTTACCGACATATGCCTCCATGTATTTTTCAGGTTAAATGGTAAAGGGTAATCTTTTTATATTATGGTCCACAACACCGATGTCACATTATATTCGGGGGGGGGGGGGGGATTTTATAAAACTTTTGGAGCGAGTATAGAATCCGGTCTACATGGACGAGGTTGTGGGTGTATACGGACGGACGTAATGATGTATAGCATTCGTGTAATGTATAAGTAAGAGGAATGTCGATGTCATATCATCAGCCATGTCATGGCTTATGTGCGGATTACTACTAATATGAGACGGTCTAGTCAGTTTAGACCCATCTTGGAAATGAAGACCGGATTCTCTACTTGAGCCAAACTTTTTATATAACACATTGTTATCCTCGTATAAAAATAGAGATTTGATGTTGATGGCTACAGCTGATCCTGGTATATTTGGTAACAGGCATGACACCTGAACGATAAATTAGCCCTGCCTGGGCTTTAGTGTATTAATGTTTACTGCTAAAATGCTTCAAATGAAACGTGATTCCTTGTACCGATAGACGCGACGTAACTCAGTTCTAGCTCTTATCACTAAATAGGAGGGTCAGAGAGTAGTAATTAGTTATGTAAGTTGCCACATGGTAGCAGTGCCGACACTAAATGCGACACAGAGCCATTTCATTGACTGGGCCAGTCTACGATACATTTGTCCAAAAACATCAGTTGCTATATTTTTCGATTGATTAAAATTGAATGTTTCTGTATGTATGCCATTTCCAAAATTATTTCAATTAGATTTATGTTTATTTATTTGATTCCCCTTCCTCTTAGAAATTATTCTTCATAATATGAAAATTAAAGTCTTTTGTGGTTTATCTACTGAAACATGGGGAAATGATTTCTGCTTGCACAAGAAAGAAACCTAGATGTTTCCTGTAACGTGTATACTATTTGGTTCTTTGGATTGTTCGAGAAATGGAAAGTTCTCGGCTTGGGGTGAGAAGTTATAAATAAGACGCTGTGTTTTAGAACCGAGAGAGAGGAGAGATATATTCCAGCGGACACAGAAAAGTGTGTGTCGGTTTGTAGACCTTTTTCGATAACTGCGGCAATTATAGATTTTCTTCTAAATTTGTGACGGATCTTATATAGTCTTCAGTTTGCTTTCGGGATCATAACAAGAACTTCACTTTTGGATTACAAAGGATTGATTTTGTGAATGAACTGGACTGTTATTCTCTGTGAAGATTTATGTGAACTGTTTATCTGAGTTGTACGTTATAAAGGACTTGTTGTCGCTGTGACAGTGGTGGTATCCAGGTACTGTACACTTTATTTATATACTTGTATTGATTTACTGTTGTACTGTTGTTAAACTGTAATTGTATCGATTTAGTGTATTATAATGTTAGGATTGTTTTAAGAATTAATTATAATTATTTTTTAACAAAAAAAACCCACTGTCTTCTTTATTCATTCCCCTAGACATTTTACGCTGCCTGGTGTTACAGAATCTGATTTTTTTTTATCTCAATTACAAAATTTATGTTCGTCACGACTACGTGATCTGTTGATATAAGGTTCCGTAACATAAATAGGGGGCTCGTCCGGGATGCTTAATAGTTTTGAAAATTTATTAGGCCTGGACCTAGACAAATTGTTTGTAGTACATTGTTTACAAGGTTACACATTTTTTACATTACATTGTTTACAGGGTTTTTCTCAGTGGTTTTTTGTTATTGTTTTAACATCTTAACATCGCAGATTTCAAACCTGAGAAATTTGTTGAGGATCCCGACCCTGATCAACTTGAACAAAAGACCAGTTGTTGCGTTTGGGACAACACGTAGGGCTAAATGTGAAAAAAAAGCTTTGAGAAAGCCTGATATCATTGTTAAAACCATGCAAGAATTAGTTAGCAAAGGTTAATTGAAGAGAGTGAAGTGGAAACATCAAGAAATGACAGCCTTGCTATGCAGTTGGAATTAAAAAAGTTAGAAATGCAACATGAGCTAGCATTAAAACAGTTAGAGAGGGTAAAACGTGAAAGATTAAAAGAGTTAGACTTAGAAAACAAAAAGAAAAAGAAATTGAGTTAAAACGACTGAGTTAGAAAGGCTCAAACTAGAACATAGTCTACATGCTGCCTCAACTCACAGTTTTGATGTTACTAAACACATTAGACTTGTCCCCCCCCCCCCTTTTCAAGAAAAAGAGGTTGATAAATATTTCTAACACTTTGAGAAGATAGCTGAAAATTTAGAATTGCCTAAGGAAAATTGGACTATGCTATTACAAAGTGTATTGACTGGCAAGGCCAGAGACATTTATACAGAGCTTTCAGTAGAAGCCGCTGCTGACTATGACCAGGTTAAACGGTTAATCCTAAAAGGTTATGAGTTAGTTCCGGAAGCTTACCGCCAGAAATTCAGAAATTGGGAAAAGCGCAAAGAACACACATATGTCGAATTTGCTATGACAAATGAGCAGTTGTTTGATCGCTGGTATAGTTCTAAAAAGTTATGAAAGATTATGACAATTTGAGCCAGTTGATTTTGCGTGAAGAATTTAAGCGCTGCATTAATACAGATGTTAAAACTTTTCTGGATGAGATAAGTCCTGAAACACTTGACATTGCTGCTCATTTAGCTGATGATTATTCATTAACACACAAAATTTCCTTTACTAGCAAATCAAACCAGTCATTCACAAACAAGAATGTAAATCAGTATGGTCCAAAGAAATTTAAAGCGCAGTCACCCAGTACTAGTAGTCCTGATAGTTCAGCAAAGTCCATTGCTACACCTCAGTCCATGTCCACTGTGTCTGAATCCAACCAAGGCCAGTAATTTTCACAGAAAATCTGTATTTTCTAGAAACCAAAGAAATATATAATATTTAGGTGCCATGGCCTCTCTTTACCGGGACTCTCCAAGCGCCCCACTTGAAGAATTATCTTATTCATGCTCTCGAAGGTTAAAATAAAATTGGAGTAAACGCACTAGGTTCAGAGATATCGCTCTACAGGAGAAATCCCTTGATCCGACGCCGCAGGTACAACGTCTAGAAGCCGCCAATGTTCATCTTGGTCACATAACAAAATCACCATACGCCGCATAGCGTACAACCACAAGTGGGCAGTCCACGGTAAAGAAATAAAACAAGTTCACATTACACAGGTTACTTTCTGTAAGCGCTCACAACACCGAGCTGTTTTAGGAGTTTGTCGAGTACAGCTCATACAAAGTCTTGATCATCGATGCGTGACGACCATAACATTTCATAGGAACACAGTAGACACGTCTTAAGATACTCACGCCGGTCTGTTCGTTGACAGCCGAACTTGGACATCCGTTGCCAGCTTCCCCACAAACTTGGCTTTTAGCTGGACCTAGACGAACCGTCGTACGGGGTACACATCTCAACCATCCGACGGTCTGCGACACATGAGATGGCCTAAGGAGCCTTTCTCGAACGACTCTCCTCGGCCGCAGTCTCGACTCTCCCCCACTCAGCAGAAAAAAACCTTACTTCCTGGGTTACCTAATTAATTCATGACACTCATGAATATAAATTAACTTTCACAGTCATAACCCTCTCTGATTGGTTTAAGGCTACGCTCTCAAAACCATCTGTCCCTGTAAAAATAAATCACCTCGACCTTCCTGTCAGAGATATAGTGTAATGAAACTAAATTCCGCTACAAATACTTCAGGCCACCACAGGCCATGAGGCTGTCACAGACCTTCTGTGACATTACTGCAAAAAAATAAGGTCATCTAAAATCAGACTGCTGGAAACTTGCGAATAAACCAAAGGGTAAACATTCCGGTTTTGTTTCAAAATCTATGCATAGCATAGTACAAGAGCAAGGCTCTTTTCATGTAAATAAGGAGTACAACTCCTTCATTGACTCTAATAAAGGGTTTGATGCTACGGAGGCCAACGTGCCGTCTGACTCCAAAGAAATATCCGTAGCTTCCGGGGTAAAAACCTCGGTTGATTCCTGAGATCAATTTAATAAGGCTAGGTCTTTTCAAGACTCCTGCGAGCAGTATTCTTTAAATAAGGCTAAGTCCTTTTATGACTCTTGCTAGAGTACTTCAAATGAGGTCAGGTCCTCTCATGACGAACAGAAGTTTGTTTCTACTGAGGAAAATTCCTTTGTTGACTCCAATGAGGAGTTTGATTTTGATAAGGATGTAGATTCCTATAATGGCTCCGAAAAAGAGTTTATGACTGACACTGTCAGTGTCAGTTTTTCGTTTGATGAAACTGGGGTAGTAGATTTCTCTCCTGACTCTGAAATGGAGTTATTTGAGCCATTCATACATGATGGTTTTGTATCACTATCAAGTGAGTTTTCAGACTCTACCCCTATTAGAATTTTGAGGAACACTGGTTCAGGCCAAACATTCATGTTAGCAAACACTTTGCCATTTTCTAATAAGCCCTTTACTGGTGCACATGTACTTTTTAATGGTGTGTTTTCAGACAAGCACACTTCAGTTCCGCTTCACAGTATCCATTTAAAGTCAGATTTGATTTCTGGGAATATTACTGTGGGCATAAGAGCTACTTTACCCTTTGAGGGAATTTAGTTGCTACTAGACAATGATGTTGCAGGTGACAAAGTACAGCCTGTACCAATAGTGACAGAAAAGCCGTCACTTGATCACGACACTGATCCTGACAGTCAGGAAATTCCTCGTTTGTATCCTTCATGTGCTGTAACTAGATCTATGGCCAAGAAAAACACACATGAGGATAATGGTCCAGATAATAACACACTGGGAGTCACATGTTACTCGTCTAACGACTCGCCCGTACAGGATGCAGCATTTTCAAGGTCAGAACTTATCGCGGAACAGCATAAGGACCCTGATTTCATGTTTGTTTCCCAGGGCAGTTTCTAAAGATGAATTGTCACAGAACCCAGTTTGTTTCTATGTTAAAATGGAGTATTGAGGCCAAAAAAAATAAAAGGTATGGTTCTCAGGCACCGCCCGCAACAATTTTGAACCCCCGCATAAAAAATTTTTATTTTGATTTTCAATAGAAACTTACCAATTTTGTGCTGCAACCGCTCGGACATTTCTTTCAAGGAGATAAAATCATACAATTTCCTTTTTTATTTAGGGCTTTTACTTGTTTAGCAAAATAAATCTGTTATTATCATGCTTTTCCCTAATCATTTGTCATTTTTATCGAAACATAGCAAAAAATTAAAAATAAAAAAACCGCCCGCCCGCATTGATTTCTGAAAAAAGTGCCTGAGAACCATACCTTTTTTATTTTGGCCTGATGTGTAAATGGCGACCACCTGATGTATGCACTGATGATGAGTGGGCCATCAAACATCAAATAGTAATACCCAAAAGCTTTCGCAATGAAATTCTAAGCATGGCACATGAGGCTCCTTTGTCTGGCCATTTAGGTATAAATAAAACTTATCAGAAGGTTAGTACACACTTCTATTGGCCTAACCTCAGGACTGATGTTGTAAAATATTGTAAATCATGCCACACATGCCAGATGGTAGGCAAGCCCAATCAGAATCCTCCTAAAGCCCCACTTAGACCTTTTCCTGCTTTCGAGGAACAATTTAGTAGGATTATTGTTGATTGTGTTAGACCACTGCCCAAAACAAAATCTGGACATGAATACTTGCTGACAATTATGTGCGCATCTACCAGGTTCCCTGAGGCAATACCATTGCGCAAAATTATTGCCGAAAGTGTTGTCAAGGCTCTGACCTAGTTTTTTACAACTTTTGGATTACCAAAATCCGTCCAGTCTGACTAAGGGTCTAATTTTATGTCTGGCTTATACCAGCAAGTTATGCTTGAGCTAGGTATAAAACAGTACAGCTCTTCGCCATACCATCCTGAAAGTCGGGGCGCCCTCGAGCTTTTTCACAAGACATTAAAAAACATGATTAGGACCATTTGCTATGACACACAGAAAGACTGGTGCTTGTGAGATTGCAAAGTCTAATCTAAAATCTGCACAAAGTAAACTGAAGACAAAGTATGACAAGCACACTGTTAGTAGGACGTTTGAGCTTAGTGAAAAGGTCCTTGCCTTACTACCCATCCCAGGCAGACCTCTGCAAGCTAGGTATTTTGGTCCTTACATTGTTGACAAGAAATATGATTTAAATTACATACTGTTGACACCAGATAGGCGAAAGAAGAAACAACTGTGCCATGTTAACTTGTTGAAACCATATTATGACAGAAATAGCATATCAGATGATTTACATAATGTTACTGCTGTTAATTGTGTAAAAACTGACCCTGACCCAGTTAAAGTAGATACTGATTGTAAGAGTGATGTAGACATTCAGTGTGGAACAGTACCACTAATAAACTCAGACGTGCTTAACAACCTAGATGCCAAACCGTCACACCTTTCCGCACAACAACAACAAGACCTCAAGAACCTGGTGCGGAATTATGAACATTTCAACGTGAACTTACATATTGTGCCATGACGTCGATGTTGGCGAGGCAAGCGCAGTCAAGCAACATCCTTATAGACTGAATCCAATAAAGCAAAAGTCACTTCAAGTTGAGGTTCAATATTTGCTGGAC
Source organism: Sipunculus nudus (assembly GCA_026874595.1). Taxonomy (NCBI): domain Eukaryota; kingdom Metazoa; phylum Annelida; class Sipuncula; order Golfingiida; family Sipunculidae; genus Sipunculus; species Sipunculus nudus. The sequence continues at coordinate 47,074,729 of CM049316.1, forward strand.
AATGAATTTATTGAACCTAGTGACAGTAACTGGAGTTCCCCATGTATTCTTGTGCCAAAACATGATGGAAGTTACCGTATGTGCACAGATTATCGAAAACTGAACTCTGTCACCAAGACTGACACGTTCCCGTTTCCGAGGATCGATGATTGTATTGATAGAGTCGGTAGCTCCTGATATGTTTTCAAGTTGACTAGGTATAAGGATTCTGGCAAGTTCCGCTGACAAAATGAGCGAAAGAAGTGTCCGCATTTGTGACGCCGCAAGGACTGTACCAATATAAAGTTATGCCGTTTGGCATGAAGAACTCGCCAACCACGTTCCAGCGCCTCATCCGCATGGTTGTCAAGGAGATTCAGGGTTGCGACGCATATATTGATGACCTTTTCGTGTACAGCGACCCCTGGGATAAACGTCTGAAAATTCTTCACGACCTCTTCGAAAGACTCCGTGAAGCACGTCTGACCATCAACTTAGTAAAATCTGAGTTTTGTTAGCTCAAGTAATATGTTTGGGTCATATTGTAGGGCAGGGTCACGTAAAACCTGTTGATGCTAAAATAAGTGCTATTTCTGCATTTCCTAGACCAGAAAACGAAAAGCAAATAATGCGTTTTCTTGGTATGGTTGGATATGACAGAAAGTTTTGTCCAATTTTTTCTGCTGTAGCTGAACCTTTGACTAATTCGTTAAAGAAGAAACAAAAGTTTGTATGGAATGTTCAGTTTGAAAATGCATTTCAGAATTTGAAAGCAATACTGCAAAGTTCATCAGTTTTGGTAGCTCCAGACTTTTCTGTACCTTTTAAGATAGCTGTAGATGCTAGTGATATTGCTGCTGGTGCTGTGTGGTTACAAGAAGGCAATAACGGCATAGATCATCCAATTTGTTATTTTTCAATAAAGGTTTAATGCAAACCAGATAAACTGCTCCACTATTGAAAAAGAATGTTTGGCTTTGATTTTGGCATTGCAACATTTTGAAGTTCATCAGTCAAGCCTAACATTGTTCATTGTTCACCACCCCTCACGTTCATGAACAAGTTGAAGTTTAAAAATTGTTGAGATGGAGTTTGTTTTTACAGGATTACAATCTTGAAATCAGACACATTAAAGGGAAAGACAGTTGTACTTGCTGATTTGTTATCGAGATGTTTATGAAATGTTGTAAACGAGATGTTTATGTAATGTTGTAAATAAGATGTTCTTGAGATATTGTAAAGATTTAGTGATTGTGATCGCAAAAAGTAAGTTTTCCGAGAAAACTTTCTTTTTTCTTACAGTAGGGAGAGTGTTACAGATGTCTGTTTTATTGTGAGCTGTTGACATGTCTCTTTTATTGTGCGCTGTTGACATTCTGATTCGTGTTTGTCTCAAGCCCTGGGCGTTGCTATGCTACAGCGTTCCTTGTTCTAGCTGGCCGGGTGCGGCCCATGTGTAAACACAGCGGTCATGCTAGACTGGGGCTTTCTCGCCTGGCCGAGCCGGCCCGGCACACGTGTAAACCCTGATATGTAGAAACACAGCATTCGTTGTTCTAGATGTTTCCTGTAACGTGTGTACTACTGGGTTCTTTGGATTGCTCGAGAAATGGAAAGTTCTCGGCTTGGGGTGAGAAGTTATAAATAAGGGGCTGTGATTTAGAGCCGAGAGATAGGAGAGATATATTCCAGAGGACACAGAAAAGTGTGTGTCAGTTTGTAGACCTTTAAGGAAATGAACATTAAATTGTTAGCCGTGGAAGACATGTTTGCAGATGTAACGTCATATATGAATATTGTTGGAAGCTTCCAATGTATTTGAATATGGGGCTACCTACATTTTACGTATTTTCCGTGGATTTATCTCAGCAATTTCATCAGTATACGGACTATGTTTTGAGTGGTCTTTGACTTTTTCCTATGATGTTATGATCAGATATACAAATTAAATTTCTTGTGTTTAGTTATGGGCCGTGGAAAGATGAAAAATGGGGTGGTGTAAATAATCCGGGTTGGATTGAACGTCAATGTTAAGGTTTATTCGTCGCGTAACGTCCACAGTAATGATACATCCAGGACCCCTAAGGTCAGCTTGGTGTTGTCTCAGCGAATACCGTCCACAGTATGAGGAAGTATTCTAAATAAGACTCTACCTTCATCACTTAAAATGTTCCCTTCACCTATAATGAACAGTTCGAAAATAATTATGTGATATATTGGTATCAGACTCCGTAAAGTGATAAAGGGCTATATTTGATGACAGCGTCATCTGAGTTAGTTCTGGATTGGAATAAACTAGTGGTCAACAAAACATTGATTTATTTTGTATTGCCAGCAGGCATCATTAATTCAACCGGTCATATAATAAATTTCCCCTTTCAACAAAAATACAAAATCCTTCCTGGATAAACAACATCCAGGGTGTGTTTAAAAGGACTTCACAATATCTCGATCCTCTACATCTCTGATGGTTAAAATGACCATCACACTTCCAGCGACAATTAACAGATTCTTCTTTACCCTGTCACGGCTTGGACAAGCCCTCTCCGCACGAGCTAAAATACTTTGACCCTGTGGGGTTAACTATAACAGGGAAACTGCACTACCGTGGGCTCGACTTTGTTAATTATGTGCACAATATATACCGTATAATTCTTTCATATTAAATCATAACGCAATACGGGGGAACTTGGTAATTCTATACGACCTCCCATTGCCCATGACGCTCCAAGAAATTTCTGGACCTTTCTCGACGTATGTTTACATGTAAGCAACACTCTGACATTCAAAGTTTCTAGGTGCATGTGACAAATGGTTCCAGAGTCGTTTAATATTGTGATCTAGCTCTTTTACAATGAACAAACTTTCTCCTCCAGTTTGTACACTTAAATTATCGTCTCTATTTTCAGGTATAATCTTACGCATTGTTACATCACAGATGTAGATGACTATTAAAGTCTACTGTTGTGCCGATTCCAAATAATTAAAACGGTTATTTGTGCTCCAGTGACAAATACAGAGGAATACCGCTATATATAGGACTATAACAAAATTGCTTCAAATGATAATCGATACATTAGATTCCTTGACTATACGAAAAACGAATGATCATCAGAGGGATTTAAAGAAGGACACTCAACAACTATATGTTCAACTGTTTTGAAGGAAGGAGCTATATGTATTACAGCTCTAGGGATAGCAATGTTTATTGTAGTTGGATGTTGGATGCAACAAAGTTGAGGCGCGGACCGGACCGGGGCATCCTGCTTGGTCCGGTCCAGCTGTAGGCAGTCCAGTCTAGTGGACGGACCGGTCCATTTATTAAAATATCATTTGATTTAAATTAAATTAAAATTGTTAACATTTGTTCAAATATGTAACAAACCGAATTTCAACTACACGTAATAAATGTAATATTATAAACTATGCGTGAATCGCAAGATCTGGGTTTGATTTTTTAATGACAATTTTAAAATCACATTCTTTGTAAATAAGTTGACAGTTGTAAATAAGTTGTAAATAACAGTGAAATATTTTGTGTTATTGTGTGGGGCATGGTGGTTAAAATATAAATCATGTGCAGGGTGGGGCGAGCTGATTCGAAGATATTGTTGGATGCGGGTTGACATTAGCTGAATAGGTATATGTAGTGGTTTAAGTGGGATTTGAAAATAGAAAATTTATTGATCTAATGTTAAGCAAACATAATCAGGGTAAATATTATTTCTATTCTTTCACACTATGACTTCAGTTTTAATTTATACAAAAGTTTCCCAGCAAACCATCCCAGTACACAGTCTCAGTACCTCGCATGCGGCTATTTAACACCTAGTTACGGCTCCGAGTGTTTGTAAACAGTCCACGTGTGTCTGTTTACCAATACAAGGCCGTGTGACCGGAGATTCGATTGGGAGCGATGTTTCAACCAGTGGTAACATGTATTACATTTTTGGGCCAAGTCAGTCAGAGGATCTCCTGATTGACACGTGTTTGGCCCGGGCGATGCAACGCAATGTTTATGTTGACACCTGTGATCGTGGCCGGTCTACTGTTTTGACACTCGTTTACCGGTGTAAGCAAACGGTTTCAGGGTAATATTTTGGCAGGTGCCAATTTTTTTAAAGGGAGGAAGCTATTTTTTCGAATTAATTGAACATGTTATATAGGTGATTGGGCCCCTTTAATTAATAATTTAATATATATAGTATTTTGAGGCTAAGGCTATTCAATGTATCGAAATTAGTCTTATTATACTTGGATACACAGTGATACAGAGGAAAAGCATCAGGATTAATTGTGCAACACAACAGGGGACAAGTATTCTAATGCTGAACATGTCTCACCAATCACAAGTTAATAATTAAGAATGATATTTACTGTTACTCAGAGAAAAAGCATATAACATAATACACGTAAATGATTATACTTATGCAGCTGCAAATGCTTTTAATACATGTTAAGTAACTAACGAGTTTGTCTTTGAGATGTTTACTACACGTTTTTCATAACAAGATTTGTAGGTTTAAACCAAATCCATTAAGGTTGTGTTTAGCTTAAACCTTTAAACATTAGATAGCCCAGTCCGCACCTCTACAACAAAGGCATTTGATCTATAACAATTTGGTAAACTGTTCAATCTTATATTGAAAAAGAGTTTCCTCCTTGATTTATTGTAATTTTGCTGAAAATGTTTACCAAAACAGGATCACAGGGTGTGGGTGAGCTGCCATTCAGTCAGTTTTTCAGCTGCAAACGGGGTGGGACAAGGAGGAGTGGTCAGTCCGCGTTTAGTTAATATGTATCTTAAATTGATGTTCTCATCAAGATACATATATTGTATGTATGATATGTAAAATATTAAGTATTATGATTTCAGAAAAAAATGGAGAAATCGTTCTGTAGTCTATCATTCTAGCTATTCACACATTTTATTTCCAATTATTATTAAAACTTTTTCTTTGAATATCAGGTGGATGATTACATTTATCATCCCCTGTTACTAAGAAGTGTGGAACTGTGATATATGCCCCCATCCCTAAGTATTGAATCCCATGTATGACAGAAACCTTTGGAAAAGAATATGGCGTTAAATATAATGCTTCAACGACTTATAAATTTTACGTGCAAGTCTATAGGCGCCGTGAAAACACTGAGTGTGAACCTGTGCTGAACAAAAACGTAAATGACACAATGTTATAAGTTACCTAGGGATAGTCATCAGTGGCGAGATAAACGACAAGTTTGATATTGAGACCAAATTTTGTGACTTCTAAAGAAGAGTAATTGCTTTATTGGTATTTTCTTTAAACTCCAAAGTGAAATAATATGCAGGCTATTAAATGTTTAGGCAACTGTACCTCCTATGGGTCTCAGTCCTGTGATCTAAACTGTAAAGCCATTGACAAAATTTTAGTACCATACAATAAAGGACTGAGGAAGATATGGCAGCTTCCAAGGAATATCCATAAATATATAGTGTATTGTAGCAGCAATAGGCTAGAAATCTAAGAACCGTTTTTTAAATAACATGTTAAGGAACATGTTATAGCCAAACAACAATTCAATGAAGTTTGTATCTACTTGTTCACAGTTGGCCTTGTCTGAATGTGTTGGTAACAAGGTGCACATTTAATGGACCAGTGTATGTAAAGTTAGAAACGGAGAATTCAAAAATCTGTAGCTTACCTTATCGAAAGATAAAACATATACTGACATCAACGTAAATGTTCCTCGTTGACTATGAGGCCATTTCTCTGATTAAAGAGCTGTCAACCACTAATTAACTTTTCGGCTTATTGTACAGGCATTAATACAGGTTTGCACAGAAAAAAAATTGCCTTCCTGCTATAGATGCATCTATATATGCCTACCATCATATCACACTTTTAATCACCGCTCAGTGTAAACCTGATTCTGCCATTTTACATGCGATCCGTCATGCACACTTGCGTGCAAAAAGTACTGAATGTTTTCAATAGTAACCTTACCATATCAGGGCTGATGAAGAAAATAATAATCGCTCTCTTAACATTCGCTGTAAGGGTTCTAGGCAGGGCTGTGCTGTCTGCATGCGGGTGAAGGCGGTGTACAAGCGTTCTGCGCGGAGTGGGCTTGGTTGCTCCTGCCTGCTTTCTCGTCCGACTTCCCTTCTTGAACCCGCTACCTGGTGGTCTAGAGCTGACCTGGGGAGGCGTCTTGGAGCCTTTTGCTCTTGGCTTGGTAGCATTCTTAACGTCTATCGGCTCTTCATTTCTATCAGTATCGTTCATCTTTCAAGCAATGAACAACCATTAAAAATCATCCTGTCTCTCTTGGTCGTTGCTGAGGGAGCTTGTGCGGAACCGACTGAGCGCCGACTACACTTTTACGACGACTATTATATCAGAAACTATATTCTGCAGTGAAAAATAAAAACAAACAGGAAAATATTGGAGATGAGGGCGTAAATACCCAGAAATCATAAGAAATTATTAACTATTTTTATCAGAAACTTTTACGGAAAGTGGAACACCACATGTAAAATGTTTCGTTTTTGTGTCATGTGTTACGGTCCCTTTTCACACCAAACAACTCAGGCCGAACCGTAACACATATGCTCAGACACGTTCTCTTCAAATGAATACGTAACCACAATATGGGAGCAAAAACAGTGCTATATTCCTATATTACAATATTTACAATCGTACACAAATAATATAATAGTCAATACATAACGTAATTTATAACAAAGTCTCTGAAGAAAAACTGAGTCTCTAAATAACGAACTGCAACGAAATACTTAACTGAATCCGGTATACGAGAAACTGAAGTCCATCATCAACACATAGTTCGGGCACACACAAAACTGAAGTCCTGTATTAATCCATGTGGCACCAAAAAAACAAAGTCTCTCCTCTTCCTAAATAATAAAGTTCATGGCGTGGTTCATGGCATTCCGTGGGCTTGGGGAGCAAGAGCCCACGGTCACGGTCCCCGGGGAAAACAGCAACGTGGCGTAGCAAAATCGATAGTCCCGCCTCGTACTGCAGGCGAGTTCGTTTTATAGGCTTTCAACAATGGGTGGAAACCGCAGAAGTTTGTGGTTTTGCTTGAGAGAAACGATAGCGCCGTCAGAACTGCAAAACCAGTACTGAATGGTCCCAGAATAGTTTTTATGTTTCTCAAAGCGCGTCAGTAGTCACTGATAGCGGGGTGGATCCATAAGCGTGGAAACGGGGGCGGCCACACCACTTCGTGGCGCCATCCTCCGATGTCCGGGTGACGTCCATGCAACACGTTTGATACTACCTTTCAGCTACTGATTTGGAAAACATCTAGGTGTTCACCTTCCAACGGATTGGTACAATATGAAAATGCCTTTCCGAGTATAACAGCTATAACTGAAGGTCATCAAAGCTACTACACTACGATGGACCTTAATCCGTTGTCTGCATCTTAGGTCAAGACATTTTAAACTTGAAAACAAGGAAAGTCCTTCGAAAATCTCACTTGGAACTCATTATTAAGTCACTGTACCCTATATTCTACAGGAAAAAGAATTTTGACCCCCCCCCCCCCTCCAAAGTCAGACTCTTCTACATATTCATGGGAATTTTGTAAATTGGTAGGTGTATACATTCTGCGAGTTGTATATCGATTGCTCGTAATATTGTAATCTTCCCTATGTGCGTGTAGAGTAGACATGCAATGTCTCTTATCAAATGTCTCAGGAACAGCTACAACCATATGCTCCTATTTTTTTAACCCCGAAACATTACTCTGACTCTGGTCTATATTTATGTACTATGATTTGTAGTAGTGGATAAAATTCATTTGAAAGTCATGGTCCATGTATGGTTCACCTGTTTAACGGAGAGATTCATGGTTCGTTGTTCACTGTTAGATGCATGATGATGAAAGTAACTATATGGGAAAGATGAACAAATGTTACTTATTGATCTTTCCGATTTCAGGTTTTATAGATCGGGACTAAGAAACCCCATGCAGAAGACATTACCCGCCTTTTATGCAATGGATCTAAATAACTTGTGAATTTCTTATCTATCAAGATTTCACCATTTTGCCCTTAATAGGCGGACAGAACCGGGTGTTTGCCAACACGCCTTTGCCAATATCCTATATACTTCCTGTCATTTTAATAAGACTTGTGATGCCATCGAAAATCAAGCTCGTTTTTACCAAATTTTCACAATTAACATTCTTGTTTTTAAAGGGGCCATCTCACTTAATTGACCTTTATAAACTAAAGGTAATCCCTTGGAGCTTTTATAAAAATAGGCCAGAAAACGTGGATATCTTCGCACACAAGCTGCTTGTTTTGCTTATATTAACTAGTTTTTATTATATGGGGGCCCGACAAAATAATCAAAACAAATATAGTAAGGACATCTGGCAGCAATTAAGATGAGCCAGAGCTTTGCAAATGGCGTTTTGCAACAAGTGACCTTTCTACCTCCGAATATATACAACCTATCACCTCAGGTTACAAACTGGTTTACAAACCGGTTGTTGATAAAGAAGTTCATACATCCTTCACGGAGGAGTTCTAAGAACTTTTGATAACCAGAATTATACTTAGTTCCTTAATATATACACAGAGGAAGCAAGAAATCACATAGATGAATGGGCACCTTTAACATTTCGTGCAACTTTCTGAAATTTAAAGTGACATTTATTGAAAAATTACAACCTATATTATTTTCCCACCGTCACTTACCATATGCTCGCTCATTTGAGGCGGACACATAGTGTTTACATTGCACTCGTCTCAGATCGCCTTAACTCCTTTTTAAGAGGAGGAGATCAGGGACGACTGGTGTATATCCGCTGTGTGAGGAACGTAACTCATTTACTGGCATTTTTTCTACTAACCTTTCAAAATACACACAGCAGAGCAGCAAAAACTAGTGATCGACACTTGATGAAGGCCTTCAGGAGTCCGGTATTTTTTAATAAGCTGTATATGTTCATGTTACACTGCCCATATTCAGCAAAACCAGACTGAAAATATTCCCAGAACATTGAGTATCATAGGAAACTTTTTTGCCGGTTAGACATTACAACGTATCTATAATATATATATATATATATATATATATATATATATATATGTGTGTGTGTGTGTCCTGCAATAAAAACCTTCAAGAGTGCTCTACAACATATTTCAATCAGACAGTCTTACCTGATGAGTGCAACAACATGCACGAAACTACACAATCGTAAAAATATCTGACAAAATCTGATTCCTCTTTATGTGTATAATTATATATATATATATATATATATATATATATATATATATATATATATATATATGCCCCACTTATGTCAGGTTTCTTTTTTTCTTTCCCTACATCTTTCATTTAATATTTGTGTATGTTTTATTTATATTATATTTGCGAAGAAATGCAGGTAGTACCGGAACAGTCAACAAATCGATAGATGGGGATATTTGTTTTTCGTGTTCTTCTTCTTACTCTGTCACATTTTTTATTTATTTTCACTGATTCCTACCCAAGATGTAACATGCTATTTTTCAATTAGTTTGACCCAGTGTCAGTGACCTTTGGATAAGTTTTGAGGGTCGCTAGAGAGAGCAGCTTACAGTCTCACATTGTCGCAGAGGTAGGATATGTATTGGGGTTTGTATCGCAAATTGTCGCACATTGTCACTGCGACGGTCTAGACGGCCGCATTGTGGCTTGAGAGTGTAACTCACTGTCGTACATTGTCACTTGTGAGAATTTTTTTAAAAGATTTTCAATGTCGATTTCCTCCCAATCTATAATAGGTACAAAACATTGGATAAAATGTCATAATAAGATCTATAACTTCAACATTTCTTTGACAAAAATATTAAATCTCACTCATGCGAAAAGTTCTGTTATTGATGACTCAGCACTTTTTTTAGTTAAGACACGTTTCGACATAAAACATGCCATTTACATTGTAGGAGTTTAGTAGTTTGATAGAGCTATTGTTGACAGTTTTCTTCAAAATATGCAAATTACGTCACATGACGTCACCATTTTTACTTAATCAGTAAAAGCTCAAGAGAGAACGATCAAATTCCAAATATGTATTACAGAACTATATATAGTTATTGCTTAAGTTATTACATCATGCATACCACTGGGTAAATGGGCAAGGTCACATTAAAGGTTAAAGGGTCAAATTGTAGATGTTATTTCTTATTAACCAATTAAGATATCAATTTTATACAAAATATGTCAGTTAAAAGGGATACCAAACTATAAATAGTAAAAAACATTTTTTAATTAGCATCAGTGCTTTCTATGATACGTAATTTCCGGTAATTCTGGTAGGCAATCAACTTCTCCTGAGCTGTTTAACTCAGAACTTATAACTTAAGGAAAAGACGCCTTTTACAACATAGAAGTACAAAGCAAAATTGTTATTACATTTTAATGATAATACAAATTGCAGATATATAACGTCCCCATCAATGAACACCTCAAAAGAAACCAACAAATTTCAATTCTGTTTGATAGAACCACAGTTCTTATAAAAATCTTAGTACCAGGTATGAAGATGTTAGATCAATGGAAATACACCCAACAGCGGAGAATTAGGGGGGATAGGTGGAGATCCGTGACTGCAGTATGTCTATAAAAAAGTCTATAGTTACTTTAGTTTTGCCATTTAAACGGTGAGATGTGAATGATACGTCAACAGCAGAGGTTTAAAGGGACACAATTAGGAGCAATATTATGCCTGTTATTTCAAAATATCAGTTCAGTTTTTCTTTATATAAAAGTCTTCTAGCAAAGCCATCCCAGCACATAATCTCAGCACCTTGCATACGGCTGTTTAACACCTTGTTACGGCTCCGCGTGTTGGTAAACACAGTCACGTGTATATGTTTGCCATAACAAGGCCGCCTGACCGGAGGTGCGATTAAGAGCCGCTACACGCGATGTTTCAGCCAGCGGGAACATATATTACATTTTTTTGGGCCAAGTCTCACATTGCATCTCCCGATTGACACATGTTGTGGTCGGGCGATGCACATCTGTGTTAATGTTTACACCTGTGATCGCGCCCGATTTACTGTTTTAACATTCATTTACAGGAGTAAGCAAAGGTTTTAGGGCAATATTTTGGCAGGTACAAATCAATTTGAAAGGGAAGAAGCTATTTTTCATGTTAATTCAACATGCTTAATAGATGATTGGGTCCCTTTAACTATAACCCTGTAGTATCAAAGGATCGGTCGTTCTGTGGTAGGTATAGTGTGCTGGTGCCAATGCTGGACTCGTAACTGTAGAGTTGTCCTCTTGTATCTCGTTACATTCTCCCATTAAAACCCTTGGCTGAGGTCTTTCCCACAAATGTACATCCAGGGGGGGGGGGGGGGGAAATACAAGTTCTTGACTCATGCAAGAAACGAAACCATCAGATACGACAGATAGGGGCGACGATATCAGGCTAGAAACGAGACATATATTAGAGTTGGAGACTAAAAGGAGATATCCTAACAGAACCTCCAGCTATAATACCTTACGAACTGGCCACCATCCCGTCCCTGGAACATCCCTCATACCATGCACAGGAACCATTAGTTCCAGAAACCCAAACAAATTCCATTCGTAAGAATTGACTAACTTCATCACAATTCAGTGACAAATGCAGTTCTATTTCACAAACTGTTTTACTCAACATTCAGGAAGATGTCACACGTGAACATGTGTGAACGAAATGCGGGTACGGCAGGCAACACAAAGAAGACACACGTGCAACAAAGTGATAGTATTTGGATTTACATTTGTCGGATGATGCTGTGGCTCTTGCGTTCGAATGATAAGCCAACAGTGATGTTTTCTACCTTATGCGAATCATCACCCCGTCGTAAGCGAGTACTTATATAAATAAGGTGCAATCACAGGTGACCTCAGGGAAACACACATGCTCATTTAGTTTTCCGAAGTACCACAGATGGCGCTAGCTATGCAAACCACACACCCTCGACAATTGAACAATTTTAATTTTTGGGATATACGGGTAAATGCCCTGTGAGATATCTTTTTACTGGTCTCTGCAAGCTGCCTTTAAATAGTCTACGAATATCAGGATTATTTTTCCGGGGAATACAATATGAAACAGTTCAAATGCCAAACAGGATGGGCCGATAAGAAATAAAGAAGATAAATAAAAAAATTCTGGAGCAATTAATCGGGACTCAAGTGAGCAATGCAGAAGAGAAAACAGTGAACCTATTTGTGTAAGGAGTTTGAGTAGGATGGTTTCGAATGATGTGCACTGTACCTCAAAATTTATTTCGGAAAAAAAAATATGGTGTGGACTTTTGATTTGATCAGGGTCAATTTTACTTGTAAATGGGCCAAATAATAAAATCTGTTGAAATGTGCGTTCATGCAAATTAATATGCCACCAATATAACTTCGTCAGTGAAGACATGCTGTACCAAGAATTACACTTGGGTAGTTTTTTCAGTAGACACCAGGTGTCGCTCCTACAGCGGGTGTTCTCGGCTGTTTCTAAAAATAGCTGATCGGAACAAAGCGGCATCTCCGTGTCAGGGCGTTGTTTGCATCTGCTGGGGTTTCGGGTGTGAATACAGCAAGTAGACGGCCTCTTGATAACACATACTATATGTAATTTCCAATGTCTCCAACTGTACAGATCATTATTTAGAACCGAAATTTCCTGGCAAAACACGTTGACCCCTTCCATGATTTTACGGAATAATCCAGGAAATATCGACTTGTTCAAGGTGCTCATTAATTATTCTGGCGGTATCCTACTGTCTGATGCCAAACTAGGGCAATATTTTTTTTCTGTTGACGTTAAAACTCTCCGTTGAATGTTGAAAACTGCAAAGAAATTCCGTGAAAGTATATTTTGTATACATCTTCCGCGGGATGCCCCGTAACGCCGGTCGCAGATGCCACCATTCAGAGGAGAAAAGATTCCAGGCAGGGTGACGTCATTATCTAGTCCCGAAGTGGTTTCTAGGAAACCTTATGGGTATTTGGAGTTAAATACAAAGTCCATCCGTAGGTTATATCTATTTGCATTCGTGATTACATATTTAACATAAGGCATACATATTGTAATAAATAACCGTGTTCTAAATTTGTCATTATTTTTAGAGTTACCACGTTAGGCATGGTTAGTTGTGGCCCTTACCGCCAAACCTCCTTACGGTCCCCCAATCGATAGGTTCAGAAGCAGGCACGTGCCTCGAAGTGGGATTCTTGTCTCATTGGTTACACATGTAAATCGATGCTTATTACATTATTATAATATTGCTCCGTTATTTCACGATTTTTCAGCCGAGAACTCGGCTTTATGCCTGGCTAACAAAAGGAATATTACTTGCTAACTGTATCTGTAAATCGGTGGAAAGGTAGCGGACCTATACAGCTAGGGTGTTGTAGACTTGGACACGGCAGATATCGGTGGGTAGTTGTTCACAGGGCGCTTTTATTTTGGAGCAGCTAGCAAGCAAATCGCAAAATGGGATGTACCATGAGTGCTGAGGAGAGGGCTGCCATGGAAAGGAGCAAACAGATAGAGAAAAATCTCAAAGAAGATGGTATACAAGCCGCCAAAGATATTAAACTGCTTTTATTAGGTAAGTGAAAATTTATGCACTGTAAAATTCGGGCTGAGCAAGCCCCGCCAGAAGCTGGCAGGGCTGTAGTTGTGGTTTGATTTTCACTCTTCTGTCGTGATATTAAATATGCAGCCGCCATGTTTACCGCCGGCCAAGTATTAGGATTTATTCTAATTATTATTCAACATGTCTCTGGCGATCCAAATAACGTATATACCCGAGTTTCACTGGTTTTATAATTACCTGTGTTATTTGTTGATTGTGTGGTACCATGTATGTCCCCTCCAAGGCCCTCTAACCATGATAAATATACTGTCTTTGGCGTCCCTAACACGGCTTATTATTTATCTTTATACAGGTGCCGGTGAGAGTGGAAAGAGTACCATCGTCAAGCAAATGAAGTAGGTGTTATCTCCGTGTTCAACCCCCCACACATACACACCATACACACAGGCCCATCCGATCAGTGTCATACAGCAAATATAGCTCACACACAAAATTATCGATGGTGTAAATAACACACATACCATTTAGTTTATAGAAATGTGCATATTTTTTTTTGTGTCCACAAAGATATATAAATGTATATATATATATATATCCATATATGGAATATTAAGGTTTCACTGAGGTATATTGTTTTACCTTGTGTACTGTTGCCATGGTAATCCTGGAATACACAAGTGCCCCATGGAATACAAACAGTAAGTTGCATGGTGACAAAACAGGTAGGTAGTTCAAACACAACATGAATGTTAGCCTGATTTGACAGACTCAATATTATTAGGACCTGATATCCATGCATTGGTTATCAGGTTATTTTTAGTAATATAAGCCTCAGTTTGTACACAACCAGTTGATTAACAATGCCCCTGTCACCATTGCAAACAGAAGTTCTAGTTGCCCCTCACCCTTCAAAAGTTGGCCTGTTTATAAAATTATGAAACAAAATTCTTGCTCACATTCCCTCAAGTCACCATGGTCTCCAGTGAAATATTGCTCAGTGTTTATGCGTAATGATCAATCTGGTCCATACAAAAATCTTTGATATGTCACTGGTAAAAGGTCAGTATAACTGTTTAATAATAAAGACAAACCATGCAGCATGTACTGTGGCTTATAAGACTGCATATCTCTAGGCATGGACATGAGATCCCGTATATATGGCAGGGCTTCATAATACTTGGTCAGAATAAATCAGGCTACATAGATGGCAGCTAGATGAGCTGAATGACTGTACTCAGTTTCATCTTGTACGAGAAAAGGCTGATGTGCTTGAATATTTAAGGATTTAATCTTTATGGACCCTGCACAACCCCCCCCCTCCCTCCCCCCCCCCCCCCCCCCAACAACAATTGGAATTGGTTATAAGTATGATATGATTAGACTGGACTTGAAGGAATAAAAAGAATAAAAACAAAGACTCAGGCAGTTCCGAAAAGGGTCTTCTCAATCCTTGATATTTGGTTTCCTGCCAGAGAGTTACCTAAACAAGCTTAAAATGATTCTGAATTAACATTCCCTAATTAAGGAGTATTTATACTGTTTAAACTGGCCAAGAAAATATTCATTTGATTGCAGTGAACAGAGACATTTTAGAAGTTATTTGATATAGATAGCCCTGTCCCACTAGAAACTATTTGATAGAGGTAGCCCTGTCCCACTAGAAATTATTTGATATAGATAACCCTGTCCCACTAGTAGTTATTTGATATAGTAGCCCTGTCCCACTAGAAGCTATTTGATAGACGTAGCCCTGTCCCACTAGAAATTATTTGATATAGATAACCCTGTCCCACTAGTAGTTATTTGATATAGATAGCCCTGTCCCACTAATAGTTATTTGATATAGATAGCCATGTCCCACTAGAAGTTATTTGATATAGATAGCCCTGTCCCACTAGAAGTTATTTGATATAGATAGCCCTGTCCCACTCAGAAGACCAAGGAGAACTGGAAAGTGTAAGTGAAAATCCGTTGTTTACACAAGTTGTATATATATGTGTGGTACCCCCACTAGTCCCTGCTGATTGAGTTGTAATATCAGTGATGGCAACATCACGTCCCTAATGTCCATGCAAAAATAAAATCCTTACAGCTTTCATAAATTCATAAAATGTCATCACAGGGTTATTCATCATCATGTCTCATGATCAGGGTTGTTTTTATATATTTTTTTTCGGACAAGGATATCTGTGTATCATCACTGCTGGAATATTACTGAGCTCCAGTGAACCCTGCCCCCACAGTCACATGACAAGTTTACTGTGGTTGTCTTTTTGTTTGTGAGGGTTTCAATTTCACGATTTTCATGAAGGGAAACTATTGTGAAAATAAAACCTTTGCAAATAAGAGGTCACGTCCTTTTGAAGGAAAAGTTGAAAAGTGAAAGGTTGACATTTTGAATAAAAATAGATGGTGTATGTTCAGAAATTTATATTTTAAATTATATCAGATGTGTCCAAATATCGCCATTAAGGAACAGTGTTTTTGTTAAAAATATTTTGTGCACATAATATTTGATACAATTCATGATATAATGGTTGATACCCTGTGTACAGGTCTTTTGTATTGTGACATCGCTAAAACGGAAGCCTAGCCAAAATCTGAAATTCGAGAAATTTTGAACCTGCAAATATGAAGCCAGGCACAGTTTACAGAATGATTGTGTAACTATTCCAGGATATTTGAGCGTTCATTGGCCAATTCAGTAGATTCCTTGTTGCTTAACTCTTCTTCCGATGTTGTTTCAAGAGGTTTTGTAGCTGGCTTAAATAATCCAGTTTGTATTTGCCCCTGGATATGGCATTTAGCCGTGAAGCATCACAGCTAGGCACTAGTGTAACTGTTGCGTATTTGAAAGTTGCTCCTTTTGTTAAATGTTCACACACATTTTGTAAGGACACTCAGATATGTTAAAGTGTTCAGGCTAAGTACCGTAACACCTTTTGTAAAGACACTCAGTTTGTTAAAATCTCTAGGCTAGGTACCGGAACACCTTTTGTAAAGACACTCAGATATGTTGAAATCTCTAGGCTAGGTACTGGAACACCTTTTGTAAAGACACTCAGATATGTTAAAATCTCTAGGCTAGGTACTGGAACACCTTTTGTAAAGACACTCAGATATGTTAAAATCTCTAGGCTAGGTACTGGAACACCTTTTGTAAAGACACTCAGATATGTTAAAATCTCTAGGCTAGGTAGTGGAACACCTTTTGTAAAGACACTCAGATATGTTAAAATCTCTAGGCTAGGTACCGGAACACCTTTTGTAAAGAAACTCAGATATGTTAAAATCTCTAGGCTAGGTACTGGAACACCTTTTGTAAAGACACTCAGATATGTTAAAATCTCTAGGCTAGGTACTGGAACACCTTTTGTAAAGACACTCAGATATGTTAAAATCTCTAGGCTAGGTAGTGGAACACCTTTTGTAAAGACACTCAGATATGTTAAAATCTCTAGGCTAGGTACCGGAACACCTTTTGTAAAGAAACTCAGATATGTTAAAATCTCTAGGCTAGGTACCGGAACACCTTTTGTAAAGACACTCAGATATGTTAAAGTCTTCAGGCTAGGTACCAGAACACCTTCTGTAAAGACACTCAGATATGTTAAAGTCTTCAGGCTAGGTACCATAACACCTTCTGTAAAGGCATTCAGATATGTTAAAGTATTCAGACTGGGTACCAGAACACCTTTTGTAAAAACACTCGGATATGTTAAAGTCTTCAGGCTAGGTACCAAAAAACCTTTTGTAAAACACTCAGATATGTTTAAGTCTTCAGGCTGGGTACTAGAACACCTTTTGTAAAAACACTCAGATTTGTTAAAATTGTCAGGCTATGTACCAGAACACCTTTTATAAAGACACTCAGATATGTTAAAAATTTCAGGCTAGGTACCAGAACACCTTTTGTAAAGACACTCAGATTTGTTACAATCTCTAGGCTAGGTACCAGAATACCTTTTATAAAGACACTCAGATATGTTAAAGTCTTCAGGCTAGGTACCAGAATACCTTTTATAAAGACACTCAGATATGTTAAAGTCTTCAGGCTAGGTACCAGAACACCGTTTGTATAGACACTCAGATATGTTAAAGTCTTCAGGCTAGGAAATGGAACATCTTTTGTAGTTAAGACACTCAGATATGTTAAAGTATTCAGCCCAGGCACCTCAAATCTTTTCATGAAAATGTCCAGGTCAGGTACCTTAAAGTTGAAGTTTAAGAGTCTGGGTGAGCCAGTTTAGTTAGAGGTTGTCAGAATAGGCTGCAGAGTGAGCTATTTTAGTTAAAACTGTTCCGGTTAGGCAGCTGAGCTATTTATATTGAAGTGGTCAAGCTGGTTAACTGGGGTGCTTTACTCTATAAATGTTCATACAAGGGGTCTAACTGGGCATATTGATATGACAGGTGAAAACCTCCAAAAAGTCAAGATCTCCTGATATAGCTCAGATAAAATCTGGAAAATCCAAGTTCTTCTGGATTAGCTCAGGTAAAATGATATGACAGGTAAAAAAATCAGAAAGTCAAATTTTCACAGAATACTTCAGGTATAATGATAGGAAAGGTAAAAAAACACACCAGAAAGTCAAGTTTTCATGGTTTAACTCAGGTATATTAATATGTCAAGGGGAACAGTTAAAATAACTGAAAGTCAAGTTCTCCTGGATTAGCTGAGGTATATTAATATGGCATGTAAAAAACACCAGAAAGTCAGGCCCAACTTGGTTAGCTCAGGTATGATGTTGTGACAGGTATAAATTCACAAAAAAATCAAGGTCGCCTTGATTAGCTCTTGCATAATGATAAGACAGGTAAAAGTCATCAGAAATCAAGTTCTCATGAATTAGCTCAGGTTTGGTGGTACGACAGGTGAAAAGTTAAACCTCCAAAAGGTCATGTTCTCCTGTATTAGCCCAGGAAAACCTGTATGACAGGTGAAAAAAAAAATCAAATTCTCCTGGATTATAAACACAGGGATTATTCTAGGCCCTTTTTAGGGCCGAATTTCTGCCCCTTCCCCCTTGCAAAATTTTTGTTATTTGTACAAAATTCCCCTCTCCAACAACGAAAAGTCCCCCTTACCTATTAAACTACGTTAAAATATTCCCCCATCAGTAAGAAAAGGCCCCAAGTTATAATACCTAGAATAACCCCTGAAACAGGTATACCAATATGACAGGTGACAACACCAGAAAACCAAGTTCATCTGGATTAGCTCAGGTATAAATTATTGCTCCCAGTCTCCACAGCTAAGATAAAGTAAGGATTTCCATCGATGTGAAGTGTGATGGCAATAACTGATCACAGTATTTCCCAAGCTGGTGCAAGAAATCTTGAGTTCAGTCAGTTGCCATTTGAGACCCATAAAACCCGGGTTTACCCAGTAAAACCCACTTTTCTAGGTTTTATGCTTAAAACCCTGGTTTTGCCCAACTCTTTGTATAATAATATGGCAAGTAAAAAGCACCAGAAAGTAAAGTGCTCATGGATTAGCTCAGGTATGGTGGTATGACAGTGAAAACACCAAAATAAATCAAGTTCTCATGGATTAGCTCAGGTATAATATTATGACAAGTGAAAACAACAAAAAAACAAGTTCTCATGGATTATAAATAGGTATAGTGATAATCAGATATGACAGGTGACAACACCAGAAAATAAAGTTCACCTGGATCAGTAAAAAAACACCACAAAATACAAGAAAGTCAATCTCCCATAAATAAACACTGGACCGATTATTTTCAGCTTAAAGTAGATTAATACAAGGAAGGTTTTAGGGATTATTTAGACATGAATTAATCAAATGTTTACCAAATCATTTTGTGATAAATATTTACTGTGAATCTGTGATGGAGATAAACAATTATTTGGTACAGCTACATTTTGTGTGGCTGGGTTATATTGAAGGAAGCTTGGTATTCAAGATCATGAGGAGATCTACTTGAAAAGTTCATGGATGTTTGAAAAGAGTGTGACGTGTCATGTCTCATGTGTATACATCATGTTTGTAGGCTAGAAAACTTTGAAAGATGATCAGATGGTCGGTAAAGAGAATTCTAAAGAAATTTAAGTTTTGGATAACTTAGGGAGGATGTATCTATTTTATATAGATGGTATCTGTGCTGTAACAGTGACATGTTTTCACTTGTAAATATATTAGGCATGTTTGAAGTGAAAGTGATTGAAAAAAAGAAGATGAAAAGTAATGCACTAGGTGCAGAAACTTAATCACATCAAAGTGAAAAAATCAAGTGTTCAAGTAAACATTGGCCTAGAAATAATTAATATTTCCAGAATTAAAGGAAGGTTTTGATGTCATGAGATGTCCACACTACAAAGGAGCTTTTCCACCATATCTATTCTGTTTATATATTGTAGTGGTGGGAGTCGGTTCCTTTTTCATAATCGATCATCGGTTTGAGCAAACCGATCGATGATCGATTATTAATCGGTTCAGACAAATATAAAGAAATATGCAATTATCTGTGAAACTTTACTTCATTTAACCCAGCCCGCATGTCTGAGTAATTCTACCTTACGAATATGAGTTCTTGCCTTTTTAATTTTCCTTTTAATAGTAAGTTATGCTATTCCAAGTATCATTTTAATGAATAATAAAAATCAAAAATTAAACCACAATTTATTAAGTTCTCCGTACTCGCATCTACTGTGTCAGGCTGAGTTACATACGGAAGTTATTTGGTAACAGACTCATTATATGAAATGCGAAACAATGTAAAAAAATGAATCATTCTTGCCTCTAACATAAAAGCATTGTGGAAAAAATCCAAGTCATGATTATGGTGTAATCGATAGTTGCCTTTGGTAATCGAGCGCTTGAAAGTGGCAGCAAACCGACTGACTTTCGATAAAACTCAATGATCGGCCCATCACTAATATATTGACATGTGAATGACTGACATTTTGAAATTTTTGTTGCAATTAAAAAAAAACAGTATGCCAGAAATGCCCAGGGGTCTGATTGCTTCACTCCAGCCAACAGTAAGTCTTACATGCCTAAAATATGAACACCCCCAGTCAAGATCACCCCAGCCCAACAACTTTCAACAAAATATAAAATTAGAGGATTTACTTGCAGTTTTAACATCATTCTTGTAGCTTCAGAAGGCCATTATTATGGCCAAAGAGACCACAATTAGTGTAAAGCATGATAACTGCCTTTAAAAATATTATTAGGCAGAGCAGCTTTTCAACCCAGATGGCAGATTGTCACCATTAAAATACCACAAATTCAGTAAATTCTGAATGTTTATATCATAGAATGTCAGAGCGAGACCCAGCAGCATCATATGATACAGGTCAAACTCAGTACCTGTGAAGGAAAAAGCGTCAGTTAATACTCTAAATGTGTTTTATTTTTAAACATGACATGCACCCAAAAGTAAGTCAGTCAGATCTCGGTCAGATCTATCCAGTTTTCAGACACCTGTGTGGGTGATTTATCTGTTAAAATGGTTCCTGTTAATTCCAGCATTGCTGCAAGCTTCCTGCTGCTAATTACAGAGCACAGTAGGTTTCTGATTTGAGGAAGGTTTATAGTAGCATGTATATAGACATGAAGGCATCTTGATTGATAAATAAGGTTAAACCAAAAAGTCCATAGTCCCCCTGGCCTGCAAAAACCTTTAAGGCACAGAATTAATTTTGTTCAGTGGTCAATAATCTTCATTATTTTATAGTATCCTGCATTAATAATCCAATGATTCAACTATATGGGGGACTGATGACCATAGAATTATGTTTATGCAAGGGGAGAGACTGCGATCTGGTAGAATCAGAGTTTCTACTGGTAGAAGCTACGATCGAAGTCTCTGCTGGAAGAAACCACGATCAGAATCTCTACCAGTAGAAACTCAAATTCTACTGGTAGAGACTCCGATCTCAGTTCCTACCAGTAGAAACTGTGATCGATCCATGATCACCTATTAAGCATACCTTTATCTAAACCTTTTAGGTGTAGCTTCTATCAATGAAAAGAAAATGAACACTTTCATAATCATTAATCATACTTTATTATACACAAGAACACTGCAGTTTCTAAACATCTTTATTCACTGAATTGTACTTTATAATACACAAGAACACTGCAGTTTCTAAACATCTTTGTTCATTGAATTGTACTTTATTATACATAAGAACATTATGGTTTCTAAATTACTTTATTCATTTATAGTTTATTATACATAAGAACACTCTAGTTTCCAAAATTATTATTTCATTCATAGTTTATTATACATTAGAAC
This sequence comes from Sipunculus nudus, assembly GCA_026874595.1. Classification (NCBI taxonomy): domain Eukaryota; kingdom Metazoa; phylum Annelida; class Sipuncula; order Golfingiida; family Sipunculidae; genus Sipunculus; species Sipunculus nudus. The sequence goes on from CM049316.1 coordinate 47,096,584, forward strand.
ACTTAGACCAAAAAAAAAAAGAAATTTCCAGGTATAAGGCAAAAAAAAAGGTTTGGTTCTCAGGCACTTTTTTTTCAGAAATCAGTGCAGGCGGGCGGTATTTTATTTTTGACCTTTTTTTGTATATTTCGATAAAAATGTCATATGATCAGGGAAAAGCATGAAAATAATTTTTTTGCCAAACAGGTAAAAGAACTACATAAATTGTATTATTTATGTTCTTGAAAGATAAAATCAAAATAAAAATTTTTGATGGGGAGGGGGGGCTAAAATTGACGTGGGCAGTGCCCGAGAACCATACCTTTTATTTTTTTTCGCCTTAGGTTTCCAAACTACTTAATTCATTCATAGTTAATTATACATAAGAACTCTCTGGTTTCTAAACTACTTATTTCATTCATAGTTTATTTTTCATATATGAACACTTTGATTTCTAAACTACTTAAATCTTTTAATGCAGAGTTTACTTATCACAAGAACTTTATATTGTAAGACATATCTAAACATCTTTATCATTAAATGCACTTTTCTACACGCTGGAACACTGGTTTCTGAACTATATCACAACTTGTCATTTATCAATGACACAATGAAAGCTTAATCAATAAATTCTTTTGAACAGATGATGGGTGACATTTTGTTGAACGTGAGAGTCCTGTCTTCTTATATTTACATCTGTTGGTGATGCAGCTTCATTTTAAGTATGAAACAATTAAGTCACATATTTAATTGTAACAGCCAAAACAGAGTTTTGCGGATACTATGTTTTCAGCCTGCCACGGCCGCGGCGTATGTGTCCGGAGAACTCCTCCATAACCGCTGGGCGGAATTTTACGAAACCTGGGATTATGTTCGGGTCACATGTGAACTGCTGCGCCCCGATTTTGTTTTGACCTCTGACCTTTCCTCTACGCTTTGTGTCCGTTTGTGCGTCTGTTTCCACACATAAACCCACATATCTCGAAACGGTTGACCGATCAGGAAATTTTTTTTTGCACAAATGTAGCCCTTGAAGAGCTTTATAACATACACAAAAAATGGTGGCGCCACCTGCAACCATGTTTGCACAGTGTCCATCTGTTCGTCTGCCTTGGGGTAAATCACTCATATCTCTGCAGTGGTTTGACTAATTCACCTGAAATTCGGCATGCATATACATCCTGGATAGCTTTTCTGAATTTATGACAGGTGGCGCCACCTACATTCACGTTTACGCTGCAGACATCCAAGCTCATATCTTGGGAACTGTTTGACCGATTGGGCTAAAATTTTGCATGTGTATAGATCTCACATAGCTCTTTATCATACGCAAAACTGGTGGCGCCACCTGCAGCCATTTTTGCACAGTGTCCATCTGTTTGTCTGCCTTGGGTTAAAATCACTCATATACATGTAGTGGTTTGACTTATCTGCCTTAAATTTTGCATATTTATACAACTTGGACAGCTTTCTGGATTTTGTGGTAGGTGGCGCAATCTACAATTGGCTGCAGACATCCATGCTAATATGCAACACTTCACTCTATTTCCCCTTGCCACTCAATCCATGCAATTCACCCGTTCCACTCTGATTTAGGCGGATACACGTAGTCGCTTGTCGACTACCCGTATTCTAGTTTTTAAATATACCCCTTAAACAATATGTTTTGACTGTTTTTTTCTACCCAAATTTGTGACTTTTCTTCTTATGACCCTTTTTTTACAACCATAGAAACTTGTTTCAGGATTGCACCAACATTGTTAGAGTTCCTGTCAGTAGAATTGAAGTTCCTGCCAGTAAGATTGCAGTTTCTACTTGTAGGAACTGTGATTGGAGTATCTACCAGTAGAATCAGGGTTTCTACTGGTAGAGATTCTGATTTTAGTTTCTACCAGCAGAGACCCTGATCGTAGTTTCTACCAGTAGAAACTCCAATTCTACCAGATCGTAGTGTCTACCTTGACATTTATATATAAATATGATATTTACAGAAGAGCAACATTAGTTTATCAGTGAATTAGATAAAACATGCTGGAGTTGTTTATATAAAATAATGTAATTCTGATTTAGTTTGCAGAGGACACGTGCACAATTTACCTTTTAATTTATAATTATTTTAAAACTGTTCAGATCAGAACATCTTAATCTGAAATGGAAGCTTGGTATGAATCAATGTCCATTTGTGAAATGACAGTATTTCAGAGGGGTTAATAAAATATTATCCTAGCAGTTTTCCCTAAGGACATAATAATGGACTAATTGTAACACGGATAGTATTTTACTTTTATTCCTCTGTTTCTAATGCTTATTTACAGAACACACTAGTTAAAGGGTGAGAACACAAAAGTATCAGCAATTTATTTGGATACAACCCGGATTAACAAATAATACCTAATTAGTAATGTTGATTGCTGTCAAGCTAATTTGGTTATATCAAACCATTCAGACATGACTACCAGCCTGCCAGTGGGTTGGTACTTGTGGGGTCAGTAAGATTTCATTTTTGTTTGGATGTTAGAGATTATGAATGATTTAGATTGATTTAACAGTATAAACTTAGTAGTTTTAGACTGTTGTAGAAAGGATCCATGATAAGAGGCAGACAGAATATTCCAGTAGTTAACTGTAATTCAATTACAAATCAGGGACCTTTAAATGAGTTTATGAAAACAAGGTATAAGGAAGAGCTGTGAAACCCCAGTTATGAGTTGAGCTATACAGTAGCATTGTTCTCATTGGTAAAACTGTGTGATGTATTGGTGATGTAACAGTATTTCTTTGTCAGATGTCAGCACAGAAATATTGTCCATTTGTGGCAGTGTTTTGATTTGTTTGCTGGAGACAGTTGACTGTTTGGTGACTGGCATGCTGGATCATGTGGCTGTGTGAGCCTTGGTTGCCAGCACTGGAACAGGCTGTCAATAACTCAGAAGGAGCACAAAATCAATGACTGTCAGCCCCACGCAACGTGTTCATTCTCGCTGTAACCAAGACTACACTCCCTCCATGGTCCACTGTCAATGCAAAAGCTGCAGTGTTTAGTCTCAGCGAAAGGTCAAAGGTGAAACAGCATGGATCAGTCTCTCTGGAGCCAGATACCTTAACTCCATTCTTTTCTTCAATGCTAAATTAGCATAATCATTACACATTTATTAGATGGCATTTTGTTGAACATGTTTGACACTTTGAGTATTACCAATATAATTTTTGCCCAGTCTGTTGCAAACTGTCACGAAAAATGCACAATTTATGACACCAATGGGTATACCTTTTTGAGTGGAAATTGAAAAAATAATATGGGTGATAAGCCAGTTGTTTGACCTGTAATAATACTTATGATGTTGTATGTTAAAAAATATTGTATGAACAAGATGATTCGCCCTCTATTTGGCAAGACCATTTGCCAGATATCTTGTTTAGGAAAGGGTATGGTGTTTTACGCCATTGATTGTAGAACAATCACATCCAACAATGGGAACATTGGGAGCAGATTTGAAAGCCTGCCAGAGTAAATAATTTTGATTCATGTGCTGTTTGGTGGAAACTTGAACATTTACTGTTTTTGACAGTGACCCATGTAACAACTTAACAGGCTGGCTGTGACCTTTGCTTGTTTCAGTTCACCCACAGAGGCAGTAAAACTATATTTCCACTGAATTAATGTTCATGGGCTTTTTGTTAAGCACATCATATCGTGCAACATAGCTGAGCAGAACTAGATTAATTCTGTTACATAGCACATGAACTTTTTATCTCTGACATCTGTATCCCATTGCCATTAAAGTGTTCCCTCTATATATATATATATATATATATATATATATATATATATATATATATATATATATATATATATATATATACAGTTGTATATAGTCATCATTTGTTGCAAAAACTGATGGCAGAGTGCTCGATGATTGAAAAGAGCATTTCTATTTTGTATAGAAAGAACTAAACTTAACAAAATGAAATGCCTGCAGAAAAACCTAGTTTAGTTCATTCTATATATATATATATATATATATATATATATATATATATATATATATATATATATATATAATTATCAATAAAATTGAAAAAAAGAAAAGGCTGGAACATTGAAGGATTTGCATGTGGTACATACTATTTTCATTAATAGTCATAATGAGGAGACACAAAGGTAATACATAATTCATACACTGTGGACATGTAGCACAGCATTGTGTTCCCCCACTTTCTCCCCCATAATCTATACATCATATGAAAGCTTATTTTAGTAGAATAATGGTCTGAGTCTCTCTGACTGTAGATTAATAACTGCCACCTTAGACTAACCTTGTGCACATGATAACTCAAAAAATGTTTCACTAATCTTTTTTAAACAGTGCAAATTTGGTAGAAAAGGATGAGACAATGAAGCCTCTCTAAAATGGGGTCATGACCTGTACTATGATATTGGCCTTGACCTCAAATAGATCCAGTTTTAGTGAAAATATCACAAAACTGTGAAAATAGAGAAAATATCAGAAAAGCTGCATCTTTGTCCTAAAATTAGTTATAATCAGATTGCTAGATATCTTGGATAGCTTTTTTTTTCCATTTTCACACAGTTAAATATCTTCATCACTGCTTGGTGAAAGTATCATTACCGATATGATTTAAAAAAATAATTGACTGATTTCTCTTATATAGTGCACATACATCGATGTAGATCATAGAATGAAGAACCTAATTGACCTTGGGGTCAATGGTCAAGGTCACAGGGCACACTTTCATGAAAAGCTTGTTGAGGCATTTTAAGCGAAACTTTCATCCCAAACCTTTCACCTTTAACATAAAGCTCACTTGCAGTTAGGGGGAGATCCATGTTGATTTAAAGGTTGAGGTGACAGAACCCCCTGCTTGAACATAATTGTTGATGCATTTAAAGCCAAACTTTTCATACCAAACATTCCATATTTAATAGATTTCTCATCAATAGGGGAAGAGCTCTGTAGATTTTGAAGTCAAGGTTACACATGCATGTAGAAAAAAAGAAAACTAAACTGCATAACCCACTCGGTTTGTGTAACCCATTTCGAATGTTTTAGACGATTAAGATAAAAATGAAAACTTCATTTGTATTTTCTAATGAGCATTCACCATTAAAAGGGACATTTGCAGAGGGTAATTGATGTTGTATTCTGTTAAACATAAAGTTTATTAACATCAAATCAGCTGGCAAGATTGGTAAATTAAAAAGTAACTTAAATACATTTCTGAGAATTTCAGCTTATTTTAATGCTATGTTCATGATAATTCAGCTAATCCTTTAATAATCATAATGCCAAGTTGTGAAAGAAAACAAATCAAATATAGAACACCCCAGACTGTATAACTGTTTTAACAAAGTGTAAATATAATAAAAACACCTGTTCAAAATGTTTTAAAAGAATGTAGGATTTAAAAATGAAAATGACTGTCTATTAAACAGACTATATTTTAGGCACTCTGACAATAAAATTACACTGTAAACCTTTCTCTGGTTTCTTTTAATTTGTCATAAACTACCTCATTAAAAAAAATTTAAACATACATATGGCCTCCTCTTAAAAATTCCTTGGTTTCACACTGACAGATGTGAATGAAGATTTAAAATAAACTTATTTAGATTTATAGTGTGTATGTGTGGATAAAAAATTCAAATCTTAAATCAATCAATACAATATTTGTTTAATATTAAATTATTTAAATATTTAAAGCATAAATCTTTTTGACTTTTTCATCCTTTGCTGACACGTTTATAATTCACAGCTTGTTTGGAGAAATGTGCGATGTGACATCAGTCCAGTACACCTGCATCAAGAGCTGAAATTCAGATATGCCTGCCAAAACTGTGTGTGGACGGGCATATGCATGAGTGGGATTGTCAACTGAAAAAAGTTCTGTGGAACAGCTTTTTATTACAAGGGGTTGATAATTTATAGAAAGTGGATACTGGATAAATCTAAAAAAATGTTCCACTGGAGAATTAAGCAGCTCCTTCCAGGCTATGAACGTGGCCAACTCTGTGAATGCCACCAAACATCTTGGGTGCAAGTGTTATCACAGGGAGCATTGGGCATTATGGAAGTCAGTGTTGTTACAGGTAGCATCAAACATCCTGGGTGTCAGTGAAATCTCAGGGAGCAGCAAACATCCTGGGTGTGAGTGTTGTCACAGGGAGCAGCAAACATCCGGGGTGTGAGTGTTGTCACAGGGAGCAGCAAACATCCGGGGTGTGAGTGTTGTCACGGGTAGTACCAAACATCCTTGGTGTCAGTATTATCACAGGGAGCACCAAACATCTTGTGTATCAGTGTAATCACAGGGAGCACCAAACATCCTTGAAGTCAGTGTTTTCACAGGGGGCACCAAACATCCTGGGTGTACAAGTTATCACAGAGGGCGCTGAAGCCATGGGAGCCATGGTTAAGCCATGAGCCATGGTAAAGCTGTAGTTTTCTTTCCACCAGCTTGTTTATCTGGTGTCTGTTTTGGCAGTGCGGGCAGTTTCTTCCACAGTGCTGGCACTGTGTCTGGTTCTGTGGAGTTTGACTGGTTTCTTGGGTTAACAGGAATGCTGATATTCTTTTACTCTTTCTGGCTTTGGGAGAACTTGAGCGGTTTATATATCTGGTGCTGAGTATTGATAGGGGCTATGTAAAAACAAATATCCTGAAACACGTGATGCTGGTGTAGCGTTAGATGCAAATAATCATCATAAATGTGGGTGGGGCTGTTAAACCTAGTAAATAGGAACTAATAATAACTAAAAATTGACTAAACTCATAATATAATTTTATTAAAACACAAAAGTAAGTTGGACTTCTGTACCCAGCCTGAAGGATAGGCATGCTATAATTTAAAGACAGTTGTGTAGGAAAGAAGCCTTGTCTAAAAATAAATTGAGCAAAAATTTACAAGATTGTATGTGGATGGACAGGCCAGGGGATGAAGCTTATTGGGGTCATTTGGCCTACCATGATTTATTCTGTTGGCTATTTAAAAAAAAATTCATGAGGTCACACAGGCATGGCTTTAGGGATTGTTCAGTGTTCATAAATTTAGTGTACACATCAGTCACAGTAAGCATTATTCATCATGTTAACTGATTTATTTTATTATTATCTCTATTACTTTCCTGATGATAATTCATGATTTTAATGAATATGCTAAATATGGGGATTGGAAGTTAAGAGTCTGAAATACTTTGGAGTTGACATGATCCATATGAAATGTAGGAGTAAATTAATATTGAAGTCATTTTCACTGATCATTGAAAAACATCTCCTTGTAGACGCATGTGCTACCTCTATGTTCAATGTGATTCCTTCCATAAATATTCATAACACTGTATGACTCGCCAGTTAGTTGATACAGGATGACTCACCAGTTTGTTGATACTGGCTGTCTCACTGGTTTGTTGATACTCAATGACTCTGTAGTTCTTGATACTGGATGACTCATGGGTTTGTTGATAATCGGTGACTCATAGGTTTGTTGATATTGGATGGCTCCCTGTTTGTTGATATTGGATGACTCGCATTTTTTTTTATACTGGATGACTCACTGGTTCGTTGAGACTGGATGAGTCGCAGGTTTGTTGATATTGGATGGCTCCCCAGTTTGTTGATATTAGGTGACTTGAATGTTTGTTGATACTGGATGAAACTCCTACATTTGATTGTATCTCCAGACAAAGTCGGGGGATACTATGTTTTCATGCCTGTCCCACCGCTGCAGCTGCATATAAATCTTGTTGGGGCGATAACTCTAAAAATATTTCACGGATCTCTACCAAACTTGGTATATGTATAGATATGGATGAGAGGACGACGCCTATTTAAAATGAGGTCATGACCTTTATTAGGAAAGTGTCCTTAACCTTGAATAGGTCCAATTTAGGGGAAATCACACAAATTCTTAAATATCTCAAGAAATCTTGCATGGATTGATCCCAAAATCAAGTTGATCAAAGATCATGGATAGGGTTGTCATGTTCCAGAAACTGGTGGCACCACCTATCAATCTTTGCTTGTTTTTGAGCCTTTTAATACCCCCAAAATTGCCACTTGACAGTACTGTGAGCATTATAAGTAAAAAACTAATGGATAATGCATAAACATAGATATGGGTTATGGGATGATGTTTATTGAAATTGGGGTCATGGCCTTTCCAGTGAGAGTGGCCTTGACCTTGAATATTCCCATATTTGGTGAAATTCACACAAAATCTTTAATATCTCAGTAAGGGATACATAGAATGATCCAAAAATCAAATTGACCGAAGATCTTGGATAGCTTTGTCTTTTGCAGAAGACAGGTGGCGCTACCTTGTGTCGTTTTCTTGTTAAAATGATGTTAACGCAATAACTGTGTAAGAATTTGAGGTACAGTCACCAACCCCACAGATTTGATGCATCTTATCAATGGCTAGGTAAAGTTCGAACATGGATGACCTTGATGCATTTTTTCAAGGTCACACCAGCGATAATGCTAAAATGATATTAGGGCAATAACTCAAAAAGAATTTGTGGTACAGTACGTCACCAAACCTACAGTTTAGATGCATCTTATCAAGGGCTAGGTCAAGTTCGAACATGGATGACTTTGATGCATTTTTAGCTCAGCTGACTATAAGTCATCTGAGCTAAAGTCGTGGTCCATTGTCCATCGTCCGTCCGTCTGTCCGTTAGTCCGTAGATGTGGCACGTTTTGAAACCGTAAGACCTAGGAATCCAAAATTTGGCATAATGTTAGATGTCCCCAAGATCTCCTACCAAGCCGAAAACTGGGTCTTTGCTACTTCATTCCTTTTTGAAATTAAGGAAAAACCTCAATTTTTTATTAAAAACCTATTTTTACACTTCAGGACTGCCTAATTTCAAAACCACTCATCTGTTTTTCCTCATATTTACCATAATTATTCCTCTATATAGTTCCTATGGACGTGCCAGAAATTATGTCTGTATTATGTAAATTTGTAAAGTTATGGGCCCAAACATAATGCATTGTGTAAAAAATCAGGAAAGATATTTGATCACTTAACACAAAATATGTTAAAGCTATAAACTTTTTTTTCCAGTAATATAACTTTAATTAATCAAAATTAAATTGTATACCCAAAATTAGATCAAAATCTTTTAAATTTTTTTAAATATTAACAAAAATAAAAAATTGGTACCTTAAATTTTGCCCAATTTTGACCATGGCACGTTTTTTCCTGTGAGTACTGTGGATTTAATTTTCACAGCATGTTTTTTTTAGCATTTTGTCTGTAAACACCAAAAATTTGAAACCAGTTGATCAAAAACTGTAGATTTTATTCAAGTTTTCAAGCACCATGTAACATATTGTTTACATCAAGCTAGTGTCATGCAGTTTGCAAGTGCTCATCTCCCCAGCTTCAGCTCTCAGTTCCTAAAATTTGGCATGCAATTAGATGTCTCAAAAATCCCCTACCATGCCAAGAATTTGGTCACTAGGACTTAATACCTTCGAGATATTAATGAAAAACTTTCATTTTCCCATTAAAAACCCATTGTTACACTTCAAGACTGCCTAATATCAAAACCACTGATCTGACATTAATCATATATAATATACATATTTTTCTATACATTCTCTATCCACATGCCAGAAATGATGTCAGTATTGCGTAAAAGTTATGGGCCCAAACATAATGCACTTTGTAAAAAATCAAGAAATATATTTACTCCCTTAATAAGAGGATTGCTGAAGCTAGAGATTTTTTGTCAGGGATGTAACATTATTTTGTTCAAGATTCAATTGAATACCCAAAATTAGTTCTGAATTTTTCAAATTTTATAAGTTATTAGTATAAATATAAAATTAGTACCATAAATTTTGCCCAACTTTGACCATGGCATGTTTGTTTCCTGTGAGCACTGTTGATATAATTTTCATATCATGCACACATAAAGATTTCAGCTTTTTAGTGAAAAAAGCTGAAAGAAATTGGCCAAAAATTGTAGCTTTTATTAATGTTTTTATGAGACCATGTCAGATCTTGGCTCTCTGTAGCACCTCTTGAGTCACCTGTATGTTGACCTTGTTGAACTTTTAGCATATTATGCATGCTTGAGGCGAGGCATAAACTGGGGCTCCAGGCAGCTTATTATATAATGGCCAGCCACAGTTGATCCAGGTGTCCAACCCAACTCATCTAGTAGTTTTAATCAACAACATAACAATAAACAATAAATTAATAAATTTTTATTGGTTTTTAATAACAAATTAAAGAAAAATAGAAAAGGAATTTGTTAGTTGATAATAACAGGAAATTAACTTGCAGTTACCGATGATATAAGAATCTTGTATCGATGGATAGAATGTCACGTATTCCAAATAACACCATACAGTCACCTATGGTATTTTTCAGTTCAATTTTAATGATAAAAAAGTAAATCATATTATTCATTACTAATCATTAGGGATCATATGAAGGAAATTAATGATAGACAAAGATGCAGTTGATAATATTATTATCAAGATTCCTACTGTGTCTATAGTTAGTACATTGATGTGAAATTAGTCCAAAGTGAATATATTACATTTTTTTTTAATATAAATAAAAGCCATTAAACCAGGTACTTATGATCATTATTTAAATGTGTGAATTTTGTATATTCTGGATTCTAAACATCATTGTTTGGTGAAAACTGAATAAATACCAGACATGGTGTGAATACTTTGCAATTGTATTTAAACACAAATATGAATATGTACTCTATTATAAAATTTCTTTCATAAGAATGGGAATTCAGGTAAAAATGAAAGTATATGAATACCAGTGCAAATACTTTCAAAATGTATTAATGAATGCATTCATGAATATATTCTTTAAGATTATTTTAATAATCATTTCAGTTATATTTTATTTGAAAAAATTATACTATTCTCTTATTATTTTTAATAAAAATTATATTTCGGACAATATTAGTAATTTTTTTAATAAATAGTTAAACTCATATTATATGTTCTGCTTATAAGTTATATGGCCAAGTCAAAATCTGTGTGACAATCGCACTCCATTTGTTAATAAAATAAATGAAATTCATCCTCTTTCCTGTCTCCAAAGGTACTAACAAAATCATACATAAGCTAAACAACAACAACTCATAATACAGCTTATTTTTATTACCACATAAAACCAGCATGTGCCTCATTTCTAAATCATTTTTTTTATCATATATAACAGCTGAACGCCGTGACCCATAGGTCCCTTGTTTCAAGGTCACAGCAGCGATTATTCTAAAATGATATTAGGGTTATAACTCAAAAAGTATTGGTGGTACAGTCACCAAACCTACAGATTAGATGCATCTTATCAAGAACTTTCAAGTTTGAATATGGATGACCTTGATGCGTTTTTCAAGGTCACAGAGGCAATAACGCTGAAATGATTTTAACTTTAATAACTCACTGAGGGATGCGTGGATTGGTCCAAAAATCAAATCGGCATAAGATCTTTGATAGCATTGTTTTCTGCAGAAAACAGGTGGTGCCACCTTTTGTTGTTTTCTTGCTAAAATGATGTTTAAACGGAATAACTTTGTAAGAATTAGAGGGACAGTCACCTTACCCACGAGTTAGATGCATCTTATCAACGGCTAGGTCAAATTTGAACATGGATGACCTTGATACATTTTTTCAAGGTCACAGTAGCGATAATGTAAAAAATGAAATTACGGCAATAACTCAAAAAAAAATTGTTAGCACAGTCACCAAACTTACATGTAAGATGCATCTTATCAAGGGCTGGGGGAAAAGGGGGGGGGGGGGGTTAATTGTCTGGGGATACTATGGCACCTGCGATGCAAATATATCGTTTTTAAAGCAGAACTTTCTGTGGAATAATGTGTATCTTACAGCATCATATGCTGGGATACCCAAACATTGGGTCTGGCCTCTTCTCTGTGACTCTTGGTTCAATTACCACACTGCTGTCTCTTCAGATAGATTCTTGTCTTGGCACTGTCTTCAGGGTTTCAAAAATTGCAGATGCATTCACCTGCGACCAACTTTTTTATACACTCAAACCCAGATGTCACAGGTATATTTTAATGTCTTATCAGATGATAATGCAATTTCTCACAGCCCATGACACTACAGTATACTGGTCATTGTTATGATCAGAAGTATCACATCATTTACAGTAACATTTATTTTGTAACACTTGAATGTACAAGTTCTTACTGACTAGAATAATTCAGAAACATGGTAAAGGCATAATATTTGGCATACAGAAATCCAGTCACACACCCATTTTCATATATGATATGTAATTATTTTTTAGGAACAAAGAGATTTGATTAAGATGAATGTTATAAAAAGGTTGGCATATAACGTGGGGGATCTGGTAGTAACAGCATGTCAGATATACAAGAGGGTTGGCCTTGAGCTGATACCTAGCACACCTGGATAGCAGGCAGCAGAGTTGGAAGGCATGTGATTAAGTAGGACATTTACTGAGGTGAAGGAAAGAGAGATGAAATGGGAGCATTTGAGGAAAACCAAATTGCAGTTGGTTGTAGAGGTCCATACAGAGCCTTACTGAGTGTGGGGCAGGCTGGCTGGCTGATCAGGTCCAGAAAATTGCTGGCTGGACAGGATAGGGCAAGCACAGGTAACCAGGCATGGACCAGATTAACGCCCACAGGGTCATCTGGTCCACCTGTGGTTAACCTTCAGGGCTGCCAACCACAGCATTTAAAATGGGGTAATCATTTGAGCAACAGCTGCTTGGTTTTATACCCTAGGGTTAAAGTTCTAATGGGTAAAACATTGTGTGGCAGGCCACATAAACTTAGGAGTGTTATGGTTGGCCTGGGTTACCTGGAAGGATATGGAAGAACCATTCAGAAATTTACATGAGGAACTCTTGCTACCTTTAAATGTATGTGTTGTGAAAAATAAGAAAAGAGCCATTATAGACAAGCCAAAAACTTGGATTTGTTTCCACTGTTTTGTAGGTTATTTACATAAATGGCTGATAGTGAGATGAATATAACCTTTTATGGACAGCAGTAATATTAGGAATGTCCGTTCTTCCTCTGACTTTCATTAGAGCCTCATTTGTAGTAGCCTCATACTTATGTAGAAGGCTTTATGAGTAAACATGACAATGATTTGAAACATATTTTTTTCTCTGTAGCATGTCAGAACAATGCAATTTGCCTATTACAGTTGTTGTCATTTCACCATGGTTATGACCTCAGTATGGATTTTTCTTGTTTGAAATAGGCTGAGTTCTCATGTGACATGCTCTGCTTGACTGCTGCTGCCGTTGGTTAAAAATCATTAGGTTCATACTGTTAAAACAGATCTGACGCTCACTGTTAAATGGATCTGCAGGAGACTCTGAAAACAGATCTATAACTGTGTTTCTTTGTCTCCTGAGCAAGAAAGCTGTATCATTGCTGGTGACAACCACACTGAAAGGACAAACAGTAGTAAGATATGATATGCTTCTGCCTCAGCGCTACATTGACTGCTGGCAAGCTTGTCTTAGGAACATTTTCATCTACTGTATAGCCAGTACTGTATAACCACTTGCTTCAAATAAAATCTCAATTTACAATACAGTCTCTTTTCCCTCTTTGCATTCTTTATTTAACTGGTTGTTAGATTTCCACTTTTTCTTAAACAGATACTGTGGTATGTTGATTACTTTTGTTCGCTAACTTTTTGTAAACTGTCTGACTGGCTGGCCTTTGGCATGACATAAAGCATACCTGTTAGATCTATTAAGTTTTTGCTTAAAACCCAGACAGGTCCTCATGAAATCTTTTTTTACCACATTTTGTTTGTGTCAAATTGTAGTTGATTACTAACATGCACTGAATGTCAGTGATGGTGATGTATATAACATGAAGGATGACATTAAAGCCATAACATCTGGCCTAAAATGAGCTCATGCTGTTTTTATTTATATTTAAAATGACAGTTATACAGGAAGAAACCACCCCATTTGCAAACATTGCCTATCATCATGTTGTAAAAATATACATTCAGAATTTTTAAGCACAAAACTAGCATTACAGTATGGATTTGTTTGTAATAGGTCTTGCAAAAATGGATCACCTTGGGGCTCATACACTTGACAATCTTTTTAGTAATGTTTTTAGTTTAATGTGTACCATGATAAAGTACTCTCACAATTAAGGTACTGATTCCCCTAAAACATGATACAGTTGCAATTAAATACAGATGTACTTAAAAGAATACACTACCCACTGTGGAATATACAGATAATCAGGAAACAAGCAGTGACTCCTGTTCTTCTCAGGTAGAAGGTAATATGTCTACACATGCAAGCTTCTATAAACATATAAGCCACAATTTATTTGAAGGAAGTTCAGTGATTGTAGTTTCCTGGATGGGACTGATTAAAAATAACTTTCAGAATGGACAGGCTGAAATTAAATCCTAGAAACATCAATTCACAGAAGGCAACAAGGCATGCTCCAAACATTTGCTAATAAGGAAGCCTCGTTTCCAAGAACTGGCTGCTGACATTTTGTGGAAGGAGCACACAGCCGCTTAAGTAATTTTGCAGAAATTTTCCAGAAAGAACAAAATGAAATTAAATTTAAAAAATAAGTGGAAAGTAAATCCATATCAGGAACTGAAGTTCTCTGAAAATAATAACAAAAATATATTATTAAATAAAGTGCAGGCTGACAGTGGTTCTGAGAAAAGAAAACAAAACCTTTTATCTTTGTTTGTCAATATTTTCAAGTTTTATGTATTTTGAAATTAATGAAAATGAATGAAAATGATGTTTTTTCTGCAGTTAGCCATCCTTTAAAAGCTTGGTTTTAAGAAAGGATATATATCTCAAAATCCATCTGAAAGAAAAAACAATAAAAAAGGAGATACTGTTTCCAAGAGTAGGTTATTTTTGAGTTCAGGTATGCTCTCTGAAAATTAACAAAATAACCATCTTCTTAATCAAGTATATGTATAAGGACAAAAAAACTGCTTATTGATGTTAAGTCAAAATAAATATAAGGATTCCTGCCACCATTATTTTTCCTGTGATTGCTTACTTTATATTACAGTATGGGAAAATACAACCAGTCTCTTTATTCTAGACTCATCATTTCCAGAGCAAATCACGTGCTTCTTTTTTCTCTTGTGATATCACCATGCATAAATCAAACTCACAATGTCTTGCCAGTTTTGCCAAGGGCATTTCATGTTGTTGTTTGTCTTGGCGGCATAACAAGGCCTGCTGATCACAGTGGGCATTATATATCCATGTAACAGCAATAGAAACCACAAAATCTTTCACAACGTGTTAGCCATGCTTGTGTGAGAAAAAAAATACATAAGTGCAACAGTGGTCCAGGTTTCTCACTCATGCAAAAAACCTTGAGTGTTTCATGTGTCAGAAATACTGACAAGTTTTGGTATATAATATGTGATGTTTTAGTTGGTGCTGGACAGTTGATGAACAGACATGGTCCCAGCAATTTTGAGAGTATAGATGATTGACTGATGAAGTATTCTATTGAAAATAACAATTGTTGTTACTCCTGTGTACAACTGGCTATCCAAGCTGAGGTGTTGATGAATCCTAAGCTGCCTTAAACTTCAGGTTAAAAAAAATAAATTCTGGCTACAGGTACGTTCCCCCCTTTAAGTACAATGTCTAACTCTAACCAACAGTTTATACTAAAAAAACCCAATTAATGGTTAGCTCAGCTGACTATAAGTCATCTGAGCTTCAGTCATTGTCCATTGTCCTTCCATCCATCCATTAGACTGGCACATTTTGAAACTGTTTGACCTACAAATCCAAAATTTGACATGCTGTTCGATGTCCCCAAAATCTCCCACCAAACCCCAAATTGGGTCACTGCGACTTCAGTCCTTCGAGAATTAAGGAAAAATCTCAATTTTCCATTAAAAACCTATTATCACACTTCAGGACTGCCTAATATCATAACCACTTGTCGGATTTTCATCTTATTGTATCCGCCAAAACAAAGTTTTGCGGATACTATGTTTTTCACCGGGTTCCGCCGCCGCTGCCGCGTTCGTTTCCAGAGAACTCCTCTGAGACTATTGAAGGGATTTTTCCGAAACTAACACCAATTATCGGGTCACATGTGAACTGGTGCCTAACCAATTCATGTTGACCTCTAACCTTTCCTCTTTGCCCAGCATCCACTTGTGCGTATGTTTCCACACATAAACCCACATATCTTGGGAACCGTTTGACCGATCAGGAAAAAATTTTTTGTACAAATGTAGCCCTTGGATAGCTTTATAACACACAAACAATGGTGGCGCCACCTGTTTGCACAGTGTCCATCTGTTCGTCTGCCTTGGGTTAAAATCACTCATATCTCTGCAGTGGTTTGACTAATTCACTTGAAATTTGGCATGCGTATACATACTGGATGGCTTTCTTGATTTTATGACAGGTGGCGCCACCTACATTCACGTTTACACTGCAGACATCCAAGCTCATATCTCGGGAACAGTTTGACTGATTGGGCCAAATTTTGCATGTGTATAGATCTCAAATAGCTCTTAATCATACGCAAAACTGGTGGCGCCACCTGTTTGCACAGTGTCCATCTGTTCGTCTGCCGTGGGATAAAATTACTCATATCTTGGCAGTGGTTCGACATATCTGCCTAAAATTTTGCAGGTTTATACATCCTGGACAGCTCTCTTGATTATATGACAGAAGGCGCCACCTACATTCTAGCCTCCACTGCAGACATCCAAGCTCATATCTCCGGAACCTTTTGACCGATCAGGCCAAAGTTTTGCATGTGTATAGATCTCACATAACTCTTTATCATACACAAAACTGGTGGCCCCACCTGCAACCATTTTTGCACAGCGTCTGTCTGTTTGTCTGCCACGGGCTAAAATCACTTATATACATGTAGTGGTTTGACTTATCTGCCTTAAATTTTGCATATGTATACAACTTGGACAGCTTTCTGGATTTTGTGGTAGGTGGCACAACCTACATACACATTTCGGCTGCAGACATCCATGCTAATATGCTACACTTCACTCTTGCCCCTTGCCACTCAATCCATGCCTCACTTCACCTGTTCCACTCTGATTTTGGCGGATACACGTAGTTGCTTGTCGACTACCCGTATTCTAGTTTACCATAAATATTCTACTATATATTTCCTATGTAAATGAATTAAAAAAATTTAATTAAAATTTAAATATAATTAAACCCATAAGTATGCATAATTTGATAATGCATGATTCAAATTACTGATAAATAAAGGTGCAGTTTAGAATTGTGTATTTTTAAATAAAGTGTTATTTTCAGATATTTATTGTTTTGAAACTTTATCAAATTTTTTTTTGTGGTAAAAGAATTAATACATCTGTTTGCATCATGTGAGATATCTGACCAAATTAAATGTTAATGCAGTTTAGTATTGCATGTTAATCAGCTTATATATTCAGATATTTATATATATATATATATATATATATATATATATATATACTGCTAATAAATAAAGTTTATAAACTTTAAAAGAATTTGATGTAATAAAAAAATGAGGATGAAATTCAAACATTTATTCATTATTTTCCTGCCTCAGTAGGTTAGAAAGGGAAATAAAGTGATTGGCTTTTTTTTCCATCCTTCTGCCTATTATTTGTTTGATAATTATGAATAAACTTTTTTTTTCTGTGAGCACTGTTGAATTAAATTTCACATCCTGTATGACATTTATATGCAGAGGTGCATCTTGTAACTATCTGCAATTGTACAAAATATATTAAATATAGGAAATTTGTATAATAAAAAAATAAGATCTCGTTGATACATCATATATTCTGGCCTAAGCAGAATCGGAAATTAAGTGATAAGCTTTGTTTGTCTACCAGTAATTCTGTCCATTTTTATACGCTTGTCAGATGGGACGTATTATGGTATACCCATCATCTGTCTTCCGTCCGTTAACTTTTAGTTTTGCCGTGTTAACTTACCAGGTCTTTGATGGATTTTCATGAAACTCACCCTAACTACTAACCAATAGATTATCTCGCCCCAGTTTGTTATTGGGCAAAATTCATGCATATTTAATTAGATCACTGGGCTACTGTGTGGTGTTACCTGAAATAGTCACTAGGAATATGATGTATTTTGATAAAACTCAAATGAAATATTAATCAATATAATATCTCACATAAGTTCTATTTTCAGCAAAATCCATGCATATTTAATGAGGTCAGAGGTCACCAATATTACCAATAATCTGATGGATTTTTATATAATTCATGATGAGTAATTAACTGATGCAGTTTCTCACTTATCACCTGCATTACTTTCTCAGCAAATTGATGCATATTTGATGAAGTCAGAGGTCACAAAATATACAATGGTTGTTTTATGCACCAGTTGCGGTGCTCTTGTTAAATAATAAAAAATTGTGAACTTTTTTCCTGTTAGCACTTCCACCAGTGGACTGGGAACTTTATTGCTGTTTACATTTTTATAAAATTGAAAAAAAATAATGTATAAAAAAAATATGATCCTATTGAACAAATGTGTAAACTGCTGAACTGTCAACAACTTATCAGAAGGCCAAACAATGATCATGGTAATAGTATGGAACTTATGTACACAAACTGTCTTGCATGCTTCAGTTTCAGCATTAGGAAACACATGGTCAGATCACAAAATATTATTTGCAACAATTTCTTCCTCATTGATACAAACCAATCGTGTCTACCAACCATCGCATATATTACCTCTTCCTCTCATACTTTATCTCCATTTATCTACATTTGACCTTCAAGGTCAACTTCAGTTGAGCACAGTGACCCATGGACCCCTTGATAATTAAAATAAGGGATATAAATTATTTTCATTTTTATCAGGGAGACTCATTTTTGTTTTTGGAAAGTAATATGAATAATTACTTTCCTACAGGAAAGTAAGATTTCCTGAACATTCAGACCCCTGAAGAAGTGTTTACATGGTGAGTTAGACACTAGAGGACGGGGTACAGCTGCTCAGAGACAGCAGTATTTGGGGATTGATATATGCAGGTAGAGGTGTTCACCAGAAATGTTGACATTTCCCACAGAGCTTGTATCAATTAACCTGTTATTCAGGTGTACTGCAGGTGAATTCCTGATGGCATTGTTCCTGGCATAACCAGGATACATAGTATAAATATCAATACATAATACAGCTAGTTGTCCTCAAGATGGAGGCCGCATCAGCAGTCAATCACCCAAGCTGACAGCTGCTATGGCTGCGCTGTGTTTCATCAATATAACAGCCCTGTGGCCTAGGCTGAATTATGCTGGATGGAATGCCTGAAGCTGTGTTCAGCTCACTTTTATACACAGGGTTGGTGTGTACCTGACAATATCACATTGACCAGGTGTCTCCCCCCCCCCCCCCCTCCAGACAAATACCTAGGCATACAGCAGTATATGTGTTCCCCCCTTCCCCCCTCTAGGCAAATACCTAGGCATACAGCAGTATATGTGTGTTCCCCCCCTCCTTCCCCACACCCACCAGACAAATACCTGGGCATACAGCATTATATGGGTGTTCCCCATCCCCCCACCACCACCAGAAAAATCACCTGGGCATACAGCAGTATACTGTGGTTGCCTTTTTGTTCGCAAGGGTTTTAATTTCGCGATATTCGCGAATGGGAAATAATCGCGAAAATGAAACCCTCGGGAATAATTGGCCATTTGAGTATGTTCTTCTTGTTCAGTGAAACCAATACTTGTATGTAAATAGTTTAGAACAGTGAGAAATTTAATAATTAATTTAATAATTACATTCAAGCAGGTATAGGGTAAATGTTCCCTTGAATTTGAACTACACTACCTGTGCTGTGTGTATGGGACCATCGTTATATAAGTAGAATAGCACAAACTCATGAATTATTCTCATTTTATAATACACACAGGTATGGCTTTACCTAAGATTTGATATAGTTTCTGGAGAAATCGCAAAAATGAAACCCTCACGACATATTCAAAATTGAGAAATCGCGAAATTCCAGCCTCGCGAATATAAAGCCAACCACAGTATGTGTGTATATTCCGGGGATACTACAGCATATCCAATTTTAGATATTCTAGTTTTCACTTAGGTTGGTTGCTGTGGGTAACTTAAGGATAGTGGAGGTTTGTTCAATAGCTAGGCTACTTGTATATTCTATATGAAATGAGGCATGATCAGGGTAATTTCCTCAGTACATATACACACATTTGCTAATGACAAATAAGGGATTGTCTGTTGTTTAATTATCCATATATCAAAAACAGAAAAAGCAAAGTAAAATAAAAGTAAAGGCAGTCATAAAATTTCTTTATTCCTGAATATGTTTCACCAGGTTCTGTTATACTTGCAGTGTTACTCTGTTGTAGGAGAAAAAAACTGTACTTAGTTACCTTAGGTACTTGTATATTTACTAATTTAGTACAGCCATATATTTAGTACAGCCTTATGCTGTGGGAGTAAAGCTCTTATATTTGTCACATGCAAGTACTTAACAGCACATGTACGGCACAATGCCTTTGACTTATTAGGTAGACAGGTAGAGCCTGCAAGCCTTCTGACTGTTATTGCATGATACAAAGAACATACTTCATAAGGCATACACGAAAGACTTCCTCACCTCTCAGTAGCTACGTTGACACCTTTCAGAAACCTATACAACTGACAGAGGTATAAATTGAGTAATACTTTGATCAACATCAACTCCCAGATTAAGTTAATCATCATCCCGCCACTCCACAGTTCACTTAATATCATTCATTTGAGATGTCTTTTACATAGTCAATAAAAACAGAGTCAAAAAGGGGATAACACACTAATTACTTCACTGATTAAAGTCATTTGTGAATTAACTTTTTATATATCACTGAGGCCTTCATAAAGGTATGGACACAGTTGTAGCTCAGTTAACTAAAATTCAGAAAGTCCATTATTTATTTATGTCATCCTGGAAAATATGAATTAACTGGCAACAACGTTTTTCCAAATTATGACTGGCGGTTGAGATCTTAACCCCATGATGTTCAGAGCATCATGACCAATGTGTCATTTGATTTTGTTGTAACCCTCAGAGTTGCCTTATAAGATGTTAATATATTCAGATATATAACCTGGGGTAAACTGATACAATCTGTATTTATATGTATGTGTGCTGGTTCCTGTTGTCCTGGTTTAGGACCAGCTTTCTACTTGGTTAAATGCATCTGTGGTTTTGATGTGGTCTTTCCACAACCTTGCAAACCAAGTGTTCCATATTGTCACATCACAGTGTTGTGAAACCCTGTATAATCTTTGTATCAGACATTGTTAACAACTAAGTTTTCTTGTGTCACGATTCTTTAGGTCACATGGTTATTTTTGTGTAAATTTAATAAAGGCCCCTCCATGCACCAATTTTCTGATAAAATTAATGTTTACATTTGTAGAATGAGTAGAGCGGAAGTTATTTCCTGACTCTGTCACATTAAAATGAATGAAAAAGATTCTAACTTCAGAGCTGTTTGATGACTGTTATTGTAAGCTTTTTGTAACATCACTTTGGATGACTGTTATCAGTATCTTTCTGTAACATTACTTTGGATGACTGTTATCAGTAGCTTTCTGTAACATCATTTTACATGAATGTTATAAGTTGCTTTCTGTAACAACACTTTCGATGACTGTTATCAGTAGCTTTCTGTAACATCACTTTGGATGACTGTTATCAGTAGCTTTCTGTAACATCACTTTGGATGACTGTTATCAGCAGCTTTCTGTAACATTACTTTGGATGATTGTTATCAGTAGCTTTCTGTAACATCATTTTACATGAATGTTATAAGAAGCTTTCTCTGTAACATCACTTTGGATGACTGTTATCAGTAACTTTCTGTAACATCACTTTGTATGACTGTTATCAGTAGCTTTCTGTAACATCACTTTGTCTTCATTAGCTTGTTGAAGACCTGCGGGACATGTTACATGACCCTACATGTCACAGTTGGAAGATTTTTCCTGCAAATAGGAACTGCAAGTCTTCTCCACCATGTCCTTTGTTAAGGTTCAAACTGGTGACCTTGACTTTGATCTTCAGTGGCAAATCTACATCTCATATGTTTTTCTGAAATATAGGAATTATTGTGTATTCCTTCTCCTCAAATTTTGGGGGGGGGGGGGGGGTCAATATATCTGTTTTCACAACTTGAAAAACAGAGCCCTTCTATTTATTTTCTAAATTTGACCAAATTAGTGCATAAGGTTGTAATTAAGATTTCTAATAGACAAACAAACGATGGCAAAAACATAATACGTCCTTGTGGAGGTTATGATTATAATGTAGCAGTGATGTCTTTTGTAGACAAATCATAAGAGCTGGATTTAACATCTAATAAAATGGTGGGATCTAATCTGCTGCTTAAGTAAGGAGTCGTTAAATTATGTATTTTTATGTTTATATATGCATGTATGTGTATTGACTAGGGAAGAAAACAAGAATAGAACGATAGGACAGAGACAAAAGATAAATTAAGAAGAGGGTGAGGGAAAGAAGGAAGAAAACACTTGGGCATCAATCAGCACACACAGGGCTGGCATTGTGTAGCTTCATGCCAGACAGGGCCTGGCCAGGCATAATGAGCACTTGGCCAGAAGAAACCAGCTCACAGGCCAGCCCTGCTACAGGTCTGCTGCTGCTCTACAGCTCTCACAGTCTACCTGGTTTTCATGAAGCCC
This sequence comes from Sipunculus nudus, assembly GCA_026874595.1. NCBI lineage: Eukaryota > Metazoa > Annelida > Sipuncula > Golfingiida > Sipunculidae > Sipunculus > Sipunculus nudus. The sequence continues at coordinate 47,119,327 of CM049316.1, forward strand.
AGCCATGCCAGGCCCTGGTGAGCTTCAGGGTACATGGTGTCAGCCAAAAGGGTTTACTAAACACTCCCACCAGGTATTCATAAATTATCTTAATCTTGACGGTCCTGGTGAGGAATTAGCCCATGCCAAAAATTGTTTTATCTGATGTTGTTGAACATAAAGCCTGGGCAAACTTTTTAGTCATTTACATTTTTTTCTAAATAAATTAAAAAAAAAACACTTTGTTCTGAAAGATAAAAGCCATTCCTGATTATTGATTGGTGTTTAAAGCAACCAGAATGATGTGTCTATAAATAGACTGACAGGCCTGGTTGATAAAGATTACAGGGCTGTACATGGATTGACAGCTCCTGTTTTACTGTAGTGACTAGTGTATGGTGATGTTACTATGATACATACCTTATTAAAATAAAGTTACCTCTTAGTCAGGCAGTGATAACAGAACTGTTTTTTACTTATATGAAGAGGGGTAGGATGTTAAGCAGAATCCCCAAACTACAAAGAATCTTCCTGTTAATAAGACAACTTACTTTGTACTTTTATGTGTGTGTGTTTGGGGGAGGGGGGGACCTTCTCACTTCCTGAGTGAACCAGTGGTAAAATATTTCCTTTTTAGCTCAGCTGACTATAAGTCATCTGAGCTATAGTCATGGTCCATTGTCCGTCGTCTGTCCGTCCGTCTGTCCGTCCGTCCGTCCGTCCGTAGATGTGGCACGTTTTGAAACCGTAAGACCTAGGAATCCAAAATTCGGCATAATGTTAGATGTCCCCAAGATCTCCTACCAAGCCGAAAACTGGGTCTTTGCGACTTTGTTCCTTTGAGAAATTAAAGAAAGACCTCAATTTTTTATTAAAAACCTATTTTTACACTTCAGGACTGCCTAATTTCAAAACCACTCATCTGTTTTTCCTCATATTTACCATAGTTATTCCTCTATATAGTTCCTATGTACATGCCAGAAATTATGTCTGTATTATAAAAATTTAAAAAGTTATGGGCCCAAACATAATGCATTGTGTAAAAAATTAGGAAAGATATTTGATCACTTAACACAAAATATGTTAAAGCTATAAACTTTCTTTCCAGTAATATAACTTTAATTAATCAAAATTAAATTGTATACCCAAAATTAGATCAAAATCTTTTAAATTTTTTAAAATATTAACAAAAATAAAAAATTGGTACCTTAAATTTTGCCCAAGTTTGACCATGGCACGTTTTTTTCCTGTAAGTACTGTGGATTTAATTTTCACAGCATGTTTTTTTTAGCATTTTGTCTGTAAACACCAAAAATTTGAAATCAGTTGATCAAAAACTGTAGATTTTATTCAAGCTTTCAAGCACCATGTAACATATTGTTTACATCAAACTAGTGTCATGCAGTTTGCAAGTGCTCAGCTCCCCAACTTCAGCTCTCAGTTCCTAAAATTTGGCATACAATTAGATGTCTCAAAAATCCCCTACCATGCCAAGAATTTGATCACTAGGACTTAATACCTTCGAGATATTAATGAAAAACTTCATTTTTCCATTAAAAACCCATTGTTACACTTCAAGACAGCCTAATATCAAAACCACTGATCTGACTTTAATCATATATAATATACATATTTTTCTATATATTCTCTATGCACATGCCAGAAATGATGTCAGTATTGCGTAATTGTTTTAAGTTATGGGCCCAAACATAATGCACTTTGTAAAAAATCAAGAAATATATTTACTCCCTTAACAAGAGGATTGCTGAAGCTAGAGATTTTTTGTCAGGGATGTAACATTATTTAATCAGGATTCAATTGAATACCCAAAATTAGTTCTGAATTTTTCAAATTGTATAAGTTATTAGTATAAATATAAAATTAGTACCTTAAATTTTGCTCAACTTTGACCATGGCATGTTTGTTTCCTGTGAGTACTGTTGATATAATTTTCATGTCATGCACACATAAAGATTTCAGCTTTTTAGTTTGAAAAGCTGAAAGAAATTGGCCAAAAATTGTAGCTTTTATTAATGTTTTTATGAGACCATGTCAAACCTTGGCTCTCTGTAGCACCTCTTGAGTCACCTGTATGTTGACCTGGTTGAACTTTCAGCAAATTATGCATGCTTGAGGCGAGACATAAACTGGGGCGTCCAGGCAGCTTATTATATAATGGCCAGCCACAGTTGATCTAGGTGTCCAACCCAACTCATCTAGTAGTTTTAACCAACAACATAACAATAAACAATAAATTAATAAATTTTTATTGGTTTTTAATAACAAATTAAAGAAAAAATAGAAAAGGAATTTGTTAGTTGATAATAACAGGAAATTAACTTGCAGTTACCAATGATATAAGAATCTTGTATCAATGGATAGAATGTCATGTATTCCAAATAACACCATGCAGTCACCTATGGTATTTTTCAGTTCAATTTTAATGATAAAAAAGTAAATCATATTATTCATTACTAATCATTAGGGATCATATGAAGGAAATTAATGATAGACAAAGATGCAGTTGATAATATTAATCTAGATTCCTACTGTGTCTAGTGTGTACATTGATGTGAAATTAGTCCAAAATAAATATATTACATTTTTTTTTAATATAAATAAAAGCCATAAAACCAGGTACTTATGATCATTATTTAAATGTGTGAATTTTGTATATTCTGGATTCTCAACATCATTGCTTGGTGAAAACTGAATAAATACCAGACATGGTGCGAATACTTTGCAATTGTATTAAAACAAGAATATGAATATGTACTCCATTATAAAATTTCTTTCATAAGAATGGGAATTCAGGTAAAAATGAAAGTATATGAATACCAGTGCAAATACTTTCAAAATGTATTAATGAATGCATTCATGAATATATTCTTTAATATTATTTTAATAATCATTTCAGTCATATTTTATTTGAAAAAATCATACTATTCTCTTATTATTTTTAATAAAAATTATATTTAGGACAATATTTGTAATTTTTCTAATAAATAGTTAAACTCTTATATTATTTGTTCTGCTTATATTAGTTATATGGCCAAGTCAAAATCTGTGTGACAATCCCACTCTATTTGTTAATGAAATAAATGAAATTAATCCTCTTTCCTGTCTCCAAAGGTACTATCAAAATCATACATAAGCTAAACAACAACAACTCATAATACAGCTTATTTTTATTACCATATAAAACCAGCATGTGCCTCATTTCTAAATCATATTTTTTTATCATATATATCAGCTGAGCGCCGTGACCCATAGGTCCCTTGTTTTTAGTAAGGCTTTATATGTTTTATGACAATATTTTTACACAAAACTTACCCCAAATGGCTAAATCTTAAATACAATAAACAATGTATCATTAATGTTTGAAAATTGGTATAGATTTTTATTCAAAAAGAAGCTTTTTTGTTACAAAAGAAAGTTTACCAGTACACTGTCTTTTGACTAAATAGAGATTCAAAAGCTTTCCATTGAATGGCTTGAATAATCAATTATATATATATATATATATATATATATATATATATATATATATATATATAATTATATATAATTATATGTATAGGTCTGTGTTGAGGCCCAGATTAGAATCTGGCCCTATTTAAAACTGGGCCAACCAAGATCAAAATTTTGATTTGGACTGGCCCAGATCAAAATTATAATCTGGGCTGGCCCAGTTTAAAACTGGTCTGGCCCAGATTAGAATTTTGATTTGGGCCAGTCCAGATTACAATCCTGTGGTGAAGACTGCAGGATTTAAATCTGGTCTGGACTGATTTTAAACTGGGCTGGCCCAGATTAGAATTTTGATCTTGGCTGGTTAAATTGACAATCCTGTGGTGGACTGATTTTAAAGTGGGCCGGCCAAGATTAGAATTTTGATCTGGGCTAGTCAAGATTACAGTCCTGCCGTGGACTGATTTTAAACTTGGCCTACCCAGATCAGAATCCTAATCTAATCTTAGGCTAGCTTGATTTTGATAATCTTAAATCAAATAATACAGTAAACATTTATTCCAGATACACCATTTTGAAGGGCACAAAACACATAATGAACAAGATCATTTAAAATATTTTAGTGAGGAAAAAGCTAACAAACAAATGTAATGTGCTTCTTTGGTTTCTTCCATTCTTAAAAGCATGCAAGTTCACATCAACTACACCTAATCCAACTACCATAATTAATCACAGTTTAGAATATGTGTCAGTTCTAAGACATCTACTTGACTTAATATCAACATTTTCAACTTAACTGTGATAATTATCTGTTCTGGATGTCAAAATTACTTGTGTAATATTAAATATATACATGCATAATTAAATACCAGCTTTACTCATTTATAAGTGAACAAAAGTAATTTTTCAGTCTTGATTATCATCTGTGTGAGCAGCATCACATTTTTCCCTAACATGGGGTAGGGAGAGGTTTATGATACCATTAATATAAGTGTAATTTTCAATAGCAGAAAATCCACAGCTGAGAAAATGACATGATTGCTGTCATTTGGCAGTCACAAAAAAAGAGGTGACCATGTGTGAAAATTGGATTTAAAATTTTATTTTAGAAGGTGACAAACATGGTGGAGGTTTCACTTTAGAGTTAATAACTTAAAAAAAGCTAATCTAATAACTGATAACTAATCTGATTTGAAGATAGTTAAATGCTGCAATACAAATATTCTCTACCTTCAATAGTTAAAATGCTGAGTTGGTGAATATTGTTCCCACTGTTCTATCTAAATACAGTACTATTTTGTTAATAATTCACAAAAATTAGCCAATATCAACCTAATTTATGTACACTAGATATATATTTTTCTGTTTGCTAAATTTCAGTCACCTAATTTCAATGACTTATGTTCAGGTATCTTAATAGATGTTTCAGAGCCTTCTTTAAAATGTAGTATGTTATCTAGGTCCAATGTTATAATATGTGCAAATTTTTTAATGGGTGACCTGGGGGGGGGGGGGAGGGGGGGTAGATCACAGACCAAAAACCCTAACTTATGATAAATGATAAATAACTTAGTTTAAATAACAAATAAAATTTTGAATTTACAGGTCTTGGATCATAAGCTCAACATTGAGTAACATGTATATTAATAATTATTGATTAATTTTGTTTTAGTTTGTTGAATTTATGCACATGTTCTGCAAGCAATATTTGTAGTTTTTAGCTATAAAATACCAATGTTTAACATGATTATTTTATAATTATATTTAGACATTTCACATAAGAGTTAAAATTACAAAATAAATATGACAGGAGTCCAACCAATAATATTTTCATAGAATATGAAATAAATTCATAAAATAATAATTATTATGGACTTACAATGTTTTACAAATTCTTTGAATTGATTAAAGGCCAACAAGGTAAATATAGTGTAATTGAAGCAAGCTAGGAGCAGATTAGAATTATGATCTTGACTGGTCCAGTTTAAAATCAGTCCACCATATGATTGTGAACTTGACTGGCCCCAGATCAAAATTCTAATCTGGGCTGGCCCAGTTTAAAATCAGTCCAGACCAGATTTAAATCCTGAAGTCTTCACCACAGAATATATTGTAATCTGGACCGGCCCAGATCAAAATTTTAATCTGGGCTGGCCCAGTTTAAAACTGGTCTGGCCCATTCTAATCTGGGCCTCGACATAGGTCAAAGCCCAGAAAAGAATCTGGTCGAATATAAAACTGGGCCAGCCCAGATTAAAATTTTTATCTGGGCTGGTCCAGATAGAAATTGCAATCAGCTGGTTGACTTCAGAATATTCCCAACTCAGCTATCTCCCAATATGTCAACCAGTTGACTTCGGAATTCCTATCTCAACTAGTTGAATTCTGAACTGAACAGGATTCACATGAACACTGTGACATATAATATAATATGATATGATATGATATGATATGATATGATATAATATAATAAAAGGAGAAAGACACCCTGACAAATTTGGTAGGTTAATTTTCATTAAAAATTAAATGAGCTTTTTTTACAGGTTGTCACATTTAGGTGGAGTCAGACATAACAGCTGGTTTTCATGGATCTACTGATTACCGATGGTACATAACTGTCATGATGTGTCAGAGGTAGCCACCAACCAGAATAAGTGTCACTAGAAAAAACACCCAGACTTATCCTTACCATATAAGACACCCAGAATTATGGTCATTATAAAAACCAACCAGAATTATGGTCACTATAAAAACCACCCAGAATTATCATCACTCTAAAACTGAAATTATGACTTCCATCACATTGAGGTTCCTGAAACTGAATAAGTTTCAATAAAGATGTTGTATTATTGATGAAAAAAATATTAATATAAAAATTATTTGTTGATGAATGTTTACTGAACCACTGCCTGCACTAGGTGGCATACTCTGTTGGCCATCTGTGTGATTGTACTTTCTGTTTCATCAGGTTTGTAAGGTTTTGATCGTATGGGATTCATGACTGATATTGTGAAGTAATAAATGTAGATCTTGTCAACAGTGGTGTTTCCATTAGTTCTGCCATGTGATATCTGCATACATATTGTTCTGTTCAGGACTCTTGAGTATTTAAATGTTTGTACAATGAAAACTTGCACTGATCTGTTTCATGTATGTTGCTGGAGATATTTATTCACCAGTCAGGAATAACAAATCATCAAAGACATACAACTATTGTATGATACATCAAGCTCTTGCATATTTATCACAATTTTATTTCCATTGACGTTGTGGGTAGTTACATCAGCAATCAGTCATAGACAGCTAAACCACAGAATGGAATGTTTCTGAATGTGACATAACAATATAAACCCCTGCAGATGACAATGCCAGTGTTATGAAGGAATGTGCTTATATGTAAAACTGAGTTACGGACAGGTCAGGGTGGTGTTATGATGGTGCAGTTGATGTTCCAGTATTGACAGAGATATCAGGTGAACTCTTAAGGGAATCTCACAGATTCACTTCAAATGTGTTAATGATAAGTTATGATTTTTGATCATTTGGTGCATATAAAAACTTGAAGGGGCCCAATCACTTATTATACATGTTGAATTAACACGAAAAAATAGCTTCTTCCCTTTAAAATAAATTTGTACCTTCAAAAATATTGCACTGAAACCATTTGCTTACTCCTGTAAACCAGTGTAAAAAAAAGTGGACCGGGCGTGATCACAGGTGTCAACATAAACACAGCACATGGGAGTCCGTGCACTGCCTGGGCCAAAACATGTGTAAATCAGGAGATGCCCTGACTGACTTGGCCCTAAATATGTGGTACATGTTTCCACTGGATAGATCATCCCGTGTTGCGGCTCACGTTCGGACCTCTGATCACATGGCCTTGTTATGGTAAACAGACACAAGTTGACTGTTTACCAACACACAGAGCCATAACAAGGTGTTAAACAGCCGTATGTGGGGTAATGAGATTGTGTACTGAGATGGTTTTGCTGGGAAACTTTTGTATAAAACAAAAATGAATTAATAGTGTTAAAGAATAGGCATAATATTGCTCCTGATTATGTCCCTTTAATATGCTGAAGGCTTAATAATGACACATCATTCTTACTATATAGTACCCTTCCTCATTCAGTAGGCAGTGCCACCAACAGGCCATCGACCTATCCTTTAAATAAAATATTAAAACAATTTTGATGGTGCTGTTGACAGAAAAAAACATTGATATTGAGAATTCTGTGGATGAGTTTACGTTTGAGGGTTAGGATTGCAGCAGACTGCGGCCTGGTGGGGCTCAGGCTCCAGACGTACTTTGTTTACTTGCGGTCTCCAGCACTGCTGTTTGATCTCGTACTTGAAGCTTCACTAACGCAGCGAATTCAGGTTCCTCTTTAAACAAGCTCAGCTGAAAATGCAGGCAAATCATTATCATAATGGAAATATCATCACACAATTTGTAATTTATTAACATTGTTTAGGAATAATTTGTTTGGAAGTTTTACTCATATTTATCTAATGTCCATAAATACTGTATAATTTTACCTGAACCATTAACAGCACATAAAGGTTAATTACCTTATTGCTAAACCTTATTAAAATACTGTAAAGATAAGGTATTAAGTTGCAATTAAAGCTTATCTGCTGTTTTCTTTAAATACAGTAGTAAATGTTGACATGAGAATGTTTGTGGCACATACAGTGTCAAAATGATAAAAATGACTTCCACAGTGATTAATAAAATATTCTTCTGGAGAAAAATGGTAATAGATCAGACTTGCACAATACTGAAAGGATTTTTCCTTCAGGAACAAATTTATATGTTGGACTTCTTACCTTAGGGACGATTCACTCTTCAAATTTTAGTCTTTTGTGATGTTTTTTATAATACCAACAAAAGGCAACATGAATACTGCCTACATTCTCTTGTTTGTATGTAAGATCTTATATACTACAGGGATTCTCAATAACAGTTAAAGTAACCTGTGCTACAAATTACAGGTTTAACAATGTATTGAAGAATCCATGCATTGAATTGTAACTTGGTTTTGATTATCTTGTTTGCATTTACCATTCAAAAGTCCTCTGTGTGCTCTCAGATTTGTCGAAGCTCTTTATATTGTATGTGCACCCAATCTACTTTAAACATTCGCTGTTGGACCACTCCACTTGCATAGAAACAAATTAATATGGCGACAACAAATGGAAGGAGAGCTGCATTTTTCTTTTATTTGCTGAAATTAACTAACATCAAGTTGGTTAAAATTGCTTTTATTTTTAAAACGTTTGAAATTTACTTCTTAAGTAAGAATTGAATCAAGAATTGAATCAAAGGTAAAGAATGGAGAATTGAATCAATTCTAGGGGCCCCCACAATTCACAGGCCTATTTCAAACATTGCTTCAGGTTTATTTGATTCAAATACAGGGTCTGGTACAGAATCAAATCAAAACACAAGCATGACATCTCTGCTTCTGTACTGATCAATAATTTTTGTTGATGAAACAGTTGTGATAAAGATTTCATTACTGAATCTTCTGTTGTATACAGTATTGTGAAACTGGTCTGAGGTGTGCTTTATGAGAAGTATCAGAATGACTGGTTGCTTAGTGCCATTCAATTGCATATTTGTTGTTTGAAAGATGAAAGAATATTTGTGATTTTCGTATGTAGTAAACTATAATGAATGAAACATAAACCAAATAAGTTTTATCCTATGGCAACTGTTTGAATTGAGTGTGTTTGTGTAAGTGGGATTGTTTGTTGTTTTCAGAATCATTCACGAGGGTGGTTTCACAAGTGAAGACAACAAGCAGTATAAACCGGTGGTATACAGCAATACGATACAGTCGCTAGTAGCCATCATACGGGCAATGGGCACACTCAATATACCTTTCGGAGACAATGAACGTGAGGTGAGTCCCTGAATTTCGCACATTATCTGTCATAGAAACCATGTATAACCATTTCATGATAACTTCTGGATACAAGTTTATTGTGAATCAGTTATGTAAATATTTGTGTTAACTTGTGTAACAGTATTAAAATATCAAATTGTTGATGTTGGTTTTTTTGTGTATTTTCTGGTGTGATTGTTACATAAGACAGTGACAGTGACTGGCTGGCACACCACAGCAAGGAAATCCTCCTCAGCTGAAGCTCATAACCTGGGAGCTGACAGCATCTTTAACTTGCTCTCTTCTGGAGAGTCCACATTTTGGGGTAATGGTCTGCCTAAGGCCAGATCCAAAAATAGTATAGAACTGGATTAGAACGGAGAATCCTGTCCTGTTTCAGAACATTTACAAGTAGCTTTAGTTAGAATATCAGTAGACTATACGGCTGTGATATGTAGCAGTTTTTATGATAATACAACATATTAAATGCTTTATGAATATTCACAGTCTGTTTTCCAGCAGGCAGGATCACTGGTAGTGCCTTTTTGCTTGGCCGTGGTGAATATTTAATACACAGCATTTACAAATCCATCAAGCTGGCAAAGATACACACTGAATCCAATACTGGTGAAGTGCTTATGGATTTGGCTGTGTACTCTGCTACTGAGGAAATCTTTACTGCTGATGCTCTGCCATATGGCCCTTGTTGCTACTGGCAAAAACAAATTGATTTTGGTTCCTCAGACAATAGAGCAAGATTACAGCCACAATCGTCATCGGCAATACAGGGCTGGCATGGCCCCTTTAAAAAAACAGTTCATGTTCACACAATTTAAATGTCAAGATCAGAACAGAAAAATAAAATAACTTCAACTGGTTTTAGATTTAACATATATCTTTTTAAATGTAGTAGTGTTTATACCTATCATTATTTAAAACTTTCTTATTGAAATTGCACCAGTACATATACTGGCATGGTACACATGTACATATTTCTCTCACCTGTATTAGCTTGAAAGGTTCACCTGGCTGTCAAAGATCATCTTGTTTGTTTATGTTGGTGTGTGTATTTGTATTAATTCATCACAACTGACAATTATTGTGCCATTTCCTATTTTATTGTATGCAAATGATAAGGATTAAATTGCCAACCAACCTTGATTAAACCAGAAGAAGAGGAAAATTCCTTTTTTCCATGAATAATTAATCCCAGTAATTTGATTTACCCTGTTATCTTAAGTTAGAAGATGTTCTCTTGACCAGAATGTCAGGAAACCACTGGTCATTTCAGAACAGAAACAGAGCATATATCTGTTTTTGTTTTCCCTAGGAAAATATGAGAAATTAAAAAACCTAAAAGTACTGAATGAGGAAAATGTTTGAAATGCATTAAGTATACCTACATGATGTTGTTCAATATTAACTGTGATTGTCAGTTGTTATGTGAAGAAACGTGAATATAGACAGAGAAATATGTCAGCATCTGCTACAGAACTGGCCAGCCATACTGGGACTGTTTTTTCATGTGCTTGCGTCATTCTGACCTATACAGTCAATCAGTTGATGTAGCTGCTATCTATTCCTCAGAGAGAACTAACAAATCAATCTGGTTACCTGGGTGGCCGGCTCGCTGCCTGCAGGCTGATAATTGTTCTACATAGGCCCAGCACACAGCCCTGTACTGGTATGGCCCTGTTGCTGGGTACAGGGCTCTGACCATTATGAATGAATAAATTCTACGGGTGAGGAAAAAGCATGACCAGTAGGTCAAGGTCAGGTCAGGTCAAGGTTACCCTGTTTTTAGCAGTTATACTTTTGGAACCCATTCCCATTACTTACATTCTTATTATAAGGGTCTTGGATTATGTCTTAATTCTGCATTCTGTCTAATTTTCTTAAAGGTTTTGCAAACATGCTTTTTTTAAACCTTAAGCCATAATATAACTAAAAAAACTATGTTTGCATTTTCTGTCCTGCAGTTTTTTTATATTGGCAGCCATATTAAACATGGAATATTTATCACTCAAAAACAGCCATAAATTTTAGAGGGGTCCAACCCAAGAAAAAGTGGATAACCTCAATAGTGAATTATTCTTAGTTGAATTTGGGATAATTTTTCCAGTAGAATTGATTTCTGCTACCAAAATACTGTACTCTGAATATTAATGAGATAATTTGCATAAATTTGCATATTGTAATATATTTGAATTAATTATATAATAAACAAATCTTTTGATTATTTTGTGTTTTATAGAGAATAAAGTATTTTTGGTACAAAATATTCAAATTTGATCAGATCAAAGGTTTTATTATGTAAAAGCTTATTTTTAATTAATTAAACATAGATAAATTATGCACATGAGACAATTTATTGAGATCAGTGTAAAAGTTAGTAGTCTTTTTATAAGAACATCATAATAGAAATAATTGCATATTATTTTATTTGTTAGGGCCATGCTTGAAAAGAGTGTGCCCTATAGTAATCGTCCTGTCCGTCTGTCTGTCCGTCCGTCTGTCCGTCCATCTGTCCACAAATTCTTTTCCGGATGATAACTCCAGTTAGGATTGACGGATTGAGTTCAAACCTGAAATATGTATTAACCATTAAATATGGAAGATCCCTATCGATTTTGGGGTCCAGAGCAAAGGTCAAAAAAGTATTCATAGTTTGGTGTTAAATTTTAGGTCCCTCTTTCAGCAGGGCAGAAATCATAATTGTAACCATAATTGTTTGTTCCACCTTAACAGTAGGACAGGTCCTCATGTCAACAGCAAGGAGGCATGATATATAGTCATAGTCAGCCATTTTTCTGTAAGTTATGCGGTAAAAACCATTACTGAACTCCTAGTAAGGTTGCCCTCTCTTAGCAAATATGCAGACAAAAGGACACACATTGTTAACACAGTAACTCGTAAAAAGTATTTCATATAAGGTCCCCAGACTCACAGCAGTAATGAACCTTTTGATGGGCTACATCATGTTTGAAGATGGATGACCTTGATGGATTTTCAAGGTCCCAGAGGTTATAATGCTAAAATGATGTTAACCAAATAGCTCGCTGCACTTGCACCAATAATGTTTGTTATGAAGGGCTAGGTCAAGTTCGAAGATGGATGACCTTGACAGAGGCGATAATTCTCAAATGATGTTAATGCAATAACTCGCAAAGAAATTGATGAACAATCAAATTTGTTTCTGCATAATAACTCCCCTAACATATGATGGATAGGATTCAAACAATATGAATCACCCATGGCCTAAGGGAGAAGCTTATTGATATTTGGGTCAGAAGGAAAAAAAAAGTAATACACAGTTTGGTGTTCAGTTGCTGGTGTCTCCTTCAGCAGGCCAGAAATGGATGAATCTTTTTCGAGTCACTCATGTACAGCGCCATTACATTTTCACAGCATATTGTGTACAGACAATTTGAAGATTCCCCAGAAAAGGATACGATGGCCATTTGCACCACAGTGGCTCTTATTTAGACCATGTTTGGACAAATCTATCTCCACTTCCAACATCTCACGGAATGTGGACCTTTTATAGTGACCATCAACAAATTTACATTGATATTCATATGTAGCCATTCTACACAACACAGCGCATCTATAGACCCAAGCCCAAGAACAGCTGATCTCAGTTCAAGAGAATGACCATTTTATCACTACTAACCAGCAACTGACTCTCTCTAATACTACAAAGTTCATGTGCAGACTCAAGCCTCAAATACAGAAACTAAAAATGCATGCAGTTCTTTTATATCATTATTTTGATAGCTTTGAACATTTTCACTTTACCATATCTTTTCTTCCAGTTTATACATGTCAGCTGTTCTTTACAGGTTCTTTAATTTTCAAATATCACTCTATCAGCCCATGCTACCAAAGTACACCAAATTCACAGTACTTCAATTTATAACTAGAATACGGGTAGTCGACAAGCGACTACGTGTATCCGCCTAAATCAGAGTGGAACGGGTGAAGTGAGGCATGGATTGAGTGGCAAGGGGATATAGAGTGAAGTGTTGCATATTAGCATGGATGTCTGCAGCCAAATTGTGTATGTAGGTTGCGCCACCTACCACAAAATCCAGAAAGACGTCCAAGTTGTATACATATGCAAAATTTAAGGCAGATAAGTCAAACCACTATATGTATATGAGTGATTTTTGCCATTGGCAGACAAACAGATGGACGCTGTGCAAAAATGGTTGCAGGTGGCGCCACCAGTTTCGCGTATGATAAAGAGCTATGTGAGAACTATACACATGCAAAACTTTGGCCCAATCGGTCAAACGGTTCCCAAGATATGAGCTTGGATATCTGCTGCATAAACTAGAATGTAGGTTGCGCCACCTGTCATAAAATCAAGAGAGCTGTCGGGGATGTATAAACCTGCAAAATTTTAGGCAGATATGTCAAACCACTGCCGAGATATGAGTGATTTTATCCCATGGCAGACAAATAGACAGGAGCTGTGCAAAAATGGCTGCAGGTGGCGCCACCAGTTTTGCGTATGATAAAGAGCTATGTGAGATCTATACACATGCAAAATTTTGGCCCAATCGGTCAAATGGTTCCCGAGATATGAGCTTGGATGTCTGCAGCGTAAACGTGAATATAGGTGGTGCCACCTGTCATAAAAATTCAGAAAAGCTATCCAGGATGTATCAAGCCGAATTTCAGGTGAATTAGTCAAACCACTGCAGAGATATGAGTGAATTTAACCCAAGGCAGACGAACAGATGGACACTGTGCAAACATGGTTGCAGGTGGCGCCACTATTTTTGTGTATGTTATAAAGCTCTCCAAGGGCTACATTTGTGCAAAAAAATTTTCCTGATAGGTCAAACAGTTCCCAAGATATGTGGGTTTATGTGTGGAAACAGACGCACAAATGAACGCAGAGCGCAGAAGAAAAGGTCAGAGGTCAAAACAAAATCGGGGCGCAGCAGTTCACATGTGACCCGAACATAATCCTGGGTTTCGTAAAATTCCGCCCAGCGGTTACGGAAGAGTTCTCCAGACACCTACGCCGCGGCGGCGGGGGGCTGAAAACATAGTATCCGCAAAACTCTGTTTTTGCGGATACAATGACTGCATCTTTTGCAGGGCCCTTTCTGTCTTCTCATCCATATCTATGCATATACCGTGTTTACCCTTCATTCGGAAGGTTTATTTTCATGTAAATATTTGCGGGTATGATAACTAATCATCTGTTTGTGCAGAAGTATCATACCATTTTTTTCATCTTATTTGATGGGACATCTTCCCAAGGGATTCAGTTTTGCGATTATTTCATACTGCAAATATTTACATGAAAATAAACCTTCCAAATGAAGGGCAAACATGGTATATGCATAGATATGGATGAGAAGACAAAACCTATTTAAAATGGGGTCATGACTTATACTAGGAGAATGACCTTGACCTTAAATAAATCCTATTGGGGGGAAAATCACACAAATTCTTAAATATCTCAAGAATTCTTGTGTTGATTGATCCAAAAATCAAGTTGACCAAAGATCATGGATAATGTTGTCATGTACCGGAAACTGGTGGTGCCACCTATTATCCTTTTCTTGTTTTGTGCCATTTATTACCCCCATAGTTGTCACTTGACAGTTACTGTGAGCTTTATAAGTCAAAAACTAATGGAGAGATTTCTTTCATATTATATATGTCAAGGCCCAGATTTCGATCTGGATGGATCAGAGATTGCAATACTAAACTTGACCAGCCCATATTGCGATCCATGCTTTTACTATCACAGGAGTGAAACATCAGATGTTTTACCAACTCATTTGGTATTGTATGGTACCATTTCCCCATAATAAATACAATTATAATACAAATAGGTACATGCAAAACATGCTTGTTGAAAAAAAAAGTAAAAAAAAAAAAAATGAAACAACTTGGCAGTTGCTAAAATGCAAAGCCCATGTAAGTCAGTAATCCCAAGTTATTATTATGAACTTAACCTTGAAGCTAGCTTTCATCTAAATATTATACTTTCAGCTATCATGTATCAAAAATCAATATATTTTTTAAAAACCTTAATAGTATGTATTATATATTTGTTACCAGTTTCTGTTCTGTTTGACTCTTTATTGGATTTTGTCTAATTAATTATTTACCTATTCATGGTGCTTACTTTTTTGCAGGTACTCAGATGGACTTTTGTTGTGTACTGTGATAGACTGACATTGCTTGACATATTAGTGTGCCACTGAAGTTGCTTTTAAAATGTTTTTTTTTTATGTAACAGTTTTATAAGTAAAATAAAGGGAATTTTGATTTAACTTAGATCTGTCCAGCCCAGATTGTGATCCTGAAGCAAGAAAGACAGGATCATAATCTGGGCCAGACTAAACTGCGATCGCAATCTGGGCTGGATGGATCTTAGATCTGTCCAGCCCAAAATGCAATTGCAGTTTGGGCTGGACAGATCTAAGATCCGTCCAGATCGCGATCTGGGCCTTGACATATACATATATATTGGTTATTGGATGATGTATATTTAAATTTTGGTTATAACATTTCCTTTGAGAGTGGCCTTGACCTTGAATATTGCCACATATTGTGAAAATCACACAAAATCATAAATATCTAAATAAGGGATGCATGGACTGATCCTAAAAAAATTGACCAAAGATCTTGGATAGTTAGTTCAGCTGACTATAAGTCATCTGAGCTGTAGTCATGGTCCTTTGTCCGTCGTCCATCCAGCCTTCCGTCTGGCCATCTGGCAGTCTGTCTGTCCATTAACAGGGCAGGTTTTGAAACCGTTGGACCTAAAAATCCAAAATTTTGCATACAGTTAGATATCCTTAAAATCTCCTACCATACCAAAAATGGGTCACTAGGACTTTGTTCCTTCAAGATATTAAGGAAAAACCTCCATTTTCCATAAAAAAGCCACTGTTACTTTTCAAGGCTGCCAAATATCAAAACCACTGATCTTTTTTTGATCATATTTCGCATTCATATTCTTCCATACATTTTCTATAAAGATACCAAAAATTAGGTCAGTATTAAGTATTGTTTTGAAGATATGGCCCCAAATATAATGTAATTTTTAAAAAATCGGGAACTATATTTACTCACTTAACATGAGAATTGCTGAAGCTGGAGACTTTTTTTTCAGGGATATAACCTTATCTAATCAAGATTCAATTGTTCATCCAAAATTAGATCTGAATTTTGCAAAATTTTTTTAAGTTATTAGCATAAATAAAAATCAGTACCTTAACTCTTGTCCAACTTTGGCAACAGCACTTTTTAGCTCAGCTGACTATAAGTCATCTGAGCTATAGTCGTGGTCCATTGTCCGTCGTCCGTCCGTCTGTCCGCCCGTAGATGTGGCACGTTTTTAAACCGTAAGACCTAGGAATCCAAAATTCAGCATAATGTTAGATGTCCCCAAGATCTCCTACCAAGCCGAAAACTGGGTCTTTGCGACTTCGTTCCTTTGAGAAATTAAGGAAAAACCTCAATTTTTTTTATTAAAATCCTATTTTCACACTTCAGGACTGCCTAATATCAAAACCACTCATCTGTTTTTCCTCATATTTACCATAAATATTTCTCTATATAGTTCCTATGTACATGCCAGAAATTAAGTCTGTTAAGTATAAATTCTTTAAGTTATGGGCCCAAACATAATGGAATTTGTAAAAAATCAGGAAAAATATTTACTCACTTAACATGAAAAATTTTGAAACTAGAGTCTATTTTCCCAAGTATATAACTATGTTTAATTAAGATTCAATTGTTTACCAAAAATTAGATCTGAATTTTGTAAATTTTTTAAGTTATTAGCATAAAAATAAAATCAGTACCTTAAAGTTTGCCCAACTTTGACCATGGCACATTTTTTTCCTGTAAGTACCATTGATTTAATTTTCACAGCATGTAAACATAAATATTTAATTTGTTTAAATCTGAAATTTGAAAATAAAAGCTTGAAAATTAAGCTAGTTATTGATTTTTTTCTTGAGGCTCTATTGTAGTCATTTGCTTTGATTACAGATGCAGGGTCCCACTCCAGGTCACTGGAAGTCAGCTATGCCAGGGTTTCTGATTTGTTACAGTCACTGGGGGAGATCCCCTGCTGTGACAGGTGTACAGTTATTCTCATATCACCACCCCAATCACCCCCCCCCCCCCCCCCCCGGGCAAACCCAACCCACAAAGTGTTATGCATTAATTGTTAATGTTTTCACTGTATCTCCTTAATTGTGATGCTGTTTCCACACTGATATGCAAAAACTTTCCTTGAAAAAGTAATTCAAGATGCAATGTTGTGTAATGTAGCTTTTTTAAAGAAATCAGTTTTCTTTTAAATGATTTAAACAATTATAATTGAACCTATCAGTATGCTTAAATTATTATAAAATATGAAGCACATTATGGATAAATAAAGACACAATTAAAATTGTGAAATCTAAATCAAGTATTATTTTAGATATTTCTTGTTTTGCAGATTTAAAAGATATATTTTTGTGGTAAAAAATAAATAAACATTTGTGTGCATGATGTGGTGTTATTTGACAAGATTGAGATTTATGATGATGCAATTAAGAATTATGAATCAGCTTTTATATTCAGATATATTTGTTATATTGGAAATTTAAAAAAAATTGATGTGATAAAAAAATGAGGAATTAATACAAACATTTGTTCATTATTTTCCTGCCTCAGCAGAATTTGAGATCAGGCTTTGTTTGCCCTGTTTTATGTTGTTAATTAGTTATATTTCAACTGTATACATTTCATAAAAAAATACATATATATTTAATAATATATATTATACAAAAAAATATATTCAATTGAACAAATGTGTAAACTACTGAAATGTCAACAGTTAATCAAAAAGCCAACTAATGATCATGGTAATAGTACAGATCATTTGTTCACAAACTGCTCACATGCTTCAGTTTTCAACATTAGGAAACACATGGTCAGGTCACAAAGTATTATTTGCAACAATTTCTTGCTCATCAATACAAACCAATCATATAAACCAACCATGTCCTTTATTACCTCTTCCTCTTCCTCTTCCTCCATTTGATATTATTTTAGATTTTTACCTTCAAGGTTAACGTCAGCTGAGCACAGTGACCCATGGGTCCCTTGTTTTTTCCTGTAATCACTTTTGACTTAATTTTCACAGCATATATTCATAAGGATTTAATCTTTTAAAATCTGAAATTTTGAAGGAATTGATGGAAAAGAGTAGCTTTTCGTCAAGTTTTCATACACCATGTCAAGTGTTGTTTACATCAAGTCCACCTAGTAGTACAGCCTTCACTTGTGTCATGTAACCCACCCTAGGCAGCTTGCCTTTGCTCAGCTTGGCCACAGGCTCAGCTAAGGTTCCCCTCTGCCCTGCTCTCCCCCCCCCCCCAGATGGTGCATAAACTAGATGAATGTTATAATTGTCTGTATTTGATTCATTCTTATTCTAGGCTATGTTACATTTAAGATTTTGTATTTTACCACCAGGGTTACAATAATTAAAGTGCACATTTAATTGTGTCCACAAAGTGGTGTATTGCTATGAAAGTGTGGATGTTCATCAGATAAGTAATTCCTTACTTCAGAAGAGTAAAAACTTCACCAGGTGTGAAATTGACTATTAATTCCAATATTAAAGCTGAGATAGTAATTAGCACAATGATATTGTTTGTCCCTCATCCAACCAACAGTGTGTATACTTTATTTGAAAAGGATGTTTTTTTGTCAAATTCACTGAATCTTTTATATCAGGGAATAAAATTAGGCATGTACTGAAAAACTCCAATGTACAAAAATTTTTAAAAGTGATTCAAGGAATAATCTTAAAGATGCCTTGTTGTTGCATTATTTTCTTTTAAATTCAATTTTAACATTTGTGATTTAAAAATAAGTGGCATCATTTCCACTTGACAGTACTGTGAGCATTATAAGTGAAAGACTAATGAACAGATTGGGCTGAAATTGTGCATGTCCATTGATCTTAGATATGGCCATCTCTGGTGGCGCCATCTGCAATCGTTTTTGTGAGGTGTCCATCTGTACGTTTGCTTTTAGTGAAAATTGCTCATATCTCAGGAGTGGTTCAAGGTATTGGTCTGAAATTTGGCATGTCCATCCATCTTGGAAGGTTTTCTTGTAAATCAGACAGATTGTGCCTCCAACCTTCCCATTTCCTTTAATAAATTAATGCTCTTTTCTTAGGAGTGGTGTGCTGTATTGGTATGAAACTGTGCATGTCCATAGATCTTGGACTCCTACACTTTGTACTGAAGACTGGTGGTGCCATCTGCAATTTATCTCATGTGGCGTCCATCTGAACATTTGTTTAAGGTGAAAATTGCTCATGTCTGAGAAGTCGATCATTGTGTTGGTCTGCAATTTGGCATGTACATTAATCTTTGAGAGATTTCTGATCAACCAGACAGGTGGCGCCACCTACCTTACCATCTTATAGGATGAATTAATCCCCTTTTCTCAAGAGTGATTGCCCTGTTGGTCTGAATTTATGAAAATCTATAGATCTTGGATTCCTCCCTCTTGTACTCAAGACTGGTTGCGCCATCTGCAATCGTTATGCCTTAGCTTTGGGATAAATTGTTGCGGGATACTATTGCACCTGCAGTGCCAAGAAATATCTAGTTAAAAATTTGATGCAAAAGCTCCAAAATATTAATAATTAATAATTGATTGCCATGATTCTTTGCATTCAAAGTGTTTCATCAGTTCTTGCAGACTGGTGGCACCACGTGTATTTTTTTTGTTTCTTCACATTTTTTTAGGTCACCGTGAACTATTTTCTGCAAACTACAGGGAAAAAACATTATTTGAGCAACCTGAAAGTCAGATGGGCTCAAATTGTATCTGGAAGGTCTAGAATCTTGTAACACAACTTCCAGAGAGGTCCAGGGCAAATGTTTTTGAAAACTTGAAACTTGGTCATCATGACCTATATTGTGCGAGTGACTGGCCAAATGATTTTGAGCACCCAGACATTTGACAGAGCACTAATTGTATCCACAAGGCCTAGAAACTTCTACCTGTATATCCAAGAAAGTGCTGGGCAAATCTGCTTGCAAACCTGAAATTAGGTCAGACTGAGCAAAAATCTTTACGTTTCTTTATGTTTCTTAATGTAAAGGGAGGACATTGTAATGTCTCCTTGGATATCCAAAATAAGGTCACTGTAACCTCTATTTTGTGATTTGTCTGAAACAACATGATTTGAATACCCAAAAGGTCGGATGAACACAAGGCATTGCAGGTTGATATGGAAACTTTTAACTTAGCATCCAGGGTGTTCCTGGTAAAATCTTCTTGGAAACCTAAAATAAGGCCACTGTTACCTATTTTCTAAGGACTGTCATAAAAAAAACATAATTTTTCTAGGGTTCTTTACAAATATTTTTCACCAGATCATAACATCAATAGTTGATAGAATGTCTCAGTATCATAGATCAGCTGAGCTTCATGACCCCTGGGTCACTTGTATAATCTTAAAACACTTGCATCCTTATATTTATACATATATCTTCAAGTGTCATTTGTTTATAAAATGTCAGTTTCATTTACCATTTATCACCCCTAGTCAATGATGTTCACTCAAACACTGTCCATTTGGTATTTTGTATGCTAAAAGAGTGACCCATGTCAAGCAGCCATGACTTTACATGGAGTTTGGAGTTATATTACTGTTCTTGCTCAAATGGTTCATATTGTTATCATTCTTTCTTCATACTGGCTTATTACTTGGATATAGAACAAGCATTTTGCAGTAGAAACATCACCTGTAATGATTTTACACTCTTGTGTTTAATGGAAATTGCCATTTTCGTTAAATTTGCTTATTTTTTGCTAATAAATCCCTGTAAATATCCCCAAAGGCATATACTGCAAACATCCTTACATCTGAAAGGGTAACAAGTTTATTCACTTTCAGCCAAACATGACATCCGCTGTTCCTTATTTCTATTAATTCATGCTAAAATGCATGAATTTAAATATTTCTTCAAAATGGTGCATCAATAAAATCTTATAGACTACCTGTATAATCTTGGCCTCTTCACACCTTGACATCAGTAACCAATGGCTCTATCATTTCGCACCAAAACCCTACGACTGATCATGATTCAACCAGCTGCTCATTCATATGCAAATTAGCAAATTATATATAATCTGGATAACTGGATTGGAAGCTGACAAGCCATTTAATCACACTGAATATATGCTTCCAAAAGCAATTTTATATGCCTGTCTGTGACAGGACATATAATGGTATACCCACGGTCCATCTGTCCATTAACTTTAGTGTCGCTGGGATAACTTACCAATCAATGGATTTTTACAAAACTCACAAAAACTACTTATCAATAGATATCTCACCGGAGTTCAATTATTTGCAAAATCCATGTATATTTAATAAGGTCAGAGGTCACTTGGGTACTTTTTGGTGTCTCCGGGATAACTTATGAGGAAAAAGATGGTCAACAGAAATATTAATCAATATAATATGTAACCTTAGTTTGATTTCAAGCAAAATCAACGTATATTTAATTAGGTCAGAAGTCACCATTGCAGTATACTCTTTGTTTATAAATATCATAATAGTATTGCTATTCCCATTTGACATATACATATTTTTAAATTAAAAGTTAGTTGATAGATATATATGTAAATTAGCTTTAAAAATGAAAACTTCAACATATAACAGCTGATAAATGAAATAAGAAGCAGCTATTTTGCTTTGATGTTCTTTTGAAAGACTAAATAATTTGTCTAATTTGCATTATCTGCATTTTTCTTGATTAAAAATATAAGATTTTATATAAACACATTACATCTAATCAAACTTGAATATTTTGTACTCGAAATTCTTTAACTGTTACTAAAAAAATCTAATTATCAATAGATTTATTTATTTTATACTTAATTTCACTTATTTGTTCAGATATGCAAATTTATGCAAATCTTTCATTAAATATGTACAATAAAAAATTTTGGTAGCAGAAATTAATTCTGCAGGAAAATTCCCCCAGAATTAAATAGAAAAGTTTTCTATTGAGAATTAACAAATTGTGCATGGGTAAGCCTTGTCTTCAGTGGCTGTTTTGGGGTGATGTATAGCCCAGGTCTTAATATGGCCACCAATTATCCAACATGGCAGAAGAGATAATGTTAACATCAAATTTTAGTTACATCATGGTCCATTGTTCTGAAAAAAGTATGTTTGCAAAAAAACCTGAAAATACGACAGTGTAACATAACTGTATAAACTATATCCACTCACATTGAAGTCTCTTGAGGCATAAAGTAACGTCTCTCGGGCTATAATGTTGCCTTGTGGACACAGGGCCAAATTATGAAGGCATTTTAAGCCAAATCATTCAACCAGATCCTTTGAACTTTCATATAGGGCTCACCTATAGATGAAGACCCCTATTGATTTTGTGGTCATTAGGTCTAAAGTCAATGTCACTAGACCAACTTCTTCAAAAAGCTTATGGACTCATTTAAAGTCAAAAGTTTCATCCAAAACTTTCTACGTTTCACATATGGCTCACCCACCAAAAGTAAAGAAGCGTATCAATTTTGAAGTCCTAAGGTCAGAAGTCAAGGTCACAGAACTGACTACAGATTTTTAAGACACCTAGTCTAATTATGCTCCTGTGCAAGGGGGTTGCTCCACTTTGTGGTGCCTTGTTATTATTTATTAATGGCCAATAATCACTCAGTTTGATAGCTAATGAGAAAATCTACTAACCAAATCAAATGACAATATCACTAGACAAATCATGTACACTTGTGACAGGGTCGGGATGTTTTGCTGAAAGAAGGACAAACAAATAGCATTTATTTGCTTAAAGGTCAATCTCACTAGTCAGTGATTCACTGCAAACTTTTGTTTCAAATCATCCTTCTTTGACTTGTTTAATTTCTCTGTTCAGTTCCTCTTTTGGTTTGAAGCCTCTTTATTTTTACTTCCTAAAATGACGTGAAGATATATCATATTATCAGTGAAGGATTGTATGACCAGTTTGGTTTTATGTTTACAGGCAGATGCGAAGATGGTTTTGGATGTTATAGCACGCATGGAAGACACGGAGCCCTTCTCAGAAGAACTTCTCGGGGCCATGAAGCGACTTTGGACAGACGGTGGTGTACAGGAGTGTTTTGGAAGGTCCAATGAGTACCAGCTGAATGATTCTGCTAAATAGTAAGCACATGCTGTTTGTTAATTACGGCAAACCACTCGCATAATCCTTGTGTTAACTGGTCAGGAGCAGGAGGATAGGTGAATGGAAAATGAATATAGAATCAGCCTCATCTCTGTGATTCCCAATACACAAGTGTGTAGTCATTTTGGTCCAGTTATAACAATCTGACATAAATATAGCTCAGAATAATTTAATAATTTGATAATAAGTCAGGTCAGGTTTTTATCTCATATTTGACAAAATTTTCAGAATCACCAGTGACTCCCATTAGAACTGTAATTACATGACATTGGCTATGTTACAATCAGGAAAAGTCTAATTTTATTGAACTACACAGCTTTCTACTCATAGGTTTTGTGTTGAGATGACCTTCATTGGCCAATAAACAGTATTTTGTAGATGGTTTTTCCTGGCTCCCTTGCGGGATGTTCCAGCCTGCCAGGTTTGTGTGTTAGGAGTTAATAACGATCATCCAGTTGCACTGCTTGTTTGAAAACCTCAGATTCTTCCTGGGGAAACAAACTGTGCTTATCACACAGTCTGTCATCTGCATTTCCGGAAGTGACATTGTCATTTTATCAAAGTTTCCACAGTTAATATATAGTTACAGAAATTTACACCAAAAATATGTGACTATATCAATCTGCAGTGCAGATTACCAGTTATGCATGCACAGTCTTTGAAGTGAACATTTTTGCCTTTTATGATTATATAATAGATAAATTTATTTTTTGTAGCTGACTTTTATATAAACCAGGATATGATATATTGTAACTTTGCCTAAAACTTCAGTGTTATCTTCTATATGTTTAAGATTTGACCTGAGTTGATGCTTCACCAGGATATGCTTTTAGTGTTAGTGTGAAAATGACTGAAATCTACTGAGTACTAGTGGGTAAACAGATACACAGATCACGAGCCATCACACATTATCATCTTAAATATCTTATCTCTGTATTACCAGAGCTACATGAGGAAGGCTTGCCACTATATAGTGGTAATAAGTGGTTAATTTATCTGGTATGTTATATACAGCTTTTACTGAAATCAGTAATAAATAGTAGCAGTTGGTCAGGTGTCAGAAACAGCTTACCATACCATCCAGAGTTTGTCCAGGGTGTCTTTTCATTGAGAATATTCCAGACAAAGTTGACTGTGAATACATATAAAATCATCTATTTTGTTTTTATTTTATGACAGGGGAGAGATGTTTATTTAATTAATTGAAATATCTAAAATTTGTAGATTTACAGTAACCACCTGTTGTAAGAATATTTTTACCACTTGCATATGAAAATTAAACCTCCCCCCTCATCCCACACACATATATAGGCTGTAATATATTGGTGACTCTAAACCTTGACTTTCTTTTTAAAATAAAAATGTTTGTATATACCCTGTAGATGAAAATTACATGTATTGAAAGGATTTTGCTGTACCCTATTTTTGTATTATTGCCATAAATTTGATACCTTCCTTTGAATAGATAAAAAATTCAGAAGTCAACCAAAATAAAGTGCAAGTCTGTAAATAATATACACACATTCTGTATGCATAAATAGACAGATTATGCATGGTTAAGTTAATAAATTGTTTGCTCTGAAAGGATCTGATTGTAATATCATAAGTGATATCTCTGATTACAGAATTCATGCCTGGTGCTTATTAGATAACATCTTGTCTTCATAACCACTGACACTCTGCATATTAGTCACATACATATAATGAGAAAAGCAAGGTTTGTATGTTTAATAATGACAGTTTCAGGGCCCTGCATTGGCAGCCATGGAGGTGACTGACAGACTGGAGCTGATATTCACCTTTCTCTTTCAGCTTTTTAGATGATCTAGACCGTTTAGGGGCTAAAGATTACATGCCTACAGAACAAGACATATTAAGAACCAGGGTTAAGACAACTGGCATTGTAGAGGTTCATTTCCACTTTAAAAATCTAAATTTCAAGTAAGTAACAAGTGCGGTGGGGTAGCCAGCTCACTGGTGTTGGCTGGCAGACATGTTAGTTGTTGGTTGCTGGGTGCAGTTCGATCTTGTAGCTGGCACAGGCAGGTAGTCAATAACTCTTTCTGCTATGGTTAATAACGGCCAGAGCTCTCACTTAGGATGGGTTCACATGGTTATAATGTTACCAGCAAGATCACAGATTCAGGAATAACTCAGTCCTGTACCACCTTCATATAATGGCTGGGTGATTTTATGGTGTGAATTTGTGTGTAAAATGACCGTTCCTTGTTGGATCACAAGTTGCCATGGCTCCCACCAACTTGATAAGCCTCTAAGGTTAGTTAGCAGCCAGGCTCACAGGTGGCAGCACATGCTGGCCCTGCCTCGCCTGTTGCTTGTTGCTCAGTCCACCTGGAAGTGATCAAAGTAAATGGGACAAACATGACTCACAAAGCAGGGTCCTATATTAACAGGCAAACAACAAAGGACCCAGCCTTATTTATAATAATTTTGTCCTGACTGTACTGTCAGATCACTCCTGTGTGTGCGTTTATCGCCACGCAGCCCAGGTCAACTGTAATAAGAAAATCACCTTGTTATCGATCAGGGCCTTTAAAAAACATTTTTCACCATCAGGCCTGAAAGAAGTGCAGAAGAACCTGTTATTTTACAAAGGGCTACCAAATGGCTTAAAACATGCATGCACAAAAGCAACCAAAAACTTGTGTCTGCCAGCAGTCACCTGAGCGGGACCATACAGGGATCGATGTTGTGTATATCAACTTCCTCTTATAGGTGTACTTTCTTCTTTCAATCTCTGTTGATGGTTCAAGGCCACTCAGTTCATATTCACTGTGTTTACTCCAGGATAATTATCTGTAATAATAATATCAAAGACCTTACCAGTTTTATTGTAATAAGATTCAAACCACTGTTGAATTAGTCACCAGAATAACATTTCTGTAAGAAGCAGTTGATGACAGCACTTGCAGTAAACATCATCATGTTCATAGAAATACAGTTAACCTAATCCCACAGATTTACCATTAAACAATGTATTTGGTGATCCAGCAAAGATATATGGAGGGCTTTCAGGAATGTGGGGGTAAATGTCTGAGACGCTTGTAATCTCTTTTGGGCACTTGGTTCCAAGAACCAAGAGTGCGACGGGCTGCACAAAGTTCAGGTTTTTAATACAAAGAGCATAAAAGTTTGCCCTTATTGCCGTTGCCAGCTGCCTACAAAAACAGTTGTGTACTTACAACTGACTCTTATATTTCACTATAATTAAATAATCATATAATGATATTATAATGCCATAAATTTTTTTTAAAAATTCAATTTTAAACAACCAATAAAAATCTGACACATATCAACCTACCCCTAAGATGCTCCAGACTCACATGGGATTCTTCTTCATTTTGGCCTAAGTCTCCCAGACTCCTCGTGTTCTTTCTTTTGAATTCCTGCAAATGTTACTTATATCAGACAACAGAAAAGAAATTGAGTCTAACTCACTGTTGGAATAAAATTTTCATTAATGAAACACCCTTTTCCTTATGAATGTGAAATTAATACAAGGAACTGCAAATTTAAAAATACTGGAGGAAACACTTGTGAAGATTGACTGATTGTGCTCTTTTAGTTTCTATGTCATCTGATAGCTATCCCAGGATCCTTCCTGTTGCCCTCGTGTTGTATCCATAGTAACTGTTGTTGATCTGCATGCCTATTTGATGCTGGTGTCTTGTGATTATTCTATGTTGTTTGTTTGTTCTTATGTTGCAGTTTCTTA
Source organism: Sipunculus nudus (assembly GCA_026874595.1). Classification (NCBI taxonomy): domain Eukaryota; kingdom Metazoa; phylum Annelida; class Sipuncula; order Golfingiida; family Sipunculidae; genus Sipunculus; species Sipunculus nudus. The sequence goes on from CM049316.1 coordinate 47,146,659, forward strand.
GATAGCTTAGATCGTTTAGGGAAGGCTGATTATATGCCCACGGAACAGGATATTTTGAGGACAAGAGTAAAGACTACTGGTATCGTAGAAGTTCATTTCAACTTTAAGAAATTGAATTTTAGGTAGGTTGCATAGTGCATTTTTGCACTGTAAGTTAGCATGCTAGAAGTTACTGTATGTTGTGCTCAGCTTTGAGTTTGGGCAGACTGTGGTTTTGTTGGTTGTGTTGTGCCTCTTCCTGAACTTCAAGTAATATTATTGAAGTTGTACAAAATCTGCTCCTGTTATCATAGTCATATGAATACTCAGCTGATATATATGTATACAGGTATTTGAATACTGAGATCAAATTCACCATGTTAAATAACAAAAAAGGATTGAGAGCACTGCAAGAAGGTTTCAGTGATTCACTCCATGTAGGGTGCTCAGACCAGCCTTGTGTTAAATCAGCCTGGGTAATGAAGATCTTCAGATAAGTCTGTCTCTCAGTGGCATGGGAGAAAAATATTAGAGGATGTGCATGTAAGATAATAACATTGTATATATATATATTTATAATCCTTTTAGTTTGCATCGCATGCCATTAATTTACAGAATTAAATATTATAAAAACTTGTGAGAATTTTTTTTCCAGTCAGGGTTCCCTGTTTTAACTTGTGTTTTCATAAAGAGTTAAACTCACGGGCAGAAATTGTTAAGGTTTGAGATTAAGAATGTGAATGGAGAATGAATTTTGATATCCCTGTAAATTGTTTTCTCATGACTGGTTGTGAACATGTGACAATCACTTTAGTCCACTGTTTAAACCAACCGGAGCAGAATATAGTGGGATATCACAGACAATATCAGTGTCATCCACTTCACCCTCCTGGTCTGTCAGGCCTGTTCATTCTCACAGGTGGTCTCTGTTCATGGGAGGTAGTCTGAACAGGATTCAAGTCCACAAGCTTATGCTCCAATATCTTAACCATCATGTCACCACTTTTCCACAGATGGGCAGATGTCTTTGATATTTTGTAATGTGAAAAGGCTGCTTAAGAAATCTCTTGGTCATCTGTTTTCAAATAGAAAGTCACTTGTGAGATGATAATTTGCTGTGGAAAACAAAATATTCACCATTAGCAACCAGGACACAAAACACTTTACATAACGTTTTGGGATAAAGTTAATTCAATAATTCAAGTAAATGTCATTCATCAAAATTAGTCCTTGATAATAAATGTCCATTGTACTTGTTTTGAAATATATTTGGGTTAACATTTGCAAAAGACCTGTCACCAAACATGGATAAATTTACCGCTGGCTTAACAAGTGAGGACTGATTAGATCTGAGGGCACGGGATGGTTTATATGATGAAACCAGTTCAGTGATATCTTTTGGTGCTGGACCATGCAGTGCACAAAATGAAATAAGACAGATTTAGTATGCGATACGCTGATGTATTGGTAACCAGTATAAATCGATAAAAATTACTTTTATATAGTGAAAGCTCCTTGCACCATATTGCGCTATTGTGAACAGACTGTAATTTATCTATCAAGTAAAGATGGCAGTCCAACAAATACAGAATTGCACGTCCATACATGACGTCATGGTCACGGAAATAAGAAGAAAAATAAGAAGTGAACATTCCTCTCAGTCATTGTGTGTACAGAGTGTCAGCATCACAGCCCTCCACATCCCGTTGTCCTCACTCACAGACAATAATTGTTGCCAGCAAAAACAGCTGGTGAATGAACCTAATTTTTACAACAAATTATTTATTGTATTTAACATGAAACTGAAAACCTGCACAAATCACATGTATATCACAAACAGGTGTAAACTTTACCTTGTTCAGTGACAGGTGTCGGTAACCAAGATTTTTACAACTCACAGGTGCTCAGAATTAATAAATGTTATTGGTATGAGAATATAAATAACCCTGTTACCAGTTTTTACTTGATGCCTGATAATTTTGTCTTTTTTGGTGCCGATAATTTATATTAATTAAAAAATATATAGCCAACTGTTCTGGGAATGTTTACTTAACAGGCAGCTGTAGCCAAACAACTATTTTGTCAGTTGAAATAAAATGAAGTTTGCAGTAATTTAATTTGATTTGAGGTGTAATGATGATTGCTGGACAGTTTCTGTTACTATGGTATACGACATCATGTAAAAACACTTGTTTCACTGAAAGAAACAAATAAGTAATGATGGCAATGAATCACATATTGCACAATTTAAGATATATGCTTGTTTAATATGTTTAAAGCTGCCTGTGTCTGCAGTATTTTCTTAAAAATATGAACTTGTATCAGTGATTATGATCCATGATAATGGTCTTGATAATGAATGAATGGTTTGTAGGTTATTTGATGTGGGAGGCCAAAGATCTGAGAGGAAAAAGTGGATCCACTGTTTTGAAGATGTGACAGCAATTATATTCTGTGTTGCCATGAGTGAATATGACCAAGTGCTGCATGAAGATGAAACCACAGTAAGTGTACACAGTATCAAAGACTAGCACTGCAGTGAAGGCAGTACATGGCCTGTATAACAAGTAACAAATGTCAGACAAAACTAAATCTTACTAACTGGAAGGTTTCTGTGCTTAGTGTTATTGTTTTATATTTATTGTTTGTAATTTGAATTTCCAATAATATTAATTTATTATTCAGTTTGTCACCTTTTAGTAATGTATTGTGTTAAGGGCATCATTTTAGGTGGAATTAAGCTTAAAAAATAAAATATTATTATTATTATTATTATATTTACACTCATCATTGTGATGGATAATCACACAATTTCAAATACAGCCCATGATGAATTAAAAATAATGTGTGTAGGTCTAATATGTAAAAATAACATATAGAAGTCACAGTGCAGAACTATCACCATCTTTAGGATTACTTTTGGGAATTTAGTGCAGCACCTAATCACTTTTTGTGGGGCTTTATGCATACTTAAGAATCAGTTCTTATGTCAAACTACACAGGAGGGACACAGTAAACTGGTTTGAAGAAACTAAATATTTTCATATGTCAAAAGTAGAAATGTTCTTTGCTTTCAGAATATCTTTAAATCAAGGACATGTTATGAAAGTCCTATAGGCTCGATGTCCTGTGGTAAAATGATCATCAGCCCTGGTATACTTTGTTACAAATGACCTTGACACTTAATGACCCATGGTAAGAATGACCTTTAGTCTTCACCAGATCTGTGTTTAAGACTGACTTTGACCTTTGCTTTGTAGAACCGGATGCAGGAGAGCTTGAAGTTGTTCGACTCAATCTGTAACAACAAGTGGTTCACGGACACCTCAATTATCCTCTTCCTGAACAAGAAGGATCTGTTTGAGGAGAAGATTAAGAAGTCACCTCTAACAATCTGTTTCCCCGAGTATACAGGTCAGTAAGACAGTTTTAGTTGGTCCAACCATAAATGAGGACAGATCATTTAAGAACCTATAAATCGTTTGTAGGCCTAAATTAAAATATGGACTGTAATGTGGATCAAGGATGCTGCTTGAATATGTGTATCATTATGTTATTGTTCATATCATGTCATTCATGATTAATTTTAACTTATCAAAATTCAGGAGTTCAGTACCCAGTAACTTACATTATTTTCAGTAAATTTGTGGAATAGTTTTGCGTTGTCATTACATTATCTTTTGTCATAAAGAGAGGGTAAAAAGTTTACCATGAATGCGGAATAATTTTCTCAGTTGATTATAAGTCATTTTAGCTATAGTGATGTTTTTCCATCAGTGTTTCTCTGTCTGTCAGACTTGAAGTCAATCAAGAATAAATCACAACTGTTAAGATCATGGACTTGACATTTTTCACACATTTCACATAAAACTCTTGTACCATACCTAAAACTAGGTCTCCATGACCTTGTTTCTTCAAGCAATGGACAGAAATTTTAGCAACCCTTCAAACTTGAAATTGAAGTGAGAAAAACTAATTCTGAAGCTGTTCTTAAACTTAAAAAAAAACAACTTTCTGTCAATTTATTTGCAAGTTGTATAGAATTTCCCACACAATTGTATGAAGTTGATAGAAATGTAAGATTTGTTTTATTCGCTCCACAGGCAAGCAGACGTATGAGGAGGCTGCAGCGTACATCCAAGCTCAGTTTGAAGCTAAGAACAAGAGCACAACAAAAGAAATCTACTGTCACCAGACGTGTGCCACAGACACAAATAACATCCAGTTTGTATTTGATGCTGTAACCGATGTCATCATCGCAAATAATCTGCGAGGCTGTGGACTCTATTGATGCCTGGGACCCAAATCCACATGTTTGATGCTCGGCGGACTATTTTTGGACCCTGTACAAGCTGCGATGTTGTATACAATCACCCTCTGCTGTGGTTATGTATATATCACATGAGTCCGACTACGGCAGGTGTATGGATGGAAGCACCTGACATCAGTAGGTGCATACTCGGGAGCAAAAGGGGGCGCCACAAGTCCTAAGTGGCTGATTCCCTTTTAAGTTTCTCAGCCAGGCCCTTCTTCATGATCTTGATAGTGTCAGAGACCCCACACAATCTATAAGAACCATGTGGGACTCTACGGTACTAGGAAAATATAAGATTTCACTTTATTTATATATAAATTATTCTGTGTTGTACAGAGATCTGCCTGTTAATTGTGATTACTACTGTTTATTGTATGTGCATACAACTGCCTGGTTACCTTGGCAACTTGTACGTGTCCATTTGAAAGCTAGTAGATAGGAACACTGGCCACCTATGTTGCGCTCTTGTACACAGCTGTATTGTGTGAGTATGAGGGGTTGGTCATCCCTTGATGTCAACATTGGTGTCATTTGACAAGATTGCTCCCTTGTTCGTGCGTAGATTTTTTTCAGTGTTAATATTGCTGAATGATAATTAACAATGGGAAAATGTTTATAGGACACAATTGTATTTGGGAACCTGGCAAAATGAATTTAAAGATGCATGATTTTTTTCTGTGGGACCACTTGTAATCCGCCAGGCCTGTAGGATTTGCTGTAGCCTGCCCTTTGGCTATGTCTGAGGGCTCACTGCATTTGAGATGTGGATTGTTGGAGGATCAGAAGCCACTGTTGATGTCAGTGCTGTATTGCCTCATATATTATTGTGCTTGGGTGTCAATCTCATCTGATTTAATCCTGGTTAAAAATACCTAGTCACATTAAGCCAGTTTGGTGCATAGTTTAGTTTAATACAATTTTTTTCTTTTTATATTTGGATCACCCAGAAATTAAATACTTGTCTGTTGTGAGAAGCCTATGCAGTTCTTGTTATATTCCTGACTGTTCATGCTGTAGGAGACTTTAGTTTATTTTTCAATTAGATATTTATATATTTATTTGACATATTATACAAGGCCCTTTCATACTCTCCACAACAGGGGAAGGTGCCATGAACAAAATGATCCGTGAACCATGATGGCCTGATGACGTGAACAAACGTTGTTTTGTTCACTAGGCATTTATTCTAGTCATAATGTGTATATAGTGTGCCTGTATGTTCCTTCTGGCCATGTTTTGCTATTTGTACTGGGTCCCTAGACACAGGGTCCCTGCATTACCACTGCCCTGGCAGGGTGAGTTCTCACTCATGCACAGGGTCACAAAGAGGATTAACTCTCAAAACAACCAGTAGTATTATTACCCAGCAGGCCTTGCTCATGACTTGATGACAAGTAATGCAGAAACTATGTATCTCATCCTTACCAGCATCCATCCAGCATCTTCACCAGTCCACGAGTGACTGTTTCATATCTCTGTCCTCCTATACAGGTTAACCATCAGAAGGGCCGTGTACCTGGTTACAGTATGTATTGTGTTTGTATTGAAACAGCCAGAGTTAGTTATATTACTTGGCTATTTGCTTGATCTGAGAGGACGCAGGGAGTGTGTTGGGACCACTGCTCTACCAGAGCAGGTGGCACCAGGGAACAGAGCTTACATGACATTGCTGGCACTACGCATGCCTGATTTCCTATGGATTTGTATATTCTTGTGTGGTGTGTTTAAAGCAGTGCATTTATGATTGACTACACATGGCTCTTGAAATAGTTAACTTATGAAGATCATTTGTAAAGGAAAGTTCATTATATATACCTCATGAGGTACTTCTTTGCTATGCATATTGAGTTGGCTATTCCTGTCATTATGCATAGCAAGTGAGGAATGACCCTATTATGCATAACAAGTAGCACTTGGCCCTTACTGTGCATAATAAATAGGACCTGACCCAGTTATTCATGGTTAGACCAATTTGCTTGTGTCCTTCCAGCTGGGGGTGATCCTGTTTTGCGTAGCACAGTGGCTGGTATTCTCTTATGCATAATGAGTCAGATGATGACCTGGTTATGCATAACAAGTAGTGTTGAGCCTCTTTCTTTGCTTAATGGAGTCAGAGGTTGACCAAATTATGCATAATAAATAGGGGGATAACTTGTTATGCATAATTCCTAGGGCATGGCACAAGCTGTTTGCTTCAGGACTTTTTGCTGGACAGCACGTGTTTTTGCTTGTAACAGTCCATGTTGGACTGATGACCCTATATTATTGTATATTGTTAGTAGCTCTTCTGTACAAAATCCATTTCAGAATGATGTAGTGCAAAGTTGACAATGTTCTGTGTTTGGCTTATTTTGTATGATAGCTACAGCTTATGATATACATCTCTCATATAATACAGAATCAAGGCTATGACGAGCTGACAAACTGGCCCCAGCCCATGTTCAGCAGTAACACACTCTGCTTGTTTTGGACTGTCAGGGCCAATTCTCACAGACCTTGACAAGGAGATTTGTCAGAACGATACTTGTGAATATCAGCCCTATTCATTAACAAGATCAAACTCCAGAGAGTGTTCAGAAGGTTCAGTCGGTCTCCATTGAAGTAAAAGTCAATTTGTTCAGCATACTAGGTATTCTGTCTCATTTGTGATTTTGCCAGTCTCAGTTTTATGTGACATTGGACTCTGTAAATCTGGAGGTGTGAGTAAATTAAAAAGGCCAACAGCAACCCATGTTGTTAAATCAGCAGTACACATAGTCACTGTATTGTATGTTCTGCCATTAAGACCTGATGTATATTTGTTCAAGCACCTCTGTAATAATAAGAACCACCAAATGAAGCTGTTTATTAAAGGCACCTGCCTGTTTGCTACGCCTGTGCAGTGTTCACAACTGATGATTTTGAAATGACCAAAGTTTGATTGCTCGTGCTGGCTGTGTGATGCTTGTCTTTGATCTGAGGACCAAAAGAACCAAAAATAAAACTCATTTCCACAGAAACTACACCAGGAACGGAATGGAGGAAACAGGCAACCAAATCACAGACGGTCGGCTACTTCATAAGCTCTTGTAAATCACTTTGTCTCATTTAAGTTTGCAATTAATCATATATACTGATAATTAAGATGCTACTGCAGGGCTTGTGACTGATTTATTTATCACTTGGTCAGACCTCTGGGGCTGTAGCATTTTCAGATACATAGCGTCCTTAATGCTAGCTAACACTTGACCATCTGACACACCGGGTGTCGCAGACCATCATATATCATAATTTATACTAAAAAGGTAATTACAAATGGCCGTGTTACTATGTTTGCGACTTCTTTCTATACCTGACTTGAGCTTGCATTTTGTAAAGTAAACAACAGCATGACCAATGAGTCAGCTCTGTCACTGTTGAATGTAAATCATTTCAAGTTTACAATCAACTTTGTATTTTCAGTTAATTTATGTTCAGATATGTGTTTCACCTGAATATAAGGCCAAAGTATTTGCAGGTGTACAGATATATATACAGTTCTGTATGTAATACTCAAAGTTACTTGATGCTAGTCTTAATCATCGAAATATTTCTTTTAATAGCTTTATTTATTTTCTGGAGCCAACTTTTGTCTAGATGAATATAGGTATTTCAAGCCAAGTATTTATGAACTGAAATACATTCTAGTATGTATGTTGTACTGGCTGACTTTGCAATGAACATTCATCATTGTACGTGTTGTTGGTTTGTTCTGTTATCCCAAAAACCCAAGCACTACTATACCCCTGTAGCCAAATCCAACAAGTCCTTCCATCTCAAAACCGCTGTCCAGTAAAATATGCTGCCTCTTCTCCTGAGACATTGAAAGAGAATTGAGACCTTGAAGTGTATTTTGATAAGAATTAGTCCAAGCAGATCCGTGTAACCCCCCCCCCCCCCCCTCCATGTAGCAGTCTTATTCTCACACGACCAAACAGCCCGATGATGACGTAAATTATATTTATAATTAAGAACATAAACAGACCTTGAACACTCCTGTTATTTAGAATCTGTCCCGTGGTATTTTATACGCCTGCCTATGACTGGTCGTATTATTATAGTGGAAGCGTCCGTCTGTTAATTTGTTGTGTCGAAGGGGGATCTTGCCAGGGATTTGATAGTTTTTTCCCCACAAAACGCAGTTTAACTACTCGCTAATCGATTATCTCACCCGAGTTGGATTCTGGGCAAAACCCGCGCATATTTTCAGAGGTCAGAGATTGCCAGCCTTTGTGGTGTCGCCGAGACTACTTACCAGGAATTTGATGGATTTTGTGCAACTTGACAAATATTAACAAATATAATATCTTGCCTGAGTTCGATTTCCGGCAACATCCACAAATACTGAATGACGTCAGAGGTCACAGACTGGTTGATTCGTGATGATTTCCTAAAACGAGATGGATTTTCATGAAACGTATATAAATATTTTCCACTATATTCTATATAATATCTTGTCATAATTAGGAATCGCATGGGATTTGGTGACAGTCCGTGTGAATGTTTAACCATTTAACACGCTCAGCTGGGTTCGATTGTATGCAAAATATATGCATATTTAATGAGCTCAAAGGTCACAAGATATAGGATTGCCGTATTATTCAATCTTTCGGGGCCTTGGTTAGTGATAGCTCTGTACAGATTTTAAAAGCCTGGTTCACTTCGCTTGGTATAGGGTCTCCCTTAAAATTGGCAGCGAAATTAGGTTGTTTGAGTGGGCAATTTTCCATTAACTTCCCAAGTGCACATATATCAGACTACACCGTGTGCTCTCTATAAATATCCTGAACTACATATAGAATATACCGGCTCTAATGACAAAAAATGCATGTAACATTCCATACAAATCTTACATGTGGATTATAATATAAATATAATTGGTTTTTGTTAAATACTCCTGGATCGTGTCGTGCATTTAATAAACATGAACCTTTTTGACTGTTTTGATCTTCCACATTTGACCTGGTTATATATAATCAACATGTCCGAAACTGATCAGATATCTGGTCGTAGATGTGAAGTCCAAACAACCATTATTTTGTTTAAATAACTTTAATCAGAATTATCTCGAAGGAGAAATGACAATGTTAGCTGATCCTGTTTTATAAAGAATAGAAAATACGTGCACCAAGGAGACGTTTTGGGCAGGCACTGTGTGACCTCCTGCTTTGAAAAAAGCGAGGCCACGAATCCATATATTTTCTTTATTATACGTTTATAAGTATGTTCATAAAGGAAGCGCCACCTACCAGTCCAATCTCCATCCTATTAGTACCAGGCCAAGTCTCCATAACCACAGGAATTTCGAGTCCGATGTTAGCCAGGATAAATTTTCAAATGATGCATGCTTACGACAACCCTTGAATCATAGCTTCTTTAAGCTTCTAACTTCCCAAACGAAATATCTACCAATGTTTGTAGGCTTAACTCCTTCCACAGCGCCGCAATCGACCTATTAGTAATTTCACTTAACCACTGCCTTGTCATTTATGGTTTACTGGGTTTGGCCACCAGGCGGTCGGTACAAAGCAGTTGACGTTCAGACCAATGAGAGCGGCCGTCGCAATGTGCACCCCCCTCTAAACACGTCCCTGGCTTCATTTGACAAATTCTTTAGTTATTATTTGAAAAACGTTCACATTGTTCTTTACTTAAATAGTACTGGTGATATTGCCCTGTACCATGAGAGAGTTGTATGGCTGTAGCTTGTGTATGTTATCACAACTTGTGACCACAAAAACTAATGATAGGGAGTTAAACTGCACAAAAACGAATCAACGATTGTAGGTGGCGCCCCAGGCGTCTGTACGATCCAAGATCGGGAGACCCGTTTCGTAAAATTTTGACATTTCAGGTCAATATATTTTACAGCTCCTGAGATATGTGTGATGTGATTTTCATACCCGACTGACACACGGATGGTCACCAAAGTCGGAGGTCACCCCGAAAGACAGAATACATGTTCACATATGACCCTGTTATATTGCTAAGTTTCGGCAAATTATAAATGGCGGCTTTCTAGTAGTTATCCGGAAAGAAAAGCGGCGGAGTTGTCGGCGGAACCCGGCTGAAAAACTAAAATAATCATCCGAATGTTAACGGAAAGGATACCAGAACTGTCACCAACAAGGATTTCAGCGAAGTGCTATGATTTGCGTGACAATACACCATTTCCGCAATCAAACGAGAATACTAACATGTATACCACGCCCATTAACCACGGGTAATGGACTCTTCCGACTTGCTAATGTATTTGTGTATACATTAGTAACCAGGTTACCATGACCTAATTAACTGAAATCGAGGGTTTCTTATCAAACGCTTGATAAAGCCACAAACATCCATTATTAATGTTTTAATATAAACTTTATTTAGTTTACATGGATTGTACAACTTGTTATAATAACTAATACAAGGCACTATACATTGCTCGGATGTTGGCACTCGGTAGGGGTGGAGGAAACTGGAGGACCCGGAGAAAACCACCGGCCTTTAACGGGCAACAACAACCCACTCTCATAGCCACGCCGGGAATCGAACCAGGTCTCCAGCGGAGAAGGCCGAGCGTTTTACCACTCAGCTGTCAAGGTTAAACTTTCACAGACAAGACAGTCCCTTTCCTGTTAGATTACTTTGAATATGATCCGCTTCCACATGAAAGAATAAGTCGCTGTCAAAGTATTGAAATCCTCCGAAGAATATAAAATGCCAGCGGTATTAGAAATATAATTATGTACTCAAGGCTAAACATGTTCACACCTCTTGATTGCAAATTGTATGTAAAAGTGGGATTATAAAGAATAGCTGTATAGCTTCATTTACTCTCAGTTGTAAAGTTGTGCGTTCAGAGGGTTTTAGCTGTTGTTGAATCGACCAAATTTGAGTGAATGTCTCAGAAGCATAGCAAGACTGGCCCAATACCGCAAAACTCTCCCGCTGACAAAGCTATCAAACTTGCTCATGCAGTGGCTCAACGCTTAGAACAGGTACTGCCACCACGCGGCATATCATATAACTAATTTACGGCTCTCTGCCAACTCGTTTCACCGTTATGTCCAGCAGAGGTTTATGAATACTAACTACACATATGTGCGGTATAGGCCCTACGTATCCATTGTACGTAACCCTACTTAGTGTAGGAGGAGAGAACGGGAGCGAGGTATACTTGAAACTCAATGTTATAAGGTCCAGCCATATATTGACTTGTTATAAACGGACACACGTGGACTGTGCTTACTCTCAACACAGAACCATAACAAGGCGATAAACAGCTGTATGAGAAGACTGAGACTGTGTGCTGGGATGGATTTGCTGGGAAACTTTCGTATAAAGCAAAACTGAACTGATATTGTGAAATAATAGACAAAAGTTCATAACTGGATAAAATCATACTAAACGTTAGAGTTCTCAAGATTGATTGGGTGGATTTTCTGAAAACCATGGTATCGTATAACTTTGATAACTTTATCCTGCACGTATGGCTGATTGCATAATGATTACTCCGTTGTGGTACAGTTTTTCACTGCTATACTGAACAAGATATAAGAAACTTTGGTCAGTGCTGCATGCTGGATAGCTATAGCCGCTTCGCCTAATTAACCAATCGTAAGTAGAATGTGCAACGGGGGCCCGCATTGTTAGGAACCCCGCAGTGAATGACAGCTCTTAAGCGTTTTCTACAAATTTAGAAATTGTATAGCGCTTCTATTAGACACTCAGTGAAAAATTCCAATTTGAAAAAAAAAAAAAAAAATGAATTCACCAAGAAGCACCACGGATCAAACCAGATTAAACAATTTCATTCTAATGTTAATCAGATATTTTCCGAATCACCGAAAAATTTGAACATGCAAAATCTATAAAATGTAACTAGATTTGTGGCGTCGCCTATGTGAAGAATATTTGTAGATATGCATTTTAGAAGGGGAACCTGCTTGGAAAGGGGGTTATCTTCAGTCAAGGTCTAGGGATATTGCAACATATCCAATGCCAGAATAATTAACATAAATCATGGATTAAATGTCAGTGTTGAGGCCTACCGTTTCATGCCTTGTGTTTCTGTGGGCATGGATGTTTGAATCGCTATTTGTGGGGTTATTAAGCAAGAAAACCACCTGTAAAACCGTTTCTGCATCACACAGGTCTTCATTTATAAAATACACAAAAACTGTGCTGTGGGCCACAACAGCCGCCAGCATGAATACATAGGCCTGCAAAAGAATGCACAGGCTGATTTTTAGTTGCATAATTATTGAGAAAGCTTGAGTATACTATTGTCATTATAACAGTGCAACCTTATAAGGAATTTCGGGTTATTTCTTCAAAATCTCTGCCCATCCCACCAAAATATTAAAAATAGCAAAGACCTCGCCGCACACCAAAACAATGTCAAGTTAGATGTCCTAGACGGAAAACATAAAATAAGATGGTCCAAGGAGACCTTCAGGGAAAACTGCTAAAGTCCATTGTGGAAAATGCAAAATCGTTTTTCGCGTTGGAATGTTTAATCCTGCAGTAAACGCTATCCAACATTTACGATGATAGCCCCCTCTGTTGTTATTTTGAATAACTAATTACGGTATCCACGTTACTGTTGGCAGGTTGTACGGGCGATATCAGTTGAAGAAATATGTAAAAAGAAAAATATAAAACTGTCAGAAATATCAAATAAACTTTGTTTTCCGCCATTTTCCTACCAAGGACCAGTTAGGCCTGCGTGATTTTGTGACCTTGGATGTCGAACCTTCCCGGTATGCTGTATCAGTGGTCTTGTATCAGAAGTCTTGGTGATCCACGAATCGAGCATTTCTTGGACACTCTAAAGCCACCACGACTAATAATATCACAACAAAATGGGCTCGATCCAGGACTGACGAAACATTATTGAAAGAAAATCGTTGATTACAGGTTAAATAATATATGTAGTAACTGGTATTTTACCAATGGTTTTACAATATAACCGAAGTTAATTTGTTTTACTATATATCCATGTAGCATTTTTAAGGTTTGTAAGGATTTTTGGTCAAGGCCTGCTCAGTAGGAACGACCGGTCACCTTTTTGTTCAAACGGGTTATTTTCTTGGTACATGATTAACATATACGAGTCATTTGGAATCTAATTCTGAGACAAATCTCCTTATTCAAAGAAATGGAAATTTAGAAATTCGAGATTGTCATGTGTTTTTATATAAATTTACACTCTTTACTTCTCAATGTATAATAACATTGATCTCTGATACAGAGCTAAAGCTTGGTAAATATTGATATATATTTTTTAATTATTCTGTTAGCAGTGTAACATGTATACAACACTCCCCAGACACTGGACTCGAGATATACTGGATCTGATTCCTGGAGTCCTTAACTCATAGTACAAGTCCAAGTCCGGACTCGAGTCCCATATCACTGATCCAACGTATAGATTGGTGTTGCATTAATATGATCAGCTAAACTATGCATTCGTTCTAAATATCGATTTCTAAGATGTAAGCTGATTTTTATTTATATAGTTGTCCCGCACTCCTGGTATTGAATCTGCCAACGACTACTTTACAAATAAACGAATATATGAATGTTACGAATACTTTTAGATAACTGATAATTTATAAATTGATAATTTTCAACTTCGCACACATCGACTTTGACAATACGGTAACCTCTGCATATAAGGATTATAGGAAAGGACCAGTTTTCTTGGAGTAGGCTATTGATGCGAAAAAGCTCCACTGAAGAGAAAATAACTGAAGTTGCCTTGGTATGGCTTCAGTTCGTTTTGTCCACCTTCGGTTTCGATTCACTACTGGTGAAAGTATAGCCCCGATATGAGTGACATATAGTGTGACGTAATTGATGTGAAATATGGTATATATGCTAATGAAAACTGGTCAAGTTTCAAAGCGATCAAAAATATATCCCCCCCCCCCCCTGCCCCCAGATTTTTCGTTGTGACTGACTGCACTGCCCTCTGGAGAAGACAAGTATAACCAGGTTTACGAGAACATCAAGTCCCACTTTCATAATTAAAGGGAAAAACAGTACGAGTATAGAAAATGTTGCTGGCGCCAGACTGTTTTGAGCCCCAGGCCAGCTACCTCGAAATATCTCGATATTTTTTTTAAACTAAAAGCACCCTTCGTCTTTAACAACAAAACATATATTGAAAAGTATGTCTTTTGAAGGCATTGGACTTGTTTCTAACCAAAAATCCTATTATTTGAATATCAGACCGTGGTAAGAAAACACACACACACACACACACACACAAAACCCTATTCCGTTGTAACTTTACCGATACACGTCCCCTTTCCTGCACACTTACTTCGCAGATAGATTCTTGCCCAGACGACAGGTGATTTCTCCAAAATTTCTTTATACCGCTCTTTGGAGCTGCCATTTTGCGCACACACTAAAATCAGGTTGTAACAGGTCTCATGTCGAAATTATGGAAATACTAGTTAATAGAAAATGTTTCCTACGCAATAATATCTCGAAATTTGCATTATTAATCATTACAATGCATAATTACCGGTAGCGCCCCCCGATGTGACATCTCTCATTTCATCAATCCCTTTACCATTTATTCGTGATTAAGTTTGTTTTCAGATTCCTTTTTTATTCCCTAGCAATAAAATTATTAAGTTAATTCACAGTTTATCACTTTCTGATGTAACGTAGTTTAGGATATAAATGAACAGCTGCGTCATTTGCAACGGTAAGATAGCATTTAAATATCTCTATATACTGAGAGAGGGTGTCTTTCCATTATTATCCGCAGCTTGGTCTTTACAAGGAACCCCCCCCTCCAAATCACACTCGTCTGTGAGTGAGGCACGGCCTTCCCGTTATAGCCTGTAGAGCGGTCATGCAACCAGAGTTCAGGTTGACCGTGTAAAATCTAAGCGCTCCACGGCTGATATTCGAACTCACGACCTTTGCTCGGAAAGTTGAAGTTTGCCATGATTCAATTCCAGGACTACGTTAAAAGGTGGTATAAGGTGTTTTTTTTTTCACGCAGAGGCGCATTTTCAGCGAATATATTAATTGATAACTTAGATAACATATATATATATATATAATATATATATATATATATATATATATATATATATATATATATATATATATATATATATATATATATATATAAATGAATGTTGGGACTTCATATCCTAAGTTGAAGAAATATAAATATTGAATCCAGCCACATGTTACCCCCCCCCCCCTCCCACCACAAAAAAAATGCTTTATTACTTTAAGCGAAGACATGTAACCTATTTGTAGCAGAAAATCTTCAAATTTATGTGACAACTTGCGTTCTCAAAATGTTCTCTTTACCTATTGAATATCTATAATTTTCGCAAAATTTGAGTAGAGGACACCCCTTCCAATACCCTCCCACATACGCCGGTCATAAACTTATTTAAATCATCACTCTGACTTTTAATTTTATTTTCAAATGAAATAAAAATAAAATTTTTATATTTTTTATAGACTTCATGAATATATTACGTAGTATTTACGCACTGCAGTATTCTATTACATAATTAACCTAATATGTATTTATATTATTATTTATACATTGAATAAAATTTCCCACCCAAAAAAAAAAAAAAATGATGCCCGGATCAGAATTTAATTATTGCAATATCCATCAAACGTCAACCCAGGATTTGCGCTCTGTTCAGAATGTTATAGATCCAAGTTCAATTCCGAACACAAGAAATGTACACACACACGATGAATCATCTCGACTGTGGATATCATATTCCATGACACGCACACGTAAACCTAGTTTCAAAAGGATATTTTTCAAATTTACCAAAAGAAACGACATGGAAAATGTTCACGTCAGCAGGTCAGGTCCATTTCTTATTGTTTGCTCCTTCTAACAGATGGCAGCACACAACTACGACTCTCCATCCAAGGAAGCGTCCAGACCGCTCAGGTGATTATCTGTAAATGTCTGAATTGATACGTTTCTACATGTGTGACTGTAGAAGGAGAAAGGAAATGAGGAGCAAACAACAAAAATACTGGAGTAAAAGTTTAATGATATATAAATATGTACATACAGAATTTACACGGATGTGTGCAAAACAAGATGCATCTATTATATAAATATTTATACCTTGTACACACCACAAACTGTCTGACACATACACATATGCAATGGTTAACGCACCTGACTGTAATCTTTGGATATTTAAATCCAGAACTAACGTGTGGTGTTATAAGGGCATGGCCTAAGTTGACATAAATGATGAGAATGAAAAGTAAATATTGGCATTTATTGCATGTATCACAGAGCTGTGTTTGGCAGACTCACCAATATACAAGACATATCCACAAGTCATACCATTAACGTGTATACCTGCAAACGAGGTGCTCCATATCATTAATAAATCTGCTTGAGTGTATGTGTGTCAGGGCTCAAAATAAACGTTTGAAAGAACTTGCCCAGTAAGCAAACAAATTGTAAACTTAGTAATAATTAAAACATTCATATTATTGAGAACAGCTGCAAATGAGAGAAGCCCATTGAACTCATTTAGTGTAACATGAAATAACAATAATACAGCCTATCATGCCATATCTTACAAAATAATCAAATATCTAGCTTTTACTTGCACTACATAAATTTTTACTTGTCCAAAAAAATTATCAGTGATTGCAGCAACAAACACAAACAAATGACCCATGGGTCATAACGCTCAGCTGGCTGGGAAGAGATTCGCAAAAGGAAATTTTTATCTGAATGGTAGTATATACATATTCAACTGAAGCATCAAACAGATTAACCAACAGGCGAGTTGTGTGTATTTATATATCTCAAAAATAGAGAGAAAATGCGTAAACTTTAAAAAAAAAAAAATAAGGTGGCTCCACCAGTCTTCAGAAACTAATAAAACCACTTAATGGTCAATATCCATGCAAAGAATCATGGTGTTCTCTGCATTAGTTGTTCAGATACTTAAGCTTTTGTATCAAATTATCTATTATTCTGAGGAATACTTCCGAGTCCTATAGCTTGAAGGATATGGGTGACAGAGACCTAATTTAAGGTTTCCACAGACACTTTTCATGGGCTTCCTTGCATGACAAGAATGAAGATTCTAAGTCCAATTGTTACAATTTGTGCCACATTAACAGATGACAGCATCCTTAAAGGTCTCAAAAATAGAGAAAAAAAATCGTTAAAATTTGAAAAAACAGAGGTAGTGCACCCAGTCTGCAGAAACTGATGGAACACCTCATGATCAATATGTATGCCAAATAATCATGATCATTAGTGTTGTAGTTATTGAGATACTGCAGTTTTTGTATCAAATTTTTCTTTATTCTAGGGGGCATTTTGGAGCCATACAGCTCAAAGGATATGGGTAACAGAGACCTTATTTCAGGTTTCCATGGAGACTTTTCATGGGTCTCCCTGTGTGTCAAGAATGAAGATTCTAGGTCCAGTTGTTATGATTTGTGCCCTGTTAACAGATGTTCATGTCTTTAAAGGTCTCAAAAATAGAGAAAAAATTCGTAAAAAAGCTGAACAAATACAGGTGGTGCCACCAGTCTGCAGAAACTGATGAAACACTCCATGATCAATATCCATGCAAACAATTATGGTGATCTCTGCATTAGTTGTTCAGATACTTCAGCATTTGTATCAAATTTTCCATTATTCTGAGCTGTACTTTGGAGTGCCATAGCTCAAAGGATATGGGTAACAGAGACCTTATTTCAGGTTTCCATTGTGACTTTTCATGGGTCTCCCTGTGTGTCAAGAATGAAGGTTCTAGGTCCAGTCGTTACGATTTGTACTCTGTTGACAGATATCTACATCCTTAAAGGTCTCAAAAATAGAGAAAAAAAAATTGTAAAAATTTGAAAAAAATACAGGTGGCGCCACCAGTCTGCAGGAACTGATGGAACACCTCTTGATCAATATGTATGCCAAAAATCATGACCATCAGTGTTGAAGTTATTGAGATGTTGCAGTTTTTGTATCAAATTTTCGTTTATTCTGGGGGGGGGGTAATTGGGAGCCCCACAGCTCAAAGGATATGGGTAACAGAGACCTTATTTCAAATTTCCATGGAGACTTTTCATAGGTCTCTCACTGTGTCAAGAATGAAGATTCTAGGTCCAGTCTTTACGATTTGTGCCTGGTTAACGGACAGACAGACGGACGACAGACAAAGAGTGATCGCTATAGCTCAGATGACTTACAGTCAGCTGAGCTAAAAATGAGTTCCACATAATCATTTTGAAACATTAAACATGTTCAAATATTAGTATGTTAATTTCTACTTTCTAGCACTTGCACAGATAAAAAAGGAGTTAATTTAAGACAGAGGTATTACAATATGATTTCACTTCTCCAAGAAAGAAATTTACTAACTTTAAATTTAGGCCTTTGTGTCAAGGTTTATGTTTGACCACTTGCCAATTCATGCTCACTTTTGGCTGCCATACCCTCATTTCTGGAACTTTTACTTGCCCCAGCTAAGCTATTAACCATTAATGTTGATCCCTGTGTGTCTGTGTGTGTGTGTCTGTGTGTGGTTTCAGTCATGTGAGAAATCATCAGAAGTTTCATCTTGATCACTGATATTTTCTTCAAAAGTCAGTCCACCAAATCTGTTAGATAATTCACAGTTAGCCACTGTCACCACCCTAGGCCTCTTGTTATCATCACCAGCACTGCAGGACGCTGAGCTGGTTCTATGAGTTGACAATTTTTTGTCTTTGGATGTCCGTTTTCCTTTTTTAGATTTAGACTTTTTGGAGATCTTGCGTTGAGCTTGACTAAGGTTCACCTCTTTAATATGATTAGACATCATCCAAAACAACCTCTGATATGTTTGATTTAGGGAAGTTGAACGTCCAAGTAATTCTGATATGTACAGCTGAGGATCTTTGCGTCGGAGAAGTTCTTTATACATATTATACAGAAACGTGCCATTAAACACCCTGTCTGCGGTGATATCAGGAAGAGGACACAGGAGCACGCGATTCAGGGCAACGATTGCCTGAAGACAAGTCTGGTACTGTGTGAACGCGTGAATAATCTCTGGTTCTATAGGATGACGCTGGCTGTGCTGCTGAGGTTTTGTGAAAGGCTGAAGTTTCTCAAGAGCTTGTGCTGCCACTTGCTGTGATATTTCAGCATTCCTTAGTCCTGTGGTTTGTGTATGTGATGCCTCGGTGGCCTGTGAGTGTGTATTCTGTGTCAATTGGTCAGATTGGTTGATAGCCTGAGACCGATCCATCTCACTGACTGTTTCTACTGACCTCTGATTGACAGGCTCTATCATAACCAATTTTAATATGCAAATTAACAAGCTGCTTACATGTAAAAGTGACACCCCTGGTTGTGCATGGTTAGCCCAATACAGAGCAGCCAGAAGTGAAAGCTGCATGTCGTAATTAACTTGACCAGTGACCTCAGGCTTTATGTGACAGATCTTGTGTAAGAGTTCTACTCTGTCCCTTGGTGATACATCTGGTATAGCTGATAAGGCTGGGAGTGTGGTGCCATCTGGTGTCACCTCCTGCTTCCTCAGGTTTTTCTGGTCCCTGTCCCATACCTCCACATGGAACAGCCTAGGTTTCTTACGTAGGATTGAATCAAGTCCTGGTGGGCTGTCCACAGTTAAAAGGAGACTGAATAATGCTTTCCTAAGCTGGGCTGAGCACATGTAACTACTTGGACATTCCATCTGTTCTACTTGGCAGAGTAAGATAACTCGATGTAATGCGAGGACATCCAGCACAAATACAGACTGGGCACCAGCATGGGCACCATGTGAGAACCAGTCTGGCACAGAATGTCCAGAATAAGTCACCAGATCATTAGGCATGAAGGTTCCATTCTCAAAATGATCCAAAAGTTGAGATTTCCCTATTCTGTAGGAGTCTATAGATGTTGATATTAACCGCTCTATATCTGCACGCTGATCCTTTTTGAAATGAGACAGGATTTTTCTGATGGCGCTTGTGGCATCCTTCTGATCCTGGAGCCACAACAGAAGTCTAGCGATTGTTTCCTGTCTCCTGCAAGACATTACTGACCGGTCCGTTGACTTTGGTAGCTTGACTGAGGAAAAGAACGGCTCAAATTTGGAAGCCTTCACATAGTCATTACCTTTGAGTGTGGCAAACAGTGGCAGCACAGACTCATCTGCTGGTTTGATGATTTGAAGGAGGCTGCTTTTGTGGTAAATCTGAGCATTAAGGTAGTGAATTTCTCTGCCATCATCCATCCCTGTACACACGGCAAGATCAAGATAGTCCAACAGTATAAAACCTCCTCGACATCTAAATATGAAGAAATCACTGTCGTTACTGAGGACCGGACATCCCCAGGCTTCTGCCAGGGCAGCAATTTCCTCATCCGCTTCATAAGTACATGTGACACTGGGGATACAGAGATCGTCCAACACACTCTGGAAAGTCTCATGGCAGAGAATTGGCAGGACCTTAGGTCGACCACCATGTGACAACAAGCCGGCCAGGTGTAAACGATTTTCTGCTCGCTTCAGACATGTTTTAAGTTTCCTGTCAGACGGGTCCCTCGCTCCATCTAGAACCACATATGGCTGTATGTTGCACAGCTGTAGACAGCGGAAGAACAATCCGATGCACTTGTTGAACGTGTCATAGTCCCCGCCATACTGGTGGCTGACCTTGAAGTGAGTGTATATGTGATGGTACAGGTTGTTACCGTCGATCACCAGCTTACAGTCATACAGTTTCTGGTCTGCCAGTATATGCAGGTTGTCGTCTATGAACGATGTTAGTCCTGGTACACCCATACCTGCACCTGCAAAGATAACACAATGGTACTTCAACATGGACAATGAACTAATACAGCCTCAGTGAGGCCACCAGACTTCATACTCACTGTCCTTGGTGATGCCACAATACTCATGGTCCAGTACGGACATCGATCATTAGTAAACTTTGTTTATACTTTGCGGGAGGCCAGGAATATATTTAGGCATAAAACATGTTACTTAAACAAGCATGACCTATTAAAATATGAGTTAATATTCACAAATATGTTTGCTAAGTTTATTCAAACTCTGTAGAATTACAGAAAAAGAAAGCAAATGACTGAATTTTCCGAGGTTGAAAACTTACTGCTGAGCTAATACAATCATTATCTATTACTGTGTAATGACCGAAACTCTTCAGTTTTGTTTGTCATAAGCACTACCCCAAGACTAGGAACTATAGCCCCCTCTGAAATAGGTCCTATTCTTCCGAGGCATATACTGACACTTTAAAAGGTCAAGGTCAAACTTTTTTTAACATGTCTGACAACTTGGTGGAAACAATTTGGTGTATCAAATTTAAAGTACAAATATGCAGTTATTAAAAAGGGATAGGGTAAAAATAATCCTATGGTTCTTCAGGTTTGACCTTGAAACCAAGTCAAGGTCACTATTCTTCATACAAATCTGGTGGAAACAGTTTGCTTGTCAAATTTGAGAAAAAAATATGCTGTACTTGAAAGTTATGGGGTTAATAAATAATCTATATATTAGAAAATCTTATCTAAAAAACCAAGGTCAAGTTCACCAGTTTTCCCGAGATCCTGGTGGAAACACTTAGTTTGTAAACCTTGATGAAAAAATAATCTACACTTAAAGTAATAGGATTTGCCAAAATTATGTATTTTGGCAGACTTGATATTCAAATTCAAGGACACTGGTTTTTTTTAAAACTCTTTTGACAACTTATCATCTGATATCTATTGTTTTGTTTTCAGAAAAAAACACATTCACTGAATATAGAAATATGTTGTTTTTTTTTTAACCAAATATGGAAAATTCATGGTCAAGGCCACTATCATAGTATGGGTCATGACCCCAATTTAAATAGATTTCTTCCTTTTACCCATATGATATCCATGCATGTGCACTATAGATATGTGCATAATATGAAAGAAATGTCCATATGTTTTTGACTAATAATGCTTGCACTACTGTCAAGTGGCAATGATGGGGGTTTCATCAGTGAAAGAAGTGAAAACAAGAATAGGATTATAGGTAATGCTACCGGTCTCCTGTACAAGACAAAAGTAGGGTTGGCACAACCTTCCCAGAGGGAAAGGAAGGGAAGGGAAAAAATAATTTCTTCCCACCATTTCTTCCCCGGGAAGAAATACAGTCACAACATCGATGTTTTTGTTTTGTTTTTCAAATGATATTTTTGCCTTTCACATCAATGATCAATCAATAGAAATCAAAGGGATTGATTTTTACAAACTTTGATATGTATAGGATGTGCAAGGACATCCTTTGGTGTCTGAGAAAGAAACTAGGGTGTGATTTTAGGGCTCAGTGGGGTAGTCTTTAGTTGAACAATTAATATAAATATGGTCAAGAGGTGGAATGTGGTTTATATATTCTTTACAGTCTTCAGTTGAGTAATGAAGCCTTTTTCAGGTCATCTAAACTATATATATACAGTGGTTCCTCCGCTAAGTAAAATATTTTGTTATAATTCACATTAAAGATATGCAATAGATTAACTCTGATACACATTAAATATCAGCGTGTTATATGCGACCACGGTAAGAGTTTCACAAATACGACCATCCCCAAATTACGACCACTTTGCTGTCCCCAGGGTGGTCGTAATTGTGGGGTTCCACTGTGCTCTCCTGGGTTTGTACCCAGTTAGCCTTGAGCTGAGTAAATATACTTTAAATTAAATTAAATAAATAATCACTTCAGTTTAATTTGGTTAAGCAGAAGCATATAGTTTGAGAATTTACTGACTGTTGAGAAGATTGCTTGCTTTTTGTCCCATAATGCGCAGATCTAAACTAATGTGGGAAAGAACTGATTATCACCCTATTACTGGTAGATCATATCAAGTTGTCAATTCATTTATTTAATAAATTAAATTTGATAAAATATAAGTCTCATTTAATGTATAAATAATAAATAACAGTGTGTAAATAATGAATATTTGTAAATTATTCAGTGATTCTCTGTTAAATATGTGTATATGTTCAATAAATATTTGTTGAAAATGTAAACAGTTTCTTCCCTAGCTTCCTTTTCTTCCCAGAAACTTCCTAAACTTCCTTTTCTTCCCAGAAACTTCCTTAACTTCCTTTTCTTCCCGGAAACTTCCCTAACTTCCCTGGGAAGGGAATAAATACCTATCTTCAGGGAAGAATGTCAACCCTGGACAAAAGCTATCTAGGATCTTTGGTCAAGCTGTTTTTAGACCAATCCATATATTTTTCTTGAGACATTTAAGGTTTTTCACCAGAAATAGACATATTCAAGCTCCTAGTAAGGGTTGGGGTCAAATATGTATTTGTATTTAAATACAGTCAAAGTATTAATTTGTATTTATATTAGTATTTGTGTTGTGCAAAATAATATTTGTATTTGTTTTTTAAATATACATAGTAAGTTAAATATAAATACGATAGTTGTTCTCCTCAAAATACAAATACAAATACAGAACATCAAATACAAATACAAATATGGTAATGTAGGTTATACAGAATATTTATTTATTTCCAGCACCATAAATATTTATAATGTCTAAGAGAAAAGTGAAGCGCTTGACTTGATGCTGTATTTTGGGTTGTTCAGAAGTTAGGTAGTAGTTAAATTTTTAAAATTATGGCATATATGATAAAGTATTTAAACATATGTATTTGTACAGTATTTGATCAAATACATCAAATATTGAGATCAAATACAAATACAAATATTATCATTTTGCACAATACAAATACAGATATAAATACAAATACATACTTTGACTGTATTTAAATACAAATACAAATACAAATACATATTTTACCCCAACCCTGGCCCAAACTACTCTCCATGATGTGCTGGGGATATCCACTTACAGCAGTAACAAATGTCCCTGACACAGCTAATTGGCAAAACTACATTTTTCCATGGAATTTTTGAGATGGTGCTTTTTTTGTGTAGGACTTCTCTGTTGTAACAGATATAACATGACACTTTCAATCCTGTCAGTGACTATTTACAGATCTTATGTTAAATGCAGATCAGAAAATCAAACATGTCACAACATACATCACAGGGGTCATCTATCAACTCTTATGCCAGATATAAACATTACAAGAGCAAACTTCGGCTCAGATTTCTGCTGTTTAACCTTAAGTGACTCAAATTTTTTTTACTAATGTTAACCACTGTGGTAATATTAACTCAGTTTCATCTAGCAATATAAAAAAATAGAATAGAGCCGTAATTTTTCATTTACCTCCCTATGATAACAACCATAGTTTTAAATTATTTTATGGTAGCAATAAAAACTTCAAAATTGGTCACAACATTTACACAAAAAATGAATGTTTGCTTTTTTTGTGTGTATCAAATGTTCTGATATGTTCTTTACTATACAAATACACACTCTGGGAACTATTTAAACAAGGAAACTTGTTGCATGTTTGGAAAGGGATTAAAATCTGCATTATTTTCCTCTTTCAAAATAATAAAAAAAATCGAGGGTTACATTGTCACAGTATAAATATACAGTGAAACTCATTACTTGCGAACAACTCAGTAAGACGGACAACTCACTTATACAGACACTAAATCTCAGTCCCTTTGATTTCGCCTCCATTTTATGTTTATTGATATAAACTCAGTTAAGCTCGGACAACTCACTATCCCGGACGACGGACAAACTTTCCCATCCGGCCAGCATATCCAGTACATATTAAAATCCTCTAAAGTCGACAGACATCGCAAGTTCTATTTTTGTTCATATATTAGCCGGGAGATGGCGCTCTGAGTTTCTTGACCTTGTATGACCTGTTATGGTCAAAGCCACAGCCTGGGGATAAGCGTAAATTGGTGAACCATTGGAATGTTATATGTAAATATACAGTTTCTAAATTGTTGTTCATTCTTATAAATGTGTCAATTAGGGCTGGGTATCGGTCCGCCTCTTCCGGTACAATACGTATTGCGATACAGTTAATTCGATACCGATACGTATTGACGATACATTTCAATTTTCTTTGTATATCATTTCTTAATACAAGCTCTGTTTCTTGTTTTTATATGTCTTTTTTATTTTAACATACAACATATTTAGTATGCTATGCACTTAAGCAGCTTAAGCTTGACATTAGATAAATAAACAAACCAGTTCCTTTTAATTATAAAAATCTATCTAATCAAGCAAAATCTCGATCTTCTTTGAGCCCTCAGCATCCCTCTCCCCCCCCCCCCCTCCTCCAAACATGTTTTATTGCATTTGGTGGGGAAGATCATAGGCTGTTTTTTTTATCATGTAATCACACAGTTTTGTATAATTCTGTGAATATGAATCCCATTAGTCACTCTCCTGTTTGTACAGGATTTGTCCCCAGGCTTCAACCATTTATTTGACATCTGATGTCGAACGCGGGAAATCCGTGTAACCTATGACCGTTACAAAATTAGAGATTAAATTACATATATAAAGATAGGATTTATACGTAAATGTACCCTGTTCCTTGTAGCAATATGTGATGTGAATATCAGTTCATTAATAAAGAGAAACGTTATTATCATTCTCCTATTATCGCTCACATGCGCCTGCTTGTCATGGAAGTACTGACTTGCATGCGTATATACATTATTTACAAGACTTAAAAGCCAAGGCAGCAAATATATAGACTGAAGTACATTTAGATTTATAATTCGTCATGGTTATATGTAAAGTTATAGTTAGAATGCTATTCATTAGCAAGCAATCGATACAGCATGCAACGCATTTCGGTTATCGTATCAAGGTCTTGTATCGATATATAGATATATTGATACAGACCTAGTGTCGATAACACAGTCATTATCAAATTAAGATTTGCAGGTCAATTGGGAAAAAATAAGCTTTCAAACTGAAACAGCTTTTCATTCAACAAGAAAATCATCAAAGACTGCTGTTTGTCCTTTGTGATCGGCGTCTGTCAGGAGGAGCTGTAAATTTAGTTATGCGACAGTTTGAACATTGTTATGGTGAATGCGTGGTGAAGACTATCCTTTAACAAATAATCATGCTTCCTGATGCTGACGATAATCAATCTTCAATATGGTTAGTGCAACCATCCATTAACTGCCGCTTGCTTAGAAGATGAAACATGGTAAGTCAAAGTGAAACTGCAAAGATTAGATTTCAAGGCCTAGCTGATGTTTGTATTTCTTTTTTATAAATACTTATATTTTATAAATTGCAAATACATATTTAACCTAATGATTTAAATCTAATTTATGTAGCCTATTTCAAATTAGGCGTACATTTAATGAAAACATAGGATATCAGAAACATTCAATGCCGAATTGACGCAAAATGCCAAACTCCTCTAAACAGGACAACTCACTAATACGGACAAAAAAATCAAAATCCTCCAGTCTCTTGAGTGTCTGGCTTAGGGGAGTTTCACTGTATTAGGAACTAGTGTTGGGAGTCGCTTCCTCGATCATAATCAATTATCAGCAGCATATCAGCAACCGATGACCGATTGTTAGTCACATTTAACAAGTGTCTGAAATCAGCCATCAGAGGGAGCTACTTTAGTATCCATGCTACATGTTGGTTAAAGGAACTAAGTAAAGGGTAGGGAACACTAAGGTGCAAGAAGATGAAGTATACTGATAACAAATAGAAATGACAAAATTTTAGGTATGGAACATCTCAAATAAAATAATCATACAGTGTGACCCTGATGAGGCCTGGGTTGAAATGTAGCCTGGATTCCAAAGTCATAATCAATCACCAGTAAAATTTGACATTTCTGGACCTGCTTCTGTGGCTCAGGGGTTGAGTGCAGGACTCAAAGCTAGGAGATCTTGAGTTCAAATCTCACCCGAGGCGGTGAGAATTTTCACGGTTGGCCCCCACCCAGGGTGAGCCCTCTGCAAGCTTAATGGGAAGGTCATGCCCAACAGCCGTGTTTTACTCACAAACGAGTGCGCCTTTTGGGGGTTCCTTGGCTGTATGACCCAGCAATTGGGACGATTACGCACCCAGGGCCCGCAGGTGCAGTAATCACCGGCCTGGTTGACGCCAGGATATAATATGAGAGGAAGCGTGTGATATTGCCCTATCAAATAATCTGAAACCGGAATGGAAATCTGCAGATGTACAAATATGTAGTTAAGTTAGCATTTAAAAAATTGGAGGCGGTTACCTCCACCGATAAAATATTGTAAAAAAAAAAAAATTGACATTTCTGATCGAAAATAGAAATGTCAACCCTCACAATTGATTTATAAGGGCATATCTTTATATTCCAAGATCCGATTGGGTGACCGGTCTGACCTTCATGTCCTATAATACCCCTGCTGGATGAACTGCGTGGTGAATAAGTGTGAGTGTGACCTACTGTTCTGACAGTTCTGACATTGCGCTGTTGATAATTCCTCTGTTATCGCCCAATCCCTGCACATGTTTTGCGCCATCACCCTGTTAATTTTACAAATAATAAGAAATCGATCACCTGAATCCTACATACTTTATTACGTCCAGGAGCGTGTCATTTTCTCACATTATCCAGTAATGGAAGTATGTTGACAAAACTCGGTCACTGGTAAAATTTCCCGTTATTCACGTTGACCGCAGTCACCACAACCGAACGCTATGAACTTCGGGCATTCACTTCTTGAATAGGTTATTCGGTGTTATGACACCAGATGGCGTTGAAGTAGAGCCAAGTTGTCATTTCATTTCGCGCCATAGCGTTCTTCCATCATTTCTCTTTTAACATATTTTAGAACAAAAATACATGATTGCTGTTTCTGATGGATGGCGCTGTGAGACCCTTCGCGAATTTTCCAAAACAGTGTTTAATTTCTCAGGATTTGTGGGGAAATATGGAAATTACCCCATCAGCATCAGGACACACACACACACCCTCTCACACACACACACACACACACACACACACACACACACACACCTCAGTCGTAGTCAAGGAGGATTTGTGCAGTCCTTAATTAAGATATACCTAGATTAAGGAATATTTGAACATTTGAAAAAATAGTTTTCCGTTCCCCTACCCTCAGCCACCACAAAATGTTGATAAAAAAGTTAAAAAGTTTGACCTTAATGACAATATGTTTTTTCCTTTGCACAAATTTGCACACGATATTTTAGTTTTATCTATTGTTTAAACCTTATCCGCACAAGGGACCTCCAGGTCTACTTGGAACGTTATTTATATATTAATAATATATAATTAAAAACATATCCATTTATGACTGAAGACATATACATGACGTTAGGCGTAAAGATCAGAGCATTACAGCGACTGTCACTCATCTTATAATTCTGCAGAGATGCTGGGGGATGTATACTTGGAGGAGGCATTGATACTGTCAGAGACATATACACCTCTTGCTAGAGTCTATACCATGTAGAAAAGGAAAACAAAATCATACCATGATGGGGCAAAGGGTGCAACTTGCATATAGAAATTTCTTGAAATTTTCTTTATAATATTGGCCATGGATGAAATAATATATATATATGGTTCACATATGTACAAGATAGAACATGTTACCTATTAAAATGTTATCTTGGACATATAATGACAAAAGATATGGATATCTTGGTTGTGTTGTGCATCACGGTGCATGATTAGAAATTATTTCTAATTTTCATTTTTGTGGAATGATGTGATGATAAACGATATGTGTAGAATGTTACGGACGCGTATGTATATATATATCACTCAATATACAGTACAAAAACAAACCCGGCGCGTACCGGTACATTCCTGAAAAGAATAATTAAGACAAGATAAGACAAGATAAGATATATTTATTCTGCCCATAAAATATACAGGAGTGCGTGTATTGACAAGCCAATATCCGTTTAAAATGAACATAACGTGATACATACATTTTCTAAGAAAATATACATGATATATACTCGACTCAACGGGTTTAGATCAATATGTATACGATATTAAAGAGTATATATACATATACATTGTAAGATAAAAACATACCATTAGAAAACAAGAATGAGCTATATTAATAAAATTTATGAGCTGTTTAGCAAAGCAAAGATTAAAACTGCATCACACAAAAGACCATTCACTAATACTGAATAGGTGGCATAAATTCCAATATATATATATTTATATATATATATATATATATATATATATATATGACCCTTAATCTTATTTTAGAAATATAAATCATTTTAAAAGCATACCGGATCAGATAAAAAAGAATAGAAATAAATTAAGCAGTTTAAGCATGTGAATATCAAAACAACCAATAACTGTATAGATTATGTATATTATAAATCACACGCTATACTTCGCAATATCCTCCCTGATGTATATACTCTGTCCTTGAGCCTGCATTTAGTGTAATTTAGAGTAAATAATTTTTTTTTATAATGACTTGCCAGTTTCCCGTGCATGCATGATTTATCGTGATCTAACATGGATTGCTTGGATTATTTATCGCAACAAACAACTGTGAAAGTGCATTATGTTATAGAAACCCAAAGATATACTGAGTCGAAATGTCTATTTACACACACACACACACCCTCACACACACACACACACACACACACACACACACACACCATGCATTAGAAATATTAATATGGAAAGTTTTCTTTTACATTTAGTTCAAAGTGCAATTATATGTTGACAGTATGTTTAAAAGATGGGCTTGGCTATATCTGCTATTAGGTTCTCTTGATGTTCTATGAAAAATGGTGCTTTGTTTAGATTATTATGTGCCCTAAACGTGTATAGGGGGTCTTTTTAGACACCCCCACCCCCTGTAAACTATAAGTATATTATGCCCTGTGCGTATATATGAGGTTCAACAATTAAGCAGGCATGGTAATTTTTGTTTGCAATTCAGATCCTATATACAAAATATCACAAGCAATTTTGCAATGCAAAAGTTCAGAGATTGTATTGATATCGCAGCTGAATAATATGCAAAAGATCTAAGAAAAGACAATTAACATCATTACAGAACGAATATCTCCGGTTCTAAAATAAACCTGAGTACCTTTCAATATGGGCGAGTCCTGCATGTTTAGTATATACCAGCAGGAGTAAACATATTAAATCAAATCTATGAAATACACATTAATGCTAAATTGAATAAGAAATAGAATAATCTCTCTCTGATTATGTTACATTACAGAGGCTTTAGCTATAATCAATTTATTTTCCTTTTGCTTCCACTTACACGTTTACAGTTTTTTTTATAGCTGCAATATGTTGATAAATTAAAGAGTTTTGATCTGAGTATTTATTTTATCAAAAATCAAATTTAAGGACACTTTTCACGTATACTAATTCACAGCAATTCACATGAATTTAAAATTTAAAAGGCACTCACGCACGATATATTCAATGTTTTCATATATAAAAAGTATTGTTCATGATTGTTGAAACCATTCATGTTATACCTGGTATATGTATATATATGCATGGATATACTTAATTGCCTAACACGCTTTTTGTATACATGAGAGAAAACTTGTTTATAACTTCAATAAATTTACTGATAAAATGATTTTTCATAAAAAGAATTGAGATTGAAACTTTAAAATTATAAAACATTTATGCATAAACCAAAAAATGCATATATTTTTTCTGGGTCTGAGATAATTAATTAGATAAAAATTAGGATTATATCAGTGTGTTTCTGTACAAAATTGTTAAAAATAATTTTAATATGCCATTGTGTTTGATATATTTCGTGCGATTCCGGCCATACATCGAAGTGAGGGACAAGAGTTCTCTTGCATGCACGACTGTAAAAAATTAAAGTTTTCCAAAATATGACCAAACCTGTCCTCAGGGGAATTTAATTACATGAAACCACGGAAAGTCCTACGAACAATGTTGATAAAATGACATTACTAGCTCTTATACCTCGTTATGGTATTTTTTAATCTCAATGATAATACCCTAATTATATTTACCATTATTCTGCTTTTATTACTACTCTTATTCTATATATAGATACAATTATTATTATTATTATTATTATTATTATTATCATTATTATTATTATTATTATTATTATTATTATTATAATAATAATTATTATTATTATAATTAATATTATTATCATCATCAAATGTTATTATTATTATTATCTTCATCGTCATAAAATGTTATTTTAATTATTATAAACATTATTATTATTATATTATTATTATTGTTGTTATTATTGTTATTATTATTGTTATTATTATTATTATTATTATTATTATTATTATTATTATAATACTATTTATCACAGCAAGCAATAGTGTCACTCCTTAGTGAAGTATTTTTATTAATTAAGGATGCAGTACATGCATACAGTCTATTATACGCACAGCACTCACTATACATGCCAAAAGCTTACTGTTCAAAACCTGTAAATAATTTTGGATATTCTTTTACACTTTAACAAAATTATCCTGAACTACAGTTTATGAAGGGTAAACACTTTACAAATCCTGACATAAAATGAAATTTATCTTTTCTATTTCAAACCCAAGACTGGTGGGAACCGTTAGCGTGTTCCAAATATGGGCATAATGTAATTCTAGGATCCCTTCCAGGGAGTACCCCTGACGTCATAAGACATAATGGTCTTAATGACGCACAACTGATACCGACAAGCAACGCCGCAGGTGTTTCCTGGCGTTTGGTTGGCGCGCGCGTTACCTAGGTTGCGCCGCGCATCAATAGGTTCTCCGCCTACCTCCCAAGCGAACAATTAGCGGCCCTCTCTCATTACCTATTAAGGAAATCCCCCGCACATTTATACATCTTCATCTACTCCAAAATTAATATTTCCTCTGCACGTCATCCAGCTTTAAATATCACCGATTTCCTGTATTTGGCGCATATTTATGATTCCTGTTTGCCTGTGTATATATATTTTAAGATAACTCAGAAACCCGAAAAAAAACTATTTTACATTTATATAGGCACTGTATTAATATTGGTAACATCTCATTTATAAAACACAGAAATAACTGAAATTAACCAGATGTCTACCAGAAATCATACATGTTTGTTTTCCTGTCAGTTTCTTTCTCTATTGTTCGCCATCTTGTTTTATGTCCAGTTTCATTAATATATTACAGTTGCCTGATATAAACATTTCCCCCTAGATTACATAAGCTTTTAAGATATTTAATTACAAACATTATTTGAAAAGACTCAACAAAAATTCAAGATCATGCATGACCAGATAACATCCTCATATCTTTGTATACTCTGCATGACAAGCAGAGGTGTCATGTTTTTCGTGATAAGCATTCCCGTTATTTTATAGATTTAAAATATTAATGCGTTAAATATCTCAACTTCCTATATATTCATTATCATGGCTGGTGATCATATACAGTGCCTGTTGACTAGTCTCTTTCTAACAGCCTATATCCACCCTGGTGTTGAGGACACAATTAATAATTATATATATTTCATTTGTGTGCAAAATTTAGATATAGATTATCTCCACGTGAAATCAGCTAGTGTTGAACTCTTCAATTATAACTCGTGTTAATTCCTGTGTGTCTGTATACGTCAGGGTGACGAGTCACCGGTGTTAATATGAAGGAATGTTTATGTATACATATACTTATAATTATTTTGTATAAAATATTTACACGAACGGTATCTTGCATTACACGTTATATAACAGGGCAGATATATAGAGGACTTTTACGAGAGGGACAGACGAGTAACATCCATGCAGACTGAGGTATACAAGTGTGCCGGGAATGGGAAAAGACTTCACAGGGTACCCAACGGCCGTATACTTAAAAAACATCAAAGCTGAAGTGGTTATATCGTTTGATTTGAAAAAAAGTTTTGGATTAAAGAAAGTATATCGCTGGCCCCATGAACCAAAAGTAAATTTTGTATATTGGTCTTATGATTAATATATATGTCGGTAAAATTTTTTTTTTGAAACTTTATTTTTTAAATCTTGCCTTTTGTATGTATTTTTACTGACAGGGGTCTAAAGTGCGTGAACTCAAATGCGTTTGCGCCTCATAACTCGTAGAATGCAGGTTAAATGCAGTTCAAACGTTGCATGCTAATAGTTATAATGGTGCATCGGAGGCACACAATATTTGTTTAGCACTCTTGTATATACATTCAGAAGGATCTGACTTTCAGTGTGTTCAAAATCATGTTGTTGTCGCCCTGTAGCCCGCAGAATATAGGTCACCGTTACCTAATTCTTTGTTATTCAAGGAAATTTGACAGGACCTCATATGCAAACGCTTTTAGTTAAAAGTTTCTGGGTTCAACGATTACGATTTGTGCCATGTTAAAGAAAAGCAAAGGGTTAATGCAAATTAAGCATTGTTCCACTCATAGTATTTTTGTAGACTTATATATAATATATGCTTTCAGACATTTCAGAGACCATTGGCCTTCGTAATTTTTTTTTATACAATGCTTATTTTGGGTTATATTGATAAGCTTTGGGTATAAAGCTTAGTTTGAAATCTGAATTAATATAAACGTCCTATTGTTGCTGTTCCGTGGTCATGAATTGATGAAATATCAATGTGAAATGAAAATGGATCTATAGATATATACGGAATAAAAAAGGTCACAGTACATGCACGTAATATATATATTTAACACCAAAGACCTACCAGATTATATTTCATGCATTATTCAGCATAAAATAATCATGATGCACTCTTATAAGTAAAACTAAAATGTATAAACCGAGAAGTATATCTTGACACTTATTAACAGAAATATAGTGTAATTACATTAATTTTAGTTCCCTTAAAGATACAATTCATGGTATATTCCATGCAAGGAAATTTCAGAACGGGCACGTGCAGACGATTCCCGGTCAGTAAAATAAGAGAACTATCTGCGGCCCAAATATAAAGCAATATAAGTCAAAGGAAAGGAGACTGGAGCCTTTCATTTTTCATAATTAAAATATCGAGTATATGACATCAGCATTAAATTCTGAAACCTTACAAAAGGATCACAATTTGAAAGAGGACAGAAAAAACACTGCTTTTAAAAAGTTTCTTGGCTGGGAATTTCCTTAGTTAAATGTAAAAATATGTTTTTATTACGAGTGTGCATGATCTTTTCCGTATTTTGTTAATGATCGACATTATGTCTGCTCCTTTATGCACACACATCTTCGCTATATATATACTTTACTGCATGGTATTGTCTGGATCCGATTATGTAGAATTTGTTTTTCTTATCTACAATATTATAGTCCCTAGCGCAGTAATCCGACGTCTTATAGCACACATCTTCGCTATACATATACTTTACTGCATGGTATTGTCTGGATCCGATTATGTAGAATTTTTTTCTTATCTACAATATTATAGTCCCTATAGCGCGGTAATCCGGCGTCTCAATATAGAATGATCGTCCTGAGCGTTTGTGTGTATGTGTTTGTCCATCAATTTTCTCAGAGTGATAGAAGGCATATATATAGTCTTATAATAATCTTCGAACTTATATATCATACATATTTAACTGCACCTCATTGTTTTCTATTTGGACATGGCCACCATGTGCCATTGCAGTGAATACAGTACTTGTTTTAATATCTCTTCTCACTAGCTCTCCCCCCTTTGTATATATATATATATATATATATATATATATATATATATATATATATATATATATATACATGTACACATGAACAGGCTTGTTTCTGCATGTCCATGGAGGAGTATATATCTCAGCTGCATACATCTCCTGTAGTGAACACTAATTAACTAATTAACCGCATCGCTCACCGAGGCTTGTTTGTAACATGTCTGACATATCTCTCTAAACTTGTCTCTCTGCACTGACCATGTCTGATTTTTCTCTGTGTATGCACTGATGAATTTAAACGATAGTAAATCATTTAACTGTAAAACAGTATAAAGATGTTAAATTATATACATGTATATATATATATATATATATATATGTATAATATATATATATATATATATATATATATATATATATAGGGAGGGGTAGCATTATTTGTGGTATAATTTTAAATAAAAAGCTCAATTACATTCAGAGCAACCATGTATCATAAACTTTTCATGCATTTATTTATATCCCGGAAGAAGGAGAAGAAGAAAATCAGACCAGATTATATCAATGAGAGGATGCTTGTTATATACAAAAGGTCAGATAAATCAGTGTCATCAGGCCATTCCACAGGTATTTTTGTATGCCCTATGTAATTCGTCTACATGCGTCCATGCACAAATTATATTTACATCAAATTGATGACGTGTGAACGGATTCCTTTATGATAAACTATGAAGGCTGATCCAATACATGCCGATGCAATATATATATATTATGAGGTTAGAATTTATACCACGCAAGCTTATAACATTCTCAATTCGTCTGCTGACATGCACGGACATCCATGGAGCACTCTCTTTATTTTCATGACCGTCGGTGAGTCACGGCACCCTCCTGCATGTAAATCTCTCTTATTATATCCTGATTGCATCATCCCCGACCACATCCTTCCTCCCTGTCTGCCACCTGGTAACCTCTAGGTGTATATACGGCCCGTTTTTAAGCAAAATTTTCTTTGCATCCTTCAGAAATATTATATACATATACATACCCATTCTGGTCTCACTTTCCTCTCTCTTGATTATGGAGTACAAAGTCCCAACTATAAAGAAAAACATGTTAAAAATGACGGTGGTGTTCATTTGTGCGCAACAAGCTCTAATTCACAGTGCATGTAAATGTATTAAGTGACACTGCGATGTGTGTATCAATATATAAAATGGGTCGCGCCATCTCCAAATCTGACAGTCTCCAGATGATCCATAGCCACTAACCGATCCTCAGTTTCCGGAAATCAGGCTCAAGATGGCACAGGCCCATCAAATATAATGACATTTATTTTAACTATTTATGAATGAAATCAGCATGTCACGCAATGTGTTATCATCTTTTAAGTAACCCTATACATGTATACTCCAAATTATAAATGGCGTGCGGGTCATAAAGAAGAAACGATATTTTAGCAATATATCCCATAAGCACCCGATAAATATAATCAGACAAGCTATTATAAGACCACACTGTCATAGGCTTTGGAGCCAGGGCGCTCTTGTCAAACAATGCCGGTCATGAGAGAAGTATAGTTGTAAGGAAGGCCTTTTACAGATGAGAGATCATATATATATTGCTCCACATGCTATAATTCTCCTATCTTTATAAAGTTGTGGTGTATGCAATCGACAAACGCTCCATATGTGTCGGTTTTCATACATACATATACATACATATACATATATATATATATATATATATATATATATATATATATATATATATCATCTATATATATCATATAACCTACAACATTACACACATCTTCTTGTGAATATATGTGTCCATTTCCTGGATTATAATATATATGTTATATGTTACATATATGCATATCATCAAGTTACTGTGATGCACCCCCTCCGTCCCACATATTCACACATATATACATGCACACCATGCGTTAGCATGGACCATGCAGCATCGGCTTCAGAAATGATGCAAATTTGTAAAATTCTTAAAATAACCTCAGAAATGCATGCATATATATATATATATATATATATATATATATATATATATACACACGAGTTTTACACAATAACAGCTCATATATACGTGCGATTATTCATGAATATATATACAGGCACAAGCATGTATTTTAAGCTCTATAATATTAGTGTATATATATATATATATATATATATATATATATATATATATATATATATATATATATATAAATAAGAGCAATTTTTTTAAACACCCGTCTTAAAGGGAAATACTTTTCGAATGACCTTTGGGATAACTGGTATGGTGATATAAAGATAAATAACACCTGGATGGGAAAAAAAACTATGACACTGATTAATAGAGTCGTCACACAGCCTCGAATAAAGATATTATCAATGTACCCCCAGCATATTCAGCATGGACGTCTACTGGGAAAAATATGATAATGTTCACACAACATGAACATACGTCACTCACTTGAGAGGATCGGGCATTATTAAATGTGAAAGACGCGCGCATTTGTGCCCGTGTGAAGTGTGCAGGTTACTAGATGTATGGCAAGCTTTCCTCTCAGTATCTGAACACCCTGACATTTATTAGGTGGCAGGGAGACGGGCTGTCACTTCCCTCGCCATCATAAGTCGATATGTTGTTCTCTCAGCTGTTCTCCACACAAAGAGTCTGAATAAGCAATATGCCTTTTTGGACGGAGCAAGCCATGCAGAAAAGTGTAACACAACTGACCGAGACAAAGCACGGGGGTCATAAAACCGGCCTTTATTTCAAACCACCCACCCAGAAAACTGAACGGTTGTTGAACGAACCGATTTTGCTCCTTGTTTCGCAGTGTGCCGTCACTTGCTCTTTTGTCGTCTGCTCGCACGTGCACTGCGCGCCCCCGCGCATGTGCCGATGTTTATCTTTGAGTATATTTACATGTTGCATCCACTGCACAGAAAACATGTGATGTCTGCAAAGCAGAACGGGCAATTATTTTATTCCATGGCGCATTTTTCTTAATATTTTCTTTAATCTCCACAGTCCAAATCGTTTTGAAAGGAATAATAATTAGCTACTTTTAAAATCTGTGCCGAGTTGTTTGGAGTCGTTGACCCAGCACGTGCCTATTAGAACTTGTGCAAAACCGTTATCCCTGGCTCCGTTATGAAGCTTAATTGAAAGACCCCGCTGATACCCAAGCGGGTACTTGTTCCAAATAAGGGCATTATGAGGGTTTCCCAGCGAGGATTCCCACGAATGACGTCAGTCAAGCGCAGACGCGTTGGGATCCGCCGGGAATGCATAATTAATGAACCAAACAAGCAGAGAAGAGGGCGTGGGCATGTTTGACAGCTGCCAAGCAATGGGGATGTAGAATGCACTGGCACGTGTTCAAACGTAACCAACAAAAACTGTACTCCATCATCTTGTAACCATGGAGTAGGAATGAGAATATAAACCGCACGAGCATCGGAGCGTCCATCACTCAGTGGCCACGTCACCAAAGGAAAGCACCGGGCTCCAGAGAGGATAGAAGCAAGTGTAGCCAACGTAGTGTAAATCCGTGGTCGTAACCTGCCGACAAGTACTTCAGGTGAGTCTGGTTGTGTACACACTTGAACCCCCGCCAGGTATACATATCAGGGTAGGACGACCGTTATAACGCTGGCCTACCTGGCCTTGGTGTTGCAGCCTCCCCCCAGTACGGCATCCGTCAGATTCATCATCTTGTTTATCATATCTAAGATGGTGGCTTTTTTATCTGCTTGGTTCTTCATGTAGAGAAGGATTTATATAATGAATACTGTTTTCAAACACCGTGCTGGTTTATCAGCTGGTATCTTAATGTGGGGCGTTTCAAGCCAGTACATGGCTTGGCAGATCGGTGATGCAACTTCACGAGCGCCCCTGGATGTTTACGTTAATTATTCAGCTTCAAAGGTATCCCTGCGATGTGTTTACAATACCTGTTGGCCTGTGGCAGAAGAAACGCATTTCCTAAATCTGTGAGGTTATCATTAGGAAACTATGTCAACTGAAAAAATCACTTAACTGTATAAAATATCAATATGCGAACACATATGCCTTGATTGGCCTTTGAATACATTAAAAATATATATTTCGACGATAACAATATTTTTTAACACTGGCTGAACTCTGATCCCCGTTTTTGTTTCATCATGTCTACTGTTGTAACCAATTAATGAGCAGTATTTCCGTGTTTTCAGATAACAAGATAATCACAGTTTAACGATGGCTTATTTTATAAAAAAATATAGACTTGTTTCAAGTAGAAACAAGCAACAATTATTAGGTCGTTAATTCCTAATGTGCTTTAAAGGTGTTAAGTTACAAGTTGGGTAATGTGAGGACAAATCAAGCACACAAGTACACATGTGTATCACTCAGATGCATTTCATCTATTAATTTTTATACCATGAGGTTCATTTAAGTATTTGCAATGTAAAAGCTACAACTGCGTTGCAACGACACAGTAAATGAAACATTGCAAAAACTTTTCTCAAGTGAACAAATATGTCCTGAATATGTACTCTGAAAAATTCCCGAATAATGACATTTCTTGTGACCAAACAATGTTAGGATAATCTAGAGCCAACCTTGAATGATTAACACTTTAAGGGAATTGCAAATACAGTTAATGAATTTAATTGGTATCAGACCGGAGCAGATTATTGTCACTTCAAATGACTTAGTGTCTGTTCGGGAGCAAGTATTTAAGCAAGAGACCTATAATGAGGAAACCGAGGTATGTATTCGACACGTATTTACAAACCAATATCAACATCAGTCATTCATACCTTCTAATCATTTATGACGTAAACTGCGAATCAGCGCATTTATATGTCATAATCTGTCACCTCAAACGATCCAGCTCGATCATTGGTGTTAATAAAATCTCGTGTTATTTAACTTATAGATCTAGTTACAATCAGGTTGTCCAGCTCGATCACTGGTGTATATGATCTCGTGTTATTTAACTTAGTTCTACGCAACAATAAGGCTGTCCAGCTCGATCACTGCATGGTGTATGTAAAATCTCGTGTTATTTAACTTAGTTCTACGTAACAATAAGGCTGTCCAGCTCGATCACTGGTGTATGACCTATTATCATATGTAGTTAAAGATTGTCCTTAAAATAATAGAAAATGAAACAGAACACATTTTTTTTATTTCTCAGTTTTGTTATTAATTTAATGGTGTAATTCCTGTCCGATTCTGTGTAGCTGCGTTCTCTTTGTTCAAGGATCTATAAACAACGTCGTTATACCAGAAAACAATTGATTTATAGCCACTCCAAGCTACTGTTTTGATCTGTTATCTATAAATGGGTACGTGGGCGGTACAGGTGCCTCAGTGGCAGCTTCTGCTCCCAGTTGGCGGCTTTTACATCTGCTGTGCGTGGGCATTTCTTATTTGCATATTCCATCTTTGGCATTGTCTTCATGTTCATCATGCATTATTCTATTTGGATAATCTTGGTTTATTCATTTTAAGTATTTTATTATTATAAAATCCGTTAAATAAACTGCCCTTTGACAGAAGGAAAAGAATAAATTATATGCATTTTTTACAGACATATATACGTACAAACAGATTTCATGATTTGCAGTTGGTATAATCAATTATTAATAAAAATAACACGCCATATTTGTTGCAGTAGGGTTAAGGGTCAACTTAAGTATGAAAGAATGCTTCTGAAATCTGCACATCGAATACAGCGTGGATTTGTGTTTGTCTGTGTGTGAACAGCCATAGGAATTCTAATGGGTGGAGGAGAATTAAGTAAAATGAAATTGACGGACTAACCATAACCAAGGCGGGGACGTGAGTCAGCTCACAGAGACGTTACGATCGATAGTGAACACCAGGACATACTGGCATCTTTTGGACCGTTTCCATGGTGATTCCTCTTGTGTGGATTCCGAACATTGCCTGTGTGCCTACTTAGACACTTCTGGCAGGCCTCGGCGCTTAATGCAACCCCACAAGACTTATTACGGCCTGTGTTTTGGATAATACTATAGTTAATTCTCCACGACCGGTCCCTCACTTTCTGATTCATTGCCCCAAAGATAACTGTTTTGATAAAGGTGATTTGTCTGGTATCACTTCAGCTGTCCGGGTAGCAATGTTTAGTCGCGGGATGGACATTATTAATCACCTTTTATCTTATCCATGACAATTCTCCAATTTTATTGTCCGGTCGGGTGAATGCTTACTGAACGTAAACAGAATTTACGTTTACCTGAAGGAGTAAATTTTTATTTCTATCAGTGCAAAGGTGGGTTTGCCGGCAGAAATTTATACCGTAGATACCCTTGCCACAAAGCATTGAATATACACGGAAAATCGAATCGAGAACATTACACACACACACACGCACACATAAAGAATAATATATTAATAATTAATAAGCTTCTTTATCACAACATTTAGATTTCCAGTTCGAACATAAATAAGCACGTGAAATACATGTATATATATAAGGTAATATTTATTTGACGACATTTACTTGTACCTATCCTCAGCCAAAAAATGATGGGTGTGTTCATCGTTGTGAGTGGATGGCTTCGGCACCTGACACTAAACACGCGTGTAATCGAGCCCCTTTTTTTTATAAGCCTACTTTTACAAATTCTAAACAAGAGAGTGACGTAACTGTCAGTTCCATTGACGACCCGGCTGTTATTCAGTCTCCATGCGTAAAGAATCTGTCAGCGCGCATGCTTCCTAGAAACTGACAAGGATTCCTCCGTGTATCATGTGACGCCATTTGTCTGATTAGCGCACGTGACTGTTTTTATAGCACGTGCCGGCCCACGCACAGTGTTTACAAAGCATTCACAATGGGATTTAAGGCCATAATAACCCAAAGCTGCGCAGCAAATGTCAGCGTTTACAGCCTAGAATTATCTTGTGTTATGATACAATTTAAACTGTATGCTTGATTTTTTCACGGTTTCACACATTGCTACCTGGAATTATCCACGAACACACGTCACACATTTTGCCCCACTTTGTCGTAATTGTTGGGATAGGTTTTCCCTTATATGATAGATTACAGATTTCAGGTGTGTTTTTCGATTCGTAATTTAGTGTAAAAAATACATAAATAATTTGTATGCGGTATATGTACAGTTATTCTGAACACTGACTGCATGCATGTATAAAAGTTCATGCATATTTATGAAATAAATAAGGCTATATTCAACACGTGTATGGCAATTAATGTAGGCATATACATGTATTTTTATGGTATGATTGTTATTATGATTGTGACCGACAGCGTTATTTCTTCTGAGTGAGGGGTATTTTTTGTTTTGAAATCGTGTATTATATTTATTACAATATTAATTTGGCTATAATGCTGAATTATATAGGCCTATATAAACTATTTACAAATATTATTTTATATAAGACGATTTTACAGGATATTTTCTCGTGATATTATTTTATATACGGACGCTTTACAGGCCATTATTTCGCGGTGTTTTTTTTATACAGATAATGTACAAACTATTATTTTTGCGATTTTACTTCATTTATGGATTATTCATAGAATATTATCTACTTTACAGAATGGGGACCTGTACATCAAGCCAAAGATCAAGGTCATCGCTGCGACCCCGGGAATCTGAACATTGCAAGAACGGGGCATCAAAGACATGTCTACACGACGCCGTCAAGTCAGCCGACCTACACAAACTGGCCAAACTGTTGTGTCGAGGCATAAAACCCAACATATTTGACCGCAGGGGATTGACCCCTCTGCACTTAGCATGCGAGATCGGAGACGAGAATCTCGTGACACTACTGTTAGTGAAGGGAGCGGACGTAAACTATGCAACTCAAAACACACACGGTTTCTCTACGCCCCTTATATTCGCCGCTTCAAATGGCAACTCAGAATGTGTGCATTTGTTGTTAGGAGCCGGGGCTGCTGTCAACGAAACCGATGAATGGGGGAACACTGCTTTGTTTAAAGCAGCAAGTTACAATCACGTGCAATGTGTGCGTCTGCTGCTACAACATGGCGCCTGCCCTAATATCGCCAACAGGTGGGGCGCCTTGCCGCTACAGTACGCCGCCCTGCAGGGCTACGATGAATGTGTCAAACTACTTTTAGAACATAAGAGTGATGTGCGAAGTCGGGGAGAAGAAACTGCCCCCGCCGCCCTGCAGGGGGCGTCCATGCGGGGATATTACAAATGCGTCAAACTGTTAGTGGAAGGGGGTACGGATATACATATGTCGAACAATAATAATGGCGAGACCATATTGTACCACACTATTAAACACT
Organism: Sipunculus nudus; assembly: GCA_026874595.1. NCBI lineage: Eukaryota > Metazoa > Annelida > Sipuncula > Golfingiida > Sipunculidae > Sipunculus > Sipunculus nudus. The sequence goes on from CM049316.1 coordinate 47,189,880, forward strand.
GCCAATACGCTACAAACGGATACAGTTCAAACAGCAACGCCACTATCAGTGACCGCATGGCATGTATACAACTTTTACTGCAGCACGGTGCCTCCGTCACGCGGCCATGTTTGGAACTACTGTGCATCGACGCCTTTTTCTCAAATTTGCTCGCCAATAAAGACAATCTGTTGTTATATAAACTTCTTTTGCGGGCCTACGCTCCCGACCCAGAAAGCAGGCCTTTCATGGAATTATTATTTGAAGACATGGCACGGGTTCATTTGTGGGAGATCGTTCAGCTGATGATATCAGTTGGATTCACTCCCAATAAAGAGAACATTGACGGGGTGGCGGATAGCTTGCTCAGCGACCACTGGCAGTTTTTGGAGAAAATACGAAAGACCCCGAGGTCTCTACAAGATATCTGCAGGTTGAACATTCGGAAAAACTTACCGAAGAATGTGATTCATTCTGTGAGAAAACTGGGTCTGCCAAAGATCATTGAAGATTACCTAGTGATTAAAACCCCAGGCCATTACAGCTACGAGTACGAAACATTTCGCTCCAGTTCCATGCTCATGATGCTGCTAGAGGTCCCCATTGAACTATTTCCATTCTCATAGTCTTTTACTGGTCGCTCTGATTATAACCTTCCATTCTCATAGTCTTTTACTGGTCGCTCTGTTTATAACCCGTTTCACAAAAAGGGGCCCATTGAATTTTCGGGACATGCATACCAATGGGCAATTAATGGTCATTAAAGTACAATAGAAGAATTACCAGGTTACAAAATTGATTAAGTATATGAGAAAACTAAAATTTTCTCAAGTACATTGGATATACGCATTTACTGTCACAAAAAGGTCAGTACTTGCTCATTAATATAAAAAACAATAACCAACAGGTTAGCTGTCGATGTCACTGCATGAGCCATTTAAGTACAAGTGTCCGAATAAATAAATATTGTTCCTTTGTCGATATTATCGTCTATAAAATGGTAATTATCCCTTCTTTTCAGTTTAATACCTATCACTGGCAAAATATATACAAGTATCTTCAAAATTCCATGGATACAGAATGCAAAAAATATAATGTACAGTGTCAGTAAGACAGTAATGCCTCTTAAAGCAGGTGAAATTAACTCTATATTGAAATGCTGGCATATTCCGTGATACAATAAAGTATCTATTACTTTGAACGAGACCGAGCTTTGCTAATGTACGTACATGTATTTTGGTATGCGGGCATGTGGCGGTAATCTTAAGCTTTAGGCTAAGTTTATACACTTTGGTAATGGGGTGATTGGCGTTCTGGATACGGCAAAGAACGGCAGGCAGGTTTTTAGCTGTACAGAACGCTGTATCACTGGTCTTGACTGTGATAATCATCTATTCATCTTAATTATTTATTGTTTTGTTTCTCATAATGTATAATAACATTTATATATATTGATAAAATAAATAAAGGAAATCATTTATAACTTTTTTTGTGTGTGTGTTTTTTTTTTCACTTTCTGTTCCTTTCTTCCGCAGTCACAACTCTTTCAATAGTGATGTGTCAATTCGCCCAACACATCATACCAGGTGGTATGTACATAGGAATTTAAAGATAACTCAATAGTGAATAATTGTATTCAAATATAAAGTGCCCCAAAAGATTTATATATAACATATCCGTCACTTGTGACAAATATTGTATACTTTCTCATTATAAGCTCAGATGACTGAAAGTCATCTGAGCTATAGCGATTATTCTTGTCCGTTCGTCTGTCCATTAACAGGACACAAATCGTTACCGTTGGACCTAGAAACTTGTCACTGAAACCCATGAAGGTAAAAAAAGTCTCATAGGAAACTTGAAATTAGGTCCCTGTAACCTATATCCTCTGGGGCGTGAATATATCCCCTCGGAATAATTAAAAAGTTGAAACAAAAGCATCAGTATCTGAATAACTAATACATTGATTGCCATGATTCTTTCCACGTATATTGATCATGGTGTGTTTCATCACTTCCTGAAGACTGGTTGCGCCACCTATTTTTTTTCAAATTTTTACGCATTTTTTTCTTTATTTTAGAGACCTTCAGAACACAGGCACTTAAATTGCATTAGTGTAGATGTCGGTTTAATTTGTTGCTTTTCTGGGTCATTTTCTTATAACTATTACATCTCTGACATTTTCCTAGCGTATTTCACACTATAAAGTACATTTCTTTATTATTCACTTAATAGTTGAGATAGGCAGACAAGGTCCCCCGTCGTATGGTCCGAAATTACCCAGGGAGGTCTTAGGCAAATCTGCTTGTAAACCTGAAATTAGGTTATGGTGACCTATAACTTAAAAAAAAAAAAACAGGCTGAAATCATGATTTTGAGCAGCAAATCAGTCAGACGGGGCACAAATTGTATCCGCTAGGCCTAGAATCTTCTAACATGACATTCAGGCAGGTCCTGGGTAAATCTGCACGGAAACCTTACATTAGGTCATGGTGACCTACATTTTGTGAACTATGTGCCAAAAACATGATTTTTAGCACCCTGAAAATCAGATGGACACACATTGTATCTGAAAACCATAGAATGTTCCAATTTAATATAGAGGAAAGTCTGGGCAATCTCCATGGAAACCTTAAATTAGGTCATGATGACCTATATTTTGTGTGCTACCGGGCAAAACATCTTATGCAATCTCCATGGAAACCTGAAATAAGGTCATAGTGACCTGTATTCCTGGCCAAAAACATTTAAGCACCCAGACAGTCAGACAGGGTAAAAATGTGGGACCTAGAATTTTCGGTCTTCATATCCGGGGATGTCCTTCAAATATGTGCATGTCTCTTTTTAAGCTCAGCTGACTGCATACTACAAGGCTATATTTCATGGGAACGGCTCGACAAATTATCATGAAACTTTTTCTTCTTGTTGATTTTGAAGAACTTTAATAGCTTGAGTTAAATGGGGATACCCCCTACAAAATTCAGCATTCAGATGATAAAATTCCTTTTGGGAATGTCTTCCTAGTCAGCTGAGCGTCATGACCCGTTGGTTACTTGTTACACGTTGTTTCCGGTCCTGTAAAGAAAACCTACAATGGACATTTTGACTGAAACTGATTGCTGAGGTCTGGTTTAATTACAAGAGAAAGGTCATATATTGTGTATCAAACTATTTACAAAAGAATCCTCCTAATCTTTTACCGAGAGGTCCCTGTGCCGGTCCCTGACTGATACCTGAGACCACACGACCAAATCCGGCTGTGCTGGCTCAGTTTACCAGAACACAGTGGACGCTTATGACGCAGTGCGCATGCGCGTGGCAACTTTATCTCGGCAGCACTCGGAGAGCACATAGCTCCATTTGTGCGGGCTTTTTATAAATATATGGATCACCCCAATAACACATCCGATTATTTTGTATCCACGTCTGGTGCACAAATAAATATATATCTAGATATATAAAGTCGACCAAAAAAAAAAAAAACGGTTTAAATGCTGTGTACATGGACCAAAAGACAGACAAACAATGAGACAGACAAACAAAATGACAGAAGGATAGGGGAAAACAGGGTGAAAAAATATAATCTTGCAATGTTGATGATTTCATCTTTACAACATTAAAGAAGAATAAACCGTAGCTTTTCTTCTTTAATCATTGAAGTCTACATTACTATAGTATGCTGTAGATACATCTCAGAAAGACTCAGAACCACGAGAATGAGACAGATTGTTTACAATTCCCTGTTTCCCGTGACTCAAAGCTGGGAAAGGGAGACTGCATGCATTAGGTCCCGTAATTAAAGCCATTAACTCCACGATCCCATGTGACTTCATAAAGTGCCTATAAACATAAACACACAGTGAAAATGGTGGAGTGCTGGGGACATGGAGTTCTACCCCGTGTGCACATGGCAGCCCACGTGCACTCTATTCCTGTCCTCGTTTCTCAGGACAGCGCGACTATAGCTTGTCACAGGTATTATGGTATGTCCGTGGTGAGTATAGCCTTCAGAACAGGAAAAAAAAACTCAAATGAGTGCTTGTTTAACTGGCAGGATAGATCAGCTTTCTTCTCCAGAGTCCAGTTCTAATCTTAATTAAATGTTTGTTATATGTTGTTATTGTGATATCAAAATCATTGCAACATGTTGCCTTAAATTATTAGTGCATCGGTGTCTCAAGGGTGTTTTGTGATGGATTGGTTGTCACAATGCTCTGAAAGCTGACAATATAGCTGCTGACATCTGTCGGTAATCAAAGAGGTATTTAATAATGAGTGTTTGCATGTTCCCAAAACGACGACGCTATTACTGACATCTGCCGGCCAATATATGAACCATTGGAATGAGTTCCCTAACTGCTGACCTCCGGACGTTGACCGTCCCTTCTCCTAGGCTTATCCATAGATATTAGCGTCTTTACTAATGAACAAAGGAAAATATGATATATGAAGGATTTTTGAAGCTTCTTTCTACACATATGTTTTGTTTATTTCTAGATAGATTTCCTGTTTGTTCTTTCCTCGAACTCGCACACAGGCGTAAGTTAGCTACCACCCCCTGCTGGATGATAGACGAACTATACTGCAGTCACATATATATTATCCACATACAATGTGAAACAATGTCAAAGAGGTTATCACGCTGTAACAAAAATTAAAAGGGTCAGTTTATTTAACTAACATTGCAGTTTATTCATGCCGTGAAAAAAAAAATGACTGTGACATCAGCCGTACTGTAATGAAAGAGCTAAAAGAAGTCATTACTGACGAGTCTCTGATATGACAGTGTACTTATCTGTAACAGAATGATAAAATATTTATAACACAGCTAGAAGACAAGGCCAGGAAAGGAATATCGATATACCAAAAGCTGGTGACATGTGCATATATTTGCTCATTCCAAATAAGAGGAATCACAACGAATTAATGAACCTACCGTTCTTTGCTACCAAAATTATGTATCAATACGCATATATAGCCTGATTTCTATACAATACCACAGAGCCTGAATTTATCAGTCCGCAAGGAGCTGAGCAGTCCTCGTACTTCAGCATTATCCACATATTTTGCCTCGAATTGGCTCGCGTTGTATATCGTCTGACCAAAAAGACAACGTCACATTAAATCAGACACATGAAGTCCTAAACGCACGAGAACGCGTGGACAGATACGCGATCTTTTGAAATATTTTTGACACCCTTAAAAGATTTCGTGTAATCGCAGTTGGAGGCACGAAAAACATAGAAACGCAAGAAAGGAACACAAAAATGCACAAAAATCATGCAGCAAAAAGACTGATCACCCGTAATTTCAAGCAAATAAAAAAGACGCATGCTTATATCGCGTCTTGAAAATGAGGCCTATAGCTCTACGGCGCCAAATCGCTCGCAGAACGCTTATAAGTGTGAGTTAGACTTTAGAACTCGACACCCTTGAGTTGTTTGATGTACGCTTCATGGATCACAAGCAATAGTTCCACATATAATCAATTTGGATTGATAAGGGGGCGTTATCAAACATTCTTATTAAATTATGTTTACACGCATGGTAACGCCCATTTATACCAACAACGGTCAGTTGATTACTGAGAACGGCTACCATTGATGGTTAAAAACATACGAAAGAGTCCTACCTAACAATTGAAAAAAATCACGATGACAAAACAGACAAACGTAACATAAAAATTACATAGTATTGCATTCTGATACAAATCAGACTTAAAGTTATTAAATTAAGCTAATCAAACATAGACCTGAAACTGCATGGCGCATGAGCGGAAATGAATTTTTCAAAATACCCTGGAGTCGATATTTATCCAATATTACTCGAAAATTTTTCATTCACCGGTTAGCCCATCAATATTTGCGCAAATCAGAAATTGAATCACGAGAGCTAATTTTGTTCCACTTTAAGCATAAACTCTTTTAGTATAATCAAATTACGACCTGATGATGGACGTGTATGGCTGGAGTTTGACGCCAGGTCGCTCCAATTACAACGAGTAATGTAGTGAAAGTGTAGGACCCAGCCCCAGACGTGCCATCTGTTATTATCTCTGAAAAAGTTCAAATTAGATTCATTCTTAACTTCTGTGACAATCATACAAAAAAGTTCCTAAGTGAACGTTGTACATTTTTGTGTGTTATAACGGCGTTTTCGTTGTCTATTTTCATTGTGTTTTGTCTGTCTGTCTCTCTTTCCTCCCACCGGTGTGTATAGTACTATAGCTTATCACCCAATGTGTGATGTATACATGCATATGTAAACAAAGAATTACGGTTGGATAACTATTCAGGCAGTGGTTGTTGTGGTTGTTTGGCTAGTACCACCGTATGAGTTGTGAATTGTGACGACAAAAAGGACCATAACCCAGTACAAGTTCCGGGTTTTATTGATCCGCGACGCAGGAGGCGAAAAATTAGAATCAAACGGCAGCCAACTAAGATGATAGCGACCGAGAGCGCGGGACTTCCAATTATATCGAACGTTTCCACCTGGTCAAATTGCCGTGATGAAAATTACGTCTGGATCGGGGGATGGCTTTGTTGGAGATCCGCTATTTAGAGTTTTCCCCGTTACTTTTATTGATTATAATAACAGACACCTAAGGCATGAAGTGTCTACGACCTGGCTCAACAGACAGGAGAAGTCGGTCCAAACCAAACTTGAGACCGCAGGAAGTCCATACGAATTTTACTGCAGTAGTCAGGCTTTAACTTCATGAAACCCTCCTTTATGTATAATCTCGGCTAATTAAAATTTGACGCATGAGCAGAACCAGTTCCGATGATGAAAGGGATGTGTTTCAAGTTCATTTCAAGCAGAAACCATTCTTGACATCGCGCGGGCGCAGTACTAGAAGTATTGAAGCAACATGTCTGTGGATTACGGTTACCATGATGGCAATATAACATTCTCTCGCGTGATCAATATTCAAGATAAGATCCAAATATAGTGTACAGTTATTGCAAAAATCACGAATACTTGTATTTTATTACACAAAGACGGTCATATATTAAACCATTAATATTCCTTAATTGTTAAATACAGTGTGATATTGTGGCATGTCAGGCCGACCATATATAAACTGGGATGAAAATGAACCTTATAATCCGGTTCTGTTGACGAGTTGTCAGACAATCAGTCAGGGTTGATATAGCTCGGAGGCTCACTCACCTCTGACAAATCGTGTTTATAAACGTGCACTCTTCTTTTAGTTATTACGTCAGTGGTTATGCTAGTGTCGAACCCGAGGACCGCTGTTTTTTTTCTGTGCTCATTTCTGTTATATGTATATTGCACCTCTCAGTACGCTCTTGTACTTGTACTAACGGTTACAATACTTAACATTATGTGTAACTTGTACTAACGGTTAGAATACTTAACATTATGTGGTATACTTGTACTAACGGTTACAATACTTAACATTATGTGGTATACTTGTACTAACGGTTAGAATACTTAACATTATGTGGTATACTTGTACTAACGGTTAGAATACTGAACATTATGTGGTATACTTGTACTAACGGTTACAATACTTAACATTATGTGGTATACTTGTACTAACGGTTAGAATACTTAACATTATGTGGTATACTTGTACTAACGGTTAGAATACTTAACATTATGTGGTATACTTGTACTAACGGTTAGAATACTTAACATTATGTGGTATACTTGTACTAACGGTTACAATACTTGCCTTCGCAGTCCGCTCTCCACTCCACAGCATGATTGTATTTATTAAAATAATAACATTTCAAATGAAAGAGGCATTTACTGCTTTTGAATCCAAAGTAAAGGCATGCTACAATACACGAATATTCACTTTTTTACTTTCACCTTTTATATTATTAAATGTACACATATACATATACTAGTATAATGAATACAAAGTGCATACACATGAAAATCAATAGACAAGCATTGACATGAAAAATAATAAAAAATCACGTTAACATATATTAATACAACTTGTTTCATTACAATTTATTCATTTTAACAGACATTTGTCTTCTAGTATAGACAACAATGACTGGAATTAAGTCCATATATCAGATGTATTGATTCAGTATGTTGTGCATATAATGTATAATATGTATAGCAAGGATCAATATTTACACAGAGGATATCCATTTTGGATGTTGGTCAGTAATATGTAAACACCAAGGGCTATAAAATTGAGTATTAGCTTTCGAAGGTTAAGAAGTAATACTGTATGTGAGAAGATTTGTGCTACATCAAAATTCTCGGAATATCGAGAAACTTCATACCATAACTGTTTTATGAAACTGCAGTCATAGAAAATATGTAATATGGTTTCTATAACTCTTTTACAAAAGGTACATATAAAGGTACTCATATTCTATTAAGCCAGCTATTGCAAGTAATAAATGTAGTTTAATAATTCTGTCGGAAATCTTTAATTGAAAGTATCTAAGTTTTGTCGATATAGTTACTGAACATACTTTTGAAATCACCTAGAATTTTATCTTTATTACAGTTTGCATTATTATCTTGATGCCACCTTGAAATACTATTTTCTTGGTGTACATATTTCTTTTAAACAATTTCATTATATATAGCCTTTGCATGTTTTGACATTTGAAAAATATTATCTATTTTTTTATGCTGTGTCATAATCTTCTTGGCAGTTTCTTATTTCTTATGTCCTTTTTCTAGGAATCGCATGTATGATACTATTATATGTTACCTTTACATCAATGCCAATAATCAATAGTGAAGAATTTATATAAATTCTTTATTTATTTATCAAATTATGGAGGTATTTATACCAGCTTTATACCATTTTTTATTAAATATAATTACACCATTTATTTTCGGGTGAGAATTTATCCACATTAGACATGAAGAAAAAATAGTCAGTTGTTGTTTTTGGAATACATTATTTGTTCTTGCACCATACATATAAAACTTCCTTCCACAATGAAAATAATAATAATATTTAATTTTGTAAAACGTAAAATCCACAGTGTTGTGCTAATAAAAGCTATTACATGAAGCAATTGCATAAAAATGACAATGAGAAAAAAATATTCATTAAATAAAAATGAAGACAAACATTTAGATATTACTTAGGCTAGATAAAACGTGCACATACTCCAGTTATATACATTAACTATGATATTAAACCAATAAATGACATTAAACCTATAAAAAAGTAGTTAAAATTACGGTATGGAAATGAAAATCTACACATATGCAAAATCACAGATCTGTGCACAAATAAATATAATGTATGTCTTTAGCGTTTTTTTAAAAGCGGCTAGGCTTTCAGCTTTTCTTAATTCTAAAGGAAATGAATTCCACAAAGTGGGACCTGCCACACAAAATGCTCTTGGAGCAACCATGGAAGACTTTATACGTGGAACAAAAAGTATGTCATGATCGGCCGATCTGAGACATCTGAGACGAATGAATTATATCTTGTAAGTAGACCGGGGTCATGCGATGTTTGGTCTTGACTAGTAGTATGGTCATCTTAAATTTAATGCGTTTACTCACAGGGAGCCAGTGCAGCTCCCGCAAAACAGGTGTAATCTTATCATACTTATCACATCTACTTAGTATACGGGCTAGGCTGGTCTGAAGTCGCAGAGGCCTCTGAATTTAAGAAGACGGATACCCAAGAAGTAAAGCATTTCCATAATCTAACTTGGTAGTGACAAAAGCATGGACCAGGCGCTCAAGAAGACGTTGATCCAAATACGCTTTTATTTTATCGATGTTGTGGAGATGCACGTAGGCCACACGGCATATGGTGTTCACATGCTGCTCCATGGTGGAATGGGAATCAAAATAAACACCAAGGCTTCGAATCCACTGAGATGGTGGAACTTTTTATTCGCCGATTAGAAGATTTGGACATTGAATCTTTGTCGCCAAATGTTTAGGTGTAATCCGCAGTACCTCTGTTTTATCATCGTTCATTTTCAAGCTGTTGTTGGCCATCCACTTATGTACTAAACCAGCACTAGCCTCCATACATGTGATGTTACTGCTGAGGTGCTCAGGCCTGAAAATCAAATACACAGTAGAATCATCAGCATACAAATGATAAAAACCACGCTCGTGCATTAAAGTACATGAGCAGAGTAAACGGTAAAGGGACAGGTCCAAGACAGAGCCCTATATATTGTTAAAGAAACAAAGTTGATCCAGATCCTCAGCATTTGCATTGCATCTATACATGCATTCAGTTAATTAATAAATTTTAATTGACCAACTGTCTCCATCCTAGTTTCAAATTTGATTTAAGTAATCTATTAATCCAATTTATTGTAGTTGCTTGTAATTTCGACCAGATAGGCGAATAGATAAAATCTACTTTCTATTTCTTTTAAAAAATGATACAGGAGGCTGAGAGCTGGTATTATAGTTGTGAAATCAATTCAGATTTTACAACTGTGATTTTGCCAACTTGTGTTAAATCTTTTTTGGACCAAATATAAATCAGTTTATTTTTTTTTCTTGTAATGGCAAAAAATTCAGTTCATAAAGATTTTGAACCTAATACCTAAAGTACCTTAATGCACATGTACCTAAAATTGTAACTGGTCTATTTGTCCATTTAGGCCTAAATTTAATATTTCATCTGAATCATACTCAGATGATCACCTATTGGCATTTTTTGCCGTTTTTTTTAATTTTTTATCCACTTACAGTTTGAAATCTTTAAACTGTTCAATGGTTTCATTTACAACCACATGCCCACCACTAATAAATAATGTGGTATCATTAGCATATTGAGAAATAACATTCTTCATTAGATAAGATAAGAAACTTTATTTGCTATACATTATGTATATGCTATGTTATTACTGGCTTGTTGTTAAAAATGCATTGAAGAAGAATCAATAAATAAATTCATAAGATCGTATATAAAAGTTATTTGTCTACAGATTAGTTTTCCGCAAGGGATCGGTTTAGTTCGCGGCTTACTGACACGAAGGCACTCGTTAAAGTTCTTTTTGAATAACTTGGGAATGACCGATAACGAGCTCTAGATTTGATTATTTGGAATAGATGGTGTGCTGGGTGATTAGATCTTTAACTAAAGCATTCGCTTTTTTAAGCAATCTCAAATGGTAAATTGATTCAAAAGATGGTAAAGAAGTCTCTACTATTTCCCAGCCGTTTTAATTACCCTATTAGACCAAAAATATAAAAAGGTATGGTTCTCAGGCACTTTTTTTCAGAAATCAATGCGGGCGGGCGGTATTTTATTTTTTACCTTTTTTTTGTATATTTCGATAAAAATGACATATGATCAGAGGAAAGCATGAGAATAACCATTTTTTTCTGCTAAACAGGTAAAAACACTACATTACAAAGAAAATTGTATCAAAATTGTATTATTTTATCTTCTAGTAGGATGAAAACCAAAACCAAAATGTTTGATGTGGGGGGGGGGGGGGGGTTTAAATTGATGCGGGCGGTGCCTGAGAACCATACCTTTTATGTTTTTTTGCCCTTAGGTAACTTCTGTTTCTCAGCATTGATGCTTCCTCCCCGCATAATGACGGAGAGCGTCAAGACACTCTCTTTAAGTGCACTGTAAAATATAAGCAGCACCAGTAGGCCTAGACTCTTTAAGTATCCTAAAAAGTACAGCCGCTGTTGTGCCTTATTCGTACAATAATTAACATTTTCATCACACTTCAAGTTTGATGATATATGGATACCTAAAAATTTAAAACAATCATTAATTTCCACCGCAGAACCATTAAAGAATCATTCTCTTGTTGCATAATTATCAGCTGTACCCATCATGTGAGTGTTTTTCACATCTTATTTAGTGCCTATTTTCTAGTAAACCTTGTATCTGAAATATTAGTCATGACATTTCACCCTGAACGCTATTTTCATACTTCATCATTTTCAAGTCAATTTCGTCGTTATTAAGTTTTTCAAATCTATTATTATTAAATTGATCTTAATTTTGTTTTTTATAACAGTGTTTCATTCAATTATATGTTCTACTTATGCTTTCACCTATATGTATTTATTTTTAATAAATCCAGTTTGATCCTGTTGGATAATGATTTGTAGAAACCTCTGCAATCTACAAACCATACAATAAGACAGTAATTTATAAGCAATACAGTCGAGCCCACTTTGTGACATATCGGTTAATAGAAAATCCCGTTTATTGTCACATAAAACTAAAATCCCAAACCATTTCCTATATAATCAACGGTAAATCTAACCGTTTAATATCATGGAATATTGTCATAATCCCGTTTATTGTCATGCTTGGAACCCTTGGCAGTGATACCAAATCGCAGTTAATATCACATCAGATGCCGACACGGCGATCAACGAGGCCAAGAGCCTGCAATCGGTCAGGCGTATCAAACGATCACATCTCCCACCTGTGTGCGGCAGGCAAGTGCAGTGATGCATACAGGTCACTCCCCGTCACTTAGCTAATTAACGTCTTTATATACCACGGTAATCCAGATCGTTGCGTTTCTTCGTACGTTAACAAGGGCGATGTTTGCGATCAAATGTCATCCATAATGAACTCCTGGCCTTTGCAAGGCCGTGGTTTACAACTCGGTGACGTTTCGCCGAGATGATATGAAGCACGAGCTAACGTTGCTTACGACTGTAAATCCCCTTTAAGGGTCCACGAAAAGCTGGGGGTTTTTGGACACCGGAGAAGATACTCGGTCCAAAACCTCAATCGTGGCGAAACTTCAAAAAGTTGACAATGTCATGACGATGGCCGCTCCCCCAACAGTGCTATCATAAAGACGATAATAGAACTTTGAGTCATTAATAGGATATCCGAAAAAATAAGGCGCAATGGTCGGGGAAATAATTATTTAGTAAAATAGTTTGCCTACGCATAACGTTATAAATCGTGCCGCATATTTCCAAACATTTGACCTCATGACCCAGACGCTACGTCTCTTTCTGTTGGCAAGTCGGATTTTTGTCAGTTATTGCGGCATGCGGCACAACACTTACAGAAAATAAATTGTCAGGTGCGCATAAATGTAATTTGATATGCCGATGTGCAATAAAAATATCATAAACGTTTCTGTTTCCTTTTTGCTGACGATTTTTTAAAATATCATTTGAGAAATAACGCTTCTTCTATGACTCAAAAGGAAATCTATGTTGAAGCCCGCATAATGTCACATCCCGGTTATTATCATAATTTATGCATGCACCACCAATATGACAATAAGCGGCTTGTCTGTATTTGACAAGGACCTTGGTCTCCAGTTCTTAAGTAAATTTGAAACTTTAAACTCTTTTGGGGTTAAGGTAATGGTTCCCTGTCGTTGTGAAATAGCTAAACAGCCCTTCTCGAAATAACATTTATAAGCAGCCATCAGATCTGCTTTAAATTCTTCCCAAAAATATTTATAAGATTCAGTTGTCAAACCATCAGATCCTGGATTTTTGTATTGTTTAAAAGTTCCCAAACATTCAAATAATTCTTTAACTGACAATTTATTTTTGCAAAATAATTTTCTTCTTCTCACGGCACACTGGTATTCATTGACTCGTCTTCAGTTGGTGTCAACTGTGATGGGGTGAATAATGCTCTTTAATAATGTTCTTATTGTTTCAAAATATCTGCAGATTTTGTAATGTATTCCTAATCAACTTTCAGTTTAGTTATTTTTTTTATTATACAATCATTTGTCCAAGTTGAAAAAGCAGTAAATTGTTTTTTCTTCATCTGAGGAGCATCTTGTCTTGCATCTATATATTGCAGCTTCTGTTTTTCCTCAATTTATTTCTCAATTTCACACTTTTTGTCATTTATCTCTTCCATTATTACATCATCAGGATTGTGAGCGTATTGGTCTTTGAGTTGTTTGAGTCTATTTTCTAGTTGTTGAAGCAATTATAAAACACCTCCACCGTCTTCTGTAGGTTAGATTTTATTCTAATATCAAGAAGCCTCATTGATACTGTAAGAAAAACGGATACAGAACTGACCACTTAATTATACTGTGGAAATAACACTTGATCTAAAAGTGAAAAGAAGAGGTCCAGGTTTCTTGAAATTTAATTCTAAATAATTAGGTCATGTTAAAAATACGTTAGAAAATAAAAGAAACCATTACTGAGACAAAAAGAATTTAATAAGAGTGCCGACCCAGCACTATTATGGGATACAATTAAGTGTAGAAAAAGAGGGGGCAACAATTGCTTATTCATTCGAGGTAAATAAAAACACGCACACACATTCACTTACACACGCCCCAACACACCTTAAATTTGAAGTATAATTATCGGCAACAGAATATTCTATCTTATGTTATATTTTATTTAAAAAACTTCAAAATTGATATATGAAGCTATGAAAATTTGAATTAGTTACATTCCAAGTGAAATAATGTTAATGTAGGGTGGAAGATTAAAGGGCCCTAATTTCAACATGGTATATGAATACCTACCTTACACCTCATTTAAGAAACCCAATTATTTCAAAATATGTGAACACACTTCACATTTTACAACATATGAGCCCCACTTGCGGCAGTCAAGTTCATTGATCACATGCAAAAAACAGCCTGAATTGACAACTGTTGATTGGATAATATAATGAAAACACTCAAAAGTATAACAAGCTAAAAAGGGGATGTCTACTCGTGCAGGGACACATCTTATCTTTCAGATCACTGTAAGAGTCCCAACAAGTTGATCTGCGTGACCAGAATTGGGTCAGATTTTGACAGTCAGGCGAGATGTAACGACCTCTTAACCAGTTTTCATCACAGTAAAAAAAAAAAAAAAAAAAAAAGACTAAAGAAAGAAAGATGGCGCTCGAGTGCCGTGTATTGAATTTTAAATTATCATCTATTTGAATATTAGGCCATAAATATTAGAAAAAATCAGAGGAGATAGAGATAAAAAACTAAGGTCTTTACATATTTGAGTGATGCAAGACCAAATCCAGCAGAATTATTAAGGCTATTTCCTTTGTGGATGTGATGTTTAGTCTCTTTCTAAATAGGATTTGGTAGGATTATGTCTTGGGGAGAAACATATTATATCCCAGTCAGACTATTTATTTTGCATATTCAATATTTTCTGTCATTTGTTAAGTGTCCGATATTACCCGGGTGGCCATTTTTATGTCAAAAGGGAACCCGGGTAATATGGGACTCTCGGCACCATGGAAAGTGTCAATCATTCTTAAGGGTTCTTTGAAGGATAAACATCGGCACATTGCCGTTTAGCGCAGATAATTAATTGTTATGATATTTGGAGTTATTTTCAAAGTAAATAAGCTTTCTATAAGTTCATGATAATACGAGATAAAAATGTAGCATACATGTTATACAGATCTGCATTTTTGGTTGCTTGGATGTGACTATATATAATTAAACATTTTTCTAAAAGCATATACATATATCGTAATTGCACATAATCATATTAACTTGCAGTTTTCCCATATGCATCGTAACAGAAGTAATTACAAAATTAGCGTTCTTCAATCTATTTCAGAAATGAATATATAAATGGTTATATACGAGGAAAATGGTAAAAACTGACATGGCGTGTTATATCCGGTTGTTATAAATTGATCCCCTAAACCTTGTTCCAGATGCACAACCTCGCCAGTCGGCTGCCCAGAGCTTTTTGGGAGGCACTAAAATGGACCATTCTGATGACCGGACATTCGAATATGAAATCGAAAAAAAAAAAATTACATGGAACATTATATTTGTACAAATAATTTCTTTGCTAATTTAGGCGTATTGTTACGAAAAAATAAATCACTGGGTTGTATAGACTTATGTCAAGGGTAACGGGAAATCTACCCTGTCATATGACCCGTTTCAGAAACGTTTTCGCTGATACACATGGTACAATGACCAACAGGGGCGCCATTTTGGATATATAATTACGCAGTGGTCTTATGTGGCAAAATGTCGTTATTTTATAGAAATATATGTCATGTGACACGTTGTTATATGTTTATGAAGTCAAGAAAACTGTATAAGCATTGATTCTGATGTTAATAACTTTAAGCAGGTGACAGTCAAACTAACACAATAACCGACCAATCAAGACGAATAAAAACCTAAGTGCCGTATCCATGGAGGGGGGCAGCACCAATATCGGCCGGGGAGGGGTCGGGGGGTTATTGGGTTTTTTCTACCTTTTTTTAGAAACGTTTTCGCTGATACACATGGTACAATGACCAACAGGGGCGCCATTCTGGATATATAATTACGCAGTGGTCTTATGTGGCAAAATGTCGTTATTTTATATAAATATATGTCATGTGACACGTTGTTATATGTTTATGAGGTCAAGAAAACTGTATGAGCATTGATTCTGATGTATTATACACTGGTAAAAAGGGAAACACTGCTATTCTAGTAGATCCGGGGGGGGGGGGGGGGTCTTGATCATGGTCCCTTTTTCAGCTTTTGAAATCGGTTAATAACTTTAAGCAGGTGACACTCAAACTAACACAATAACCGACCAATCAAGACAAATAAAAACCTAAGTGCCGTATCCATGGAGGGGGGCAGCACCAATATCGGCCGGGGAGGGGTCGTGGGGTTATTGGGCTTTTTCTACCCCTTTTAGAAACGTTTTCGCTGATACACATGGTACACTCTATTGCAGATTTCAGGACCATATACTGAGGGGGGTATCGAAGCCCTCCTCCAGAAACTTTTTCTAATATAGAAGATAATATACGCCATTTCCAGGCTGCTCAGCTTCAAAGCAAAAGCTTTAATGATGGGGATGACTTTTTGCAGAAACTCCATTTAGAAATATCGGCTAACGTCTATAAAGGATTTAAATACTGGATCAGAGTGCAACAAATTAAATATGCAAGTTGTTTTTATTCAATCTCCATTTTTCACTGATTGAAAAGGAATGTAAGTAAGTGACACATTTTTAAGGTGTCAGCGTTTACATTACATTTTATGCGAAAGGACTAGCAATTTAAACTTTGTTATATGAGGAATGTCACCGTATAATCAGCCGAACCATTTGGAGCTTACAAACGTGTCATTAATTTACATAACGTATTTGTAAGAAATGGACTAGCACGTCAATTCTGATTGTCTGTGATACCCAGTCATTGTCTCGTAAGATTAGAGTACAGTTATAAAATTGATAATAACATGTAGGCGAGTGCAGCCTGTGAAACAAAGTGGTAAAGCACAGCAACAAATTAGAGAGGCAGCAGACCTGAGGCCCGGTCTCCTCTACTAGGGCTGATAAATGTAGTCATATATATTATGGGGATATATACGGTTTCTTAAGATATATTTTGGAAAAGGTCAAGCCACTGTAATTTCCTAATTTCTAGTAGTAACTGTCTGTTTTAACTATAATGCTAACGGACATCTACGTGCTTTTATTTATTTGGAATTAGCAGACGAAATGCGATTATTTAAATGTATGTATCGATTATCTAAATTCTCCTTGACTGTCGTTTCCATGGGGTCCTTTAATATCGTTCTTCGGAAATGACCCTTTGCCCCCCCCCCATCCCCGCTGAATTCGCCCCTGCCTCCAAGTGGAGGTATAATAATTAGGGTTTAATTTTATGGATCGCATAAAGGAATCATCTGCAAATTACCACTGTCACCTGATTTTAATCGGCTATAATGTTAATCTCCTGAAATGCGAGTGTTTAATTTTGGTATTATGTCTTACAAGAGCCATCATATTGTATTTGTCTAAGAAGTGCTGGCTTATAATTTATAGTATGAGGTATTTAAGGTAAAAATATATTTTGTTCCAATGTTTGTTAAAATGGATGTTTACAATACATATGAGGTTGATGGATACACTACCCTTTATGTTCTGGTTTTCCTTTTATAGTTTAAAATGAAATTTCAAATAAATTAAAACGGCAATACACTTCAATATGACAGTATTGAGGATTCGGATTTATTCAGAACTAGTGGGTGACTTACAACAACAACTATATTTAATTCCTTCATACATGAACATTTTTAAACATAAATATTAAAGGAATATTTCGGCACAATTCAAAAATCCACATAAATGAATCATCTCAAGAAGTGTATATAAATTATATGAAATCTATAAATATATGAAGTGTTTGCAATGAAAATTGTATCCAGTATATAAAATTGAAAGATTAAAAAAATGAAATAATATTTGGCAAGATTTTGTGACGGTCAAAGCGTATTTTTATAGAAGATAAATAGAAACAACCATGTTAAACATAATTTAAAACCCTATAAAAGTATCATTTTTAAATGAGTAAAATTTGACAAAAATGTAAAATGTTTAGTTACAACTTGGTATATAATTGACTCAGTACATTATTTGTTATATGGTATTACTAGCTGATATACCCGTTAAGCCGGGCTTTTTACCGGGGTTGGGGAGATGTATTAAAGAAGATTAGGAATCATGGCGTACTTTTTTTATTCTAAAAGTTGAAAGAAAATATAGATTTTCAGTGGACACTGTCTCAATAGGAAATGTACAAATATCTGAACATTTATTCTGTGGCGCTGTGCTCGTGGCAAGAAATTCATAGATCCGTATGTAAACCTTGAAGACCTGGTCAGTGATCGACGAATACATATATATGCAAAAGGACGCGAGGGGATCTGATTTTTGAAGATCTTTGCAAAGTTACATATAATATTATTTTTGTTATCCCTATTAAGGATAGATTGATGGAAGGAACGGGAATATACATATACCTTGTTAGTTGCATAAGCAGAAGAGGGTCCGGACCCCCTCCCCCTTTTTTCAGGTGCCGCAACCTTTTTTGAATGGTTTCAGACCAATATTTTTGCCCCCGCCCGGACAACCCTTTTACGGACCTTTGGGCCTTTTTATGCTTTTTTTAGGGACGAAATCATGTGTTCGTTGGAAACCAATGAAAGTAAGGAATAATGTGTTTTGTAGGGACTATATATGATGTATTTAAAGTGCGAAACTACTAGCGGTAAGGAAACAAAGTTCACTTGGTGAAATCTTGATGGACGGCCTGCGTAGCGTAGTACTAGTTATTTGTTTTAAGCCCTGTTTCCTACTGATTGTTGGCGGGTAATATCCTTGTTAACTTTATGTCACATTCTCCCCACAGACGGTCTATCAATATGAATGTCGAGGACTAATTTCCTGCCAACATTCATTCACACAGCACTCTTTTACGCCGAAAACCTGAGAAATGAATTTTCGAAAATTTTGTAAAATATGTAAAAGAAAGAGGACATTTTAATATGAGGATGTTCTGTTCTCTAAAATGTCTTTGCATAACGTGGTCAATTTTTATGCGTGGCCGGCTATGATATTTATATTTCATGAGAAACAGAACATGTATCATAATGTAACCATCAGCTATTTTTAAGTATTTGTAATTGATTGTTTGTTTGACGTTAAAAATCCTGCGAATAAATTATATTTAGGGTAAAAGTGACCAGAATTGATGTGAAATGTTATACAAAAAAGGGTAAAAAATTATTTGGAGGAAACTACGGGGTGGGGGGGGGGGGGGGGAGCGGCTGGATAAGGAAAGACGAAGCTAAAAGTGCCTGATATTACTCCCCTTATTATAATTAAGCTTGATTGCTAGATGTCGTGAGGTATGGTGTGCAATGTCCGTTACAAATATGGTGAACAATCATTGATTAAATGCGACATTTATTTGACATATCTGTGAAAGTGTTGTCAATAACCAAATCAACACGGGTCTAATTTAACGGCTGGGTTCTTATATAGGTATGATGGTTGCCCTGCATTTAATTATCTGAAATAAGTTAATGGAGCCATTGGTAATCATTTTGGTGCAGTTGTAAAGGTCAATGTGTGGATATTAAGTCCTCTTTTGTTAATATAACTCGCCCATGCACGTATACCAAACAATGGTCCGCAGTATTGACGGAACATCACTGATTCGCTGGGAATATCAGGTGGTTGTCTGCTAGCAGGATTTACTAGCTCTCTTTATTTTTGCACAGGGAGTTATTCCAAATACACTTCAGTGATGATAAGTCTCGCGTGGTGTGCGAAGAAATATTAACTGAAACAGAGTAAAAAGTTAGTTTTTATAACACTATATGGCAAACGAAAATATTGGAATCCTATAATTGATCAGACTTTTGTTTCATTTTCTAACAGTGTTCTCATTAATTTATCCTTGCGTTAATAGATTTACATACAACGCTCTTTCACGTCAACAAAGAAAGAAATAAGCAATCGACAAAAAACTGTTGTCACTTTGGATCGCTAACTATACTAAGTATATGTTTTAAACACAAATCTGTCATTTTAGAATAGAGTTGTTACATGCACGTCTGTATGTGGATAGATTCTGAATGAATTTCTGGCACAGACAGAGACGAAGCACGGAGGGATAAAGGAAGATATGGGCTTGTTTGCTGTGAGTGGAAAATCCGAAAGGAATACCGGCAGAACCCCCCTCCAAGAAAGAAGGACCGAGAGCCGCTTAGGATCTGCTCCCGACATCTTATCACCCAAATGACAAATCCATCCCCAAAATATCAATATTATCTTCACTCACACCACATATGATAACATACATATCATCAACGAAGAAAAGTAATATTTGCTCCATATTCAACACCTAATTATTAATATTGTATATTTTCATAAATTTAATCAATATGAGATGCATAACTGAATGATTATTGAGAAAAAAAAGACGAAACTTTGAACTGATTGACCGATTGAATGAATTCTCTCGAACAAAATGTGTTTAATTCCCATAAAAAAGTGAGGGGCAGGGGCGTCAATTTGGGGGGGGGGGGGGGTATCCATGTCTAAAAAAGGTGTCCCAACTTTGATTACCTTTCCACTCTGAGTCACCCTCCCATCCTTGAAGATTAATTGACCCCACTAGTGAGGGGGGAAAACGTATTTTGTCCGCAGAACATAAGGGGGCATATCTCCCTGAAACAAAACGCATTAAGGAAGGGGGTGAGGGATTTTTTTGTTTGGAAAATGTACACTCTAACGGTGCACTCTGTGGAAATTGCGATGTCTGTTTTCGGTATTTAGCCTGTATTATCTATATTTCTTTTTTTTGTCCAGAAAGGAGACGGCGCGCACCAGGCCGGGATCTTTTAGGAACTAGGCGCAACTCCACAACTTTGTCTGTCATGCACGCGGGTTTCAGGTTCGATGTTGCTCACGCGATCTCAGTTTTTCTAATATTGTCTGTCTTGAAAGATCCATAGAACTAGCAGAATATATAGAAATTATAAACAGATGAAGAAATTATGATAATTATTCAGGGAATTAAACATGTCTGCGAATAGTTTGCCCAAGGGAAGAATCGTGTTCGACATGCAAAGAAGAAATAAATAGAACCTGGCCCAAGTACCCGTTAGTTAGTTTTTGAGTTAACCTGTTAATATATAAAAGAACAAACAAACATCTGTGGTTATAAATATAACCTCCTCTACGGGAATACCAGTCTTTTATATTGTAATTACATCACGGGTTTTATTTGGACGTATTCTGCATTAAAAAAGGCCAAAAGCACAAAAACTCTCCTGATTCTATAAGTACATAATGTTTCTGTCCCCTGGCGAACATGCACCCAAAAGTCAACACCGGTATTAAATATAATCATAGTGAGAGTAGGTAAATACATATCAAAAGAGCAAGTTTGTAATTGAACCATTGCCCGTAAATAATCCATATAATTAACTCTAAGGTCATTTGGATAACAGACGCCAATAGATTCTTTTATTTCCACCCTTCTTTACTCTGCGGGGAGTCGTGCCCGACGTGAAGGCAAGCTCTCGAACAGATTCCCCATATTTCTTGAGCCAACTTTTCTCGAGATTATTTTATTTCCACCTTTCCATGTTGTCCGTCTCCCTGTTTTCCTTTTGACCTTTCTACTAATCTGCTTGACCGATGACACGTGATTCATTTAAGGCCCCTTTTCACATCAAGAGGATTGTTTGGTGACCATAGAGTGACCAAAATTCTAATAAATCTCTCAACGATCTCCTAAGCTTCGAAAAAGATGTTTCGGTGATAATGTTTGAGAGATCCTAGTTTGCTTGTTGTGCTGTCAAAAAGAGAGATCACTGGGACCAGGAAAGATCACTGAGAAACCAAAAGAAATCACAGAGACACCAGGAGAGGTCACCGAGAGACCAGAAAAGATCACTGAAAGACCAGGAGTGATCACTGAAAGACCAGGAGTGATCACTGAGAGACCAGGAGAGATCACTGAGATACCAGGATAGATCATTGAGATACCAGAAGAGATCACTTAGAGGCCAGGAGAGATAACCGAGAGACAAGGAGAGATCACTGAAAGATCAGGAGTGATCACTGAGAGACCAGGAGAAATCACTTGGAGACCAGGAGAAATCACTGAGAGACCAGGAGAGGTAACTTAGAGGCCAGGAGAGATAACTGAGAGACAAGGAGAGATCACTGGGAGACCAGGAGAGATCACTGAGAGACCAGGAGAGATCACTGGGAGACCAGGAGAAATCACTGAGAGACCAGGAGAGATAACTTAGAGGCCAGGAGAGATAACCGAGAGACAAGGAGAGATCACTGAGAGACCAGGGGAGATCACTGAGAGGCCAGGACATATCACAGGGAGACCAGGAGAAATCACTGAGAGACCAGGAGAGATAACTTAGAGGCCAGGAGAGATAACCGAGAGACAAGGAAAGATCACTGAGAGACCAGGAGAGGTAACTTAGAGGCCAGGAGAGATAACCGAGAGACAAGGAGAGATCACTGGGAGACCAGAAGAGATCATTGAGAGACCAGGAGAGATCACTGGGAGACCAGGAGAAATGACTGAGACCAGGAGAGGTAACTTAGAGGCCAGGAGAGATAACCGAGAGACAAGGAGAGATCACTGAGAGACCAGGAGAGATCACTGAGAGACCAGGAGAGATCACTGGGAGACCAGGAGAAATCACTGAGAGACCAGGAGAGATAACTTAGAGGCCAGGAGAGATAACCGAGAGACAAGGAGAGATCACTGAGAGACCAGGAGAGATCACTGAGAGGCCAGGAGAGATCACTGGGAGACCAGGAGAAATCACTGAGAGACCAGGAGAGATAACTTAGAGGCCAGGAGAGATAACCGAGAGACAACGAGAGATCACTGGGAGACCAGGAGAAATCACTGAGAGACAATTAGACATCACTGATAGACCAGGAGAGATCATCGCGAGACCTGGAGGGATCACTGAGAGACCATGAGAGATCACTGAGAGACAAGTAGACATCCTTGAGAGACCAGGAGAGATAACTTAGAGGCCAGGAGAGATAACCGAGAGACAAGGAGAGATCACTGAGAGACCAGGAGAGATCACTGAGAGACCAGGAGAGATTACTGGGAGACAAGTAGATATCACTGAGAGACCAGGAGAGGTAACTTAGAGGCCAGCAGAGCTAACCGAGAGACAAGAAGAGATCACTGAGAGACCAGGAGAAATCACTGAGAGACAAGTAGACATTATTGAGAGACAAGTAGACATCACTGAGAGACCAGGAGAGATAACTTAGAGGCCAGGAGAGATAACCGAGAGACAAGGAGAGATCACTGGGAAACCAGGAGAAATCACTGAGAGGCCAGGAGAGATCACTGGGAGACAAGGAGAAATCACTGAGAGACCAGGAGAGATAACTTAGAGGCCAGGAGAGATAACCGAGAGACAACGAGAGATCACTGGGAGACCAGGAGAAATCACTGAGAGACAAGTAGACATCACTGAGAGACCAGAAGAGATCATCGAGAGACCTGGAGGGATCACTGAGAGACCATGAGAGATCACTGAGAGACAAGTAGACATCACTGAGAGACCAGGAGGGATAACTTAGAGGCCAGGAGAGATAACCGAGAGACAAGGAGAGATCACTGAGAGACCAGGAGAGATCACTGAGAGGCCAGGAGAGATAACTTAGAGGCCAGGAGGGATAACCGAGAGACAAGAAGAGATCACTGAGAGACCAGGAGAGATCACTGAGAGGCCAGGAGAGATTACTGGGAGACCAGGAGAGAACATCGAGAGACCTGGAGGGATCACTGAGAGACCATGAGAGATCACTGAGAGACAAGTAGATATCACTGAGAGACCAGGAGAGATAACTTAGAGGCCAGGAGATATAACCGAGAGACAAGGAGAGATCACTGAGAGACCAGGAGAGATCACTGAAAGGCCAGGAGAGATTACTGGGAGACAAGTAGATATCACTGAGAGACCAGGAGAGATAACCGAGAGACAAGGAGAGATCACTGGGAGACCAGGAGAAATCACTGAGAGACCAGGAGAGATCACTGAGAGACCAGGAGAGATCACTGAGAGACCAGAAGAGATAACTTAGAGGCTAGGTGGTCACTGAGAGACCAGGAGACATCATCGAGAGACCAGGAGAGATCACTGAGAGACCAGGAGAGATCACTGAGAGACCAGGAGAGATCACTGAGAGACCAGGAGAGATCACTGAGAGACCAGGAGAGATCACTGAGAGACCAGGAGAGATCACTGAGAGACCAGGAGAGATCACTGAGAGGCCAGGAAAGATCATTGAGACAACAGAAGAGATCACTGAGGGACC
This sequence comes from Sipunculus nudus, assembly GCA_026874595.1. Lineage (NCBI taxonomy): Eukaryota > Metazoa > Annelida > Sipuncula > Golfingiida > Sipunculidae > Sipunculus > Sipunculus nudus. The sequence continues at coordinate 47,214,438 of CM049316.1, forward strand.
AGAAGAGATCACCTAGAGACAGTAGGAGAGATCACTGAGGGACCAGGAGAGATCACTTAGAGACCATGAGAGATAACTTAGAGGCCAGGAGAGATCACTGAGAGCATGAGAGATCACTGGGAGACCAGGAGACATCACTGAGAGACCAGGAGAGATAACCGAGAGACAAGGAAAGATCACTGAGAGACCAGGAGAGGTAACTTAGAGGCCAGGAGAGATAACCGAGAGACAAGGAGAGATCACTGGGAGACCAGAAGAGATCATTGAGAGACCAGGAGAGATCACTGGGAGACCAGGAGAAATCACTGAGAGACCAGGAGAGGTAACTTAGAGGCCAGGAGAGATAACCGAGAGACAAGGAGAGATCACTGAGAGACCAGGAGAGATCACTGAGAGACCAGGAGAGATCACTGGGAGACCAGGAGAAATCACTGAGAGACCAGGAGAGATAACTTAGAGGCCAGGAGAGATAACCGAGAGACAAGGAGAGATCACTGAGAGACCAGGAGAGATCACTGAGAGGCCAGGAGAGATCACTGGGAGACCAGGAGAAATCACTGAGAGACCAGGAGAGATAACTTAGAGGCCAGGAGAGATAACCGAGAGACAACGAGAGATCACTGGGAGACCAGGAGAAATCACTGAGAGACAATTAGACATCACTGATAGACCAGGAGAGATCATCGCGAGACCTGGAGGGATCACTGAGAGACCATGAGAGATCACTGAGAGACAAGTAGACATCCTTGAGAGACCAGGAGAGATAACTTAGAGGCCAGGAGAGATAACCGAGAGACAAGGAGAGATCACTGAGAGACCAGGAGAGATCACTGAGAGACCAGGAGAGATTACTGGGAGACAAGTAGATATCACTGAGAGACCAGGAGAGATAACTTAGAGGCCAGCAGAGCTAACCGAGAGACAAGAAGAGATCACTGAGAGACCAGGAGAAATCACTGAGAGACAAGTAGACATTATTGAGAGACAAGTAGACATCACTGAGAGACCAGGAGAGATAACTTAGAGGCCAGGAGAGATAACCGAGAGACAAGGAGAGATCACTGGGAGACCAGAAGAGATCATTGAGAGACCAGGAGAGATCACTGGGAGACCAGGAGAAATCACTGAGAGACCAGGAGAGGTAACTTAGAGGCCAGGAGAGATAACCGAGAGACAAGGAGAGATCACTGAGAGACCAGGAGAGATCACTGAGAGACCAGGAGAGATCACTGGGAGACCAGGAGAAATCACTGAGAGACCAGGAGAGATAACTTAGAGGCCAGGAGAGATAACCGAGAGACAAGGAGAGATCACTGAGAGACCAGGAGAGATCACTGAGAGGCCAGGAGAGATCACTGGGAGACCAGGAGAAATCACTGAGAGACCAGGAGAGATAACTTAGAGGCCAGGAGAGATAACCGAGAGACAACGAGAGATCACTGGGAGACCAGGAGAAATCACTGAGAGACAATTAGACATCACTGATAGACCAGGAGAGATCATCGCGAGACCTGGAGGGATCACTGAGAGACCATGAGAGATCACTGAGAGACAAGTAGACATCCTTGAGAGACCAGGAGAGATAACTTAGAGGCCAGGAGAGATAACCGAGAGACAAGGAGAGATCACTGAGAGACCAGGAGAGATCACTGAGAGACCAGGAGAGATTACTGGGAGACAAGTAGATATCACTGAGAGACCAGGAGAGATAACTTAGAGGCCAGCAGAGCTAACCGAGAGACAAGAAGAGATCACTGAGAGACCAGGAGAAATCACTGAGAGACAAGTAGACATTATTGAGAGACAAGTAGACATCACTGAGAGACCAGGAGAGATAACTTAGAGGCCAGGAGAGATAACCGAGAGACAAGGAGAGATCACTGGGAAACCAGGAGAAATCACTGAGAGGCCAGGAGAGATCACTGGGAGACAAGGAGAAATCACTGAGAGACCAGGAGAGATAACTTAGAGGCCAGGAGAGATAACCGAGAGACAAGGAGAGATCACTGGGAGACCAGGAGAAATCACTGAGAGACAAGTAGACATCACTGAGAGACCAGAAGAGATCATCGAGAGACCTGGAGGGATCACTGAGAGACCATGAGAGATTACTGAGAGACAAGTAGACATCACTGAGAGACCAGGAGGGATAACTTAGAGGCCAGGAGAGATAACCGAGAGACAAGGAGAGATCACTGAGAGACCAGGAGAGATCACTGAGAGGCCAGGAGAGATAACTTAGAGGCCAGGAGGGATAACCGAGGGACAAGAAGAGATCACTGAGAGACCAGGAGAGATCACTGAGAGGCCAGGAGAGATTACTAGGAGACTAGGAGAGATCATCGAGAGACCTGGAGGGATCACTGAGAGACCATGAGAGATCACTGAGAGACAAGTAGACATCACTGAGAGACCAGGAGAGATAACTTAGAGGCCAGGAGATATAACCGAGAGACAAGGAGAGATCACTGAGAGACCAGGAGAGATCACTGAAAGGCCAGGAGAGATTACTGGGAGACAAGTAGATATCACTGAGAGACCAGGAGAGATAACTTAGAGGCCAGGAGAGCTAATCGAGAGACAAGAAGAGATCACTGAGAGACCAGGAGAAATCACTGAGAGACAAGTAGACATCACTGAGAGACAAGTAGACATCACTGAGAGACCAGAAGAGATAACTTTGAGGCCAGGAGAGATAACCGAGAGACAAGGAGAGATCACTGGGAGACCAGGAGAAATCACTGAGAGACCAGGAGAGATCACTGAGAGACCAGGAGAGATCACTGAGAGACCAGAAGAGATAACTTAGAGGCTAGGTGGTCACTGAGAGACCAGGAGACATCATCGAGAGACCAGGAGAGATCACTGAGAGACCAGGAGAGATCACTGAGAGACCAGGAGAGATCACTGAGAGACCAGGAGAGATCACTGAGAGACCAGGAGAGATCACTGAGAGACCAGGAGAGATCACTGAGAAACCAGGAGAGATCACTGAGAGGCCAGGAAAGATCATTGAGACAACAGAAGAGATCACTGAGGGACCAGAAGAGATCACCTAGAGACAGTAGGAGAGATCACTGAGGGACCAGGAGAGATCACTTAGAGACCATGAGAGATAACTTAGAGGCCAGGAGAGATCACTGAGAGCATGAGAGATCACTGGGAGACCAGGAGACATCACTGAGAGACCAGGAGAGATCACTGAGAGACCCCAGGAGAGATAACTTAGAGGCCAGGTCTTCACTAGGAGACCAGGAGAGATCACTGAGAGACCAGGAAAGATCAACGAGAGACCAGAAGAGATCACTGAGAGACCAGGAGAGATAACTTAGAAACTAGGAGAGATCACAGAGAGACCAGGAGAGATCACTGAGAGACCAGGAGAGATCACCGAGAAACAAGGAGAGATCACTGAGAGGCCAGGAGAGATCACTGAGAGACCAGGTGAGATCACTGGAAGACCAGGAGAGATCACTGAGAGGCCAGGAGAGATCACTGGGAGACCAGGAGACATCACTGAGAGACAAGGAGACATCACTGAGAGACCAGAAGAGATAACTTAGAGGCTAGGTGGTCACTGAGAGACCAGGAGAGATCATCGAAGGACCAGGAGAGATCACTCAGAGATCAGGAGAGATCACTGAGAGACAAGTAGACATCACTGAGAGACCAGGAGATATAACTTAGAGGCCAGGAGAGATCACTGAAAGACCAGGAGAGATCACTGAGAGATCAGGGGAGATCACTGAGAGACCAGGAGAGATCACTGAGAGACCAGGAGAGATCACTGAGAGACCAGGTTAGATCACTGAGAGGCCAGTAGAGAGTACTGGGAGACCAGAGGAGATAACTTAGAGGCTAGGTGGTCACTGAGAGACCAGGAGAGATCATCGAGAGACCGGGAGAGATCACCGAGAGACCATGAGAGATCACTGAGGGACCAGGAGAGATCCCTGAGAGACCTGGAGAGATCACTTAGAGACCAGGAGAGATCACGGAGAGACCAGGAGAGATCACTGAGAGACCAGGAGAGATCACCGAGAGAATAGGACAGATGACTGAGAGCCAAGAGATCACTGAGACAGCAGAAGAGATCACTGAGGGACGAGGAGAGATCACCGAGAGACAAGGAGAGATCATTGAGACAGCAGGAGAGATCACTGAGGGTCCAGGAGAGATCACTTAGAGACCAGGAGAGATCACTGAGTGACCAGGAGGGATCACTGAGATACCAGGAGAGATAACTTAGAGGCCAGGGGAGATAAATTAGAGGGTAGGTGGTCACCGAGAGACCGGGAGAGATCATCGAGAGACCAGGAGAGATCACTGAGAGACCAGGAGAGATCACTGAGAGAACAGGAGAGATCACTGAGAGACCAGGAGACAACACTGAGAGACCAGGAGAGATAACTTAGACAACACTGAGAGACTAGGGGAGATAACTTAGAGGCTAGGAGAGCTAACCGAGAGACAAGGAGAGGTCACTGAGAGACCAGGAGAGATCACTGAGAGACAAGGAGAGATCACTGAGAGACCAGGAGAGATCACTGAGAGACCAGGAGAGATCACTGAGGGACCAGGAGAGATCACTTAGAGACCAGGAGAGATCACTGAGAGACCAGGAGAGATAACAGAGAGACCAGGAGAGATCACTTAGAGACCAGGAGAGATCACTGTGAGACCAGGTGTGATAACTTAGAGGCCAGGAGAGATTACTGAGATACCAGGAGAGATCACTATGAGACCAGGAGACATCACTGAGAGACCAAGAGAGATCACTGAGAGACCCCAGGAGAGATAACTTAGAGGTCAGGTCTTCACTTGGGGACCAGGAGAGATCACTGAGAGACCAGGATAGATCACCGAAAGACCAGGAGAGATCACTGAGAGGCCAGGAAAGATCATTGAGACAACAGAAGAGATCACTGAGGGACCAGGAGAGATCACCTAGAGACAGTAGGAGAGATCACTGAGGGACCAGGAGAGATCACTTAGAGACCATGAGAGATAACTCAGAGGCCAGGAGAGATCACTGAGAGCATGAGAGATCACTGGGAGACCAGGAGACATCACTGAGAGACCAGGAGAGATCACTGAGAGACCCCAGGAGAGATAACTTAGAGGCCAGGTCTTCACTAGGAGATCAGGAGAGATCACTGAGAGACCAGGAAAGATCAACGAGAGACCAGAAGAGATCACTGAGAGACCAGGAGAGATAACTTAGAAACTAGGAGAGATCACAGAGAGACCAGGAGAGATCACTGAGAGACCAGGAGAGATCACCGAGAAACAAGGAGAGATCACTGAGAGGCCAGGTGAGATCACTGGGAGACCAGGAGAGATCACTGAGAGGCCAGGAGAGATCACTGGGAGACCAGGAGACATTACTGAGAGACAAGGAGACATCACTGAGAGACCAGGAGAGATAACTTAGAGGCTAGGTGGTCACTGAGAGACCAGGAGAGATCATCGAAGGACCAGGAGAGATCACTGAGAGATCAGGAGAGATCAATGAGAGACAAGTAGACATCACTGAGAGACCAGGAGATATAACTTAGAGGCCAGGAGAGATCACTGATAGACCAGGAGAGATCACTGAGAGACCAGGAGAGATCACTGAGAGATCAGGGGAGATCACTGAGAGACCAGGAGAGATCACTGAGAGACCAGGAGAGATCACTGAGAGACCAGGAGAGATCACTGAGAGACCAGGTGAGATCACTGAGAGGCCAGTAGAGAGTACTGGGAGACCAGGGGAGATAACTTAGAGGCTAGGTGGTCACTGAGAGACCAGGAGAGATCATCGAGAGACCAGGAGTGATCACTGAGAGACCATGAGAGATCACTGAGAGACCAGGAGAGATTCCTGAGAGACCTGGAGAGATCACTTAGAGACCAGGAGAGATCACGGAGAGACCAGGAGAGATCACTGAGAGACCAGGAGAGATCACCGAGAGAATAAATCAGATGACTGAGAGCCAAGAGATCACTGAGACAGCAGAAGAGATCACTGAGGGACGAGGAGAGATCACCGAGAGACAAGGAGAGATCATTGAGACAGCAGGAGAGATCACTGAGGGTCCAGGAGAGATCACTTAGAGACCAGGAGATATCACTAAGTGACCAGGAGAGATCACTGAGAGACCAGGAGAGATAACTTAGAGGCCAGGGTAGATAAATTAGAGGGTAGGTGGTCACCGAGAGACCAGGAGAGATCACTGAGAGACCAGGAGAGATCACTGAGAGACGAGGAGAGATCACTGAGCGACCAGGAGAGATCACTGAGAGACCAGGAGAGATCACTGAGAGGCCAGGAGAGATCACTGGGAGACCAGGTGAAATCACTGAGAGACAAGCAGACATCACTGAGAGACCAGGAGAGATAACTTAGAGGCTAGGTGGTCACTGAGAGACCAGGAGAGATCATCGAGAGACCTGGAGGGATCACTGAGAGACCATGAGAGATCACTGAGAGACAAGTAGACATCACTGAGGGACCCCAGGAGAGATAACTTAGAGGCCAGGTCTTCACTAGGAGACCAGGAGAGATCACTGAGAGACCAGGTGAGATCAGTGAGAGACCAGGAGAGATCACCGAGAAACATGGAGAGATCACTGAGAGGCCAGGAGAGATCACTGAGAGACCAGGTGAGATCACTGAGAGACCAGGAGAGATCACTGAGAGACCAGGAGAGGTCACTGAGAGACCAGGAGAGATCACTGAGAGACCAGGTGAGATCACTGAGAGGCCAGGAGAGATCACTGAGAGACCAGGTGAGATCACTGAGAGACCAGGAGAGAATACTGAGAGGCCAGGAGAGATCACTGGGAGACCAGGAGAAAACACTGAGAGACAAGGAGAGATCACTGAGAGACCAGGAGAGATCATTGAGAGACCAGGAGAGATCAGTGAGAGACCAGGAGAGATCACCGAGAAACATGGAGAGATCACTGAGAGGCCAGGAGAGATCACTGAGAGACCAGGTGAGATCACTGAGAGACCAGGAGAGATCACTGAGAGACCAGGAGAGGTCACTGAGAGACCAGGAGAGATCACTGAGAGACCAGGTGAGATCACTGAGAGACCAGGAGAGATCACTGAGAGACCAGGAGACAACACTGAGAGACTAGGAGAGATAACTTAGAGGCTAGGAGAGCTAACCGAGAGACAAGGAGAGGTCACTGAGAGACCAGGAGAGATCACTTAGAGACCAGGAGAGATCACTTAGAGACCGGGAGAGATCACTGAGAGACCAGGAGAGATCACTGAGAGACCAGGAGAGATCACTGAGAGACCAGGTGAGATCAACGAGAAACAAGGAGAGATCACTGAGAGGCCAGGAGAGATCACTGAGAGACCAGGTGAGATCACTGAGAGACCAGGAAAGATCATTGAGAGACCAGTAGAGATCACTGAGAGACCAGGTGAGATCACTGAGAGACCAGGAGAGATCACTGAGAGACCAGGAGACAACACTGAGAGACCAGGAGAGATAACTTAGACAACACTGAGAGACCAGGGGAGATAACTTAAAGGCTAGGAGAGGTAACCGAGAGACAAGGAGAGATCACTGAGAGACCAGGAGAGATCACTGAGAGACCAGGAGAGATCCCTGAGAGACCAGGAGAGATCACTGAGAGACCAGGAGAGATCACCGAGAAACAAGGAGAGATCACTGAGAGGCCAGGAGAGATCACTGAGAGACCAGGAGAGATAACTTAGAGACCAGGAGAGATAACTGAAAGACCAGAGGACATCACTGAGAGACAAGGAGAGATCACTGAGAGTGTAGGTGAGATCACTGAGAGACCAGGAGAGATCACTGAGAGACCAGGAGACAACACCGAGAGACCAGGAGAGATAACTTAGAGGCTAGGAGAGCTAACCGAGAGACCAGGAGATTTCACTGAGAGACCAGGAGAGATCACTGAGAGACCAGGAGAGATCACTGAGAGACCAGGAGAATTCACTGAGAACCCTGGAGACATCACTGCGAGACCAGGAGAGATCACTGAGAGACCAGGAGAGATCACTGAGAGACCAGGAGAGATCACTGAGAGACAAGGAGAGATCACTTGGAGACCAGGAGAGATCACTGAGAGACGAGGAGAGATCACTGAGAGACGAGGAGAGATCAATGAGAGACAAGGAGAGATCACTGAGAGACCAGGGGAGATCACTGAGAGGCCAGGACATATCACAGGGAGACCAGGAGAAATCACTGAGAGACCAGGAGAGATCACTGAGAGACCAGGAGATATAACTTAGAGGCCAGGGTAGATAAATTAGAGGGTAGGTGGTCACCGAGAGACCAGGAGAGACCACTGAGAGACCAGGAGAGATCACTGAGAGACGAGGAGAGATCACTGAGCGACCAGGAGAGATCACTGAGAGACCAGGAGAGATCACTGAGAGGCCAGGAGAGATCACTGGGAGACCAGGTGAAATCACTGAGAGACAAGCAGACATCACTGAGAGACCAGGAGAGATAGCTTAGAGGCTAGGTGGTCACTGAGAGACCAGGAGAGATCATCGAGAGACCTGGAGGGATCACTGAGAGACCATGAGAGATCACTGAGAGACAAGTAGACATCACTGAGGGACCCCAGGAGAGATAACTTAGAGGCCAGGTCTTCACTAGGAGACCAGGAGAGATCACTGAGAGACCAGGATAGATCAAGGAGAGACCAGAAGAGATCACTGAGAGACCAGGTGAGATCACCGAGAGACCAGGAGAAGTCACTGATAGACCAGGAGATATCACTGAGAGGCCAGGAGAGATCACTGGGAGACCAGGAGAAAACACTGAGAGACAAGGAGAAAACACTGAGAGACCAGGAGAGATCACTGAGAGACAAGGAGAGATCACTGAGAGACCAGGAGAGATCACTGAGAAACCAGGAGAGATCACTTGGAGACCAGGAGAGATCACTGAGAGACGAGGAGAGATCACTGAGAGACGAGGAGAGATCAATGAGAGACCAGGAGAGATCACTGAGAGACCAGGAGAGATCACTGAGAGACCAGGAGAGATCACTGAGAGACCAGGAGAGACCAATGGGAGACCAGGAGAGATCACTGAGAGACCAGGAGGGGTCACTGAGAGGCCAGGAGAGATCACTGAGAGGCCAGGAGAGATCACTGGGAGACCAGGTGAAATCACTGAGAGACCAGGAGAGATCACTGAGAGACCAGGAGATAACACTAAAAGGCCAGGAGAGATAACTTAGACAACACTGAGAGACCAGGAGAGATAACTTAGAGGCTAGGAGAGCTTACCGAGAGACAAGGAGAGATCACTGAGAGACCAGGAGAGATCACTGAGAGACCAGGAGAGATCACTGAGAGGCCAGGAGAGGTCACTGAGAGACCAGGAGAGATCACACGAGAAACAAGGAGAGATCACTGAGAGGCCAGGAGAGATCACTGAGAGACCAGGAGAGATAACTTAGAGACCAGGAGAGATATCTGAAAGACCAGAGGACATCACTGAGAGACAAGGAGAGATCACTGAGAGTGTAGGTGAGATCACTGAGAGACCTGGAGAGATCACTGAGAGACCAGGAGACAACACCGAGAGACCAGGAGAGATAACTTAGAGGCTAGGAGAGCTAACCGAGAGACCAGGAGATTTCACTGAGAGACCAGGAGAGATCACTGAGAGACCAGGAGAGATCACTGAGAGACCAGGAGAATTCACTGAGAACCCTGGAGACATCACTGCGAGACCAGGAGAGATCACTGAGAGACCAGGAGAGATCACTGAGAGACCAGGAGAGATCACTGAGAGACAAGGAGAGATCACTTGGAGACCAGGAGAGATCACTGAGAGACGAGGAGAGATCACTGAGAGACGAGGAGAGATCAATGAGAGACCAGGAGAGATCACTGAGAGACCAGGAGAGATCACTGAGAGACCAGGAGAGATCACTGAGAGACCAGGAGAGACCAATGGGAGACCAGGAGAGATCACTGAGAGACCAGGAGGGGTCACTGAGAGGCCAGGAGAGATCACTGAGAGGCCAGGAGAGATCACTGGGAGACCAGGAGAGATCACTGAGAGACCAGGAGAGATCACTGAGAGACCAGGAGATAACACTAAAAGGCCAGGAGAGACAACTTAGACAACACTGAGAGACCAGGAGAGATAACTTAGAGGCTAGGAGAGCTTACCGAGAGACAAGGAGAGATCACTGAGAGACCAGGAGAGATCACTGAGAGACCAGGAGAGATCACTGAGAGGCCAGGAGAGATCACTGAGAGACCAGGAGAGATCACTGGGAGACCAGGAGAAAACACTGAGAGACAAGGAGAGATTACTGAGAGAACAGGAGAGATCACTGAGAGACCAGGAGAGATCACTGAGAGACCAGGAGAGATCACTGAGAGACCAGGAGAGATCACCGAGAAACAAGAAGAGATCACTGAGAGGCCAGGAGAGATCACTGAGAGACCAGGTGAGATCACTGAGAGACCAGGAGATTTCACTGAGAGACCAGGAGAGATCACTGAGAGACCAGGAGCGATCACTGAGAGACCAGGAGAGATCACTGAGAGACCAGGAGAGATCACTGAGAGACCAGGAGACAACACTGAAAGACCAGGAGAGATAACTTAGACAACACTGAAAGACCAGGAGAGATAACTTAGACAACACTGAAAGACCAGGAGAGATAACTTAGACAACATTGAGAGACCAGGAGAGATAACTTAGAGGCTAGGAGAGCTAACCGAGAGACAAGGAGAGATCACTGAGAGACCAGGAGAGATCACTGGGAGACCAGGAGAGATCACTGAGAGACCAGGAGAGATCACCGAGAGACCAGGAGAGATCACTGAGAGACCAGGAGAGATCACTGGGAGACCAGGAGACAACACTGAGAGACCAGGAGACATCACTGGGAGACCAGGAGACATCACTGGGAGACCAGGAGACATCACTCAGAGACCAGGAGACATCACTGAGAGACAAGGAGAGATAACATAGAGGCTAGGTGGTCACTGAGAGACCAGGAGAGAATACTGAGTGACCAGGAGAGATAACCGAGAGACCAGGAGAGATCACTGAGAGACCAGGAGAGATCACTGAGAGAACAGGAGAGATCACTGAGAGACCAGGAGAGATCACTGAGAGACCAGGAGAGATCACTGAGAGGCCAGGAGAGATCACTGAGAGACCAGGAGAGATCACTGGGAGACCAGGAGAAAACACTGAGAGACAAGGAGAGATTACTGAGAGAACAGGAGAGATCACTGAGAGACCAGGAGAGATCACTGAGAGACCAGGAGAGATCACTGAGAGACCAGGAGAGATCACCGAGAAACAAGAAGAGATCACTGAGAGGCCAGGAGAGATCACTGAGAGACCAGGAGAGATCACTGAGAGACCAGGAGAGACCACTGAGAGACCAGGAGATAACACTAAAAGGCCAGGAGAGATAACTTAGACAACACTGAGAGGCCAGGAGAGATAACCTAGAGGCTAGGAGAGCTTACCGAGAGACAAGGAGAGATAACTGAGAGACCAGGAGAGATCACTGAGAGACCAGGAGAGATCACTGAGAGGCCAGGAGAGATCACTGAGAGACCAGGAGAGATCACTGGGAGACCAGGAGAAAACACTGAGAGACAAGGAGAGATTACTGAGAGAACAGGAGAGATCACTGAGAGACCAGGAGAGATCACCGAGAGAATAAATCAGATGACTGAGAGCCAAGAGATCACTGAGACAGCAGAAGAGATCACTGAGGGACGAGGAGAGGTCACCGAGAGACAAGGAGAGATCATTGAGACAGCAGGAGAGATCACTGAGGGTCCAGGAGAGATCACTTAGAGACCAGGAGATATCACTGAGTGACCAGGAGAGATCACTGAGAGACCAGGAGATATAACTTAGAGGCCAGGGTAGATAAATTAGAGGGTAGGTGGTCACCGAGAGACCAGGAGAGACCACTGAGAGACCAGGAGAGATCACTGAGAGACGAGGAGAGATCACTGAGCGACCAGGAGAGATCACTGAGAGACCAGGAGAGATCACTGAGAGGCCAGGAGAGATCACTGGGAGACCAGGTGAAATCACTGAGAGACAAGCAGACATCACTGAGAGACCAGGAGAGATAGCTTAGAGGCTAGGTGGTCACTGAGAGACCAGGAGAGATCATCGAGAGACCTGGAGGGATCACTGAGAGACCATGAGAGATCACTGAGAGACAAGTAGACATCACTGAGGGACCCCAGGAGAGATAACTTAGAGGCCAGGTCTTCACTAGGAGACCAGGAGAGATCACTGAGAGACCAGGATAGATCAAGGAGAGACCAGAAGAGATCACTGAGAGACCAGGTGAGATCACCGAGAGACCAGGAGAAGTCACTGATAGACCAGGAGATATCACTGAGAGGCCAGGAGAGATCACTGGGAGACCAGGAGAAAACACTGAGAGACAAGGAGAAAACACTGAGAGACCAGGAGAGATCACTGAGAGACAAGGAGAGATCACTGAGAGACCAGGAGAGATCACTGAGAAACCAGGAGAGATCACTTGGAGACCAGGAGAGATCACTGAGAGACGAGGAGAGATCACTGAGAGACGAGGAGAGATCAATGAGAGACCAGGAGAGATCACTGAGAGACCAGGAGAGATCACTGAGAGACCAGGAGAGATCACTGAGAGACCAGGAGAGACCAATGGGAGACCAGGAGAGATCACTGAGAGACCAGGAGGGGTCACTGAGAGGCCAGGAGAGATCACTGAGAGGCCAGGAGAGATCACTGGGAGACCAGGTGAAATCACTGAGAGACCAGGAGAGATCACTGAGAGACCAGGAGATAACACTAAAAGGCCAGGAGAGATAACTTAGACAACACTGAGAGACCAGGAGAGATAACTTAGAGGCTAGGAGAGCTTACCGAGAGACAAGGAGAGATCACTGAGAGACCAGGAGAGATCACTGAGAGACCAGGAGAGATCACTGAGAGGCCAGGAGAGATCACTGAGAGACCAGGAGAGATCACTGGGAGACCAGGAGAAAACACTGAGAGACAAGGAGAGATTACTGAGAGAACAGGAGAGATCACTGAGAGACCAGGAGAGATCACTGAGAGACCAGGAGAGATCACTGAGAGACCAGGAGAGATCACCGAGAAACAAGAAGAGATCACTGAGAGGCCAGGAGAGATCACTGAGAGACCAGGTGAGATCACTGAGAGACCAGGAGATTTCACTGAGAGACCAGGAGAGATCACTGAGAGACCAGGAGAGATCACTGAGAGGCCAGGAGAGGTCACTGAGAGGCCAGGAGAGATCACTGAGAGGCCAGGAGAGATCACTGGGAGACCAGGAGAAAACACTGAGAGACAAGGAGAGATCACTGAGAGACCAGGAGAGATCACTGAGAGACCAGGACAGATCACTGAGAGACCAGGAGAGATCACCGAGAAACAAGGAGAGATCATTGAGAGGCCAGGAGAGATCACTGAGAGACCAGGTGAGATCACTGAGAGACCAGGAGAGATCACTGAGAGATCAGGTGAGATCACTGAGAGACCATGAGAGATCACTGAGAGACCAGGAAATAACACTGAAAGACCAGGAGAGATAACTTAGACAACACTGAGAGACCAGGAGAGATAGTTTAGAGGCTAGGAGAGCTAACCGAGCGACAAGGAGAGATCACTGAGAGACCAGGAGAGATCACTGGGAGACCAGGAGAGATCACTGAGAGACCAGGAGAGATCACTAAGGGACCAGGAGAGATCACTGAGAGACCAGGAGAGATCACCGAGAAACAAGAAGAGATCACTGAGAGGCCAGGAGAGATCACTGAGAGACCAGGAGAGATCACTGAGAAACCAGGAGAGATCACTGAGAGACCAGGAGAGATCACTATGAGACCAGGAGACATCACTGAGACCAGGAGAGATCACTGAGAGACCAGGTGAGATCACTGAGAGACCAGTAGAGATCACCGAGAAAGAAGGAGAGATCACTAAGAGGCCAGGAGAGATCACTGAGAGACCAGGTGAGATCACTGAGAGACCAGGAGAGATTACTGGGAGACCAGGAGAGAAAACTTAGAGGCCAGGAGAGATAACCGAGAGACCAGGAGAGATCACTGAGAGACCAGGAGAGATCACTGAGAGACCAGGAGAGATCACTGAGAGACCAGGAAAGATCACTGAGAGACCAGGAGAGATAACTTAGAGGCTAGGTGGTCACTGAGAGACCAGGAGAGAATACTGAGAAACCAAAAGAGATAACTGAGAGACCAGGAGAGATCACTGAGAGACCAGGAGAGATCACTGAGAGACCAGGAGAGATCACTGAGAGACCAGGAGAGATCACTGATCTCTCAGCAATATCCGCCTTCGTGCGGATAAATTTGGCGTTCATTGAAAGATTGCGGAGAGATGATTCAGCGATCGTGCAGCGCCCCTTGAGCGTTCGTTGAGAGATCGTTTCCCTTGGTGATTGTAGAGAGATTGTTTTGGACTGATTCAAAACTTTGAGGAGTCCGTGGCGACCGTGGGGATGACTGGAATATCACTGAGATATAAGCGATCGCTTGGCTCTCATTGAAAAATCGCTGAGAGATCTGACCATTATTTCACCGTTCAACGATCTCTCAACGATCGCCAGCCCTCTATAAATTTGAGGTCTGATTGGCCCGGTTGGGTCTGTTTTTACGTCCTTGGTAGATTTGTTAGGATGAAAAGACAAGCATGCCGATACTCCTCCCGCCCAACGTTCCCAGGAGAAAAAGGTCTTTGCGAGTTAGCCGGGTCACGTGACATAGTGCCTCCATCTAATCTCCCTTTTGTGCCTTGACGTATGGAGGTCTTTATTGAGGTTGTATCGCCTTGCGGTCCTGTTTCATTTTGTTGTCGACAATATATGAGGAGATAGAAGCATTTGAGCCAAATAAGCAATGTTTATGACTTTCCTTGTAATGGAGAGTTCATTTATTGTAGAAAAACTGTTCCAGTTCATTCTGTGCTGCTTTTTTCTCGTCACTATAGTTTTGTATACATAAGAAAAAAGTGGCCAAAGCGTTTGAGATTTTACATCGCTGTTTATTGTATATGAGACAACTTTAGCCTGTTTCTTTGTACGGCTACTTCTACAGAAAAAAAGTTTAAACAGTACTTAAAAGTTTGAAAACTTATATGGGATTGAATAATTTCGAGATATTTCACCATTAAATAAATATAAATAAATAAATAAAAAAACTGATGACTTCTTAAAGCACATGCTGTTTTTTAAATATTCTGATATACATGTATGTTTTGATGGTTTTGGAAAATATCTAAATAACATGTATGATATTTACATACCTTAACTATGGTCATATAAAAGACAACATGGCGAAAAGGAGAAGATCTTTAAAGACTGACGTTGGACAATAAATATGTGTTAGTTTCCTTAACTGTGAAATTATGTTATATTCTCAAATTTTACATTTAACAAGAAATCTGCATCCTGCAAGGAACGCAGTCCTACGCCATGTTGAGGCCACTTATGTGGAGTGCTCCCGAACCCGTGTTGCATGCACTTATCCGGCCCATAATCCAGGATTCATTCAAGCATATAAGTGACTGTATATTTATGAATATTCCTTTAATGACAATCCTGAATCCCTATCATTTGTCGACACCACACCATAATCGAACCGATTATTTATTGGCGCATTCCCGAAACGCCCTGAAAATAATATGACATTCCTATCATGATTGCGTAAGTTATGTTGTGAACAAACACACATACAAACACACACACACATTCATACACAAACGAACGGGATTGAACACATACCCTTCTAGCAGAGGCAATAATTTCTTTGATTATCACGAAAGCCAAACATGGAGTTGTCCGTGCTGTGGGCCACAACTTGCTTAGGAAAGACACACACGCCTGTCCATGCGGATGTCAGGGGATGATTTTGTTTATATCATGCGTGTCATGCACGTACTTTACTACACTGTATAAATGATTAAGACATTATTTAACATCTTCTGGAGAATTTTTCGAGGAACTCATATGTACATGCAGAAAAAAATAAAGGAAACACATGCATATACCATTGTAATTCCAAAATGACAAATATAAACTAACTAACCCCTAGGTGATCAGCATGACAATGGAAAGAATTATAGGGATTTTTCAAATGAAATATGCTATAGAAAAGTTTGCTTTTACCCTTTCTTTCATTAAATTAATACGGACCATTATCGTCTATAGCGTGGGTGTAGGATGACGCAATTACACAAGCAAATACCATCGTCTAGTTCAAGCGGTTATGAAAATTAATAATGTTATATGAAGGAAATTAAGATTGGCGAAATTACAAATGGCTAAAGCGGAAATACTAAGGTAGACTAGATTGCGCGACAGAAAGGCCATTTAGCAAAAAATATTCAGTTATACTAAGATTTCATTTGTTGGAGTTAATTGTCCGAGCAAGCCACGTCTGTAAAACTCTTGATCGGCACAGCAGCAAGAACATCTGACTACAGTGTCTCCATTATAAAAGTGTGGACAGAAAATCGTGTTCAAGGAAAAACGGCGGTAGCTAGCAGTAAAAACCGATTAGGTATAACCTTGAAGCTTTCTGGAGCGAGAGTGGAGTCCCGTTGATGCCGGGTGTCTCGCCCTCTGGCTTCATTTCACACGGGATCGCCGGGGATAGGCTATTACTCTTATCGCAATCATGCCGGCCGCATCTTTCACCATCACTGATTCGTCTCTGGTTCGTCGGATTCTGGTTCTACGGGAACAGATTGATGAATCGTTCATTTTTCTTCATTCATCTTCCCTGTGGAGGCCTTCCTCGGCTGGTCCCCGTTTATCGTTTCGTGATCCGTCACCTACAGAGCCCCTCAACATACAGTCACATGCATGTCTGACTTGCCCGCTGGTTTTTGCTTTTGATAAAAACGTCTGTAAAGTTAATGTACCGAATAAAATGTCTTATTACATCGAGATGTCAGCTGATCAGGTCGCCCACTGGTATGATTAAACGCCCGAGAAGTTAAACTGACGAATATAAGTTCTGGCTATTTTTATAATGAATAACGTTCTGAGTGGTAAAAATATGATAAATGATCAAAATGAAAGGGACGGAGGATGGTGAAACATCTAAGCATGTTTAATAACAACCTCTACTCATAAATTGTAACTCTTATAAAGACAGATACATGACTGTATTATACTGTAATTAAAATGGGTAACTGTCTACAGTTTAAACAGTTCAATCATTTAAATGTCTTACCTGAGGCATGGTGGATTGTGTGTGTGTGTGTGTGTGTGTGTGTGTGTATGTCCTATTTTAAGATATACCTTTGTTCAATCGTTGGGGTGAGGGGACAAGGGCCCGCGTACATGTGTTAATATGAATTAAGATGAACTCTATTATCGAGAGTAAGTGACAACAACCTATAAACACGAAACTAATTTTATTGTCATATTTTTATCTTTAAGGGATACTTCGAATTCGCTTAAACAATGTCTGTTGCTATAAAGATTCATGAATCACGTTGCAAGCATTACTTTTTTTCTAATCATTTGGCTATAAGACATATATAAGACATTATGTTGTATGTGGTCCTGACGATTCATGAATACAAATGAACCTTTGTCCACCTCAACTGTGTGCTGGATATCAGCTATATTGTTATAGCCCGGGGACAGACATAAGTCTCGGTCTAGAGGCAAACAGTAAGTTAATGACATCCAGATGTCCGGGGTGGCTCGTCAGACGTCCGAATGTGCTTCACTGCATATATAAACCACAGGAAGGAATGTGGGAAACCTATTCATTCTATTTTTTGTTTCTGTTTTGAGGCCGTTTACCGGCCGGAGCACGTTTTGTGTTGTCTAGTTAAATAATGTAAAACAATCATGTATGGCACCGAGCCCGCAAGATGGACAGAGTGATGTCACACAGAGAGACTCCGTACAATCGAGATACTTTGATGTCAGAATGCTCTAAATGACAAGACCGTATATAGAAGACTTATATTTTGACCTGGCTATCTCAGGGACACTGTGATGTCGTTACGAGTAGAAGGAGCGTACTTATCTTTCATATAAATTGTCTGGGAGATTCTTCAAGAGGATGGCGGCTTTAGCCCTGCATGCCAAAAACTGCCCGGTAAGCAGTATTTACGAAACGCTGTGGCCAGGTGATACGAGTTGGTTTTAGCTTTATCTGTTAAATATAGACCAGTTTGACAGATGTATACGTTAAATATAGACCTGTAAAATTATAAATTTGTTACATGGTCAAGCCATGGTTCACCGCTTACAGTTACGGGATAACATTCCTTAAGCCAGTCTCTCAGGACGGGCATAAACATACCTTAATTATCTACAGTCGTGTATATATATATATATATATATATATATATATATATATATATATAAAATTATATAAATAAAGAGGAATTAAGTTTCGTCAGACATTATTGCAGGAAATCTGTAGATTAATTTATTGAAGAAAATTACGTATAGAAATAAATAAATATAAAAAAAAATCATTTATAATGATTCAGCTAGATGTATTAGCACAACCTAATATACACACAGACTGACCGTCTGTACACCATGCAAAATGTGTGCAGAGAAAAGACGGGGTAGCAAAAATGAGATACATGACATAAATACGGTAAATAATGTTTATTGCATGTGGATAATTAAATGGCCATTTATTTTTATTAAGCCTCATGTGTAAGGCGCACTAAGTACCAAGGACATGCCCAAACGAATTTTAAGAACCGTGCGTGTTAAAATCTGAAAAAAAAAATCTGTGAACAAAAATATTAACATTAACATCGCGTAATCTTACAGTTCTGGTATTATGTGGGCTCTGTGTGAGCAAGTTCCCTGTGCGGCGTTCCCTGCATTCCCGGGGTTAATATTTCAGCGAGCAGTCGGTGAATGATGACTGTAGCCTCATGATCAGGATAAATCGTCTTTAAATTTTTGTTATTGGATGTTTTTGGCGACCATTAATCGTGGCGGTGTTCAGATTTCATAAAGTTACAAGACCACTTTGAAAGGAACTTTTTAATGAATTATCAATCACTTTTTTAATCCTCCACCAACTTCGTTAACTATTAACTCCACTGATAAATACCACTTATCCTTGAATAATCAGTCATCAGTGAATTGATGTTGAGGGGTTGTTTTCTTCAAGCCGATGCCATGCCCTTGTAACCACAAAAATCAATAGTCAGTTAAAATAAAATACATATGACATAAGGAATTATGCGTGGTTACTGGATAAGGCCTCAGATTATATAAATATAAACCTAGCTTACGTTTCGTTTCAGAAGACATGTTGACAGAAGCTACCTACCTGTATTATCATATATAGATGTATATAGGCCTACCGACTGTTTATGGACTGATATCAGCTGATTTGTTAGGACATAGACTGGTACTCTATACGTCATTATGGCCACTCTCAGTATATCCATTCGTACACACTCACACACCGTTCCTGGTCACGTGTTCAGTTGGATGTTAGTTTCAGTTAATGGAAGCTCACGTTCACTGTTATCTGTATTGCCTGTAACCTGCGTCATCCATTATATTTAATATTAAGGAACAACTATATTTTGCATGCCTACTTTAAAATTCTTCCATTTTCTGACAATGTGTGTAAAATTTTATTGCTTCTGCACGAATTCCTTGTCCGTTTTGGAGACGTATGTTTATCATTCAAGTTGATAAGGGATTCAGGGAATAGGTCTTTTCAATCAAAGGGGAAAATTATTTGTAAAATGTATATAAAACATTTTTGATCTTAAAATGTGAACCAAGTGACCCATGGGTCATGACACTCTGACCTATGGGTCATGACACTCAGCATACTAAAAAGACATTCAAAAAAGGAATTTTATCATCTGAATCCAAAATTTTGTAGGTGGTATCCCTATTCAACTGGAGCTTAGCTTGGAAGATATGGGTTACAGAGACCTAATTTAAGGTTTCTGAGGATATTTTTTATGGACCTCCCTGGATGTCAAGTTAGAAGATTCTGGGTGCAATGGTTACGATTTGTGCCCTGTTAACAGACAACCACATCTTTGAAGGTCCCAGAAATTGAGAAAAAAAATGCGTAAAAATGATGAAACACACCATGATCAATATGCATGCAAAGAGTCATGGTGATCAATGCATAAATTAGTTCTTCAGATATTTGGGCTATGGAATCAAATTTTTAATTATTCTGGGGGTACTTTAGAGTCTAATTTCTCAGAAGATATGAGTAACAGAGACCTAATTTCTGGTTTTCCACGGATGTTAAGTTAGAAGATTCTAGGACCAGTGGTTACGATTTGTGCCCTGTTAACGGACGGACGGACAGACAGACGGCCGGACGGAGAGACGGCAAGACGGATAGAAGGACGACGGACGAAAGACAAATAGTAATCACTATAGCTCAGATGACTTTCAGTCAGCTGAGCTAAAAAGTAAAAGTTAAAAGTGTGCCTGAGGACTTTTTACAAAAAAGCTGAAACATGATGAAGATGGATATCTCTTATTAGCGTTTGCTGCTGTGTATTAATAATAATATATAATAAAATATAATAATATATAGTATTTATATAGCGCCAAATTCTCCGATGGTCGGACTCACAGCGCAATTCACACACACACATTTTCTAAGTGTAATAGGAAGTGAATTCCAAACTTTTGGGGCTTCACATTTAATCCTGGGTTTTCTTCCAGCATGTCATTTAAGGGTACGGCTAGAATTTTTACATATTTTCCCATGAATTAAATCAACAGAGGCTGCCTGGCGCCACGTACACTACTTTCTTACAGCCTTTAAATGAAAAATCTGTATTAGTCTGTGTCTACTCGTTGATGTCGGTCATTCATTTTAGATGTAATTATCATCAGCATTGTTTATATTGGGGACCGCGGTTTTGGTTCAATTTCCATCGGTCTTCTTGTTGACCCCGGGGAGACTGTACTCGCTGTACTTGTGTATACACGCTGGACCTTTTAAAAGAACACTCAGAATTGACAACAAGGTGTCTTTACTAATGGCCTGGTACTCGCTTGCAAAACATCTGGAGGGTTCACATGGATGTAAAGATCATCCGAATGATAATGGACGTCAGGAAATTTACAAACATCTCGTGCAGCATAAGAACAAATTAGTGAAAAATGCAGACAAAAGTCACGGGGCCCTTCAGCTTTTTGTCGTGACAAAACGTTTTGCGGGGAAAAGTACAAAACGCTTTAACTCAATTATCATGGGACCATACACAAATCGACCCAATCATGAACAGGTACTAGGTGTGAGCGCAATTCGCACTAAAGACGGATCATATGAACGTGTTGCATTCCCCGTGAGAACATAGTGTGAGCTTTCAGAAAACGGGACTGATTGTCTCTGACGCTCGAAATGTGTTCTTGGACTTTCGGTCATGAGGGATCGAGTGTCCCACCACACCCGCAAGTTGGGCTGTATTTACAAACGACTATTGTCAAAGTCCGCGATCGGTAACGACTCGGTGAAAACACTGTTCTCAGGCCACGGGAGAGCCGAGAGAAAGGACGTCCAACTAGACGATGACCTATTTGAGAGCTAATTCTTTGATCATCGCAGATAAAAAGTTGTTTAGTCTCGTAAAACCTAGCGGTTCATGATGGTCACTTGGCCTTGAACAGAATCAGTTAATAAAATATTTAATTTGAGAAAAAGTAAAACTCATTTTTGTACTTAATAATAATCTAACAAAGTATAGGTAAAAAATATGATTTTGCCTATTTTTGTTAAATGTTTTAATTTTTTATCATAAATCAATGTTATCATGTATAATTGTAAATTATTACAGAGTAATTTGCATGGAAGATACATCGGATATAAATTCGATAATTCTAACGTGTTTTATTTTTTATAAGGTTAAATTAGTGGGTTTATTATACAAGGACCTGTCAATAATAAGCAGACCCTTGAGGCGGACTTTTCAGCGTTCCGCTTTGAAAATTTTACATACATTGTTACAGGTGCTCTTTTTATTGTGTGACACGGGCGTAACTCGTTTTGTGACACCCTCGCCGAGCCGTTTGTCACAATCTCAGTTTAATCCATACTGGTTGAACTCTCATTGTAATGCTAGACTTGGGCTTTCTCGCCTGGCCGAGGTCACGTGTGGACCCTGGTACGTAGAGACACACACAGCGATGTTCTTCTAGATGATTCCTGTAACGCGTGTTTACTGTGTTGTGTAAGATCCTTTAGACTGTTCGAGAAGTGGAAAATTCTCGGCTTGGGATGAGAAGTTATAAATAGGGGGCTGTGTTTTATAGCCGAGAGAGAGAGAGAGAGAGAGAGAGAGAGAGAGAGAGAGAGAGAGAGAGAGCAGAGAAGATTTCCAGCGGACGCAGAAGCGTGTGTGTCAGTTTCTGGGACCTTATCGGATGAGTGCGGCAATTATAGATTTTCTTCAGACTTTCTCCTGGATTTCGTGACGAGTCTTGTTTGGACTTCAGTTTACTTTCTGGATTGTTACAAGAGCTTTACACTGGACTGTCATTCTCCGAGAGTATACATTGAGAGGACTTATCGTTGTGACGGCGGTGGTATCAAGGTACTGTGCACTTTGTGTATTTTGCTGTTTGATTGTATTGATTTGTTGTTATACCGCTGTTATACTGTTTAATTGTATTGATTTAGTGTATTGTAATGTAAGGGTTGTTTTAAGAATAAATTATGGTTATTTGTTAACAAAAAACCACTGACTTCTTTATTCATTCCCCTAGACATTTAACGCTGCCTAGTGTTACAGAATCTGATTTTTTTTTATCTCCATTACAAAATTTGTGTTCATCACGCATACGTGATCTGTTTATATTAGGTTCCGTAACAACATACATACATACATACGAACATGCATACAAACATTAGCATCCATGTATGGCTAATTCTTCCTTGGATAGTATAATATTTGTTAAACACTCCCTCCGCAGAGGTCAAAACATTTCCACATACATCTCTTGTATAATTGAAATAATGTGATCTCATTCACCTTCTAATCAATGTTAATATGTATAATTTCAATTTCAGAACTAATCTTAGACTCGGCATTAGGTTATTCTCATTTGTCTGACAAAATTGAATTTTCTCCCTGAGTAGATTTGTAAAATTAATTTGGTTAATTGGTGCATCTTTGGACAACAAATGGCTAATTAAGAATTAAATATATATAAACAATCCTCGAGTGGGCTATTCGCTACAGAAAACATATATTGGACAATTGCTTTTTATTCAAACAATTACTCGTTGTTTGTGCTTAATTTTGAAAATACAGCAATTAAAAGTCCTAATGTGGAACATGTAATTACCGAAGATATTTTGTTAATATAGGTTTTTAATCTGTACTGTGGAGTATTAATGAACCTCTCACCCACATAAGATAACTTTATGGAATTCCTGGATAATGCAGAAAGACGTCATGCGCTTTATTTTATCTAATAACATGTCTGACTGCGCTCTTCTAATTTGATTGATACAATAACCGTTAAAGGGGAGCAGCGGGCCCTTTTATAAATAACAAGGCTGCTGCGATTATTAAAAAACATAAAATTTTCTTAGAAACATTACCTGTTCTTAAAGAAACAAAAATATTGTTTAAGAGACCCTTCTCTGCTGACTAACACAGTAGGAGTGATTGATTTGACAGGTTTGCCCAGAAGCTGATAACGGAACATAACTCAATAATATTACGTCGAGGGTAATTGTATTTGCAAAAATACCTTAAATATAGCCTTTGGCATATCTTATTTTTTTTTCAGGAATTACCTTAATTAAAAAAAAAGTGATTTTACCAACACCTTTCATTGATTATGTTATTGTTTGGAAGTATCTAAATTTTCAAAGACATTGATTTTACCTTCACAGAGAGAGTTCCTGTGCATCTCTCCTCAGAGATACACAGAAAATACATTTATGTATCATGTCATGGCGGAAATGTTGTGTTCTTTGTGTTCAATAATATTAAATTAACTGATGATATGACAAAATACGCGTCAATGCAATTACATGCCATGACAAACTATGATTGTATTACTATATATATGATTTTAAATATAGTGCATATTCTGCCTTCTTCACTGGAGAGCCCTCGAAAGTAACTACTGATAAAAATAAATGTGTTTTGATGATGTCGGCATCTTTTTTCATGTGGACGTATTATATCACTGCTCGTTATACTAAAATTATGCGTTATTCATCCTTTAAAAAAATACACATTTCTTTCGGAATATTGTTTCAAAAATCGAAATTGATGAGGACCTTTTAGGTGAAAGTTAGCTAAATCTGAGCACGTAAAAATAAGATTTGGATTTTCCTCGAGGCCACAAGGCTAAGTTTTTACTCCTACTAATGCATTTGATGTTCTTATTGACATTGCCTGACAGGGAGTAATTGAGTTATATCGTAAATGAATGATAAGACCAGGTTATAATTACAGAGTAAATTAACTAGTTCATACTCTGTGGAGTGCAGCAAGTCGATCTAGCACGTTCTTATCCTGAAAAATGAAGCAAGCGTTGTGTATACACTTACATGTCAGAACCTGAACAACGCGGTTTTCATATTCAACAGGAACAGCGCAAAAGATGAAGCCCGCTGGGGATGGTTCTGACGTGCATTGAGGGCTGCTGGTTTGTTTTATGTGGCGAGGGATCCCACTGATGACCGGCTGGAGGCTTACCGAGAATCATATGAACGGGGAATGTCCATTACCAGATAACATACCCGACATGTCTCGGATTTTGTAACATTTTTCTCGGCCACCCATGGCTCCCGGGGGTCCGTGCTTAGTTAATACCTGCCTGATGGACGGCCGGAAGTTCTTCAGATATCACCGAAATGGTAATGAGGAGCAGTGCTAAATGCGTGGTTCTGGCCATTAAACTAATACCTACATTGTAACGTTGTCGCCGTGTGTCTAATTAAATCATGACATAATTGTTCACAGCTGTATGGTTAGATGCTTTCAAAATCATCGTTCATGTCACAATTTGTGTTTAACAATGTGGTGCATCGAGTAATACCACTTGTTATATTAACTTAAACACTTAAAAAGGTTAGATGAACTGAAAGCAAAGTAATATAAAGCAAAGAAATGTAAAGTTATTTTTATCTCAAGAGCAAACATTGTTCCAATGACACATAACACAATAATATAAAAATAAAACATATCAAATGTATAAAAGTATTCATTATGTACGGTATAAAAATTCAAATGTTGTATGTTTTGTGGTTTCTAAATTCTGGTCTGATAAAAATAACAATTTTTGCAGAAAACTTGTGTGGATTATTAATAAACACTTTTTTTGCGGAGAAAGTACATTATTTACCTGTTTTCAGATTACTGTTTTGTGTTACTCGCTAAATAAAAAAAAATATTTAAAATTTTTATATGTCTCAGCCTATATTGTTTTATACCGTAATTGGACTCGGATAAAACTGTGTCTATACGGGTGCAGTTTTCATAAGTCCATTTCGCATTCTAGTGTTTTTATCGCTGATCCCATTCCGACAGCACAGAAACAAAATATAATAGTAAAAACTTCTCACCGCACCCTTTTGATATTTCAGTTTCAAAAACCTCCTGTGCTTTCATCTAATATAAGTGCTGACAGAAATTATTTGGACCTATAGCGTTGGACCCTAAATGTGTTCTCTCATGTGTATTCTCTCTCTGTCTGTCTCTCTGTCCTGTCTGCCTCTCTCTCTCTCTCTCTCTCTCTCTCTCTCTCTCTCTCTCTCTCTCCCTCTCTCTCTCTCTCTCTCTCCCCTGGGTTGGTTCCGTTGACGTTATCCAGGTATTAGGTCACTACGATACCTGTGGGGCAGGCGACCATCATCATCAGTCAGCTTCAATGGAGTTTCTACTTCTCGATATGAGGTCCACGCATGCAATCTGTTACGGCAGATAGATCTCAGAGTACGGCGCTCATTATACCGGCCGTCATGTAATGGCTCTAGATAATGAGGCTACCCAGAAGCCCTGTCCGTCCGAAATAAACACGCTGATACACCTCACAGTAAATAGGCCGAACTTTTACAGTTGTACATAATCACAATGAGGTTAGACACGGAGCAGTGTTATCGTTAAATCAATGCTAAAATAAAAACAAATATTTTCAATGTAATATAAATAATGATGTTTGTTACCAGACTAACCAATGGAGTCGGACAAACCTTATCACAGTGAGATATCAAGATGTAAACCTTATCACAGTGAGATATCATGATGTTAACCTTATCACAGTGAGATATCATTATGTAAACCTTATCACAGTGAGATATCATGATGTTAACCTTATCACAGTGAGATATCATGATTTAAACCTTATCACAGTGAGATATCATGATGTTAACCTTATCACAGTGAGATATCATGATGTAAACCTTATCACAGTGAGATATCATGATGTAACCATTATCACAGTGAGATATCATGATGTAAACCTTATCACAGTGAGATATCATGATGTTAACCTTATCACAGTGAGATATCATTATGTAAACCTTATCACAGTGAGATATCATGATGTTAACCTTATCACAGTGAGATATCATGATGTAAACCTTATCACAGTGAGATATCATGATGTTAACCTTATCACAGTGAGATATCATGATGTAAACCTTATCACAGTGAGATATCATGATGTTACCCTTATCACAGTGAGATATCATGATGTAAACCTTATCACAGTGAGATATCATGATGTTAACCTTATCACAGTGAGATATCATGATGTAAACTTTTTCACAGTGAGATATCATGATGTAAACCTTATCACATTGAGATATCATGATGTAAACCTTATCACAGTGAAATATCATGATGTAAACCTTATCACAGTGAGATATCATGATGTAAACCTTATCACAGCGAGATATCATGATGTAAACCTTATCACAGTGAGATATCATGATGTTAACCATATCACATTGAGTTATCATGATTTTAACCTTATCACATTGAGATATCATGATGTAAAACTTATATCACAGTGAGATATCATGATGTTAACCTTACCACATTGAGATATTATGATGTAAACCTTATCACATTGAGATATTATGATGTAAACCTTATCACAGTGAGATATCATGATGTAAACCTTATCACAGTGAGATATCATGATGTAAACCTTATCACATTGAGATATTATGATGTAAACCTTATCACAGTGAGATATCATGATGTAAACCTTATCACAGTGAGATATCATGATGTAAACCTTATCACATTGAGATATCATGATGTAAACCTTATCACAGTGAGATATCATGATGTAAACATTATCACAGTGAGATATCATGATGCATGTGTTTCTATAAAATGATGAGCAGCGTCACTGCAGGAGGAAAGTCCTGTTAAAAATGAATTGTACGAGGTATTTTTGAAAGTTCTACATATTATGATAAAAATAGGTTGGAGTGTTGAAAACTTCCTCCAGTCACCGTTGAGTGGGAACTATTGATGTTGTGTTACTTTTGTCAGGATTGTTTGGGGCAGGATGCTACAATCAGCTATTGGCGTCCTTTTGCTAAATCAATTGTGGTGAAACTTTGAAAATTATTTGAGTCCGTTTAACTAAAGTGTTTGGAATGGAGTACCCGTTCTTCTCAAAGAAAAATAAAAAGAAACCTCCATATCAGGAATCCAATGGATGGCAGCTGAAGGAACCACTTTTATAACACGTCATGAAAAGGGACCTCTTTTGATTTAGAGACAAAAAAATGTCACTGGAACACCATTGTATTAAACTAGGGCAAGTTGCTTCAGGACAAAATGTACTCGAGGTAGAAGTATCTGCCTTGTCCCCTAAACAGATCAATTAAGTCCGCGCTGAGACGCTCCTATAACAGCCGGGTCCTTTGTAACCATCCATCGTGGAAGAATTCCTTGTCGGAACACGTAATAACAGTCAAGTCTAAAGGGCTGGAGGCACTTGATATAACAAGCTAGATACAGCGAGGGGAGCCAGCTGGGTGTCAAGGAAAGGTAACAAAACCTCAGGTAAAAGAAAAAATCACCAGGCTCAACGGAGATCTTTAACAACTCAATTATTTTTAAAAATATAATTTAAATCACAATTTCGTTCATAACAATCATATCATTTTTTTTAGAATGAACATTTAAGTCATTCCATTTTAGAAATATGGAAGAAATCATTACTGGGATATACATATTATATACAGCCTTAAAGTTGTCAATTTGAAAGCTCTGATAAGACATTTGTCCCACACGTTAAAATCAACGATAGTAGTGATCATGTAAATTCGACATGTTTATAACAGACATTTTCTAAGCTGTAAAAGTTAAACATATCGTGGGTTTCATAAACTATGGTCCGATGGGTCTTGTTAACCCGAGAGGTAGCCATATAATTGACCATTTACGTGGACCCATCTGACCTGTCGACTCAGAGTAGACCGTATCAGGTTATGTATGTGTATTATTTCAGGCGTCGACTGCCATACACGATCAATATCTTATGCCCATCAATTACGTCTGTTACGACCCATAATGTAATAACTGGCCCATAATGTAATAACGGCCCATATTGTAATAAAAACGACCCATTATGTAATAATAGCCCATAATGTAATAAAAAACGGCCCATATTGTAATAACTATACCCTGCCCATATTGTAATAAAATCGGAAGTGGGTAAAACGGCCCATATTGTAATAAAATCGAAGGTGGGTAAAACGGCCAATCATTTTATAAATCAAAGTTCATGCAAATTAATTTAGACAATTCAAAAATTGACTTCTCGTGACACGAATGTGTAAGTGAACATACAAGTATGAAAAACCACTGGATTACATAATGACTATTTGTTTAAAACGGTGACCAAGCTAATATGAGCGAAATATGGGCATGATTCATGATTATCCTTTTGTTGAATCAGTGTTTAAATAGGGTGATAAAGTATTTAAACAAGATAATATATATATATATATATATATATATATGTATATATATGTATATCGCCAAAATGTAAATATTTTGTCAATTTTAACAGATAAAATATATAAAACTCTCATTATCGATACAATTTAATGTATTTTAATTCTTTTTTAAAATATAAATGAAAGTTTAAATTTCAGTGCGTTTTGCTCAATGTATCATAGAGAATATTTTATATGATCTCTCGAAATTTCCCGAGATTTGGAAATTATAAATGGAGGTACTGCTGCAAATTTGTGGTGTCTATGTATGTACTGGTTAAGATGTCTTAGGTTAACATGTATAACACGTCGTATAGATTAAGAGCTTTCAACGCACGTATTTGAAGTTAAAATCTTGATGCGTCATTCGTGCGATTAAAGAGTTTACAATTTAATTTTTAAAAATAATTAGCCCGAACAAAAAAACAACAATTTGAAAATGCCGGTTTCTGTGTATTAGAGGTAGAGCATAGGGCGCAGAGCGGGGAGATTCAGGGGCGTAACCAGGTTTGAGGGAGGGCAGGGTCATGATTAGTGGCGGATCTAGAAATTCGAAAGTTGTAGGGGGGGGGGGGGCGCTAATATGCATACATGGGTACTATGACAACTTTTATATAAACGTGTATATATATATATATATATATATATATATGTATATATTATTATTAAAATAATAATAATAATAATAATAATAATAATAATAATAATAATAATAATAATTATTATTATTATTATTATTATTATTATTATTATTATACGTTATATTTTAGTGTATGAAAATATGATTTTTTTATTCAATTGTGAACCATGGTTTCATTAAGGTTAGTAACAGGTTCATGGAGAGGGTATGGGAGGGGGCAGGATATTATGTAAATGACACTAAGCGTGTGCCCTGTCATTCTTGAGCTTAAACATATGTTATTACAATATAAATATGTTATTACAATATGGGTCGTTTTTCCCACTTCCCGTTTTATTACAATATGGGTAGGGTACGATTATTACAATATGGGTCGTTTTTATTACAATATGGGCCGTTATTACAATATGGGCCGTTTTTTATTACATTATGGGCCGTTATTACAGTATGGGCCAGTTTTATTACAATATGGGCAGGGTATGATTATTACATTATGGGTCGTTTTTATTACAATATGGGCCGTTATTACATTATGGGCCGGTTATTACATTATGGGTTGTAACAACGTCCATAGCTAGCAGATTGCCTGGGAACCAAATTTTCGTTTTAGTAGTTTTTGTTATAAATATGACATAACAACATTCCACGGTGATATATTAATGACCAACTTGAAATGTGTATCCCTTGACAACTACTCAAGTAAATTAAGCACGACACTGTTACGGTATTGTATGGCGTTTTACAATTCGAGGTTTTTCAGTCACGTGGTAATGAATCTTAGGATATATGTAGTATTGGGCAATTTATATGTCAGGCAAAGATAATATAGACGAGTGAAACTTAAGTAAATGTATAGAAGGCAAGGGTATAATGAATCAATGTTCAACACCGGTAGTCTAATTTCTATTAATCATTGTGCAAACCGTAAGCTTTTTTAGTAAATACAAAACAAGTAAAGATTAATTTGCATTTATCAATCGAGCTTTAAACTTAACAGTCACCGGCTACGCGATGTCAACTGGTTAACACTGACAGCAAATAGTCTTTTTTGCCCTAGTCGTGCTATCGAGTCCCACCCGAAATTATTTTCATTTAGTTTCGAATATCTACAACTGGAGAACGCATTTATACACAAGGAGAGAGACCACCAATAAAAACGGGACATTCCGGTGTTAACCAAAAACGCCCCACCCTATCTTGTCGCAATATTCTAAGCCAAAACAAGGCAGGGGTATAATACAAATCCTGACCACCCCCCAATATACACATACACAATTAGAAAATGTATAAAATAATAAAACTTTAATCCAGCACTGTTGGTATAAAAGCTAAAAGGTAAACTTGTGTGTATCTGGAAGTGTTTAATGCATAAGACAATGGGGCATGACAAAAATAAATGGTCCAATCTTGCAAAGACCTAGAAATCTTTACTCTCAGGAATGCAAGCCTCCGCCATACTCATACCCTCCTGGCGGAGGCAAATATAATACCATGGAGCAGGTGCTGCAAATTAATTCGATTAATGCTACCAAAATGTTGAAATCCTGTCTCATCCTGTCTCTGTCCTGACTCTTAACTGACTCAGCTGTTAACCCGTTACTGGATGTAATGCAGGAGAAACTGAAAGACTGAGAGTATAAAATCCAAAACGATCGTTGGGTGATAGACAGTTTTACAAACAAGACATCTCTGAATGGGCATAATAATTCTCATTAATCCTTTGCTCAACAAATAACATTTCTACAAGCCTTTCAGGTAAAATAGTCTAGTGCTTAATCAAACATTTCCCATTACATCAAGGATGAAATAACAGGGAAATGATAATTATTAATGGCACTTAAAATGTTCGGAAATGTATTGTCTCTTTAGTTAAAAGCACAGACTAATATTTTAGCCAGGGGAACCCCAATGATGACCCCAGAATAATGGTCCATGCAATTCCTGTGGTTCACGCAACAGACATATTATACCAACCATTTGGAGGGGTGATCACTTGTATGGCATAGAGAGCGCGCTTATTGAAGCAATGACACGTCAGAGAGTATTTGTTTGGATGCCTCCTTATTCGTGAGCCTTTATCTGTCTGACACTTGATTACAGCAGGCGACAAGAAGAAAGATTGCCTTGAGCTTATACCACGGATTCTCTGACGTTTCTGTAACAGCAACTGCACAAAGAGAAAAACAGACCTTACAATGATGATACGAATTTCTTGGGAGTTTAATCTTTGAATATCTTTGTTTACGGGACATATTTTATTTGAAACTTAACATCAGTCTTTGTCAGGGTGTGAATTCTAGTGTAAGCGGCCAATTGCAGTGACCTACCAGAATAAGGCTAAACACATAATTTGATTAACGATATTCCATGGCAGAACTTATTTACGCGATATATAATGCATATTAATTTATATTATTGAAATTACTAGTCCAAGTTATGAAAGTTTGCACATTTCAATGGATCACCTTAATTGTTATTTGGCAATCACAATCGTAGCTCTGATTTTTTGTTCTTGCGTCAGTGTGAAAACTAGGTACATGCACATTCCATAGGCATACATGGAAAATTCCTGACGGACAGCTTTTTCGTCATGTTTTTTACACTGTTAGGATAGTCATGAGGGGTTTCCTGTATTTGTCTTACCTCATTGAAAGGACATCCATTGCATCTCGTGATAAAAGTGGAGGTTGATACTTTACTGATTTTTTGAGGATTTTTTTACATATTCCTATAAATGCGTTGGAATTGGACTGAGAGATCTTCCAATATATTCAATTGGACACAAGAACCGTTTGGCAGATGTGGGGATATTGTTATATCTTAACTCTACCTTGAGACCTGGACCTGTTGCAGTAAATCCGTATCTCTCTCAACATCTCTGTGAATCCGTATTCACATTTATAATTTTAACAGGTCAAATCAAAGAATATATAGCTAGAGTGAACTATCTTAAAATGCTTTGTCAGTGACTTGATGAGGGCAGAACACAAGGAGTAACGGGTATGATCAAGTGACAGTATTTTTGCGGCATCCAACGAGGGTCTGCAATAAAGTACTGACCTCCCGCAGATTTGCAATAGAACAATGCGCTGGTAAAACATTAATCCCTCTTGGAAAAAAAGCTTGGATAAAAAAACACATATATATCCCTGATATTCTGGCAAGGCAATTCTTTCAACCGGTAGTCCCGAGGGACATCGATTACAGAAGCTGTGTAGGTTTAACTGTTATATATAGACCGAGGCTTCAAACAGGCATTATTTACTGCCTCATGGTATATACCATTTTCATGCATTATATGATATACATGATTTATAAGCTTATATGATACCCTTCATGCACAAGTTAACTTATGGCTGTGTGTGTAAACGAAGTGTAAGTATCTAATAATAATAAAACAGAAACCCATGATAGTGAAAAGACCTCCGGTACAATGTAGACAGTCGTAGGCCACGTGGTCAATGGTCCATATCCCGCCTTCAAAAACGTACGTCCTTTTAATGTGTTGTCTTTGGTCCATTTATCGGACATTTTGTGACAAAGAGACAATGTAAAGAAAAAGTTTTCACCCTGTCACTTAAAAAAAGTGAACCTGTCAGTGTTAACCCACAGGGGTCGTGAGACTCGTGATACGATGCATTCATGGATCTCCGGGTCTGGTTACGGCACCTTGAGGCACGCCATGACGATATCTGTCTCTCAAAAGTACCCACATGCAATATTATATATTAACATGACTTATCGGTGGAAATAGGGGCGTTAATACACGGGAGATGGGGATGTAAATTAATGATAAGAATGATAGATTTTTGTTTCATTTCTGAGTTTACTATGAAACAATATATATGTAAACCTGGTTTAGAATTAACCTATACTAGAAACATAATACCTTATTTTTTAAAACCATATATTTTATTGTTATTTATATATATGTATAATATATATATTGACAATTCTGTTACACAGACCATATAAGGTAACATATATCTATACATAAACATCCATATATATATACATATGTTATATATATAAATATACATATAAAAATATGTATATATATTTATATATACATATATATATATTTATATACACACATCAGTGTGTGGGCGTGAAGTCTTTTTTTCAATGACAAGTTTGCTTGTGCGTCGTTACTGGTGGACGATCGAAGACCCGGGAAGGAGCTCAAACCACAGGGAGAGAGAGATCCACTTGGGGGACATCAGTGTGAAGGTAAATTTACGCCACTGGATTGAAAGACAAGAAATAGAGGAAAACATATCAGGCGAGAACAGTGTTAAGTTTGGTAACATCTTAAGGTTCATAAAGAAGCCAGATGATCTCATCCGCCATTCGACCCCTATACTTTTTTTAATTCTTCTCCAGAATGTTACCGATCATTTTGGACACATTTATTTTGGCCAGACATTCTCAGCCTTGCCTCATCCAAAACATCACTGGCGATGAGCAATTAATCGCAAGTCTCTTTAATCTGGCGTGGCAGTGTCATTAAAACGGCCTATTAATAATCTGTGATAACGTTAATATAGCAAATTGTTTAATATGACCTCAGTATATCAACTGCATGTGTTCGAGTAAACACCCTAACAGGGACGCAGCCACCAGGATTGAGGAAGGGGAGGGGGCCATTGTTGCGCGCAATCTTCCGATCTGGCTTGTGTTTAGATTGGTCTCTTCTGATCTGGCCTTTCTTAAGATTGGTCTCACCCAATAACCGACATCGGATATTGGGTGGCCCATCTTAAAATGGGTCAAACCCAATAACGGAACTTAAGGCGGGTCAGGCCCATTTACCGATGCCAAATATCTGGGAATCAGGTTTTGAAATGGCAGGATGGGTCAGACAAAAATAACCGATATCGATTATTGGTTCAGACCCATCTTAACATGGGTCAGGCCCATTTAGTGATCACTAATGTGTTGGGATAGGTTTCACCTGGTACAGACCAATCTGCACTTGTTCATACTATGATATTAATAATAGTTATACATTAATATTTGATTAATATTTTAAATATATATATATATATATAAACACTATTTCATCAATAGTAAAACAGATAAAATTTGTATTCAATACATTTTAAAAAATAAAATCAATTCACATAGTATAAAACTATAAAAAGTTTCAGTGTTTCCATCCATCAACTTCTTTCTACGTATATAATACATTTAACCATTAACATTAATTTCAACAGTGAAAGAAATATATGAAAACGCTAGTCCAACAAAGCGGTAGGTGTTTATCGGGAGATCAGGGAAACAGTAAAATATAAAGTCGGTATGATGTACGAATCATAGGGGAGCATATATCTAATCTTTTCTATTCCTTTGTTATTCAAAGATGTTTGTACAGCGCTCTGTATGTGATCAGTATGTGGGCGCTCTGTATGTGATCAGTGTGTGGACTCTTTGTATGTGATCAGTGTGTAGGCGCTTTTTATGTGATCAGTGCGGGCGCTCTGTATTTGATCAGTTTCGGCGTTCTGTATGTGATCAGTGTGGGTGCTCTGTATGTGATCAGTGTGGATGCTCTGTATGTGATCAGTGTGTGGGCGGTCTGTATGTAATCAGTGTGTGCGCGTTCTGAAATATCGATGAGGGGGCGGCCTGTATGTGATCGGTGTGGGCGCTGTGTATGCGATCAGTGTGTGGGCGCTCTGCATGTGACCAGTGTATTGGCGCTCTGTATATGATCAGTATGGGCGCTCTGTATGTGATCAGTTTGTGGGCACTTTGTATGTAATCAGTGTGTCGGCGCTTTGTATGTGATCAGTGTAGGCGCTCTGTATGCGATCAGTGTGCGGGCGCTCTATATGTGATCAGTGTGTGGGCGCTCTGTAAGTAACCAGTGTGTGGGCTCTTTGTATGTGATGAGTGTGGGCGCTCTGTATGTGATCAGTTTGTGGGCGCTCTGTATGTAACAAGTGTTTGGGCGTTCTGTATGTGATCGATTAGTGGGCGCTCTGTATGTGATAAGTGTGTGGGCAACTTGTATGTGATCAGTGTGGGCGCTCTGTATGTGGATCAGTGTGTGAGCGCTTTGTATGTAATCAGTGTTGGCGCTCTGTATGTGATCAGTGTGGATGCTCTGTATGTGATCAGTGTGTGGGCGGTCTGTATGTAATCAGTGTGTGGGCGTTCTGAATGTGATCGATGAGGAGGCGGCCTGTATGTGATCAGTGTGGGCGCTGTTTATGTGATCAGTGTGGGGGCGCTCTGTTTGTGACCAGTGTATTGGCGCTCTGTAAATGATCAGTATGGGCGCTCTTTATGTGATCAGTGTGGGCGCTTTGTTTGTGATCAGTGTGTAGGCGCTTTTTATGTGATCAGTGTGGGCGCTCTGTATTTGATCAGTGTTGGCGCTCTGTATGTGATCAGTGTGGGTGCTCTGTATGTTATCAGTGTGGATGCTCTGTATGTGATCAGTGTGTGGGCGGTCTGTATGTAATCAGTGTGTGGGCGTTCTGAATGATCGATGAGGGGGCGGCCTGTATATGATCAGTGTGGGCGCTGTGTATGCGATCAGTGTGTGGGCGCTGTGTATGTGACCAGTGTATTGACGCTCTGTATATGATCAGTATGGACGCTCTGTATGTGATCAGTGTGGGCGCTTTGTATGTGATCAGTGTGTAAGCGCTTTTTATGTGATCAGTGTGGGCGCTCTGTATTTGATCAGTGTGGGCGCTCTGTATGTGATCAGTGTGGGCGCTCTGTATATGATCAGTGTGGATGCTCTGTTTGTGATCAGTGTGGGCCGTCTGTATGTGATAAGTGTGTGGGCGCTTTGTATGTGGTCAGTGTGTGGGCGCTTTGTATGTCATCAGTGTGTGGGCGCTTTGTATGTGATCAGTGTGTGGGCACTTTGTATGTAATCAGTGTGTTGGCACTTTGTATGTGATCAGTGTAGGCGCTCTGTATGCGATCGGTGTGCGGGCGCTCTATACGTGATCAGTGTGTGGGCGCTCTATATGTTACCAGTGTGTGGGCTCTTTGTATGTGATGAGTGTGGGCGCTCTGTATGTGATCAGTTTGTGGGCGGTCTGTATGTAATCAGTGTGTGGGCGTTCTGAATGATCGATGAGGGGGCGGCCTGTATGTGATCAGTGTGGGCGCTGTGTATGCGATCAGTGTGTGGGCGCTGTGTATGTGACCAGTGTATTGACGCTCTGTATATGATCAGTATGGACGCTCTGTATGTGATCAGTGTGGGCGCTTTGTATGTGATCAGTGTGTAAGCGCTTTTTATGTGATCAGTGTGGGCGCTCTGTATTTGATCAGTGTAGGCGCTCTGTATGTGATCAGTGTGGGCGCTCTGTATATGATCAGGGTGGGTGCTCTGTATGTGATCAGTGTGGGCGGTCTGTATGTGATAAGTGTGTGGGCGCTTTGTATGTGGTCAGTGTGTGGGCGCTTTGTATGTGATCAGTGTGGGGGCACTTTGAATGTAATCAGTGTGTGGGCACTTTGCATGTAATCAGTGTGTCGGCGCTTTGTATGTGATCAGTGTAGGCGCTCTGTATGCGATCAGTGTGCGGGCGCTCTATATGTGATCAGTGTGTGGGCGCTCTGTATGTAACCAGTGTGTGGGCTCTTTGTATGTGATCGATTAGTGGGCGCTCTGTATGTGATCAGTGTGTGGGCAACTTGTATGTGATCAGTGTAGGCGCTCTGTATGTAACCAGTGTGTGGGCTCTTTGTATGTGATGAGTGTGGGCGCTCTGTATGTGATCAGTTTGTGGGCGCTCTGTATGTTAGAAGTGTTTGGGCGTTCTGTATGTGATCGATTAGTGGGCGCTCTGTATGTGATCAGTGTGTGGGCAACTTGTATGTGATCAGTGTAGGCGCTCTGTATGTGGATCAGTGTGTAAGCGCTTTGTATGTAATCAGTGTGTTGGCGCTCTGAATGTTATCGATGTGGGGGCTGTCTGTATATGTGATCTATGTGGGGGCGGTCTGTATGTGATCAGTGTGTTGGCGCTCTGAATGTTATCGATGTGGGGGCTGTCTGTATGTGATCTGTGTGGGGGCGGTCTGTATGTGATCAGTGTGTTGGCGCTCTGAATATTATCGATGTGGGGGCGGTCTGTATGTGATCTATATGGGGGCGGTCTGTATTGAATCAGTGTGTAGGTGCTCTGTATGTGATCAGTGTGTGGGCGCTTTTTATGTGTAGAATTTGTGTGTTTATGTTTTTTTTGATGATTCTGACAGATTATGCTTTTAACGAAACAAGAAGTTTGATTATTAATAAATTGTTCTTATTGGAACACATACTTGCATTTACACTGTCTCTGGAGAGATGCGACTTTGAAATGATCACTGTTCTGAAGTTCTTTGTGACGCAGTTTTTAATGAAAGAACAACAGCTGAAGGTCGCGCCGCATTCATTCCTGTCTCGATGGTACCTTTAATAAGAGACGGGGTTTCTGTGCACAAAATTTCCTCATTTTCTTTGCTTTAACAATAACTACCGTGTACCTTTGGTTTTCGGGTAATAAAATGGCCTTTACTTGCAATATGCCATAGGTAAATTAAGGAAATGATTACTCGTTATGTTCTTCTGATCTATAATACTTAGTCCTCTTTCTTGGTATGAGGAGACTGATCAATTTGTCTCATTTGTGTTCATTTACAGCCAGCTATTCGCCTACCTATTCTGTATAGGATTTAATAAGGTTTTTTTGACTTAATCTGTGTACTTTAAATGAACTGTAAGTAATTCCTCTTAAGAAAATTTCTTAAATTGCCTCTGTGACAGGCGTATGAGCTCGTTTATCTACATGCTATATGTAAACACAGCAATGTTGATACACTTGCCGCCATATGTCCTTGGTGAATGTGTTTGGATTATTTTGGCGGGCCCAAAACTTGTTATCAACACGCGGGCCCCAAACATGATATCATCACGCCGGCCCAAAACCTGTTATTAACACGCCGGTACCAAACACGTTATCAACACGCGGGCCCCAAACATGTTATTAATACGCCGGCCCCAAACATGTTATCAACACGCGGGCACCAAACATGTTATTACCATACCGGCCCAAAACATGTTATCAACACGCGGGCCCCAAACATGTTATTATAGGCGGGCCCCAAACATGTTATCAACACGCCGGCCCCAAACATGTTTTCAACACGCGGGCCCCAAACATGTTCTCTGTTTTATTTATAATACCCAGTAGTACACTCAGGCACTGGGGTAAGTTAGAACGTTGTCTCCCGAGTCCCGATTCCTCAAAATGTTTTTTTTCTGAGCACGGCGACTGAAAGGACTTTGGCGAACCTGCTATATCAAACAGTTTTAAGATGTACATGTACCCACACGAACCAGAACCTGACTGTCAAATCGGAATTAAGAAATCGGAAACATAGTGTACCACCTGTACTGAGGAAGTGATCAACAGAAAATTATTGGTTCATCAAATGATGTAATAAATACGTCGGCTCGTACAGGACACACAGAAGATGAGTTTTTTATCACGTGCACACACAATAATTATCTCTTTCCCCTTAAAATATTTCGTGTCCACGAGACACTATCGCGTTCACGAGCTCTAAACGATAATTCTATTATATATTGGACTTGATAGTATCCCGTGGACACGCGATTAATAGACATGGACAATACACTTATAGTTCACGATTTTTCAAACGGTTTTACATTTCAGAAAAAGACTGATCAAACACGGTCCTTCTCTTTTGACATATCTGCTCACGTAAATTAACGCTTTTAACTTTAGCCCCTTGGGAACGAATAATTATTAAGATTTCGTAAAAACGTGATCTACATTGAAAATCTGATTGAATGTCCACGCATGGATCCGCAGACATGGTTTTCTCATTTGGTACTCCTGTTACTCGCGTATATGTCTTATTTGAATAATCCTTGTCCTGATAACCACTGTTAACCGTTAATAATTAGCTGACTCTACACACACACGATACTGCCGCTGATAGTGAAGTTCCACAAAATAAAGGAATTGTACCTGTTGGGGTACTAAGGCACATTAATATATATTACATTATATCACGTTTTTAATCTTATCAAAAACTTGTTTCGGCAAAGTTGCAATTTCTTATCGCTGTTTGTGTCAACAATTTACTTTTGGCTGTAGGGAATATAATATGTATGGCATAATATGTGAAGTGACGTTGCAATACAGTTGCATTAGCATAGTTTTGCAAAAGAAATCAGATCAGAACTTTTTGTAATTCCCTTTTGTCTCGGAGGATCTGCTGTTATTTCTTTTTTAATGGATTAGAGGCTCTCTTGTAATTTCTAATAATTTCTAACCCTTGGATTGGGATCTCCTTTGTAATTTCTCCATTTTGGGTGGGAGGCTCTGATTTAAATTATTCTTTTTGACATAGTCTTTTTTCACTTTCTCCAATTTGGATTGGCGGCGCTTTTGTAATGATTTTTTTTTCGGTTTGAGGCTCTCTTGTTAATTTTCTATCTCTCTTTTTTTTTGGGGGGGGGGGGGGGGGGAGGATTCCAGGCTCTGTATTATTTTTCTCTTTTTTTCGATTTGAGGCTCCGTACGCTCCCGAGGCAGCGGAAATCTTGCGCTTCTAAAGAAGCAACTGATTTTCACGCTGCCAGCTTTGACCGTTTATGATATATTTAGACACCAGATGGCGGTTTGTTGTCCACTGAAATAAACGTGCGTACGATGTGACAAGCAGCCAATCAGATGCCTATAAACAAACACTCGACAGGCATCCTGGCTCCGCCCATTGCCGCGCTTCAAGCGCCGTTTGATGAGTTCCGGTCGAATTTAAATTGCTCCCTTTGCATTCTCGCATCATCGACCGATTCGGTTATGACTGTGTTAGCGTAGCCATGTATCTGTTGTCTGCAGAACTGAAACCAGCCAGCGAGGTGTGCACGCAGCCTTTGTTGTTACGTTTCGTTTGAATTACAGCTCACCGGCCGAGCATCCTATGTGCCCAAGGCCCTAAGCAAACCACGTCAGGGGCAATTCTCTCTGAGCCTGTGGCCTGTTTAGACGGTTACGCTGGGGGATGAGCTGTCACTCAAAAAGAAATGAATATATGATTGGCTCCGTGTATTCCTCGCTTGGCTTTGTCTTCCAGCACAAAGTTTCATCTGATTGGACAAAAATACAGTGCTCCCCTCTGGTGTTGCAAAGCAGGATACGAGGTCATAACAAACAGCGCCTTACGATATAGGAAGTAGCCCTATAGGTAAAGCGCTGTGTAAAGAGCGTAGAGGCTCCGTTGTTTTTTGCTCTTTTTTGGCTTGAGGCTGTGTTGTCATTTATTTTTTTTCGGTTTGAGGCTCTTCTGTTTTTTCCCATTTATTTTTTTTCGGTTTGAGGCTCTTCTGTTTTTTCTCCAAGCTCTGACTTGGTTTGAACCATAGCCCTCCTCACCCAGCACCAACGCTAAATGCACCACGCTATTTCTGACTGATTGTTGAACTAACGGTTGAACTCTCAGTTTCCAGAGAAAGACACATAATATAGTTCTAATTTTGTTTTCATTTTCACAGCAAAATATTCTCAATTGGCAATCATTCCGCGGGCAATTCCAGCGGGAAGCTATGACAAAATGATTAATCCTAGTCTTGATCATGAAAATGAATATTTTAATGATTCATACTCGACCAAATTGAAGCACTGTATGGGTGAATTGAAGCCGAGACTTATTTGTTGATAGTGCTTTAATTCAACGTCCTTTTATCCGTGCGCCCCAGGTTCTCCATAAAGATCAGCCGTGAAGGGTAATTAATGTGACGCCGTTGTCTTTCCAGGACATGGAAAAACGATCGTCCTAGAACTGTAGACGACACATACGTTTACTGTATTTTTTCTTATTCGGGATGACGTAGGGATTGGGTAAAGTTGTCCTTTCCAGACGGAATGTCACTATACATATTAGACATTACTGTGGTTGGCTTCATATTCGCGAGGCTGAAATTTCGCGATTTCTCCATTTTGAACATTTTGCGAGGGTTTCATTTTCGCGATATCACCAGAACCTATATAAAATCATTGTTAAAGCCATACCTGTTTGTATTATAAAATGAGAATAAGTCATGAATTTGTGATATTCTACTCATATAACGATGAGCCCGTACACAACACAGGATGTTTAGTTCAAATTTTAAGGGAACGTTTTCCCTATTCCTGCATGAATGTAATTTATTATAAAATTTCTCACTGTTCTAACCTATTCACATTCAAGTATTGTTACACTCAACAAAAAGGACATACTTAATTGGGCCAATATTTCCCGAGGGTTTCATTTTCGCGATTATTCCCCATTCGCGAATATCGCGAAATTAAAACCCTCGCGAACAAAAAGGCAACCACAGTATATAGGCATCGTGTGCACTGCACATAATTTTAATATATTTTGTAGTAGAGCTTTTGAACTTTAGTGAAAGAACTGCAACTAATCACAGTAAAGGTTCATAGTTTTCATTTGACAAAAAGGAAAGCAAGAGTGAATAAATGGAGGCTGGAGAAGAAGCTTCGTAGGATGGCGTAAACATCTCAATCATTCAACACCTCCCTTAACGCCGGGTGGGCGTAAGTTTCAATTTGTATAATGGCAGTTAAAACTACCGTAGCTGGCCTGAGTATGTTTGCTCTGAGGACGTTTGTCTATTAGATGTATACGACGGGGGGCTATAGTTGGAGTGGCCTGCCCTATAAAAATTCTGGTATCGTCACGGTTACGCGGATTTCCATATTATGTTTTTTTCTGTTTTGTTCTTGTTTAACCATAGATCAACATATCTTACAAGGGAAGTCCGATTCTACAGATCTACATGAAGGCGAACAGGCATGGTACATCAGTGGAGCTTGCTGAGCTGAAATGATAAGACAAAACCCTAGAAATATACTATCAAAAGGCAATGTAGTAACGATAAACGGGTTTTTTTATTGGTTATAACTCCAGTTCTGTAGGTTTCTATCACCTCTTATCGCACTTGTAAATTTCTTGTTTTTAAACATACATTTAAGAAGTAAATATATATGTATAAAAATAAACCTGTAGGCATGTTACATGGCTGTAACTTGTAGCATTAAAGTTGGACAACCAGTGGAAATCCCTTCCTGCACAAACCCGCAACAAGTCCCGCATACTTGTCTGTTTGGTGATTCTTTTTTTAATGATTAATACATGCGCAGGCAACAGAATATGTACTTGCACTGAGTTAAGTTGC
Organism: Sipunculus nudus; assembly: GCA_026874595.1. NCBI lineage: Eukaryota > Metazoa > Annelida > Sipuncula > Golfingiida > Sipunculidae > Sipunculus > Sipunculus nudus. The sequence continues at coordinate 47,257,299 of CM049316.1, forward strand.
CGTCAAACAGTTGGTTTTACCTAGACTAGCTAACCATCGTCTGACACAGCTGTAACAGACAATGCTTGATGTAGAGATATAAAGTGTTTCTTTTCTCTCACCACTAAAAAATGAATCGCTTTTTTTCTGGACACCATCTTGCGGAACGCCCAGTTAAGATCTACGTCGCATGCAAAAGATAAGGTTTTTTTTTTATTTCTCCTTTATTATCTACTTACCAGCGATTTCTTTCCAGCGGGTGTCGCCAATAAACATCAACTGACACAGTTCTATAACAAAACTCGACATGATATAATGCTAATTGGTCCGCTATTCTTTTCCTTATCAAACTGCCGTAGATTTGATACCACCGGTCCTGGCACAGGGTCATCACGACCTCCAAACAATAAGTGGAATGGAAACAACCCAAACCCATGTGATGAGTTTATGGTTTCTTTTTTTCTCTGGTTTTCTGAATTCAATACAATAGGCTAAAAGTTGCTAGCCGCCCAAGACAACGACGACTTGAGAACCAGTGCAGGCAGCCTCATCTCAAAAAGACAAACTGGGGCGGACAAGTCCAAGGTAATTTTGGAAACATGTCAAACCAGAGGCGGATCCAGGTTTGGTCACACACAGGAGGACTAATGACAAAACGTAAACATTAAGGAATTATAGAAAATGTGCAGGGGGGGGGCAGACCACAAAATTTATTTGAAACCTTTATAAAAGGTTGCGATGGCTGAAAAGGGAGGGGGCGAGGGGATCTCCTTCTAAAAAGTGTAGAGGTCTGCAATCACCGTGCGAAGCCTTGCCGGTCAAGATGTTGAAATTAAGGTAACAAAAATAACTATCAGACGAAAAGTTGTCACCTGTGACATGCAACCCTACAAACACCACATTTCAGGCGCAATAAACATTGACTGCACCAGTATGTCGGTTACCATCAAACTGACAATAACCCATGGAAATCATAGAATCTATAGTAGTTTTACTTTTTTTCTGTCCGAAAAACAGTTTGTATCATATTGTGAAAGTTATAGTTTACCCCATTCTCAAGTCAGTTGTATATTTGTTTATTAATGATTAATCCCTTTATTAGGCATCACCAAAAAGCGTTTAAATTTTTGGCTTAACCGCATTAAAATGCGTCAACCAGGATTTTTCCGCTTTAGTCATTTCATTATTAACCATTTACCGGGCACGCATTACCGGGAATGCATTAGTAGATAGGGTAAAATGGAATTCTCAATGTAGGGCCTTTGAGGTCAACATACAAATTGGCATGGTGATCTAGCGGGTTTTGACATCATCTGACATATATCACAGTCATTTACCGCTCGCCAAGTAAATGTCGGTAGCAATTTTATATCGCATTCCGCATTCGGCGCTTTGTTGCCGCAGTCTGCATACCGCGCGCACGGTAAACGCAACTAAAAATGATGCCTACATTTTTCTAGAGCGCATACTTTACCGGGGGTTGGCCCCCTATACCCCGATCAGTATATAAACCATTTATGACCCCTCCCAACTTTGATCCCTTCCATTCTTCTTTATAGGAATACACCAGTTGCTGCCCCCCCAAACACCATATCAAGCTAGTATTTTCGTGTAACCGGGTGGGCCTGTCCAGTCTAAAATGATTTTCATGGATATCTTATATTTAAAAGAGAAATATATATATATATCATTTTGAGTGATTTTTCCGCTTTTTCTGACTTGCGATGAGACTTTCACCGAAAACGGCCGAACTGTATTCAGCAAAGAACGGATTTTCTATGTGGTCACCTCCAGTGTAGGATTAAGGACTGTTTGTGCATGTGATAAACCTTAAAATTGCTTCCAGTGACAGATTAAAGCATGTTTGGCCTCACATTTGACAAAGGGTCTGACCCACGTGCGTGGTCAGTCAATGTGAAAAACACATCACTCTCGCTTTATGAGAGGAAGGGGTTCAACCAAGGAGGATTAATGACAAAACTCATAAAAGGTTCCCATTGACGGAAAAGAGGGTGGGGTTTGGGCGGATTCGTGGTTTTCCAGGCCAAAAAATTAATCTGATACGATTTAAAAAGGCTGCTGCTGAAAAGGGGAACGGACCCTTTTAGTCCGCTTTTGCTAATAATGAGGTAAGCATATATATTTCTTTCTTCAGGAACAGTTTCTCTATGTTATAACGTGTATTTTATTAATCTTTTTTGTCTTCCTCACATCAACCTATTCTTTAAACATCCAACAAAAGTATAATAACAAGTCAAAGAAAAAGGTCATGGAAAACCTGAGTGGCCGCGTGTCCCACTCCGGTTCGAAAATGTAAATATCACTGACCAGGTCTTCAAGGTCAACATACCGGTGTATGAAATTCTTGCCACGAGCACAGCACCACAAAGGGATTTAATAAAATGGTACATATCTTATTGAGACAGTAACCCATTGAAGTTCAATATTTTCTTTTAATTTGTTTTATTTATAAAACGGCCCAACATTCCTCCTCTTAGTTTAAACATACCGGGTTTAACAGCTAGTATAAATATATACCTATTCTACCTATGTCCCATAAATTAGTTTTGGTGCTGTTCGGTCATGCTTGTCATCAATCCAACCTCAGACGCCTTCTCTAAAATCAAAACATAACTTTGACATACCCGGGAATAAAAACTACAGTAAAATTGACCAAGGAAAATGTCCGGTCCTTGGGTCCTTTGACGAATGTTTTGTTTTCTTCTGAATATGTCATTTGCATCCTGAATTGATTGACATTTATGTTTTTCCTAACGGGTCCTTGCGCAGGAAACCGAGGCCCCGGCTCACGTGATACGACACGTCATTCAATGTTCATATCAATGCTCGTTGGCGACATGGCTTAACAGCTAGTATATATATATATATATATATATATATATATATATATATTTATATATATATATATATATATATATATATATATATATATATATATAGAGAGAGAGAGAGAGAGAGAGAGAGAGACACTTGTACCCCTGTCTCTTCAAATCCAGGTAACTCTGAAACAGAGATCATCGTTATGCTAACACATCTTTCTCAAGGGTATATACATGTATTTTTCATACAGGTCCGTGGCTGTTCATTTGCAGGATGCGCAGCTGTTCATGACAGTTTACCCGCTTTTTCATGGAATTTTATCCTCAGACCTTAGCGCAGTGATTATTTGAGCGGAATAAGCTGTACTCAAGTTCTTGGCCAAAGGTCTACACATAGTCGCCAGTGGAGGTATATAAATATCTTAAAAGCCCCACCCTTTCCTAAGTAAAATCAATAGAATTTCCTCCTTTTGTTTTACAAACGACAAAATTAGTTCTGTATTTCTTCACTAAATAATATATATTACCTCACTAAATTGTTCAAAATGGCGTTCTTCTGTGGAGTAACGCAGAGAAAATTATACCCTTTCCTGGAATAAACGCTGTAAAAAGTACTCTATGCCGGGCTGAATATCCCTGTCACCTTATAGGTTTGCTGTCCGTGACACTCTACCATGCAAGACGTTTGACCGAAATTTCACTCGAACCCGATAGGTGGTTTTTTTCCGAATAAATGTAAAGGAATAAAATTTCCTGGATAACTGAACCCGCATGTTCAGATAAATGACAAATATGAATATTTTAGTTTTGCCGGCCTTCCTTAAGTTACAAAAAAAACACGCAAACCAATCGAATAATCAAAAAAAGCAAAACCAATACAAAAAAAGTGGAAAAATTTAATACGTAGCTAATGATTTTGCCATCAAGGATAACTTTTAAAGAAAATATTACTTCAATACATAAATGAGGTCGTGACTGGTTCGGTGCAAGCTTTCAATGCTATATACATCACGGGTATCTGTCTTAAAAGACAATTTAATCTGGTAATCCATCACTGTGTTTTTGTTACGGAACCTAATAACAACAAATCACGTAGTCGTGACGAGCATAAATTTTGTTATGGAGATAAATAAAAATCAGATTCTGTAACACAAGGCAGCGTGAAATGTCAAGGGCAATGAATAAAAATGTCAGTGTTTTTTTTGTTAACAAATTATTATATTTTTTTTCTTTAAAAAGTTCCTGATATTACAATACACTAAATCAATACAATTACACAGTGAAACAATAAAAATGTACAGTAACAGAGTGTCCGGATCCTAGGCTTTTCTTGATACCACTACTGTCACAGCTCAACAAGTCCTTTAACATAAATATTCTAAATGAACAGTTCATGCAAATATTCTCGATAAAAGTCCAGTTCAATCCCGAAATCAATCTGTTGTAAACCAAAAGTGAAGTTCTCGTAATAATCCCAAAGGCAAACTGAAGACTGTATAAAATCTATTATAAATTTCGAAGAATATCTATATTTCTGAAATTATCGGATTCTCTCTCTCCTTTTGGCCCTAAACAAAGCCCCTGTTTATAACTTTTTCAACCCAAAGCCTAGAAACTTCTTTTTCACGAACAATCCAAAGCCAGAACAATACATAATACACACGCCAAATAACAGACCTGAACATTCCAGATTAGCACGACAGCGTGCGCTGTGTTTACGCTCCGCGAGAGTTCAGCAGGTGCGGTTATTTATAGCAGCACACAGGGTTTGCGCCCAACACGAAACAGAATACCCACGACAAACCCCGGGCATAACAAAACATACACATGGAACACTATAAAACAGATACATGAAACAGTTTTCTTATAAATCCCGGGCATGCCACATTGTGGTAAACTGAACCGCCTTAATCGTAACTTTCATGATTTTATAGCAGAACCAGTCCGACGTAAAATGTCCCATAAAATAGTTTTGGTGCTGTTCGGTCATGCTTGTCATCAATGCAACCTAAGACGCCTTCTCAAAAATCAAAACATAACTTATACATCTCCTTGAAAAAAAACTACATTAAAAATTGACCATAGAAAATGTCCGGTCCTTGGGTCCTTTGACGAATGTTTTTATTTTCTTCTAAATATCTCATATGCATTCTGAATTGAATAACATTTATGTTTTTCCTAACGGGTCCTTGCGCCGATTTGACATCTTCTTGGCACATGTATATTTACAAATTTACAATAGCTCAACTAAACCTGGTTTTATTAATCGGCTAGCAATGTTATCACACGGAAACCGAGGCCCCGGCTCACGTGATACGACACGTCATTTAAGGTTCACATCATACTCGTGGGCGATATGGCTTATACATCTTTACACAGGGAGCTCATGTCAGCCTGGTACTCGGTGTACTCAGGGACACAACGCGCCAGAATGAAATCGACAAGCTTCACGATTCGTTTGACGTCACTGTGCTCTGTGACGCACCGCCCAGGAATGAAACTGGTAACACACTGGGAACCTGTATGGGTGAAAGTGACGGCATGTGTACAATGTTGAAATATTTAACTCGAGTACTTCATGAAAATAGAGTGACTGTACGCGGTTGATTGTGTTGTTAACATATTATGAACCGTTTTTTATTTTTCAATACTGCCTTCCGTATATTGGTCTAAGCCAAGCCGCATCGGGTTGAGGCCCACACAGGCTGATACGGCTGAGCACAGGACAAAACGGAGGCAATACCGAACAAACCGGGTCAATATATACTAAACGGGCACTTTGTAGCCTATCGATGCTTTGGGTTCCAGAGAAATTAATATGATAACTGCGCTCTAGAAATGAACTGTACATACATACATAAATACATACATACATACATACATACATACATACATACATACAGTAAGAGCTTTGGTATCATACAACATCGGATGACCGTACGCTTGTCTACTTGCTCTCATTCTTTACCGCTCGACTATAAACATACAGAAACTTCTACACAATCACGGCTCATTTATCAAAGTCCATCCGTGTCGGTCTGTAGTCAGCACAATGAGAGTTTTATATTTTTTCCAATTGTACTCAATTATCTGTGACGTAGCACATTATGTGTACTACGTCATCGTTCTTCTAAGTGCGACGTCCGCTATGGAGGATCCATGTGAAAGGAAGCCAGAACAATCCAATGAATTTGACGGTGTTATAAAGGCCATCGAAAGTTTAACGTTGCAGAATAAACAGACTAATAGTCGGTTGGACACTGTTTTTGAGATTTTGTGCGAACGTGGCACAGATCGTGCAGGATTAACGCCTGAAAACACGGATTTACCATCAGGGAGGCGACCGCATTTCACTGTGCCGAACCGGATACTCAAGGTGAGTTCGCTGACATCCGAGACTATCTTGCTTCTATTAAGCTACCGGCTGATCTTAAAGTAGCTGACTCCCGTCAAGGAATTAAACGTTAGGACCAGCAACATGCTGCAGTAGTAGCCAAATGTGCGCGGAGACGACGTTAAAATTATTGATAAAATGTGACGATGCTGCCAATGTGTCGAACGTTACATTGAAACAGTTGTATGACATTCAGGTAGCTCAAATCCGATATTTACAAGAGGAACATTCGACTTTGGTCGTTCATGGGCAGTTTGACAGAGACACTTCTCGACTTTTTCGTGCACTCCAGAAAAATTCACCAGGATTTACCCCGGCTTCGCTGACCTCATTACAGTACGCTGCGTCGATCTCAGCTGCACGTGGGATCTCTCAACAGGGGAGAGGAAACCCCCGTCGTGGATTCCGTGGCGGGGGCCGTATAAAAAACAGTTATGGTGCATTTACACAACGAGATATTCCCAGCAGAAGATACCACGTGGATGATTTCACTGGACAGTCTGACAATAGTTAAACAAGGTGCTCACCAATACCGCTGACATTTATAGCATTTTGTGGTGGCTTTTATTATTTTTTTTTATATTTGTGTAATATGCCGACTGCATAATCGAAGTCATGGAGCACCTGGTTTAAAATTGGTGTCCCTGAGCACGTTTTGAGTTGGATCACAGAGGTAGAGGTGTATCTATACCTTTTATTAATTCGCCTTCTTCTTGCTTCTATGAAAACCACAAGTTATCAGACAGTCAAAAGAATTTTGTGAATTCGGAAATTGAAAAATTAGTGTCTGGAGGATGCATCTCAAAAGTTCCACAACGACCAAAATGTGTAGTACCTAACTCTTGTGTCCTGAAAAGAAATAAAAAATAGACTCATTGTTGACCTGTGCCATGTCAATGTTTTCTGTGAAACAAGAAAATTTAGATATGGAGATCTTCCTTGTTATCTGATATTGTAAAGCCCAATGACTTACTGGTTACATTAGACTTAAAGGATGGTTTCCACCATGTTCCACTGAACAAAAATACATCCCCGTTCTTTGGCTTCCAGTGGCGGGAGAACTATTACGTGTGGAATGTTTTGCCTTTTGGTTGCAAGTTGAGTCCATATTTTTTTTGTAAACGCTCAGACCTATAGTACAGTATTTCGGTCTAAAGGACTAAGTATTATTATATATAGGGATGATATTTTACTTGCGTCAGAGTGTGATCAGATTGAGGCAGATCTTGCACTTGTGCGCAATACCCTAGAATCTCTTCGCTGAAATATTAATTTAGAAAAATCAAACCTGGTACCTTCAACTAAACAGGAGTTTTTAGGATTCGTGGTCGACACTGTAGGTATTGAGGGAGTGCCGATCCTTAAGATACCAAAAAGAAAGTTTACAAACTCCGAAGAGATATATTGCGCGCTCTTTCCAAGCCCTGCATAAAGGCCAGGCGTTTGGCCCGCATTGCGGGACAGGGTATATCGATGTGCCGGGCTATTTTCCCCAGGAAAACTAAATATAGGCTATTAAGGCTATATATAGGCTATTAAACACGAAAAATTCGTGGGACAGTGAGCTTTCATGGACCACGCATTGTGTTAAAGACTTATTATGGTGGATAAGCGCCCTTCATTCTTGAAACGGACGTGTGATACTTCGATCAATGGACAAGTGGAGACCGATGCATCCCAGTCAGGTTGGGGAAGTGTATTTCAAGGAAAAGAGGCTTCGGGCATGTGGGATACCCGAACTTCTTACAAGTCGTCGAACTACAGAGAACTTCTCACTGTACTTTGTCAATAAAGCCTTTCAAGCGGGAAATTACGGGGAAAACTATCCAAATTTTATCAGACAACATTACAACCATAGCATACTTAAACCACCTAGGTGGTCCATGCAAGGAGCTGACAGAAGCAGCGGAAGCGATATGGGCAGAATGCCTCGAGAACAATGTGATGATATGTGCAAGACATCTACCGGGCTATCAGAAGGCAAGAGCAGATGCATTAAGCCGGCTGAGGGACCGTTACGAATGGAAGTTACACCCTCAAATATTCAATGTGTTGGACGAAATGTGGGGACCCCACACAATAGACCGTTTTGCCTCGTTTCTGACAAGCCACATTCCTTCCTATAACAGTAGGTTTTACGACCCGTTAACACGTGGAGTAGACGCTCTTGCACAGCTGGACTAGGCGAACAACAACAATTTCATCAATCCCCCCTTTCGTCTTATTCCGTACGTCTTGGCTCTTGTTCAAAGGCAAAAGGCCAGCCCAAACTTGGTTTGCAAAACTGCGCGAAATGAGTGTAGTTCCGCCATTTCGTCTACCACTTCCGCGAAACGTTTGCCTTGTCATCGGCAGCAAACCGGAGCCATTGAACAATTCCAAATGGCGTCCATACGCCTGGAGGATCTCTTGAAATTGAGGCTGCAAAATGCGCATTGGACTGAGAGAGCTGCCACTTAGATATCACTGTGTCTGGCGCCATCTACTTCAAAATTTTATAATGCTTATGTCAATGATTTCAAAAACTTCTGTGATTTTGTTTTTCCTCCTAAAGACAATATAGCCCTCTCATCATATCTATGTGAAATTGCTGACTCGAGTCAAAAATCTAGTTCAAAACTGAAGTGTGTGTGTGCCGCAATAAATGTGTTTTTATTTAGGCTTTAGGTATTAATAGTAGGCTGCATGATCCTGATATTTCTAGGCATGTAGATTCCTTGATTAAATCAAGCACTCAGCAACCGATGAAGCATTCAAATGTGATGCCAGTGGAAAGGTTTAACGAGCTTTTCACCTGGGGTGAGAATGATTGTTTAAGCATAAAGCGGTTGCGGCAAAAGGCTTGGTAACGATGCTTCGGCCTTCTAAGTGGCTCCAAAGTCTGTTCATTTTGACCCAGATACACTGGGTGTACAGAAGTGTATTTTTAGCACAGACCAGATAACATTTGAGTCTGACGGGTCGATGTCTATTGTATTCCATGGGATCAAAAACGACACAAGCAGGTCGGGTTTCAGGGTGATAGTACAACCGTCTAAGATACCCCTGCTGAACCCAGTCAAAACGTTAGCTGATTATTTAGACCGAACTGCTGCTTTGAGGATGGCTGGGGGTTCCCCTGTTTTCATTTCATTAAAGGCACCATACGATGGCCTGTCTGCTGCATCTATTGCTGGTATTCTTGACGACTCCATTGTCCGAGCTGGACTGTCGCGAGACCTGTTTTCCGCGAAGTCCGTCCGGCCATCGGGGGCAGACTTGCCGTCAGTAAGAAACATGATCCCAAAACAGTCATGAAAATGGGTAGGTGGAAGACTGATAGTGTCTTGTACGAACATTATTTACACAGTAGAACTTCTGGCTCCTTCACTGAAGACATTTTAAATACTTAAGATGTACGTACGCATAATTATTTCTGTACTTTTATTTATCACTATTAGGCATTGTAATTTGTTTAATAAATTCCATTATTATTATATTATCAGTCTCCCTGTTGCTGACGTAGGTTTCCCACAAACTGTAGTCAGCACAAGGAGAGTTTTATATTTTTTTCCATTTGTACTCAATTATCTGTGACGTAGCACATTATGTGTACTACGTCATCGTTCTTCTAAGTGCGAGTTTTTTAAATGTTCTCATGATAAGTAGTCATATCATCATGATATGGATGTTTGTATGCTGACAGGTCGTAATATAAGGAACAAGGCATTGTAATTTATTTAATTAATTTCATTATTATTATTATCAGTCTCCTTGTAGCTTACGTAGGCTCCCACAAACTGGACAATTCATTACCTATACAGCCCATTATAACCTGTGACAAGGTTGTTTTGGTTTCCCCGCTCTATATCCAGTCCCTTCATCCTGGATTTTTACCTTCGTCAGCGATGGATGAAGCATGAAAATCTCGAATTATTTAAACCTTTGGGACAGATGGAAACAATTTGTGTACGGTGGATCCAGTCAAATTCGTGTCCCTTTTTGATCGAGTGTGTTGTCTGTTTCCTCTAAAATTAAATATTTGTTCTCAGTTAATGGGTTACATTTGAACCATATTTATTTTCTAACTATTACATGCTTGGACTCAATGTGAAACTAAACAAAAAACAGATGTATATATCCCATAAGAAGCCTTGAATGAATATTAATGTCACCATAATGATATCGTAGTCATGTAAGTGTAAGGTACTCAAAACAATAACGTCACCAAAATGATGCCAAAGTAGACGTCAGGATCTGAATGAATGATTAACGTTCGCCGTGTGATGTACTCAAACAAATAACGTCACCACCAAGATGTAAAAGTAAACGTCAGAATCTACATGAATGATTAACGTTCGCCGTGTGATGTACTCAAATCAATAACGTCACCACCATGATGTCAAAGTAAACGTCAGGGTCTGTTTGAATGATTAACGTTCACCGTGGAATGCACTGAACAATAACGTCACCATAATTAATGATGCAAACTTAAACGTCAGGATCTGTATGAATGATTAACGTTCACCGTGTGATGTACTCAAAACAATAACGTCACCACAATGATGTAAAAGTAAACGTCAGGATCTATATCAATGATCAACTCGGTTTTGACAGTTTCCAGTATAAACGAGTGAGGGCCTACTAGAAACTTGGAAATATGTTAAGCCCGTATCTCTTTGGGAGGCGACTATATGCGAACGGCATTTACGAAGGGGTTTCTAAAATGTCTCGAAATGTCGCCGGGGTTCTCCATTTCCTCGCGTGAAACGCAGGGCCCGGAAAAACATTCGCGAGCCTCCAAATTTTCTATCGAAATGGTCACAGAGTCGTCGTGGCTGTCTCGAACCCGTCTCGAGCCTTTTTCAATTCAGTTTCCGCGAGTCAGAAAGTGCGAGGAATGTGGGACAAATTATAAGGGGTTGACGACCTATGACTCTAAATTGTGACTGATTGGAGACAAAAATGATAATCAGTCGCATGCGCACAAATTACGCAATAGGTATCAAGAAGTATAATTCAAATAAAAATGTTGCTAATTCGCGTATTTTGTTTCTCAAAAAAAGGTGGCCAACAATCGCAGCCCCGTGAATACGGGGTTAAGAGACAAAAAACCTTGGAGGTAACATAAGTCATGTGAAACCGGCAAGTGATCTGCTTTAAGGCCCACGATAGCTCAAGTTTGATGCCAATATCATTCAATATTTGCAATTCATTTCAAAGATAAATTGTGGGAGAATTTGGCTTGGGAAAGTATAAAGTATATTTTTTTTCTAATTTAAGGTGGATCGGATAAAATTACAATGCGGATAAGAATTTTAATTCTGGTGTTTAAGGTGTTGACTCTGAAAGTGCTTTCTAATTCAACCCAGGATGAGGATGAACAATTACGTCCCACGCAGGTTCACAGCAGACGTAACAGCTCCTCACAGGATGAGGATGAACAATTACGTCCCACGCAGGTTCACAGCAGACGTAACAGCTCCTCACTGGCTGAGGATGAACAATTACGTCCCACGCAGGTTCACAGCACACGTTACAGCTCCTCACAGGATGAGGATGAACAATTACGTCCCACCCAGGTCCACAGCAGACGTAAAAGCTCCTCACTGGCTGAGGATGAACAATTACGTCCCGCGCAGGTTCACAGCAGACGTAACAGCTCCTCACAGGACGAGGATGAACAATTACGTCCCACGCAGGTTCACAGCAGACGTAACAGCTCCTCACAGGATGAGGATGAGCAATTACGTCCCACGCAGGTACACTGCAGAAGTAACAGCTCCTCACAGGATGAGGATGAACAATTACGTCCCACGCAGGTTCACGGCAGACGTAACAGCCCCTCACAGGATGAGGATGAACAATTACGTCCCACGCAGGTTCACAGCAGACGTGACAGCTCCTCACAGGATGAGGATGAACAATTACGTCCCACGCAGGTTTACAGCAGACGTAACAGCTCTTCACAGGATGAGGATGAACAATTACGTCCCACCCAGGTTCACAATTACGTTCTACGCAGATTCACAGCAGACGTAACAGCTCCTCACAGGATGAGGATGAACAATTACGTCCCACGCAGGTTCACAGCAGACGTACATCTTCTCACGGGATGAGGATGAACAATAACGTCCCACGCAGGTTCACAGCAGAAGTAACAGCTCCTCACTGGATGAGGATGAACAATTACGTCGCACGCATATACACTGCAGAAGTAACAGCTCCTCACAGGATGAGGATTAACAATTACGTCCCACACAGGTTCACAGCAGACGTGACAGCTCCTCACAGGATGAGGATGAACAATAACGTCCCACGCAGGTTCACAATTACGTCGCACGCAGGTTCACAACAGACATAACAGCTCCTCACATGATGAGGATGAACAATTACGTCCCACACAGGTTCACAGCAGACGTAACAGCTCCTCCCGGGATGAGGATGAACAATTACGTCCCACGCAGGTTCACAATTACGTCGCAGGCAGGTTCACAGCAGACGTAACAGCTCCTCTCAGGATGAGGATGATCAATTTCGTGACATGCAGGTTCACAGCAGACGTAACAGCTCCTCACTGGCTGAGGGTGATCAATTTCGTGACATGCAGGTTCACAGCAGACGTAACAGCTCCTCACAGGATGAGGATGAACAATTACGTCCCACGCAGGTTCACAGCAGACGTGACAGCTCCTCACAGGATGAGGATGAACAATTACGTCGCACGCAGGTACACTGCAGAAGTAACAGCTCCTTACAGGATGAGGATGAACAATTACGTCCCACGCAGGTTCACAGCAGACGTAATAGCTCCTCACAGGATGAGGATAAACAATTACGTCCCACGCAGGTTCACGGCAGACGTAAAAGCTCCTCACTAGCTGAGGATGAACAATTACATCCCACGCAGGCTCACAGCAGACTTGACAGCTCCTTACAGGATGAGGATGAACAATTACGTCCCACGCAGGTTCACAGCAGACGTACCAGCTCCTCACAGGATGAGGATGAACAATTACGTCCCACGCAGGTTCACAATTACGTCCCACGCAGGTTCACAGCAGACGTAACAGCTTCTCACAGGATGAGGATGAACAATTACTTCCCACGCAGGTTCACAGCAGACGTTACAGCTCCTCACAGGATGAGGATGAACAATTACGTCCCACGCAGACGTAACAGTTCCTCGCGGGATGAGGATGAACAATTACGTCCCACGCAGGTTCACAGCAGACGTAACAGTTCCTCACTGGTTGAAGATGAATAATTACGTCCCACGCATGTTAACAGCATACGTAACAGCTCTTCATTGGCTGAGGATGAACAATTACGTCCCACGCAGGTTCACAGCAGATGTAACAGCTCCTCACAGGATGAGGATGAACAATTACGTCCCACGCAGGTTCACAGCAGACGTAACAGCTCCTCACAGGATGAGGATGAACAATAACGTCCCACGCAGGTTCACAGCAGACGTTACAGCTCCTCACAGGATGAGGATGATCAATTTCATGACATGCAAGTTCACAGCAGACGTAACAGCTCCTCACAGGATGAGGATGATCAATTTCATGACATGCAGGTTCACAGCAGACGTAACAGCTCCTCACAGGATGAGGATGATCAATTTCGTTACATGCAGGTTCACAGCAGACGTAACAGCTCCTCACAGGATGAGGATGATCAATTTCGTGACATGCAGGTTCACAGCAGACGTAACAGCTCCTCCCAGGATGAGGATGATCAATGTCATGACATGCAGGTTCACAGCAGACGTAACAGCTCCTCACAGGATGAGGATGAACAATTACGTCGCACGCAGGTTCACAGCAGACGTAACAGCTCCTCACTGGCTGAGGATGAACAATTACGTCCCACGCAGGTTCACAGCACACGTTACAGCTCCTCACAGGATGAGGATGAACAATTACGTCCCACCCAGGTCCACAGCAGACGTAAAAGCTCCTCACTGGCTGAGGATGAACAATTACGTCCCGCGCAGGTTCACAGCAGACGTAACAGCTCCTCACAGGATGAGGATGAACAATTACGTCCCACGCAGGTTCACAGCAGACGTAACAGCTCCTCACAGGATGAGGATGAGCAATTACGTCCCACGCAGGTACACTGCAGAAGTAACAGCTCCTCACAGGATGAGGATGAACAATTACGTCCCACGCAGGTTCACGGCAGACGTAACAGCCCCTCACAGGATGAGGATGAACAATTACGTCCCACGCAGGTTCACAGCAGACGTGACAGCTCCTCACAGGATGAGGATGAACAATTACGTCCCACGCAGGTTTACAGCAGACGTAACAGCTCTTCACAGGATGAGGATGAACAATTACGTCCCACCCAGGTTCACAATTACGTCCTACGCAGATTCACAGCAGACGTAACAGCTCCTCACAGGATGAGGATGAACAATTACGTCCCACGCAGGTTCACAGCAGACGTACATCTTCTCACGGGATGAGGATGAACAATTACGTCGCACGCAGGTTCACAGCAGAAGTAACAGCTCCTCACTGGATGAGGATGAACAATTACGTCGCACGCATATACACTGCAGAAGTAACAGCTCCTCACAGGATGAGGATTAACAATTACGTCCCACACAGGTTCACAGCAGACGTGACAGCTCCTCACAGGATGAGGATGAACAATAACGTCCCACGCAGGTTCACAATTACGTCGCACGCAGGTTCACAACAGACATAACAGCTCCTCACATGATGAGGATGAACAATTACGTCCCACACAGGTTCACAGCAGACGTAACAGCTCCTCCCGGGATGAGGATGAACAATTACGTCCCACGCAGGTTCACAATTACGTCGCACGCAGGTTCACAGCAGACGTAACAGCTCCTCTCAGGATGAGGATGATCAATTTCGTGACATGCAGGTTCACAGCAGACGTAACAGCTCCTCACTGGCTGAGGGTGATCAATTTCGTGACATGCAGGTTCACAGCAGACGTAACAGCTCCTCACAGGATGAGGATGAACAATTACGTCCCACGCAGGTTCACAGCAGACGTGACAGCTCCTCACAGGATGAGGATGAACAATTACGTCGCACGCAGGTACACTGCAGAAGTAACAGCTCCTTACAGGATGAGGATGAACAATTACGTCCCACGCAGGTTCACAGCAGACGTAATAGCTCCTCACAGGATGAGGATAAACAATTACGTCCCACGCAGGTTCACGGCAGACGTAAAAGCACCTCACTAGCTGAGGATGAACAATTACATCCCACGCAGGCTCACAGCAGACTTGACAGCTCCTTACAGGATGAGGATGAACAATTACGTCCCACGCAGGTTCACAGCAGACGTACCAGCTCCTCACAGGATGAGGATGAACAATTACGTCCCACGCAGGTTCACAATTACGTCCCACGCAGGTTCACAGCAGACGTAACAGCTTCTCACAGGATGAGTATGAACAATTACTTCCCACGCAGGTTCACAGCAGACGTTACAGCTCCTCACAGGATGAGGATGAACAATTACGTCCCACGCAGACGTAACAGTTCCTCGCGGGATGAGGATGAACAATTACGTCCCACGCAGGTTCACAGCAGACGTAACAGTTCCTCACTGGTTGAAGATGAATAATTACGTCCCACGCATGTTAACAGCATACGTAACAGCTCTTCATTGGCTGAGGATGAACAATTACGTCCCACGCAGGTTCACAGCAGATGTAACAGCTCCTCACAGGATGAGGATGAACAATTACGTCCCACGCAGGTTCACAGCAGACGTAACAGCTCCTCACAGGATGAGGATGAACAATAACGTCCCACGCAGGTTCACAGCAGACGTTACAGCTCCTCACAGGATGAGGATGATCAATTTCATGACATGCAAGTTCACAGCAGATGTAACAGCTCCTCACAGGATGAGGATGATCAATTTCATGACATGCAGGTTCACAGCAGACGTAACAGCTCCTCACAGGATGAGGATGATCAATTTCGTTACATGCAGGTTCACAGCAGACGTAACAGCTCCTCACAGGATGAGGATGATCAATTTCGTGACATGCAGGTTCACAGCAGACGTAACAGCTCCTCCCAGGATGAGGATGATCAATGTCATGACATGCAGGTTCACAGCAGACGTAACAGCTCCTCACAGGATGAGGATGATCAATTTCGTGACATGCAGGTTCACAGCAGACGTAACAGCTCCTCCCAGGATGAGGATGATCAATGTCATGACATGCAGGTTCACAGCAGACGTATAAAAAAAGGCAGAAAACGTGGATATCACTGCGAACAGGCTGCTTGTTTTGTTCATATAAACGTGTTTATAATATGTTGGGGCCCGCCAAAAATCGAAACAAGGGCATCTGGCAGCAAGTCAGGTAAGCCAGAGCTTTACAAATGGTGTTTTGCAACCAGTGACCTTTCTACTTCTGCATGTATGCAACCTACCACCTTTGGTTACATGTTTTTCCCTTTGTCAACATTATTGTGTTTACAAACACATTGTTGATAAACAAGTTTGCACGAAGGCCTTTTAAGAACTTTTCTCAATTAAAATTACCTTTAGATCAATTATATATACACAGAGGAAACCAGAAATCACATAAATTCTTTTCAAAAGGTAGGTGAATAGGCACCTTTCACTTTGTTAATTGCTGAACTGGACTTTTATTGGAACTACCAGGAACATTTTGTGATAACCGAATCGCACGGGCTTCTCGTTTATGCTTTAGTTTAGTATTTATTTGTATTACAGGATATTCGAGATACTTTTAGGTTTCATTATGTGTTAATCTTATAGTATTATGTGTTATTGTGCATTATGTATGTAATACCATGTTTCCGGTGAATTAAGCATTTGTTAGCAACAGATATCAATATCCTTTTAACATTTCAAGAGTCAAAACAAGATGAAAGGTCAATTATTAATCATTTGAGTAATAAGGCCCCCGGGGTAGACTTCGAAGTATGTATTAATAACTGCAGATGAAAGTATATACAGTAGTGAAACTGATGTAAGAATGACTGGTATTTTCTTGTTTTTATTTTTATTATTTTCATACAATAATTTTCTCAGCAGCTATTTAGAATCTCTATTCTCTTCTTGACACAACCAAGTCATATTGTTTATTCTCTTCTTGTCACGACCCAAGTAATAATATTGTATATTCTCTTCTTGTCACGACCCAAGTCAGAATATTGTATATTCTCTTCTTGTCACGACCCAAGTCATAATATTGTATATTCTCTCCTTGTCACGACCCAAGTCATAATATTGTATATTCACTTCTTGTCACGACCCAAGTCATAATATTGTATATTCTCTTCTTGTCACGACCCAAGTCATAATATTTTATATTCTCTTCTTTTCACGACCCAAGTCAAAATATTGTATATTCTCTTCTTGTCAGGACCCAAGTAATAATATTGTATATTCTTTTCTTGTCACGACACAAGTCATAATATTGTATATTCTCTTCTTGTCACGACCAAGTCATATTGTATATTGTCTTCTTGTCACGACCAAGTCATAGTGTTTATGCTCTTCTTGTCACGACCAAGTCAAATCGTATATTCTCTTCTTGTCACGCACAAGTCATATTGTATATTCTCTTCTTGACACGACCAAGTCTTTTATATAATCTGCTTCTTTACATCTACTGCTGAGGTGCCTTGAGGCCTGACATGCCCTTGACCTTGCAGGATAATTCAAGTTTATTTTCATATACGACAAGATACCCTTATTTCTGAATTTTGAGAGATTTCCCTCTTTAAGTCAACCGAGAAAAGCCCGTCAGGCATTGTATGACAGCTTACTGCTGGCGGGAGGACTTCGTCGTTGTAATCTATAAAATGTCCACGAGTAATCTTGATTCTGTGCTCGGGTTCATGATCAAAGGCAGGGAGGCGTCATTTATAAAACACCAAGCGGCCTCTCCCTCACTGTCAGAAAACGGCCTGACATCAGCTTCACTATATCCATATCAATATCAATGCATTCCCACAAACGGAGTTTTTCTTAAACTGTGTTATCGATATAAGCTGTGCACAGAATTTTCAGCATTAATATGCTTGTATTTTAAAATGTACACGTTGTACATAATTTTACACTCAAAAAATTCCTTTTTTTTCTTATAATTACAATGTGATTTATTTATAGCACTGCATTATTCGTCTAATTAATACGTAATTATTCAAGATCTCTCGTAACACTGCTTTAGATGCCTTATTATTTAGTATTCACTTAATATCGGAGAGAACAGTAACTCAAGTGTTTAAAACACCAAGAGAAAGTAACCTGTAAAACTGCAGTGATCATTTTAAAGCCAGCGTGAGTAACATTTTATTTATGTATATAATGTGTATACGTCAGGGACCGTGTTAGTCAGAGTGAAGCGTTTTACCATGAAATGACGATTTTGTTTATTGCTACGTAAATCATTTTTTACCCTGTTTATTCAGGAACAGTGATACTTTATCAGCATTATTCCAGAGTAGATCCACAGCAAGAGATAAGCCTCTTAAACCCTCACTACAGCGAGACTCATTTTATTCTTGAGGAGCTCTAGATGAAAATTATGAGATAATGGTGTATATATAAACCATATATTTCACGGTGCACGGCGCAGTGTCGAGGCCATTTATTGTGCATGTGCCCTAGCTAGATCTAGCTTCAACGGAAGAGCTTTATTGTTCCTTAACTTGCTAAAATTAGCTTACATCCATTGTCGTAATATATTTGCTATTATTTAAAAAAAAAGGTCTGTAATTTACTGCTACAGCAATAACTGAATCGAAAAAAAAAGAATAGAATCAAAATATACATATATACCCATTCCTTGTTTTACGTAATAACACACGCGTAGCTCATTTTATGTTTAATGTTAAGCAAATACATGAAATTGCATTTAAATGCAACTATTATCTTGTATATGCACTTTGGGACCTATTTTGCATCATCATTTGTATTTCATGAATACCTCATCATAAGTGGTTGGAGTGTGAAGAGGGCTACTGTAGACGCATGGATAGTTATACTACAATTATAAAAAACGGATATTTCTGTGTCTGTTGATATTACTGTTGTGCATACCGTAGAAACAGCAGAAACTAACAGAATAAATTTCTAGCGCTATTCTTTTTATTTTAAAATGTACCGAAGGCATTTAAGGATTTGTCATACGATCTGCTCTGATGTTTAACTTAATTAATTCATTAGCGGTGAATTAAGATGTTTCCCATGGTAACCGTCCCTTTGACTGTGATACTAGAATCACTAACTACATTAGGGGAAGTCCTGGGGAGAGGGGTTGGTTCTTTTTTCATTGTGTCAGTGTCTCATATATGGGCAGGTTATTTACTGTAATACACATCAACAGGTTGATCACTTGTTGACCTTGGTATTCCTGAAATCTTTCTTCGCCGACATTTGGCGGTCTGGCGGTTAAATTAATGTTTATAAAATGCCGTCCGTTCGCCTCAGGTGTAGTGATGGGAATGGCAGTTGACAAAATGGATGTCAAGCATAAGTCATTTTCTACAGCATCAGCAAGACTCTAAAACTGATACGTTGACCTTCAAGTCAAGCCACGGTATCTACAAAACATTGACAAAAATACTGAAAACCCAATGGATTGAATATTCCCCTTCCTCAAAGTCTATGAACACAATATATTTTTTAGAAATTTATAAATGGGCTGTATAGCAAGACAAGTATAAGAACTCAGACCAAGTAGAGTCTGATGAAATATAGAATGGATCAGAGTCGCATTTTATACGTATCAATATACACTGAATGCTACTGGTGACGAATATATATATATATATATATATATATATATATATATATATATATATATATATATATATATATATATATTCAGGCAAATTGCCTGAGCATTAAAAATTGCCTGATTGCACTTAGGCAAATTATAAGATTACTGACATTTTCAGGAATTTTACAAATTGACAGAAATATTAGTCAGTTTATTTGACACATTGACTGAATCGATATGAAATAGTGTTTTTTAGTATCTCTTGTGAAACAGACAATGTCATATAGTATTACCTGCTACTTTTGTACCTTGACCACAGACGAACAGACAGACATACTGACAGACCTCATAATGGGGAATGCATAGGCGAATAAAATGAGCTACAAAGTGTGTAGATAGGACAATATTTGACAAAGTTATGAGCAAAATAATATTTTTAGGTATTCCGATAACCTTCAGGGGCGTAGCCAAGTGGATCTAGAGGGGGGGCCTTCGGCCCGCGGCCGCCCGTTGAGCTGAAGTATCTCTCATTTTATCTAATTTCCCAATTTTCGTGATTAATTTGTATGCCCCCGCCACAAAGTGGCCGGGGCATATAGTTTTACCCATGGCATGTCCGTCATTCCGTCCATCCGTCATTCCGAAATCAATCATGTTGCTTGATAATGACCCGTTACCGATCGAGTTTGCATTTTCCCCTTGTTGACCTACTTTTGACCATATGACACCTCCTGAACTTTAAAGATTTTACAAATTTTAACAAATGTTTCTAATTTGCCACAAGCGGGGGCATTCGTGTCGTTCCGACACATCTAGTTGTTTTTTTTTTCATATTTCTTTTTTATTAATTGACAATTAGATTTTATTTAAGTTTTCTACAGTTTATTAATTTCAAATTTATTATTTGAGTATATAAGGATATTTATGAACAGCTGCAGAACACTAGGCCCTGGTTGGGGTTGACCGTGAAAAATCTCAGGGCTCCTCTAGGGATACCGGCATAAGACTTCAGCATATCAGTTATTTCTCTCTTAGTTAGGCCTACATTTAAAAGATAATGTTTTGCAAGTTACGAACGTAAATGCGCCTTTGCGACATTGACTTTTTTTAAACGATTGAAATTTTATATCCTAATTTTGAGGTAATATAACTATTAAATATTGAACCTCTCTACAGTTTGACTACATAACACAAAGACATAAGGGAACTGTTTTTTTTTTAGGAACAGGAAATCCCAATTTTTAGGTAAATTTCCTCAAAATGTCCTCTTTACATTGCATATTAAAAAATTTCTCAATATTAGAGGGGGATACCCTCTCCCATACCCTTCCAATGTAACTGTAACTAACCTTAATGGAACCATGGTTCATATTTGAAAATAAAGAAAAAATATATTTTCATACACTAAAATATATAACGTATAGTAGTAATAATAATAATAATAATAATAATAATAATAATAATAATATATATATATATATATATATATATATATACGTATATATGGCACTTTTCATAGTACCCATACGTGCATAATAGCCCCCCCCCCCCCCGTTTTCGAATTTCTGGATCCGCCACTGATCATGGCCCCCGGCCCTCCCGGCCCCTGAACCTTGACCTTTGACCTTTCTCCATTAAAAAAGAGAGGCTTATAGGAGTTTTTTTTTGTCCATCAACTGTATAATTTTGAGAGCGATTGCTCGAGAATCGTGGCCTTTATAGCGAAAAAAAGTGAAATCTCGTTATATTTCGTTATATTTTCGAGAAACAGTACAAGATTTTGCGAGATTTGGTTAAAAGTCAAGTTAAACTGACACAATGCTGCCTGAAGCAAAAATCTAGACCTCTCTAACTTTAAAAGTGACAAAGTTAGGAAAATGAGACCCCCATATGTTTTGGAATAACATGAAGTTCGCCCAAAATGCGTAAACATGGTACCAGCAGATTCAATCAGAAGGAAGGCCATGGAATGTAGAATAAAATGATCCACAGTTTATGCGGTTACGTTAATTTTTTACGAAGATATTAAAGAAAAAAAAACAAAGTTGTGTATTTTTTATGACCATGACCTTGACTTTGACCTATTTACTCTTAAAGACATCAGATTTTCAGAACTTCAGGTTTTCTATCAACAGTATAACATTCAGAGGGACTGCTAAGAAAATCTAACCGATCGAATGCCATATGTCAGCGAAAGAACAAGCGGGGAGGCGAATTTGACGACGACTGAAAAACAGACAGACATCATGACACATCACAATAATCGACTTTGTTTGTTAATTTTAATGAGTTTGCCATCTACATTGTTCGAGTAATGTTCGGTAGACAATAATATGATATTTGAAATACGAAACGGGGGAACATTCCCTAGCTTTTTCACCCAAGCTAGACCTACTTTTTTACCTTCTCCATCGCCATATTGTAAAAAAATAATGTAATTATGTCACAAATACAGGTTTTAATTCAAATCTGTAAATTATGAGTAATTTACAAAAATATGTGACAGTTTCGTCAAATATTAACGAAGTGTTACCTTTCAGAAATAAATAAACTTAAAACGTGGCATGATTTACTCGTGTCAATGGCATTGTGAAACCCAAGTATCAAAGCACACATTAATAGATAATCGTAGTGATTTCGAGAATTCAAAACCGGACCTGAAGTTTATTGTAAAATAATCAGTGGCGGATCAAGGGATTGGGAGGTGTGGGATGGGTTGGTTCGCAGCCCTTAGTATTCTTTATCAAACATTTTATGGTGTTGGACCCTGAATTGAGAATATACCCTGTTATCTAATATCAAAATGGTTCACACAGCTGAAATTTTGAAAGACATTAGTAACATTTTTAGCGCACTGAGCAAGGGGGACAAACAGCCCGCCCACAACCACTCTGCAAAAGGTCATAGCGCACCGGAGAGTGTATAATATTCGCTTTTCATTTGATTACATTATTATTTATGCAAGAACCCAAAGTTAGACAAATGGACGCTTTTGATTATATTAAACTTTAAACTGAGCAATAATTTCATGATAAATACATATTTATATCTTGTTAGAGTAAGATATTGGAAATCGATTGAATGTCATTTAAATCTTAGCTATGTTATAACAATATTATTTCAATCTTTTTACATTTCAGTCGATGTGTAAAATAAACTGAGTGATTTTTCTGTCAATTTGTAAAATGTCTAAAAAATTCACTCTTTTTATAATTGCCTGAGTGATTTTACAAACTTGCACATTGACAAACATATATATATATATATATATATATATATATATATATATATATATATCAGTGGTCAGATTTACAATTTATATAAACAGAAAACTTATTTCCTCTTATAAACAGTGGCAAGTTTTTTTAATGTATATAAACAGGGGAAACATATGAATAGTGGTGAAATTTACAATTTATATAAACAGAGAAAATTATTTTCCTTTCTGAATAGTGGTCAGATTTACAATTTATATGAATAGAGAAAAACTATTTTCCTTTATGAATAGTGGTCAGATTTACAATTTATATGAACAGAAAAAAACTATTTTCCTTTCTGAATAGTGGTCAGATTTACAATTAATATGAACAGAGAAAAACTATTTTCCTTCATGAAGAGTGGTCAGATTTACATTTTATATGAACACAGAAATGCTATTTTCCTTTATGAATAGTGGTCAGATTTACAATTTATATGAACAGAGAAAAACTATTTTCCTTTATGAATAGTGGTCAGATTTACATTTTATATGATCAGAGAAAAACTATTTTCCTTAATGTATACTGGTCAGATTTACAATTTATATAAACAGAAAACCTATTTTTCTTTATTTATAGTGGTCAGATTTACAATTTATATAAACAGAAAACTTATTTCCCTTTATGTAAAGTGGTTAGATTTACAATTCATATAAACAGGAAACTAATTGTTTATTAAGTTGTAAAAAATCCGCTTTTCTTGAAATTGTGCAAAAGCTGATTCCGTGTCGACATATTCCTTAATTTCGTGATATCTGAGGAATGGTGCGGAGAATCGATCTGAAAAATAAGAGACGATATACATAATTAAAAAATATATATAAATATACACACGTACACGTTTGTAGTGGTGCAATCAGCAGGTATTATATTCGTTGTGTTTGGAGAGTTTGCAGACCGTGTGATAGTATTGGTTCTCTAGTTTTTCATTACACGGCTTGTGCATTACACGGGGATTGTGTTTTTTTAATGTTAAAGTTGGGAACCTTAAAATGTTTAGCAAGGTTCCGAAATATTATTATCAAGTTAAATGTTAAATCATATGAACCATACAGTTAATACATTAAATAATATAAACATTATAAGTTGTATATGCTTGTACTTTTTTACAACATATCTACACACAGACCTTGTAATCTTATCTTACTAACCCTATCATATTTATTACCATTTTTTAAATTATTCATCGCATCATTTATTCTTTGTGATAAATGATTCCGCGTGCACCTTTGCTAGCCATGCAGATGTACCTGGTGTTTGCAAAGTAAAAGAAAGGATGAGTATCTTAATTAATTACAGTCCACACACTTGTTAATATTTAGTCAATATAAAGCCAGGCGAACTAGAGAACACCTTCACTGAATGTGTAATTAAGCGTGACCAAACACTGAGAGACTCTGTTATGTCCCTCATGCCCATATGTTTTGTAAACCCCAATACAGAGGTCTTCAAACAAAATCAAAATATATCAAAGTTAACGTATGTCTGTGTGAATTCGATTTAAACGATATGTCAATATACTGAATAAGTAATCTTAGTATTTAAAATATATTTGTATCCTCCTTATAATACTTACAAAACAATCTTGGATATTTTGCTTTGTGACAGCCAATTTCATATACATTTTTAAAACTATCTGTAATTAAGAAATAACAATAGATAACTAACCATATTATAATCATGAGCCCTTTTCAAATGATAAAATCCTTTTTCCTTTGCACTCTTTGCTGGCAAGGAAGATGCGCCTGCATGGTTTCTGCAAAGAGAACGAATGATGGATGTGTTATTCTCCTCTAGTATATACACTTAGTTATAATTCGCCAATAACACCAAGTTAATAAGAGAACCCCTTCAGTAAATGTGTAATTTAGCCCGGCCATACATTGAGAGACTCCGTTTTGTCCATCGGGCCATGTGTTGAAATCCCCAGTTAAATGGTTTTC
This sequence comes from Sipunculus nudus, assembly GCA_026874595.1. Taxonomy (NCBI): domain Eukaryota; kingdom Metazoa; phylum Annelida; class Sipuncula; order Golfingiida; family Sipunculidae; genus Sipunculus; species Sipunculus nudus. The sequence goes on from CM049316.1 coordinate 47,282,468, forward strand.
AAATCAACTGTGCAATCTGTCTTACTTACTGGCTAGGCTCAAAATAGGATTGGTAATTAGAATTGTTTTTACGCCCTGTGTATGATAAATGAATTCTCGGTCAATTTCAAGAAACGACTAAGGTAGTAAGGACAGAGTAAAATGATGTTTAACATTATACAAGAAGTCGTGAATGTATTCCATGCAGGGTTATTTTTAATGTAAAAAAGCCTTTTTTTATAAACAAGTGTATAGCTGTAAATAACTGCAAAAAACTGTTATTATTGTAAAAGAATCTGTGAATAAACTTCAGTTCAAACTTTCATGTGTTACTTAAACCTCCCACATATTAAGTAGGATTATAGGATATGGTGTATCATGTCATATACGTCAGAACATTATTTCTTACAAAGTGAGTGACATATACACATACAGTCCAAACATTCATCGTGTAAGTGAATATTTTATTGATTCTAAGTAGTCCATATCAGCGCTCCCTCACAGAGCCCTATAGTAAGCCACAAGCTTGAAAGCTCTCTTTGCTCCCAGTCTGTTTTTAACTGTTGTGTGGATATATCCGAAATTTGGAAATATCCTCTCAATTGAAGCTCATGAGGCAGGTGCTGCCAGTAAGTCCACTGCTGAATTGTCCACATCATAAGCTTCAAAGATTGTCATCATATCACTGGAGACAACCTGTGACGTTGGCAGGAATCCCTGTTTACACCGGTCACTGGGCTCCTGGTGATGCAAATTGATAGTGGTTGACAATCAGGGGCATAAGTTACCCTGCCTCTGTACTTGAATAAACAAACACTAGCAATTACCCGTGCTTCGCACGTGCTACGCAGTAAGTACGGTGGTATCAGGGGAGAGGCGGAAAATCACAAATCCCGTTACGCTATTAATATATAGACTAACAAAAATTACCCGTGCTACGCACGGTTTGGGGCGAGCACGGCAATCCGTACGGTGGTGCCAGAGGAGATTTTGAAAATCAAACAAATCGCGTAACGCTTTTAATATATGGTTCCATTATATGTATGGTGTTATGCATAAAAATCCTTCGGAACTTGTTTCGGAAAAGCATACAGTAGCACACAGTCATCCAAAGCCACTGCCTAACATGCGGTCGGGGTCTTTGACGAATAATCACCTACACATATACCATTGGACATGACAAACTGATCAACAATAACACATATACGTATATCCAAAAGAAACCGTCCATGGAAAAGACCTTAGAAGAAAATGCTCTAATACCAGTTTTATTTGTGAAAATAGTAACAATGATGGCCATGACTTATACGCAATAAGCATACATACTGAATAAAGAAATAAATATTCTTTAAAAACAAAGAGTATTACATAAATGTTTTTGAAATGAGATGGCACATGCATGTAAAAGAGACAAATACCAGTACAAACGTATTACAAACGTAAAACACTCATAACCTCCTGGGCCTGCTAACCATTAACCATTCCTTCTTTTTTTCTCTCATGGTATCATGTAATGGTTTTGCTATTTCTTTCCATTTTGGCTCAAGACATTTTCTAAATGTTCTATCTGGAACTGTAAACCCCCCAGCCCTTTGCTAGACCTCAGTGATTTTTTAAAGTATAAATCAATATCCCAACCAGTATGATTATTCATAGTCGGTTTTGATAACCTATCCGGTTCCTCTCCAACTACATTGGTACAACCTTCACGTATTTCTTTACTCGGTTTTTTTTCCAAGTGAAGAGTAGGCTGAGAAATAGTAACATACTTTGTATGAAATTTCACTGGTAATCTGAATAAAGCTGCTATAGGTAAGTGATCAGAGGTTTTCAGTTCGTGCTCTTCATAAAGACATGATGCTGAAAAAAAAAAGATTCCAAAGTTTTTTTCATTTAATATATTATCTATCAAAGATCTGCTGTAGTAAGATTTCGTTATATAAGTGAACTTTGGATCAGAGCATGATACATGTAGCTGGTATCATATCTACCTCATTTTATAAAATCTTTTATCCCACTTTCTCTGCCAGTACAACCGGCAAACTAGAATTCAAGTCACCCATAATGATTACATGACCTATGGCCGAGTATCCATCGTATAGTTCATGTAAGATTTCTACCTTTCTGTATACTCTTTCAGACTATATTTTGAGCACCGCAAGTAAACCTGATTAATAGACAATGAGAGATTGTTTGCATTTGTCACCTGAATGCCGATTACAAAATCCAAAGTATCATTTTTACGGTAACCAGTTGTTCGTACAGAGCCGCCAGTAATAGGTTTCCAATAAATCAGACCAACTCCCCCTTCCCCCGTCTGTACGGATCCAGTGGAATTAAATTACTATCTGCTACCCCCATGGCGTCAAAGTCATGGTGAATAGATTCTAAGAAAATTAGACTTGAAATAACCAGTTCCCTTCCAAACCTACAATGCAACATCTGGATCATCAAGGAGATTAGATATGTATAAACCATTTGCTATTGCCCCTCTACAATCGTATGATACTAACTTTAAGTCCGCCAGATCAACCATAAAATATCGATCCATTTTTTTCATATTTTATACTACAGAATTATATCTTTTTTCCCGCTTTCAACTTATCTTCAGTACTCAAATTACCTATTCCAGACGCCATCGCCTTATGTAAACGCCTCTAGGCCAAAATCTCTCTCGCTCTACTGTCGGGCCATCTGAACGGTACACCCGTAATTTAGCACATTTTACCCTGATATAATTCCATTAAACATCTTCACATCAATTGCTTCCACCCCTAACATGCAAGTATTTACTTATAACTTTATTAGTAACAGAATCCTCTATTTTGATAAAAAATAAAGGTCCATCACATTTTGACGGGATTGTCCATTATCTCTGCGCACGGTGAAACGTCGACGGCGGTCGTATCTACGATTCTTCCGTTCTCCCTGCCAGCGGTTGATGCCCCTGGTCAACCAGAGACAAGCGTGACACTCTTCGTTTTCATTGGCAAAGACGGTTCACAGTCAACAACTTCATCATTTTCCTTCGCTTCCAAAGAACTACCAGACGCATACCACACATTTGTCCGGCCATCCATCACCGCTTTACCGTTTATCCGACAAAGCCCCAAAATCACTATCAGTGCTACTCACTCCTGAGAAATTTTATAGAAGCCATCGTGGACTCTGTTTTATCAACCCATTCTTGTATATATGGTTCCATTGATCTTAACGAATTTGTTTTGCATCATTCGTGATACGCAGACTATCGTCTATATATTCTCTTTTCTCAGTTCTTCATACTTCCGCACAAACTCATATAACACTCGACTCTGTTTACTGTTTCGGCCTTTAAACTGATAATAGAACTATTCATAGTATTCAAAGTATGGTTCATATTCTCAACAGTTCCATACAATTTATCATATTTCTTGTCTTTATTATTTATTACTTGTCTCAGTTCAGTCACAGTTTAACTGAAAAGTTCTTTAAGTTTTTCATTCTCTGAACGCATTTCATCAAAATTACAGCGTTAACGGCTAAAGTATATCAGCAACGGAAATGTCAGTTAAGCCCCTTTCACACATTCGCGGATAACATCACGGATCATCCCGGATCATCGTACCGGGGTCATTCGTGTTGACTCCGTCATCACCGTGTAAACTCCGGGCATCACCGTGTTAACACCGAATTGCATCCATAGTGATCCTTGGCGCACCTGCATGTTCAGAGAAAAAAATTAAACCTGCACAATTTTTCGTCCCAGTGTACACGGATGAAACATCATCCGTATCAATCCTTGTAGGCACCGTGCACCTCCGTGTAGCCACCGTATACATCCGGGAGTCTCCGTGTAGCCACCGGGAGCTCCGTATTGAGACCGGCACTTTCCGGGTGCCAGTTGAAGTTTTTTCTCCGATCATGCTGGTGCACCAAGGATCACTACGGATGCAACACGGTGTTAACACAGTGATGCTTGGTGTTTACACGGCGATGCCGTAGATAACACGGATGATTCCGGAACGATGCTCCGGGATTATCCGTGTTGCTATCCGTGAGTATGTGAAAGTCCCATTAACGAAATCGCGCTGCTGTCCCGGGAACACCACGGATTAAGATCCGGGGTGATCCCTGTTGCTTTCCGTGAATGTGTGAAAGGGGTCTAGCACATCTCCATTTGAATTACTATCAGGTTGTGGCACCGATCGCTCAGGCTGATCATTTTAGGGGCAGATATACGAACTATATACAGAGGAAAATTCATCTGCAGGCGCGTCTGACAGGAACAAACACAAAGTGTGAAGTCTTTGGCAAGCTAATGACACAAACTATCGCTAAACGGAGACTTTGGGTTTGAAGTTTTATAAGAGACCTACCTGGAACATTTTGTTTATCTTTGGTCAGTTCAAATAGCTTGTTCCTCACTTCCTGTAATTTTTTTAGGATCATTGTGAACAATGTTCACTGATTTATGAATCACATCCTCTCTTGGATTAATATTCACATCAATCGATAAATCATTCACAATTTGATTTTAAAGCGCTAGGGGGTTCTTCTCTTTCTAGCTGAATTTCTGATGTTCTCTCTCTAGCTGAATTTCTGATGGGTAGGTGAGGGGCATGAAGCAGGTACATCTTCAAGCAATAGACTGAAATAACCTGAACAATACTGGAGTCCGCCATTCAGTCGATGGCCCACACAAACTTACAAGTCAGGATCAAACGGTAACCGAAACCGCAAAGTTGTAATAACTGGAAGTGTTCAAACGGTTCGCCTAGCTCAACAACAAAGCTGTTTTGTAACACTTCGGGGGCTAAAGTTCAACATTCCAAACGTCACTCAGAGTGGTTGCCAACTTGATCGAGTGCATTCTATTGTCTTGATTTCGCATGTACAAAAAATCTTAAAATTGGTACCAATTTTATACAATTTGCGCATACTTTTACAGCTACGATCTGCAACAGCGTACATACCAAAGATTGTCCTGTTAAAGGAGGGTTAACTGGCTGTTTTTCCACAAAATAGATCCAAATTGAGCAGAGCCTAAGAAAAACTTCCATCTAGCCTCACGCATGTGCCCGATGTGATTTTACGCCCCGTGTAAGATAAATGATTTCTCGGACGATTTCAAGAAACGAATAAGGTAGTAAGGACACAGTAAAATAATGTTTAACACTATACAAGAGGTCATGAATGTATTCCTTGCAGGGTTAGGTGCTGGTGCTGCAAAGGAAGGTGGTTGACGATCACAGTCACTACCGTCCCCTGTACTTGAATAAACAAAGATACCCAACACAAGCCTTGTGGCTGCTGACAGACAGACAGGCAGTTTATTATTATAGTGACATGTCACATACAAGATATAAACTTTATCATAGGCACATCAATCCGTTAAAAAGCCCTCCTTGGGCTTATTTGTGACCTTAAGTATAAAGACAATAAATACAGAGTGGAAGACTTTAACAATTATAAACATCATTAAATATACGGGCAGAGCATTTTCTTACAGATTAAGAGAAATGTAAAACTTGTTCCAAGAGCGGACCAAGTATTCGGCCAAATTCTTACAACCACCATTGATTAAATAAACAAATTGATCTGTTTTATCATGAAGTTGAAATTGTGCGTAGTTACAAGATACTTTATCAAACAGAATTGTTGATAGAATTGTTGATAACCATGGGAAACCATGGCTCCAAATAGACTGGCCCAGTCAATGAAAAATTGATGCCTCTGACAGAGAAACCAAACGTTCTCTCACTGTATCGCACGTATAGTGTCGATAATGACCACTCTCTGTCCCTGAGGTCTTTCCCAGTGACGTAGGGAGAATTATAGTGGTCTTTCCCAGTATTTTTTTTTCAAAACCAACATGGGTTATCCAGTAACCGCCTATCGTGGGCTTCTAGCTTGCTATTTATATACCCATTTGATCAGTCTTAATATTTTAAGGCCCTCGGCTATTTTGAGTACGGCACGACTTTCAACTCTATATATAACCCTCAGCCTCAGTTAGCCAGTGTGTCACCGTTTATCAGACCATCGCTTTTCAAGGCAGGCCGGTTTGAAAATGTATCCCTAGCTCAGCCAATCAGCGTGAGATATTCAGGTCCACAAGCCGGCTGGCTGAAACGATCACGGCGATCAGCGTGTTGGCAACTTAACAGGGGCAAGACTTTCAAGTGTAACTTGAACACTAAAAAATACACAGTTCAAAATAGATGCGACAGTGTCTACAATGCACTTTCTTTTGGCCCATGGACCGTTGTGTTCAACAGCAGAGATATATCAAAGGACACGAAGGTCCATGTATGGACTTAGTCTTTCTGAAAACATGATTTCAGTGCGATTGTTACCAAGCGGGTTGAGCTGTCTATTACCATTGTGACCGCTGCTTTGCGTCCACATAGCAACGATGCCATTCACAGGAGGAGTGACGGCCTGATATGCAAATGCGAGGGAATCGTCAGGAGCCTTGTGACGCCCTAATATGCAAATATCAGGGATTCACCATACGGACTTTACAGGGCTTTAGTGATAAGAGCTGGTACTGAGTTACGTCTATCGGTACATGGAACAACGTTTTATTTAAAGCATTTTAGTAGTAAACGTAAGTACACTAAAGCCCAGGCAGGGCTAGGCCCCAAAGGAAGTTGTTAATTAGGCACCAGTCGGTCTGTAGCACAATGCCTATTTACATGATTAGTACAGGAACCCTGTGCCTCTGGGATCCAAGGCCTTGGTCATTAATGAAGTTTGTTTAATGAACTCTTGGGTATCATTTGTTTTTACATGACATTTGTACATTAGGGCATTAATGAGGTTTATTTGTTGAACTTATAGGTATCACCTAACAGAAATCCCACATGCACCTAGTTTTTTAGACTTTTTTTTACACATGGGTGTGAAAAACTCGCTGGACACTATATATATATATATATCAACATAGGTCTTACCTCATATTATTTCCTGTTCTAATATTTGGGGATACCGAAACTCCCGACTTTTGACCCTATAGATCAAAGAAAGTGCGCATGCGCATCCTTATTCTCGGGACTTGTGAAGTTAACCTATACTGAAAACACCTTTTTAAAAATCTTTATACTGAATTGTAATATTCTTGAAATGTGTCACACAGACTATAGAAGGTTAATAAAAACAGTTGTCCCAACTTTGACTAACCTCGCACGCCTCCGAATTATCCCAATACCCCTGAAGACACCACTGACAACACGGGTTCCATCTTGTACCTTTTTATAAGTAATTATCCGTTACGGAACCTTATATCAACAGATCACGTATGCGTGACGAACATAAACTTTGTCATGGAGATAAAACAAATCAGATTCTGTAACACTAGGCAGCATGAAATGTCTGGGGGAATGAATAAAGAAGTCAGTGGCTTTTTGTTAACAAATAACTATAATTTATTCTTAAAACAACCCTATAATTACAATACACTAAATCAATACAATTACACAGTACAACAACAGTATAACAGCAAATCAATACAAGTGTATAAATAAAGTGTACAGTACCTGGATACCACCACTGTCACAGCGACAAGTCCTTTAAAACCAATAATCCACGTAAACAGTTCAAATAGTCCAAAGTAAAGCTCTTGTCGTAATCCCGAAAACAAACTTGAGACAGGTAGAATTAAATTGTATATAGTTAGTAATAGTAGAAACCTGGAATTATTGGATAGTTTCCACAACTGAATTACACGCTTTCGTGTACGCTGGAATTTTCTCTCCTCTCTCTTCTCGGCTCTAAAACACAGCCCCTATTTACAGCTTCTCATCTCAAGCTGAGAACTTTCCATTTCCCGAACAATCTAAAGAACAATACATAATACACAGTACACACGCGTTACAGGAAACATCTAGAACAAGAATGCTGTGTTTCTACATGTCAGGGTTCACACATGAGCCGGCCCGGCTCGGCCAGGCGATGCTGTCATGGCAACGAGCTATGCGTGCTACACGAACCAAATGTCAACAACACATGGACATCTGTAACATATAAGGGCAAGAACCTCCAAGTGCTAGATGGAAACTCTTTACTGAGAAAATGGACAGAAGTATGTGGGTTGTAGGAAGGACCCACAAGAACCCTTTTTTCTCAGAGTGAAGTGTACTTAAAAGAAGACTGGAGACTCAGGCCAATTACTGAGGTTATACTAGTATTTTAGGGAAATTTCTGAATTGCAAAACCTTTTAAGTGTCCCCCGTCCGAAAAAAAGGAAGCTATATACAAGGTTCACCTATAAACAGTTTAATGCAAAAGGACAAAGATCATCAGAGACAGGAGCCGTTTGATTTAAGTTTGCACCTTTAATGTTGATCTTCAGTTTTTATGTATATATATATATATATATATATATATATATATATATATATATATATATATATATATATGTTTAATAATAAGCGCCCCTTCCGTAATAAGCGTCCCCCCCCACCGGATTTGGGTGATCACTTTAAGAAAACTAAGGGATGAGCCATCTTAACCTCACTTTTTTCCCTAGCCTATATAGCATTGGGCAACGTAATACCGCCAAGTTTAAAAGTTACCACCAGTTTTCATTCTATCTCCGTTAGGCTTTATCATCTTATATAATAATAATATTAGTTACAAACAACAGAATCAGTGGTCAAGTGTGTCATAGATAACATTGACTGACTGTGTCATTTACCGACCCAGCAGGTGGCCATGCTGTTTGGGTGACCTGAATTCAGGAACGTTTGTTGATGTATTATGCAATGAAATATATATACTTACCGTATTTGCTCGTTTACAGGACGATAAATTTTATCCTAAAAAAATTGGTAAAGAAGGGCAGTCGTCTTATATACAGGTACAAGATTTTCAGCGTCCTCAGGGACGCCAAGGATAATTTACGGCAATCAGCATTATTACGTCGGTCGAACTGGACACCGTGGATATCGGTGATCATGTCCGTATGGTGGTAATATACACTCAATAAAGAACATTACAATGATTTGTTTTTGTTTGAATTTATCGTTTATAAATCAGTTTTACAAGTGCACATAGTTAAATAATTGGTAAGAGAAAGTTTGCCCTTGCCGCATTGACACAGGGATTTAAACTGAAACAATATGTGGAAGCCCTTCTGACACTGTTGAACCAGTGATTTTCCGCGATCGCGGACGGAATCGCGGAACCGACAGACCGAAACGGAATTCACAATCCTGAAAATATATAAATTTTAATGTATTTTTTTGCCAAAATTATCATGCCAATTCACTTGAAACATGTATGCAGTGATAAAATTGTCGATGCTGCTGACAGCGTGCGAGGCTTACCCATGTACTCAAAATGCCAGCGCCCTGGGTTTATTTGTGTGTATACAGCGCTCACGCAAGGGATGCTGGGAACTTGCCCACTTGGCTAAATACCATTCAGTAGCACGTAATATACATATAAAATAAGGATGATTTTTTTTCATATGGTGCCGTATTTACCGCGTAAAATGTTCACGAGTCCAGTGAATGCAGACGCTGTCAGCTGGCTTTCACACTGACACACACGAAGACTCGCACATAGCAACTTCGATTACAAGACAACCAGTAGCGCGTTATAACTTTAAATATGAAGCGGCCTTTCCTCAGGTGACGCGAAATTCAAAATTTGTCATGCTAGTATTATTAGACTACGTCAAGGAATGAATGTATTATAACGAGTCAACAAAGTTCAAGAATGGGACCGTGTTTTCGCGGGAAATAATTATGACGTATTTCCTCACAATTTTAAAAGAAAACCCCGGATTTGGTGAGTATACGCACTGAAATTAATATAATACGATGGAGTCTGAGGGCCAGTATTTCAGCTTTTTTTTTTTATAAAATTTTGCGTGTAATATCATGCACAATGAAAAACAAAAAGGACAATTATTGGCGATGCCATTCTATATAATACATCGGCTCAGCTGTCAATGGTATTTGCCCAAGGTGATTGACATAATCGGGGTACCGACGTCCCGTATTATATTTTTTCATCTTTCGAATAAATACTGTTTCACATACCTTTATATGAACATTTTTTGTATTCTATTACCTTATTAGGCGGTGACTTTTATTAAAGAGTTAATTTATTACCATCCTTATTTTTCCTCTTCAGCTGCAAAGTCATTCTTAAAAATATCTCATACAACACAAAAAAAATCGTCTGCAAATTGGTATCACTTGCATTAGTTACTATTTTTCGAAACTTCGCACAACCATCGCTGAACGATTGTTGGTTTTTCTGAATTGTCCTGAATGTGTTGTGAAGTCAAACACGTGTACATAAGCCGCAGTGTTAAATTAGAGGATCGTAACGCACTTTGGAAATTGGCAGGTGTTGGTTGGGGGTGGGGGTTGGGGGTGGGGATGGGGGCGCTTATTAGGATATAAATATAAGATTATTTTTAAAAATTTAATTTTGAGAGCGCCCGGGGCGCTTTTTAGGTCAAATACGGTATATATATGTGTGTATAAATATCAGTATTAAAGAAGTATAAGAGAATATCAGAAGATTCATACAAGAGCCAATTATTTGGTGTGTAGCTTTGACATGAGTTATCAATGAAATTAAGTTATTTACTGCAGCAGTGCATGGCATCAGTTATTTTGTACAGTAGTTATTTTGTGCAGCAGTTATTTTGTGCAGCAGTTTATCAATGTATGACGGGAAAAATACTTAAACAAGAAATAGAAATGCATATATCCCTCATTACACTTGCACATTTTCCATTTACAACCGCACAGATAGGGGTCAAATGCATGATAAAATATATACCTTGATATTACTTTGTCTGACGTTGACTTAAATTCAAATTATGCTGAAACTCGGGTCAAATATGACGAGAGATTACGACACATAAAGCCGTTATAAGTCCATCGGACACAAGGTCGATGTAGCGCAAAATCTGTTTAATTCTGAATCGCTTCATTTAACGTTTATTCTAAATTAAATCATCACATTCAAAACAACCTCAGTTGAGCAAGATGAATTCGGATATAATCTTATTTGAATGTAGTTATTTTATTTCTCATCGGCTGAATGTGACGGGTTGAAATATTGTGTCGTTGTAGGTACGTTTGAAAAAAAAGATAGAAATGTCCACGACCAGGAGCAAACATGAAAAAAGGGAAAATATACAAAACTTTAATAAAGTAATTTTTTTTGCCTTCGGGTCAATCTCGAATTATATATAAGCTAATTATTATATTTTGTTAACTGATTATAAGACTCGACCTAGTTTGGGTCATTACAAAACATTGTCATTTCTGTTAGGTATGTAAAAGATAAATAGGTAAAACACGGCAGTGCGACATTATTTTGACGTACACAAAATGGCCATTGATTATGTTGTAAAAACGGAACCTGTTTTTCTTTTATAATGTTTAAAAATGCAAATATTATATTAAGAATGTAAAGCATATTATTCCTAACTGCTAAAAACTTATAAAATATAAATTTTCATATTGCCATTCAGATAACAATGAATAACATCAGTACCAAACCCTCCGAATGATAGAAACCGTGAAATCCTGTATATTCCGCATTCATTTCATCAGTTGTTTGCCTTTATAAACCCGCGTGTAATGATTAAACCGTTTACTTCAGATGTGATCGATTTAAGGAAAGTGTCAGGTGTTCCCGACGCGAGTCCATCGATCCCGGCTTTGATGTAAGTGTCTACAGAGAGCCGGCTATCCCAGTAAGTACGTGTGTTATTTCTCTATAGCAGGAATAGAATCAAGGATCTAGGGACGTAGGAATAATAAAAAAAGAATGCCAATTGTGTTTCATTTCCATCACTGATGAAGAGTATACAGGCAGAAACTTAGGTTCGAAACACTTCGAAGGTGTTAACAGAACAAAAAACTGATATCCAATAGGACAGTAGAAATCCAGGGTCTCTGTTATATATACAAACCTTCTTAATCATGGGACTATCATGGGACTAACTATATATATATATATATATATATATATATATATATATATATATATATATATAACGACACAACTGCAAATTCAAAATGAATCAAATACTTATAATTAGGAAAAAAGTACCCTGTCTGTTGACGCCAACATCAATGAGTGATCAGTGTAGCAATCATGAAAAAAATAAAGTAAAATAACGCAAATGATGAACAATCAGGAGGCGGAGTAATAAATAAGAAATATTGATTTTTGCCAACGTATGCAGGTAAATCTTTAATTTCATGTCAGCATGTTATCAAGCATATTGAAAACCACAAACGTATGCAAATATTTATATGCCTAAATAAACCGAGCGCAGTAATTCCTAGATTCTATTCCTAGGACAGTTTCTTCAGGTAACACAATTTTCATAGAAGCCGGGAACCAGTTATTTAGTGAAGCGTACTGCCTGACACTGAAGAGGGTATGGAAAAAAATGAGTGACTGAAAGCTTTCTTTGGTTAAAACTAATTGAAATACTCGTCTTGCATTAGGGACTCATATGGACCCTTGTGCCAAGAAATATGTTATGTTTCATGTAATATGAATGCAATGTTACAATATTGAATTAAGAGTTATTAGGACCTCTGGATGTGACCACAAAGCCGGCGAAACTGATTTTAAAGCATACTTGAATAGGAAGGCATTTTGAATAGATCGCTCACATGTTTTTGATGACGGTTTTACAAATGTAGTGGGTCTCTGTGGGACTACCTAACAAGGCATATTTTGAAAATTATAAGATCTAATACCTTCAGTCACAGTACATTAAATAGACTTTCTACGTTACGCCCTTCGCGACGTTTATGAAGTATTTAAAAAGGAATAACATAAGTGTGGTTGACTTAACCGTACGTTAATATAAAATGCATCATGTTTCATAGATTAATCTTGAAACATAATATTGTTATTTGTTTGTTTTAACTTGTTTTAACAATTTTTTCTTACAGAAGATATAATGTATTTGCGATTTTGGTATTCCGTAATATTTCTGTATTTTGTTAATAGAACAACTCTTAAAGCATCCGTTTTATTATTATGATTATTATAATGTTTATTATTATGATTATATATATATATATATATATATATATATATATATATATATACATATAAATATATATTATAGTTTCAGTGTACCTATGGCACTGTGTAAAAGGTTCTTTTCTTATGCCTTTTTTGGGGAGGAGTCAAGGACTGATCTGTTAACCAGTGTTTGACTCATTTTTGCAGATATTGTTTACAGATGACCCTGATGCCATTGCCCGAATATTCAGACTCCATTCACATGAATGGAGCCCGAATGCCTATGGGGTGATTTTTTCCCTATGATTTGACACGATCTCAAACGGGAATCTTATACATGACCAAGGGGGTCTATGCAAAATACCTAAAATACCCGAAAGATGATGGTTCCCTCATAGATATCCCTATCACGTCGCCCTAAAATAGACCAATCTATAAGCCCTCCCAGCATGCCTGCTAGGCTGTAAACAAGAGACAAAGTAGGTAACAATTATCGGATTTTTTTAGAGTAAGTGCCAATATTTTCATACATAGTGAACAATAAGTTACAATTTATGTCCAGACTGAGTCAACACCAATATAAGATGAGAAATATGTCGGGGTTATAATTGTTGCATATCCTGAAAAACAATAATTAACAGTTTATTTCTGTGTTACAGACCTGTATAGCTTTCCTGGTGCGTTGTCATTGACACAAGCTATATGTTTTACACAAAAGAACGACATGTAGTCGCTGTGGAAACAAATGTGCCTATTTAAAGGTATGTAATAAAAACGAATCGTGTAAGTGTCAACGAAAGAGATTAATGACAAAACAAGGGAGACATTCTACAAAGTAAAACAAAATGAAGGGCCGCGGGGTGTTTGCTGAAGCGGAATCAGTTGATGTATACTAACGGTCTGAATCTGACTAACAGACAATGGGAGGTCACCTGGTCAAATATACATGTCAAAAACCAGTCATTATAAATACTCACATCAAGACAAACCGTACAAAATCACATGTGAATCATTGTCCTGATAATATTTATACAATGGTAATAGGATATTTTAGTTGTATGACGCAGTTCTCTAGGTCACGTATATAATGCACATGTGGCTATTATATTATGTGCAAAATATCTGCATGTGAATAATGTCACATAATTATAATGATATTATACATGCGTTATACCGAAAAGCAGCGCCGGACTTTGTTTCTCGCATTTTTCTTCCCCACAGGCCTATTTATGTATGCGAGAGAGTTGGAGAAGATACTTAACATAATTTGTTTACCTGTGGCCGGGTGTTGAGCCCCCTACCCCTACAGCTCCTGTATCCGCCCCTGGTATTTATTTAAAAAAAAAGCTTGTTGGGTATTGCCTTCTTATTGGTTCTTGGAGAGCGGTATCGCCTCTTGATCTGCACGGGTCCATAATATTTCTATTACACGGAAACGCATCTTAAACACAATACGCCTCATGGAGTCGCTGCATTTTCGCGCAACATTCAAGTGAAACATTTCTACATCACACACGGCACGTTCACACACCCGAGGTCTTAGCATGTTATCAATTTCATTCAGGGGCGGTACGATCTGATGAACTCGAAGTGACACAAAGACGGTGACTGCAGTCCTAATGTTAGAGTGTAGATTCGATTTAATAAAATAAAATAAAATAACTTTCAGTTTGTAATTCCAACATTAGCATGGTGCTCTAGAATATTTAATACCATTCACCCTGAATATGGGTCTATGCGCCCCCTCTTGACTTAGCCACCAGTACATACAGTGTCTACTCCTACCTTCACTCGGAATTACCTATCATTTTCCATTGTGGCATAGGACCACAAGCACATTATATGACGGCACACAGATGAAATATTTAGACATATGACAACAAGCACATTGTATGATGGCATACTGATGACAATATTTAGACAAGATACTGCAAAGCGCACTGCCTCCGGGGCAAGACGTAATAGATCACGCGGTGTCTGACCTCAAGGAAATATTTTACAACGACTTTGTCCACGAAATCAGTCCATATTAAACCAAATTCCAGTACAATTATGGCGAAAGTCAAAGGTTTGTCGACTTTTCAATTTCATCACGATAAAAAACGAAATTTTTATGAAAAAAATTACATGTTTCTCCCTAAAAAGAAATCTTTTTCATATGTTTGTCATTCTCTTCTGTGTTTGTAAATCACCATCAAAGGCGATGCCTTGCCAGAGCACCAAGTGGTTATTTGAAGTATGGTCCCGGGCTGTGTTTGAATGATGACCCCTGTGTCTTTGTGAACAGTCATGTATGGGATCTATCTGAACGCACGAGGGCTCACACGGAGATGTGGGGATATAAGCAGGATAAAAGATCACCCGGGCTACCCCCGCAGACAACCCGACCTCACAACCCAATTAAGGAAGATGTGATAGAAGACCCTTTTTTTAAGATTCCTGGGAGGAAAACATGACAAACTGAAAGCACACAGTCATTGAAACCTCCTAATGCTATCATAAATTAAAATAAGGTTCACACGTAGTTTTATTATTCAGATACCTGTATATACACTTTGGTGTATACACAATATGGTATTTTATCAAAAGATTATTAAACTATACTAGCTTCGGAGCCTTAAATAATCGTTTTAATTATAAAAAATAACGTAAAACAAGTAAGACAATAGAAGTACATGAAACCAGAAGGTATTTTAATATATTGTGGTACGTTGGACAAATAATAACTAAATTATTCGCGGACTAAAAGACCTACAGGACTAAAAGTCTTCAAGACCTATAAAGACATAATACAGAATAATGTACAAATTACAACGGGCGGCACATATGACCATGTTCAAAATCTGTTATTGTCATCAGTGAACTCAATAATAACTTATACAAGCAATGCCGTAAAATTCTGTATTGTCTTTATTATTGGTATATATAAATCTACCAATATATTGCAGTCTAATGCAGTTCAAAGACCCTATGTTATAATTTAGGTGTTCTGGTGTCATTTGGCGGCAGACATGATTTGGGTATTATTCGCTGTGAAAGCTTTAACATTCCTGCTGGCTATATAAATGTAGGGATTTTTTACCAATCACGATATACTATGACTACTATTTGCTCCAAATAAACTTTCAAGTAAACTTAACATCGTACAAATTACAATTGTGAATAGGCGTCTTCTGAAGGACTTAGATGTTCATAACATCTTAGTTGAGGAGCAAAATGGAGAAAATAGATCTTGCTTGGAGAATTTTTCCTTATATTGTATTATTAGAATAAAACAAACCTGGGGCTTAATACGTTACAGCCTTTATAGATTTGAATACCGCATTTGATTATGAGAAAGAGGTTTTCTGTATTATAAATTATTTCAATGTGGAATCGATTGCAATTTGTTTTTGCTATAAAAACGCTATTCAAAGATACACGAAATTGTGTAAAGGTTAATGATCTAAATACATACAGGTTTGTTACCGCAGATGGTGTCAGGTAGGGTGATACCCTTTCACCAATACTATTTTCGATCTTTATTAATGATTTAGCAGAAGGTATCAACATAATGCATAGTGGAATAGATGTAAATAGTAGAAACGTTGGCATATTAATGTAAGATATTGTTTCATTGGCATCTTCTACGTCTCTTTTACAAGAAATGTTATCTTACATTTATGAATGGTAGCAAAAGTGGTAAAATGAAACCAGTGAGAAAAAGTAAAAATATAATTGTACGCTTGAGGAGGTCGAGAAAAAAGGTCAGATGGTCCATTTAAAGCAGGGGATAGCATTTAAAATTTAAATTATCATGAGAAAGTGATGCCATGACAGCATTAGGGGCTGTGATAAGTAAATATCGATCAAATAACAACATGTCGTTCAAAGTTTACAGAAAACTTTTTATACTTGTGTACTACCAGTCATAGAATTTGGTTCATAAATATATTGTGGTGATAAGCGCGTCCTAGATTAGAGAATATTCAAACGACAGCCGGCAAAATATTTCTGGGAGTAAACAGATTTGCCCCACATTGAGCCATCCAAGGTGATATAGGTTGGGTAATCTGTATATACCGGTTTATAAAGAATACGTTGAAAATATGGAATAGGATTATAAAAGTGGATGAATATAGATGATGTTAGCAAATACATTGTATTTTTATGAGATAATGCTTTACTAGAAAATAATTGGAGTTCCACTGTAAGTGACCTTTTTGAAGATTGTAGTTGTGAAACAAGCTTTGACAATATTACAGAATGTTCAATGACTAAAATATACAATAAAATAGGATATGTTATGAATGTTGAATGGGGAGAAAAACTGTTTTTAAAAACCAACGCCCTAGGAATTATAGGCTGTACAGAAAGTAAATCATTACAGAGTAATATATAAAAATAAACCTTTCTTCAAAATAAAAGATCCTTTTAAGCTCAATTTAGATTGGGTGTATTACCTTTGGCAATTGAAACAGGCAGATTTCGTCGCTTAAATATTGAACAAAGGGTCTGTTTTAAATGTAATGAGTGTGTTGAAAATGTGGTTCATTTCCATTTGCATTGACGTCTGTATGAGCAGGAAGGTCAGATATAATTTTCTGGTACAAACTTGTCAGCACTTACTTTAACAGAGAATGATAAAATTTATTGGTTGTGTGAAAATAATACTGGAAATCTATAAAAAAAAATATGCAGATGTTATGAAATTAGAAGCAAGCGATTGGATGTCCGAGCTACTTATTCTGATCAAAGCTTTGAAGAGACTTATAGGTCCACAGGGCCGGGTGCATAGTTCTGTATATTCAAATGTATCTAATTGTACTTGTCACTTTAATAAAGAATACTACTTCTAAATTTTTCTAACGTTTCTAAATTCAAATTAACATTTTCAGAAGCCATGTGCGTCATTGTCTCTATGCAAGAATATGTCTTAAAAATCTCTTGAAAATTCAGACTTCCATCACTTCGCACAAAATATTTATATTATCGCCCTGTTGTGCTTCTTATACGTCTGTTTGTGCGTGCATGTGTGTAAGTGTGTGTGTGTGTGAGAGATCGAGGTCGAGATCGTATGGGAGAGAGAGAGTTCTTGGTGGAGTAACAGTACTCTAGCCAATTAACTTAAAAACATTGATACTGATTAGCGAAATCAGAGAAGTATACTGTAGACACCCGAGGGAAATTCTTCCCAACATCAGTCGCTACCTGAATAATTGGAACTGTGGCTCCGTTAGACATCTCACCAATGGAATCGGGGTCAGCTTAACCAATTAGTACGTCAAAGGTTGTCTGCCAAATCTATACACAGACGGGCTTCTTCTGTTTAAATGTCAATGCGAAATGAGAAAAAGTGTGAAGATCCTGTTGTATAGTGTGTTAGACAAGACACCGCCATGTACGTGCATGTATGTTATCTGGGTTTATCTGAGAAATACATCTACCTTTTCTGCCTTTTGATGTTTCACAGAACTTTTCCCATTTTCCCTCGATTCTATTTTATGAAGTCTACGAACATTGAGATTCAAAAGTTGGCCATTACATGTAGAAATCTTGTTGATCCTATAGGAAATTATAATAAAGCCAATAAGTTTAATTAATCAATTTTATTTAACATAATCAAACGTTTCTTACCATTTTTCTTTGAAGCTGTAAAAAAATGAATATTAAGACTGAGACATTTTGTAAACTGTTTAAACCAAGTCAGGTGAACATCATTAATGTTAATACTGCATATAAAATTGATCTTTATTTTTTCAAAATAGTAATATTGTGTAGGTCTGTATTAATTTATCGATGTATCGATGCATGTCAATACGTCACGTCGATCGGTTACCGATACGTTATGCATGCTGCATCGTCGTGCCGATGAAGTACGATAAATGCTGAGGATCATAGATACGAGTCATACAACACTACAGCCTGAATTATAGTCTGAGCTATTGTTTAAACCTTAAGCGGTCTTTCATTTCTTATTTTGACTCTTTTAAAACTTAAATAAAACCACGTATTGGCATATGAACGAAATACATATACAGAATGTATATACTGGTGCTTCCATTGAAAGCCGGCGCGTGTGAGCGATGATGGAGTAACGAGGAATTTTCGTCTCCGAAATTCGTATTGGACAGCTATATGTGAAATAAATCGGATGTACTACAATATAGGCTTTATTGCCATATATATATATTTAAGTTTATATAAAAATTATTGGGCCTTGCTAGGTACCAGCTATAGTCATGAGTTCACAGGTGACATATTTTATACCACTTACTGGACACAGATTCCCATTTCAACATGCCTTTACAAATAACTGTGCAACCTGTTGTTTCAACAGAACAGATTCCATAGCAATTCCGGCATTTCAAGTTAAATCAAAGTTTGAATCACTAGTTTAGTTTGATTTATATTTGATTTTTAAATCTGCCAACATGATTTAGAACAGTCTGCTCAAATCTTTGAAACTGCTTTTTATATGCAAAACGATTAACTAAAAATACTTATATAATAATAAAAAATGACACATGAAAAAAATCATTGTTTCATCTTTTTTTCTAATTTATCGTGGAACATTTTATGTTCGGGGAGGGGGGATGTCCTGGATAATGTTGCTTTTTTGTGTACGTATCGCTTATACAGCTGAAATTATAATCAGGGGCGTCAATAGGGGGGGGGGGGCGGGGGTCAATGATCAATGTTATCATCCCTCCCCCTTTCAGAGAGAATAATATATTGCTAATAATATATTGAGAATTATAATTAATATTGTATCTTAACTTGGTTTAAAAGTCTAAATGTTTTGCCCTCGATTGTAAATTAAAATAAGTGGCCAAGCGGCGATTGAATTCCCCTTTGATTAAAATATAATTTCCCACTGGGAAATATACATATTATATAAAAAGAAGTTTGATTTAAGAGAAAAATCATTTGAGCTAAAACAAATTATAAATATCTGTTTAAATCAAATAAATGTAATTAAAATAAAAATAGTCCCTCTTTATATATTTTTCTTCTGTCACATAATTTTAGAAAGTGGACAAGGAAACAACATTTCTTTGTTGTACAGTATTATATATCAAATCGGGAACGTACAAATGAACCAGTCTGGTTATAAATGTTCAAGCTCTTTCGTGTTGAAGGTGAAAAGAAGTCATTCTTGTCTCATGCTGACGACAAAAATAGAACATGTTCTATTTTTTTCGTTCGGATAGCATCGTTCGGATTAGGTGTGTATGCACCAACATAAAATTTTTTTTTCGTTCGTACAGGAAATTTTCGTCCGGACGTAAAATTCGTTCGGACGCATCCGGTGTGAAACCGCCTTAAATATTACAGTCTGTTTTATTTGTTTTTGAAACACTCTATCCACAGAGCATTTAATCAGAATGATACACATATAAAAATGAAGCGTATCGTCATTACATATCGGTCTGATTAGGCTGACCGATACCCAGCCCTAATATTTAGCATATTGTCAGTGCTTCTGGACACCTTAACAATATATTGTACCACTGATTATTCATTCCCGGTATAATCATGCATTGGATGCAGCAATCATTTCGATTGTTTCTTCTTTTATGTTCGACTTAATCCGAGCGCCATTAAACCACTCTCCAGTAGGATGTGAAAGCAATCGTATGCTTGATCGTATTTTTAATAATCCAGAAAAAAAAATAGAGTGAGCCTGTACACATATGTAATATATATATTTACTTTCATATCTCCAAGGAGAACAACGAGAATTATCCGCAAAAAATTAGTCATTGGGGTAAATGCTGTCTTTCATCTGGACGAACTATTCACGTTCGGATCTTTTATATTCGATGTTTAGAATCCATGACCATGTTAGCTGTTAGTATAGGTATAAACACTATGACTCCCCTGAGTCAGATTTAAGAAATACAAGGAAATAGGC
Source organism: Sipunculus nudus (assembly GCA_026874595.1). Taxonomy (NCBI): domain Eukaryota; kingdom Metazoa; phylum Annelida; class Sipuncula; order Golfingiida; family Sipunculidae; genus Sipunculus; species Sipunculus nudus. The sequence continues at coordinate 47,303,349 of CM049316.1, forward strand.
CCGTAATAGCATTTTATAAAATTAAAAAAAAAACTGAAGAGAAATGTTCCTGTATTCCTACAACACCCTTTGGTTACCCTTATTTGCAAATCAAACGTTTAAATGTACACAAACCCTGGTTAATATGGTTTTGTTATGATATTTGACCATGGAAACTCTATTTCTAGACGTTATGTTTCACCATTTATTAGGGTTTAAAATAGGAAAATGTACAATTTGTCAAAAAAGCTAATATAAAATGTATAAGAAAATCCATACTATTGCAAAGCCCCCATAAAGCTGTACTAAGGATCATTGCTCTCAGCAGAATATACGACTATAAACAGCAGATTTCCGACCCTCCCTACTGTCTGTCGCTTTGTCGTCAATATAGCCTTTTAAGCTTTCTTTAGCTACGACTGGACTTATTCTCACATAATTAATAGCCACAGTACACTGAAATGTAATCTATTTACCTTTTGTTTCTAATATTAATGACACCTTCGTTCACGTATAGTTTTTTTTAACTGCAGTGCGTTAAAACCTCAACATATAATATAAAGTACCTTTCTCGGCGTTTTATCGAACAGTCATATTTTTGATGAATTGTCTGACACCGCAAGTCACGTAACCCAGTTTTTGAATTTAGAAAATCTGCAGAGATCTTAAAAAGTTTTACTCTATAAAAGCAGTGATGAATCGATTACGACATGTATCTATTAATAATATGTAAACTACGCCACCTTCCTCACTTTGAGTTGCCAGTAATTTGATTTTCGGGGGTGGCCTCTCGCTTTGTAGTCATAGGTTCTGCTTTATTGTGACGTGGAAGCCTCGATGTTGGCACGTCAGTTTGTAAAGACGTCCCCTGGGAAATTACGGCGGTCCGGTCCTCCTTTTGTTGGCCAAACCTTATTTATTAGACCCGGATGTAACTGGACATCCTCGTCATTCAGGTCCATGTCCTCATTAACGATCATTTGTGGTCCATCTAATACAGGATGCATTCTGCGTTTTTATGGAGTCGTCGTACATGTCAACCTTTTAATGCGATTATTGTCTATTATTCCGCAAAGACACACGCCGCCTTTCATGTATATTTATAATGGTCAGTGAAATCTGTTAGGTTTTCAAATAGTAGATAAACGGAGTGAAGGGTAAATATCTAAGGGGAGGTGTTGCAATAGAACAGTTTGAACATTAAGAATTATGTTCAGATTTAGGAGATGTTAAACTTAATTAAATTTAGGATATAGAACCAATTATGCATCACCAAATTTCACAAAAACACATTCCAAACAGATACCGGTATCCAATGTCTACCTAAGTTTCTTAAATTATATTATTCAGAAAATTAGGCAGTCTTGAAAGAGTGCTGTCCACATGTTACGGATGTAGGAATTCTCGTCTTGAAAAAATGTTTGGTGACGGTGATTCAGTGAATCTTAACGAACTTAAAGAACAGGTCACCCGAAGGGTTATTATGTAAATGACGTCTATTTGGACACGGTATAGTACTAAATGAATGCACACTGTCTAACAATCTTTCATGTATACCATCGTGTAAATCTGAAATAAAATACACATATGACAGTTTTAATGATCGCATTACAACATCTTCAATTATTTAAGTGCAGTGAATTATGTATAATTCAATTTCATTCCTAACCACAGAACATTTCAATACACACCCTTTCCTTGCCATGCTTTACCGAAGTGGACTGGATGAAGCGGGTTCAGTGAGGTGGATAGCTTTCCATTGTCAATTAACGCGTCCCTATTTTGTATGGGCTCCCACGACGTTAATACAGAACAGATATGTATATTTCTAGCAATCTGTTTGAGAGACGGGCAAACATTTTAAGGTTTTTCTATCGGCTGATAAACAGCGGCCGTCGCTGGCCTGATGTTGAGCTGTGAGGGTGGCCGGTACTGCACGGTCACTGGACATGATGGCGTTATGGAAATTGTCCAATTATACAGGGATAAAACATGATTGAAAACAGCGTTACATAGGTCCCTCAGATGGCGCAGAAAAGTTATTACTCAAGCGCAGACATGAGCCCGGAGTGACATCTAAATTTTCAGATAGTTGTTTTCTTCTTTTCCTGGTCTACATATTGTTAAGATGTATTGTCAAAGGCCTGGATAAAGCCGTTATTAACAATCTATACCAGAGCAACAGACCAGACAGGGGTCTTATCCATTTGATATATAAAAGGATTTCTCTGAAGTGCTACAGCCCTCAAAGCCTCGCCCTATAGGTTATTAATTAACTTGGAAAAATGCATTACCGAGGCATTTGGAGTTTTATTTGCCACAGAAACGAACTACTGCAACTGATTAATAAACCTACCTAAAAAAATTCAATATCCGGACGAGCTTATAGTTACGAGCGCGCAACACACGCTATAACATGAGCTTTTTATGGACAATATTTTATATATGGAATTATAACATAAAAATTTATACATACATGTGTGTTTCCCTATTATGTGTACAGTGTGTAGAAACAATATATTACTTGACGGTAGATGTGACTGATAACCTCCCTACTTTAGCCAATAAGATAAGACAATAAGACAATAAGACCTGATAATGCAAGAATTCATCTTGTGATATGAATGTCCCACAATGAAACAATGGAAACTCCTTGATAAGGTAGCCGATTTATAATGCAAGAATGGAGATTCTCTGATAAGAATCTCACAATGCAACGATGGAAACTTCCTGATAAGAATAGCTGATATTGCAAGAATGGAGATTCTGATAAGAATATAAAACAAGGAAGCAATGGAAACTCCCTGATAAGAATAACCGATATATAATGCAAGAATAGAAACTCTCTGATAAGAATATAAAACAAGTAAGCAATGGAGAGTTTCAGATATAAACGTTGTCTAATGAATCCATTCAACGTATTACGGGTCAGTTGCACTAGGAAATCAGCTCGTCTCTCTATATATAAATTATGAGGTGAATTTAGAAGAACAAATGAAAGGGTCAGACTAACCACCAATCGGACTCAAAACCGATTATGAATCTTAATGAAAACCCATCATGAATCACATTTTCTCTAAAAAAAAATTGTACAAATCTCTAATTCAATGTATCAATTATGTTCTTCACAAAGATGGATATGTCAAATAAAAACACAATCTGTACCCTATATACCCTATATTTCATATTGTGACAAGGTAGTCCTAATTTTTATAAGTATGTAATTGGAAAATGATATTACTTTTAATCGCATTCCACACATGCACAGATAAGTCACTTTCATAATGAAAATGACTATAATTTATATGATAACGTATGATTAACGTCATTCTTCAAACTATCCCAGACCTGAACCCAACAGAAATACTGATTTTCTGAAATCAGCAACCCAAACTGTACAGCCGGACTTCCAAAATAAGCCCACTTTATGTCAGGAGAGTCCAGTTCATGGAGATATGGCAGAATCTGGACCTGTCCCTTGTGGCAAATCTCTGCAGTCAGAGGAGGTACTGGAAAAAATAACGATAAAGCTAAAGGCCTGAATCAGATCCAAAAGTCAAATGTATGCTTCTTTGTTAAAACGGATCCAATATTGATAGAAGACAGAATGGAAAAGTGAATATGTTGATGACTGTGGCATTTAAAAAAGGGTGTCGGTCTCATCAGACTTAACATTTACAATTTCTGGTCTTTCGGACCTGATCTTTCTTGTAGTGGAGAGCATATACCTAAGTTGGCATATCAAACGGTAGAGGGTTATTCGTTCTACATTTGCCTGCCACCCATGACCAATACCCATTCACTTCTTGGTCGAGAGTGCGAACCCTTGTAGTGAAGACTTTGGCTGGGTGTCTTAGCGCAGACGGCGGTCAGACCGGGACGCGAACCTACAACTGTTTCGCCGCAAGTCCAGCGCCCTATCCTTTACGCCACCGAGCATTTGGCTAGGTATCACAGACACCTGCAATTAAACAGTACATGTAGCAGATAAAGAGAGCCCTACATAATGCAAGTAGGTATTCTTCCGCGAAGACCAGTACTGTAAGGAAAAGCAGAAGGAGTGGAAAACGACACAAAGACCAATTTTTTTTCATATTCCATGGCTATTCCAAGTTAAAAGCTGACCCGTCATATTCATAGAGGGTTACATGTTTGGTACAGACATCTGCCCACATGCCACTGCAGGCAAATCTTGTTTGCATTTAATACTCAGTGATTTTTTCAAGGACCCGTGCCACATGCCTACAACACGGTTGGACGGAGAAGTATGTCCGAACAGCTGGTATAGTGTCTTAGAGGAAGCAGGTGAGAAGCCTAAGAAAGCAGTTCCAAAACTGTATACAATCAGACGGTGCTGAAAAACAAGGGACACAAATAAAAAACAAGTAGTACAGTGACAAATAACAAAATAATAAAATACCAAAGGAAAAGGACATTTTGGCATTTTCTTTATGGCAATGCTGACATATTGAGTATTTTTTGCTCACCTGGCAGGTATTCTGGCAAAACCTGAACATCGGGGTCACATGACGAGAGAGCCTTGTGGAAGGCTATCCAGGAAACGTTCCCTGATTCACCTACAGTTATGTGCACTCGGCATTTGGGGCGAAATGCAAATGATTACCTGCAGAATAAGGTGGAACTGAAACTAGTGACAGAAGTAAACCAATTGACAGTCTATTTGGGACACCACATGCAGAAGACAAGGTTGATAGGCGAAAAGTTTATGCGACTCTCTTTCCCCAAGATTTCAAAATTACTTGAAAGATAGACTTATCCCTTCACTGAAAACACAAATAAAGAATATAGCAGGAGCAGTTGTGCTGTTAGGACATGGACAAATAACAATGCTGAGTCGCGTAATCACGCACCATAACAAGCAAGAAGTCCAAAGGCACTGACAATGCTGATAGAGAAACTGCATGTGGTTGCACCCGCATAGAGTTCGGTTAAGCAAACCATATGAACATTTAAGGGTATCAACACAGACACGGGCAAGACTCCCCAAAGAACAGAAAGACGCATCATTTGGAAAATTTATAACGAGCCATCCAGATCTCAAAGCAACATGGTCTCATCTACTGACGGCAGTCTTATAACACCAATCACCCCAGGCAGGGGTAGGACTACGCTCCCGAGGCAGCGGAAATCTTGCGCTTCTAAAGAAGCAACCGATTTTCACGCTGCCAGCTTTGACCGTTTATGATATATTTAGACATCAAATGGCGGTTCGTTTTCCACTGAAATAAACGTGCATATGATGTGACAAGCAGCCAATCAGATGCCAATAATCAAACACTCGACAGGCATCCTGGCTCCGCCCATTGCTGCGCTTCAAGCGCCGCTTAATGAGTTTCCGGTCGAATTTAAATTGCTCCCTCTGCATTCTCGCATCATCGACCGATTCGATTATGACATTATGACTGTGTTAGCGTAGCCATGTATCTTTTGTCTGTAGAACTGAAACCAGCAAGCGAGGTGTGCATGCAGCCTTTGTTGTTACGTTTCGTTTGAATTACAGCTCACCGGCCGAGCATCCTATGTGCCCAAGGCCCTAAGCAAACCACGTCAGGGGCAATTCTCTCTGAGCCTGTGGCCTGTTTAGACGGTTACGCTGGGGGATGAGCTGTCACTCAAAAAGAAATGAATATGATTGGCTCTGTGTATTCCTCGCTTGGCTTTGTCTTCCAGCACAAGGTCTCATCTGATTGGACAAAAATACAGTGCTCCCCTCTGGTGTAGCAATTCAGGATACGAGGTCGTAACAAACAGCGCCTTACGATATAGGTAGTAGCCCTATAGGTAAAGCGCTGTGTAAAGAGCGTAGGGTAGGACAACAGGGCAAAACAGTCGGACTAGAGCTGAGCGCAGCACAGTTATAAATAAATCTAGACTTTAAAGTATGAGTACACACCAATATACGGTCAGGCACATAGGACTGATAACTCCGATCCGACTTTCTACCTGTTGGTGATTCTACTATGGTAATTTGGAGCGTGGTCTCTACTAGGATAAATTCCGATCATAAGGGGTTCACTTTAAAATATAAACCCATTTTATACAAGTGATAGCAGTGCAACTCGGGGGGGGGGGGGGGGGTACGTTAGAGAAATATACTTTGGCTGAAATTTTAGAATATAGTTGAATATAAAATAAATGAAGATATACTTATCTGTATCGTTTCATGAACCTTTATTATGTAAGAAACACACTGAAGTTCCATTGAGATGCTTTAGTTATATTCATTTGTTGCTTGTGATATTTTTGTTATAGTTCAGTGGTTCAAGTTACTAAAATATCACGTGTATTTCTGTGATTCAAAGATCAATATGAAAATATATACAATCCATACAAAGGCCTTTTTTTAATAGACAAAATCACTGCTGCATGATGAAAAATTTAAGTGACAGAGGGATAAAATGTGTATGAAAATATTTAGATATACAGCATGAGCATGGCCTGTAAATATGTTTTCATAATAATTGTTTTGATTAAAAGATAAAAATGAAAATGATAAATATGAAAAAATGTTAAGGTCTATATCTATAGGCTACACTGATCTGTTATTTTTTCTCAGTAATTTAAAGACAGGATATTAATGAAATATTATTTATCTATACTAATAAGTATTACTTATAAATGGGTCTGATAGGGTCCGATTGGGTCGTTTTTTTCTCCTATTTAGTAATGAATGTGTACATGTATGTTAATGTGCATTTCGAAGGGTCTTTAATTTGTAGCCTTTTCCCTTTTTCAAATTTGTAAAAAAACGGGTGTAACATCTTTTACACCATATTTACTATATATAACTTTTTGGTTCGTCGGGTAAAAATTAATTTGTAAAGGAATATTTTTTTATTCCAAGGTCCGATCGGGTCTGACAGGAATTGCTTGGATCAGTTTGTCATTCTCTTTTTGGTGGATATTTGTGCATGTATGGAATGGGATTAAAGATTATATTATTTTCCAAATACAGATAAACAAAAAAAATTGGGGGCTACTGTAACACAATATAAAATACTAGAATTACCCGTGGAAAATCCACGGATTTTTAAGATAAGTAGTTTTGTGATGAGGACTGACTGTCGCATATTTTTATCCTGAGCTTCTCGCAGGACTCGCAGGACATGATATAAATATAACTTGTGCTCGAATTATTCAGGATACATCCTCTCCTAATCAAGTCAGCAGAGAATTAAAAATTATACCAATCAAGAAATCACACAAAGAAAATGTTTTGACCAAGGGCGTGAGGTATATACCGAATGTACGAATTTTGGGTGAGAATTTTTTTTGGACAAACATCATAGATAAAAAACCATGCTGGCGTGATGGGAATATACTGGAGATAACGACTGTATATATAGAAGCCATCTATTGTGATAATAATTTGAAGAAGTTATATGACTTTTGCAAAGTGAGAGTTTATGTAAGATACTTGGTAAAATGAAGCTCAGAGGACATCACGAAAAACGATGTTTTTAGTTGTCAGTGGAGGGTAGTCTTAGGCATGCTAACAGACATATGTATGTCGTTGATGGTTCTTGCACGCGATAATGTAGTGTATAGCTGGCCATGTGAAAAGGCAGGCTCAGGTAAACCTAGTCCGCTAATAATTAATGTTTGTCCTGAGCTTTGTTGATTGTCATGGAATAAGCAGGACTGATCGACAACGCTCCCATGTGAGAGGCAGGTTAACATCTTTCGGTGCTAGTATGTTGCAAGAAATTAACTTCAGGATTGGTTCTTTGCTTTGTCTCTAAGCAGATAAACTAAACATATATGTACGGATTTTGTTAAAAAATTTCACGGTAAAACTACATGAACAATCCGTTAAATTTTTAGAGAAAATCAGGATCAATATGATATATTTCTTATATGCAATTATGACAAAGGACGATTCCTTTGTCCCCGAAGGCGCTACCAATACGTATTAATTTGTCCTGCATGCTACCATGGCAAAATCTAGTTTGTGAATAGAATCTTTTTTTTTATAAAGCAATCCATAAATTAGCCGAACTATTAAAGACTTGGTTTTCGTGGAAAGAAAATTATGAATGTGAAGGCACAGACATATCCTCAAACCTGGAAAGCGTGTATACTTATCAAATGGCGGTCGATCTTGTCTGCTCCTTGTGTCAGCTCCTTGTGCTGAATCAACGGAAAAGCGCTCGCAATATTGAAAGCAGTTTCATGTGGTCATGTGTTTAGCACTTTCTCAAAAGCCTTACTTCCTTTAAAGAGTGTAATAATGGATCTGAGTGGATCAATGGGAATTTTAGCAGACCCGCGCGACCGCCTATTGCACGAAAACGCCCGGCTCTCGCAAGACATGCTCTCTGGCCATGGTCCAATGGCTTAGTGAGCACGAAATGCCGGAAAAAATCCCAAGACGCCTCCTTTAAAAACGTGACAGGCGTGGAAGACATTAAAAACCAAAAGAAATAGTGAGACTTACGGGGAAATATAAATAATATATATTATGCAGCTTAATAGAAAATAATCCAGCAAAAGAAAACAAACTTGTCCTAGAAGAGCACACCGACAATTCTTGTGCGGAATTGGGAAGTCCCAATCAGAGCGAAGTAGGAAAAAACGGTTGTATAGAATAAAACAAATGCGTATTAAATATATAGATGCACCTGTTGAAAATCCACGGTTCATTGGGATTTGTAATGAGCTGGTACAGGGACAGAATGTCGCATATTTTAATTCTTAGCTCTTCGGAGGGACTTTTTTATGTGATACACTCACATGATATGAATATTTCTTATGCTAAAATTCTCCAGGAAGCTCTTTCCCCTAAAAGGTCAGCGAAGAATGGCATATATTGCTGTTCAAATTGTCACAAAAAGAAATACGTTTTAAAAAAGAAGTGAAGCATTTATAGAGTGTGCGAATTTAGAGTGAGTATGTTTTCCCCCAATTAACAACATGGCTACAACATCAGAATTGCTTAAGTGATGACAATAAAACAAAGATATAACGATTGTATAAAGACGCCATCGACTGTGAAAATAAATGAAGGAATAACATGATTATAGCAATGTGAAAGTTTATGAAAGATAACTTTGTATAAATTGAAGCTCAGAGGTATCTTAGGCATGCTAACAGACACATGTATGTCGTTAAAGACATGCAAGAAATGCAACATGTGAATAGAAAGGCTCATGTAAATAGATCCCAAAAGACATAAATGTTTGCCCTTAGATTTTTAAATTTTTTTAACAACCTAGAAACTGGCCGAACTGTTAAAACCTTGTTTTTTATGGTAAGGATATTATAAATGCAAAGATACTGACATGTGCACTTGTTTTTCAAATTGCGGTCTACCGTGTCTGCGATCACGGTGCCTTGTGTTGCGTTTGCAATATTGGAAGTAGGTTCATGTGGTCATGTGTTTAGCGCCTGAATTCAAACCTTTACTTCCTTTCCAGAGAGTGAAATTCTTTAGAGGCGATAAAATGGATATGGGGGATCAATGGGTATTATAGTGGACCCAAGTGACAGCAAATTGCACAAAAACTCCCTTTGGACAGGACATGCTCTCTGGCCATCGCTTAGCGGGCCAGTGATTTCAAAATGCAGGAAATTCCCCAAGGCGTCTCCTGAAAAAGCGTGATAGGCATGGAGGACCTTAAAGCAAAAAAGAAATAAGGGCACCTATGAGGGTAATAAAAATTATTAATCATTATTTAATAGGAAAAAATTCCCACGAAAGAAAAAAAAAACTTGATACGATTTTGGAAGTCCACATCATAGTGGAAACCGGTAAAAGGTTGTTCTTAGGCTAACGGACGGTGTGAGCAGTGAGTGAAGAGTGTCTGTACTGCGTGCTGCCGTAGTCTTGATGTTCACAAAGGGAATATTCAAATAGAATTAATTTTGAAATGAAATGGACTAAATTACGGGGTCATTGGGTAATGCAACCTTATATTTACAAGGTACTCAGCAAGTGAGTCATGGGTCATGACGTTCACCTGAATAGGAAGACATTTGCAAAAGGAATTTAATTATCTGAATGCCAAATTTTGTAGGTGATATTAATTACCAGATTCAACTTTAGCTATCAATGTTCCTCAAAACCAACTAAAAGCAGTTTTCTGATAAAATGTCCAGCCATTCCCATGAAATTTAGCCTTTTTGTATGCAGTCAGCTGAGCTAAAAATAACCGTACACGTTTTTGAAGGACATCCCTGAGTGTCAAGACAGAAGATTCTAGGTCCAACAGTAAATTTTTGTACCCTGTCTGACTCTCTGGATGCTTAAAATGTATTTTGCCAGTAACATAAGTCACCATGACCTAATTTCAGGATTTTATAGAGATTGCCCAAGACTTCCCTGTATATTACATTGGAACATTCTAGGAGTAGCAGATACAATTTGTGCCAATCTGATTTTCCGGCTGCTAAAATCATGTTTTGGCACATAGTTCACATAATTTAGGACTGTGATAAGATCACAGATGTGGCCTAGACCTGTACACTATGGCTGTGTAATGCCTACTCATTGTGAAATTGTAGACAGTTACAAAAAAAAAAAAAACTCTAAAAATGCTAAATACACACATCAAAATAGATCTGGTCGTGTATTTGGTAGTAAATGAGTCTTTCTGGCAACATTTACACGTTCTTACCGTTATAATTTAATGAAACATTGTCCCCTAAGATCCTTGTAAGCCCGTTGTAACTTGTTGTGAGCGGACGTTGATGGACTGGTACCCTGCACATTCCCATATTAACGGCTACTTTTTCTAGTTCCAACAGCGATAATTTCGAAGTGGGGTCCGAGTCTGAATCCCTTCGCAAAGGACTGTTGGATACTTAATACAATCAGTGCGACTTCTTATCTATGTAAACATTAGTTCTCTTGTAAAATTATGGATGTGTAAGGCAATTGAGCATTATATTGGTGCCACAACCTTTCAGAAGTTTTATACAATACCCCAAAGGCAACAGGTAATTATTTTATGTTGACATGGGATAAAAAGTTACTTATACGATTCCAAAGGGTCACCCTGTTTGGAACCATACATGTTTTAAACTGTAGGGCAAAACTCAAGACGTTGATTGAGAGGAGTAGAGCGAATTGAAATAAAGCGTCCTGGGACGAGAACAGTTTTCATGCTGATTTCCCATGACCTGCCTGAATGTCATGTTAGAAGACTCTAGGCCTAGCGGATACAATACAGCCGGCGCCACCAGTATTCAGGAAAAGATGAAACATTTCATGATCAATATACATGGAAAGAATCATGGCAATCAATGCATAAGTTATTCAGATACTGGAGTTTTTGTATCAAGTTTTTAATTATTCTGGGAGATACTTACGAACCCCTTAGCTCGGGGGGTAAGGGTAACAGAGACCTAATTAAAGGTTTCCAAGGATTTTATTTTTCAGGTACCTCCCTGAATGTCATGTAAGAAGATTCTAGGTCCAATGATTACGATTTGTGCCCTGTTAACGGACGACCGCATCTTTGAAGGTCTGAAAATTAGAGAAAAAATGAGAGATTAAAAATTAGAGATAAAATTCAATAAAAATTCCAGGTTGCGCCACCAGTCTGCAGGAAATGATGGAACACTCCAAGATCACTATGCATGTAAAGAATCATGGTGATCAATCATTAATTGGTCAGATACTGTAGCTTTTTTATTAAATTTTCAATTATTCTCGAGAATACCTCAGAGCTCCATAGCTCAGAGGATATGTGTAACAGAGACCTCATTGCAGGTTTTCAAGGAGATTGTTCTTGGACCTAACTTGACGTCAAGTAAGAAGATTCCAGGTCAAACGGTTACGATAAGTGCCATGATAACGTAAAGACAGACATACGGACAGACAGACAGACGACGGACAGAGAGTGATCGCTATAGCTCAGATGAATTTCAGTCAGCTGAGCTATTAAAAACACGGCAATCTCCTGATGCTTTACCTCATATATTAGTGTAATAAGTCTCCCGGTGTTCTTCAGAAGAAACAAACACTGATTACTTACATCTCTTATTTGATAACTCTTTACTTGAATTCATGTTACGAAATTTGGCAATGTGGAAGACATCAACCGTTCCCGAAGACATTTCTGTTAAATAGAGGGGTTATAAATGACAATTTAAGCGTTGTCACACGATACTAAAACAGAAAAAAAGCTTTAAGCTCGCAGTATTTCCATTTGGAACAAAATGTATCCTAAATAGCAGTGAGACTCGAAAATAAATACAATTTAAGTGTAAAGCATCGGATGGGGAAAAAGTAACAGGTCTGGAACAACTGCGGAATTCAAAGATAAAATGTTTTCAGTGGCGGTGGATGTTATAGAGAAAGAAGTGCTAAAAGCTTACAAACGGTTCCTGCCATTTTAGAGAAAGCAAACGATCGATTTTATTTCACCATTAAGAGCGGAAGTTTGCTCAGCGGGCCTTAGTTACGGGAAGAAATAAGGGATGACTGCTGCGAAGTGACAATATTTGACTGTCTATTGATGTAACTGATCAACGTGTCCTGTGATAGGCCATAAACATGTGATCATGTGCTGAATAGGGCGAGCCCACAGGCTGGACAAAGCCGTCGTGCATTCACATCTGAGTATAAAGACATAAAAAAAGAACTGACTCTCAACGCTCACGTCAAGATTAGACGTTCCCATTGTAGTGCAGTACCAAATAAATATGAAAGGCAAGGTGGATTATTATTATAAAAAATATTATAAATAAGTCAATACAACCGCTCGGGTAAGCTGAATGCACATCAAATGGATTAAAATAAGGGATTTTAAAATAAGACAACATAATAAGTTAAGTAGCTTATCATTTAAGCCAACTATTCAGTGGATGATTTCAAACCGATTTTAAGTTAATTAATCAACCTTTTAAAAAAAACCTGCTCAATGATCACCGACGCTACGGAAAAGTAAGAGTTTTAGTTAACTGGCTACCTTACTAAATATATATATATATATGCAACTTGATTTCTTTAATATCAATAGAATTACGTGAATAGTGCGTTGTCAACATTCAGCATCATCCAAAACTTGAAATCTACTTTCTGCTTAGAGAATGCAAGCCTCCGCCATGTGTTTGCATTCACTTATTAGGCATATATCCCTAGGTTCATTCACACATAAATGACTTTACTTTTTGAAAATTTCTGGATGACGTTCCGGATCATGTGCCGGATCCACACTAAATCTTAATTTTCTTTTAACTGGGCCTTTCATATACAAACGTATGTGCACACACGAACGGGAATGAACACAAACACTCCTGGCGGGGGCAAAAGGTGTTGGTACTCATGAGACATTATTACAAGTTCTATACAAATATAGCATTCCCCGTCCACCAAGTGAAGAAAATACGACCACAGGTATAAAAACACACAAGCGTTAATCAGTTATTAACCATGTGTGGTATTGTAAGACCTGGACTTACTAAGGATCTAATTTAGGATAGGCTTTGTCCATTGTTTAACTAAAGGTAAATTATGAAAATTACTCACATTTGTGCGATCTTCCAATTTGAATATATTTTTCATTGCAGTAAGTTGGTAATAAGATCTTAACTATGTTAAATGGGCCTTGCGGTTCGTGTGACCAAGCGTGATCTATATGAATAACATATTCTGTTGAAACATTTGGAGTTTTACATAATTTAAGAAAAGGCTGGACCATACTTAGCTGACTTTAACTGAATACAAACTAGGTCAAACCGAACTCATATGGCGAGGCTTATGACGTTATGCCCCGTATTTGATATAATTTACGCAATGTTTAGTTATTAATAACCGGGTAGCCTTTAACAGAATAAAGTTCTGATTACAGAAGGGTCCTGTAATACATAGATAACAATAAAATACAATATTCAATAGTCCATGACACTTAAATGACATCATACATTCAGAATATTAAGCGAAAACGCGGTGACACGGCTGAAGTTGAAGTATAAATATATGTTACGTTATTAAAGTATCAACAGTGTTGCTAAATACATAAAACGAATAAATACATAAATAAAAAATAAAGCACTATAGTGTAAGATCTCAATGGAATGTGTATAAATAAATAAATAAATATAAATATATATATATTTATATATATATATATATATATATATATATATTTATATATATATATATACACACATATATATATAAAGTCTACATCAGATGCGCCTAAGTACGGTAATGAAAAATTAGATGACGATCAAATATTATTATTTTTAGCTATACAAGTAGAAAATGCAAGGAAATTATTCTACCTTGGTAGTATGTGCAAGGAAACAGGAGTGTGCTAGCCTTTAAAAGCACTTTGGATTGTTGGCATTTTTTAGTTTTGTCGGAGGGCTATTCCATAGAACACTGCCTGCATAAAAGGATTATTTCAGGATATCTGTGCGTGGATTCGGAAGTTTAACGTGGGAGTTTACTAATGAACCAGTGTTATACTGATGAACACCACTAATAAAAAGTAAAATTCTTGATAAGATGAGAAGGGGCGAGTCCATTGATACATTTATATGCCAATATCGATAAAAGGTACATGTATCGTTGCTCTATGGTCATCTATCCATTGTCATGGATAATTTCCAAGCTACTGGGCGAGTGGTCATTAATGCCTACAATAATTCTGGCTGCCTGACCCTGAAGACGCTGAATGGGAAAACGAAATGTACGAGCACACTTTCACAAAACAGTAAGGCCATAGTCAATATTTGGTTGAATGAACGCGTGATAATATGCATTCTAGTATTTTAAGGGAGAAATTTTCTAATTCTGTACAGTAATCCTATCTTCTAGCATAATTTCTTTATAACTACTTTTGTCTGATTCTTCCATGAAAGATGGCGGTCAATTTCATTGCCCAAATGGCTGACATCTGCAACACTCACTATAATACAACTATCTATTCTGATCGCGTTTGAGTATTTATTGAGAGCTTATTATTACTACTTGGGAAAGGCCAGTCTGAAGTTTGTTTTGGGCAGCATTAACGTCAGGGCCGTTTACATATATCGTGATATCATCAGCACAGATAGAGCATTTTGCTCCAGGGGCATTAGCAGGTAAGTCGTTCAGATATATAAAAAAGAGTATTGGACCGAGGACGGTGCCTTCAGGTACACCTGTTGTATATTATATATTAATATTAACATCCGAAATACTATTTGCGAAAGTTACAAGTTGTTTGCGACCATTTAGATATGAATAAAACCACTTTAAAGAGATCCCATAAAGTTCATATTGTTCTAATTTATTCAGCTAGTCCATAGCTGGTTGCTCGTTTGGATTAACATTGCCTCCTGTTTCGTATGAAAACATAATGGCATATCAAATGGATCAGCCAAAACAAAATGTTTAAGCGAATAGTGATGCATCCATTTCATGCAAAAAATACAGAATAAAATACAGTCCCATTTGTATGCGCTCAGTCCACCCACAGAGTGTTTTGTATGTTCTGTTTATTTCCATTATTGGGTTTTCAAGACGTTTCTGATGACGTAGTATCGTCAGACGTAGGGCTCGGCCTTCTTCGTCAGTGGTCACTGAAACTTGACATAGAAACATGCAGTGTTTTATACATCAACACGTTTAATCTGAAACAATGTTTAATATTTTGTTGACGTAATTTGATTAATTCCTTCTGTAGTAAGCGTGATTACTAATTGGTTATATATCCACTAAGTACTTGGTCGTATATAAAAATGTATATAATACTTTATATAAAAGACGTTCACAAGAAATAACCACATTCAATAAAAGACACATTTTTCTAGTATCGTTGGTTAATTTTGTTTTACCTTGTTATCTTCTTTTTATCTCTCTATGCTATCTTCCTCTGGTCATCTACATTATTATTAATAAACAACACAAATATATGTGTTTAGTTAATCAGAGCTGTTATGGTTGCCGTGAAATATTAAGGCAGATGTGATAATTTTTCTCATGCTCAGTAATGAGTACATTCAGTTTTTACATTACTAGTCGTTCAATTAACTGTAGACAGGTGCGGCGCCCAGCGGGTATGTATGAATTACAGTTTGCTCCGGCAGCTCTGAGAGAATTTAATCTGGACAGTACAATGAGGACAGACTCGTATCAATCACAGCTTGTTTTGTAATATTACGAGAACATCAATCAGATCTCTAGGGTTTCTGTAGCACGTTACACTACTCCATGAGCCGTTTATTCTGATGACAGTCAGTCCGTACCAGTTACACCAGGAAATGCTGTTACACTTTTAGTGAGATGGGTCATTAACATTAACTTTTCTCTCTTTCACATTCCCTTTTGTTAATTATATATAGGACATTACACAGCTTGGCACTATGTCAACAAACATTGGCCTGGGCGATAATTAGAGGGAAATAGGGCTCCGGTACACACCGGCCTTTCTATCAGGTTATTTCTAAATGAACCCGTTTATCCTTGCTTTGAACGGTTTCTACTTACAAAGAAAAACACATTATTTTGAATTTCAATCTATTTTCTTCTATAACTTATCCCGTCTGCTAATATGCAGCGGTTCGTAGGTATTCTGAATATAAATGAGTGCAATCTAAATACTGGGCCGGCCTTTAGGTTAACCTCCTTATTCTAATGATTGTACACATCCCTGTGTTTTAAAGACATCTTCATTACTGGACCTAGTGTTTATAATATTTGAATATTCATCTACATTCAAGGCGAAGTCTTGGCGTGACCTTTCGTCCAAGATGGCAGGTTTCATACCTTGTAGTTGTAAGTAGGTAGACGGGATAAGTTATAGAAGTAAAACAGACTGAAATTAAAAATAATGTGTTTTTTTACACGTGACAGAGTTTTATTGAAAACTATTATCAAGTTTTTTGTGTTTAATGAGAGACCGATTGGCTGATTTAACTCTATTTGTTTCTACATTACTTTAAATTGATATATTAATTAAAATGAAAGTTAAATTTGAAAGGAAAAGCCAGTGGATGTTTAACAAATATGAGGAATTACCAAAAATCTTGCCCTGGAATATCTGCAGTCCAAGGTCCTGTCACTTTCTCAGATTTCCTGTAACCCATGTTCATAGTATTCTGCAATGTCTTTGCCCGTTTATCACATGACGGATTACGTACGCACCACGAGTGCTGAAAATTAATCTGAAGCCAAGAGGCGCTGATGGGATCAGCGGACTTTACGGCCGTCCCCGCGAGATACCTAAACGATCCCGACATTTTAATCTGTCCATTACATATGGTCCACTTTACTGACAGATAAATAGAAATAATTCAAGGACGAGGGCCAGCCAGTTTCCACTCCCAGCACCTTGAGCTGATCTTGTGTTCTTAACTTCCAGTCCACTCGGGGTACTTTCCATCTACTTGATAAAGAGGCCAAGGCACCAAACCCAGACCGCATGTTAATGCAAGATCTCAGCTTCAACGCAATGGCTTCGCGCAAAGAAAATCCTCTGTGCGGTGTTAACTGTTAACACGGTCTCCTAATCACAGATTTTTCTTTCAGATTCCTCGCCGGCTGGAAAAAAAGGTAGGGACTGGAGATGTGAAAAGAAGATGCTGCCGGTCCATTTTTTTAATCGGTACGTTTGTTGACGCAACCGAACAAAAGCGTCCACCTGCAGACGCAATTGTTATATTTACGCGGACTAAATCTTCTTTGATAGATAGGGGAGACCATCTATGAATGACCATAATTTTGCCAATTTGACTGGGTAGCCTTATAGTGTAAGAGCTGACTATGTCCCAGAGGAAACCAGCGTGTGCAAGCCTCTTAAATGTTGCTATGTGAGGTGTTACTAGTTTTGCCCTGTAGCAGGGTATGGACAAAAGCAAAGTGAATTTATTGTGGTAGCATTTGGTAATAATCTTTGTGCACTCAGAAACTGGTTTATTTTGAAACAATGGTCTGTTTAAAAACTGTTGTCTCAACTTTTTACTTTGAAAGCAATGAACACAGAATGAATAACTTTGGTAACTGTAATATATGAAAATGAAAACATCAAATATCCGGGGTTTGAACAACAGGAAAAGAAGAGGCATGTTCAGAATGTTACTTACCGAATATATTGATATCACATTGGAGAAAACATTTGGAGGAATGAATGGGGAGCAAAAGTGTTCAAATCTCATGGAACTAGCCAACACAGAGGGGTTGCAATTTTAATTCGTTATGATTTTGATGTAATAGTAAAAGGCTCTACTCTGGTGATGAAGGTCGAATAATAATGCTGGATTGTACTATTGAAGGTAGTTGTTTCATTCTGATAAATATATATGTTAAAAAAAAAACATGGTGAAAAAAAGGATATTTTTCTAAATTGAAACAAGTTATGGTTGATCGAATTCTGTTAAGAAGAAGACTGTAACATTTTTCTCTTTGGAGATTTTAATATTGTTATAGATAGTAATATGATTGAGCATGGATTCATTATACAATAAAAAAACAAGCTGTTAAAGATATCATAGCAGAAATAAATGAAACCTTTAATATATCAGATTTATGGCGGCAGAGATACACTGACTGGGAAAGATATACTTGGCGTAGAAAGAACCAAGATATTCGCTACAGATTAGATTTTCGGCTTGTCTAATATTGTTTACATGGCCAGATAGAATATCTTATTATAGAAGCATTATATCATTCTGATTCAGTTAATGTTTTATTTAGGTAGTCAGCCTAAGAAAATATAGGTAAAGGTTATTGGAAAATGAATATATAATACTTGAAAAATGCTGACTCTTTGAAAGATTTAAATGAAAAAAAATATGGCAAGATGAATGTTAAAGTATTACAAAACCACCAAAAAAATGGAAATATATTAAAAACAAACTAGAAGTATTCTCCATATTGTAAAGTAAAAAGAGAATAAAAGATAAAAAAGGATAAAGAGAAAGACCTGAAGGAACAGTTGAGAATAAAAGAAGAGTTGTTAGATACAGAGATGAATGAAGAAAACAGAAATCTTTTAAATCAATCGTATTCTCAGATAAAAAAAAATATTAAAAAAAAATTATATCAAGAAACTGAGGGTTTAATAATCTGGTCAAAGTCCATGTGGCACAAACAAGGAGAAAGAAGTTATAAGTTTTTTTTAATATGGAAACATTAAATACAGTAAAAAAAGTCTGTAAGCTAGTTAATGCAAGCGGTCATTTTAAAACTGATTTGAAGGAAATATTAGAACTGTAGAGGCAATTTTAAGAACATTTGTTCTCAAGTTCACAGCCAACTGATTCGATGATTGTAAAATGCCAGTATTGTTTGAGGAAGAGAGACTATTTTGTGATGGTCCACTTACTCTAGAAGAATGTAAAACAGCAAGAATGAGCATGAAACCAAATAAAAGTCCCGGTAGTGATGGAATACCAGTTGAATTTTATACAGTTCTATGGGATATTTTTTTCGGACAAACTATTCAAAAGATATTGGTCAACTATTGTCACACAAAGACAGGTAATAATCACATTACCAGACAACGGTAATGACCGATCACAGCTGGAAAACTGGCTTCCTATTTCATTATACTCAATATACAGACTGTAGAATTTTATCTTAGGTACTAGCAAATAGAATCATAACTTTCTTGCCAAATTTAGTCAATACTAATCAGGCTGGGTTTATCAAAGGTCAACATCATACTGATGTAACAAGATTTCTAATAGATTAACTGCCATATATGGAAGAAATGAATTTACCAGGTATGCTGCTTGCAATAGAATTTAAAAAAGCTTTTGATTCCTTAGACTTGTTATATATGTTTAAAGTTATGAGAAAATTCAACTTTGGAGAATCTTTCTGTAAGTGGATAAATACAATATACTCAAACATATACAGTAATTTATTGAATAATGGACACTTGTCTGCTCGTATCAATGAGTTCGACAAGGTGACCCATTGTCACCTTATTTATTCATATTGTCACTGGAAGCTTTAGCCTGTAAAATTAGACAGGAAAAGAAAACAATAGGTACACAAAGCAATGATAAAGAAATTAAAATACTAATTTATGCCGATGATGTATCTGAAATACTGGCAGATTAACCTTCTGGCAAATGTTTATTTAAGAATATGAGTAATTTCTCGAATATAACTAGTCTTCATATAAACAAAAAATAAAACTTACGGTCTGTGGTTAGGAAAAGAAAAATATAATAATGCAAAACCATTGGGTATAAACTGGCCTGATAACAAAATTAAAGTGCTTGGTATTTACTTATCATATCCCCAGGAGGAGGCATGCAGGAAAATGCAACTTTTAAGTTAAATTAAAAAAAAATAATAATTAATAGTTGGCAGGAAAAACATTTAACAATGATAGGTAGAATACAAATTGTCAAATCATTCATAATATCCCTTTTCCAGTAAATTGGTCATGCCACTCACTCCCAAAAGAGGTCAATCAAATTTTAAACAATATAATATATCGGTTTATTTTGAATAGAAGAAGCTTAACCTTATAGAGCTAGGTGGATTAAAGGTCCCACATTAAGAATCGTTTTTCAACACATGCAGATTACAGTGGTTCCATATATACATATATATATATATATATATATATATATATATATATATATATATATATATATGGAACCGGGGGTGCATGGTAAATTCTGTTGGATCATAATATGGGTAAATTTTGCTAACTAGGACATATGTTATTTTATTGTTCCTATGAAATGATGGTTTTTAAACAGGCGGGGAAACAATTAGATCCTTTTGTAAGGAAGTGATAAAGGCATGGTATAATACCAGATATAATGATAGCATAATACACAATCAAATGATATGACAGAAAGCGCATAAAAATATTTTATCTGGAAAAAAAACGCAGCAAAATTTACTCGATACAGATAAAACAAGAAATAAAAATGTATATCATATTGAAAGGGACATAGTTAAAAATGATCCACTATCTATGAAAATTTTTAGAGATAAATAGAAAATCCTTTTCAATGTACCACTGTAGTTTCAATATTTTTCATATATATATATACAAAAAAATTGCTGGCTCAGAATAAGACCGTAATTAAGTTACCGTCGTTAAAAGCCTTTTTTGCCTGATAGTTGTATTAATAATTATTAGTCGTGACGTATGTTGATTGACTGATGTTATGTGTATCCTTGTGCATTTGTGTAATATTTGTGTGTAAAAAACTCGAAAAAAAATCGAATAATTCATGATGACGGCGATAATATAGTATATGAAATTAGAGTATAAAAACGGCCATAATAATATGGTGGCTGGGAGGCCTACGTTACGCTCAAGATTGGAGGGATCTATGATATGATATATAATAACATCAATGTAGATTCACATTTCTTACACATGATATAAAGACTATGGCCCTCGTCCTTTAACCGGCTCAAATTACAAAATACATTACCTACAAACATTAAATACACTAAAAAAAGATTAAAAGTTTGGAGAAATTAAGAAAATGATAAATCTTTTAAAGGCAATGTATTTCAGATATATAGAAATATAACTTATCGGACATTGTGCACCAAAACAATAATGATGATATTGATGATGAAGTTGTGATTACAATACTGTTACATGTGTTAGCATCATGTTGTTGTTGTCGTTAGTTTTTTTGTTATGTGAATTACACAAATACAAAAAGAATAAACACATAATTCACAGGAACATCTAAAGGTATAGAATAAAATTGATGTCAAAATCAGACCAACAGAGGACCAATCCTTTTCTCGACTAAGAGTGGTACAGCCGTGTCCTGCATAACTATACTTTCAAAAACATTAAATAGAAATGTCTATCCTAAATATTTAATTACCCTTAACAACTCCTTGGCTTGACGGATGTGTTTTTAAATAAGAACATTTAATATGAACTCAGATAAGGTTCCATTAATATCCAACTCTTTGCCGGTCATTAATGTTTTTATCATGAAGTGAAATGATTATATAATCTTTAAAAGTAATAACTCTCCGTCACGTAATTGTGTATTTATGAAAGATTCCGACTTTAATTATATTCCCAAATGAAACACTGTATAAAAAAGAATTTCATTTAATTACTATAAATCATTCCTGATCTCATTATGACGAATAACTAAAAAATCTCTGTTGTTAATAATGCCGGTGGTTTATTGTAATTGAACAATATGTGCTACAATTTAATCTAAACATAGCAAGTAACTAGTCGTAGGCCGAGAATAAAGACATATTTTTTGTGAATTTGCTGGTAAAGGCCACATGTTAATAAACAAATTAACAAACCCCGCAAGGGTAATTTAAACTGGTGAAATGGGCCTGCATGTTGAATTAGCAGTGAAATATAGTAATTGTATGGCTTTGGTAACTGTGTCATCTGCAGGGCATGGACAAAAATTCCGATGTGTTAACTACGCTTAACGTGACGGTCAGACACAATGCAATGTTTTGTGAATCTTTATTTCCTTGATGGGTTCCGGTGTCTGCTGCACAAGTCAATGCCCGTTAGTAAACAATTGCAATTGAGGAGCAGAGTAAAGGTCTCATGCAGGGGGAATGGCAGCGCAACTCCCACGCCGTACATTGTCTTTAATCTTTCCTACAGCACACCGCAACCAGAGTCCAAGTTTCCTTGAGAAAGGTCTGTAACGAGAGCAAAGAGTAGACCGCTAAAATCATCTTACCTTAAACTGCGTTAAATATCTATTGCTAAAGAACTATTTCCGCCAAATGTGTAGATGCCTTACCCTAGTGGTTCTTCATTAGTTCTGGTTACACATATATACAGGAGGACCAATTACTCCTTTGGTTTGGGTTGCCAATAAATTATGTTAAATGTATGGTCAACATTTGTAATTGCCACGTGGTTGCAGAACGGATAAACAAGCAATATAATCGAGCAACAAGTGATAAACTGAATGCTATGTCATAAACACGTACTGCGTAACCCACCCGACTGGCTAATTACCATCTGATTAACGCTGGAGGTAATGTCTGACTGTCACACAACCTTTTAAGACTGCTGTGTACTGAACCATGTGTCTCAGTCTGTATGCCGTGTGCACAGAACTATACAATTGAAAATAACTTACAACTGTAATCTTACTTGGCATTGATCTGAGAGTAGCAGCTTAAAAGTACATTAACAACTCAATTAAATATTTTGTATATAATGCCCCTTCTTCAATTTGGCTGGATACTACACTTTCCAAGCAAAATCTCCAGATCTACTATCGCCAGTTCACCTGGTTTTGTTCGTTGTTATGGTTCTATGTGTGTAAACACAGTAAACGGGTAATTGTAAACATAACGCTACTGCGTCACGGGTTGTGATCTTGAGTATGCGCGAGAACTCAAAACACAAAAAGAAACACGAAATGAAATCTACTCAAGACACTGGTTGGGAGTTTGATTTTATTAAGAACTTGACCGGTACGGCCACCAGGTGGCGTGTGCGTATATTTATGTATTTTGCCACTGGTCGCGCCTAGTGCCTAGTAACACTTGTGTACAAAATGTTTTAGATTGAAATATTGCAAGACATTCTATAATATTTTAAGAAGAAAGCATACTATCTTTGTGTATAAATCACTTTAATGAAATGAAAAGGAGAGGAAGGCACGGCAGTGCTGTCTTCTTTTAATATATAATGTTTTATATAACACTTTTGTTGGTTGTGCGGGGAATCGTTTGCTGGCTCTGTTATCTTCAAGGTTATTGTCAGATCTGCGCTATCATCATTTAATCTCCGGCTTGAAATAACAGATAAGACCACCTGTCTTGCAGGATAAGTATGACAACCATTGGTAATCAGGATGGGGAGACAGTCGTAGCACATAATACGAAAGAGCCAATTTTATCTACTTAAAGGACACGCCAAGGAAAGAGAGGATTTGCTTTTATCTGGGGCTGAAATAACCCTTTCTGCTTTTTCTTTGTTGTTACAGCCAGACGGCACGTTATACCTGGAAGAAGGAACACAAACCATCTAACAAGATGTATGGATGATCAGATAGCCCGAATTGTCGGGGGAGATAACGCAAATAAACTTTCGATGGTCTGATTTATACAAGCGTATTGTGGAGGCTTTCTGACGGATTATTATTACTTTGTCAGACGAGATCAAACGGGAGCTGGCATTTTCACGTTCAGTAGGACAAAACTGCCGCCTGTCCCTTCACGCTGACGTAAGTGTTCATTGATCAGGGTTCATTGATCAGTTCCGTTTGATGAGGGAAAGTGACGAATTTGTCTGCACCTTGGGACGATCAAAGGAAACGTGGAGATGTGCTTTTTAAACTGATTTTTGTTTGGGCACCGAAGAATGGAGCCAATGGACCGCAGGTTTTACACGGAACGTAAAAAAAATGTGCAGTCTTAATCCATAATCTTAAGAAAAGTAAGAAACGAGAAACAACTGCTGCCTCAGCCTGCAATGCTCGTTTTTATACTTACAACAACCATGTGACCATTGTACTTACAATCACTATCTTACTTACTTTTATCCTAATACCACTATGTAAAAGCTAACCAGCGAACATCTTTATACACATTAAAACTGTACACCATGAAACAACGTCATTTCATTCCATATGTACAAAGTGTATAATGATCTTGTATATGTATTTTGTATATATATATATATTATATATATATATATATATTTATATATATAAACATACACCAAACAGCGACTAGAGTCGTACGAGCATAACAACTATCAGCCCGTTACCGCATGATTATTATCTTAAATGAACAGAAAATGGAAGACGAGGATTGTTTCTGAGATCACTGTCCTGTTGACGTAAATTAATGGACCCGCCGGTAAGGTTCACAGGTGAATTTTTACAACAAAGCCTTATAGGATGTTGCTTTCGATTGAAAGCTGCAGGTTTTTATCACATTAAATATGATGAGTAGCTGTCGCGGGGTCAGGCGGGTTATAAGTATTGATATAGCTTTAGCACGGTTGGTTTGTTAATGTCAGCAGAGGCGGCCGATGTGTGCTATTTCTGATCCAGTTCTGCTGGTAAACAAAGCACGGCAGCCGACATGAAAGTCCCATCAGGCAGGGGGCATAAACAACCGCCAGAAAAGAAGATCGGTCCGCAACCTTGTTAAATAAGCCATATATAACGTAAAGCATGTCGGCGTATGAATACTTCATGTAGCGGACGTCGTATATCTTATACCTGACCTGTACCTGAGATGGAGAATTACTTACTATGGTGCCTTGCATGGGAAGCATATATAAGCTTTTTCAAATTTTCTAATGCAACATTCAACCGAAAATCCCATGTATGTATGTGTGTGTGTATTTATATAAATATAATATATATATATATATATATATATATATATATATACAGTCAAGCACGCTTATTGTCATGTCGGTGGTTCATGCATAAATTATGATAATAACCGGGATGTGACATTATGCGGGTTTGAACATCGATGTCCTTTTGAATCATAGAAGAAGCGTTATGTTTCAAATGATATTAAATAAATCGTCAACAAAAAGGAAATAGAAACGTTTGTGAATATTTTTATTGCACAACGGCCTATCAAATTACGTTTATGCGCACCTGACAATTTATTTCCTGTAAGTTTTGTGACAAAAATCCGACTTGCAAATAGAAAGAGACGTAGAGTCTTGGTCAGGAGTAAAAATGTCTGGAAATATGTGGCACAGTTATAACATTATGCTTAGGCAAACTATTTTACTAAATAATTATTTCCCCGACTATTGCGCCTTATTTTCCGGATATCTTGTCAATGACTCAAACTTCCATGATCGTCTTTATGATAGGACTATTTGGGGAGCGGGCAACGTCAACTTTCTGAGTTTCGCCGCGATTTAGATTTTGGACCGGGTATCTCCTCCATCGCTCACAAAACCTCCAGCTTTTCGTGGACCCTTTAAGGTGATTTCCAGTCGTAAGCAACGTTAAGAGCTCGTTTAGAACTATTAAATCTATATATATTATTTTAACGTTGTATTTTATTAGATTATTAGACATTATTTTTATTAGTACTTTACTATTATAATTATATAATAATTAAATCACATAACTGTAACCAACATTATATTTGACAAAAAACTATGTTTCATAGTGTACATTGAAGCAGTGATGTATCCTCACACTCCGCGTGTCAGTCCGAGTCCAGGGAACTAAAGTCCAAGTCCGGGTCCAGGGAACTAAAGTCCAAGTCCGAGTCAAGGGAATTAAAGTCATCCGTCTCCGAGTCCGAATAATTGAGAACCCGAGTCCAAGTCCGATATCGAGTCATACACAACTTTCTTTACAAGCAATTTAATTCAAAATTTCAGATTAGGCAAAAAAGAAAGAAAGATAGGGTTCTCAGGCCTCAGGCATTGTTTTTCCTAAATCAGTGAGGGAGGGCGACTTTCTTTCTTATCCTTTTTTGTATGATTCGATAAAAATGTCATATGATCATGGAAGAGCATGATAATAACGGAATTGATTGTCTAAACAGGTAAAAGTACTACATAACACAGGAAATCTTATCAAAATTTTAACATATTATGTTCCTGTAAAAATGTCTAAGCGGCTGGATCTCAAAATGAAAATAAAAAAAAATGATGCGGGGGGGGGGGGGTTGGGGGTTAAAATTGATGCGCGCGGTGCCTGAGAATCCAACCTTTTTTCCCCTTAATGTACATCTTTTAGTTAGTTCAAACATGACAAGTGAAAGTCTCCAGCGCCGGTCGATCACGGGACAGTGTCAGCCCCAAGTTTTTCACGTCATACTGTCGATCCCTGTCTGTCAAAGTTAAGCTGTACGTGTTTCCATTCATCCGTATATCACGTACGTCTCTTACGCAAAAAATCGGATCCCTCTTTTTAAGATGAACTGTTTCCATAAGTACGTTTTAACGTGCTCCGCAAACGTATCCGCAAAAACGGACAGCATCGAAACGGATCGGTGAGCGATTCATCCGTTTTGCGGATGGCAAAAATGCCTATATTTCCCAACAGTGCCCCGGCGATACGTGAGATGAGACATATTGACCTTCTTCCTGCCTGTCGTCCTTGCAGTTTCAAAAGAGGCACGTGAAAGGGTATCCGCAAGGAAAACGTACGTACTTGTGGAAACAGTTTTGACGGATTGCCCACTAGGGAGCGTACGTACGTCTTTTGCGGATACGATTTTTACAGGTACCTGGAAACACAGCTTTACACTATTCATTCGTCAGTATGAATGTCACATTATTTCAATTGCCATTTTATGAGACACGAGCCATGAGACCATCATGGAAAACTTCAGCAAATAATACATTGTTATAATTTGTGTAACAAAGTGTTAAGAATCATTTGCAAATTTGGTTTAAAGGAATGGATTTTGCACTTTGATCAGAGTCACATGTTTTGGATTGACTGTCTGTTGTTACACTTAAATACGCCGTCATCGAGTGCATGGATAACCATTTCCGTACGATTTGACCCCAAGCAAGGAGCTATGCCTTCTTATCCAGGCCTGTGGTGTCTGGGGACTCGTCTGTCCATTTACAGAATGAGGAACATATGTTGGACACAGTCTGTCATCAAGGTTCAAGCAAGGTGCTGCAGATGTTTTTAAGACTATGATGTACCGATCGATAAATTGGTTCTAACGGACAATCGCAATATCCCCTTCCAATATCCTACAGTAATTTCCTTGTTAAACAGTCTCGACTTCCTAACCGATATTCATGTCACGTCATTCCTGAGTATAGATATGGCAACTTTAGTATGCCCGTGTTCAGAGTCTTGTGAAGAGAGTCTGAGTGAACAAGGGAACTAATGATTACGCGGTTTGCATTTTATCTTTTTAATGTCTACCGCTGTTAAATCCTACCTTTTATATCCCTGTAATTACAAAAGTTTATTGTAAAAAGATGACAAAGCAATATGATTGGTTGCAGACATAACGAGTCTGGTGATCCTGAGGCATATGAAAGAGTCTGTCACACTTACATAGTGACACTGTTTGTGCACATTTAAGTTTTTGACGAACCAACAGACAGACAAACGGCAGAGGAAAATGTATTGTGATAAAGAAACTTTAAAAAGCTGATCTGTCGACGTTAAGTCGGGAATCCGTACTTTCGAGCTGTTTTACTTTAATGTAAACGACATTGCCAGCCTTCATGCAGGGACAGATAAAAAGACAAGAGGCAAATATATAAGCCATGCACGAGTCATCTAAGTGATATCCTAATTGATAGAGTGATACAAACAGTAATATTCATGAAAGAAAATGTTCCTTCTCACTGTCCGGAAGTAATCGTCAACTCCCAGATAGACCAGACAAGCAGAAAAAGCGTCCAGTTGACATTATGTTAACAATCTGTCTGGACATAATCCCTTAAAATCTCATGCGAATAAGAGATTGCTGGGGTTCAATTATTCTTTGCATTGAAATGGGGCTGCTTTCACACCCATTGTTCATTTAATTTGAAATACAGATAAATGAAAATGGCTTTCAGATGGAATATGAAAATAACTGTATTTATTTATTTCATTCTGAGATCTGTACACAAAATCTGTACACAGTAGCTGAACTTCTGCTTTATATAAGAAGGATAAAACAAACAAAGAAGAAAAGATAAAAAACACCATATTGTAATCATTAAACAAAATGCTGTATGAGAATGGATCTCTTTTTTTCATATCAGGTTTTGGGATGCTAAATGGAAGCAAATTAACCTGTGTTTGAAGTATTGAAATAAATCAATAAAGTTCGAATTCATATTCATGACGACATTTTCAGGGATACCTGTTTATCATCTCTTTGCAGACAGGCATTTCGATCTCCTAGACCATATTTCTGAATGAACAAACAGAAAACAAAATGATAATTACAAAATATGCTAAAATAAATTACAACAATAAGCTCACACAATCTGTATTCTTCTTTGTAGTAACTTTAGATATCTTGCTGAGACAAGGAACTAGCCTAACTTAAATGTGTCAACGGAAAAGGAAACAAATACATCTCTCAGCGAAAATGTACACATCTTTAGGATCTTGCAGTGCCTTCGGAAACAATGCGGTATATCTGTTTCGTCAGGAAGATGAGAATAACGCGGGAAGACATGTTTTGTCCTTGAGCTACGCGATATAGCTTTTCGAAGAACCCACACAGCAATGACCGCTCGAGCGTGTGGTATGAGAGTTTAATCAATGAAGCCCATCTATTACCATATCGAATGGGATAGAGTGAATGTCCTGTGTAGAGCCCGATACGAACACATACCTTGGTGTATCTCCGGGATCTAGGTTAACAGCTCCTAACAATATACAAGACACCTTGTATTGTTAGGCCCACCATGAATTCTGAGAGTGCAGTCGCCATGCTCAGCTCCAATACCATGCACTATAAGTAGGAGGGATACAAAAACAAATATATCGGTTAAATGTTCATATAATATCCTCTCTTTGATAAAACAATACTTATGAGGGTAGGTGGATGTGATTTTAGAGGACCCGTAGTTATTAATGATATGTACATTAGACCTGTTATTATACTACTTTCCTGTTCCAAAGTTAAAGGGGCTAGTAAGTAAATGTAACTACACGTTGAAATTCTGGAAATCTTAGTTACAACGAAGGAATTACACATTTGTGGGATAAATTAAAATAAAAAGGAAAGTCCCAGTAAATTTAACATTTATTATGGAGACATGGTCATACCGTTAGACCAAAGAGGCTTTTGTGAAATTATATCAGATTCGAAATGCGACATCTAAATTAAGCTCGAACCAACTCCTCCGTATAAATGAGGACGCATATAAAGACTGGTATATAATCAACACCCGAAACATGGCCGTATGCATGCATCCCCACCAAGGAAATCTAGACCCAATTATCGATAGTAATACAAACTCCTCAACCCCTTTTACCTTCCCCTCCCTGTACGGGGACGGGAGTGGGCTTAAAACCAAGAAGGAATACAGGGAACATTCAGGGCTCAACTCAAATTTGGTTTACATAATGCAAAGGGGAATTCGGACAGATTAAGCGCCCAAAACCAATATGTGACATAGCTACTAACGCCAGACAAAACAAGCTTTATGTGGGTCTGAGCCGGCTTCGTCGTCGTCTGCCGAGTCTACTGATCACGTGGTTTGTGCGTTAATCTCACTGAAGGTTAGCGGGATCTCGTTTAATGCACACTGTTCGCTTAGCGGCTCTCAATGTCCGACACCAAGTCAAACATAAACCACCGCTAAAGACCTGAGGTTATTCATTAATTTCCACCCGGGATTACTGTTTTGTACAAAAAATATTTGTTGAATAAACCATTCTTCAAGAATAATTGAACCAACTCATTTGTCACGAGACTAACGCTTACATTAACTTGTTAATTTTAAGACAATTTTAACTCATCAATCTAAGCGTTTGCTAATTTTAAGTGCATATGCTGCACGAGTCAATTCTTACAGGGAACTTATTTATCAGCTTCATAAAAACTGATTTGATAAATGATCACGCTCTGTTCCAGAGATTGGAGTCTCGTCCATTAAAACAGACGCTTTGACATTAAGTTCCATATGAGACTAATAATTACTGATCACCGGATTTCAGTCTATTCAGTGTGTCATACTTATTGCTGCTATTTACAAATCATAAAATCATTATATGTAATTAACTAAGTAGCCGATTTATACATATTACTATAAACTCTCTAAGATAAATTTTATGCACAATTTGGAAAATACACATTATCTTTCACTGAAAAACTCAAATATGTGTAAATATCTTTCCTTTATTTTTGAATTTCAAATACAAAGTTTATTGTACCTTGGTCTTGTTTTCTTCCGGAGTTCATGTCTGGGATGACAACTGGTACAACACTGGCATAGTAGGATTTGTTTATATCCTCCAATGGGGGTAGAGCACATTATCTTGATCTGACTCGAGTGGTAGTTTACACTTTGGGCTCTTACGAATACGTGAATCCCCGGTTCCTGGTCATAAACAAGAATGTTCCCTAAATATAAACATCTATTTGTCTATCATAAATGCTATTTTCCACTCAGAAATGTCCAAGGAGAGAGAAAAAAGTCCCGATATAAGAGAGTGTAGAAGCGTTTCCCGGTCTCAATGCGCTCATTACTCCGGTGTAATTTCAACCAGAGCTCACTCACGGACATTTTGTAGGAGTTAGGCTGTCTAAAACTTGGTAAGTATGTTGAGGAATGTTCACAGATGACGCACATTTCAATTTGCTGTAATTAAGCTTGGGCAAGCAAATTAAATTAAATTGACAAGTGCATTCATTATACAACGCTCGTTTGACTCCTTGGATTTCTTCCGCACTTTACTTTTAGTCTTACATGCCAATTGATTTGACTGAAATGATTGTAGGCTAATTCCGTTTTGCAAAAGACCTATATTTGTAGAATTGCATTAATTCATCCACACTGACATTTTATCACGTTGATTGAATTCTAAAAAAAATTAGAGAGAGATTCAACTATCAGGAGTTTACAGTCTTCTCATCGTCTGTCAACCAAGAAGGAATGTATTTGAGCAAACCTTTCATCATATCTTGTGGTATTGTTTATTTGCGCTCTTTAAATCATTGCACGATTGTACAGTCTGCATTTAATCAGAATCCAGGCTGGTTAAGGGTTCCGTGATCAGTCATAACTAAATATGCCACACGTTGCAAACCAAATGCGACATTTTATCGACGTCAAAATAGATGCCGCGGAAAATAAATATTCATGTCCAAGTGAGCTCATAATAATGTTTTCTAACAAAATTGTGTTTTGCTTTCATCTCTACTGAAACACTATGACCTCTGAGTAAAATCAACTGTTTGTTAATAAATCGTTAAACTCCAACTGAAATTAATCCAACTACATGAATGCAATTATAGTTTCTAACTGAACAAAATATAAAAATAACAGATTAACCTTATGAACCGTAACAAAATATACAGTGGCGAATGTGTATATACGACCTAATTATACTGGTCTACATATAGACATGTATATATCATATATACAACATATATATTGATCCTCAGGGGGGCACACTGTATTGCAAGCTTCGGTATTTTTTGGTTTGATAAGAGGTCGCTCTGTCATTTTGTACGTCAGCACAGCTAAGCACTATAATGCTGCACCGTAACATCGATATATAGGTAGAAAGTCGGTTTGATTTGTTGTCGATGTGTGAGTCGTAAACCTGGAGGAGAAAGGTGGACCTTTATGGCTGGCGTTGACAGTCAGGGTATTAAAATTGCTACCAGGTCCACGTTCATTTCCCACAGATATCAATGGTATACCCTAGTTATGTAAGTTAAATGTATTGTACCGGCAGCTCAGACTGCAAGCTACTTGGTTAGAGCGACGCAAGGGTATTTATCGTGGGTATACATCTAATTATAACCCGCAACACGTCGCCAAATAGACGGGCAGAGATATGAAAATAAAACACTTGACCAGACAGCTCAACTTGTTATTGCGTATATATATATACTAGTTTACCCCACGATTTAAGTCTGAATTGGGGCCACCGGACCATTTCCTTTCTTATTTCTAGCTACAGTTTGTTTTTAAAGGCGCTTTCACAGTAATCACGGCCTTGGCGGGGTGTGGTAGCTATTTACGTGAGTAAAATACGTTATTAGATAGCGGGACACCTTTCGGTCACGGGGACCATCCATAAATATAAACTTTATTTGTGTAATTTTTATTGAACTGATCAATTGAAATTAAATGGAAGTAGCATGTGCATAATTGTTTAGATAAGATTCACCAATGCCTGAAATAATTTGTGATACTGAAGTAAGACTTCGAATGAATTAAACTTTAGTAGGTATATTCGTTATGTTACTTTTATCAAGCTGCGATCACTGTAAATGCGGGTCCCATTTTAGACACGATATACTTCCTTTCTCATTTATGTTTCATTTTGTCTACGAATATAGGACCTGTCATCTCACTGCCTAATCCACCGGGCATATTGCTTTCTTCCGGCTGGGGCTGAATTTAATTGATACATAAAGGGATTTCACATATGACTTAATTAATATACTTATAAATGATTTATGACAAAGGCCGGTATGTAATATTTTGATTAGACCTGTTAACCCAGATCTCGTAAGTATGTTGAATTGAACAAGGAGGCCCAATATAAATCTATATTCTCAAACAGCCTAGGAAGTTCTCTATCATTTTGTAACCTTAATTTAGTAAATGTATGAGGAAGAGCAAAACTCGCTGACATGTTGATCCAAACCACAAAAATACACGTCTATAGGCGGCTTTCATTAGAGTGCCGACCTATGCTTTGCCAGCGGCTTTGAAGTTGAATATATGTTTAATTAGGCTTGAGACTCTCTTGTCGCCTGGTCCTTGTCAGGTCCCTTAGGGGCTGAAGCCTGTCTTTTTTTGTGTTAAAGGTACTTTTTACTGCGACCAGACCAACGGAAAGGAAAAGGAAATTGATCTATGACAATGGAGGGAGAGAGCTGCTGAAGCAATGTTGGTGAATGCGGCGGTTGTTACTGGTAATGTTGGGTGGAAATTCGTCACACGGGGTTCAGTTGACATCGTATATATTGCTGTATATCATATGTCATATGTCAACAGTTTTTTGCCTAGGTCTCCGTCCGGCGGTTGGGCTCCGGCAAAGCCAGAACGTTTTTTTATGGTTTTATACGATTAGATATGATACAATATACGTTTTGTTAGGATCTTGGACAAGATCTACCAATATCTAATAACCGATCCCTGACCATTCTATGAAGATCGGGTATGATTCTATGACTATCCGTTGCAATTTTTTTACCCCATTTAGAGCTCTGATCTCTTCGGTCGCTCACGTTCCTTTACGTTCGTGAAGTTCTATTACCGTTTGTTGAAATGGCGGGGGGGGGGGGGGGGGGTAGGCTGATTAACACGACTGAGACAAGATCGGTATAAAAAGGAGGTAGGTTTTGCATTTCATCAATTTGTCCAGTCACTCGTCATAGGAAACATGGATATTTTACTAATGTATTACGAGTAGCCCGCTACACTCTGTTTCTTCGACGCTCCTCCACGTCTTCCCCGCTGTAAACACGATCTGCTAAGATGCTCACGCTTTACCACGCATTACAACGCTCGGAAACGACAAAGATCAGCATTATCGTGGTAAAATTTTAAGCAGATTTAAAATGTTGCCACGATCATAAAGATGTCTCACGATTATAGGTATCCCATGCGTTCACAACGATTTTGATCTAAGATCTGTCACGCTCTATACGATGGGATGCGATCTTAACATGATTTTTGTAAAATGAACAAATCGTGGTAATCTGGTGTAAAACCGGCTTTCCCATGGCCTTCAAGAGAGTGGTGAAGCGTCGAAAGAATATAGTAAGTGAGATATATAGGCTTTATATATGTGACACTTAAAAACAACTTACCGAAACTGGTATGCTGTGTCAATGTACGGAGCACATGGTGTGGGCTATGTAGATAATATATCACTTCATGCAGTCCATTGGTATTATCTGTGCCACAATATTTTGATACTTTGATGTAGAGAAGAGACAGGTTTTGTATATTGTGGACAATTTTTGGACAAATGACGAACACTGCACGTGGCTAAATGGAAGTTAAAGCAAATTTAACAAAAATAACTGTAATATCGATTCATTACGGATGAGACAACATTTATGTCAAATTAAAACAAACTATTATATGGTGGTTTACTATATTCTGAATGTAAATGTAGAGTTACAAGTCTTATACAAGAATAATATGTATTAAAAGAACCAAAAAGGAGCCTAAGGAACTTAGAAATAAGTATAACAACTCGTGACTGAATAAGATTATAAAATCACCAATAATGCTTGAGAATGTGTGAACAAAACAGCTAATGGCTGTGGTTGATTTAACGCTCCTTGTGTACACTAGCACTGGTCGTCCAAGGATCACATGACAGCGGTAACAGCGTCCAGTGTCACATCTTCATAATGGAGTTAAAAGAAATGGAGTTTTTTTAAACTTAAATGGTACAACAGGAATATACTATTGTTAACTTACTTTACAGGAAATATTGGAAAATAACAGTGGAGAATACTAGCTATAATGTAGTTTGACAGACGGGTTATTGGATAATTAGGGAGCCAGAGGCTGAGGACAGAGGAAGTAGGTTATACCTGGTCTGGTCGTCGGTATAAATAAACCTGTGTGCGTCACTGTGACCCAACGGATCCCCGCACACAGCATGCTATTTGTTCCCGGTTTTTCTATCCCATGTTCAGCAGACGACATCCGCTGCCTCTTTTCATCTGAACAATCTGCCGATCAAGGTCTGGTCTGACAAGAGGCCGAGCGCTCCCGGCACAGGTGTGCTAATGGAAACACCTTGTATGTAGGGTGAACGCAGAACACTAGATATACCCGCTGTACTAAAGGTGTCAGACGCACTGCAAACAAATACTCCTACGTAAAGTTAATAAATAAGTATAAAATAAATGTGTATGTATACATTAACATCGTTAATCGTCTTCGACAAATCAGCACAATGAGCATAAGAGTACATAAAAGTGTAGGATAATTACAATAACTGCATGGACTCATCAAATACGGGAATTGGTATTACATAAAACGCAATCTGTGACTCTGGTCTTTTAATAATTGTAGAAATGACTCGGTCACTGAATTAAACTTTGTTATAATATCGAAGAATCAGCTTTGTTACAGAAATCTTGGTTTTACACAAACTTGTATTTATTGCGTGTATCACTTCCAGTTAAAGCAAAGCATGTTTAACCCTCTGAACAATCCACTAATACAGTCTCTTTCTTTATCTCTCTCTCTCTCTCTCTCTCTCTCTCTCTCTATATATATATATATATATATATATATATATATATATATATATATTTATTAAAACAATTATAATACAGAAAGGAAGTGGTAGTTCTGATTATCAAGTAGAATACTGTAAAGATTTTCTGAGGTTTTGACCCTTTCATTGATTGACACTTAATGGAAACCGGGCCTTTCTTGACAAATGTTCAGTGCATATATCACATTTTGGATAGAACATGAAGAAAAGCATAATATTAACATTATAATATTTAAACCTGGAATGTATTAACAAAGTGTGCTTTCTTTGTACAACATTTCATGTTTCGATAACTTGAATGTGCTTCTTCATTTTAGAATAAATCATTTTCATTCAAATACTTCAAAGTGAAAAGTGTGCATGCAAAGTGAAATAACATGTTACATTTCTGGTTTTATCATTTAATTATTTCTATTGTCTGATTATCTTATTGCTTGACATATTTGATTATCTGTTGGTCAGACCAAATATAACAGGTATTAGTCTGATCCGGTGTTAAGTGACGGTCCGGAAAGATACATTTATACCATCAGGAAAAGCAAGGGGCTTTAATGGAACGAATCACACAGGCAGGTGGCATAATAGCTAAGCACATAAATGATATATTTATATATTTTGCCTTTTTAATATAATTGGAAACATACAAAAAAGGGTTTATTATTGTTTGTATTTACTATTGTTGGTGTTTATAATTGTTGGTGTTTATTATTGTTGGTGTTTATTATTGTTGGTGTTTATCATTGTTGGTGTTTATTTTTGTTGGTGTTTATTTTTGTTGGTGTTTATTTTTGTTGGTGTTTATTTTTGTTGGTGTTTATTTTTGTTGGTGTTTATTATTGTTGGTGTTTATTATTGTTGGTGTTTATTATTGTTCGTCTGCAATTTTCACAAATATGCTATGTCATTGGCCAAGAGTATCTGAACATGTATATCAAACAAAAATCCTGCATCTCTGTCTTATACCTTCTTTAACTTTGACTGATGTACGTTATATCTGCTTGAACGTTTGACTGATGTACGTAATATCTGCTTAAACGTTTGACTGATTTACGTTATATCTGCTTAAACGTTTGAAAGGTTAACATTTTATCTGCTTGAACGTTTGATTGATGTACAGTATATCTGCTAGACATTTGACTGATGTACGTTATATCTGCTTGAATGCTTGACTGATTTACCTTAAAATTGCTTAAACGTTTGACTGATTTACGTTATATCTGCTGAAACGTTTGGAAAATTAACCATATATCTGCTTGAACGTTTGACTTATTTACGTTATATCTACTGAAACGTTTGGAAAGTTAACCATATATCTGCTTGAACGTTTGACTGATTTACGTTATATCTGCTGAAACGTTTGGAAAGTTAACCATATATCTGCTTGAACGTTTGACTTATTTACGTTATATCTACTGAAACGTTTGAAAGGTTAACGTTATATCTGCATGAACGTTTGACTGATGTACGTTATATCTGCTTGAACGTTTGACTGATGTACGTTATATCTGCTTGAACGTTTGACTGATGTACGTTATATCTGCTTGAATGCTTGACTGATTTACCTTAAAATTGCTTAAACGTTTGACTGATTTACCTTATAGCTGCTTAAAAGATTGACTATTTTACGTTATATCTGCTTGACAGTTGACTGATATACGTTATATCTGCTTAAACGTGTTGACTGATTTACCTTATATCTGCTTGAACGTGTTGACAGAAGGTCACAGAAGTAATCAAGGTCAAGGTCGACAGTATTAAACATTCTTTTAATTGCTAAAACGACATGTTACAGGGACGCTTATTAATATACTAGTAAGTTACACTAAGATACAGTGATTTGATTTCCAAATGGATCTTACAATATAAAATTGATGTACCTGTTATATTTTACACATTGTCGATTTTATCATATGAAGTATTAGTATGCACATTTTTATGGCGTATGGGGAGATTTCGAATATGTTGAATAACTTCTGATCTCACCTCATATTTTGGTAAACTAGAACGATATCCGACAAAGGTTCAACGTAACGTAGAGTCCTACCAAGACCCCCATCCTTATCTACAATACGCTTGGAATAGTTTAATATGCCATGAATATTTCTGTATCAGGATCAACAACAAGGTTTTGTAAATATTTTAAATCTTTCTGACTAACCACACACATTAATTCTAAATACTTGTTTCTCAGTAATACGGTTGTAGCTTGATAACTCATATGAGAGAATACGCAATACGCAACAGGTTAAATAAAGCATCAGTTTCATTTGGTCTGAAAGTAGATGACCTTTTCATTAGGTGATTATGAAATCCATATAACATAATATGTGAAATTGTAGTGCCCAAAATATCTATTTTTATACTTTATTCTTTACTAGGTTGACAAATGCCTAAGACCTTGACCTTGTTCATCCTATGTGATCTTGGAAAATTCCTGTTCACAGAATACCTTCAAAATCGTATATCGATCAAATATTCATTTTCATGCAATAGTTACATGATAAATGCATTACCTCTATGTTAAGATTTCAATGACAGCCATCTTTGATTTCTTCGGGAACAGGTCTCATAACAGATATTACCTGTTTTCATTGATCAGCTTACAGATAAAGTTAAAACAAGCACTAACTCATTCAATTCCTTAGGAAACGTTCTGTTACAATAATGACTGCATTAAATATGCCATACTCAATAATTCAAATGGGTTATGGCGGCCATTTTGGAATTTTGTGTTAAAGGGGCCCAAAATTTGTTACCTTACGTTTTTCATTAATGCATATCCTATTTAAGCTTGACCAGCCATTTACGCAATTTGGGTATCAAATTCCTACGAAAATACATCCCCGTCTACACTTAATTATTTATCTTTTTGTTTTGTTTCCGTATGAAAAAAAGTTTTTTTAATGTCTGCATTGTGAAGATATGGAGTGTCGCGTAACGGTTCTTATACACTCCTTGTTGACGATGACGCCTAAAAGGGTTGTGATACATAAGGCTTACAATAAATGTTATAAAACATTCCCACATTTGTCTTGTAATATGTCATTGATACAATTCACAAAATAACAGAAAACATATCTACTTTAAGCGTGTATATATTCTTTTACTAACATCAACACTAGCCTTTACACTGTCATGACAAATATTTAATAACCCTGGATGACGTAGGCCTAGTTGGCTCTTTCCTTTATGGAGAGCTTTAAATTTTTACATTGGACGTGAAAATGTTCTTCTTTCTTCATCGCTGTGGCTTTCAGACTGTCTGTGTATAATGGTTTTCTGCTGCAGGATTAGCGTTCTCTGCGCACATAAATAGTCTACTGCTGAATAACAGCCCACCAGGGAACACGCTAAGCATTCGTGCATTTCATTTGTACGGAAATGATGGACAACGTCTTTTAAATGTTTATTGATCTGTCAGTTTCTAGATATATGTAGAGAGAAATTTTGTTAGTGTTTATGTTTGTCATTAAAAGTTAAAGGTGATGTAAAATCACAAGAACGACAACAGAAGATCCTGAAAATGATATGCTTTCCAATTTGTCATATCAAACAGAATGAAAATGTTACAAGAAAAAAATTAAAATGCAATTAAAACGTGATATCCATATTGCTATATGTTCGACTAAGAATCTGTGAATGTAATAAATAAAAATATATTAAAATCATACACGGTAATGCCTTAAAAATGAACACGTTTACATGTCTGCTATCGCCTAATTAATTCAGTGGATCTGTATACTTTAGTGTACAGTCTAAAGCTTGCTGGTACGTTGAAGATAGACAATGAGTTCGTAAAAATGGCAAATTAATAAAGACTGATAGCAATCGTGAACGATAATATTTCATTCATTGCAAGTACACATTTCAAAGCATCAATAAGTCTGCATGTATTTTGTTTCAGTATTATCTTTAATTGACTTTGAAAAGATCACGAACCCCAGTCTGGAAGTTTTTGCCAACGTCTTGCGGAGAAACAAAATAACTGCGTCACACACCTGTCCTTGCACATCGCCTCAGGCCCCGATTCAGAGTGATAAACTGCCTTTAAAATACCACCTTTCTTGGGTAAAAAATTAAAAATTTAACACTTTTCATATCATTGTTTTCCTTAGATAAAAAAAATTAAGTGATTTTTTATATGCTGGCTTTAAAGAACTTTCGTTGATCATAAATTGGAATGTCCAGCTACTTGAAAATCCGCCTATCGACCACCTTGGTACAGCGACCGTCTCATGAAAACTGCAATATTTCCACAGTTCCGTTTTCCTTTTGCGCTTTGTGTTATATATTTAAATTATTTTGTTCCCTAAGGGGGTCCTGAACCTTAATTATGCGACCACTAGGTACAAAGAAAACATTGCCTGGACAGGCGTATCCCAGAGAATATCAGTGCTTTACTAATTAATAGAGGACAGTTGATCAAACAAGTGCAGATCATAGATCAAAAGATCAATGCTTGCGTCACGGTTTCATAACATAGTTAATTATATTCATGAACCGCAAACCCTTAGCTTTGTTAATAAAGATTTATGTTTGGTTCATATTTAACTTCATCCGGCTGTTTAGAAACTGTTTCTCGGACAAGGAAAGTGACTGAGAACTAAGAAAGAGCAAATTACATTGTAAAGCACACAATCTAAAGCCCAGAACTCACTTACCACGTCCTTCGACGGTGTCTCAAGGTTCACACACACTAACCGATGACGTGGTATTGCCGTGAATGGTGGTGATGAAATTGAACACCACTTTTTCGTGACGTGCACGGTACTTCACGGTCTTATATGGTACTGTATTTCTACGGTATAACTACTGTGGACCCCACATTCTCTCAAGATCAGACGTGGTTTACCCGTCCTAGCACGTATATAAGCCTCGCTCAACACCAGTTTGGTCAAGTTCTGGTCACGTTTCTGCCACGGATATCCACGTTCATCTAAGGCAGTGTCATGGAGGCGACACGGTAACCATGTTCAACCATGTTTTCCACGGCATCTTACGGCAATGGTCCACATTCTGGGTTGACAAGAGGATTTGAGCCCGCTCCCCGGGGTTTGACTGCCAAATTAGTTCTATATAGGGTACCAGGAGAGCACATCTCCATGTCAGGGACCAATCAATTTCTGTCCCGTTCGTTTTGAACATTTAAAAGAGAATGGGGACCCCTCACGACCTCCCGGGTTCATTCACGTCCTCCGCCTGTGTCCTCCAATGTCCAGAAGAGAGAACGTGATTATTGAGATTTAGGTTTATTCGTGTATTTAACTGCTGTCAGACTGTCAGACTGTTATTGATATTAAATAGTTTTGTTTAGGTATACTGAGGTACTTATTTCCTCTTACAGGGGGTGTTGTAAGCGGCTGTGATGCCTCGGTGACAGGAACTCTTTTTGAAGGTGAAGTTGAGTTAATACTCGCTGAGGAGTAAGTCTCTCATATGGAGAGTGTGCATGAGTATCTTATTAAAGATAATAAAGGAAATCCGTTATGACTAAAAATTCTTGATCTCAGTAAAAGCACAGTATTTTTGCCACTGTCCCAAATGTTCAGTAGAGAATAAAAACATTATGCATTACTAGGTCTGAGTTGCTGATAAAATTCAGTCCATGATGTCACGTGTACCAGCCAATCAAATCAGGGCAAAGTCTGGGATCTGGATGAAATCCTCCGTTCACACAACAAACGGAATAGGTTACTTAACCTATAGAACTATTAGGAGGCAGCACTTATACTGGGCTTCACCGGAAGTTGTATTTTCAGTGTCACTTTACTATTTCATTATTACCCTCTGTCATACAGAGTTTAAGATACAGATAATATAGTTCGACTGAGAATGACAGACAGCTGTCAGGGTAATACAGGGCACAAATCATCCCTGACAGACCTTGGATGATGAAATTTGAGCTGCAGACAGGGTCAGGTAAACTCCCCTTTGAAACTAAAATTTAGGTCAATGTTCTATAAGTTTTACTTTCACCTTAAGTAATGTGTATGGAAAAAGAAGATAACTTTAAGCTTTGAATTTTTGTGCGAATTAATGTTTTTAAAATAATTTTCGCCTAAAACTTATCACATTATAAAAAAAATTACAAATAAGTAATTATCCACTCTAACATAAAAAAACTTAAAATATTTTTTATATATTTTAAATTATTATTGAAATTAAAATCGCAAAGAATTGTTCTTTAATTGTTACATAATATGTGCTATATACCACGCTACGTTCAATCTGCTGTTTATGAAAACGTAATTAGGTTAAGCTTCGCTTTCACTATCACTGGATAGGATCACAAAAAGTGGTTGTTGAATTAATCCTTCAATTTTCACCGACCGTGAGGCATCCAAGGGCAAATTTAGATTTCCTTCGACATCGTCCATTATTGCCATTGAATATCCCCTCAAGGGATCAGTCAGTAGTCTTTCTTCCACCAATAAGATTTAAATACCATGCTGTTTCAGGAGATCATATCATTGGTGATTTCATTCAAATTACAAACCAAGGCCAACTTCCAGTCTTTATTGCCCGCCTGTAGACTTATCTATCTAAAACTGATGGCATATGAATCACTGAGAGCTTATTTAAACTGACACAGCACGGGTTATCTTTTTCTTCTTATTCTACATGAGTCCTTCTTCCTTTCCCCGTCCAATCCGGAACAAGCAAAGAGGCAAAATAAAAGGGGAGAATGAACGAGGAGAAAAATCGAACATGACTGGCTTTTGCAGAGTGCTTGTTTCAAGTAGAGGTTTTCAATGACTACATCTTGCAATTGGAAACACTTTGATGGCCTCGAGATTTAACAGAACAGCTGAAAAGGCTTGTAACAGATAACGAGTAGAAATGAGGTTGTGGTGCAGAGAATCCAATGTCTTACACGGAGACAGCCCCCCAGCGGAAATCAGAGGAACAACAGGCACAGGAAGGATTCTAAGAAGAATAGTACACCTGACACGGGACCGTTGGAATGGAGTCATACCGCCGACTCGCGGCTCTTTATTCTGTTGTTTAGCTGACTTTGATATCGCTGGAGGTGGTAAGTGGGAGAAACTCGCGTTCCAGATTGATGGCTGCACCCATCAATATCAAAATGACTCCATTTGCCCGCCGTGTCAGGGATAATCCCTCAATCACAACTAATGATAAACCCCTAAAAGGTATCACTCTTCATTTCCCGGCCGGCTACTTTATCGTGCTCACGTGCTTATCCAGTCGAACATTCATACAGTGTTTAGTATGATAGAGAAGCTTTCCTTCCCAAGCATACAAGGACATAAATAAAACAGCTTTGTGGGACCATTTAAAAATGATATATTTCACAACTGAAGTGAACCGTTGTGCCACGGGACGCATAATATTCATACCATGGCCGTTAATAAATCATGGTTCTTTAAGGGTTTAACAATAACTTCAGAGGTTCTAGGGGTAGAGATAACGGTAGACATTATTTCGCTCCACTGATAACGATACTACATAAGAATTAACCTCCTAATCCAAATCAAATTATTAACGCATTTAAAGGAAACTGCATGATATACAACTGGACAATTGATATCATCGTGTCAAGTGCATTTCTGTTGGGAACATTTTCAGTATTGATTATTAAAAATGACTCATGTTA
Organism: Sipunculus nudus; assembly: GCA_026874595.1. Lineage (NCBI taxonomy): Eukaryota > Metazoa > Annelida > Sipuncula > Golfingiida > Sipunculidae > Sipunculus > Sipunculus nudus. Next base: position 47,346,745 of record CM049316.1, read on the forward strand.
TTATATAGTTTATGTATTATTCTTCAATATTATAATTCTTCAATCAAATTATTATATTCTGACATGTTAATTATAACTTTAAATCATCATTTCACCTCTTGGGTAAGGAAAATTTCAAGAGGTTCAACAAGTTGCCATCTTGGTTCCGACTTTAAGCCCCAAATTGTACCACTTTTTAAAATTGTGGGCTCTAGAAAGACGTGCAAGAAAATTTGCTTTCAAGATATAACCATGCAGACTAAGACTTGCTAAGTATGTCATTTGGTCAGCCAGACTCACCATTTAAACTCTATCATAAACTCTATCGTCAGTCCTGAGATCATTATTACCACAACGGTAATCAGTCATACCATCCTCAGCAGGATAGTCTGAATAAGCATCTACATTATTTATATCTTTAGACTGCTTTCTTCCATAACCGTTCCACCACTATTATGACACCCCTACATGTCTAAATAGCATTAAACACATGTATATATCCCCGTCAGATTCAAGGCCGTCTCCCTAGTTCAACCTCCAACATGTCTGAAGATGTGTGAAAGTCTCTGTAATGCTCCGATCTTCGCGGATATGTCTTAAAAAAAGTCATATAGGGATATGCTTATAAATTATGTTATATTACTAATTACCGTTCTCAGTGGAGTTCGAGGGTCTTGTGCTGATAAGGGTTAAAATTGACAATATATAGAAACGTACTTCCATTGGCGGAGGCCTGCTATTCATGACCGCTTTCTAGTTGCAATCTATTGTTTAAGCATATACAGTTTAATCAAGTGCAATGAAAAATTGAGGAGCATCACTTCATTTTATCATGCCGTCTGATCAGACCTATCTGTCTTAGTAAGTAATTCATCTCCCGTCCGCTGCTGTCACTGTCGCTGTTATTAGAAACCCAAGTGTCCGTTTTTCATATATATCACGAACATATTAACCGGTATTACGGACACTTTCTTGAAAAGACGATATACTCAGCCTTTTAGATAAGACCATTCAACCGGTATTTTAAACAAATTTCGGGTTTCGTCAGACTTTATGCACAAGGGAAGGTGATACATATAACAATGTGACAAAACAACACATACTTATCGATAATAAGTGTTTGGAAAGTTTCCTTTTTCCACCAGTTTTCAAGTGTCAAGACAAAATAAACTAAACACGACAGTCATATACTTAAAAATATTTTAAAGATGAGAGTGTCACCTTATTTTGCAATATCAATTATCTCTATGGTAATCCATCTTCCCATTACCACTTATAAATTCAGTCTCCAGTGCTGCATTGAAAAAAAATATATAAAAAGTAAATGTATATAAAAAATCGATAAACCTTAAATAGATATTAGCAAAAACTTTTACGAAGGTCCCAATTCTAGACAACACGAAAAGGGTTGAAATTACTACAAATAAAGGGTCCCTGGATATAGCATTAGCGTTGATAACCTGCGTCATTGGCCGCTTGTCGTGCACAGTCACCGGGCGCTGGACGGGTTCTTGTTGTCTCGCCTTTTCGATTTTCTGTATAAAGTCTTTGCCACCGGCCTCCTTTTAGTGTGTTATTTATGTTTTAAAGTATTCATGTAATCATTGACTCATGCCCCTTGTGTAAATGACTGACAACAGCAATATATACCTGGCCTTTGTACTGGTCGATATAATCTATACCTATACATACCATGCAGTATCCACTTTTATTTCATCATTAGGGCCTAATGCTCTCGCCGGTAAGAGGGGAGCCCACTTTGCTTTGGACGAGAATATATATATATATATATATATATATATATATATATATATATATTACCCTGTCGAAAGCATAATTATTCACTTGTGTGTGTTTTATTTTGTAATCTATAAACCAAAAAGCTTAGATTTAAATGGTTTACAAGGATAGACGTTTCCGGGATGCCACAGTCATAGTTATTTTTATAATCCTGTATGATTCTATCTCGTTTCTGTTATTTGCTGATATATGTTCTTTTATAGACAATACTGTGAACCCGCGATATAATGACAAACAACGAGATTTTGTTAAGTGGTTGCATTTTTGAGGTAGTCGAAAGCAGAGCTTTGGCTTCCAAGGTCGTATACTTTGAAATTACTCAGGAGTTATTACTGATTCATGTTATAAAAAATGTGACGTAAACTGTACAAAACCAACCAGCAAAACAACTGTTACTAAGGTATCTCCACGTCAACATTCATTAGTCAGAGAAAAAAAAAGGCATGCATGCATCTCTGGTCTGGTCTGACTTTTTTTATCTACTGCTCTTCTTTGATATAATTAATTAATTCTTTGCACAAATTAATGACTTTTTTTCTGCTCTGTACTGGCAATATTTATTGCCTCCGCCTCCGTGTATGAATTTGTGTGTTTGTTCACAGCATAGCATACGTAATCATGAACAGAATCTCGTGAATTTTTAGAACATTTCGTGAATGGGCTAATGAAGAATCTTCAGGTTTTGAATGTAAATATACGGTATGGGGAGCGTCCCACAACAGGACCCCCCCCCCCCCCCCCGACCTCGTGGAGGCTTGCATTACTTAGAATGTACATTTCTATTCAATATTCAGTGGTCGCATACAGGAGGTTCAGGTCCCCGAAAAGGGACGTCCGCTATTTAGAATCTCAAATCAAAAATGGTTTTACGGTATACATAGATAGGCGTATGCAGTACACCGTCCTACCGAGAATCCTGAAGGGGAGGCCAGTATAGCATGTGGCTGTATTATATTTAAGAGTTTACACCATGCAGTGCTAAGACTCGTACACATTGCTGAAAAAAAAATTTTTTTTTTAGTAGGATAACCTTTGTTATGTGTGGCCAGGCTAGTATCACGTGACTCATGACGTGATTAATGTATACAGATCAGCCCCCTGTAGCTCCTGTCTCCGGTTTTTAATGAATCGCCGTCATTGATGGCGACTCTCTCTGATCCTGTAATAATTCTCCTTTAGCTCAGCTGACGGACACATTGTCGTGACTTTTCTCCTGTCTGCCATACGATATTTCATTTTATACACTGGCGCGGACAGTTAAACCAATATATTCCGAGCATTCGCCCTAGCGATTAATAACACGTGAATTTTACTTTAAATTAAAACCCATTTATGTTTTAATATTTTCTTTTATTTCAAAATGACCAATCAGATGATTGCGGAAGATAGGTTAGGTGAGTAGAGGTGTAGTTATCCGTTAAAGCTCCGTGGTTTTCTCTTGGTCCTCAGGTTTACTCTATCTCTATAGTCACTACTGAAAGCCGCCATCGGAGCCACCGAGTGTGCCTTAGTTGCTGTAACTTTTTTTACGATCCATGTAAAATAAAGTTTAAAGTACATATATGAAGGGTAAGACTTGAGGATGAAATGAGTGATGACACTGTTGGTCACGTGACTTGCTACCAGCCCAGGGCTGCTCATTACACAGATGATGGACGGCACACTTCATGAAGATTATTAGTCTGTCACGCTCAGGACGGATCTACCAGGACCTTATTACCACCCGTTATTACCGCCCACATGTCAACGTCAGGCCGGCCATGATAAACCTGCTACGACGATAACGGACTAAATAATCAACCAATAAGAGTGGTTTAATTCCGGGTCAGCTGTACATTCATCTTAATGACTGGTTATAATACATCAAACGTAAATGTGTCTGCGAGATACAGCCTCATGTGAGCATATGAAGAACAGTGATACAATTGCTTTACCAAGGTACGAGTGAAACAGGTTACTACTGTTTATAGAGATATCAAATGCAAAATAAACTCTCGTCATTAATATATTTTATCAATGAAGTATTTCGAGCAGGTGTTTTTAAATGACAATGTTTAGCGGCCTCATAAGGTGGCATTTTAAATATTGAGCATTGCAGTAAATAAAAACCTTTTTTTTTAACCTATATGCCTAGTACATCAAACTTTCACCAGTCAAGGCCGTGCTCTTCTCAAGTAGATAACACAATGCATTATTTGTGTTCCTTTGCATCCATATTATAATTGACGGTGGTAGTACTGGACTTTTGTCACGCAAACCCTTCGTGGCCACGCCTTACACGTTCTTGAACTGTCGGGAATGGTGCAAAGAGCGTAATAAAGAGTGTCATTTTAGAAATATAGAGATATTTCAAATAATTTTCGAAGGCTATAGTAGCGCCATCGATCGGCAAATACGATTGTGTAGCAAGGCAGAAAGCAGTCTGTTACAATGAATCCAGGCCCCAGGTGTGTTGATCTACTTGGTCGCTGAGTTCACAACAATACCGAATTACAATAATCACTAATTCGCTAAGCCACTAGGTTTCACTATAAGTTTTCCAGGTTCCACTTGATCCCTGGACTTACTCCGCTGGGCTTATTTATAGCTGACCGGTAAGAAGCTGCGAACCCATACGAAACAGGCTAACTTGTGTGGTATATGGTCTCGGTGACCGTCAAACCTGTTTTCGGTATAAACTTTTATCACGAATAACTTGTCTAAAAAGTATATAATTTCAATATGAATTACGCTAACATATCGGTGCGATACCCTAGCACGTATGTACATAGATGTTAAACATGAGACGATTATAGAATATTTCATACAACTGAATTAGGTGTATTATATATGGCCATAATCTCCTCGTTTTGTGCTATCATCGATAATTTCTTAAATAATACAAAACGTTATCCCTAAATAACCAACCACAAGTTTGGTCCTACTTCAAAGATATACAAGTGAACCTGGTTGAAACTACAGGGAGCCCAATTAGCCCCACTCAAACACGCACTAGCCCCAGTACAGTCCTTTGTTGTGAACTGTTGGGTTATGCTGACCACTACGCCAGTTTCATCATCAGCAAGCCTCATAGAGCACAGAGCACGTGCGCAGAGCGTAGCGGTGCTTGACTTGCTGGAGTGGCCAGCCTGTGTCTCTCCCCTGGGGCAAACAGCCATCCCTCACTATACGGGTCTACTGCAACCTGGTTTGACACTATAACACTGTTAATTATATATGCGGAAAGTAGGGTTTTAAGTAAACTTATCTATTGCCTTATCTGTTGCGTACAAATTCACAAATCATCTTAAGATATATTATTCCTATACCCTTTGATACATAATGTTTTTTAACCTGTGTTACGGAACCTTATATCAACAGATCCCGTAGTCGTGACGAACGTAAATTTTGTAATGGAGATAAAAAAAAATCAGATTCTGTAACACTAGGCAGCGTGAAATGTCTAGGGGAATGATTAATTTTGTGGTATTTTGTTAACAAATAATTATAATTTATTCTTAAAACAACCCTAACATTACAATACACTAAATCAATACAATTAACAGTATAACAACAGTACAACAGTAAATCAATACAAGTATATAAATAAAGTGTACAGTACCTGGATACCACCGCTGTCACAGCGACAACAAGTCCTTAAAACGTACAACCCAGATGGACAGTTCACATAAATCTTCTCAGAGAATAACGGTCAAATTCATTCACAAAATCAATCCGTTGTAATCCAAAAGTCAGGTTCTGATAGTGATCCCAAAGGCAAACTGAAGAGATTTAAATCCGTTACAATGTCAAAGAAAAGCTATAACTGCCGCACTTATCGGAATAGGTCCACAACTGACTTACACTCTTCTGTGTCCACTGGAATATATCTTTCATCTCCCCCGGCTCTAATACACAGCCCCTTATTTATAACTTTTCACCTCAAGCCGAGAACTTTCCATTTCTCGAACAATCCAAAGAACCAAATGGTACACACATTACAGGGAACATCTAGAACAACGAATGCTGTGTTTCTACATATCAGGGTTCACACGTGGGCCGGGCCGGCTCGGCCTGGTGAGAAAGCCCAAGACTAGCATGACCGCTGTGTTTACACGGGGGCCGCACCCGGCCAGCTAGCTATAGAACATGGAACGCTGTAGCATAGCAACGCCCAGGGCTTGAGCCAAACACGAATCAGAATGTCAACAGCGCACAATAAAAGAGACATGTCAACAGCTCACGATAAAGAGACATCTGTAACACCTGTCAAGGATGTGTTGTTGTATTATCTATTGATATTTAAATAGTTTAGCATGTCTTCATTCTACTGAAGGACCCTCTGTCGTATTTGGGATAAAACTAAACTGGTCTCCAATTGTAAAATAATGAACGGATATAGGATAAGCTAGTTAATTAAAGATATAGCTAAATTAAACCAGGGTTGGACGATGACGTAATTTCCATGACCCTTCTCATGTGTAATGAGGTCAGGAAACAAAAATATTATTCTTGTGTGAGTAAGTTTTATCGTACCAGCCGAAATAGCATATCAGTATCATTCTTGATGTTTCATAAATCTGAAAAGCGACATCTGTGGGAGAAACTAATAAACTAGCCGGACCTGTTGTCAGATAACTAGCGCGTCCAGTACGAGGTGACGACCATGTGGTCAAGACATCAAGTGTTCAGTACAAACACTGGCCTCGTGAACTGCCCGGGACCAGAAATGAAATCTGTACAAGTCCCCGGGAGAGGCTGTTGACCTTCAGTGACCCTGACCTCTATTGCTTGGTCCATTGATTCTGATTCCAGGTATAACCGATACCGCACATTATCCGCCAATTATCTCTCGCCAGTGACGCACACTAAGGGCTGACAGCGGGCCTAGCCTTAGTATTGGAGATTCGACATTTCACTTCAGTATTTTACAGACAGTGCCACGTGTGTTTATATAATCACAAACCTGTCCGACAAATCGTCACCGACGTCAATGATGAGTGTACATATAAAAAAAGAGGACCGGACTTGTGAAGTATGTTAACTTATCCTCCTCATAAATATACTTTTTATACGAGTTCGCAACACGCAGACCTGTTAGTGATATCCTCGCACAAAATTTCACGATTTAAGAAAATCGTTAAGACCAATTTTCAAATCATTTGATATTATTATATTATCTTATCGGCAGTTTCCTGATTGTCCTGTTTATTATAAATCGTGACCAAAAAAGAGATAAGTTATTAAATGCACAAGGGAGAATGCAAACATGGCCTAAAGCGTTGCAGTTGGCAACTTTGCAAAACCGCATTGAAAAAAAGATCATTGATGGCAAATGAATAAACCTTGACTATTATTTCTTAAGGACAATGTGGGCTGATGGATATGATATACGGTAGAGCTCAACTTCCTCAACGTCTTGCCGTTTGTATTGAATGAAATCTTTACATTTACGATGCATCTGCTCTCTACTGCGATATTAATTAAAATAAGAGAATGGAATAAAACCTATTTAAAAAGACATTTATTGAATTTCAACCATGTGCCTGTTACCAATAAATCGTCAGATGACAATATTATTTGACCCCAATTTTATTGGAAAGACCATTGTAGTTTATTTAAATGTTATTTCAGATGACTGACTCTTAGACTCCAACAGGACTTGATATATTTTAAAATCATATTTATAAATTGAAATAAAACCAACAGGTGTCGATAGTATTTGATCACAAATATAGGGAATTTTTTCGCTTACTAAATTTTGAATTTTAGAGGACTTGATTTCAGAGGATTTACCATGATTTTTTTGGATTTCTTTCACACATTAGAAATATTATTTTAAGGCAAGCATTCGAAAGTCTTAGCATTGGTAAAATTAGAAATTAATCTGTGCTTCCCCAGTTAGGAAATTCTCGAACATTATGGAGATATACTATGCCAGATGAAGCATTTTAGTAAAAGCTAATTGTTGAGAACACACTCCTGACGAACCAAATGAAGATATGTGTAATACCAGCCACAAGGCCTGATGTGAGCTGTGAGATGAACGATTCCAGCTTACAGCAGAGTTACGGAAGAAGTTATGAGTAGATTAACCTTCCAAAAAGTCATTTGGAAAACGAAAATCAGCCTGAGCCAGATAATAGTAAGCTGGAAGGTACGGGCAAAAGTCCCTATATGTTTTGATAACAGCCGGCCTTTTCCTGGCGCTATTATCATTTATTTTTGGTTTCAAAAGAAGTGACAGACAAGATCTTTTTTCAGACCTTGCATGACAGCCACGTAGACTGCATCACGATTCTTGCTGAAATTCCTTACACGAATACTTAGTACGAATACACAAACTGAAAATAATAAAAATAAGGACAAAGGGTTTTGTTATATATCAGCTATATAACACTCGGACAGACGAGTAGTAAAACGGGTGTTATATTGAATTATACTTTACCAAGGTTAAAACCTACTTCATCCGCGTCCCGGGTATAACTTCTTCCAGACTACGTGTTTTTAATTAACGAGTTAATGCGGTTTCAGAAAAAACTATACGCTCTGGCTTAGAAAATGCAATAAAAGTTCAAGGACGCTGCCACGTCTAGGGCTTATCACTGATCCCAGAGATAACGAAATTTCATATCTACAGTGGATTACATGGTGTAATGGGAAGGGTTAACTCTAATCTGTTTAATTAACTCAATGACCTGACACAGTTGGTTTACAGGGGAAGCATATTTTATGTCTGTCCTGTACAGAACCTCATTAGCTTCATGTAAATGTTCTTTGAGAGACAAGACATCCATTTGTTTTCATACCAAGACGGCATCAGGAACGTAAAATACATTCACTGTGTTCCATCATGTTAGAGCTAAAGCCGAGGCCAAATAGGTTCTGGTATTCTGTATGGCCAACCTTCATGACCATCATAACCCGGTAAGGTCCAGCAGATAATTGCAAACATGGCCGGAAGACATCAGTAGGTGATACAAGGACCATATTCTGCATGCTTTACTTTTAATACCTCTTGACAAGAAAAAAAGGTTGGCCAGTCAAAAATCCAAAAATGTTGTGCTTTGCGAGTAATAACTATCATACTTACACTTTTACAATTTTTACACATATTTTTTCAAAAGATGACAGTATGTTACGCGCGTTAAATCTTCATGTATATATTAAAATTAAGCTTTTGTTTTGAGGGTTTCCACTATTATATAGAATGCCAAAATCAGGTATAACAACATCATTGCAACAATGGCATGAACGTATGACAGTTTCAACATTAATTTTACATTACTGAGATATATAATTTTCAGTCATATAGTACAGTTTCGGATATTATACAACAGTCTTCACTCTGCGTCCTGTCTTTTGTATTCTTTCTGGGTTGTGGATTTCCAAATTACTTACTTCCATTGTTACGGAATCTAATAACAACGAGCATAAACCTTGTTACGGAGATTTAAAAAAAATCAGATTCCGCAACACTAGGCAGCGTGAAATGTCTTTGGCAATAAATAAAGAAGTCAGTGTTTTTTTGTTAAAAAATTATACAATTATTTTTTATTCTTAGAACAACCCTAACATTATAATACACTAAATCAATACAATAACACAGTATAACAATAATAAAATGTACATAACCAGCGTCCGGATCCTAGGCTTTGATTTCTGGATACCACCACTGTTACTGTCCCACAAAAGTCTTTTAGCACAAATAATCCAGATGAACAGTTCATGTAAGTCTTCTCAGAGAGTAGTCCGATTTAATCTCAAAACAATCTGCAGTAATCCAAAAGTGAAGTTCTGGAAATAAGCCTGAAGACAATCCGTATTGAGCCTGTAAAAAACCGTAGAATATCTGTAAGTTCTGCAATTATCGGAACAGGTCCAAAAAACACTAACGAGATTAACACTCTTCCGTGTCCGCTGGTATTTTTCTCTCTGCCGGCTCTAAACACAGCCCCTATTTATAGCTTTTTCACCCGAAGCCCAGTAACTTCCATTTTCACGAACGTTCCAAACACAACAATACACGAGCATCCATAGCGCATGAACAGACCCGAAATTTCTAGACTACAACGAGCACTGTGTCTCTACAAGCCAGAGTTCAGCAAGTGCGGTTCCCATAGCAGCGCGAAGGGTTTGCGCTTAACACGAATCAGAATGCCTAGCACATGCCAAGTTATGTAACATCCCGCGCATAACATACAGATACATGTAACACCATGTAATAATACTATGCGGTTTTCTAGAACCTAGAGTACCTAGCGTCAAGCATGGTTTGGCAAAAGACCTTTTACAGATGTAAAAAAAATTCACACCAGGAACTTCAATATTTACAATGATATGGGGTTGGCACAGCGCAAAGAATTGTAATCAGACCAATGATTTGACATATGGTTCTGACACAGTTTCCAGAGTCAGACGGTGTCCTTATGTAATCAGACCAAATGAGAGTTAGTGTCGCATTTTTAAAATTTGGAGCTGGATGCACATTGTAATATCACGCTCTCGTTGGTCTGATTACTATTTATTGCTCTGTGTCAGCCCTGGTGGTGTAAAGCAGAGAATTTGCTATACAACGAAGCGAAGAACTATAAAAGAAGGAAGATCTATGACGACTACGAGTGCACAACCGCTGGGTGAGGAGCTTTTGTTTATATAAGCTTACAAGTACGGTTGCTGTAATACTCAACAAATATGTTGGCTATCTATTGCATGTTCAATATGAGTAATTCTTATTTGGGAGTTAATGAAAGGTTTACAAACTTATGTTTATTTTACTATTAATCTAGAATTGTCCCGTATAGGTACCTGTACCCATTTTTATTTAAATGTTCAGCTTACATGGATTTCGCTAGATGAAAGGCCAGTGACGGATTAAGGACGGTGCTCGCTTTTTTGTTTAAAATCCTTGATTCGCCACTGAGGATGTTGTGCAGAGTACTTCCAGCAGTGGCCGCGTCTGTAGTTATTATAATGAAACATGACTAAAACATGTTTAATTGTATATCATTAGTAAAACACATAGGCAAACATACCCAAGTCCACAATATACATATTTTGGTTATACTACTTTCAGCTTAGCCATAAGGACCATGGGTCACATGGATTCATTCGGACTGTTAGATGAATTGAAAGATGTTGATTCTTAGAAAAAGAGTTGGAAAATTAAACGTGATAAGTGAAGAAAATTAATTCAGAATAGTACTTTGTGAAGTAGTTCGTTGATTGTATGTTCAAATTATCATTACACACAAGTCTTCTCTAGTACATACATGATATCAATAAGGAGTTATACCTAAAGGGGCCTTTACACAGAATAGCGACCTTTGTACCACCCGTGTGCGACCACAAAATTTACCAGGTCGTCATAGGAGACTCAAAGAAGGCAGAATGGTTGCCTAAGTCGTTCAAAGGTGGTACACAGGAGTTTCAGACATCGCCATGGACGCCATGGTCGCCGTGAGTTTTTGAACATATTCAAAACAATCGCACAATGGTCGCCGAGGAGGTAGGTTGACCTCAAAGGTGGCTCAATGGAGGCAGAAGGGAGGCACATGCATTGTCGTGGTTGTAGAATAAAGGTAGATTGGTCGCGTTGGTTGCAGAGGGAAGCAGAGGGAAGGCAGGCATGAAAATGCTCTAATGCTGTATTTTGGGAAGGGAGGCACAAGTATCGCTGAAACAGTTTTTGAGCAGTTACACAGAAACAGGCTTTTCTAGGGTTAGGCGACCATTGAGCGTTCTGGTCACTTTTTGGTTGCTCAAAGGTGGCACAGAGGTGGCAGCCCTGTGTAAAGGGGCCTTAACAGACAGTGTGAGTGATACCTGGGTATGTTTATTTTGTGTTCCATTCACTGACTAGATGCAGATTATAATTTGACGCACATGAGCTGGACGTAGGTGATAACAATCTACTATTTAATCCGTAATGCATGTTAAAAAAATTACTGTCCAGTACAAAGGTCGGTGAAACCCACATAAAAATCTTGTGATTGTAAGCTAAGGCATGCACAGATTTCCAGATTTATTTTCTCCAGACTTATTAGCATGAACATAATAAGAACAAAGAGTAAAAGCATGTTTCGATTTCTCTTTATTTAAAAAAATCCATTTTGTTAACAAATGTTCACGTTTCAACAAAACAAGCACTGATGCAGATCTTCGTCACAAATAGGCTCATATAGGCCATGAATGAATACAACAAATAAACACTACATATTAGATCACTGATCCAAAGTTTGCTATATGTATAGAGCTGTGAAAAGAAAAAAAATGAAATTTTAAATCAATGATATATTTTATTAAACGAGAAAATAAACATTTAGCTTAATTGTATATCTTTATTTTAAAAAATATGCTCTGATGTTCATTTCATTACATAACTAACAAGTAGAGGGAATTACTCAACCTTTAGTGTGAAAATGCGCTTGCACGCAAAAGCAGAATCTGAAAACATTATAAATTTTCTTGTGGTATTAGAGGTATACTGAGGGTGTATGTTGCTTTTTAATTAACATTAATTTAAAGTACACAAATATAATTTGAGTAGAAGCATGTTGCATTACAACACTTTTTTTATGTCTTTTTTATGTAAACTGCAGATAACAGGCCAGATGATTTGTTGTATGAGGCACAATATAAGATTCGGTAAATATTACATGTACTTGTAAGATATGTTTTCTTTAACATCAATTTTAATAAAAAGCTGTCATTATTTTGTTACTTTGTTCGATCGGTTACTTTGTTACTTCGGTGTTTGATCGATCACTGCAGACTGTGCCGCGATTTTTACGGGTCGGCCGACGGTCGCAGAGCACCGAAACCTGTTCCCAATTCAGCGATTTTCCAATGGCGAATTTTGAGGTCGCAGAGCTTGTTACAGGTTGCCCGTAGATCGCTCACGCCTCGGCCACCATTCGATCGATATTCGGGCAGCAGTCCGTTGATTTTAGACCATATTTTTGTTTTAAAACTTGGACTGAGGTCGGCAGAGTTGCACGACCGTCCCCTAGGCTCCCTATGATACTCAAACGAACCCCTGCCGTATCCCGCCCGACTTGTACAAAGTCAAACGTGCTTCCAGCGCGCTCCGTGCTGCTGTCGGGCCGCCGTCGGGCGGCTTCTTCGGGCCCCAGCCAGATATCCCTTGCATTTTGAGATACTCTCAGCATCCTCGGTGCTAGAGAAGCCCTCTTGTCAGTGTTAAGTACCGAGAAATATGATGTGTAAAACTTTTTTACATGCCCCAAATATACGTCGTAGGACGTCAGGAAGGACGTCGGGCGGAGCCATGCAGGGTGTCGGGCGGGCATCGACAGACCAATTAACCATCGACCGAAACTCGGACGGCGCCCGCCATTATATCGAGCGGGCTTCGCCCGACTCCCCTTGTTTACTGACGGCCGCCGGGCGATTTTTTATCTCTAGTGTTCAAAGGGCACCGCCCGAGCCCCGTCCAATATGTGACAGGGTAGATTTTAAGCGAAAAATACGCTCGACTCCCTTGCGGGCTTGAAATTCGGAGACTTTCTGGCGATCCAAAAAATTCGGCCGGAGGCCATTGGATATGTGACGCCGGCTTTAATGAAATTTTAAGGACACCCCATCCCCCCTTTTATGGAAAATTTAAATAAAATAAATTATTAATAATCCAGCACTGTCTGCCACAGAGCTTCCAAATCATTTCCCAATGTTAATGAATATATGCCCTCCCGCCATATGGGATGAATTATTACCCAATCGTTACCTTGTGATTAAACAAACAGAGATAAAAGTATCGGTGTTTTTGTTTAAGCTCCCCAGGTCCTGAACAGTGGCGACAGTTTGATTCTGAGTGTCCTTCTGATCACAGGTTTAATCAATTGTTGTCATGCAATATGTGTTGGAGACCTTTTGTCGGTGGCGTACCCCGCTGGCACCATCACTCTCTGATCTGTCGACCATTACAGATAATGCTGTCACAAAGGTTCAACAAGAGTTTCCTCCAAATCAATGCAGATTCCATCTAGAATTCGCCCTTTGTGGTCATGCTGTTATCAAACTCGGTTTCGTTGAGGTTGTACTTTCCATCCCGGTCGATAGGCCATTGGACTTCGTACTTCAGAAAGCGACAGACAAGCGACGTTTCTTTGATCGTAACATGAAATCAAAGGTCATGTGTTAACAGAAGTAAACTCAATAACAGAGGTGCGGACTGGAATGCTTGGACCGATCCCGTCCACAGTTTTCTGCTGGACCGCACTTGACCGCTAATACAAAATAGCGGACCGCTTATCCCTGGACCAGACCGGTCCGGACCACTCCACAAGCCTTTTTTAAGATTGAAGCTAAACAGATGACTTAGTTTCAACATACAAATCTTGTAATGAACGAGGTGCAATTAACCTCTAAAATAAAATTCGTTAGCTACTTACTGTATTATTATATACGTGTATTTTTTTATATAGGTCATTTTTTCTTATAACTTGTGATTGAAGTGATAAGTTCAGCATTTAAATAATTGTCCCCTGCTGCATTGCACAATACTGATGCTTGTCCTCTGTGTCATGGTATACCGAAGTAAAATAAGGCCAATTTCTATACATTAAATACATAGGTCTATATATACTTTATTTATTATATGTTAACTATTAAAATTAGATTAATACGTTTTCTATTTTAAAATCGCACTTACTGCTACCACAACAGCACTATATTGAGCTAATGTCCATCTCCGCCCAGCAAATTCTCTGAATCAGCTTGCCCCACCCGCGGACTATACAGTTTGGTTTATGTTCTAACCATCTTGCCAAGCAAAGTAACACAAAATATTCAATTGTTATCATATTTTTGCGAAGATTGTGATTTTCAATGTTTCATTAAAATATCAAACCAAGATCCTGGTATTCAAGTATAGATTACAATATTACGTTTATGTCGCGGTTTTCTGTGTATGTGATATTCGGTTTTGTTAATCATTTGAACAAATGATTGTAAAGGTAAAATTATGTAGAATAAAGGATGCATAAAAACAACAATTTAAATTAATTTTTAATGGTATTTAAATAAATGGACCGGGCCGCTTGGACCAGTTCGCCTACTGGACCGGACCGCCTACAGCTGACCCGGACCAGGACCGGACCGGTGGGTGGTCCAGTCCGCATCTCTACTCAATAACGTCACCCTGCAAGAAAAAGGTCACATGATCTCACGTGTAGCAGAAAGTGGTTACGGTTTGCGGGATCCTTCTGAGCAGTTTCAGTCAGTGTTTTTTTTTTTTTATTCGGTGCGATGATCCGTATATACATTATCATCACGCAAGTCCGAACAACCTAGTATATTCTATTCGTCTACATTTTCCGTGGGTTGTCTCATATTACTTCGTTTCCAAAACTTTATCAAATTTATAAAGCAGGTTGTTTTCTAATACATGAAATGTCCCATCATTCAGACAACCTTTAAGATTCAACTGGAAAAAAATCTATAATTCGTTTGTTGGCGTATTGACATCCTCTTAATAAAACTTTTACATGGGCGAGCGACCGCATGAAGAGACAGCAGCAATCTGCGACCCATCGTACGTGTTCGGGAGACCCAGACTCCCATTAGTTAACACCAGCGGTATATCCTTAAATCCGACTTGCGACACCCAGGTTTTAGTTTGTGCGCCCGATGAGAGGTATCGAAATTTGTGCGAAGTCTGGGTTTGATAAGTTCACCGACGAAAATTTGAAGGTGGAAATGTATCGGCGGAGAAAGTTAGGACCCGTATCTCTCAAGCAGAGTCCTGAGGAATGTTTTTTGGATGACCGTGTCCACATCCGCAAATCATAATAGGATTAAAAGCCTGTAAGTCATGTTTTCAAGTTAGAAAATATATACAAAGAACAATGTAGGATGTGACGTCATATACTGGTTCGTCATGTAAATTTTTGACATTTTCTTTCTAATGGACATGTGGTATAGTATATTCATCAAATGTTTACCGGACCCACCAAAAACCTTCTTTACATGCATTAACTTTCTCAAACCCGGCAAATCAAGCCACACAGCTGAAAGTTACAACAATAGGGTGTAGTGTATGGAGGGCATTCATGGCAGGTACCAGTCCTCCCATTAAATCTTTCAAAGTGCTACCAACTACATAGAACTCATAAACCTTAACACGCCTGTAAAAAAGGGGTCTCTTGTCGATTAGATTATGGTAAACGGGCAAGTAAAGACCGGTTTAGTGTAACAGAAGAATATAGTGAACTCCGAGACTTCGTCAGGGAGTTCACTATATTCTTCTGTTACACTAAACCGTCTCCTTCTGCTACAGAGAGTAATTGCCCCCGTCAATAGTTTACACCATAACGCCATAACATTAAGGCAATGTTAAGCAGGGATGGATTCAGGATTTAGGAAAAGGAGGACTAATGACTAATCCTGAAATAAAGTTCCCTAGGTCCGGTTGCAGGTAAAACCTAATAAAATGTAGAATTACCAATAAACAGTACATTTATTACTACATGTGTAATGCTTTATATTGAGTCCCAAATCTGCGGATACCATGATTCTGTTTTAAAATGTTTTTCATCATTATTAGACTGTAATTTCGGGAGGATGAGGAGTACTGGATGCTTGCACCCAACCCCCCCCCCCCCCCCCCCCCTTTGCTACGCCCCTGCGGGGCCCAGGCCGAACAAAATGGTCGGTAGCACTTAGAGAAAGGTTGCGGGGGCTCTTAAGGGGGGGGGGGGGGTGTCCGGACCCACTGGACCCCTGCCCTGGATCCGCTTCTGTAAAGTTACCCGTACAACAATGAATGACATACAGTTTTAACAGTCTCTTGATTTCAGGTGTATAAACATGCGGATAGGAGTCCTGCACACAGTTATGTAGACATTACTGTTACCAGCATCCAAAAGTCTTTTGAAGGAATGTCAGACCTGGTATACAATGCAGAAAGGAAATGATTGTATTCTCAGCTTTCATCAATACTAAGGGCTTTACCGACCTTTTAAAAAGTAAACCTTCAATTTAACATTTACACAGGTCAAACAAGGTGAGGCATTCTCATTTATCATATTCTATGTTACAGATTTTGAATGAAGTGTCATCTGAGTGAATACATTAAAAGGCTGCCAGATAAGAGAAATATACAGTGTTAATTATTAAGAAAGAGATTGATTATTTCGCTACGTTTTAGCAATTATACAGGGAACCCGTTGAATCTCTTGAAGAAACGACTGCGTTGAATGAAACGAAAGAAGAGAAATCACGCAAGTTTTCCGAAAGGTACATTCATCTTCAGAGGATGGAGTGTCTGCTAACGAGGACGGGCACTTGTTACTAGGTGTACGAAGACAGGGAGGGTTGGTAAGCATTGGCAAGTATTGAGAAATCTTGTGAAAAATACATCTGACAGAAATGAGTTATTGGACAATGGTAGTCTGACACTTTGAGCCGCTGCTTGACGGCTTGAGAGCCCGTATAGAAACAAGATCACCTTGTCAGGCTGTCTGACAAGCTTACACGTGCGGCTAACCCCGCTGTTCTACCAGTGATGGTCCTATAGGTCCTATTCTAGCTGGAGTCCACATGATTCACCCATATCATCTCAGTTAAATATTATATTATCTTTTTGGAAACCCACCTTATTACCCTGGTAATCTCTATTAACAGCCGCAGATATATAGATCACTGTGTCCCGTCATTTATTTCCCGTAAAGGTTTCTTATGTACAGGAAAATGATAGGTCCCTTATCGGCATTTGTGTAGGTGGCCTGGACGTTTATATTAAAAATAAAAAAAAGGAATTCCACACTGAGTAAAAAGAATACTACCTGAACTAATCATCAGACAAACTATGTGTAAATTTACCAGAAACCTGTTATTTACTTCATTAGTTTAACTAATATATATACAAAACCATAGCAACTGCCGGGCGTTAATGGATGGGATCAAATATGAGAGGATGCCAATAAACACCTTAATCTCACGAAACACTACTCTGCAAATAGCAATTTATGATGATTGTTTTCAATTAAGCGAGGATAAAAAGGCTGAAAATGACCTAAATTTAATAAGGAGAGAAAAGTTTAATGGAATCTTTCAAATACGTCAATTCGACTTTGTCAACCGGAGCGTTGTATTTAGCTAAGCCGCTACAACAACTCACAGGCCTGAAAAGTGCATTGTAACTGAGACGACAGTCTATTACAATAGGCAGCGGTCGCTTGTAATGGTTTGAAATTGTTTCACATTTAGGTCAGCCGGCTTCACATTGCTTCCTTGGGAAACATGCGCTCGTAATATAGGTTTTCAAAGACCAAATAAATAATATAAACATGTCTTTATGTTAATAACTGTGCATTTATGTACCAAAATGATCTAAATAGAGGAGAAGGTTTGCTTTTTCAGCATTTTCTCGTAGAACGCTTTCGCCTGTCACTATTAATGGACATATCCAGAATAAAACCCGAGTTTTTTTCGGATTAATTCCATAAAGAACAGTTTGTGAAGTGTTTGTCATTTTAGTTTTTGTTCTTTACAGCAGAAGCACATGCGGGTGCCTTTGTATTTGCATTGATCGTGTACTCAGTTACAGTTAACATAAAATATTAACCAAACTATCTTTTATGGCCTTAGGCTAATCTTTTGATCAATAACTCGGTATTTTATAGAGAGCCTGAGTTTTGGGTATTTATTATTAATGGATATTTAATAAAGTTTTTACTTTCAGTCGAAGTTCTCAGTCATTCAGGGATACGGATATACATTGCTTTAATCGGGATTTCAATGACAAACGCTAGTATGCATGGTTGTTAGCGTAAATACACCGAATCTGAAATTTGCCTAATGGTAACAAATGAATGATAGACATCATTCATCGTTTGAATGAGTTTCTCTCAGGTTTTCTACAAAAGGAGATCAGAGACGGAACTTTCCCAACCCTTAATCTTTGAAGCTTAATGCCTTACCACACTGTTAAGCAACGGAGTGTTTTTCATACAAATTTTAATTAACCATCTAGAAAAAAGCCTCACTCTGTATTTCAATGAACATTATTCTGTTAAAGTTACTATAAAACATGCATGTACGTAGTCGCACCTGTTTGGAGAGACGAGAATAATAACCAATGGCTGCCGGCCTTTGTTCTCCGGGGCAGGAGACAGCATGGCGCGACTAGATACCACGTGATTAGATTCATGTCATGTGGAATGCTGGGATATCAATACGAGACAGACGGACCTCCGGTAGAGGGTACTGACGGGTAATAACATGAATGTCGTTAGGATTTAAAAAATCCATTGCGCCCTTTTCATCGTCCTCTCTTGTTATCACTGAAGACAGAGCCATTTTCGGTCAGGGCTGTAGGGCATCCGCGTAGGTGGAACTGTTAGAGTGTCAAATAAATAAAAAACTAAAACAAATAGACAAACAAATACCCGGGCAGACAAGTAAGCTGATATAAGACGAAGATTTATCAGAGGTTATAATACAACAAAGAAAAAAATAGGCCGGCACGAGTAAGGTACTCACAATACCGGACTGCTTATTGATGTCTATTGTCTGGGATATATCTGTGTCCCATTAATTCGGTTCTTTTAAACCCAATGCAAAGATGCAACAAGCTTTATTAGACGCAGAATGTGAAATGACCAGTGGGTTTTGACACCTGTTCTTGTGCCTTCTAACTAACACTGTCACAGTGCTCTCACAGTGCTGTCACATTGCTGGAAGAACCAAGCTGGACGATTTACCCCGAGGAGGTGGTGAGAATCGTTCATTATCAATTAGCATATAATAAAAATGTTCAGTTCAGCTTTAACTTTAGATTTATTACTTATTATTTCGTATATATATATATATATATATATATATATATATATATATATATATATATAATTATTTTGTGAAATACATAAGTATGATCTCAATAATCAGTAACTGAATATAGATCTGTAGAACAATATAAAAAAAATACCGCTTGGCAGCCATGACACTATAACCTTTATATAAAACATGGAGCAGTGTTGGCTGTCCTGTAAAATGTAAGACTGACATTTAAAGGACAAAAAAAATAAAAATGCTCATTTTTATTAATAGCATATCGAATGATTTTTCATGCTATTTTTAACTCTGTTGTTTCTCGACAAATTAACAGTTTAAAATAAAGTACTACATAAAACACTTTGGGCTCACCAAGCACGGTCCACATACAGCATTGTGTACTTACCAAATATCAGCCGCGTTAAACACTTTGGGCTCATCAAAAGGATCCGAACACATCATTGTGAGCTTAGCAGATACCAGCAGCACAAAACACACTGGGCTCACCAAACACGGTCCACATACAGCATTGTGTACTTACCAAATATCAGCCGCGTTAAACACTTTGGGCTCATCAAAACGATCCGAACACGTCATTGTGAGCTTACCAGATACCAGCGACATTAAACACTTTGTGTTCACCAAAAACGATCGTCCCACAGCATTCTGAGCCTACCATATACAAGCGACATAAAATACTTTGGGCTCATCAAGCACGATCCACACACAGAATTGTGAGCTTACCAAATACAAGCGAAAAAAAAACTGCATACAGCATTGTGGCCTCACCAAGCTGGGCCGTCAACAGTGATTCATTTAAACTGAGGAATTAATAAAGTTAATTGCATTTCCATCAAACTGTTTTATGTTACACCATGGAGTGTCCCTGCGTGACAAAATTCGTCAGTGTGGAAATATAAATACGACTGTCACGGAATATTTTATAATATAATCAATTATTAGCGGTCCCTCCTACTTCAATATACCTAACACATTTGACGGATGGTTATAGCCGTTATAACTGATAGATATTGATTTAAGGAGAGATGAGGTGACTGTTTGTTGGTTAGTGGGCCTGAACGTACCACATCAATGTGGCCTGGCTTTATGCTAGTATAATGACACCTACAGACTGAGGTGTGACTGTGTGGTCAAGAGATTTATCAATTTATTATTGATAATTAAAATACATGTAGTTTATAAAGAAGCATAGATGGCCATGCAGGGTTTAATGTTACATGCAATCCCGTTTATGAACCGAGCTTGCCACTTCGTGCGTGTGAAGCAATGATAAAAACAAATGAATTGCAAAAATGCTTATTAGTTCAAAATAAATACATGGTTTCAAGTCGTGTTTAGGCCCGTTAGGTTGAGTGCGTTTTCAGATTAAGCGCAAAGAGTGAAAGTTGGTACTCTTGATAAAATGAAAATAAAAACACTCAGTTAATTTTTAATTTTTAAAAGTTTGTAATGAAAAATAAATACTTATTGTATACGTTTTCACAAAGAATGTAAATATCTATTTTTACAAACCTAAAAATAGAAGGAGAAAATGATCCTTTTTTTTTTTTCGTTCCAACTTTAACTGTCTTTGGCCAAGCTAATATTTCTAATTATAATGTATCTGATCTGTTATACTCATATTCCTCTGTGGCCAGTGTCTCTAACCTCTTTTATCTGAATCAACCTTCTTACATGGCATTTACTTAATTTCTTGGATTGTGTGATCGTCCATATTGACATTTTTCCTGTGCAAGGTCCCTGTATTTCATATTCAGTCATGTGATATCTTTCCGATTAAATCTGTGTAAAGCCGGGCGATGTGATAACGTCAGACAGAAGGGAGATGGCCCCATGTATAGTGCAATTACCCCGAAATTCTTTCTTCTGTGCGTCGCCATCTTCATTACAACCGCAACTACTAAGCCCCATGTTCTAGGAATCTCTAACCGAAAAGGAGACTTCAAGATGACCAATGTATCCAACATATGTCTTTCCTGTGCTCATACAATTTTGTGGTATGATTTTTAAAAAAATTCGTTGACATCCCAAACAAATTGCCCGCCGCCAGGAATGTGGTAGGCAGCATGACACAGTCAGTATTTCTCGATGTCTCTATTCTCCTACTAACTCTTCTTCTTCTGCTAAACTGTTGTCTCGATCCACTTATTAAAGATATTGGGAAGCTGTGTTTTCCAGTACATTGTCTCTATACCTGCAGCCTATTTCCATGACCATGTTCAATGTCCAATAAATAACAACCAATACTTGCACTCTGATACACACACACACCCCTACACACATGTATGTGTATATGATCCATGCCCGGTTGTCTATCTTTGTCGGTTTCAGCGCAATGAACGATTAAATGATGGCAGTCCGGCGGCTTTAGTGCGTGTAACGAAGTAATTTTCAGTACAAAGGAGACGGGATGAGCCTGAATCAATTAAAATACACTGTTACAACCAGGGCTTTGAGGATATCTGAGGATAACGGCCATGTTGCACCTGTTTCATCAGTATTACATTAAACGGATAATGATCCTCTTTATCACGCCTTCTACAGTTGCCTTGGTGATGTTGTAAAAACAACCAACAAGGTTGATGGCTTAGCCTGTATTTTAATGAGATTGCTCAGTATAATCAGGGTTTTAATGGGAATTTAATAGAAAATTCATCATCTCCGTATATATGTCACTTTAATGGGAGATTTTATTATATATGTTGCCCAATCGAAAACCATAACGTTTTCGTTTTTCCACAGTATATCAAAAGCCAGTGATCGATTGATGAAGTAATTAATATTTAAATAACGTGTAACGTAAATACGGTTATCATCCAGGTCTCAATAATAAGCTCTGATTTTATACAATGATAATGACAAGATAATTACTGATAATTAGCGCACATAATTTAATGGCTAAATGGAGATAATCAGTTCCGTGAAGATAGAAAGAGAGACAGACAAGGGGATTTTTTTTCCTTGTTGTATTTGAACACATGGAACTAACACCTGTTGGTCACACCTTGACCTTTCTCCTGTAGAGACTCACCACAGTAGAGTACATATTGGAGGTAGTTAATTAATTACCTCTCCCTCTCAGTGCACTCAGCGGCTGCTGAAAAAGAAAACTTGTTTCCGATGACAAAGCCCTCGTGTCTCAGGAAGATCTTCGGAGAACCCAGAAAACAAATCTGCGCTATAGATTTCAGGAGGCGAGGCTTTCTATGGTGTTACTATAATCGAACAGAAGCGGGGTTGATTAAATTGCTGACACTCGTATGAATCAGTGTTAGGAGTACAGAAATCTTTACAACCATAGGTTCAAAAGCAATCTTTCGTTTGGTGAGGCCTTTACTGTGTAAAGCTGTGGTAATGGTTTGACCTTAACTCTGATTTTATTCACTTTCCAATTGGAACCAGAAGAAAAATAATCGCATAAAACTACATTCTCAACGCATCCGTAAAAAAGTGTTATCCAATAACTATTGTAAATAGAATCGGTTGCTTACAAATGCTGGTTTGGTTCCAACACCGGCGCCACCATACATTTGAAAACCGACGGGGTATACTCAGTTATGGATTTACTTTAAGGAGTGTGTAAGGAAGGTGGAGATATTTGCTGCTATATAGATACAGAGACGCCCAACTTCTCCCGTATAAATTAGAAACTACGGCCGTTTACGTATGCTCCGGTCACAAAAGAAAGGCGTTAACGACTTGTCTACTCAGGCACATGGTGTCAGAAATCCGAGCCATCTGAAGTAATGACGCTGCAGCCGCCGTAATGGAGACCACCTGATAGACACCGATACCCACAAAGCACCGCTAAGACGGATTTAGCCACAGAACCCTATGTTTGCTGTGACCTAATGAAGGCTTAGTAAACCGAGGTCAGCTCGAACGTAAATCTTTATCCCGGAGATGTTTATTACGGTCGAGCCAACCAGACCAGAAAATAACAGTTCATTCAGCTGCGACTCTGTAATTAATCCCCACAACAGGCGGCCTAAGTCATTACTAAAATTTCGAAACACACAAATTATGCAAATAGGAAAAATGGAGAATTTGGTTGACCTAGCTCCCGTGCTTTCTCCCTACGCTATACGCCGGGCGAGGTATCGAGGATCCGGGATATTTGCGCCGCATATATGCAGTTAACAATTTGGCTGAAGTAATAAACGCTCTTTTTTTATAAATTTTTAAAATTCATAGCAGTGACTACCTTAAATAACA
Source organism: Sipunculus nudus (assembly GCA_026874595.1). Lineage (NCBI taxonomy): Eukaryota > Metazoa > Annelida > Sipuncula > Golfingiida > Sipunculidae > Sipunculus > Sipunculus nudus. The sequence continues at coordinate 47,370,535 of CM049316.1, forward strand.
AAAAATATTATATATATGTTTATATATATATATATATATATATATATATATATATATATTCCATGAAAATAACACTACTGTTTAGACAAATTAGACTGCGTCCTTATATGACAATCAACCTGTATTGAGCGAATGTTCGAAGGACAATAATTATTTATGTGAAATCATTAATCTCTCTCTCTCTCTCTCTCTCTCTCTCTCTCTCTCTCTATATATATATATATATATATATATATATATATATATATGAAATCAGGTTATTTGAAATTTTTGGTCAAATAGCTGTCCTATCTCTTATGTAGTGAATTTGCCTTTTTTATTGATAGAGTTTTAATCGAAAGTTTAGGATATTTAAAATAAAATTCTAACATTATTATGACTGCATCTCACTACAGGCGATGTCTCTAAGTACCCATGACCTTGTCGGCCGGTGCGGTTTTTCACACCCTGCCCCTGTGAGCTTACCCTGGGCAGAGCTATTCACGGGACCTCAGATAAACTTATTTACCTGAATCAATAGAGCGTTTTTTATACTATCTTGACTTGAATAATGCAAAAGACAGGGTTAATCTTGCTTACTCCTCTGACCAGTCTGGCCTCATACATAATGGGCGGTGTAAAAACAGGCATACATTCTTGTTAAAACAACTGTTTTGCTCCACATCAAGCCTGTTTATCTCAAGCGGGGCGTATGCCTTCATTTCAAAACGTATAAAAGCCTGCTTTTCGAGACTCCACTGTCATATTCTTCTCGCCCGGGCGCGCGCGCGCCGCACACACACATACGTACACACACACACACACATATATAAATATATAAGCGTATGTATGGCACATTTCTAATATATAGTTAATCACATTTATTATTACAATTAAGTAATAGAATTTTAGAAAATGAGGTATTATGTTTCTTGTATAAGTTAATTCTAAACCAGGTTTAGATATAAAATTTCATAGTAAACTCATAAATGGAACCAAAATCTATAATTTTTTTTATTTATTTATATAAATTTCAAAAGCAATATATATTTACTCTGAATAGTGTGTGTAAGTAGGGGGGGGGGGTGATTATATTTACCATCCCCTCTTGCACAAAAAAAGGGGGGGGAGGTATCTCCCCCCCCCTATTTTGACGCCCGTTGCCATCACATATAGTGCGAACATTTTCATGATAGATCAAATGCTTTCACACCGTTTAGTAAAGTTTGTGCAAGGAGAGAGATTTTCATTGGTGTGGGTCCTTCTTCGTTGTGCTCTGTGGTTCACGATAGTGGCAAGTCATCATGGTGATACAGAATGAAACGAGATTGTATCAAGGACAGTATCCGGGTCCAAATGTCAGTATATCTTTAATCCTATGCCGGATGAACCATATGAATCCAGTGTACCCAAATCGATGTCATGCTGCTTTTATGCCGTCACATAACTTCAGGTTTAAGAGCCAGGCGTCGTCTCTTCACATCAGGTGACTGGTTGTGTTATCCCTGATCTATCTTCTAGGAGCAGCCTGGACCAGCTTCCTTCTGTAGGGGTTGTTACATTTTATCATATTTAATTTACTCCATGTTAAAGTGTACTCAGTAAAACATTTTTATCTTTGGACTTCTGTCAATTTTCTCGATAAAGCCTTTTTGTGTGAAAGGTTACTCATGGAAATACATTTGATTGAACGTGTTTTCATTCAAATCAAGACCTGATTTCTAAAATTCTGCAGGTTGTGCGTTATCTTTACTTCGAATCATGATTGCTTTTATACCATTTTAGTCATTTAGTCTTCAGCATGATCAGATATTAGTAACTTTACATGACGACGTTGGTACTTCCATTTTTTACGAAACCTACAGAGTTGACACCCCTTTATCCATTAGAACAATACACTCGTCACCGTGGGTGGAAGCAGGTACCATTAAACCATACATACTATATAGAAGTCACTGGTACCACATGAAAGTAAATTAATCTTTATGTTTTGGGAACTGTTTGGCAATCCTATAATTACTGTTCATGATAGCTTGATTATTCCGAACCCCATGCGTAACAGATACAGAAGGCTTCTTATCAACGTAGTAATCTCGGGTTGATTTCGTAATCACCAATTACCTTGCTTCATTACTTATAAAGGTCAAATTTATCTGAAGCAAGTACATACAATACCATGAACGGAAGCTAATATTAATTCGATAAATATCAACAAAATGTCGCATTAAGAAGTTAATAATGTATGGCTCATAAAGTACAATATCAGGCTAAATTCCGAGTTCACAGAGACTGAAAAAGGGGTTTGTAACCTATTCAAGATGGTGCGAGGACTTTTGTGGTAATAGTTGTAGGTTCTCATTAAATGTACTTGTGTATTATGCAAACTTCACTGGCAAGTGTTAGTTGCTTTCTAAAAGACATAAAACCTACACAAATGTCACACTGCAGCATACTATAGTATACGCTTTTATATATCGGACATAAAAAAATGTAGTTCTGTTATCAACTGCCACTGCAAGGAAATGTAATGAACAAAATTTAATGAATAAAGTCAATAAAAGGCAGGTCAAACATGTTTAGTATGATGATATAAGTCATGAATAAATTTGTAAAAACAAAGAATTTTGCGTGTAACGTAAGAAGTAAGATGTTCCATTTCAGACATCTGCGAAACATCCACATTGGCATCTGAGATTGTTTCGTTTGCAGCTATTTGGTAAAGGATGACAAGGCTGTTTTTGCTATGGAAATAACAACGACAGGAGCTTTTGTAAGATGATGAGTTTTGGAAACACGGCTAACTACCCCCCTGCCATTTTACAAAGTATCAATGGACGCCCGTGTTGAAGTGGTCCGGAAATAGACCACCCAATAATGTAGTTTCCCGTATTGCCACTCGACTTGCAGCAAGCACACGGCAAAATCGATCACAAAATGATGTCACCGTGTACCGGTCTCTGTTTGTTTAAATAAGCGTGAAATGTGTAGGGTGGTATGATTGATAACATTGAAACAATGATTTGTTGACGAAGACTGCATAACCTTTTTATGCCCCGCCACAAAGTGGCCGGGGCATGTAGTTTTACCCATGTCCGTCATTCCGTCATTCCGAAATCAAACAGTTGTACGGACTTTTTTCGCAATGCCTGCAGATATTGGCCTGATTTTTGGTGTGTCGGCAGATAATGACCAGTTACAGATCGATTCGCGTTTCGTCCTGGTTGACCAATTTTTGACCGTTTTACGGCTCCTAAACTTAGAAAATTTCATGAAAAATAGAAATTTTCATGACAAATACACATGTACGGACTTTTTTTTCGCAATGCCTGCAGATATTGGCCTGATTTTTGGTGTGTGGGCAGATAATGATCAATTACAGATCGAGTTCGCGTTTCGTCCCGGTTGACCTTCTTTTGACCGTTTCACGGCTCCTAAACTTAGAAAATTTCATGAAAAATAGAAATTTTCATGACAAATACACATGTACGGACCTTTTTTGCAATGCCTGCAGATATCGGCCTGATTTTTGGTGTGTGGGCAGATAATGACCAGTTACAGATCGAGTTCATGTTTCGTCCTGGTTGACCTACTTTTGATTGTTTTACGGCTCCTAAACATAGAAAATTTCATGAAAAATATAAATTTTCATGACAAATATGTACAGCCGTTTTTAGCCCTCAGCTCATAGGCTGATGGGCTATTGTCGTCACCCAAGCTATCCGTCTATCCGTCCGTCCATCTGTCCGTTCCGCGTCTGTTAACTTTTACCTTGTGAGCGGGATATCTATATAAGGATTCACTATTGGAATTTTATTTCATCAGTGAAGATGTATATCGATTAAATCGAGATTAAGTTCGAAGATGGGTGACCTTGACCCATTTTTCTACATTTAAGAGCTGATTATAGAAAAACACTCAGAAGCTTATATCTCAGGAACCATTGTGTGGATTTTCACAAAACTTACTATGATCATTGGGACTGATGGTCTGTACGTGCTGCACAATTTTGGTGGCGCCACCTGCAATTTCTGATTTTTTTAATGAAATTTTATCAGATTTTTCAATTTTGTGCAGGATATCTGCAAAGGTATTCAACACAGGAACTTCATTACTTCAGTGCTATTGCATTATATTTACAAAATCTTGGTCAAGTTTAAAGATGGTTGGTCTTGACCTACTTTTCAAGGTCACAGAGCTTGGTATAGAAAAAAACTTAGAAGCTTATTTCTCAGGAAGCATTTGGTGAATTGTTATGAAACATGGTACATACCTCTCCAATTTAAATTGATAACTGATTATCAGCTTTTGCTAATATTCTAGTTTCGCAATGCAATGCTTACGGATACTGGCCTAATGTTTAGTCTGTGGGCGCATAATGACCACTTACAGATCGAGTTCGCGTTTCGTCCCAGTTAACCTATTTTTGACCATATGAAAGATTCTGAACATAGAAAATTTCATGAAAGACAGAATTTTTATGAAAAATGCACATGTATGGACCTTTTTCACAATGCCTGCAGATACTGGCCTGATTTTTAGTGTGTTGCTTGATAATGACCCGTTACAGATCGAGTTGCATTTTGCCCTTGTTGACCTACTTTTGACCATACAACACCTCCTGAACTTAAAAAAAATTTTTACAAAATTTAACAAATGTTTCTAATTTGCCCCAGGCGGGGGCATTTGTGTCGTTCCGACACATCTAGTTTTATATATATTTTTGCATTAAGAGTAAAATTAATATGGACACTCTGGTAAATTTAGAGACTTTTTCAGGAGGGCGACGATCACTAGATATCAAGCATGTTTCGATGGCAAGCACTAATATAACGGATACAGTTCAAAACAAGGCTTGTAAAAAGTATAATGGCATTTTGTCATCGTATTTATAACAGGCAGGCTCTGTCAATGACCTTTCACGGGGTGCTGTAACTATGTGCAAGTTTCATCCTCTCAAATTTTTGTCAGCAGGGTCTCTGTGGTTTTTCAAAGTTTTGGATCAGAATTGAAATACACTGCCCGTTGCTGAAGGTGGATTGAACAGTACCATATTAAGGAGCAAAATGGCGCCTAACTTCATGACCTTGGATAAAATTTGTTAACGCTGGAATACGTTTTCCTTTGATTATTATGGATGGCTGAAAATTTCGGTCTTTTCTTATTACCCATGCTTATTCAGGTGATGGATATCACACCATTATAAGGATATTCTTGATGCAATTTGTACTTTGACTAATGAGGTCGAAAATGTGATTACGTGACGGATGGTTTTACTCAGCCATAAGAAGAAAGGCACAGGATTTCCGTAAACAGGGCGAGAGTAAGAAGCTTATTGCTACAATTTGGAAAGCTTATTGGTTATTTATGGCTGACTTAAGCTGAAGGCCACAGAAAATGATTTCAAGGAGACTGGGCTGGAGGTGGCAGAGGAGAAAGGTGTATTGTATGAGACCGAACTCAAACCTCAAATATGTGGAAACCAAGTACACACCAATTACCAAGGGGACAAAACCAGGCCTATAAAGTTATTTACCATAAGCTCGAAGACAATAAGAAATTCAAAGAAACACATTTACCTTATTCCAACGAATACCTACAGACTTCCACTTAAATTATCTAGTTACTATGAATCCGGACACCATTTTCAAATTATATACTTATTTGAGCACTATTATTCATCAAACCTTTGCCGTGAGGAGATTGTTGCCTATTATATCCCTAAGATAAATAGTCATGTATGTGCTAGAATGTTTAACTTGGAATCACAAATTCAGATGTCCATAACGTAGACGCATGAAAGACCATGCGGAGCAATTTATTTTGATTTTCCATTTAGTTAACGAAACACGGAAGGAAAACTGGTGTTTGATAAAATCCAACAATCATCATTGCCGTTTATATATATAGTAATTGTTATTAAACGAATGTGCAACATATATGGGCTGCCTGAAGGAATGTATTTCTAGCCCTTCCATGCTCATAATATACTACAATCAGGGAATGAAGCTTTACTGAAATGTCATTTCTTTGAAATATTTGTATGTGTCACATATCTTTGTGAAACAATCCTGAGTTTCATGACAGTTCTGATATTTTCCTAACTATGCCTGCAGGTTGTTGTACCTATTTTATAATCCGGCCAATCAGAACGTCACAAAGTGTTCATGTGTGGTAACATTCCGAGAAAAATCTTTTGGATCAGTGATCAAGATCCATCAAGTCGTATGTATGTACATCCAAAATACAAGTCGAATACCTAATTGACCTTATATATACATCTGTTGTGGTCACAATTTGTTTACTTTATGTTCAGTCCCCGCTTTGTAATTTTATTTACGTTACTGACGGACCGTAACTAAATAAAGTAACATAAAGAACATATGAACACCCGGTGAGCATAATTAGACTACGGATTCTTACGAGCGTGCTTCCTGCTTTTATTCTCAATCAAATGTGGCCTTCTTTTCACACCACTAGAGTGTGACGTCATTAGGATCCTTGGATCTGTTAAGTCCTCCCCTCCGGGATACTTATTACATTCAATTAAAACCAGGTGTGTTTTCTTTAGGGATCATTTGATTTTCATAAAAATAATCTAAGAGTTTCGTCGCCTAGATCCGAGCACATCCTTGCAGCATTAAGTTTGAGACTGTCCGCTTCTATTTATTCCCTACTTGGGCTATGAACGTTTAAACAAACTCATCGCCAAACCTCGTGTTGAAGCTGAAGGTACGTCCGTCTCGTATGGTCTCATAAAAAAAATAATTTGAACATCAAAGAATACCTATTCTGTTTTTTATGTTATTTTTCAGTTTCATATTTCCATTGTCTCCACATTTCCCATTATTACAAATGTATTCTTCTGACAATGTTCCTACTACTGCCTAATTTTAAACAAATCATTAATTGAATAAATGAGAGCTAGTTCAGGATATAAAGTGTAAATTCATTAATTAGCGTGCTTCTATTTCATAAAATATTGCCGGGATGACCTTGGATAATCTTTACAAGTAACTTTATCAAGAAAACTCTCCATTTATGACAGTCAGAAACAGTGATAACATCCATTTTATAAAGCATAAATACTTAATAAGAAGGGTATACTTTTGAAAGAAACAGAATAGGGGAAAATACAACAAACCGCGTTTGACCAAAGTCGTCATAATGCATAATATACGGTCTTCTGTTTAGCTGGCTTCCATTTCATATATCTCGCACACCATTAAAGACGCATTAGTAAAGTTCAGGGCTACGTGTTTCTGGTCTGAGGGCGTGTTTACCTTGATGTCTGCGGGAAGTGGTCCAACATGGACGGGCATCAGGAACAAATGAATGATGACCACGGGAGTTTGCAGGCCTACTAGCCCGGCTAAGTGGCGGCCATTAAGCAGGCTTAAATGATGTCGCTTATTAAGGAACCAAAGAGGGGTTCATGGCTAATGTACACGGAATAGACTGTAGATTTAATGCAAAACCTAACATTTTTCTTATGCTAAAGGACGTGTTATTCATAACTCTCTACTTACAACATCCCGTGACATTTAATGATGTGTTGGTCCCTGTGACATTATCAGCAGATCGTCATGACCGGTTAATTTTCTCATGACGCATGCAAGTCATGCATACTTCATCCACGGCTCAAACTGCTACGTTTTATAATTGGACCCATCCAGAGAACATCAAGAAATCACCGGATATTTCATTATTATCATTCTGGTTGATTTTGATAAATACTGGCAAATTCATGCCATTCGACATTTAAAGCAATGACACTAAAAGGAGTGATTTGCTGGTTAATGTGAACGGAATTTTAAAAGCTTCTATTTTTTGGCATAAATTCTGTATAAATTATTGGACCCATGTGTAAGCAGCATATTGCCTTGATGCATCGGTCGATTTATCCTTACTTGGGGACCCTGTCAATATGTTAAATATGACCACTTTTCGTGAAGAATTTCATGATGCTTTTACTTTATATTGCTAAATTATTGGCTACGTTCCGTCACGGGTGTGTCTGGTCTCGTCATCATCCGCACAGGAAAACAATCAATCACTTCCCACTTTACCTCACACAGTTTACTCTAGTAATATATTCGAAAACCGAATAATTAAACAATCCTGGGAAAGCCGAAATACCATAATTCGAGGGGAATAACGCTTTAACGAAATATGTTACAATCCCGTAGACGGCGCAAACCTCAGGGAACAAGGAAAGTAACGCTTTCAAAGACCATCCTATAGCCAGTGACAAGATGCAAAATACATGTGCAATAAGTAGATCCACTTTATTTTAGTTATTATGCCTGGATCTAAAAGGAAGTAATAAAAATAATTCATGCAATACATAAATAATAAAAATGTAAAGCGTTATCCTTAGAATGTGTTGCAGAATAACAAAAATTAACCTTATATTGAGTATAGAACTGAAAATCTCTAATGTTAGTACGACGACGTATATAACATGTCAATACATGCTGAAGCTGCAAAAGTGGTTGAAAATAAAGAAAATAATCATATGGACAGCGCGAAATATAGAAAATAATCACATGGACGGCGCGATAAAATGGACAGCGCGAAATAAAACATGCTTTCCAATGTTCATTTACCAATTGTGGGTGCAATTGACAGAGAAAGGCAAGGTATTATGGTCTAGGAGCTTAAAGTTTTGGGTTTCAATGGCGTGTGGATGGGTGTGGTCGCGTGTGTGTGTGGGGGGGGGGGGGGTGACAAGAATGATGATCTGGTGATAGGACATTATATTCATTGCAAGTGCGAAAGTGAAAGTGATAGACCGAAAAGGCAAGTAAATGAGGAATATTTTTATTGTTCTTTTAACGTTCAGATTGTGGTGTGGAAACTATAAATGGGACATAAAACAGATCTTGCAGCCTTAAATTATGTGGAACGATAATTTTCTTCAAACAGACAATGGGCTTTGGTGAAAATCATGCAGTTTTGTAATCAGTCTTCCACAGGCACTTTTGATAGCTTCACTGTATTCTTTGTCCATTTATTTATATACCCACAGTTCAAAACTGTTCCTCAGCAAGACGGGTCATGCCATTGTGGTTGTAAATGCTAATTTGTGTGTATTTTTTCGTCGTACTGTTCTTCTGACTACTGTATGTGGTCACCTCCATGTCCTGCTATATCATTTTCTGCTATATCATTCTTTATCTGGAGTACATGTTGTGTGATTAGGTATTCATTTTTACGTTACTTCAAAGCCTGTATTCAACCAGCCGGATTCTGAACATTCCCTTGGGCAATATTTTTAGATGGCAATTATGGAAACGTGCGATGCAACAGATGCGCTGACAGCTGTGAAAGACATCCGGGCCCCTGGCAGTATTTCACAGTCCCCCAGTCTACTGTAAGATGCATTTTATTATAAAACGCCTTAAATAATCTTATCACAGCAAACACTGCTCCTTGATGTTGTTTTATTTGTTACTCATTTGAAATATAAAATACTGGATAAGAAATTCAGCCAAAGGTTAATTACCCCCAAATGTTATCGCATTAAGTTATTAATTCGTTGCACGTTGAAAAACCTCAGTCCAATTACTCAGGCAGCTATACATATTAAACCTAAATTAGATATTTCATCATTTAAATCATCATTTAATGTCTGACTTCATGCATGTGCTCCCACTGTTTTGGAGTCTAATACTATGAACAACTTCTGCCTCCAAAAACTGGGGATCGTCCATACATGTAAAATCTTCCGGTTTAGTCATTATCATCACCAGACATTTTATCATTAGGATATATTCACGCACATACAAAGGTTTTAAAATGACAATGAAGCACGACGCGTAAAGAGCACGTGAGTATACTTATTGTTACAGGTGTCTCTTTTGTTGTGCGTTGTTGACATTCTGATTCGTGTTAGGCTCAAGCCCTTGGCGTTGCTATGGCGTGTGGAGGCAATTAAAGCGCTCGGTTTAATCAGAACTGGTTGAACTCTGGCGGAGTGTAAACACAGCGATAGCTGTCGTGCTAGTCTGGAATGCTCAAGTGCACGTGTATTGTTCTTTAGATTATTCGTGAAATAGAAGTGTATAGAATTTTCGGATGAGAAGTTTTAAATAGGGTATGTGTTTTAGAGCTGGAGGAGAGAAACAGAAGAGTGTGTGTCAGTTTGTGGACCTTTTCCGATAATTGCGGCAGTTATAGATCTTCTTCGAATTTGTGACGTGTTTTATATAGTCTTCAGTTTGCCTTTGGGGTCACTTTTGGATTACAACAAATTGACTTTGTGATTGAACTGGACTGTTATTCTCTGAGAAGATTTATTGGAACTGTTCATCTGGATTATATGTTTTAAAGGACTTGTTGTCGCTGTGACAGTGGTGGTATCCAGGTACTGTACACTTTATTTATTATACTGTGAAATTGTATTAATGTGCATTTGTAATGTAGTTATACTGTGTAATTGTATTGATTTAGTGTATTGTAATGTTAGGGTTGTTTTAAGAATTAATTTTAATTATTTTAAACAAAAAACCACTGACTTCTTTATTTCATTCCCCTAGACATTTCACGATGCCTAGTGTTACAGAGACATTTTTTTATTATCTCCTAAACCAAATTTAGGCTCGTCACGACTACATGATATGTTGATATTAGGTTCCGTAACATTATATATATGATTTTGTTCCTGTGGGAAATATTTTATATTTCCTTCTTGTGAATATTTAGCTTGATATTTAGTGTCTGAACCATACGTCCGTATTCCCCAATTTGTTTTCTGAAACATTTTACTACATTTATATGCTGTAAAATCTTATATGGGGCATGATTTATAATTAACTCTGGCCAATCCTATGTATCTGAAGGGGAAGTCAACGGGACCGTTAGAGTTTTAAAGTCTTTCACCCACATGTAGTCATTAGAGCTGGATTAATCAAGTCTTGATGATAAATCAGTTCTATAGGGTTATTAAGCAGATCCCTCCCGGCATTATGTGACGTGTCATGTCGTTGCCCCAAAAGACTCCGGTATCAGATTAATTGGAGAAATAACAACACGTGTAACACGCAACGAAATCAAATAATCGTAATGCAAATCCACCTGTCAGAAAAAAAGTGTCACCTAGATATATTTAGTACAGGTGTGTTCCCGGCAGCTTGAAAATCAATGAAATTCACGTGGGAGTCGAAGAACAGGGCTTTATTTACGACCCGTCGTGTTGTCCCAGGCGCAATAAAGCACAATCCTACACAAACTATAACACAACATGAGCCGGGGTCACGTGATGTCGTGATAAATCAGGCAGCTCTTTCCTTAAGGAGGCCACAGGACAGAGCCTTAATTACCAGCCATTATCTAGCAATAGTCTCAGTCTAAATCTGCAGGGAATAGGGGCTTTAGTCAAAGTGGTTTTTGCGACATATCATTATATAATAGATTACCAAAGACATGAGTAGATTTGAAATGAATGCCAAGGTACGTCGTAATTACAAGTCTATTAACTTGCAGCGTGAGTCCGTTGTAGATGTACAGACACCAAAAGGCAATAAAGTCCAATTCAAAGAGAAAATCATTAATGCACTGACAGAGGGAGTCAAGAATGTACATTTACCAAGAGATCGAGTACAATGAAAACTACAGTGATTAATCAAGAGAAATAATCTGAAGGCAGCTATTATTGCCGAAGAGCTCTCCGTTTTCCGCCTTCGATGATAAATTTAATAAACGATGGTTGATTCTTTTAATGGTACTTGTAAGAGAGGTCCAACAACATAGGTTCTTAGATAAAAGTTTGGTATAACAAGACATATTATTCATACAAAACACAAACGGATGGGAATATTATAGTATTTATCCATAGCTTTTTGACTAATATTTATATTTACCGGGGTATTGTATTCTAATGAACAAATATTTTGCATAATAATTGTATTCAGTCTGTAGAGCAGAATAAGTAATATATTTGTTGGCAAAATTATAATCTAGTAATGCAACACAGACAAGGGTATAAGTGTAGGACTCTAAGTTAGAGGTTTTTTTTGCTTGTTTCGCCACTCCAGTGTCATATTGTAAAGATAGCAATGACACGATGCATATAAATACATTGTTCCAGATAACCAGGGGACAAAAAAGAACATGTATGCTACTATCAGGTAGACAGGCTAGTAAAATTTAAAAAGATGGAAAAGGTGAAAAGTATAGCTAAAAGTTTTCGTCTTCCTTATGGGAGCAGAGTTTTAATTTCTCATCGCCTAAATACGTTGATGTCAAGGGGATATAATAGAGGGAGGAAATTTACAAAATAAACGATAAAGAATATAAAGAGAGGATGCCAAAGTATAAATTACCTACATGATAGGATGAGAAAAGAAAAAAAGGTAAAACTATGCCCGCGCCACGTACGGTAGGTGCTATAGTAGACAAGGCGCTGAATTCGTTTGATTAAGTACGACTGTTTGAAAATTATATAAGAATAAATACTCAAGGCGCATTACAAACCCCTGAGCTGCATTAGTGATGATTCCAAGTCAGGCGACTCTTGCCCATGCTGGTCATACCCATATTGTTTATCAACATGTCGTGGCCACTCATATTAATACGATTCAATCACTAACGTCCTTGTCCCCTACAAGAGTCACCTGGTCTATGGGAAATGCACTACTGCAACTTATACTTTATACTCCTTATCGCCAATAAAGGATGGGTCCATGGAGAAGTGAGTCCTATAGTTAAAAAATGCACGAAATAGATGAGGAAAGTAAGCATTAGTTTAAATGCTAATCATGAAGTATATGTGGAAAAAGTAAGCATTATGTCAAATGCGAATAATGTGAAATAAAGGCATGAAGTTAAAATGCTGATTATGGTGTTATAAGTGAAAAGAAGTGGTATTAAATTAAAATGCCAATAATGGTGTTATATATGTGAAGGTTAGCATTAATAATAGTGATAGCTAAAACTGAAAGTATACATTTCACTTATAAGGCCAATCAGAAACTTAGTAATTAAGACTTAATTATCAATTCCGCAAACTCATAGTGTTCAATAAACTATTCTAATTGTCAGGCCGACGCCCCAGCTACAGTGGAACTAGGTGTTATAGCCTCCATTGATCAACTATATCCACTCAATGAGCTGGAGTCTGCAAGCAATCAAAAGTGGTAGAATTTGATTTTTTTCTATATCATGTCTCGATTGCTTATTTTGCTTTATTGATGTTTTATTTTCCTAGATAGAAGTGATTTAGAAGTGGTTTTTTTTGGCCATTTTACGATTTATATTTGTCTATGATGATTATTCATGCATATGGATTCTGCCGTGCTACATTGTATTGGTTGTTTTATTTCATTTGATTTTCTGTGATTTTAGTTATATCCATGTTTGGGTATATTGTACTTGGATTCGACCTTGTATTTCTTCCCTGTATCTAGTTGTTTATTTATACAGCACTTAATTGTATATTTTAGATCGAGGCCATGTAGTCACTATCAGTCTCTTAACGCCTTCTTGTACTTTAAAATATAATAGAGTTTGAAATAGACTAAATTGATTCATGCAGATATCTTGTGTCATGTGTGTTTTATTTGACCGTATATATCGATATTTATGTATGCATGCACAATGCACAAAGTTCGAGTTTTCACATGCATAAATATATCATGTACATGTAGGGAAAATTAGATGTGTAAGTAACTTAGTCGCCCCTAATTCTTATGATGAGGTTAACAGTTCGGGGAAGGTTACCATAGCATTGTCTTTTTTGGTGGATTTCCAGTAGTTCCCCACACGAATAGAAATTATTAAGAAGTTGGTCGAAGTTAGCGAGTTAGTTCCACCACCGCAGGCTACATCATCGCACTACTGAATTCCTTGACCAGGATCCTGGCTTACGGACTGTTTTAAACCGTAGTCAGGGTCTTGTCAGGAAACCATCTTAACAAACCGGGCACTCAGTGAATTTTGAAGTATGCAACTTATGTGTTCTGTGACTGCCTGGAGATGACCGCGAGCTTGAGATCGGCGTCGTGTGTCACCAAGGTTACATCCCCGACCTGGTGATAATACCTGGTGATACCATACAGTTTACCTCATTAGAGTTATATCGATAGATACAGAATCACTACGCTTTAAATGTAAATTAATATTACCTTTCGAATTAAAGCAAAAAGAGTCCTACACAATGTCACTACAAAGGTGTCATCGTAATTCGTCTGCTACCTTCACATTCAGTGTTATGTGTACTGTACCCTGAGCGACATTTATTTTTAGGACATCCTCCTTGCTTAGAAAATAACTGCTTTGAAAATCAAAAAGATGATCACTATTTACTCGCACACGTATTTGTATCGCTTTGCCCATCTGTTATGTATTGAATGAAGGCACTGCCCTTACATCTGTAAGGGTAAGTGAGTCTAGTGGGGATGAAAAACTATGTCGGTTATTATAGGTTATATCTAGCGTAGCAGAAGGACTTGGAAGACCGTCAGTGTCAGTAATGTTAGAAGCAGTGATACTACCCTCACGCCCCTAAACATCATTAATGTGTGGAGCGATGGTACTTTTGTCACACCCCTAAACATCAGTATTATCTTGAGCGATGGTACTTTCTTCACGCCCCTAAACATCAGTAATGTCTGGAGCTTTGTCGGTTATTATTGGTAATATCTGGAACAGCAGAAACACTGCGAAGACCGCTAGTATCAGTATTGTCTGGAGCGATGGTACTACCGTTGCGCCCCTAAACCCCAAGTAATGTCTGGGGTGATGGTACTACCGCCACGCTCCTAAATATCAGTAATGTCTGGAGGGATGGTATTACCGTAACGCCCCTAAACATCAGTTATGTAGGGAGCGATGGTATTATTATTGAAGACTAACTTCAATACTGTTGAGGAAACAGACTCCCCTCGTTTTGTGAAAAAGTCTTGCCGAAATCAGATAACTTCCATGAAACTGATCAAACCGTTAGGTTTTTTATTATTCCATCTGCATCTTCAGTGTTTGAGAGGATCATTTAGTACGTCATTATGTTAATAAATCTAATATCTGCTGGCACGTTTGTGGAATAATTTATTCGTCGGTGTCTTTGTCTCCCACGGCTTCCATAATTGCCTGAATTGCCATAACTAGCTAGTGTCCGGGTGCCAAAGGCTGACAGGCAGATGACACTCCTGGACTGTTTGTTCATTCAGAAGGTCTCTTTGGTGGGAGATTCAAATAACTCGTGGCGTAATATCTAGATTACTTGCTGGGTGGGACAATACAATACAATTTACAAATACAATACAATTTACAATACAATACAATTTCAATAAAATACAATACAATTTACATTACAATAAAAATTTACAATACAATACAATACAATATAATAAAAATTATGCGGGACATCACTGCAGCTGTACAAGACTCAGCAAGATTTCCTTCCGCACTGAAGCAGTCGCCATCGACCATACATAAAATTAAATGATTACATTTTCCATAAAAAGGGCTAACAAATTAAGAGTGCCTGTTAAATTACACTGCATCTCATATTCTGAATGGTAATGATAAAAAAAAGGAAAATATAATGCAATGTATGAACAAACCATAAACATGGTACCCAATTAATTAAACAGAAAATGGAAAAGCTTGAAGGAGTATGGCGTTATTGTCTGCTTTTTTACCTTCTTTGATAGACTCTAAAAATAAGGTCGGGGGAAATGAAACTTAGACGTAGAGCTGAGATCAGACCCGTATATGTATGAATCATCATAATGCAATATCCTGAGCCCCAGACAGCCTCGTCACGTGAACAACTTTAATTTCAGGATGTTGGAAACTTGGACATGAAGAAGGATTTTTTTTTTCATTTCCTACCATGTGATGGTATCATTTTCAAGTGATGGAGAGAACAAGCGCAACCATTTCCGTTCCAACTCCTTGACCCCTCTTTGGAACAGTCTATTTCTGTTTTTCTCGTTACTGTTTTCCATTAAGATCTGAACTTACGGAAAACTTCCTCTGTTAACCTCTCAGAGAGTATCGGTGTCTCTGCGGACTATGTTCATGGTTATAGTGTTGGATGTCTTCAATAGGAAATAGAGTTTGATACTGAATTGTTTAAGCTGAAAATTTATATCCTTTATTTGCCTAGCAGGAGTGTATAATAATATGATAACTTCAAATAACAATATCAAATAACATTTTTTTATTTTACTTTTTTATCTCTTGATTTTGGCAAAAATATATTCAATTTAAAACATGTTTCTACGGCAGGAAGCATCTGGATGAGAGATGTCAGTAGATTAAACCGTTTTTTTTCACAGTTATAGCTCTTACGTTTACGTCAGTAAGCTCTCACTTTTGAATACGCATAATGCCATCGTTGATTATTTTTTAAAATTCTTTTCACTCACAACAAATGACTATATTTGAATAATAATAATTATGAATAAAATAATTCATCCGCTAAAATTCAACACTGCAAATATATATATATATATATATATATATATATATATATATATATATATATATATATTTAATTAACACTGCTTTATTGAATAGAACAGGTATGTGGGCTGTTGATTATGTCTCCAAATATGTTATAACATAATTTTATACATGGAGGGCCATCATTACTACACTGGACTGCTCTGGACTGTCAGCGTTGATTAGGCTCAGCATGGCAGACCGGAATATCGTAAAATATCCCGGAAAATTATTATTAAACAGCCATATTCTCGAGGGCATCACAGTGGTGATCTATACATCACAGACAGCTCATTACGATGAATAGACTGCCATCACAGGCTGACCAGGGACTGACCAGACATGTCCAGACATGTCCAAGGCGCCAGCTATAACGAAAGCAGCACACATACAATATTTGTCATACGAACCATCTAACACCTAGTTGTGACATGCGTATACCCTGAACGCGACATTATACCGTGTACAGCTTAATCACATGCTAGAAAGGGGAATATATATGCATATCCTGATAATGCAGATTTGGGTAAACTTTGCGTCGTTAACAAAAGTAGATACCCAGGTTCCTAATATCGATTCTTTTTTAGGGAAAGAGTTTTTTTATTCAAACAGTTGCCCATATCAAATATATATTCCAATGTATCGAGTAAGTCTACTGAGTAATGCTTATTATTCTGTTTGTAAACCCCAGCAGTCAGGAAAACAGTCACTAACTAATCATGATCCTGTAGCACGGAAAGTGAATGCGGGGATTCAGAGAGCGACTGGCGTCTTTCACATTGGCGGCCTTGACCTAATGCGGCATTAAAAAGCCTGCAAGTCAATTCATATACACTTGTTCATAAGAATATCGCTTTTGCATCAATTAGGACAGAAAGTCAGGCATACTTGGATCTACAGTTAAGGAGCGGTGATAGATTCTCCAAGCACCCGCAAATGCAAGTCGGATGTATCTAGGGACGACTACACAGGTTTGACGGAGGTTTGACCATAATACGTAAACTGCTCCGAGCTTTGCAGGCCTTGTGACTACTAGATTGACGGAACGGCGGGACCTAACCGTGTTATTTACGTATACACTGTATAACATTTACAAGGACACCAATACATAATTATGTACAGTTAGCGTTACCACCGGGAATCTTATAAAAATACACCTGTCAAACAAGTTACATATACTCCGTTCCCATAACAGTTTGCTCCTCCTAATTCATATAGCAATATCAAATGAAAATGACGTCTATGTATGATGAAAATTTATAGGAAAGTCACCGATAAGTTCGAACTTTTTAACTGATGACTATAAAAAAGAAATCTTATAGATAAAGACATCAGATTATTCCCTCACAAAGAAAACAAAACCCCTCGTTCACCAAGGACATCAAACACTGGTTGATCTTTGGCGAAGAAATCATGGTAATAACTGGCTTGTGGCAATTCTAAAGCATCGGGGTGGTTTTTGGTTTTAATATCACGTAATCCACAGTTCAATGTTTGACCATGTTTATTTAGTTTGTCACATTTATATTGTTTTAATTGTTGTCACAATAATTCTACAAATACTTGAATCGACGTTCTAAAACCGACTTCTGTCTTAGATCAACTCATTGACAAAATGTATCATGCACTTCATGGGGTTTTAAATGAAAATTCATACTGAAGAAAGAGATAAAATAACCTAAATAAAATGAAATGAAAAAACTATAAACTGTTTAGAGGTCACATATAGGTACACGTATATCGAAAAGTATACATGATAACTACATTTTGATATCATTGAGCAATCATAATAATCATTTTATCAAAGCTGTTTACAGCCAAGTAGCAGCCGATGTCTTTTGCATGTCCTGTGAAACTTTTTTTGTTATAATTCTATTAAAATATCACAAAATATATTAATGTAATAATGTAATAACGATCTCGACTAAAGTAGCCCCTATTTATTTTTTACCCTTGTTTCTTTTTACGTATGCGGTATATGCGACAAAAAGTAATGAATACACGTAACCAGCACAATTTTTTTTTATTTCTTTGAATTAGCTACATGTTCGCAGATAATAAAGGTATATTAGCACATTAAGATGTGTTACAGTGAATTGTTAAGAATACACAGGAATCTTCAAGTCAGACCAATAATTTATTCATTTCAGAATTTTCACAGTTATGAACAGTAATATTCCAAATTATATCAGGTCACATTTTGCTTGATTCTGTTTGAAAAAAAAAACTAATTTGACCTGAGAGCACATGTAGAGGGCCTTGTTCATTGAAAAAGATCAATTGAAGTAACAAGTCGTGGTTGATATGAATCATGTGCTAGATACATACCTTTAGAGGCAAGAGATACAATCGTTATCCAGATTTACATAGTATCATGAATTAATCACTCCACAGAGGATTCAGATTACACAGTTATGAACTGGCATATTTTATGATCCGAAAGTATCGGTGAAAAGATTTTCTTGTTTTAGCGGGCGCCCCTGAATGATTCTTCACACGCGACACATGTAACTGTTTTTCTGGTTCATGGTCTTCATTCACCAAACAGGAAGCTTCCGATGGCCCGTTAGTCCTGGCGCACTTAACGCGCGTGCGCACTTGTGTCATTTGCATTGTGTTTCCGCTGTGAGATGGTTCCTGTAGAACTTGCGCAAACGCATGAATCCGTCTACACGTCATCCACATTAGTTGCTGCCGGAACTTCCGGCCCGTTATACAGTAAATAATAAAGTTCATGCTGTGATTAAGATACATCAGTAAGGTGGTGACAGTTTTCAGTAATACATATTGAGATATACCTTTAAGGTCATTACCATCTATTTTCCAGAATATCTGAACGATAGCTGTCAGATTCATCGGCAGCGTCGTTACAACGAAAGTGAAACTTATAGTCAAAAGCATAATCGTCAAGCGGGTGCTGTCGTGTTGCACCGCCGGAGACTCTTCTTGTAAACGCATGCGCAGAGTCCGTGCACGCACCACGTGAGCCACAATCATAATGTTAAATACAAGGATGACAACAAATGGAGCAAAAGAATACAGACACGCATCCACCCAGGGCCAGGCCGTTTCCACGAGGTACGTATAGTTATCGGCGCCCTCACACTGCGGTATCACCTGGTCTCCTATCGTGTGATATTGTATCTTGACAGTCCACAGGAAATGTGCATTTATCGCCAGTAGCACCAAGAGCAAGGACAAAATAATTTTAACAGCTCGACTAATGTTGCACATTTGTTGTATTTTAAATGGGTCAGCCACGACGATATAACGTTCAATGGTGACGGCTATAATCAGCCATACCGAATAATCACTGACAGTATAGCCCAGAACCATGATTATTTTACAAACCCAGTCCGAGTGATTCCTGAAATCATTGCCGGTAATTTCCCCGATCCAGAGCCGCAGTAATCCAATGTAGAGAACCAGGGTGTCTGCCAACGACAGCACTGATAAATACAGGTAGGTTGAAAACTTTCTCATGGGTTTCCTGCTCAGCACAACAAAGGAAAATATATTTCCCGTGGTTCCTGAGATGAGCAGGATGGGGGGCACATACAGCATGAGGACTTTGTGGGCTCGGTACTCCATGTGCACCATGAGCGGTGCCATGACGTCGGGCCCGTACATTGTCATCAACAGATACAGCTATGCACGTCCGCTCTCCTCCACAGACATGGTCAGAGTGCTTACTTCTATACCGGCTCGACAGAGGGCGGCACCGGTAGGCACCAGGGGACAGCGAGAGAAGAACAGTTGTGGATGCCTAATTTGTCTTTGGCAACTGTGACTTAGTTTGTGCCGGTGATTCCAGTCTCCGGTGACTGCGGCGTGGGTAGCACAGAGAACAATACCGACAGTCCCCGGGAGACGGAAGTCAAACACGACAGCCAATGGACACGTATTAATTTAAATTGGTTTAGGATGCATGCCTTGGCAAGCGTCAAGTGAAGAAAGCAGTACACTTGACACTCTGAAATTTACAGAGCAAATATCTGTCATTTAAAGGATATCTAGCTGTCAACCTCTCATTCAAAGGATTTCACAGTTTATTCTAAGTCAATGGCCTTACTGAATACCAAAGACGTTCTTGAAATCAATATCAGGGACAGTGACAGCATGATATTTATCAAACGTATACTTACTGCTGTCCTAACTACGCCCCCCAAAGATGACATCGCACCAAAAGCAAGACGCAAACAACCACACACATTCCAAGGAACCCAAGTAGTAAAAATGTTCGTAATGATCATATGAAACTATCTTACTCTATATAACTCTTTCTTATTTAAATACCGAATATGAATAACATTAAAACAATTTTTTATTTTAAGTTTTAATAACTAAACCCGATGCCCGTCCACGCATGACCACGGAAGTAGATAATCTTGGTAATTAGAAAATTTTTCAAAGCATGGTTAAATATTACCACATGTAATATGACTAAACGCTCCAGATACTCAAGCACGAAATTACAATGTTTCTTTTACAAATCAAACAGCTGTATTTGTTTGGGCAAGTAACACATGGTGTAACTACATTCAACGGCAGGATGTACGAGAACACAATAATTGTTTACATGGTTTGGATTTTATTTAGAAATTGATGTTGTTTTCGTAGTGAATAAAAGTTTTAATCACTTAAGTTAAGTGCTATTCCACATGAAACAACCGACTTACTGATTAGCATCCCACTTTATATAAAAAGACGCTAAAAATGATGTACCCACGCCGCATCTTCCACAGTTTTTGCAATCACCGGGGAGATATGATGGGATCACGATAATACTTAAGTTGAAACTCTAAAACGAGGATCATGTACATATCATTACCGCTTTATGATCAATTATACTTCAAGTTAAACCAATAAACATATCTTCCTATAACATCCCAGGACCGGAACTTCCGTAACAGCAGGTTCTTTATTAACCAAGTCGTTTTTCTGTTGTCTTTAGATCAGCCTTATCCATAGTCTTCATTGACTCTTCCAGGTATTAGAGGCATAAGGGTCAGGGTACACATATACATGGTAACGCTCAATATTCTTGGCTGCGACATACTTCGACCCATGGCAATGTCGGTTTGATACTGGACAGTACCGGCCTTGAGGGAGATAGGCAGCTCTTACAAAATGAGAACAACACATTGTACATGCATTTAAAGGTTTCCTTGTTTGTTTAAACATGTCATTGGTCCTAAACACCTGAAAGCAGATAACTTTAGTTTTTCTTCAAGAACAGCTGTTTGTCTATCTGTTAGTCTGTCTGTAAGACCTCCGTATATTAGTTTGCTTGTTTGCCCCCCCCCCTCTCTCTCTCTCTCTCTCTCTCCCTCTCTCTCTCTCTCTGTTATTAATTAATCTACCATTTGAAAAGATGTCAAACGTGGCCGACAGAGTTCTCAGGCATAAAAACCCAGTCTCTGTTGTGTTCAGGTTACAATGATAATCATTGATTGCGCTGCCAGACACAGTCAGCTCGCTCTGTCTCCGTTGTCTTCACGTTACAATGGTGACCTTTGATGACGCTGTCAGACACGGTCAGCTCGCTCTGTCTCTGTTGTCTTCACGTTACAATGGTGACCTTTGTGGCGCTGTCAGACACGGTCAGCTCGCTCTGTCTCTGTTATCTTCACGTTACAATGGTGACCTTTGTGGCGCTGTCAGACACGGTCAGCTCGCTCTGTCTCTGTTATCTTCACGTTACAATGGTGACCTTTGATGACGCTGTCAGACACGGTCAGCTCGCTCTGTCTCTGTTGTCCTCACGTTACAATGGTGACCTTTGTGGCGCTGTCAGACATGGTCAGCTCGCTCTGTCTCTGTTATCTTCACGTTACAATGGTGACCTTTGTGGCGCTGTCAGACAAAGTCAGCTCGCTCTGTCTCTGTTGTCTCCACTATACCATGATGACCATTGGTGACGCTGTCAGACACGGTCAGCTCGCTCTGTCTCTGTTGTCTTCACGTTACCATGATGACCATTGATGACGCTTTCAGACAAAGTCAGCTCGCTCTGCCTCTGTTGTCTTCACGTTACCATGATGACCATTGATGGCGTTGTCAGACACGGTCAGCTCGCTCTGTCTCTGTTGTCTTCACGTTACCATGATGACCATTGATGACGCTGTCAGACACGGTCAGCTCGCTCTGTCTCTGTTGTCTTCACGTTACAAAGGTGACCTTTGTGGCGCTGTCAGACAAAGTCAGCTCGCTCTGTCTCTGTTGTCTTCACGTTACCATGATGACCATTGTATTTATAATAGGTCGTAGCGTTTGACTGACAGGGTAGCCTTACTAATACTATAATTAATTATTCATATCATGTATGTTTTTTTTACAAGCGGGACAGACAATAAGAACTTAGTAAAAAATAATTGCTAGACCAAGATACATGGTGAGAATCACTTATATATGTGTATTCCATAGTGAATCACAAATAAACGTTAACATGTATTTCCAAATATAGTAATAACATGAAAGATGTAACCTATTGAAAATTACAGATTTACTAAATGTTTAATGTCAAAATAATCATACACGGTTCCTATCATATAAAACATTAACGTCAAAGCAGATAGGTTGCGAGGATAGTTCGATCTAGTAAATGACACACCCAGCAATACTAAATCCGTGACACTCGCCACTGATCTTTACAACTGGACACTGTACGTATTGTACAATGAGCAGACTTTAAACCAAAATGTAGAAGCAAACTTTAACGCTTTTATAGCTTATCAACGTGAGGCCATTCCTTCACATTTGACTTCAATTTGGACCCTCAACATAGACAGGGTTTTCTTGTGTAGTCAGGACCTTTTGGATGGATGTAGAGTTCAAATACGTACATGAACCATGTGGTAAAGGGTGAGATAACGTTAACATTATACCTGTTTAGAACTGTGGCGATATGTTTAAATAATTTTGGTACAGTCTAATTTTCTTAACCACCAGTGCGTTTCAGTCATGATATCTAAACACGTTAATAACTTTTCGAGTATTTCGCAGTGTCTGCCAACATATTGCAGTTGTCTGTAAACCTGACGGACTCATCTAGAAATCACATTTATGCATCATCATGTAATTTGCACCAGCGATATCGGGTCACAGGTTTTGTTAACAAGCAGCTGGAAATAAGTAACATGGCTGACATGGACACCAGCTCTCAGCCCCAGCTCAGCCCAGGGTAACACAAAGAAGTCCCGGCATGCACTGGGATAATGGTAAATCTTAATTCTTAAGAAAACTGTCTGCGAACAGTGTCAAATAAATACAATACATCTTGCTGTATCAATTAATGATGAATCCAGCATCGCGGGAATACAGCTCATAACTCGTCAGGGCAGATAGGGCAAGCACTCAAAAATACGGATGAGTGGTGATTCCGTGTTAGATGCTCCATTACGTCCACATGAACTAATCCGCAACACGCTTCATTTACTCAATCTGGACACATGAAAGAAAACTGTCATGTAAAAAAATGATCAATGTGGTTTTTGGATAATAGACACTGTCCTGGTCACTGTTTTATGTGATACCCAGCCACTATAATATCATGAAAACGAATAAGATTTATGAAATGTCTTTTTTTATGTTAGTCAAGGGCTAAATGCATCAATATCTGGCTATTACACTTATACTTTCTGCTTACTTTGTATTTTCTGATTTCCAAACTGTTACAAAATACATTATTTATTTCAAATTTAATAAATGTGATTCGGATAAAAAAAATTATGCTTATGCAATATTTTTATATATATTTATGTATACACATGTTTTTATATTTGTTATATATATATATATATATGTTATCTTCAAAGTTAAAGCGACACTGGATGTTCTCTGTCAAATATTACATGTCAGAACTATAAATCTGTTGCTAAGGAATGTAAAACTCGGTGATGTGTTTTCACTTATCCGGCCCATAATCCTAGGATCGTTCGTGCCTAAGTGGGCTACATTTGTGAGTATTCCTTGATGACGTTCCTCAATCAGGATCGTGTGCCGGATCCACACCAAAATAGATTCTTTATCGGTCCATTTTTAAAGAGCCCTGAAAATTTCATAAATTTCGCTCATGACTGTGGGAGTTATGCTGTAAACATACACACACACACATGCGAACGGAATAAACGCATACCCTTCTGGCATCTCTCAGGTTATCGTTCTTAGTTTCTCCTGTTTACAGTCCTGTCAACATCAACACTGATAATGAAATCCACCGGTAATGTTTACATTTTCAGATTGGTAAATTTCCCTTACGTACACTGTCTCTGTGTGTTGACGGTGTCTTGTATCGTCAATCGCTATGCTTTCATGTATTAGTATTTATATCACTTAATTCTGATCTTATTCCACACATATTCCACTTATTTCATGAGCATGTTTATCCTTCGTCATATCGTTACATACCGGTATGTTGCGTGTTGGTGAAATAATTAAGGTGACTAATCCAGCCAGAATACACAGCTAGGCTTAATGAGACCACAATGATTAATGAGACAAATATATAAAATCTGAAGCGGAAACACGCAAACCAGTATAAATAAATGATAATTAATTAATCCGAATACATCTGAACTTACTAGTTAGCTGTGCCTTCTGAGAACTAATCGTTGCTCTGTTTAGTAAGACAGTCCGTCTCCGTTGGTCTGTTTAGTAAGACAGTCCGTCTCCGTTGGTCTGTTTGGTAAGACAGTCCGTCTCCGTTGCTCTGTTTAGTAAGACAGTCCGTCTCCGTTGGTCTGTTTAGTAAGACAGTCCGTCTCCGTTGGTCTGTTTAGTAAGACAGCCCGTCTCCGTTGGTCTGTTTAGTAAGACAGTCCGTCTCCGTTGGTCTGTTTAGAGACAGTCCGTCTTCGTTGCTCTGTTTGGTAAGACAGTCCGTCTCCGTTGCTCTGTTTAGTAAGACAGTCCGTCTCCGTTGGTCTGTTTAGTAAGACAGTCCGTCTCCGTTGGTCTGTTTAGTAAGACAGTCCGTCTCTGTTGGTCTGTTTAGTAAGACAGTCCGTCTCCGTTGGTCTGTTTAGTAAGACAGTCCGTCTCCGTTGGTCTGTTTAGTAAGACAGTCCGTCTCCGTTGCTCTGTTTAGTAAGACAGCCAGTCTCCGTTGGTCTGTTTAGTAAGACAGTCCGTCTCCGTTGCTCTGTTTAGAAAGACAGTCCGTCTCCGTTGCTCTGTTTAGTAAGACAGTCCGTCTCCGTTGGTCTGGTTAGTAGGACAGTCCGTCTCCGTTGGTCTGTTTAGAAAAACAGTCCGTCTCCGTTGCTCTGTTTAGTAAGACAGTCCGTCTCCGTTGCTCTGTTTAGTAAGACAGTCCGTCTCCGTTGCTCTGTTTAGTAAGATAGTCCGTCTCCGTTGCTCTGTTTAGTAAGATAGTCCGTCTTCGTTGCTCTGTTTAGTAAGACAGTCCGTCTCCGTTGCTCTGTTTAGTAAGACAGTCCGTCTCCGTTGCTCTGATTAGTAAGATAGTCCGTCTCCGTTGCTCTGTTTAGTAAGATAGTCCGTCTTCGTTGCTCTGTTTAGTAAGACAGTCCGTCTCCGTTGGTCTGTTAGTAAGACAGTCCGTCTCCGTTGGTCTGTTTAGTAAGACAGTCCGTCTTTGTTGTTCTGATTGATAAGACAGTCCGTCTTCGTTGGTCTGTTCAGTAAGACAGTCCGTCTTCGTTGCTCTAGCTGTTTAGTAAGACAGTCCGTCTTCGTTGCTCTGTTTAGTAAGACAGTCCGTCTCCGTTGGTCTGTTTAGTAAGACAGTCCGTCTCCGTTGGTCTGTTTAGTAAGACAGTCCGTCTTTGTTGTTCTGTTTAGTAAGACAGTCCGTCTTCGTTGCTCTGTTTAGTAAGACAGTCCGTCTCCGTTGGTCTGTTTAGAAAGACAGTCCGTCTCCGTTGGTCTGTTTAGTAAGACAGTCCGTCTCCGTTGGTCTGTTTAGTAAGATAGTCCGTCTTCGTTGCTCTGTTTAGTAAGACAGTCCGTCTCCGTTGGTCTGTTTAGTAAGACAGTCCGTCTCCGTTGGTCTGTTTAGTAAGACAGTCCGTCTCCGTTGGTCTGTTTAGTAAGATAGTCCGTCTTCGTTGCTTTGTTTAGTAAGACAGTCCGTCTCCGTTGGTCTGTTTAGTAAGACAGTCCGTCTCCGTTGGTCTGTTTAGTAAGACAGTCCGTCTCCGTTGGTCTGTTTAGTAAGACAGTCCGTCTCCGTTGGTCTGTTTAGTAAGAAAGTCCGTCTTTGTTGTTCTGATTGATAAGACAGTCCGTCTTCGTTGGTCTGTTCAGCAAGACAGTCCGTCTTCGTTGCTCTATGTGTTTAGTAAGACAGTCCGTCTTCGTTCCTCTGTTTAGTAAGACAGTCCGTCTCCGTTGGTCTGTTTAGTAAGATAGTCCGTCTTCGTTGCTCTGTTTAGTAAGACAGTCCGTCTCCGTTGGTCTGTTTAGTAAGACAGTCCGTCTCCGTTGGTCTGTTTAGTAAGACAGTCCGTCTCCGTTGGTCTGTTTAGTAAGATAGTCCGTCTTCGTTGCTCTGTTTAGTAAGACAGTCCGTCTCCGTTGGTCTGTTTAGTAAGACAGTCCGTCTTCGTTGCTCTGTTTAGTAAGACAGTCCGTCTCCGTTGGTCTGTTTAGTGAGACAGTCCGTCTCCGTTGGTCTGTTTAGTAAGATAGTCCGTCTTCGTTGCTCTGTTTAGTAAGACAGTCCGTCTCCGTTGGTCTGTTTAGTAAGACAGTCCGTCTTTGTTGTTCTGATTGATAAGACAGTCCGTCTTCGTTGGTCTGTTCAGTAAGACAGTCCGTCTTCGTTGCTCTAGCTGTTTAGTAAGACAGTCCGTCTTCGTTCCTCTGTTTAGAAAGACAGTCCGTCTTCGTTGCTCTGTTTAGTAAGATAGTCCGTCTTCGTTGCTCTGTTTAGAAAGACAGTCCATCTTCGTTGCTCTGTTTAGTAAGATAGTCCGTCTTCATTGCTCTGTTTAGTAAGACAGTCCGTCTTCGTTGCTCTGTTTAGTAAGACAGTCCATCTTCGTTGCTCTGTTTAGTAAGATAGTCCGTCTTCATTGCTCTGTTTAGTAAGATAGTCCGTCTTCATTGCTCTGTTTAGTAAGACAGTCCGTCATCGTTGCTCTGTTTAGTAAGATAGCCGGTCTTCGTTGCTCTGTTTAGAGAGAGAGTCAGTCTTCGTTGGTCTGTTTAGTGAGACAGCCCGTCTTCGTTGCTCTGGTTAATAAGACAGTCCGTCTTCGTTGCTCTGTTTAGTAAGATAGTCCGTCTCATTGCTCTGTTTGGTAAGACAGTCCGCCATAATTGGTCTGTTTTGTAAGACAGTCCGTCTTCGTTGGTCTATGACAAGCTGCCAAATTTACTTGCTTTGATATTTATCTATGACAAGGTGTCATGTGAACTTGCTGAGTTGCTCTATGACTAGGTCCCTAAATTAAAATTGGAAAGTGCTTCACTGTGTGTTCTTTTTATAGAAACTTCGGCCGTTGTTCAGATCGTTGTCCGCCATTCAACAGGCCGCTTAATACAGCCCAGATTTATGTGACACGCCCTATATATCATGGTATGTACGCACCGCGCAATGATTTTAATCCACGAGTACTTTTCTGTAACTGATGAATGATTTGAAAAGGTTTAATAAGCTTCCTGATTCCCGGGAACATTCTACAAGTCAGTGCAATATTTCCTGATTCTCCACGTCCCTAATCAAAGTGCAAAATCAATACAGAGTCTGATTAATTACCACCACATGCCTACCTACAGGTGTATTCACGGATTTTAGAAACACGTCCCTAAATTGCTGTATAATCCCTTGATGGTTCACGTTATTATTAACAGCTCCGAAGGCTAGAGGGGTTCGGGAGTAGAATGCCCCCTCACCCCCACTGGGCTCCCCATCTCCTCTTGACGTATAATGTTATATTAATGTTATATTCCAACAAAATGTCCTGTGTTTTTAGCTACTAGGTTGCGCGGCTTGCTTAGATTCAAAAGACAAATAGCGAAACCCATGGCAGCGGCAATCCTTTGATAGTATGTGTTATATTTGCCTCATTCGCATGGAATGTACACTGCAAGAACAGTTCAAACGAAAATTTCAAACGTGTACCATAAACAAAATTTACTGCTTGCTTCAAGTTAGTCCAGATCTAGGCGTTTATTTATCGCCTTATGTTCGAGTAAACGTGGGAACGGTTGACCCAGACTGCTCCAGACCTCCAGTGTATCAAATTACAAAAATAAAAGAAGTTTCATGTACAAAAAATTTATATTAATTTTTATATTCCATTGGCATACCTCCATGTTTGCATGTTTTCTTGAAACACCGGCAGCACACATGTGTGGAATTAACGGACTTCGTTAGGGAAGTAAAGTAATATATCGTGTGTAAATGTTTTTGTACGAGGGGCCCATGTAAATTGCAGAAGTTCCCCGGGCCCAATTTCTTAGTCCTGCTGGGGATGTAATCATGCAGTAATGTTATATTATTACAATTTAACTGCTTCGTCTATTTGTCTTTTGTCAATTGTTGTAAATTTTAAGTAGAAACTAGAAAAGTGATATCTTCCTTGAAACCGAATCAAACAACAACAGTTTATTTCCTTTCCAAAAATGTTAATCTTAGGTCACCTTGCGTATTTGTCAGTTTTAAACAAACTTTGATATATGTTAGTTCAGGTTATGTGAATTTAAAAATGAAAATGGTTGTTTCCTTTTTTTGTTTCTTATGTATGCACTTTTGTTGAAACGCCAATGAATACCTACAGTTCAGTCCACCATATATATATATATATATATATATATATATATATATATATATATATATATATATATATATATATATTGTTTTTTATTATCATTTATTTCGTACAAACATTGTAGATATTTATCGTGCTTAACACCAAAAAAATGTGCACAGTGAAAAGCCTTGTACTTGTTATTGTGATATCACGGCACGTAAATGTTCTAAATCTGCCCTGTCAAAATTTGCTACATACATGTTACAATAAAGATGTTCGGTTATTTCTCTAAACAACTCTGCATGAGCATTTTCATTATCATTAAATGAGAATCTATTTATAATCTTTTTTTTCAAATCTCTCTGTAATACAATTTGGACATTTTTTTTCATATAAAAATCCGTACTGCTCCATCATGTAGCTTGCACTACTTTTTTTAAAGGATAGGTCCATGGCCTGTCTACTGATTGAAGATGAAAGTATCCATATGATAGGAAAGATATGTAATAACTAAGCTTTCTGGATTTCAGGTTTAATATGCATGGGGTTAGAAGTAATCCAGAAGTCATGAACCTGTCTTTAAGACATAAGAGCGAATCTCTGAGGTTCATGCGAGATTTCACCATTGTTCCATTGTGGCGCCGGCGGGGTTCGAACCAGGGACTTTCAGCTACGAAGTCGCTGACTTACCTTAACTTACCTTAACTCGCCTTAACCACCAAGACGTGTCAAAAAGGTCTCGGCAGGCATTCTGAGCAGCATAGATGAAACAAGAGAATTGTCTGAACTTTCCATAGGATGAAACATGTTCATGAAGCGCTTTTCTAATTGACATCTTAATGCTTTCTTCCCGGCTGTATTTAATACAATATATTTATGTGCTGCTAGAGGTAATTTCATAATACATCTCAAGCTTTTAATAGTGGTCAGATAGGCAATATCTTTGCTTCTGAGCTTCCAACTCTGTGAACCATAAAACAAACAGCAATATTGGAAAAATAATATATTTAATAACTTTCTAGGAGGGTGACCAATGTTCCCTAAAACAGGGTTTACTTTCACACACACACACACACAAATCTTCTCTCTAACGGAGTGTGTCATCACTATTTGTGAGAGAACTTGAAATATATATTCCCATTTAAGCATGTTGTGACCTAAAAAATAGTGGGATAATCCATATTTAAATTATGTCAAATTCTAAACATACTATTTTTTGTGATTATGGAGTACACATTCCTAAACTTGCTACAGATGTTCACTAATTGCTGTTTCCCGCCTGCCGATGGTGCCAACAGCATCAGATCATATTAGTAGACTAAGCACCCGCCCTGTTTAACTCCATTTTGTGCAAAGAAACTATCAGATGTCCGAACGTATTGACTAATTTTTACATAAAGATCGGAAATGGGTCTAACGACTACACGCGGAACCCCCTTTTTAATTAGTAAAGAAAACATTTTACCAATATTCAATCGATCAGAGGCTTTGTTGGAATCCAGGCAACAGCAATACATTTTACTGCCTCGTGATCTTTAATAAGATCCGATCTCTTTTAACACTGTTGTACACATTGTCGTGGAGTGATTCTCTTTGAATGCAAATTGTAATTCTGACGGGCGGAAACAATTACTGTACACCTGAGATATAATTATCTCAAAGAGATTACTGATTGAGCTACTAAGCGCTATACCATGGTAATTTTCGCTGTCGTTCAAGTTTCCATTTCTGTCCTCAGGGATGGGCACAGTAACCGAGTTATTTATACAATGCGGGATATATCCATGGGGTAACATTGCAGTATACATTAAAGAAAGTAGAACGGTACATGGAGTTTTACGCTCCCGAGACAGCGGAAATCTTGCGCTTCTAAAGAAGCTACTGATTTTCACGCTGCCTGCTTTGACCGTTTATGATGCACTTATAAACACCAGGTGCTGCACATGGGCCTGTCTGCTTAAAAACTGCTGATGTGACTATCAGCCAACCAAATGCAAGTCAACAGACACTCGACAGGCATCAGGCTCCGCCCAGAAACCACGTGTAGGGCAATTCTCTCTGAGCCTGCAGCCTGTTCAAACGGTCGCCGGAGCGATGAGCTGTCACTCAAAACGAAATGAACAACATTGGCTTCGTGTAATCCTCGCTTGGCTGGAAAACCGGTTCGCTTCCACCACTGGGTCTCATCAGATTAGACCAAAATACAGTGCTCCCCTCTTGTGTAGAGATTCAGGATACAAGGTCATAACAAACAGCGCTTACGATATAGGTAGTTAGCCTATGGGTAAAGCGCTGTGTTAAGAGCGTTATCGAGTTGAGGCATATATAATATTGTCAGAATTATTATTAAAACTATTAAGTCCACCAGATTTCCCTTTTTCAGCATATCTTTCCCTTAGCTACCTTTGATACCGTTGTTGTATGATCTTGACGAAGGATGTTTGAATCACGTGTAATCTTATAATGGATAGTCTCCATTAATATGGTTTTATCCTTGAAATCTGTTGCACATAATTTATAAAAATTTTGATATTTTTCTTGAACTTATTTGAAATATCTTTATTTGTGTTAAATCCGTTAATAATACGTCTGTGGGGTGGCTTTAACTTTTTGATTTTCGTCCACAAATTCCTGAGCAGTCCTTCGTTACAGCTATTGCCATACGACTTAAGCGTCACCTACCCTCGCCCCTCAGAAGCTGTTTACGCCGTATATGTTTGTAACATATCCAGTTCTGGGCCATCCGCTTTCTCTCTAAATATTATGTCAAATCAATGCTTTTTTACGTTCTTGTTGGGCAAACTCATGCGAGAATGGTTTTCGTGTTTTCTTTGGTAAATAAATGGGATATGCAAATTTTGAAGCTTGGAGCATGCATTAAAGTCTATCGTCACACATTCTCTCAGTAAAATCACAGTGATTTTTGTTTTCGCACAAGGTGTTTTTACAGTAGAAAGCATCAGCTGGAATAGTTTTGTTGCAAAGTAAGCTATTTAATTGTTATTTATTGTTCAATTTATCATCATTTGTTGCCCTGTTCCAGTTTTTACCTCCAGTTATATTGTTGTTGTGATATATATTTACACCTACATGCATATGAGCATTTCATCTCTGTAAAAAATAACTTTATGATTGGAGGTATTGTCAACATCATTTATGACTTTGGCCGTTACAAGTTTATCATAGATGATACGTGAACATAAATGATCAATTTCTGATACCAAACTATTGTCATAACTTTCATATGTAGCTAGACATTCAGCATTGTCATTATCCCATACGAAATGTTAATATAAATCCAGCACTAATTTCAATTGCTTTAAACAATTTAAATTACCCGTCGACCTGTTCAGATATACATTTAGGTCACCTGCAATTACAACTGCGTCACATGGATTCCTAAAAATTATCTGTTGTACTACATTCAGGCATTCTAAAAGGCTAATATGCTGTGGAAAATCGTAATGTGAACTGCTTTGCATATACAAAACGTCATGAGCACACACAGCGAGAAAAAAAACTAAAAATATAATCCCCTTATAACTGTCTGTCTTTCATTAAATAAAGAGAAAAAAAGTTGGTGAGCCTGTTCCACTTACGTGACGAAAGCACATTATTATTGTATATTTAATTATATCATATCGGGTCCTACTAAACTCTCGGTTTTATTCCCTTTTTTTGATACATCATATACATTAAACATTCATTCACATTCAAATTAATGTATGCAGGTGGCGCTCGTGAAGAAAGGTGGTGTCTGTTGAGACTGGCAATTCAAGCTGCTTTACAAGTGGTCAGGTAAAAATCTTAAAGTCATATGAACATTAAGAAAGAGAGATAAAAAAATGCCACATTTTCGCTGTATGTCTCAGGTTTGTTTAAACAACCACTGCTGTTTAGGTCTCATCTGTCCATCAGTGATTGTCCATAACTCCTGTCCGTGATTCCATCAACTTCTGTGTCCTGTCATTGATGACTGGATATGTAATGTCACATTCATTGTATAGGACCTGTTACGAAGTTAAGTGTGGGGAACTTAAAGATACATTACATAAAAATACATAACGGGCGAATATACAAGAGCTCCAGATTACGCGTCAACTCATGCTTTGATATAAGGCTGACTGAAATATACGCCCCAAAGGACCGCGTTATAAACCCACAACATATACCCTATGTT
The DNA here is from genome assembly GCA_026874595.1 of Sipunculus nudus. Lineage (NCBI taxonomy): Eukaryota > Metazoa > Annelida > Sipuncula > Golfingiida > Sipunculidae > Sipunculus > Sipunculus nudus. The sequence goes on from CM049316.1 coordinate 47,403,865, forward strand.
AACAGACATATCGGAAAGCATGCCGTTTGTAACATGTAAGGCCATCTGATTACATGGAATTTAAACGCTTCACTTTGTATAACAGTTTACCCAAATGACAATTGACCTTATTAACACCATGGATATGACACATGACTGTACGACGTGTTCTGCGGGACAGTCACCAATCAGGGCAGTACTGTTACCTTAAAATCAGAGACCAAGGCCAGTGACAGTGTAACTGACAGGCCCCGCAGGACAAGTCATTAGCTGGGTCACCCAGTTCCGTCACTAGAGGAAGCTGGACCGGAACACCAAGCCGTGGGCAGGGTGGCATGGCACACATATACTAGTCTATACTTGTCTATACCTGTCTATCTAGAGATGTTATTTCATATTTGATTATAACTGACTTAATTAACAATTTCCACAAACTGAACTTAGCGTTTTCATATTTCTACACAGTAAATCAAATTTTGATTATTCCAAAATTGTCCAAAATGTATTCAAGTATACGATTTTCTTATTAAAATGTCACTATATGCATTTTATAAATACATTGGTAATTTAATTCACGGGATATTCTTTGTTTTACACTGTTGAGCTAATACTGATAGAAATTAATTCTGGTCTGTTTGCATAAAGTTTTTACCTATATAATGCCCTTCTCACACTGGCGTGAAATGACGCGCGTCTAGTGGCGCTAATTTCAACGCCTGTTATCCCAAGGGGTTAACCCGGGTCATCGCCAGTAACCTCACTACTCTCCCAGTCTCCGCCAAGTTTTGGGAATGTTCAAAAATTTTCAATTTTAGCGCCTATAGGCGCACGTCAACGCCAATCATTTTGTGTCATCACCTATCATCGCAAGTGAACGCCTAAAAAATTGGCTGGAAAATGTTTGTTAACGCCAAAGAGGGCCCACCTTCGCCAGCAGATCTCCAAACAGCTCTGGGTCCATCCGTTGGAAGGCAATGTTATCCTCCGTTGATTCATCGGTTGCTCTCTGCCATTAAGCCATCGTATGCTCCAAGCTGATGTCGACGGGTGAGCAAGGGCTTGACCCAGCAGGTCCTGGTACGACGTTGGACTCGCGCCTTGCTCTTCCTGAAGCACCTCAGCATGACCATAATAGCTAAATCCTCCAACGTGTCATCGTCCAGAGTGTCCAAGGACTCCTCCCGCCCAATAGGCAAAACAGATGACATTGCAAGCAATAGGAAACAGCCAAAAAGACAATATGTAGTATACGCGCCAGACGCCGACCTGAACCTTCGCAGACGATCGCGCATGCGCGAGCGCTAATATTAACCCTTGCCAACGCCTATAAAAGTCATAGCCTGTCATCTTATGGTATATGTTGACAGGCGTTGGTTGGCGTTAAAAAAAAACAACGCGAGTCAACGTGGATCAACGCCATATTATGCAATGACTGGCGCAAATTTTGGCTTTGATCAACGTTGACTCAAGTTAATTAACGCCAGTCATCCCCAACCAACACCATCACTACTTTGCATCGCGTAAAAAACGGCGCTAACTGTTAGACAACAGGCGTTGAAGTTAGCGCCACTAGGCGCGCGTCATTTCACGCCAGTGTGAGAAGGGCATGAAACATACACAGCGCCTTGTGATGTAGGACCGTGCATAACGTTCTCCATTAATTAACAACATCGTCTCAACATATAAAGAAGTTCTGCATTTGTCTGGAGAGCCAGCCGTGACCAGTTACATTAATATCTTCTGTCTTATTGTTCGGTCAATTATCGACATACGGTACATCAATGTTAACTAGAAAGTAACGTAAATTCTTTTATGTAAATATATGTAAATGTAGAACTCTTCTTTAAAGCAACAGGTGTTGCGCTTGACATTTGACTAAATCTAGAATAACCCACACTCCTCGTCCGTCTTCTAGATGATGCGTAATTTCGCGGTACAATATATAATGAACACCATCATACTAGTATTTTATATACTCTCACTTTTATGACTCAGAACATGTATTATAATTTGTATTGAAAGAAGTCCCTCAGTATGATTTTAATCGGTGACAATATGTCTTATTTCTAATTCTGGACCTAATTCAATTAATCTTTTCGTATGGTTAAACAGCAGATGAAATTTTGCGGGCTAGGCATGGGTGTAATCATTCTTCAATAAGATTTAAAAAAAGTTTGTCTCTATCGGTGATAAGAGTATGATGGCCTGAACGTTGTTCGTTCGTAATTTCAGTTATACAAAGATTATTTTTTCCTTTAGGTGACCCGTTTACCTAAATAGAACATTTATGCAAATGACGCCAAGCTAGAAGAAGAATGACCATTCTGCCATTCAAAGATGGCTTATAAAATTTATTAAGTCAAAAGTTATAAATAACCTGTATTTGCAATGATTAAAGCACACCAGCTTATAGGGCCTAACTTTACATCAGGCGGGTCGCCAAATTAGTTACTGAGCAGTCGTGCAGGCGATGTCGATTTCAGTCACGAATCGGATTTGAACATCACGCCAGCTAGCCCGACAATTCACCCTCCGTTCACTCAGGAATGGAGTTCGAATACCTGTTGGCGAGAGTTTCCCCTCTAATACAACACAAACCGAAATGGAAATCTCATGAAAATCAGCAGGGGGATGTATGAAAATTACCTAAAAGCACGCGTTAGATGATGGTTTCCACACAGATCTCTATGAATTTGCTAAAGAATAGACTCTCCAAAGCCTTCCCAGCAAGCCTTGCCAGGCTGTTTTCAATAGCCAATAGGGGCAACAATTACCTGATTTTCTTAAGAGTTAAGTGCCAATATTTTCATTTATACTGAATATTAACTTACAATTTATGTCTCAACTGAGTCAACACAATTGTATTATGCATAATGTGTAGGGGTTGTTGCATGTCCTCATGCTGAACGCCGGATAACGTGGTCTGAACCACTTTGGTCAGATCTGACCAAGCTTTAGAGGGTAAACGCTCCACCTTAGGGGCTGTAACGCTAAACAAGGAAAGACAATTTAAGATTCGTTAGCGTCACAGGCCTGTAGCTACACGCCAGCCAACCAGTCCTTCAGCAGACGACAAATAGAATCTGGTTCGTCTGCTGTCGTTTCCGCGGCTCGTTATTACGCACGCGAAAGGTCGCGGCTGAACAGTGGATATGTTGATGTCACAGATTAACCTGGACTTTTTGTCACGAGGTTCAGGAGGTTATCCGCTTCACTGTCACCAATTTATCACTCAGTAACAAGGAGAGGTTTCCATGGAGATGTAAGGAAATGCCTCTTCCATCTGTACGCACCTCTCTGACTCTCTTTAAACGCAGTCACCTACAAGAACAATAATCATTCTTAGCCATTTGGTTCACAGGCAAAACAGACTTGTTTAACCTTTATGCTTTAACGATCAAGAGACAGACGCCCTTTTCGGCAGATCAATGTATGTTTATATTTAAGTGGTTGCCTCGGTAACATGAGAGTCTGGCAACAGGTTTTCTAATTGTTAAGGTGCCGTTTCCTTTCGAACGGAATAATGCCTTCTTAATTATACTAGGAAGAAAAAATAAATTAAAGCACAAGGAATATGATGTTAAGATTGTTTTATTTTCCTGAGAGATTTCTGCTTTAATATAGAATTTAGCTGAATAATGACATAGAATCAGTGCGAATAAAAATCAAGAAAACTTTCTTTTAAAGGAAACAAGCCCCCTTTACCGAGGAAATAACACGTTTTATGTATATCCATAAGGATCGCGTGCTAATAACTTGAGAATAATACAGCACGGGCACTTTTTTAAATATGAATGTCGGCTATCACGCAACATGTTTTGGTAGAGGACAGTGGCTGTGCTTTATAACAGGTTGTCGCGAATTTTATATCCTTTATTTGCACTGCTATGCACACTTTGATTAAATAATTTTATTCCTTTAAGAAAGACATAACAATGCATTTTTTTTATCAAACAACTGGTTTAATTATCGTTTAGAACGAACTTGAAATATATTTATGTCGCTGTGAATTTTGAGACAGCCTCCTAAAAAAGATGCCCTGTATCCCCGTGTTTAGATCGTGTCACAGGCTAATAGTCATCCTCAGTTGTAAATATGGCTTTTCACAATTAACAGAATAGTACTTCAGCCAGACCCCAAAATTTGGATCATCGGTACCATTTTGGTGACAAATTTAACCATGTGTGGTTGATAGGTATACATGTGTAGGTAATAAAAATGCCTGATAGCAATATGAAAGTGGTAGCTTTCAGTGAATAAATGGATGTTTTATGTCGGATGACGTATATATTTTTTTCATCTCAAGGACACCGACTTCAGAGTGGTTATAAGCCCCATACTACTAAATATGCAAAAGGTATCCAGTCAAATTTGGTCTCAAATGATAGCTTAAACCTTACGCTTCAGTATGACATACTATTTATGGCCACTGGGTGTATACTGCTTAAGTAATACATTCTTATAGTTACACTCACCCCCAGGAAAAACGACAAAGGAGTGGTTATATATATTTACTTCATACAACTTTATATGCCAAATTCTATCAAGCAAAATAATCTTTTCAATGATGTATAATTTATGATCAGTAGGTGTTTACCTTAAGTTAAACTTTCTTATACCCTCACAGGGGCAGATCCAGGATTTAAAATTGAGGGGTCCACTCCAGGACTGATGGCAAAGTTGTAAAAAAGTTCCCAAGGTCCGAAAAAAAGGGAGGGGGGTTCCAGTACACAAAACTTTGTCTGAAACCTTTAAAAAAGCTGTGGCGACTGGAAAGGGGGGGGGGGGGGTGGGGTCCACCCCCCCCCCCCCGCCCGTTTCTGCCTCACCCTTAAGAAAGGTACTCCATATATATATAGAATACGTCAACAGATACAACGTTATGTCGGTAACGGAACACATCAGGAACTGCCGCAACTGTCATCTCCAAGATCTGTGGTAATATTGATCACTGGAATGGTATTTTGTTTGTTAGCTATATATAGGCTGTCCTAACTTGTGCAAGCCAAAAAACAATATTACTCATTTCATTTCATGGCTTATTCATTCGGGATGATCAAAAGATGACTAGATAAGTATAAGGTGTGCTGAAATATTATAAGATTTGTCTCTACTCTATTTTAACTTTCCTAATCACAAGTGTTCGTATTCATAATGTTATGACCAGTACCCAGCATATTGATCCCATGACTGGTATGTCAGTGTTAGTTGCAAGTATCGCCACTTATGCTGACTTGAGTCAAAATGATCTTTTTCAGTTCTTCCTATGCAAGTCAGGAAATAAAAAGAGATAGCTTTTATGTGAGGGATAGCATAAACTTATATTCGCTTATTGTTGTATTTCATTGTTTATTTTACCTATACGATTTGTAATGTGCCTTACCAAACATTTATCGTGTGACTTTTACGAGTATATAAACTACAGTGGCACAATTTATGTTTACCTATCTTCTGCGAGCAAAACCTTTACATTTCCATTTTTTCTGAATGGTAAGAAAATTTAATCTAACAGGTTATAATGTATTTAAGATATAGAAGACTCTTTAAACAATTGTTACACTATTTCACAACTAGGCCTTTGTGTATTTTAAACTTCCATATCCCAAAATAAAACGAAGTCATATTAAATGTTAGTTTAAAGGGAAAATAAGCAATATCAGTTTATAAGTTCATAATCATATAAAAATGCAATCGCTTTCTGACAGAAAAAACATCAAATCTGATGAGTTCTGTTTTGCATGGTTGGAAAGATAACACCGAGTGGAATATTAAAATCATTTCGTCATTTTTAATTGGATTTTCACCGTGCTTTTATAAGTCTATTATATCTTATAGTTATTTCAAGCCCGGCTACCTTGCCAAATCAAGTCATAAGAAAGTTAGCACTTGCAAGGAATTAAAATAGAAATCACCAGGAGGATGACAAATCAGTTACTTTCATGTATATTATCAAGTGTGTTTCTACTGAAATGTTTAAATAAAAGAAAATAATATGAAAACAAAACTGTTTTAGAATATGTATCTACATTTTGTGATCTAACAGTTACATGTAATTATATCCTACTAAGCGAGAGATGATATTCTCTTAAGGGCAAAACCATAAACCCCATCGATACTATAATTGTTCGGCTAGTACAACAGTCAGCGATTAACATGATCTCCCTCAAACCTGGGGAATGACAGGGACACATGTTGCTTTGACCGTTCAGTGAAAAATTGCATTTTAAAGATTAAAACAAAATGATCTTTATGACACTCTCTGGTGCAAGTACATAGCCCAAGGCGAACCATGTATGTCTTCCAATCCGGTAAAGTTGGTTGACACTGGACTGCTAGGGTTTTGTTTGAAACATAATCCCGGAACTCCTGAGTCAAAGCAGATTAGAATTAAATAAGATTTGTTAAACTTCAACAACTAATTTTATTAATTTGGGCTTGTCACTAGCATTTACTGGACTTTGTATTAACATAAAAACCGGAACAGGATGAGTTATTGCCTTACTGGCTATATAGCAAACTGGTGTTTATTCTCGTTAAAACACTGTTTGCCCCACGATTCAAATAAACATCTGATTTCCGTTATAGAAAATAATATTTATTTAGGAATCTCTCTCCTGTCAGAAATGTTAACAGTATAAAACATAGGCAACTCAGAATGAATAACTTACAGCTCTGGTTCACAATTAGTCCTGACACAAAGGCAAACTGCAATATCTATCATTCATTTATGGTGCCACCCAAGCAAAATGTTGTAGGTACATTTACTGCTCTTTCCTTGATTTTATATTTTAATTTCGTTGGAAACATTTACATGGAAATATTTCAACAGAAAACCATGCCCTCTCTCAGCCGAATGCTCTTTTATATTTCGTGTAAGAAAGCGAATTTGGCCGGAAGTGCAGATACGGCGGCCAAGTTTGTACGATATCACAAGTGACTTAGGCACCAATATAACAAAACCATACAAATAGAAATATACTGCTTACATACTCAACTTTTAAATGAACATGAAACACGGAAAAATATTTAACAGTTCTACAAAATGTTAAATATAGGAAAAGTCTTTCAAGACTAAGATGTTCATCACATAATTTAGAAGTAGAAAAAGGAAGGCATAGTAATATTCCATGGGATGAAAGGTTTTGTAAATATTGTCTAAGATATGGGGAAGCTGTTTTGGAAGATGACCATCATTTTATCATGAAATGCCCATTGTATACAGACTTAAGAATCAAGTAAATTGGTGATTTAAGTACATTTACACATCTGATGGCAGATAATAATGACCATACAATAAAACAATTAGCAACCTGTGTACACTATGCCTTTATCAGGAGAGATGATGAATTGAAAGCTATCATCTAAGTAATCTATTTATTCACTTACTTATTCATCTGCCTATTAAAAAATAGATAAACTGTTTTCCATCGATGCATTGTAATACTGTTTGTTTTATATGTTCACTTATTTTATTATTATTATTATAATTGGTACTATTATTTTTATTATTCATGACCTCTAAATGAAATGAAATATGTGATTACAAAATTTCTGCTTGTGTTTAGATATTGCAAACATGGGTTTTCATACAACATTGTGTTTTAATGCATTTTTGTTAGTTCATGTTATGCTGTTACATTTTTTATTGTTAATTTTTTATGATTCTTAACACATGCTCAATGTGGAACCAGAGGCCCTTTTATTTCAGAATAAATTTCTATATATATTCAAATTTACTGCTTAAAATGACTTGTCGCCCTTTTCTTTTTTTCAACCGGAGACATGCAAAAAACATATATTCAAACAACTAGCCGAGTACCCGTGCCTGCATACATGTCATGTGTGACATTCGGCTTACGACATCCGAGTTTTAGTCTATACATCGGCCCCCGATAGCAGACACGTGGAATAATTGGGAGGATTAACCAATCAGGATTCAATAAGTACCCTGGTATGCGACACAAAAGTACTCAAAAACATCAATCAGGCATTAATTTTTTCTGCGGACAGTTGGTGGCAATGGGACATGTATCGGCTAATTGAAGAACGGAATAACACCTTTCTGTGACCACGCCCAAATCCACAAATTGTAGATGGGTGCCAGACATGTTTTATTAGCTAAAAGACTTCAGACTTTATTAATAGAGTCCACGGTTGGTCTGGTCGCGGTTTGTCTTATCAAAATTACACATTTTTTAAAATAAATTAGCTAAAATTATACAAATTGCTATGATACAGGGTGACGAAAAGTAATAATATCTTTAGAATTTTGAAAGCTATATAAATGAATGACACACCAGATGAAAGCTATAAATGTCTACTATCAAATGACATCAAACTTGTTTTAAAACAGACATTATATAAGATGTTATAACTAAATAATATTTATATATAACTGTGTCTCGCAAAATTGCAATTTTGGTGCAAGTACATTTCAAACAGGCTGATATTTTACAGAAAGCTACCTCTTTCATACTGATATCAGGCATTTTTATTATCTACACGCATACACCTTTCAAAAAAACATTGATAGCAATTGTCACCTGTTTGGTACCGATGAACCCTCTGGCTGATGTACTAGAAGGAGTAACGTCGGTCTTTGTAATACAAAACAAAAATATAACTTACTCCGAAACAATATCAAAACCTAAAATAAAAAATCCTGTTTTATTATATAATGTTTATAATACAATCTGATAACAACCCTATACACTATCTTGCATTATGGAGTATCAGTCTGAAATTCAGATTGATCCTCGTTTTGTTTATTTTAAATATATCAGGTTAATGATGATAATAATGTTTTCATTTAAATAAACCACTCAGTGGTCAGTATTATGTTCGAGTCCGGATTAACAAAGTCTGAGTCCAGGCTGCTCGAGTAAAAGTCCAAGCCCGATATGTCTTTATCAAAGAGCATTGTAAATGTGTATGTTTATATTAGTTTACACGTGCTCTTTTCTTTAATGTTGAATTTCATTGAATGCCCGATATAGACAATGAGTTTGGTATATAGTCTTATTTATACCTTAATATGATTCTATGTCTTAAAGTTTTTGCAATTTTTTGAGAATATTCGGCAATTATTAGACTCTTTTGGTGTATTTTACAATCTGGACATCAGGCCTTGGGTGTTTTATTTCTATTTGACTCCAGATGGACTATGTCTGTTTCCCAAGACCTTGGCTCCAAGTCCGAGTAAAAATCCGAGTCCAGGACCTTCGTCCGAGTACCCGAGAACGTAGACTGGAGGCCGGACTAGTTATAACAAATACTGTAGGACACTTGTATGTACTTACAGTCTTAACATATAATGTATGACACATTTATGTACTTACAGTTTTAACATATACTGTATGACATCTGTATGTACTTACGGTCTTCATATATACTGTATGAAACATGTATATACTTAGTCTTAACATAAACTGTATGACACATTTATGTACTTACAGTCTTAACATAAACTGTATGACACATGTATGTACTTACAGTCTAAAAATTAACTGTGTGACACATGTATGTACTTAGTCTTAACATATACTGAATGGCACATGTTTGTGCTTACAGTCTTAACATATATTAATGACACATGTATGTACTTAGTCTTAACCTATACTGTATGACACATGTATGTACTTACAGCCTTATTATATACTTTATGACAAATGTATGTACTAAATGTCTTGACATATACTGTATGACACCTGTATGTACTTACGGTCTTCATATATACTGTTTGAAACATGCATGTACTTAGTCTTAACATGTACTGTATGACACATGTATGTACTTACAGCCTTATTATATACTATATGACACATTTATGTACTTACAGTCTAAACATACCAATGTCATCTGAACCAACAAAGTTAGTCATATTTGTGTGCTAAGGTAACCAACATTTTGGTTATCAATTGACCAATATATTGGTTAAACCTACACACAGTATTTTTATTCTGTTTACCACTAAAAATTGGTCAGAACAACAAACTGGTTTGGTAAGTACTCTAACAATGCGTTGGTGAAGATAACTAATATCTTGGTTAAATCAACTAAAATTGGCTTAATCAATTAAACTGGTGACATACTTAACCAATTTGTTTTATTAAGTGTGTACTGTATGACATAAGTATGTCCTTTATGAAGAGGTATCACTTCGATGCAGACGTCTACTGTCCCAGCTATTTCTCCTTTAAACGCGGTCATAGTGCAGGACGATTTGTCTGTCTGCCTCCTTTACAGCTACACTACGGTCTGACAGACACATAATAAAAATAAAAATAGCCAACACTTTTAAAAAAACCCTGCCATCAGTGCCCCGCCCTCCATCCAGTCTCCATCCATTCTTTTCCAGGACAAACATTGCGGTATCAGGGTGGGGGATTCATTTGATGAAAACAAATTCGCTTTCCCGCACTATTTTAAACAAAAAGAGTAATATAACCAGCTGTCTTGTAGAAAATACCAACATGTTCATCTTTGACATGCTAATCTGCACTCGGTGTTTCGGGATGATATTTTTTATTCAATAAAGCCCTGTCCTAGAACGCTTCGTTTAGAAGCTCTATAAAGCTGTAATCAATGGACAACTACGAGGTAAAAGGTCAAGCCACTCACGTGGGATTTCATGTTTTATTAACAGAATGTACCGGACTGGAAGTGTGAGAGATTATGAAGACGACAGATCGGGCTGTATGACGATAGAGACGTGCTTTACAAATAACTCGTGATGCTTGTTATCTCTAGTTGGCAGCTTCCCGCGTCCCCAAGATACTCCAGAAACCTCCACAGAAGCCGAGTGATGAATGACATGATAAAAAAGATCTCACGTTATAACCACTACAACGGACAAGCCCCGCGGTGTCCTAGCGGTGTAAACAATCACATCCAACCAATAATCACTGCAGGTAGAGCAACATGATTAAAGTAGAAATCCCTTGTTGGAGCACCAAACTCCAGATGCTAAACCTGCTTTACACATATCCGCTGGTAAAAGCATCATTTTCGAAACACAGTCTCTGAACATTTTCAAATACGGATACGGTTTTTTAGCTCAGCTGACTTTCAGTCATGCTGGGCTGTAGCGATGGGTCTTTGTCCGTCGTCCTTCCGTCTGTCCGTCCGGCCGGCCGGCCGGCCGGCCGGCCGTCCGTTAGCAGTGCACAAATCGTAACCGTAGGGGCTAGGGCCATGAACCCTATGCAGTCTTAAAGGTTCTAAAAAGATCTCCTTGCAAACCCAAAATTAGGTAACTGCGACCTATATTCTCGAAGTTATGGGGTGAGTTTGCACCCCCCAGAAATAATTCTTTTAGCCAAAATTTTCATCCAAAACCTTCCATCTTTCACACACAGCTCACCTACCAACAGGGGAAGAACCATAATTATTTTGAGGTCACAAGGTCAAAGGTCAAGGTCACAGAACCAATTCTTTGAAAAGCCTGTGGATGCTTTTTAAGCCAAACCTTTCATCCCAATACTTTGATCTTTCACATATAGTTCACCTACTAAGTGGGAGAAGAATCCTATAGATGTTGAGGTCAAAGGTCAGGGTCACAGGATCCACTTCTTTGAAAAGGTTGTGGACACATTCCAAGCTAGAATATTCATTCCAAACCTTTCAGCACTGAAATCGCTTCTCTGCCAACAGGGGAAAAGACCTGTTGATTTTGAGGACAAAGGTCAAGTTCACAACACCCTCTTCTTGCGTGGAGTCATTTTCATGCAAACTTTTCAATCTATACTTTCCATCTGTCATATATGGTTTACCTACCAATAGGGGAAGAAGCCTATTGATGTTGAAATCAAAAAGTCAAAGGTCAAGGTCACAATATTGTTCTAAATGCTTGTGAACATATTTCAAGTGAAACTGTTCAACCCAAACCTCCAGTCTTTCACATATGCCACATCCATGCATCACTGAATGTGATTGAAACTTCATATTTATGGGTCTTTTTGCATGAGGAAATAACTGATTGTTTTAAAGGTCAGCTGGTCAGGAGGTTAAAGTTGCAGGTCTAAGTTATTCACTCATTGGTTGCCAAGTAATTACACCCGGCCAGATGTAAGTGGTTAGTAGTTATACCCATCATTTAGAAAGAATCCAGTTGATCTGTGGGCAAAAGGCCAAGGTCATAGGTCAGGGATGTTCACAATAACTTATTTTGTAGACCATCTCTATTTTTCTTGTTTTCTTGTATATATAACCACTCACAACTGGTACATCTCACTGTGTGCCCATAATTGTCAGTGACACTTGTGATATATGACTCCCTTTTGTATCAGCTCATGGAGTAATAAGGATATATCATTAGTGCATAACAAAAACACTGTTGCCGGAATGCTTTGGCCAGGCATTAAGACTAAGAGAGTTAAGTGTTAAGGTTTAGCTACTGATTTATAAAATGTAGGAACATTTTGCAGTTTATATCATGGAATCATAGCAATAAACTTAGTTTTCTAGATATCTGAATATTATTATACAAATCATCAGATATACCAGCAAGTGTTTGTTCTGAAAATATGTTGGTCTGTACCTGGATTTAGGATGGCTTTAGTTGATTACAAGACTCTTAGTGATGCTTTCTGCATTTCTTTTCTTTTAGGTTTTGCAGTTTACCCCATTGTATAGCAAGCTGATAATTAAAACAAATTGGACTTGCACTTTTTTACATTTGCATGTTCATAAATCTGATATGAGAGCTCTCCAACCTGATCATGCCTTTTGAATTGTTTTGGACATTCATAACTGTTACATTCTTTGGAGCAATTGCTACAAGTTTAGTGTCTTATTGGAGGATGTGTTATATCAAATGTCAGACTTGTCAAAAACCATTTTGTCTGCCAGGTAGCCATTTTAGAAATCCTTTTGCCAGGGCAGTTTCTGTGATTTTTTTATGATGTTTGGTCCCTTTTAGAGGATGTTTGTTGTTCAATTTCCGACCTGTCAGAAATCCAATATGGCCACCAGGAAGCCATCTTTAAATTCCTCTAGAACATATTATCACAAGAACTATTAAAGTGAATGTAGTGGGATGTATATTAATGTAATCTTGCATTGGGTCAAAGATTTCTTAATAAATATGACCATCATTTATGAAAGCTCAGTACAGTTGGCTTGTATTTAATAAAAATTAATATGGAAGCACCCGTTTAACAAAAATTCTTGCATGGATTTCCTTGATCTTTTGCTATATTTTGATCTTATATGTGGCCTGTGTGGTATTCCTTTTGAGACTGACAGGTATCGAACATCTGTGGGATTAGTTCCTGATAGCTCAACAACCATACATTTTGCCTCTGACCATCATTCACTATGTTTTAACCAGACATATATAATAAGAATTATGGCAACGTAGAAAGTTTAAACAAAATTGGCATATAGGTTCTGCAACAATTTTACTAGAAGCTGTGAATCGCAGCCCATGATGTCGCAGGTCATGCTTGGCAGCTGAGCGTCATGACCCATGGGTCACTTGTTCTTGTTTCTTAACGTTTTCTTTAAAGTGTTGTGAAGGAACACGGAGCCCCCTATATGTAGTGTATGCGTTCAGTCGCACATGAAGTTTATTTTATTTATGGGAAAACCCGTTTTTTTTTTCAATTACCAATACATGAGAGAATCTCCTGTTCCGTTAATTTTGTATTAACATGTTAATACTTAATTTTATTATACAAATAAAAGTTGGGATAAACACCACTTTAGTAAAAATATTCTAATTTCTAGAAATTACATACAAAAACCAGGGCGGCATTTTGACTGTGACATTAAACAAATATCTGACGAGGTCTTGTATGATGTCTTGTTCAGGACTTGTTCACTCATATTGTCGCGTCGTTTGTCCTTCTGTAGTGACTAAGTGAAAGCCGGACATGGCAGTTTTTTTCTTTGATTAGTATTGTCGACCTTGTTGGACGGCGCATGAGGAAGAGACACATACTGTGACACCTGGTAATTTAATATACCGCACTGACAACGCTGTATATGTCAACCAATCATTTACTGAAGGAAACCCTTCACTGTCTAAAAGCAAGTACGCAGGCACACTAAGAAATCTTATCGGGTAGGCTGTATGAGTTATGAAAGTTAAGAAAATAAAGTGGAACTGCATGTGATAATTTTTTTTTGTGAAAAATAAATGTCAGTATATGCTACTACTGTAAGTATACATACATGTGTCATACAGTATATGCTACTACCGGCGTAGTGGGCTGTGTGTAATGCTTGTTAAATACAGTTAAATGAGACTGACCTACAAAAATTAATATAATAAACGTTAACACATCATATTTTATTTAAAAAATGACTACCCGGCCAAAATGCCGTCTGTTACTTTGATATCGGCAGCTCATTGAGAGTGAAGTCTCCTTGCACAGTTGCCCCACTGGCAATGATCAATTCAGTTCGATAACTGGCAATTATCTTAATTACCTAATGAATCAGTGCGTTCAAGTTTAGTGCCTGTGGTTCGTGGATCCTGGTGTCGATACCTGGTAAATACCGTGTGAGGGGCACAGATATTACATAAGTCATAATTAAAGGTTAATATTTAAAAAAAAGGCCTGCAGTCTGATGAATATTCCAGGTATTCCGCAACGAACTGGATGACAGCCGATGTTTATATAGGTATCTGAAGCAAATAACACTTTCAAAAAAGGACCAACAATGTTATATAACCACGATACTATAATATTGTCTGACCTATGTATCAGAATTTCAAGTATAAAGTAACATCACAGGAACATACGCTTTCCTTTGTTTATATATCCCGTCAATCACGATTTCAGTCGCTCACTCTATTTTATGGATATTATTAAAGGCTGTTTCTCCTAAAAAACATAAATTTCGTGTCTCTGATCAGATTTAAGAAGCCCCTGATATAGGTATCTGAAGCAAATAACACTTTCAAAAAAGGACCAACAATGTTATATAACCACGATACTATAATATTGTCTGACCTATGTATCAGAATTTCAAGTATAAAGTAACATCACAGGAACATACGCTTTCCTTTGTTTATATATCCCGTCAATCACGATTTCAGTCGCTCACTCTATTTTATGGATATTATTAAAGGCTGTTTCTCCTAAAAAACATAAATTTCGTGTCTCTGATCAGATTTAAGAAGCCCCTGTTACAGCCTGAGGACTCCCCCCCCCCCCCCCCCCCCCCCCCCCCCCCAGCTGGTCGCCTTGGTTTGTCGCATGGTTACGCTTTAACCCGTCGTCACGAGCACGTTTAACAGACCCGTACTCCCGAGCTGAGGTAATCCCACAAATCAGCTCGTCCATGCGAATCACAACCCCGAGGTGAGGTCGCATAAACCTCTCTAAAATCAACTCCATGTACACTCACTCAAGGTTAAAATAATAATGTAATCACTCATAAATCCTTACATGTATCAAGCATTTCCTACACGATCAAAGTATTTTGTATCACAATACGATAAATATATTAAACTGGGTTCGGAGAAACCATAGTTTTTTTTTATCTTATAGTCTATTATGAGAGGGAGAGATTTCAACAAAGTAAAAAAAGAACCTGTAAATACACACATTGTGTGACGTCACCTGGGACATCCTGTTTTAACCTGAATATTTATACCCATTTCATTTGGTTTGTACTTAGGCTTTTTGGACGCCCGCGCACTTAGCGTATTTTTATCGTTTATAACATAACTGAATCTAATTAACATTCAAAAGTTTATTACACTCAAGCTTTATTACTTGAGTCAAACTAAATCCTGTGTTTGACTATCAGATGCAGGGAAATACGCAGGTCCTTTTTCGGCAGTTTTAAATGTCCCTTATAACTTGGTCGTTAGATAACGAGCAGCATTCTTCAGTGATAGTTGTGTATAAAGATATAAGGGTGGAGCATTCCAAGCAACAGAGGCATAATAAAAAGTTATGTATTAAAATGCAAGCCTAGTCATCACAAATCAGTTGAATGGTCCTGTGAACATGTGACAAGGAAATGAATTAAGTTCTTCTCCTATTGTTAGGTGACTGATAACTGGAGAATGAAAGGTTTGGGATGAATATTTGCTTTAAATGCGGTCACTTGCTTATGAAAGCAGTCGTTTGTGTGACTTTGACCTTTTACCTTGTAGTCTCAAAATTAAAAGTATTTTCCTCATGCGGGGAGGCCAAATGTTAAAGATGATGAGATTGGATGAAAATTATGGCCTAAAATTTATACACAACCTCAAATCGACATCGTTCGCCCCATTGGTAGGTGCGCCATATGTGAAAGATGAAGATTCTGGTAGAGTTCAGCTGTAAATGTGTCCAAAGCATTTTATAGAATGTTGGTTTAGTTACCTTGACCTCTGACCTGGTTACCTCAAAATCTACAGATTTCTTCCACTTTTGGCAGGTTAACCATAGGTGAAAGATAGAAGGTTTGGGATGAACAGTGTTTAACATTAAAAAAACCTTTTTAAAGATGTGAGTCCTGTGACCTTCACCTTTGACGTCTTGACTCACAAATCAAACTGATTCTTTTTTTTAGTGGTAGGCCATTAGTTTATCAAGTTTGAAGTCCGACGAACTTACGGAAACACGGACGGACAGAGTGTTTACTATTGGACACTCGCTTACACAAGCGAGACCTAATTAATTCCTAAATTACAGTTCTCTATACTATATATTAAACCTTAAACCTTGAAGAGTTAAGAATATTCTTTATTCCAGGCATGAGCCAAGCTCTGATTTATTCCGCTGCATATCTTGCAGTTTTGGATCCAATTTTACACCATAAATTGACAGAAAAACGTTCTTCAGAACAAGCCAGCCATGTAACAGGACAAAACTGATCATTTTTATTTTGGCCAAATAGCTTATCCATAATCAGTGTGATCATTCATGATCAGGTAACGAGGTAACACGTGACCGATCAGAACCAGCGGCAGTGCCTTGAGAGACACGGATACTGTTACCATGACAGGTGCCGGTTAATAGACAAACCTAAAACACCCGTGTAGGCCCTGTGTGGGGAACTTATCATAGGGACTGGAACACTTCACTCATCTCCGTCACTAAATGTCACCGCTTGAGCCAACCACGCAAAAAATATACGAAATAGCTGTCAACGGACGAATTTTAGGCGTATGATGTATGTCAGCAGATGTGGGATCAATCTATACATTTCTCTTACAATGGCGAGTGCAGGCAGGTTAAACACAGAAACAATGACCCATGACTCATGGATCTCGGTAGACACATCTTTTGACATCATGACCTACCGTCATGTGATTTTTAAATTATCAAGAAACAGAAATAATTTTCAGCAGACATCCTTGAAGGCATAATTTCTTTAGAGATGTTATTACGTTTTACTAACGGAATTATAAGATCGGTAAAATCAGGTAAAATACTTCAGAGGGAGCGATGCGGCTAACGTTTTACACCTTTACGTGGTAATATAGATAATGGTGTGGTTTAGCAAATCCTCTCATCTCTCACTCAATAAAAAGTGGTTGACATAACTGACAGTCCTTACAGGGTGTAAACGTCTTGTTGAAATTCTACCTTACTGTGGCGTAAAAAAATTCAGCCACTTTTTATATATGGAATGTTAACCATTTAAATAACAGATCACAAACAAGGCCGTTCCCTGCTGATTAAATAGTAATTGCTTGATAAACAAATCATTCTACTCATTGAATACTCCGGAGCACTCTCAGGTGTTTGCAGCAGCACAAAGAATATCATCTGTGTAATGACAAAATTGGCTTATCATTGATACAAATAAATGAAGTAACCACTGACAAATGACAGTAAATGAGCCCATTTAATCATTATAATTCATTTTTTTATCATAACAATCAACTGATCTTCCTGACGTTTTTCTTTTTCATAAGGTTATCAAGAGCACCTGCGAACTGACAGATTTGCACTGCAGCACTGGCATAGCATCTTTTGAACATGTTCTTTACATAAACTATTTTTCATATTGAAATTAAATTAATAAAACAACATGTAAAAGAAGCTTTCATTCTTTATTTTGCGAAGGATTTTCTACCACGTTTCAAAATCCACGTAAATTTGCGTCCAACCCTAGGGGCCCTTCGCCACGTGCCCCGTTTGTCACTGCGTTATTAATAAGCACTGCACACACACATCACCGGACTCACACACAATTATTAGGGCATCACACACAATAATTCCAGACTTTGATTCGCACACTGGTACATGTTCTACAATGCCTCATGTGCCTGCAGCTAAATATCACAAAACATTTGTATAGATGGAAGCATATGAGCTTTCTATATCATATGAAAACAGATCAATATAGGTTGTGATATCTGATAAATCTACGAACACATTCACAACAACACAGATATACACTCACACACTGCTCATAGTTGTATAATTCTGTATTGGTACAGAAATTTGAAAACAAATAAAAAATACCTTGTTTTATCACAACCTTGATCTCTGGTTCATGATGGACAAAATGTGAATGTCCTGAGAGCAGTCTTTGGATGAAACATAAGTATTGTAATTCTGTACTGGATATGAAAACTCTAAAATAGTTAAAAAATGCAGTCTGTTTTCATCCAACCGTGATCTCTAATACATACACGAACACATTTCTCATAGTGCATTCACAAAGTTCATAGGACACATTCATCATAGGACCTTTACACAGACGTTCAGTTTATCATGTTTTCATATTTTATAATGATTGGCAAAATGTGGATGTCCTTTGAGCATTGCGTGGATGTCCTATGAGCATTGTGTGGCTGTCCTTTGAGCATTGTGTGCATGTCCTTTGAGCATTGCGTGGATTTCCTATGAGCAGCATGTGGATGTCCTATGAGCATTGTGTGGATGCCCTATGAGCAGTGTGAAGATGGAAACGTATGAACATTAATTGTACGTCTGTAATGGTACGAATATTTGAAAACAGTTGCACTCTGTTTTAAAACAACCTTATTCTCTAATTCCTCCACGAACACAAGTACGTTCACACCGTTCATATGATATTAACTCATATCACACGCTGATATTACATTCACACGCTGCTCATAAGGCATTCACACACGCAACATAGTACATTCATACATATGCTGAGAATATTCCCTCAAAAGCTTCAGACTTTTGAAGATTTATCCTGAGTGATGAGAAATATTCAAATCGATTTATTACAGACACATAATGTTTTAATGGTTCAACATTTCTAATAAATATAGTTGTGTCATCTGCAAACATGCCTATATTTACAACAGAATTTCCCATTGTATTCCGTGAATATTAGTGTCTTTCCTTATCATTATTGTCAATATTTCTACTGCCATTATGAATAAATAAGGAGAGAGTGGGTCTCCTTGCCGTGTCCCTCTTCCTAGCTTAAAATACCCTGTAGTGTATCCATGATTCAAAACTGAACTTTGTATGTCCTCATGCAATAAATTTACCCATCTGATAAAGTGATTATCGAACCTAAGATCTCTTACAGTGGCAAATAAAAATTCATGCTCTAAACTATCAGAGGCAGCTTCAAGGTCAGCTGCAAACATAAGACCTGGTATGTTTTCTACAGAAGTATAATGCAATATACATCTCGTATCAATCTGACAGGTTCTGCTATATATCTCCCTTGAACAAGGCCATACTGATCAGGCTGGATTATTTTTGGTAGGTATTTTTCTATTCTCTTGACCATGATCTTACTTAATACCTTAACATCCACATTGAGTAAACTGATTGGTCTCCATGCATATAAAAACTTTATGTCTTTCCCTGGTTTCGGTATTAATTTAACAAGAGCTTGCTTTTGAGATATTGTTAAGGAGCCAGTTTTGTAATTTCGAATTAAACATTCAGTAAGACAATCCCCAAGTTAATTGAACAAAGCTAAATATAATTCTTTTTTCAACCCATCATTACATGGAGTTTCATTATTTTTCATTTCCTTGAAACAATTATATACATCATATATTGTATTTAATTTAACACATGACAGTGCTTCTAATTCATTCAATTTATTCTCACACACAAGAAGGGTCTGAAAAAAAACTGTAGTAGCTCTTGATTATTACAAACTGCTTTTTTTTATCATACTTGTCAATGTATAATTTCCTAATACAAGTCATAATTTCAAATGGATCATCGATTTCTCTACCTTCATATGACAAAGCACGTAAGACCGACCTTTTCTAATTATGTTTTTCAAGGGAAAAAAACATTTTTTATAAAATAGTGTGTATCCCTTTCCCCCTTAATTATCCATTGAGCCCTACACCTAACAATAATACCTCTAGTAATATTATCATAGGATTCTTGCAATTTTTGTTATAATTCATACTATTCATCATGTGATTTTTGGCTCCCAGCAGTATTTAACTGACTCTCCAGTTCAGATAACCTCTTTTCAAAACTTATACCATACTCTTTACGTTTCTTTGCCATATTTTTACTATATTTTATTGTATATTCCTTAACCTTATATTTTAAATACTCCCATGTACCTTGAGCTGTCTTTGAAGCATGGTTACAGTAATATGAATTATGCATCCCAAACATGTCTCTTTGTGAAATTATATATGGCATCCTTCCAGTAAATGAAACGAACATGCTGTTAAATCAGATTCTCCTATCGTATAATTATATCCTCTATAAACACAGAGAGGATCACCATTTATCTTTATTATCAGTATTTAAAAGTAGATTAAAAGAAACAGAAAAAAGTAGAAAGATACATGGCAGATTGTAAAGGAATATTGTATATTCATTATAAGAAATGGGGTAAACTTATTAATATATGAGTTGAATACAATGTATTTCATATTATTTTACTTTTGTTTTGTAATGGGATGGCCTTGTTAATTTGCAAAAAAAATGTCTTGTCAATGTTTGCATGTCAGTGGTTGTTACCCAGAAGCATGTTTTGTTACGTTAGGAGATTTAGCATGCTTATGAAATTAAGTGTAATGCATAAGATTGTATCAGGAAATGAGAACAGCTACATATCTCGTCTTGTACATTGTATTGTAAGTGCATGTTCTTACGTATGTAATTATATGTGTTCCATCTATGTAAATTTTATGCATGTATACGTTTTCTGAATAAATTTGATTTAAAAAATATGCCGAGAATATCATATTACATTTATTGTACTGTGACGTGCAGTTTGTGAATGTCCTATGTTTGCGAATACCCAACCAAGTGGGCACTTATATCTGACTAGTGAACCTAACTTGAGTCCCGATACAATGTACTGCAACGGTCATCCATCCTGTTGCACTTAAACAACCGGTTAACTTAACATCAGGCCATACGAGTGACGAATAACCACAACAGAATACATAAAAATATACTGAAATCCGCCTCTTTTGTTGCGAGTCATTTCTTGTAACGCGTACAAGTTGGCTATCGTCCAGTAACCCGTGCGAGCCGTACATGTATTCATGCGGTCAGAAATTCACCAAACCTGCAGAGGGATTTACCAGTATGCTGAGTTAGAACGGCAATCTCTCGTACATTGTTAGAAAGTATACTAAGCAAGCTAACGATCGTCTGGTTATGAGCAGTTTGTGGGTGGACAATTTATACGCCCAGTTTATTCTGCTTCGGTATTCTACTATAATGGGCATACTGTGAATGTCAATTAAGCAGGGTGTGAATGTCCTGTGAGCAGTATGTGGATGGAAACATTATAGGTGGTACGGATCGGTGAAAAATAAAAACCCTGGATGCTCCTAAAGCGTATATTTTGAATGGTGATAGACTTATTATCGTTTGGGTTCTGTATTGTTTTCGTTTTTTTTTCTCGGGATACCTTAATCTCTAGAATATAACCACGAAATCATGTGCGAATCAGATCACTCACAGGTTATTGACCTGCTACAGGATATTCATTCACTCTTCTCATGGGATATTCTATGATAGGTTCAGAGTGAATATCCCAGGACCAGTGCATGAATGTCTTTTTGGCTGTGTGTGGATGGAAACAAACGTGGATTTTATGTTTATATTGCTATGTGAATTTGCAAGCTGTGTAAAATACGATCGGTGTTAACCCAAATTTGATAACTGATGCACCTACGAACACTTTCAGGTACATCACACTGTTCAGGTATTGATATTCCACTCACAGTGCACTGACACTGCTCACAGGGCATTCACACACCAATGTTTAATAATAAGGCGTAGTTTTCTTACGCAGATGTCATACCAGAACAATGAATGTATACACTTTTCGGATGGTGTCCTTATTAAGAGGGGTTTCCAAGAGATTCGGACAAGCATCAGAAGGATGGATTGTTCGTTTTTTAACAGAATTTCCCTTTGATTACCTCATCACAAGGAAAATAGTTATCATCAAAAGGGCAAAACGGACCAAGAAATCTGATCACAAGTCTATTCTCATATACACGCACAAATACATGCACACATGAACCGAGAAGAACGCGTGCACTCTGGCGGAGGCAACTAAAACGAACTTGAAAAATCAACGAGGTTGACTTTTTCAAGATGAAGGTCAAGGTCACTGGTTTCCGAGCACTTCCGAGATTTTTCCAGAAAAATTTACATTAACAAATTTGACGAAAATAAATTGAGTGATTAAAAGAAATGGCGTAAACAAATTATTTAAATTCTGCTGTTTTTACCTTTAAGATGAAGGTCAAGGTCACTTTTTTGGACACTTCCGAGATTTTGGAGGGAACATTTCAAAAGTCGAACTTCATGAAAATTATACCAAGTGGTTCAAACGTTATAACGTTCCAGATATTTTCTATTCTGGTTGATTTGCCCTTGGAGATCCAGGTCAAGGTCACCAGTTTTCAAACTCGTCTTTGATCTTGGTTGAAACAATTGTGTTTCAAATTTGAGGTAAAAATATGCCATACTTCAAAAGTCTTTGGGTTAAATACAAAATTCTATTTCCCCCTATTTGACCTTGATAATGAAGGTCAAGGCCACTAGTTTTCAAACTCTTCATTAAACTTGGCTGAAACAATTTGTGTTTCAAATTTTAGGAAAAATATGCCATACTTCAAAAGGTATGGGGTTCACAAGAAATTTGTTGTTAGGCCTTTTTGACCTTGATGATGGTCAAGATCACCGGTTTTCGAACTCATTGAAAACAATTTGAAATTAAAATTTCATGAAAAATGTTGAGTCGTTAAAAAGTTATCGCGTTCACAAGAAATGACACAAACGACGACTACGGACGACGAAAGCGCCGACGACAGACCATGCAAACAATGTATATGTCTCCCCCATGGGAGGGGAGACATAGTGAAGACGAATAGCTGATGGAAAGATGAATAAAGAACCCACCTTCCTACAGCTCAGCGTGACAATGAATGGTCAGGAACTTGTCCTGCCTTTCTTCTTTTTTAGATACTCTTGAGCTTTAAAATAAATTTGAAAAGTTTGTTGCTCCGGAATTATTTTGGAAAGGTGGATCACTTTTGTTCCTCAAACGTTGGTTAAAAAAACAAAATTAAATTTCAGACAACACATGAGAGAGGAGGTGTGTATACGTCATTAACTCCTGCTCTCCGTGAGATGCGGGCGTCCTTCTACATTTGATATGTGATTCATCACCCGACTCCAACATGTCATCTCCGCATTTTAGTGTCGTGAACCTTTTCAGTTCTTCATCAGTATGAGATAACTATCTCTGACTTGTTGGGGCTCTCGAATTGGGGGGGGGGGGGGGGGGGGTTCTCCATATCGTCCAGTACCTTATTTTCTGAAGAAAATTGACACGAACGTTATACAGTCATGTTCAAAGATATATAACATCAAGCCTCTCCGTGGGCTCTTATCGTATCAATAAGGGTGTTTTTAAGGGATCCGAACTGTATTGTTTAGTATTTTTTTACACTTAATAACTGCAGGTGTAGGAAGTGACAATGTAAAAGCATAAATAAATAATAATCTTTATTTATTCTCATGTTCTTTTCCATGTTATAGGAATTGATGCTTTTTATCTATGTTGTGCATCCGGCACATCTGGTTAATCTGAAAATCAGCATTCCCTTTGTAATACTGTGGGATGAGTTTTTCATAATAAGATGATAAAGAGACCAAGCTATATATATATATATATATATATATATATATATATATATATATATATATATATATATATATATATATATATATATATATATATATTGCTACAGGTGCTCTATTGTGTGACACGGGCGTGGCTCGTGTTGTTGTTACATTCCGTACTGGTTGAACTCTCGTTGTCATATGGGCCTTGAGTTTGCAAGCTTGGTCGCGGGTTATGTGATTAGCCTGGTATGCGTAGAGACACACAGCGATGTCTTTCTGGAGAGTTCCTGAAACGCCTGTTTACTGTGGAGAAGGGTACTTTGTAGACTGTTCAAGAAGTAGAAGGTTCCCGGCTTAGGGTGTGAAGGTATATAAAGGGCTGTTTTTTAGAACCAGGGAGCAGACAGCAGAGCAGATACCAGCGGACGCAGAAGTGTGTGTCAGATTCTAAGATCTTATCCGACGAATGCGGCAATTATAGATATTTCTAGAACTTTCCTGGTTTTTATACACTGGACTTCAGTTTACATTCTGTGTTGTTTCAAGAACTTTCCACTGGACTGTCATTTTCCGAGAGCTCACATTCAAAGGACTTATTTTGGTGACACTGTTGGTATCCAGGTATTGTACCATTATCTTTCTGTGTGATCGTATTGACTTGTTGCTATACCGCTGTTTCACTGTATAATTGTATTGATTTAGTGTATTGTATTGTTAGGAATGTTTTAGGAATAAATTATAGTTATTTGTTAACAAAAAACCACTGACATCTTTATTTCTTCCCCTAGACAAATTTTCCGCTGCCTAGTGTTACAGAATCTGATTTTTGTTTATCTCCATTACAAAATTTGTGTTCATCACGCATACGTGATCTGTTTATATTAGGTTCCGTAACAATATATATATATATATATATATATATATATATATATATATATATACGTTCATCAATTGTCTTTGGAAATTATAATTATCCCTGTATAACACTATACGCTTAGTATCCTCTAGAGTTCTTCACGGCAGATACTTGGCTGGGGCATGGTAATTGTATTTGAATTTCATTTCCCTTCATGTTTTTTGTCCAATGATCTGGGATGAACTCCCTGTCTATAAAAAGACGCTTCTTTGAGCTAATATGAATGGTATTTGTAAAGCAAAGTTTATTACTTAATTTTCAAAATTTAATAAGGAATCTCATTCTTGAAACCTTATAAAACATGTCAACATTGTTTGAAATGTAATTTATAAAAGTGACGCTTTCCAGCGATCTCTTAACACCTAATAGATCTAAAGAGATGAGCGAGTCGTCACGAATGTCATTATTTAAGTTGTCAGGTCAAACCCCTTTAAATTATTTCTCACTAAAACGAATTTGAGTGAGTTGAAGAAAATCTCATCACTGGCTCGTAAACGACTTTCACCACTTGATCATGAACATGCAGACAAACACACATACATGTACCCAAAGACATGATGAGATGTTACCCGCATTCCACATGCAAAATATAAAATAAATATCGTCCCAATTCAGCTGTCATGACGTAAAGAACTTTGTGTATATGTGAAATTGTTAGCTGTCAAAAGTGAATGCTGTAAAAATGTAGGCCGCCCAATGATGCATGGTGATTTGACCGATCAACTGCAATAAATCATATCGGGTTCATACAATTCAGATCTGACCCCCTCCTGTGAAAGTCACCATTGTTTGAGTGCTGGAGAGTATGGCGATAAGGATAAATCAGATGAATGGATGTTATACAAGAGAAAGTCTGGGAAAAAAATGGTTTGTTATCAGGCAACCACTCACGCGTTTCCGCAGTCAAACTGTTCTTCTTATCTGATGGTTGTTTCTCAGGAAACTCTTTCATTCGGTGAGTGAGCTTCTCCATTTCAAGAATATGTCTTCAGACAGCATCACGTCATGCAGCGCCCAGTCACGCTGTAACAGTTAAGTATATTACACCCGGTGTAAAACTTCAGAAAGTCCACGGTACAAAAGAATTTCAAATGAAAAATAGCTAGTCACTGATGAGTATTATGAATCCCATGTCCATTTTATTTATAATATATATATATATATATATATATATATATATATATATATATATATATATATATATATATATAATACTTATAAAGGAAGTTGGTCAACGTTTGTCCTCAATGTTCTCTGAAACAGCGTTGCGTATTACATCGTACAATACCAATTTAAAGGTTTTGTTCACACAGTGACCTCGCCGAAATGAGAATAAACAACTTTAAATGTACACATTATTTTGAGTGATTATGCATTTTTTTTATAATTGCATGGTTACCACCGAAAACAGCCGAACTGCCGTCGGTCAAGACCGGAATGCCTGCGTCGTGGCTTAGCGATCTTGTAATTCAAAGCGCAGGATTAAGGTCTATTTTGCATATGAATAACCCCTGCTGTCATATATATATATATATATACGTATTTAAGAATGTTTGAATTAACATTTGACCTAATCATTGACCCATTTACATCGTCAGTAAATAATGAAAAACATGTGACCCTCGATCTATTTGCACTCATTTCTTATCGCCCGATTTAATCGGACTCAGTATTATTAGGGCTTTATAATTCCGAATCCGATTAAATCGGGCTATACCTTTCATCAATATATCCTTAATACGGCTAACAATAATAATACATGTTACCTATCAAAGATCATCGAAAATCTGAATGTCCTCGCGTCCCATTCCGGTTCACAAATGTAATCATCACTGACCAGGTCTTCAAGGTAAACATATATCGATGTATGAATTTCTTACCACGAGCAGCGCGCCACAGAATAAATGTAGAAAAATTTGTACATATTTTATTGAGACCGTTTTCCACTGAACCTCTATATTTTTCTTTAACTCATAGAATAAAACAAATTTTTGCCAAATTCCTCATCTCAGTTTATACATTCCGCAATCCAGATAGAAAGCCCGGTTACCGGGTTCATCAGCTAGTATAACCTTTAAGGGTATGTTTATCTTTAGCTTAAAAGTGGTATATTAACATTCAAAAACATCTGAATTTCATAAATTAGTATTTATGTCAATTTTTAGCGTTAGGCATTACCAAACCTGCATATTTGTAATTACCAAAGGCTGAAAAGACAAAATGTGAAACGTGAAAACCCATGAATATGATCTGATTATAATTCACAGTGGTAACAATGACAGGCTATGAATGAAATCTGGAATCAGGTATACCTCACAATGTTCATATGGACTTTTAGGCCAAAAAAAAAAAATAAAAGGTATGGTTCTCAGGCACCGCCCGCATCATTTTTAAACCCCCGCATCAAACAATTTTATTTTGGTTTTCAATAGAAACTCATCAATTTCGAGCTGCAGCCGCTAAGACATTTCTTTCAAGAAGAAAAATAATACAAATTCCTTTGTTTTGTAGTTTTGTTACTTGTTTAGCAAAATAAATCTATTATTTTGATGCTTTTCACTTTTCATTTGACATTTTTATCGAAACATACCAAAAAATTAAAAATAAAAAAACCGCCCGCCCACATTGATTTCTGAAAAAAAGTGCCTGAGAACCATACCTTTTTTTTATTTTGGCCTTAGTTTTATGTTTTTTTTCTGATTTTATTTTTGATTGACTGTTCGGAGTTAGGGGACAACAGCCTAAAACCGTAATAAGACTTGCCAATCTGTAGCTAAAAAATTAGATATGTGAAAATGCCATGTGAACAAGAACGTTTCCTCTGGAGAAAACAGCCCGTGAAAATATGCTCACTCTTAATAAATAAACTTAACCGTGGAGACTGCCGGGTTTTCGCCACAAACTTCCACAGAATTCTTAAAAGTAACACGATGAAAGTGTCTAATAATGGTTTGCGTTAGGGGCTACGGCGTCAGCGAATAGTTTCTCGATACATACAAGGGATACGCATCGGAAACGGGCCTCCTTTACCAGACCATAAACTTAGAAACAAAGCCTAACAAGCTAAGTATATTTGGGCGTAGTAGATAGGGGTATATACAAAAACACCGGCGGCTGTGAAATATAATGGGTATGTATCATCAGACTGGGGTCCTGGAAGTGTCCGTATATTACACTATAAGTTCTTTAATCTGTCGTATTGTGTGCGGTCTCCGTCAGCCCCGGTAGGGCTGTTCCTAAGTTAACAAATCCGTTGAATGGAGCGATAAAGGATTGAAAGTTTATTTTCCAGTGAAATCAACTAGTAGAAAAGTGCGCTGAACAGCTTTTCGATATGTACTTTTCTGCTTGCTGATTCTGGGCTATACTCTAAATAATTAATTGATTTAATTTATTTTATTATTTATCTAATCTAATCATACTCATTAAATAAATATCAAACATACCTTACTAGTACAGAGAGATCGATGATTAATTTGAAAAATCGGACTTTAAATGTCCGAGATACAACAAAACCGTTTATATATATTAAAAAACCAAAGCGACATATAAAATATTATATTTATATCATTCAATCAGAGTGACAATTTGCATTTCCAACAGTTTTTATTTCAACTGGGCCAAAAACTCCGTAATATCAATATGGTATAATAGAGAAAAAGGAAAGAAGGCTGAAATGCCCGATGAACACCTTTTGTGTGCCTTTTGTTCATATGACCAAAAGTCACCGTCAGTTATACAGTCATTATCTTCAATTAAACATGCAGAGCATTAATTATTTTAAAATTTTTGCTGACATTCAAACATATGTTCATGCACACGAGTTTCGGGTTTGTTTCCGTTATAAAAACCGAAAAACCGAAAATGTGGCTAGGCCTACACAGATATACTGTTTGTTTTAACAAATGTCACTACAGAAATGTCACACTTATCGAGATGGCTGATTGGGATATTGTATTGAATTTTATTTTGTGTACCAAATGACGTCACTGGCAGTAGAGCGCACAGAAAAGTCGAGCAAGAAGAAAAAAGTTGAATCATTTCCATGAACGCTTTTCCGCGAGCTACCATTCAGCGCGATGAAAAAAAAAAATCTATTCATGTTCGACTTTTCTGCTCACTTTTTCTGTTCGTGACGTCATCATTATCATCGCCAAAAATAGTTAAAATACAACTACAATATCCCAATATTTGCGACGTTTCTGTAGGGAACTTCAGATTTGTAAAGGTTACAGATCCTATGTTCGTGAACGTGAAAATTTGTGTGAACCATATAGTTTGGTTAGAATACCTCAAAAACAGGATCGTCGTGCAATGTGTTAGGAGTGTTTGCCTCAAATGGATACTTAGTTAGGCCAGACAAGTTTGAAGCACATATTCCGATATTTTTAAAGATTTAAGGCTCTCGCTGAGCTATCATGGAATTTACATATATTCTCTAATAAAATTACATTTTTGCTCAAGTTATCCTGTGTGTGTTAGAAAAAAATTGAAAACAATTAACGCTCTACATGGTAAAATAAATACACTTCAGTGACTTCACGTTACTGACTGTGTCTCTTTGGTCAACTAAAAATATGCATACTGGAGGTGTTCAAGTGGGCATTTTCCCCGTCGTTTCTTTTTCTTTAATATTCTATATTGAAATTACGGAACTCCTTGTCCCAATCGAAAAACAAAAAGAGTCGTGATTCCAAATTGTTATTTTGATTTAATGACATCATTATTATACCATATATGTCGCTTTAACATTTAAATAGACATTTTTGTTGTATCTCGGCCATTTATAGCCCGATTTTCCACTTAAGGTATGTGGGATATTAATTGTATGAGCATGATTAGATTTTATCAATAATAAAATCATCTAAGTCAATAAACTATTTAGACAGTAGTCCAGAATCAGCAAGCAGAAAAGCGCGCATGGAAAAGCTGTTCATGCAGGGCGCTTTTTTGCTTGTTAATTTCAAGCACGACGACATATGTCAGCGAACATGGAAACCGGCCTTACATGAATCGACATTTTTTCATCGCGCGGAATGCAATCGTCCAGAAAAGCGTACATGGAAATAATTCAACTTGTTTCTTCTTGCTCGACCTTTCAGCTCGCAGAAAAAAAGGACATGGACAACGGGCCTTTCCTCTACCGAATTGCTGTATATGAGCTAGCTATATATTTAACGATGAATCTTGGAGCTTTAAAAGAATAATTATACTATCTATAATAGATGTTCCACAGGAGACGATGGTGGTCATGGTGAAAAAAAGTAAAGAAATGAATCATCCCTCGGAACACGAGGGCTTTAATGATCAACAGGGTGTATATGCTCATCCTGAAACACCCACGATCAACAAAGGATGTACTTACCATACTAAGGTCAGCTTCAGCTTTAATAGTACCACCATTATTTACTACACACCTTCACAGGGATTTATTGTTGTCCTACGGCTAAAAACATATAATGGAAAATAAAATTATTTCATAAATCAGAGGGAATCATGAAGGATTATGTAAACCTTAAGGCTACTTAAATGACTTGACGTTTACGGAGGGTTCAGCGATATGCCTCGCTATAAATATTCTATATTTATAAATCACGCCATTCAAATATAGGCCGAAGGAAATTTTTATTTGATTCTTTATATTGGTTTCCATTTGGGGAAGTCTTTTATTGTTGTTGACATGAATCTGTGCACACTTCGGTCACCACAAACAGACCTCATCTGACCAATCGGGTCCGTTAGTTCGGGCCTAAAAGCAAATAACTGGAATCGTTCAGAAGTTACATAAACAAATATTATCAAAGAATGAGAAATTAAAAAAAAATCACAGTTTTGGTATTCGGAAACCCCTCACGATAATCTACGTGAAGAGAAAAATACAGGAATTTGGTATAAAACGGCCTGGTATATCACCCGTCGCTACAACGCACAGTAGACCTGGATAGCTGAGTGGTAAAACGCTCGGCCTTCTCCGCTGGCGACCTGGGTTCGATCCCCTTTATGGTTATGAGAGTGGGTTGTAGTGGCCCGTCCAAGGCCGGTAGTTTTCTCCAGGTCCTCCGGTTTCCTCCACCCTTACCGACTACCGAGCGCCAACATTCGAGCCATGGAGAGTGGCTCATATAAGTTATTATACCTAGTTGTATGTAAAATCCATGTAAAATTGTTACGGAACCTAATATCAACAGATCACGTAGTCGTGACGAGCATAAATTTTGTTATGGAGATAAAAAAAATCAGATTATGTAACACTAGGCAGCGTGAAATGTCTAAGGGAATGAATAAAGAAGCCAGTGGGTTTTTGTTAACAAATAATTATAATTTATTCTTAAAACAACCCAAACATTACAATACACTAAATCAATACAATTACACAGTATAACAACAGTACAATAGCAAATCAATACAAGTACACAGTATAATAAATAAAGTGTACAGTACCAGGATACCACTACTGTCACAGCGACAACAAGTCCTTTAAAATGTATAATCCAGATGAACAGTTCACCAAAATCTTCTCAAAGAATTATAGTCCAATACAATCTCAAAATCAATGAAGTAATCCAAAAATGAAGTTCTTGTAATAATCCCGAATGCAAACTGGGGACAGGCCGCACCTAATCTGCAAAGAGTTCGTAGGATCCCTTACATTACTGCAATTATTGGATAGGTCCAAAACTGACTCGCACTCTTCCGTGTCCGCTGGAATATTTCTCTCTCCTTCCCTCGGCTCCAAAACGCAGCCCCTATTTATAACTTTTCATCCGAAAATTCTAGAAACTTCTATTTTACGAACAATCCCAAAGAACCCAACAATACATAATACACACGCCCAAAGAACATTAAAAGACACGCGCTCATAGAGCGCGACCAGGCCAGAAAGTTCCAGATTAGCAAGAGCGCCGTGTTTCTACACGTCACCCCACTAGTTGGCCGGGCCAGCTCGCGCGTCTGCCATGGCAACGGACAATGCTAGCGCTACACACACAAATGTAAGACTGCTGCATACAATAAAAGAGAGACACCTGTAACAAAATAAATAGATAAGGTTATAGACAGATGAAATTATATATATAACTGTCTGCACATTATGAAACCACAGGTGCCCTTCGGTCATTGATTTGTTTGTTCATTTACTTTTTAAGATTTCGTCATGTTGGCTTCTGTTTGTACTTAAAGCAGAGTGTGTGCTTTATTAATATATGGTCAGGTTCCATCTATCGGACCTCGTCCGCGCTCCCCCCCCCCCCCCCCGATGATATATATATATATATATATATATATATATATATATATATATATATATATATATATATATAGCTTTAACATTGTGGTGTACGCGCGGCTGACCACGTTGTCGCTGGTGACTGGCGTTTAACAATTACCTAACACTACGTGGCAGCGTAGCTGTAATATCTGTCATCCCACCGAAAGCCGGATTTTACATGAGAGAACAGATATGTCAAGTCGCCTACAATACATCAGCGTTTCAAATCCTATACCAGCCATGTCTTCATTTTGGCGTAGACAGCAGACTTCATCACCAAAACGTCACTGCATTCTCCTATATCATCTATTTCAAATTGCAATTCCTCGGAGCTGACACAAAAGGAAAGTAACCGTACAATGAATTATTTAAATGTAAATGAAATTTTGATTTCTTATGACCTATATACCTAGGGGAAAGTAATTGGAATAGAAGCTTTCACAGACTTCTTTCGGGTAATGTAAGTTGCAGGATCACGAAAGGTATCTGTAATTTACTATATTAAGTCCTTCGTATCTTTCGCTACAGCGAGCCCGGTCTGACCGAGAATGAGGTGATTGACACAAACGAGGATTTGATGGACGTATCCCTGTCGTCCGCTGTTGTTTGGGTAGAAACCGCCAGACGATGAGATCCGGCGAACAAGGAAACAACATCGTATAATCAGCCGAGCGATGAGAGGGGATATTTAGTGCATTCCTGTGTGAAGTTCTCGTTGATAGCCGTACACACAGGCGCTCATGGTAATGATGTCATCAGGCTCAGTGCCCGGGCTCAGGTTTATGACAGACCGGCTTATTCCGTCTTATTACCTTTATTGGCAAAATTTTCCCCATTTATTTCTTTCAAATAATTGCAGCTTCGATAGGCGGTGAGTGTATGAAAGGGGAGCGCCGTGTTTGCTCGAAAAGCTCTTTATATACTCGGCATTCTAAACGATATGTTTCTGAAATTAATTGAGGTTTTTGGAATTGCGTTGTTTCGCGTATCTGCTAAGAACGATACGATGTATGTTCATACTACGATATACATGACGGTTATATCAATAATCAAGTGCACATCTCAAGGATACATACATGACAGCTATATCACTTATCAAGTGCACATCTCAAGGATACATACATGACAGCTATATCACTTATCAAGTGCACATCTCAAGAATACATACATGACAGCTATATCATTTATCAAGTGCACATCTCAAGGATACACACATGACAGCTATATCACTTATCAAGTGCACATCTCAAGGATACATTCATACAGCTATATCACTTATCAAGTGCACATCTCAAGGACACATACATCACAGCTATATCACTTATCAAGTGCACATCTCATGGATACATACATGACAGCTATATCACTTATCAAGTGCACATATCAAGGATACACACATGACAGCTATATCACTTATCAAGTGCACATCTCAAGGATACACACCTGACAGCTATATCACTTATCAAGTGCACATCTCAAGGAAACATACATGACAGCTATATCACTTATCAAGTGCACATCTCATGGATACATTCATACAGCTATATCACTTATCAAGTGCACATCTCAAGGAAACATACATGACAGCTATATCACTTATCAAGTGCACATCTCAAGGATACATACATGACAGCTATATCACTTATCAAGTGCACATCAGAAGGATACATACATGACAGCTATATCACCTATCAAGTGCACATCTCAAGGATACACACATGACAGCTATATCATTTATCAAGTGCACATCTCAAGGATACACACATGACAGCTATATCACTTATCAAGTGCACATCTCAAGGATACATTAATACAGCTATATCACTTATCAAGTGCACATCTCAAGGATACATACATGACAGCTATATCACTTATCAAGTGCACATCTCAAGGATACATACATGACAGCTATATCACTTATCAAGTGCACATCTCAAGGATACATACATGACAGCTATATCACTTATCAAGTGCACATGTCAAGGATACATACATGACAGCTATATCACTTATCAAGTGCACATCTCATGGATATATACATGACAGCTATATCACTTATCAAGTGCACATCTCAAGGATACATACATGACAGCTATATCATTTATCAAGTGCACATCAGAAGGATACATACATGACAGCTATATCACTTATCAAGTGCACATCCCAAGGATACACACATTACAGCTATATCATTTATCAAGTGCACATCTCAAGGATACATACATGACAGCTATATCACTTATCAAGTGCACATCTAATGGATACATACGTGGCAGCTATATCACTTATCAAGTGCACATATCAAGGATACATACATGACAGCTATATCACTTATCAAGTGCACATCTCAAGGATACACACATGACAGCTATATCACTTATCAAGTGCACATCCCAAGGATACATACATGACAGCTATATCATTTATCAAGTGCACATCACAAGGATAAATTCATGACAGCTATATCACTTATCAAGTGCACATCACAAGGATACATACATGACAGCTATATCATTTATCAAGTGCACATCTCAAGGATACATACATGACAACTATATCACGTATCAAGTGCACTTCTCAAGGATACATACATGACAGCTATATCACTTATCAAGTGCACATCTCAAGGATACATACATGACAGCTATATCACTTATCAAGTGCACATCAGAAGGATACATACATGACAGCTATATCACTTATCAAGTGCACATCACAAGGATACATACATGACAGCTATATCATTAATCAAGTGCACATCTCAAGGATACATACATGACAGCTATAACACGTATCAAGTGCACTTCTCAAGGATACATACATGACAGCTATATCACGTATCAAGTGCACTTCTCAAGGATACATACATGACAGCTATATCAAGTATCAAGTGCACATCCCAAGGATACACACATGACAGCTATATCATTTATCAAGTGCACATCCCAAGGATACATACATGACAGCTATATCACTTATCAAGTGCACATCTCATGGATACATACATGACAGCTATATCACTTATCAAGTGCACATATCAAGGATACATACATGACAGCTATATCACTTATCAAGTGCACATCTCAAGGATACATACATGACAGCTATATCATTTATCAAGTGCACATCAGAAGGATACATACATGACAGCTATATCACTTTTCAAGTGCACATCACAAGGATACATACATGACAGCTATATCATTTATCAAGTGCACATCTCAAGGATACATACATGACAGCTATATCACTTATCAAGTCACATCTCAAGGATACGCAACCTTGTGCAGGCTTCTTAGATAGTGCGTGAGTGATGGTTTGACAAAAGGGGTCAATTGAGAAATTGTTGCTATTATATATTAGACACCTCACGATAAATTACACCTCGCTTTTTGCATAGAGGTCATAGAGGTCAGCACGTGTTTACATGGAGTGTCCAGATCGATCAGGTATTTCCTTTATAGCAGAATAATACGTTTGAAAATGTAAAAGCCTCATTTGGTTTTTATTTGAGCTTTTACGGTGTAATTTTGGTGAGGAGACCACGAGAGGGTCCGGGTCCGCCAGGTGCGTTCTGTATTGTACAGGAAATGCGGAGGTCCCGTGTGTCTTTGAGAAGCATGTCTATGGAGTTTTTGATCTCGGTGATTGACCCGAGGGGCCTAAACGGGCCCGAACCGGCCAGGAAGGCGCAATGAAAAATGTTTGGAAAATAGGAGTCTCATTTAGTTTTATTTTAGCTTTGGAATTAGCAATAAGGCACAAGAAAATGGTCGAGAATTGGTAAGTCTCGTCTATTGCGGAGTGTATAAATATAGAGTTTCTAATAGGGAGTGACCCAAAGAATCCTGTGTAAAGAACATCAGAAAAAACTTAAATATGAGAAAATCTCTTTTGGCTATTGTGTTAACAAGCTTATACATAGCTTTCAGGGGAACTTTTACAAAGGGCCTTTTACAACAGATAATGTAATAATCATCTTATAATTTAAAATAAACCGATAATGTTATAAGAAATAAACACAATAATGTATCAAAAACTTATAAAGTAATAACGAATCAACTGTCAATGTATAACCAACCAATAACGTAATAAGAAAATAACCGATAATGTAACATTAACTACTTATGTAATCGAAATCAACCGATAAGGTAACAACATTTGCTAACCGATTAACGTTATACGAAAGTATTCCATGATGTTACAAAGTTCCTTGACTGTTAATGTAAAACAAAATTAGCCGGTAATGTAATAATACCTTAGCGAACAAACATATTCGTTTGTGATTGATGATGCAAAATGCAACCAATCAAAATGATTATTAGAGAACCAATTACATACCTAATCTCCAGGTAGTTCTTTGACAGGTGTATTGCATTTTAGGTCATTTATTGTGACTTTCATCCTAAGGTTAACGTACTTTGTTGTATATTTTTGACACACTTGAACTAGTTTCATGCCGCAAAACTAATATCTGCTTTCAAACAAACAAACAAAGTAACACAATGAGCATCATCTGCACAATTTACATTATTACATTTAAACAAGGGACTTATAAGTTTCGACGCTCAGCTGAATTTGTCTGAAAGGATATTCGGATGAACTTTTTCGAAATGTGTGTTCCGTGACCTTGACCATCGACCCTGTGACGAAAATATCTGAGAATATACTATCCTTGAACTCACAGCATTTTGATTTTTATGACAATCTTTTAAAATAAAGTGGTTACAGTGACCATGACCTCTGACAAGTATTCTTCAAACTCACATTTTTCCCCACTTTGATTAGGTAAGCTATAGGTGAAAGATGGAAAGTTTGGGATGAAAAGTTCGAGATACAATGCATCCACAATCTTTTTAAAGATGTGGATCCTGTGATCTTCATCTTTGACCTCGGGACCCCATAATTGAGATGATAGCTTCTTTAGTGGTGAGTCATTATTAAATCAAATTTGAAGCCTATCTGTGTATCCAAAACAGAGTTATCGTCCATAAACTAATTTGTGAATGGATTTGCCTTGTGACCTTGACCTTTGACCCTGTGACCCCAAAGTCGAAAAGAATCTTTCCAGATTAGTTGGTGAACAATATCTGGAATTAAAATTCATCCACAATCTTTTAAAAGAAAAGGGTTCTGTGAACTTGACCTTTGACCTCATAACCAAAAATCGAAAGAATTTTTACTTTGGTGGTGGTTCATGTATAAGTTAGGTTTGAAACCTATATGTCAAACCAAACTGTAATTATCATCTGGAAACTTATTTGTGGACAGATGGCCCCTGTGCCCTTGACCTTTGACCCCTAAATTCAATAAGGTTCTTCCCTTATTGGCAGGCCAGCTTTATCTGCAAGATGGAAGGTTATGGATGCAAGGTTTGGCTTAAAATGCATCAACAATCTTTAGGGTTCTTGCTTAAGTGGTTGGCCATAAATATGTTTGAAATCCATATGTCAATCCAAACAGGATGATTCATCTTGAAACAAATTTGTTGATGGGAGGACGGACAGGCAGACAGGGTTGTTATATAGGGCATCCGCTCATGATCAATAAAATCACCAGGTCTCGGGACACTTGATGGAACCAAAGCTAAGACACTGACAAGATCGCTGTCATTTTATATTTAAATAAAATGGAAAAAAATCGTAGAAATTAGAAAAAAATACAGGTGGCGCCACCAATTTTTCCGGAACTGACAATACTAGTCATAGTCAATATACAAGGCAAGATTCATGACAATCCATGCGTTAACAAGTCCCATTGCTCGCAGAGACCATAGTAACTCCAGGTTACAAAGGAGATTTTTAATTGACCTCCATAAATATTCATTAAGAAGTTTAAGAAGTTCGGTACCAAGAGTTCGCACAAGAACAGGTTTGACGATGGAGTCTACTTTCTCTTCAACGGCATTAGTTTGTTTTTAAAGGTTTTAGCCCGTTGGGCTCCGGATTGGCCTGCAGTAATTAGGGGCCGTTAGAATGCTTAAAAATGCATAAATTCCGGAGTGATTGTAGGGAGCCCCTAAAGTGACATACGTGATATTTTTTTCTGGGTAAATATCGCGTTCCCTCGCGATCTTTTCGCGTTCCCTCGCGATCTTTATCGCGTTCCCTCGCAATAATATCGCGTTCCCTCGCCATCTTTTCGCGTTCCCTCGCCAACCTTTTTCGCGTTCCATCGCGATCTGTTCGGCTAAGCTGGTTCCCTGCTCCCCTATATCTGGCATACAAGCAAATAAATGGACGCGGGAACCAGTAAAACAGTTTACTGTGTCTCGTTCTCTGTGTCTTTAACACCACTACGCTCCAATAAGATATACGTTCGATGTCAGGTCAACACAACGATGCTTGTATAAGATTAGATTAGTAAAATGATTAAATATGCAGATGACACAGTGACCTTAGGACTCATTTCTGATGATAATGAATTGCCTTTTAGGCAAAAGATATTATATCTGACTAAATGTTGTCAATCATAATCTTCTTTTAAATGATGAAAAAAAAACAAGTATGTATCAACAATGTTGGAGTTAAGATTGTTAATAATGATAAGTACCTTGCTACATTTATTCAGGATGATCTGGAATGGTCTGATAACACACACACACACACACACACACACACACACACATATATATATATATATATATATATATATATATGGCATAAATGTTTTCATTAACATTTTATATCTTTTTCTTTTAACTCACATGAAATTAATATTAGACAAGATTCAAATCCTCAGAATACTGGACACAGTTCATCATGGAAAACTGATACTTCCACTGTCAAAACTATATATATATATTTATTATTATGGGTCCTCGGCCACCCGGAGATATGTGCAAACCGGTGTTTAAGATGATCTACTTGATCTGGAAACAACCTAAGACATACTAAAAATAATCGGAATGACTTAAAATTATTAGATCTGCTATATAGGAATGACGCCTTCGTTGTTGGTCTTATGATTTTATTACAGGAACACGATATATCACATATCCCGATTATATTTAACAATAATGTCATCTCAGAACATACATACATTTTCAGGCAATTTTATCATATATTTATCATCTTTCCTTCTAATATTTCTTCATTTAAAATTGCGGAAAAGTTAACAATGATTCTCTATTAAAAATTCGCATGAAATAATTCTATGAAACAAAATGTTAACCATTATTATTAATTGATGGTTTGTGAGTAATATCTCTCTGAAGATGGTGTAAGAGACTAAAATAGACTTAATGGGAAGGTCGTGCTCGCCGGCCCTGCTTCGGGGGTTGGACCCAGCAATGGGATAGATTACGCACCCAGGGCTCGCAAGTGCAGTGGTCACCGGGCCACGTTACCGCCAGGAAAAAGTCACGTAATCCGAAAGCGGAATGGAATTCTGCAGATATTAATATTAAAATATTGAAAATGGTGGCGGTTACCTCCATAAAAAAAATCTTTAATAAAAGAGTTATTGTAAATGCCAAAAGTAAAGTTTGCAAATGTCAAACTGGAAAGGAGGCACAACAATCCAGGAAAATGTCCACCTGGCTCGTACTAATTAAAAGTCAAGAAACAGGGCCCAGATATCAAAATAAGCAGTTTTTATTCTCATTCTCTAAAGGTCGGTTCTATGCTTCATTTGTTTATCGACTGGCAATTGAAGAATGTGTTGGTCCTCCCAGTGCACACTTGTGGTTTTATTATTCACTGATGTGGGGTCGGCAAATAATTAAAAAATTTCTGTTTCTTATTGGAGAACCACATTTACAAAAATACATTAATGAGACAAGGTGGGTATAAAAATGATCCAGGGTAAAATAACCCTCTGGACACTAGTATATCTGCATACTAGTGTTTAGTATCAGAAGAAGAAGAACAGATGTGGCCTAAGGCCTTCTGTAGAACTACCAAAACAATTATGGGACTGTTACAACTGATAATGTAAAACCAACTGATAACGTAATAAACAAATGACCGATAAGGTATCACTAACCAATAATGTAATGCGAAATCAAACGATAATGTAACAGATTTCCCTAGCCGTTAACGTAAAACAGAATTAATTGGTAAGGTAAAAACATTTCAGTGAACCTGACCAAACCAAATTGGACCTTCCGCATGCTTCTTGGACAATACATGCATTGATTTATCTCAGTTGACCATAGGTCATCAGAGCATTAGTGATCACGTCCGAACACAAATCGGTCTCTTTCGCGTCGGACTTTTCATATCTTGTATTATGATTATATAGCAGAAACTTAAGACATCAAAAGTTCAGAACATTTCAGAATGATAAATTCAAACCAGTGGGGGATCCAGAAATTTCAGAATTTAGGCTGGGGGGGGGGGGCGGGTCAATACTGGGTATGATTAAAAAATAAAGTTCTTAAATTGCGCATTTAATTTTTTGTTTTGTGTGTTTATATATATATATATATATGTAAATAAATAAATAAATATATACAGGGCCCAGATATATATAAATATGTCGCGCGCCATCTTCCGATCTTAAGAAGGACCGACCCAATATCCGATCATGATCTGCCAATTCATTCCTACAGCTTTTAATTAAATGAAAGAAAAAAAAAGATGAAATAAATAATAGTTTCTCACTACGAGTGATATAATTTGTATATTTTATGGTATTAAGTGTGGAAAGTAGCTGATGGGTGGAAAGGTATAAACCTGCAAAGGGTATATACCTTGTACAATGATTTTTATTTTTATTTTTTAAATAAATTTAAATAAATTTAAATATGTGTATTTTTTGTAATTTTTGTCTTATTTTATACATAACAAATGTGTATAAAATATTACCAATATCAGTAAATGAACATAGGGAGATGGGCATGTGCAAAGTTGATATTGTTGATTGGTAATTTGGCCTGACCCATCTTAAAATGGGTCTGAACCAATAACTGACGTGAAAAATGTTATTAATTTCAGTAAATTACATCGGGATATGGGCCTGTTCCAGGTTGACATCGTTGATCCGTTGTTGGGTCCGACTGCTAATAAACAAAAAGATAGAAACGAATAATTTGATAATCTAATTGCTAACAAAAAAAGAGGTCTGCAAAAAAAAAGTTAAAAATGAATAAATGGGGAATAGATAACATATATCAGAAACATGGCAAAAAGTCTAATCTCTCTTATTCAAGTATCGCTTTGTTAACCTGACATCGAGTGTATATCTAAGAGGTGGAGCATGGTAATATTAAAGACACAGAACGAGACACAGATAACTGTTGTACTGGTTCCCGCGTCCAAATGTTTGTATGCTAGATGTTGTATGCTAGATATAGGGGAGCAGGGAACCAGCCTAGTGATCATTTGTAAGATCGCGAGGGAACGCGAAAAGATCGCGAGGGAACGCGAAAAGATCGCGAGGGAATGCGATATTTACCCAGAAAAAAAAATATCACGTATGTCACTTTAGGGGCTCCAAATGATTGTACACGTAAATTCTGACTTATATTTCGTACAACACACCAGTGGAAGAAATTTACCAAAAGTGATATTTGTTTGCTTTCATTATACATGAAAGGGCCATAGAAAGTGTACTTTTTCGTACATGAATATCATATTTTTGTTGTAATTTAGTCTTATGAATATAAATAAGCCTCCGAGTAGAAGGGTATTTAAAAAAGTGCGTACGCAGTATACAGACACAGTCTGTGGAGCCTTCAGTGTCCAGAAGTGCCGACCGCCAGTGTCCAGACAGGTGCCGCTACCCAGAGACAAGAGAGGTGCTGCGACCCAGTGACCAGAGAGGTGTCAAGAGAGGTGCTGCCAACCAGTGACCAGAGGGGTGTCCAGAGAGGTGCTGCCACCCAATGACCAGAGAGGTGCTTCCACCCAGTGACCAGAGAAGTGCCCAGAGAGGTGCTTGTGG
This sequence comes from Sipunculus nudus, assembly GCA_026874595.1. NCBI lineage: Eukaryota > Metazoa > Annelida > Sipuncula > Golfingiida > Sipunculidae > Sipunculus > Sipunculus nudus. The sequence continues at coordinate 47,445,938 of CM049316.1, forward strand.
TATGGTCGAGAAGTCGCCACTTGACTAAGTCTTTACAGTAATGTTTTATGGTACTGTACGGTAACCGCATTGCATCATGGGTATGTCCATTCCTTAAAGTGATCGCCATCTTGTTTAGCCGTGTTCACACGACATTGTATGTTCAGCGTGTAATAAATAAGTCTGGAGTGTTGTTGACATTTGTCTCCAGATATCGTCACCCCCGCCATTTGACTTCAGTCGAGCCGAGGATTGGCCCATATGGAGCCGTCGCTTTGAACGATTTCGCATGGCGAACCGACTTACAGAAAAACCTGGGGAAGAACAGGTAAATGTTATATTGTACACCATGAGGGATAAGGATGACGATATCCTAAATACCACTTCACAATCCACTGCTGATAGGAAAAGGTACAAGAAAGTGTTTGATGAGTTTGACCAGTAATTTGTGGTCCACCGTAATGTAATGTTCCAGCCAGCGAAGTTTAGCCAGCGCAATCAATTACCAGATGACAGCGTGGACATTTTAATCACTGCTGTATATCGCTTGTCAGAGCATTGTGGGTATGGTTCCCTAAAAGATCAAATGATTAGAGATCGTCTCGTGGTCGGACTCAGAGATGCTCAACTATCAGAGAGGCTACAGATTGACCCAGATTTGACGCTTGAAAAAGCTGTCACTCAGGCAATGAGGTTAGGGCAACGGGGTCTGGAAAAGTTTGTACTCCACATATTACGTATTTCAAGCCTTCTATCAAACGACAAACTTGGCTCATCCCGTGGTATGAGATTATATCCACCCTAAAGAGGAAGAGCAGCCCATGTGTTTTTTCTCAGGTTTGTCTTTTTTTTAAAGGACCTGCTTTACAGGACCTGATACATAAAATAAAGCTTTTTTATCAGTTTTTTTTTATTAACTGATTTGGTGTTTTTTATTTATTCAATATCAAGTAAAAATGTAGAAAATAGTGAATGTGCTGTTTATAAAAAAAATAAGAAACATTATATATTCAGACTTTTATGCAGAAATGATATACAAAGAAAAATGGAGCGTATCGTCAATACATATTGGATATCGAATTGAGTGTATCGCAATACGTATTGTACCTAAACAGGCAGACCGATACCCAGTCTTAGGCAGGACCGATGCAAGACAACAGAAAATTGTCTCCTGATTGGCTGGAAGTGACCTTGACATTGACCCACTCACTCCACGTAGTGCTGCGTGTCGGTATGCGCCGTGAAAAGTGCGTCGCACGTCCAGTTCCACTGCACGATCCGTGTCGAGTTGTGTCGAGAAGAAACCGACGCAACCCGACACGCGTTTTCATCGCACGACAATTGCACTCCCCCTTTCCCACCATTAATTTATATTCGGTCTGTAAAATCATACGTTTTTTCCATGTCATGATAGTATACAGTTGTTGAACATTTACCCCTCCCTCAAGGCATTGATCATTCAAAGAATATTAGTCAATCGGAGCTTTAACCGGTATATAAGCACCTGGGGAAATTGTTGCGCTAACACTTGATACAAGTAAAGGTAAAATGGTGAAATTATAAACCCATATACATGCCCTACTGTGATCACAAAATAAATAAATATTTAATTGAATGATAGCAACATTTAATATAAAGTATCAATGTCATCGACGTCAGGAACGTCAGTAATCATGGGCCTCGTTGGGGGGGGGGGGGGGGGGGGGTCAGCATGTCCCCCTCCCTTTTTAGGAAAATGGACAAAGTATAACGGGGACAAAGTTTCATGTGTCCCCTTCTCTTTTTAGGGGAATAAAACGCGTACTTTTGTACTTAACGATTTCGAGATCATATTTTCAGTTTCTTGTTTTTAATATTTATGTCAATTCTCTTTCAATTGCGCATCTCATAACAAGAAATTTAGGATATCGTGAATGTTCAAACAAATAATGTAAACAAAGCAAAAATAACTTTTATCTTCAAATTATACATACCGTATTATGTGTTGGAAAATGATATTGAGAAACTTTTTATATTCTGGCTGGTGGCTATACTGTCCTCATTATCATGAACGGGGCTTTTGCCCGAATTCGGTGGATTGCCCCCCTCATATTTCCTGAAAAACAGGGCTCATGTGAGTATCGCTCAAACGCGCCCCATTGTCATCGGAGCCTTTGTCTTGTTTAAGTCTTAAAATTCAAAATATAAAATATATCGTGGCTTTAGCTTTATTGCTAAACACTTGCAACAGATAACTTAAAAAGGTCAACTTCCGGCCAACACGCGACAATCTCCATGTCATGAACCCCAATGTGTGTCGCGAGTGTGTCGGTCAATTGGTTTGTTATTTTGGCTGCACGACACACTTCACGACACGCTAGGCGACGCAAACCGACACAACCAAGTGTCGGTGTGTGTCGCCTGATTTCTGTGTCGGCTTGCGTCGCGCTGTGTCGAGATGCGTGTCGGCCTTGGTGGGTTCACCCCTTAAATGTTCGATCGTGTCGCAAGGCCCGCGATGCAAAGCCGACACGCTTCTTGTGTCGTGTGCTTCTCCACGATGTGTCGTGTGAGCTGGCCCACTGCCACGACACAGGCGGACGTCGCGACACACTGCACGTCATCTGTGTCGGAACGCGTGTCGGCTTTGGTGGTTTCACCCCTTTAGACAGACAGTTCAATGCAGTGCATTCTAAGCAGAAGAAATCTCAGTTTGTTCCCAGGCATCAGTATAAGCCCAAACCACATGTGTCTAGTCAGAGAAAAGACACTTCAAGCCAGTCATCACAGGTCAGTAAACCGTATCAGTGTGGTAGGGGTGGTTTTAAGCCGTCACATCCCCGGGTGCTGTGCCCAGCAAAGGACGCCGTATGCAAGAGTTGTTCAGGTCGTGGTCACCATGCACGTGTTTGTAGGACCAAGAGAGTAAATGAGATTGAATCACAAGAAATACAAAAGATACAGAAAGATTCATTTCTAGGTCTAATAACTGGTAATCAGAAATCATCAGAGTGGTCTGTCACAGTATCAGTAGGTTCCACAGAAACACCAGTTGACTTTAAAATTTATACAGGTGCTGACGTCACGGTGAAACCAGAGTCAATGTACAGTAAAGATACATTGGCCAGCTCTCACCAACTGACAGACTGTTATATCGGCCAGGCGACATAACATTACCTGTTAAAGGAAAGGTTTCATTACAGCTCAAAGTTGAGAGAACTAGTACAGTACAAGATGCGTATGTACTCAAAGGATCAGGAAGTGCTTTGCTTGGTAGGCAAGCTATTCAGGGCTTAGCTATTCTGGCCAGAATCGGAAGTATCACTTCTAACAAGCAGTATCAGCAAAAGTTCCCAGAACTTTTTACAGGTCTAGGTGAAGTGGAAGAAGTACAAGATTAAACTCGTTCCTGATGCAAACCAGAGAGGTGTCCAGAGAAGTGCTGCCGACCAGTGACCAGTGAGCTGTCAAAAGAGGTGCTGCCAACCAGTGACCAGAGGGGTGTCCAGAGAGGTGCTGTCATCAAGTAATCAGAGAGGTGCTGCCACCCAGTGACCAGAGAAGTGTCCATAGAGGTGCTGTCACCAGAGATGTCTCCAGAGAGGCGCTGTAACCAAGTGACCTGAACAGGTGCTGCGAGAGGTGCTGCCACCTATTGACCAGAGAGGTGCTGCGAGAGGTGCTGCCACCCAGGGCCAAGAGAGGTGCTGCGAGAGGTGCTGCCGCCTAGTGTCCAAAGAGGTGCTGCGAGAGATGCTGCCGCCCAGGGTCCAGAGAGATGCTTTGAGAGGTGCTACCGCCCAGTGTCTAGGAAGGTGCTGTGAAAGTTGCTACTGCCAGGTATCCAGACAGGTGCTGCGAGAGGTGCTGCCGCCCAGGATCCTGATAGATGCTGCGACCCAGTACCCAGAGAGATGCTGCCAGTGGGTTTCAAGAGAAGTACTGCCAGCGGGTGTCGAGCGAGGTGCTGCTAGCGGAAGTCGAGTGAGGTGCTGCCAGTGGGGTCCAGTGAGGTGCCTCTAGCCGGGGTCTAGAGAGATGCCGCCAGCCGGAATCCAGTATCGCTAGTTCAGGAGATGTAGAGACTATCTAACCGGACCCTTGTTTTACTAAAGTTTTATTTAGTGTATGTACCAGTGTATCACATGAGGTGTAACAGGCTGGGAATCCGATCTGGTGGATGATTTTGAATTATGTACCTTTTATTTTCTCTTAATATATATTCTTTTTGTTTAGCCAATGACTTGTGTTTTGATGTGCGCCTCAAAAACCACAAAAATTCTACTTTTCCACGTTAAACCAAAGGCAACCCGGTCAGTCACTTGGTAACAACAACCTTTTCAAAGGGTAACTTTTATCGGGTGACAGGCTAAATTTATTTTTTTATTCACTCTGAATTTAAAATGACTCAGTGGAGAGGTCCCTTTTTTATTTTTAACTTATCAGGCTGATGTGTACGTGAGTCTGGGTGCAAGGCGGTGGGGATGGGACTCGCTTTCATTTTTTTATAAATAACATGTCGTATATATGCAATTTTGCATAGTTGCATACTATATATAATGACGAATAACAACTTTTCACGAACCCATATCGCTTTTTAATTATTGTGACAACCCAGATGTGGACGCGTTTGAGATGCCAAATATCAAATTCATACAAGCAAATATAGGTCTGGTCTTGTTTATTATTAAACTTTTTTATCGTACATGGCCAATATTCCTAGAGAGTAAACAAAACGTTGGCGGTTGCATCTATTTGGGGGAATATGATGCAAGATGATATATGTAAATAATGAGATATTGTTTATTAAAAAAATAGAAAACAAATTTGCACAAAATAACAGCAGTTACAGAAGAAGCTAGCACTACTGATCCAGCACCTGTCAGAATAACCCTTGTGACAATCTAACGCATCTGCACTCGCCTTGGCTGCGGGAAGCACGTGGCGATCTGTCAAACCCTTGTAACCATTAATTTTGTTCCTGTAATTATTTTTTTATTCCCCCAAGTTTCAATTGTTTTTCGTCATTGTTGTGGATGATACATATAGCATGAAAGGTAGAGACTGCAGTGTTGTTAACCTCTTGAATATTGTTTGCCATGAGTTTATGTATATGGGGATGCCTCCATATGACTTCACTTTATCATAGTGAATAAAGTTTATGTATGTGAATGAACGTGGCATTAAATGGAGAAAAACAGCATCCCTCTCTTTCAGTCCATTCTTTAGTACCGTTCCAACAAGAGACAGCCTGATTTGAGTTTTAATAAAAGAAAAGAGGAGGGGTCCTGAAACCTTTTTGCACCGCCTTGAAAAATTTCTCCCAAGACAATGGTCAGATGCCGGAACAATGGAAATACCTTTACATGGGGATGTCTTGGAATTCATAGAGAACTGAAGAAAATGATAATAAAAGTATTTAATAGAGAAAAAGTGGGAGCTACGTGCCCTGCTTGATAAATAACTTCCCAAGGAAACAGTCAGGCACATTTACCTTCGACAGACTCAGATCAATCAGTCTGGCTTAGCAGCAGTAAACATTAATATGTCTAAATTAAGAATCTTCCATAAACTATAAGAGAGAGAGAGAGAGAGAGAGAGAGAGAGATATATATATATATATATATATAAATATATATATATATATATCAAACAGGATAAATAACTCCTGTAATGTGAGTTGAACGTTGCCACTCGACTGCAAGGAGACAGACGTTAGACCATGGGCACTCAACATTAATGCATGGTCAGTGAGAGACCTGCAATTACCTGTCATTAATCGAATTGCCGCCACCATTACCTCAATGTATCGCCACCGTGTGTCATTAAGAGACTAAATTTCAAGCGACAGGTAGTAGAGTTCAATATAAAATTTCAGAATAATGATACATAATATTACTAAAAATTGTACTAAGGGAGCGCAGACCTCCGCCAAGGCAGCTCATTACCCCCAACATGGCATTGTTAAAATGCAGCCGGATCACCCTTAAATTTTAATAAATTTTTCCTTGCAATATCGCCGAGCTATTCTCAATATTCCATCAAAATACGTTAATAATTGTAAGAGTAATGTTGCTTTAACCCTTGCTTGGTCGAGGTAATAATTCACTCTAATGAATTACACATAACTCACATATTTGCATTTATATTCCGACTAAATAAAACACCGTTCGTTTTTAATTGCAATATCGCTCACATAAGAGCCAGGTGGCCGGCAGTGTGACAGCCATAGAATAAAAAAAATAACGTTGTTGGTGGCCTGTGCCGCGAAGCCAGAGATCGGGCAATTGATGGAAAATTTTCTGCCTCTGACAATCGACTGTTCTTTAACGTAACGTTATAAATGTAAATGAATTTATTCAGGACAGTTAGATAATAACGTTCAGCTTTGCTGGCTTTTCCGTACAGAGCATTAAACCAAAAATAACCAAACTTTCATTGCGGGTAGCTATTGAGGCTGGTGGTCCGGTGGGTCTCTGTCGTTTCTGATTTAGCGGGCCAGGAGGAGAACGCGCTGCTAAATGTGATTGTAAACCACCCCCGGCGGACCAACCCATTACGCTATGCTATATACCACAACTCCCGGCTCTCTCATTTTCAGAGCAAACAGAAAAAGAAGCATGCTCCATAAATATGTCACGTTCACGTAAATATTATCAGATTACTCAGTCTTCCATTTCCAGGGGTTGATTTTGTAATTCTTATATTTTTTTATGAAAGACAGCCCTAATTATTTAAAAATTAACCAACCCATTAGCGCCAATGAACCCGTGTCGGCCCTCTTTCATGTAAAATGAGGGAGATGATTTTTAACTATACAGATGTGGCCGCTAGTCCCGGAGAGGAAAATGACAAACAGTTCAAATCCAGAAGCTCACAAAATATGGACTGACAATTTATCTGATTTTACGTTGTATCTCCTAAAGTACCCTAACAGAGAAGTGAACAATCCTTTGCTTAATCTCATCTAAATCGCCTTTCATTTCAGTACGTTGAAGACTTATTTATAATCTGCATTTTATTAACTATATGATATCCCCACTTCACAGTAAATTGTCTATGAAGGACAACAGGAACCGGTACGTATATTATTTGGCATGTTCTTTCATGATTTTCGGGAAGTCAAACATTATATTTCAAGTATCTTAGTTTTACGTCTGTTTTATCTTTACTTCCACGTGAGTATTTATTTTTTCCTGACACACCGATGACACCGCCATTGTCATCTCGTACATTCTTTAGAATAATCTAACCTGGTGTAGTATTGGAGCATTTATCCTGCAGAGGGTACATCAATGACTATGCGTATTAACAATAGCCTGCAGGCACCGGTTTATCTACTGTGGGGTGCTTTTACTGATGCGCGCGTTACGCAAGCGTCAAACGTCATGCGTCAAATCTTGTAAAAAAGTTTCAGTCTATTTGTCTAAAACAAAACAAACTACGCGAACGCGCGCATCACGCGTCAGCAGTCGTGGTTTAAGACCGCTTGGCAACTGCGGATCTTGATAAAATTTCGGTGAGGGATTCGGGGAGGTGCTGACCGAACTGATCCGGTTCACTACCACAGCGGTCCGGTCCTGGTCCGGTCCAGCTGTGGGCGGTCCTTTATTGACGGTGAATCGGTCCAAGCGGATAACAATTAAAAAATAATTATTTAAAGTTAAAAAAAAATAAAATTACAAGTTACAGCAATAACGCTAGCACAAACCATTAAATTCCAGAAGGGGCGTACCTGTCCGGAACCGGTCCAGTAAAGGGGTAGGCGGTCCGGTTTATATATCTTGTGTTTCAGGTCCAGTCCGTTCCAGCGCAAAGTATTTGGACAAGTCAATCAAAACAACACAAATGTTTAAATATTATAAACATTAGTGAAAATGTTCTGTCATATTGTGAACATGTTTTGTCACAGACACAAAAACAAAAATTCAATTACCGGTAAATTAAATACGTGAGCGGCGCTTGGTTTTATCATCCAGTTTGACACTACAATTGTAACCGCGTTTCCTGTTTTGAATTTGTAGATTATCCAATACATGGTCACATGAGTTCTAAGTTGGTAAAACCGCAGGCGCTTGAATTGCTATCAGTGTAGATTTCGGTCAAATTTGTTACTTTTCTTGGTCATTTCCTTATAACTATCACTTATCTGACATTTCTTTAGCGTGTTTCACACTATATGATCCATCTCATTATTATTTACCTAATATTTCGGATAGGCAGACAAGAAGCCCACGTTGATATATCCGGCAGCAATGTCACATCGGCTTCGGGCTGAATTTAAAGTACGTGCGTGATTGGCTGAACCATTGTTATATCAGCGGTGTCACCATCTGAAGACTCCATTTGTAAACATATCAAGCAATAAGAAGGCGCGCGTGCTCAGTTGCTATGCAATGGTTGTCGTCTTTTCCTAACAGAATAAGACATGCTCAACTTTAACACCTGCTAGCGGCATGTTATTTTAGCCAAGGATACGTTATCTTAAGACAGAAAAGACCTGGAAAGATTAATAATTTCCTGTCAAAATGTTGATCTGGAGGAAATCCTTAGATTATTAACCCTGAACCATATGGCTGTAGGCCTTGACGACGGGGGCTTCTTAAATTATAAATAGATGGTCCATTTATTGTGTGAAAAACGCTTGGAACATGTAAGATAAGAAAAAGTTAGGAAATGGTAAAGAAAAGTAACAAATTTATCCAAAATTTACACTATTAGCAATTCAAGCGCCTGTGGGAGAAAATGATTTTACCTGACATGGCATACTGCGTGTCATTGATCTTGTGGTCCATTTAATTAATACCACGTAGCACAAACTTATCTATCTGATTTGCAACCTTAATTAATGGATACTAAATTACTGCACACTGCGGCATATAAAATATTATAAAAAAACAAGCAGTGCACTTAATTCCTAAAAATATATACAGAATGTTGATAAAGGACAACACTTAGTAAAGTTACATGGCAGCATCCAGGGTGTCGGAAAAAAAGGAGCGAAGGGGGGGGGGGGGGGGTCCAACCTAGGAATACTAAAGGAGAAAATTTTACAAAGGACCTCAGATACGGAGAGATAGAGGGGTATAAGACAGAAAAAAATGGTTGAAATACTTTAAGAAGGTTGCCCCGGCTGAGCGGGGGGGGGGGGGGGGGGGGCACATTAATGGCAAATATAGATTTATTGACCTCATAAACTTATAGCAACGTGTATCACATGAATATTTTGCGTAAATAACATGTTGACACATCAGAATATTCGGTCAACCGAATGGCCAATTTTGGCGCCTCTAGGAAAGCGCTGCGTAACTGGTCGGCAAGGTTGTGCAGTTGGAACATGGTCTAGGGAACCTCATATAAATATAACGACCCAGTATAGCACACTATGTCAATTTTTATCAGAAACTTTCTGTTTAGTCCCTTGGTAATCAGAGCCAGACATGAAAACATCCATGCAATATAACTTACTTCAGGGTGTTTTATATCTTCCCTGCTTTACATGGGAATATTATGCATTAGATTGAGTACATTTTATTTTCGTTAAGTTGAAAACTGACCTGTGTTGATTATATATACACTTTTCTCCAGATTGTTTGTGTAATTGGCCAGCCATTCCATCACGTTCATGTGTTTGCCTAGGCCGCCTCTCGATTCTCCTGTTTTGCCGCCATTTTTTCATTACGGGATCATTAAGTAAGTACTGTATCTCATCAGGACGGCGTGAATGATAAATAAGATTTCGTTAGCAATCAGTTTTATACTGTGAAGATACAACTTTTTATTATAAATGAGATGGTAAAATTTTCCAGCAGCTTCTAGGATTTCTTTCTATGATTCATCAGTTGTCAGGCTCAGCTTATTAATCTTGGTAACAGAGTGTCTAATATATCCGTTGGGTTGTGGGGTTTATAGCACCAGTATCTCCCGGTAATGCCCAAAGCATTCCTCTCTATTTCATTGAACCGTTTATCATCCAATGAAGGGAAAGGTCGTTATCCGAAAGTTCATAGTTTTCATGCCTGCTTTGTCATGTTTATCCTCTCTAAGTTTACTTTTCTTTGTCTCTGCTTTGTTTGCCTCGTTCCCGTTCCTTGTGTTCATGATATATTGCACCTCTATCTCTGTAAGTTAAACTGCACTGTAGTTCTACACAATAGTTCTTTGTGTATCTCTCTAAATAATTTCCCTTTTCATTTTGAAATGTTTGCACTCCTGAACATTTATTTTATGAGTGTGTTTTAACATAAGCATGGATGATCATTCGCATTTCTCGTGTATATGTAAACGTTCCTTTTCAAAATATATACAAAGAACAAAGAAACCATCACCAGGGATCATGAGTACTTCATGGGTACTCGAACAACTGCAAACAACACAGCGCTGCACGCGAATCGTACACGATGCAATCAGTCACGTTTAATTAAATCTTTGAAAATGCTTTCGGCAAAGAAACTGTAAACTTAAAATTATTTCAAGTTGAGTAACATTTCCTGAGTTCTGTGCATTAAACGTATTTGTTAGGCTTAATGAGTGACCAATGCCAGCCTTACAAAAAAACACGGCTAATGGAAGATAATAAGGAAAGAGACTGGAAAATAAGGATAAAGACCGTAACTCTAATAGTAATAGTTACAATTAAGACAGTGATTATAAGATTGACATTTAGGATTAACACAATGATAATGAGTGTAGTCCAGCCGTTAAGAGATGAATTGTGCAAAAAATGAAAGAAGCATCAAAACTTGGCATAACAGTTGGCCAGACCATACATTTTCAGATATAAGGCCAAGCGGAATTCATCCGATCTTGGTCAAAATCCAAGATTTGCGGGCTAAGGTTTGTCTGCTTTGTCATGAATTTGGATGCTTTAATAGTAGAAAATTTTTATTTTTATGTTTCTTCCTTTCTTCCTTTTATTTCCCCTTTAATTGCATGCTAACAAATATAATTCCTTTCAAGAGGTGAAGGGTGCAAAAAACTTATCTGTCGAAATCTGCAATGAAATTAGGATTAAACTTGAAATGTCCGTAAACACTTACCATTAGAATATTTGAAACCTACATACATGTACTTAGGTTTTACGATCAGCATTCCTGTAAACCTTTGCTAGGGCAATTGGGATATATCAAATGCATAAATCCAACTGTGCTGACATTTAACATATATATTAATTTTACGTATTTGAGCCCAATGTCTGTTTCAATGTAATGGAATGGACAATTGAGTGGTAAAACGCTCGGCTATCTCCACTGGCGCCCCAAGTTTAAACAACATCGTTCCTATTCCTATTGGTTTATAATGGCCCATCCAAGGTGGGTGAATTCCTCCTTGTTCTTCGCTTTCCTTTTCCTCTGTATATATACCATCGAAAGCCACCATCCGAGCCATAGAGAGTGGCTTGTAATAGTAATTACAACTGTACAATCCATATTAATTATATATTATAATAAAATAAATTAGACAATCCATATAATATAAAGTTTATCCTGCTTATAACTTTTTTATCAGACTGGATGCGTGCGTGGCAGGATATAGACCTATGTAAGCTCACACCTGTTAGCTGTATAGATTCCGCCTTGTGTGTACCTACTGAAATTGTACTAAAATTTCCTTTTTCTTCAGTACATCAAACGGTAAACTTGATAAAATTTGCTGAATACTGCACTTTTAAATGAAAGTGTCATTTGCTGGGGTAGGTATTATTATATTAATATTTAATATCTGATTTCCTCTGTTTGAAATCCGTTTATTTGCATAATAAATGCTAACGAATGTATTAACTGCTTTGCCGAGGTAAGGGATGAAAGAAACTTAGGTATCCTGTCTGGTATCAGTGGGAGCTTCATATATCAGTGAAGAATAGGCAGGGTTTTCGAAAATCTACAAACATAATATTTAATTTAACCATCAACTTAACATTCATGTAAATCTTGATTAGTGCAATAAAAAATCAAATAATTCTGCTGAAATTTAATTGACATGTTCTAGTTAAAAGTATTTGAACACCATGTCTGTTTAAAAGGAAAGACTTTTATTTATAATGAATTTAGAGTGCATGCGTGCATGATAAGATACGCGCTTATGTAGAAGCTCACACCTGTGTGCTGTATGGCCTCTTTTGCCATGAAGTGATGTCTTTCAGACTGTATGTTGGCAAGAAAACAGAATCCAAACACATTAGAGGTGCGCAACATGTTGCTGTATGCTGTCTTTGTTCTATGGGGATGAATGCATGAAATAACACTCATGCAGATTACTAATTTTGTGATATGGTGACGATGCAGACTTAAGACTGCATGATCGTAGGAAAGAACAGACACATGTGTCAGTAAAGTATCACTGCCATTTGCTGCGATGCAATTTTTGTGATGTGATATAAAACTTGTTCCTTCCCAACGACTTGCCATTAAAATTCACTTTGCATAATGCGTTGGTGTCAACAAAATACTTTCATTTGCTGACATAATGCACATTTGTAGATTCATGTATAGTACATGCATATATTGTAAGAAATATTCACCACATGTATGAGTCGGTGCTGCCTGGTTCAAGCTAGCTGATCTTTCAGATGGATGCTAAGAAAATGGTACAGCAAGACGGAAGATAGAAAGTCTAATTCACAAAACAAGGTTGAAAATATAATGCACCCTCAGGTTCCAGACATGCATTCTTTCTTCATTAACTTGATTACATTACCTAAAAATTCAGTACAAAGTTTGGTTTGAGTTTTTATTGACTTGATTGGTGATTGTAACTTTGCTGTGCTTTCAGCTTCTGAGCTCTGGCAACCTTTGTACTCTCCCTTTTATCAGTTTTATTCCCAAATGCAGAATGCTGGGGAAACCATTCGCTTCATCAAGTGAACATATATTCATGAGGATAAACTATTTCTGAATATTATTACTGAACAGAACAGTTTATTACATTATTTTTTTTGTAATATTGCCAGCAAATTTTATAACCTTGCCTGAATATTTTCTTTTATAAGTTGCAGGACAAGAGCATTTTTCTTCTAGTAAAACGCCTACAATTCCAACTTACTATCGGTTCTTTTTATCTTATGTGCAAAGTTCAGTCCGATCTACAATCTTGCATTCTGTGCACATAAGATAAATTATTTCAATAAATGAAGCAAATATTTATTTATTTTTTTTTAATTATCATTATATTTATTAAAAGTGTGCATTATGTAAGTAAACGAAGTGTTTTAAGACATCACTTGGAAATGCAAAGTTAGCTTATAGGTAAGGATCATAAACCAGATTATCAATGTAGAAGGTAAACGGCAAACTGCACAAGTGTCTACAAGTGTCCAGATTCTGTCATGCACCATCACGTGATCACCACAGTACAAAGATAGCATATACGGGGTTAGAACGTTGCCTCGTGGTTAAGGACGTGGTTCACACCCCGTCGATGTCGCAATGGCATAATGGTGAAATCTAGCCACAAACCATGAGATTTTCTCTTATGTCTTAACGATAGGTTATGACTTCTTTCTAACAACACACCATCTTTATCATACGGATAACTTCATTCTCATTCAGTAGAAAGTTATACCAACAGGCCTAAATCTATCACTTTAAAAGAAAGCGTAGCGTGTAGCATAATGTGGTGAGCCGCTAAATATGTACTGATTCTGTCTTCATGTAAGCAAAGAGTCTTGAAGCTGCACCGTCACACCAAGGCAAAAAGCCACAACTTATAAACAAATAAAATTTCTTTTACATTGATTGAACTACTGGTTATAATAACAACTACAAGGCCCTTTCCGTGGCTCGGATGGCGAAGTGGTGGATGGAATCAGAGGACACGAAGAAAACAACCGACTCTGTATGGACCACAACAATCCACTCTCATAGCAACATCGGGGAAAGAAACTTCAGTCGCCAGTGAAGAGAGCCGAGCGTTTTATCAATCGACTGTCCTTTTCATCACATTGAAAGAGACATAGTGTTCAAATACTTAAAATTAACAGATAAAATAAATTTCGGCAGGGTAATCAACAAATACGTTTTACCTTTAGATGTGCTCGTAAAAAAGGGTAATTTTAGCACAATTTCAATACCAACAAAATCAGACTATTGGTATTTTATATTTCGGTGGCAATCTTGGCCGCCATCTTGGAGTTTTAGCAAGATATTGTGAATTCCGCTCGGCCCCATAACTGAACATATAGAGTATGGTCTGGAAAATTATTATGCCAAGTTTCATTATTCTTTCCAGGTTTTCATTTCTATTCTTCTCAGCTGAACTGTTGGACTAATGGGAATATTACAAAATTCGAGATAAAAACCAGCTAATGAGTTCCTGGAGAGGATTGGAACCTCAAAAATTGAATTTCTCAGTCCAAAAAAACATAATATTAGAGTACTTGCAATGCTTTCTCGGGACATTTTAACATTTTAACAGTGATCAATATATTTGTTTCCATGAAACAGACCAGCCCTATCACAATACAGCCAACGGTTTCACAAACTAGGGGTTTTATCATATAGATAAAGAAAGACGTTATTTTTTTCACATGGCCTGAAAAAGGGGGGGGGGGGGGGGGGGCTCCCTGGATCTCGGAGCCCTGGGTCCGCGACTGCCTAAATCCGGCACGATTTGTTCTCTATATAGACATGGCCGGACTGCTGGCCGTGATTCAATCTTTTCTCTATGAGTGTTTCCACTAAAACCTTTTCAGATCCCGACCTGTCATATAGATTTATTCATCGGTTCACAGATTATAGCTATTTCCTTTCATGCCTATCCTTTATTTTCCCGCGGCATGTCATGAATACAAATTATCCAATAATATCAGGTTTTATTTGCCTGGTGACAAACAGTTTCTGTGAGGCTTCCGAGGTTACGAAAATCACACGTAAAATTTTCAGGCCGCTCAACTAAATGAGGGTTTACTGGCGAGGAAACCAATTCATGAGAATTTTCAAGAACAGCATATACCTGACATGGTTCACCATTTATGTAATGTCAGTCCCTAAGGCCAATCTAGAGACCCACACGTATGAAACGTTCTTATCTATAGTTTGATCCACAAAAGGGTGCCCATTGAAATTTGGCAATATTTTCATAAACTGGCAGATTAATAGATTCAGATAGCATCTTGCAATGAAGGAATGGGGTGTTGGCATAATTTACGATAATTAAATCATAATCATACTTTGAAAAATGTTAAAGCAATGCAATTAAATCCGATATCTGAGAAAACAGTCTATTTTTACAACACCTCAACCCCATTCATGAAGGTCAGGGTCACCGGTCACATGCTTAAACAACTACACTTCAAAGCTCCTGATTGGCTAATAACTGTCATATATATTCTAAAAAATACAGTTGTCTACAACCTATGGCAGACGCAATGTAACTTGAATACAAGATTCAGAAGAACCAGAGGGTTGCAATATATATATATATATCGGTTATTGTTGAGGTTTTACATCTCATATTAGGCCTTTGGTCCCTCATCAGCTTAAAGGTCAGACTGTGTGATAATATTGGAGTTTAAAAGAATAATCACCAAATTCAATGGGCACCCTTTTGTGGAACAGACCATAGCCCTTGTAATGAGCTTTTTTATTATCACTCCATGTAGATGGTGATCATAATTAAATGAACGACAGGCTTCAGCCAGCATTTCTACACCAGGTAAAACTAATTGTCTGATAACTGTCTGCCACGTCCCAGAACCAAGACAGAGAGCAAACCCAGAAATCTGATAGATTCACGCCTCGGGTATCAAAGTGATCGAATTAAAGGTTATAAAGGCAATCGAATCAGAAGTTGCTCCCGAGATAAAACGGACCACGGCACCAGAAATCACCCACCACATTTATACGTAAATGATGAAGGTTATAAATTGCTTGTTATCAGCTAAACATTTCATACTTTCCTTTCATTAATTGCTGTTATGAGCGAGTGTATATTCCAGTTCTAAGCGAGTTATCATACCAAATGTATGGGAAAGCGGGATGTATCACAAGCAATATAGAGAGGGGAGGAGAATACTGAGAAGGTGGCGGGCATGGCACTCGATGTTGAGAAAGGAAACGGCGAGATGGAGTGAGGAGGTGGTTAGCTAAAACATGGAGACGGAGTGAGGAGATGGCGGGCATGTTAAAGGGAGACGAGGCGAGGAGTTTGAGGGCATGTGACAGGGAGACAGAGCGAGGAGATTGCAGGCATGTTACAGGAAGACGAGGTAAGGAGTTTGCGGGCATGTTACAGGGAGACAGAGCGAAGAAATGGCGGGCATTTGCAGGGAGACAGAGCGAGGAGTTTGAGGGCATGTGACAGGGAGACAGAGCGAGGAGTTGGCTTTCATGAAACAAGGAGACGGCGTTAGGAGGTGGCACGGGCATGTTACAGAGAGACGGAGTGAGGAGATGGCGGCATAAAACATGGAGACGGGGTGAGGAGATAGCGGGCATGTTTCAGGGAGATGAAGTGAGGAGTTAATGTTACAGTGAGACAGGGCGAGGAGTTTAGGGCATGATACAAGGAGACGGAGTGAGGAGGTGGCGGGCATGTCACAGGGAGACGGAGTGAGGGGATGGCTGGCAGGAAAATGGAGACGGAGTAACATGAAACATGGAGACGGCGTGAAGAGCTGGCATGGGCATGTTGCAAGTCGACGGGGTGAGGAGATGGTGGGCATGAAACATATAGACGGGGTGAGGAGATGGCGGGCTTGTTACAGGGAGGCGGAGTTAGGAGATGAAGGGCATGAAACAGAGGGGCGGATTGAGGAGATAGCGGGCATTAAACATGACGACGGAGTGAGGAGGTGGCGGGCTTGTTACAGGTAGATGGAGTGAGGGGTTTTCGGGCATGTTACATGGTAAAAGAGTAAGGAGATGGCGGGCATAATACAGGGAGACGGAGTGAGGAGGTGGCAGGCATGAACATTGAGACGGAGAAAGGAGCCGGCTGGCATGAAACATGGAGACGGTGTGAGGAGTTGGCACGGGCATGTTACGGGGAGGCGGAGTGAGAAGATTACGGGCATGAACCATGGAGACGGGGTGAAGGGATGGTGGGCATGAAACAGTGAGACGGAGTGGGGAGATGGCGGGCATGAAACAGGGAGACGGAGTGAGGAGATGGTTGGCATGAAACATAAAGACGGGATAAGGAGATGGTGGGCATGTTACAGGTAGATGGAGTCAGGAGATGGCGGGCATGAAACATGGAGACGGGCTGAAGAGATGGTGGGCATGAAACATGGAGACGGTGTGAGGAGTTGGCACGGGCATGTTACAGGGAGGCGGAGTGAGAAGATTACGGGCATGAACCATGGAGACGGAGTGAAGAGATGGTGGGCATGAAACAGAGAGACGGAGTGAGAAGATGTCGGGCATGTTACAGTGATACATGACAGAGAGTGAGGAAACGGCGGGTGACATGTGACATGTGACAGAAGGACGGAGTGAGATGATAGCGGGCGGGAAACGTGGAGACGGAGTGAGGTGGCACGGGCATATTTCAGGGAGACGCAGTGAGGAGATGGAAAGCATGATACAGGAAGACGGAGTGAGAAGATTTCGGGCTTAAAACATGAAGACAGAGTGAGGAGATGGCGGGCATGAAACAGGGAGGAATGAGGAGGGTGCGGGCATGAAACAGAGAGATGGGGACAGGCATTAAAAAATAGTGGATTAACGGATTATCGTTACAAGCAGGATAAAAGGACCAAAATTGGTATGAAGTCTATTTAGGTTAATTCTGATCAATCTGGCATAGATGCCCATCCTAACTCAGTATTTTAACTCAGGATTTTATGGAATATTTCACTCGTTAACAACTTTAAACGGAATCATTGAGATCATTTTTATATATATATATATATATATATATATATATATTGTTACGAAGACAAATTGTTGAGGGGAAAAACCCTGGGCCCATCCGGGAGTCGAACCCAGGTCGGTGGCGCACAAGTCCGGCGAACCAACCGCTTCGCTAGCAAAGCAAGCTTCGGTCCGCTTTAATGTCACCCCGTAACAATATATTCTAGTGAAATCATCTGTTTTCAAAGTTATATCTAAATTCGTATTTACGAAGAGCCCAGGTGTTAACCAATTTGTTGAATTGTCCACACCTTTGATCGTAAATGATCAGCGCACTAAAACATCACGATCTCGCTGGTAAATGTGGTAATGTTAATGTATCATGAAACACTATTTGTTTTCACTTATCACAGGCGGGGGGGGGGGGGGGGGGGGGGCTGATGAAACATTTAATAAGAAATCATGTAGTTATGGTATTTTATTTTTACCTTCCCAAAATAAAAAAGGTATGAATTAAAAAGAAATAGTATGCAGGAACAAGAAAGGGATAAGAAATAAAGGCTTAAATTCTACATGATATGATCTCAAGAAGAAACAAGAAATCAGCATTCCAAGGAATGCAAGCCTCCGCCATTAGAGGGTCCTTAATGTGGGAAGCTCGCAATACCGTGTTTGCGCATTCACTTATTGCACCTCAATTTCCAGGTTCATTTTTTTCATAAGTGACTGGACATTCGTGAATATTCCTGGCTTGATGACGTTGTTATAACACCAAATATTTACTAAACCACTGAAGGAAAAGCCACTGTATAGGCCTTAGCCAAATAAGATTGCTACATAGAAAATGTAATACAGATTTATTGTACAAAATATTTCAATACTAAGAAGACTTTAGGTGGCAACGTCGTTAGCAATCACTTTGCACTCTAGTCTCAATATAATGCCAATAAGCAGGCGCGGACCCGTCCTATTTCATGCAAAACCCTATAAGGTAGATATCGTTTAAAACCTCATAAAATTATCTAACTGGTGAAATATAATTTCTTTTCATATCTTATCAATGACGTTCATTTTATTACACATTAATAAAAACTTATTTTTTTTTTTTACAAAACGATTTTTCCCCACGGCATAGCTGGTAGCATATTTTTAGTAGGCCCAACATGAAAATGTCATGAAAACATCTCCAGGCAATTTTTGTTTACTGAGCTTTCATGTGTTTTTCATGTTTAAAATGCAATTATAAAATTTACTCCTAGATAAATTTATTTTTTACGTTAAAAAATACATAATTTATTTCAAAATAAAATTTGGAAAAAAAAATTAAAAACAAAATATTTTCTGGAAAACATGCGTGACTTTATGGGTATGAAATCAGATGTGTCGGATTTGTCGTTAAAGGGAAATATCGATGTAAAACCAATGCATTTCACTCAGACCCCATTTTGTGAAAAGGGCGAAAAAAGGTGTTCATGTTTCCACTATAACATGATCCCAACAAGGGTTTATTGTGAATGTCAACCTATTGTCATTATTAAGTATGCTAGATAAACCAAATGTGCTTTAATATTACTCATTTTGTTTTCATATTGGCAATTAAAAGTGATGTAAGAGCACAATTTTACATATGACGGCTGAGCGACACGTGCATCCACGTGTCTTGGAGGAGCTTAGGCAGCTTTATCAGGTGCAGGATTAACGCCCGCCGAGCTGGTCATATTATTTCATATTTTGTTTCGTATTTGCACACGTGACTGATGACCACCATTTTTAGATCTGTCATGGTCACAAAACATTTGGTGTTAATTGGGCTTCTTGCGCACATAACAAAAAATAAACATATTAAACTGGAAAGTATTCTTCTTTTGCTTTAATTTGGTATATCATTTGAAATATTTTATCCAAATAAAGTATATCTCAAGTGGTTTTTCCTTCCCTAACCCTTTGTACTTTTTGCTAAATTGTATTATTTCGGTGAGCAAATGCCAAATATTTTAGGCGCTAAACGAAACAAGTGTGTACTTCACGTGGAAATCTCCTTTAAAATCAACCGCATTGACGTACTCTTTCCATCTAATAAGATTCATGCTTTTATCTTTTATCTGTAGCTGAAAGAACTAATTAAGTGACGAACGGAATCCAAAACACACAGTTTGTATTTTCATTCCCCTTTAAACAAACAGACCTGACGGAATCCAAAACACACAGTTTGTATTTTCATTCCCCTTTAAACAAACAGACCTGACGGAATCCAAAACACACAGTTTGTATTTTCATTCCCCTTTAAACAAACAGACCTGACGGAATCCAAAACACACAGTTTGTATTTTCATTCCCCTTTAAACAACAGACCTGACGGAATCCAAAACACACAGTTTGTATTTTCATTCCCCTTTAAACAAACAGATCTGACGGAATCCAAAACACACAGTTTGTATTTTCATTCCCCTTTAAACAACAGACCTGACGGAATCCAAAACACACAGTTTGTATTTTCATTCCCCTTTAAACAAACAGACCTGACGGAATCCAAAACACACAGTTTGTATTTTCAATCCCCTTTAAACAAACAGACCTGACGGAATCCAAAACACACAGTTTGTATTTTCATTCCCCTTTAAACAAACAGACCTGACGGAATCCAAAACACACAGTTTGTATTTTCATTCCCCTTTAAACAAACAGACCTGACGGAATCCAAAACACACAGTTTGTATTTTCATTCCCCTTTAAACAAACAGACCTGACGGAATCCAAAACACACAGTTTGTATTTTCATTCCCCTTTAAACAAACAGACCTGACGGGATGCGATACGCTCCTCACGCAGCGGTCATACACTGCAGTCGTCCAAGATCTCCGTCGTTGTAACCGCTGTGTTATATAGCAAGATTCCCCGTTGAAAACAGACCAACGAGAGCGGATGTCCCATGTTTAAATTTTGGAGCTGGATGCACAATGCGGTACCACGCTCTCGTTGGTCTGATTTCAAATCTTTGTACTGTGCACACCCTGGTGGTGACGCGGAGAACCTTGCTATGCAAAGCGCTGTTGAAACAAAAGGAGATCGGGGACGACTGCATTGTAATAACGCGTGATGTGCGTAGATGAATTAAGAATCTAGACCCAACAGTCAGAATTAGCTGCCCGATTTTCTTGGTACACAAAAATTAGATTTTCCCCTCGCAGCTCATACAATATCCGTCATCATGACCATATCTCAAGTGTTGAAATAATTTAAAGTTAGATGTCCTAGGTCTAACTGTAATGATTGTGCCCATCTGACTGTTCCTATGGCTCAAATTATGTTTTGTTCCCATAGCTCAAACAAATAAGTCATGGTGACCTTATTTTTTAAAATTAAAAGAGAACTTGCCATGGACGCCTCTGGTTGTCATATTAGATTGTTAAGTAAAGTTAACCATCTAATATGACATCCAGACTCCAAGGGTAAGTTTTGTACACTGTCTGTCTTGGTGCTCAAAATCATAATTTTGGCCAGGAGCCAGTGGCGTACCTAAGGGGTGGGCGGCAGGGGCGGTCCGCCCCGGGCGGCACATTTTGGGGGCGGCATTTCGAGGAATTAGTAATTGAGTGGCACAAGGAATTCCAAATACAAATTACAAATTTGTCCTTTTTGTCCCATGTTCAAGTATTCCAGGGATTATTAACTGGACAATGGAACCTACCAAATGATTAGCGAACGATTTGTAAATTTTTGGGGTGGCATTTCTGGGATTTAGTACAATCAGTTGCACAAGGAGTTCTCAAAATGTACAAATTTGGCCTTTTAGTCCCATGTTCAAGTATTCTAGGGATTATAAACTGGACAATGGAAACTACTAAATGATTAGAGAACGTTTTATACATTTTTTTTTATGGGCGGCATTTCTGGGATTTAGTATGATCAGTGGCATAAGGAGTTGACCTGGGTGAAGGAGGCCACTATGCTCGCCCATGAGTATGCCCGGAAATATCTGAAGCAGGCAGCAGAGCGGCAAAAACGCAACTATGATGTTAATGCAATCTACCGGAAGTTTCCCGTTGGAAACTGGGTGTTGTACTATTACCCACCAAAGGGTAACCAGAAACTTGGCAGAGGTTGGACGGGCCCATATCTTGTGACTGATGAGGTGACTGATGTCAATCTTCGTATTCAAGAGGCCCCAGATAAACCTAGTAAGGTTGTTCATATGGATCAATTGAAGTCTTACGTGGGAGATCCACCCCGTGAAAGCTGGATCCGGACGGAGTCTCCTGACCAGGAGAGCGACGAGGATGCGTCGTTAGGAGATCCGTTGGTGGGTCAAGAGGAGCCAGGGGTTAGTGATGACCAGCAGAGTGAACCTTGTAGAGAGCATGATGCGGAGGAAGGGAAGCCCCGAACCAGGAGTGACCTGGACAATCGGGAAGTTGAAACTCCTCCACAGCCCTTCTCGTACATCGGCGAGGACACAGACCATGAAAATATGGGCGATGATACAGTGCGCTCGGAGGCCGATGATGTTCAGTTAGGCCGGGGTATGCGTGTCAAGAAGCCAGTTGACAGACTTAACTTGTAAGAGAGAGGCAAGGGACTTATTAACGGCTAAATGACCAACAGACACTTTCAAAGAGACGGGGAAATTGGAGTTATGGTGACCAGACTCATAAATTTGGTAAATCGGTTGACATGGTAGAGCCGCCAAGGGTACCGGTCTTACTTAGTAGGTATGCCCTTGGGCGAAGAAATGTGCCATTAAAGAACTACCAAGTTATTAGGGAAATAAAGGTTAGCCAGAGATGTTCCTCAGTCCAATTGATCGAAGTTCTGTTAAGTTTAGCTCAAATCATTTGTAGTACTTGCCGGATCAATTAGTAGCTATAGACCGGTTGAGAAAGGAAAATGTCATAGTTTTCGGCCAGATTATCATTCGTAAGAACTCACCGAAGTTGTGTGTGTTCTAATGTTATATTTAATTCTCTTTAGAGTTTGATTTAGTGTATTTGTTTCGGACCAAACCGCAGGCGGTCTTGGTCTAAGAGGGGAGGAATGTGGCAAACCCCCCTTGGTAGTCGGCCAAGTTTTTATGGTAACAGTTTAGTCTTTACGGTACTGAACTAGTTTTAGGAGAGAAGCGGCTGGGAACCAGGCACGAAGATATGGTCAGTATCAGACGGGGAGAAAACCGTGAACAGAACTAAGAAAAAGTGTGTCCCAGCCTGGTGAACTATACATCTGTGAAGGTTAGGTATTGTGAACGTATTTTATACACAGTACGGGCCGTGACATTGCGAGGAACCTCAACATTGGCTTGATTTAATATCTCGGCCCACCGCTTTAAGATCATGGCGGACAATCGGCCCCTGGAACAGGTGATACGGCCGGGGACCCGTGGATTGAAAGTATAATTGTGTGTTATTAATCATACCGAGTCTGGTATAACTGTAATTTGTTATGATTTATTGTCAATAATTATTCTAATCAAGCTACTGTCTTCGTGTCTACTTTCGTTGGAATCGGAGTGACCGCTGCACAGAACAGTTATGAACTTTTGCCCTGTTTTGTCATCTAAAATACCGTTAGTCGTTACCCCCGAAGTCCGAACCCGCATAGCGCTGGGAAGTTAAACCCCGGTTCGCTACAGAATTTGGTGAGCCAGCACGCGGGGGTGACAGGTTGATCTGATGGCTACAATTGCATATTCTAAGAGGCTGTTCATTGTGAGCCAGCGGGGAAGCGTAAAAATGCGATGCTTGCAATTGTACATTTAGAGATACAGAATTTGGCAGCCCGTACGCTCGTCGATAATTTGGAGCAAATTGATGACATTATAATTGAAATTTTGAACATTGATAAGCCTGAAAACTTGCCCACTTCATTTGTAATTTTCCATATATTGAATAAGACTGGAAACAGATTAGTTCAAGTTGTAGAAGACAGATGGCGTCACTGACTTGAAGTTGGAATTCTGAGGTTCACATTGGTAACTGTTAAGGCCAGCAGGTGGTGCCACTGATCCATGTCCAGAAGGAATATTATTTAATGCTGAGCACTGCTTTAAATTAACTGGGGATATTATTTATAATGAAACCTGAGAAGCTTATTTGAGTTTTTTGTGCTGGAACCAGCAAACAGTGCAATTATTGACATTTGATATGTTTCACTGTTTGTCAAACTGAACAATGTATAACTGTTGTATGTCAATTGACTGATATTTTGAAATTGTTTTGGTGGTCAAAATGAATCAGAAATATGCATGTTTTATAGTAATTTGCCCAGTAAGTATTGAGTATTTCGGCACAGTGATTGAGTGACTTGTTTTTATTTTGGTATCAATAATAATTTGATGATACAGGTACTGCAATTTAGCAAATATGGGTAATTGTGGTGGCA
This sequence comes from Sipunculus nudus, assembly GCA_026874595.1. Lineage (NCBI taxonomy): Eukaryota > Metazoa > Annelida > Sipuncula > Golfingiida > Sipunculidae > Sipunculus > Sipunculus nudus. Next base: position 47,470,063 of record CM049316.1, read on the forward strand.
GCACTGGGTGAGTAGACACAAATGTGCATATTTATTATATGTGATTAATGTATTGAACCTTTAATTTGTTTAGAGGAACTATGCCTATATATGAGATAGGCCTGAGTAACAATAATGATTTTATACTCTGTTTGACTCTGGCACAACAATTTAACCTGGATGTTTATGAGTCTGGTGGCTTTAACTTTAGAGTTTATAGTCTCAGTGACCACAAGTTTCTTCATGTTTTGTTGAAGAGAAAGAGACTATGTCATCGCACAGTTGTGTGGTATGATTACTGATGACAGTTCACTGAGTATTGTATCTATTGAGAGATACTGACAATAAGAGAGAAATTTTGTGTTGTGTGACATTGAGAATAAAATAATAGTTAAAGATGACACAACAACAGACATCACTAGTGGACTTGTTCAGGACTTCGGTCGTCGCAACCCCCATATTACCAGTGCAGTCAACACAGACTGAAAGTGGACAACAAGCCAGATTTCGTAACCCGTATATTAAAGGTCAAGGTCAGGTTAATGATGGAATAAGTTCATGCACTGATTCCGCTATTATACAGATAGAGGACGATGATATGCTCTTACCTAGAGATCAGGTAAACCTGACATTGAATGCACAGCGGTCAAGGTCACCCCAGGGACAGACCTTAGGCCACAGAGTATGTGACTTGCCATTTATGATATCACAAAATAAAAGTTAAGACCTAAAACCAAGAGGTCGTAAAAAACCGGACAAATATGACGGCGAAACCACTGAATGGGAGGACTATATCCGCCATTTTGAATTAGTTGCAAAATGGAATTGCTGGGATGATGACGAAAAGGCTTTACAGCTGGGTGCCAGTTTAACTAGGCATGCACAACGGGTACTAGGAGATTTTCCCACAGAACAATGCCAAAACTTTTGTGAATTAAAAGCAGCGTTAGAGTCAAGATTTGCACCCAAAGACCGAAAAACAGCTTTTAAGAACGAGTTCCTCAAGCGAAAACGACAAACTGGTGAAAATCTACGAGACTACGCTTATGCACTACGACGTATAGCGAGCCAGGCATACAATATAAGTTATGATGCATTACAGGAGCTGGTGATAGAACAGTTTATCTTGGGTCTAGACCACCATAAGCTACAAAAGCATGTGCACTTTACGAGACCCGCTACGTTAGAGGCAGCGATATCTGCCGCAGTTGAATATGAGTCTGTTGATTTTCGGCATCCTAGTGTATCAAACTTAAGTAAGCCAAGGTCAGCCAAGGTCAAGGCTAATACAATGACTGAACCAAATCAGTCACCTGCAAACACAGAGGGGTATAAACAGTTACCGCCAGTCAGTCAGCCAACCATGACCCCTCAGATGAGGACCCCTGGCCAAGGACAAAGGTTAGCAAATGAGAGGAAACACCAATTTGAGCCTGGTACATGCTTTTGTTGTGGGGGAGCAGGACATTTCAAAAGAAATTGTCCCCATCGCAGGCGCCCACGACGCATCTTGATGCCACACTCCATCTTGGAAGAGGGGAAGTGATTGTTAAAGGGGTCCCTCATAAAATGCATTATCAGTCTGGCAGTAGTGTCGCTCGGGTACACGTCAAAGAGACAATGATAATTCCATCACAGTATGAAGCAACTATACCGTGTAAACTGGGAAAGTTACGGACTGAGATACCAACAGATGCTGTGTTAGAGCCAGACCCTGAATATGTTAAGGAGAGTGGACTTCTTGTTGGTAGCACTGCAATTAATACATCCAACAAGATTGTGCCAGTCACAGTGATAAATCCCAGCAATGAGACAATCAGAGTGGCAAAAGGAACACCCATGGCCCAGTTTAGAGAGGTAGATCAAGTTATTCCGCTACCTACTGACAACAATACGGATATCAGTCATCTTAATGTGGATGAGGACATACAGTTACCTGAACATCTACAGCCATTGATCGACAATGTGCCTGATGTCCTTACTTGCAGTCAAATGAGTCACCTAAAGGCAGCCATTTTTGAGTGCCAAGATGTCTTTCTGGGACCAGATGGAAAGTTAGGCCTTACCAACATGGCCGAACACAACATTGATACTGGTTGTAGCCTGCCGATTAAGCAACCGCCGCGACGGGTACCCCAGGCCCAGAAAGGTGTAGTTGAAAATGAAGTCCAAAAGATGCTGGACCAAGACATTATAGAGCCCAGTAACAGCCCTTGGGCCTCACCAATAGTGCTTGTAACAAAGAAGGACGGAGGTGTACATTTCTGTGTCGATTACCGGCAACTCAATAGTGTGATGCGGAAAGACGCATATCAGTTACCACGGATCGATGATTCGTTGGACACTTTATCCAGTAGTCAGTGGTTTTCAACACTTGATATGGCCGCAGGCTATTGGCAGCTCAAGATGGCGGACGATGAATCCAAGGAAAAGACTGCGTTTTGTACACATCTTGGCTTACACCAGTTCAAGGTCATGCCGTTTGGCCTGTGTAACGTGCCCGCGAGCTACGAACGCCTGATGGAAAATGTCTTACGAGGTCTCCAGTGGAGACAGTGTCTTGTTTACATCGATGATGTGATATGTGTCGGAAAAGACTTTGACCATGCACTAGAAAATTTGATGACTGTGTGGCAGAGGTTTTGGGAAGCCAACTTAAAACTGAAACCAAAGAAATGCCATTTATTCCAACGCAGTGTGACATTCTTAGGACACCTAGTGTCAGCTGATGGTGTCAGGTGTGACCCCGACAAAGTAAAAGCAGTTGAAGAGTGGCCAGTACCAAATAGCCTAACTGATGTTCGCAGTTTTCTCGGTTTAGCGGCCTACTACCGCAGACACATCAACCGATTCTCGGAAATCGCTGCACCGATGATTGCTTTGACTAGAGGGAACCCCAAAAAGAGATCGTTTCAATGGACTGAAAAGTGCCAAAAGTCATTTGAAGCGCTTAAGAAAGCACTTACGGAAGCTCCGTTGTTGTCATATCCAACTGAAGACGACCAGTTTATTTTGGATACCGACGCGAGTGGTGAAGGTATGGGTGCCGTGCTGTCCCAACTTCAAGGTGGCAAAGAACGTGTTATCGCTTATGGCAGCCGGACCCTAAATCATTCCCAACGAAACTACTGTACCACTAAACGTGAGCTCTTAGCATTGGTAACATTCATTAAACATTTTAGACATTACTTGTGGGGACGAAACTTTATTCTCCGAACTGATCATGCGTCACTGAGATGGTTAAGAAACTTTCGGAATGTTGAAGGGATGTTAGCACGATGGCTTACTGTGTTAGACATGTACTCGTTTGAAATCCAAACCCGAGCAGGGGCCAAGCATGCCAACGCTGATGCTTTAAGTAGGGTTCCATGTCAGCAGTGCAAAAGAGAGGACTGTTTAAGACCAGATACGAGAAAGATCTCTGCCGTGCATAGCCGGAGTCAAGCGGCCGGTGACACAGAGAATGATGCCGCTCAAAGCTCCCAAGATCATCAGTCATTTGAGGAGTGGTGTCAAGAGTATGACACAGATGCCCTCCAAAAGCTACAGCAAGAGGATCCTGCGATATCGAAAATAAAAATCCTCCTAACCAGAGATAAACAAAAGCCACCATGGGCCGTGATAGCAACGGAATCACGAGACTTAAAGGCATTATGGAGCCAGTGGAACAACTTAGTGATTCTGGACAATTTACTATATAGAGAGTGGGCTCCTAGTAACGACATGCCAAAAGTCTGACAACTCGTGACACCGTGGCCGTTGAGAAAACAAATCATGAAGTTTGTCCATAATAAGAGACTTGCTGGACACTTAGGCATAACAAAAACTCTACACAATGTACGCCAACGCTTTTACTGGCCTGGTCACAAGCGGGATGTGATACGATGATGCCAAAGATGCAACGTGTGTGCGAGCCGAAAACCACGCACAGGACCCCGAAAAGCACCACTTCATCAAAGCCCTGTTGGAGACAGGATGGAGCGTATGGCCATGGACATATTAGGACAACTCAGGACCACGGAAAATGGAAATCAGTACATTTGTGTCATTTCAGATTACTTCACAAAGTGGGCGGAGGCGTATGCAATGCCAGACCATACCGCTCAAACCATCGCAGAAAGGTTAATGCATGAGTTCATCTTGAAATATGGTATACCACGTGTTTTGCACAGTGACCATGGTCCTGATTTCCAGTCAAAGCTGATGTATCAGCTATGTAAGTTGCTGGAGATTGACAAAACCCGGACTAGTACCTATCGTCCGCAGAGCGATGCGATCGTGGAGCGTGCAAATAGGACTTTACTGCAGATGTTGTCCTGTTTCGTCAATGACTACCAGGACAACTGGGATGATTTGTTACCATATGTGATGTCTGCGTATCGAGCGACCGCTCACGACAGTACTAAGTGCTTGCCAGACTTGATGTTTCTGGGCAGAGAAAAGACAATGCCTATAGATTTGCTTATGGGAGGACCCCCAAAAGACCAGGTATCCCAGTGCCCAAACGAGTATGTGCCCTAGGTGAAGGAGGCCACTATGCTCGCCCATGAGTATGCCCGGAAATATCTGAAGCAGGCAGCAGAGCGGCAAAAACGCAACTATGATGTTAATGCAATATACCGGAAGTTTCCCGTTGGAAACTGGGTATGGTACTATTACCCACCAAAGGGTAACCAGAAACTTGGCAGAGGTTGGACGGGCCCATGTCTTGTGACTGATGAGGTGACTGATGTCAATCTTCGTATTCAAGAGGCCCCAGATAAACCTAGTAAGGTTGTTCATATGGATCAATTGAAGTCTTACGTGGGAGATCCACCCCGTGAAAGCTGGATCCGGATGGAGGCTCCTGACCAGGAGAGCGACGAGGATGCGTCGTTAGGAGATCCGTTGGTGGGTCAAGAGGAGCCAGGGGTTAGTGATGACCAGCAGAGTGAACCTTGTAGAGAGGATGATGCGGAGGAAGGGAAGCCCCGAACCAGGAGTGACCTGGACAATCGGGAAGTTGAAACTCCTCCACAGCCCTTCTCGTACATCATCGAGGACACAGACCATGAAAATATGGGCGATGATACAGTGCGCTCGGAGGCCGATGATGTTCAGTTAGGCCGGGGTATGCGTGTCAAGAAGCCAGTTGACAGACTTAACTTGTAAGAGAGAGGCAAGGGACTTATTAAACGGCTAAATGACCAACAGACACTTTCAAAGAGACGGGGAAATTGGAGTTATGGTGACCAGACTCAAAAATTTGGTAAATCGGTTGACATGGTGGAGCCGCCAAGGGTACCGGTCTTACTTAATAGGTATGCCCTTGGGCGAAGAAATGTGCCATTAAAGAACTACCAAGTTATTAGGGAAATAAAGGTTAGCCAGAGATGTTCCTCAGTCCAATTGATCGAAGTTCTGTTAAGTTTAGCTCAAATCATTTGTAGTACTTGCCGGATCAATAAGTAGCTATAGACCGGTTGAGAAAGGAAAATGTCAGTTTTCGGCCAGATTATCATTCGTAAGAACTCACCGAAGTTGTGTGTGTTCTAATGTTATATTTAATTCTATTTAGAGTTTGATTTAGTGTATTTGTTTTGGGCCAAACCGCAGGTTGGTAGTCGGCCAAGTTTTTATGGTAACAGTTTAGTTTTTACGGTACGGAACTAGTTTTAGGAGAGAAGCGGCTGGGATCCAGGCACGAAGATATGGCCAGTATCAGACGGGGAGAAAACCGTGAACAGAACTAAGAAAAAGTGTGTCCCAGTGTCACCAGACAATAGGTGACAATATGTACGGTGTTTTGTATCATAGTTTAACGAAGTCTGTTCTCTATTGATATTGACGTGAAGCGTCATCCTAAAGCGTTGACAGGTCTTGATTGTATATATATATTGTGTATTCTTGTATGAAATCCCATCGGCTATCAGCTGATTTATCCGTGTCACGCATCGTGTGTGGGTCGCCATGGTGACGCTAACAGTCAAACTAGGTCACATATATCCTTATATGGGACACTTGAGAAATAAGCCAATCAGAGAACCAGATTGCCGTACACAGTGAACAGGCGATTGTGACGTCAGACTTCAAGAAGAGACGCTGAATGTTGGTTCAGTTGGGTCTTGAAGCTTGAGGTGGCAGCACGCACGCACGAACATTGAAACGCCAGGAACGGCATAGAAGCAAGCTTCTACATGAGGCAAAGACCCAGCTCATGAGAACTCAGCCGTGCTGCCGACAGAGCTTCGTATTGGCGACAAAGTGAAATTAAGAGCGCTCGTCACTTGCCGGCCTAGTTCAGCTTGACCTAAATACATAACCGCCGTAAGCCGTGAAACCATTGCTACACGAGCAAGGTCAAGGACTCTAAGCTCTACGTAAACAAAGAGCGCTATTGCATTCATGTGAACGTAAACCTACCCGGGTCGCTGACAAGCAAGATCAGTTGAAGATCGCTAAACTCAGAAAGACTAGATCTATATGGTACTAACCATACGCTAGATTCTACACAAAACAGTAACCAGAGATCTCTGAAGGAACTGGACTTTATGGTTTTTTTATACAAACCATGGACTCAGTAAATATCCTGTAATCTTAATGTGAAGAACTGTCGTATTGACACATCAACGCACACACTCACATTTGTGTCTCTGTAAGTATTGTCTTGAATTACATTTGTGAATTTAACCTGATGTCTCATAGTTTCTATTGATCTGGGTGTATGATTGTCTGGTATTTTAATACACGTCCTTAAAAGAACCTGGAAATGTCACCTGTAATGACCGGGATCTAATTTCTTGATGAGTGAAATCAAGTGGCGAGCGTAAACCCATCGTATGGTTTTATAGGATATATCCGTTGTAAAGTTTTCACGTTTAGTTAGGGGTGACATTGTATGGCGAGCGTGCCAGGATATAATTAGCCTTAAAAAAACTGGCTAATTACAGTAAGTTTCAGAAGTTTTGAACTGAGAAAACAGTACTGAAACCAGACATTCATATACTCAAACTAGAGTTGATCTGAATTAATAATTGGAAATGACACCAAACTGATGTTGTAGTGTATACTTGCACAATGAAATTACCCCACTGTTAGGAGTTAATATTTATTCAGTGAGAATATTACCTGAAGCACAACATTGTTTCAAGATCGGCATATACCTTGTAGATTTGGCTAGAACACATGCATGTTTTGTGAGTAATGCTAGTTCAGTGATACCTGGACATCATTATTGGGTTGATATAAACCCAGATTAGAGTGAAAATTTTTGATGTTGTTAGATACGCCCTGGTATAATTTTTTTCTACACTAGTTTGTGATTGGTCACGTGGTAGGGTCTCTTGACAGGTAAGTTTACCCCTCCCGATTGGCATGGTAATCATAGGTGCATGGTGTTTAGTGATATCTTGATATCCATCCGTCCATCCGTCTGACCCTTCGTCCGACCTTCCGTCCGTCCGTCCGTATAAGTAGCATTTGATGCGTAGAGCTACCGTAGTGTTATTGTACGGATACCGCCGGTTCGTTAGGTTGGCTTTAACAGTACGTATTTACGGATTTTTAAGAGCGGATATTACTAGATACTGGAATCTTACTAGGTTAGAGCGTTACCATGGAAACGTTAGAGTCACTTGTTAGATGCGGACAGGCCTTGGGGCTTAAGGACCAGGCTTTACAAGATTATGTTGAGGCTAGATGGCGTGCGGATGAGGAACGTGAGGAAAGAGCTAGGCAACGTGAAATAGGGAAGGAACAGCGGGAATTAGAGCGTGAGCAGCGGGAATTAGAGCGCGAGCGAGAGGCTAGAGCCCACGAATTAGAGGTTCTAAGGTTAAAGTCTGACTCTGGGGTTAAAGAAGAGAGAAGTAGGGATGTATTCCCGAAAATCCAGCTTCCACCTTTTGATGAGGCTCACGATCAGCTAGATGCGTTTCTTGAGCGATTTGAACGATTAGCTGTATGTCAAGGCTATGATAGGGAGAATTGGGCGTTACACCTGAGTCCGTTACTGCGGGGTAAGGCGCTAGGGACTTACAGTTATCGGTTAGTGAGGCCATGGATTACGATAAGTTAAAGATAGCCTTGTTAAAGCGATACCAAATGACCGAAGAGGGTTATCGACACAAGTTTCGGACTTGTAGGCCTGAGCGAGGCGAAACGCCGAGTCAGTTTGCGGTGAGACTGAGTGGATACCTAGACCATTGGATAGGGATGGCAGGGGTCGGAGGTGACTACGACGGGGTAGTTAACCTGTTGATGTGTGAGCAGTTCGTAAACTGCTGTAGTAGGGATCTCTCTATGTTTTTGAAAGAGAGACGGTGTCGTGACTTTGATAGTATGGTAGACTTAGCCAAGAGTTATACGGAGGCTCACGGTGTACACAGCCTTACAGCAGGTCCTCGTTATGGCAATAATGTGCCGCGTCCAGCGAAACCGGTATCTCAGCCTAGAGAGAAGCGAGAGGTTGAGCGCAGTCCGGGCGGTCAGACATTTAAGCCATCAGGAGGCATCAGATGTTATTTATGTAATGAACTGGGACATAAGGCGCGGGAATGTAAGACTAGTGCCCGGTCAAGGCCTAGGTCTTTCCCTCAAGTAGGGCGTGCTGCTGGCGATCAGCAGAGGTATAGGACTAATTTTAGCCCCCCGTATAACCCAAAACAGAAACCGGAGACTATGTCAATGGCAGTAGTCAAGGCGGAAACGGAGACAGTCGGTGCGGTGAAACCGGAAGTAGAGAGTCCGAGTCAGTTGTTAGGATTTGCTGCCCAGACAGAAGGCGGAATCTCGTTACCTGTGTGTGAAGGGCTGGTGAATGGTAAGTCAGCGAGGATGCTGCGGGATTCGGGATGTTCCTCGGCAGGAATACGTGAGTCATACGTGGAGCCGAATCAGTTCACCGGACACCAGGTCGAGTGTAGGTTGTTCGACGGGTCTGTAAGACAATTTCCTACGGCTAGGATTAATGTGGACTGTGCGTACTTTGTCGGTACTATCGAGGCAATGGTGGTCGGGGATGCTGTATGTGATTTAGCGCTAGGTAACGTAGCGGGAGCGCGTGATCCGTATGATCCGGACCCGACATGGAAGTCTGAGCGGTCCTCAGGCATAGTGTGTGACGGTGTAGAGTCACAAAAGGAGGTGTCGTCCGCGGTGGAGACACGGAGCGCTGCACGAGAGAAACAGATACCGACGCGTAGCTTGAATGTTGCAAGCCCAGTTGCCGATGTGAGTCCGGCCAAATTATTGAAGGCGCAGGAGGAGGATGGGTCTTTAGCGCCGTATTGGAGCCTAGCTAGAGAGGCTAGAAATGATAGTCCATTTAGAATTGAGGACGGATATTCAGTTCGGGTTGTGAGTGATAAACAGGGAGATCAAGATGGATCTCGAGTGGTGGTACCTCAGACGTTACGGTACGACGTAATGAGGATGGGCCACGAAGCGGTTATGGCGGGCCATCAGGGCATAGACAAAACGCACGACCGCGTGAGAACTCAGTTTTTCTGGAAAGGGATGTATAATGACATTGCTGAGTTTTGCAAGTCCTGTCCCATTTGCCAGAAAACCATACCGAAAGGCAAGGTGCCTGGAGCTACGTTAGGCCAGATGCCATTAATTGATGAGCCCTGGCGTAGAATTTCGATGGATCTGGTTGGGCCGATCCATCCAGCGTCTGAGAGAGGTCACAGGTATATTCTGACCGTTATGGATTATGCCACTAGATATCCGGAGGCTGTTGCTTTAAAGAACATAGATACAGTCTCTGTGGCTGATGCGCTAGTTGATATTTATGCGCGGTTAGGAGTGCCGTCAGAGGTGCTTACTGACATGGGAACACAATTTACGTCAGACCTCATGCGAGAAGTTAGCCGTGTTTTGTCTGTAAGACAGCTCACCACTACTCCTTACCATCCTATGTGCAACGGAATGGTGGAGAGATTCAATGGAACGTTAAAGTTAATGTTGAAACGGATGTGCGAGGAAAGACCGCGAGATTGGGATCGGTACCTCAGCGCCGTGCTTTTTGCGTACCGAGAAGCGCCACATGAGAGCACAGGGTTCTCACCCTTTGAGTTGCTCTATGGTAGGATCGTTAGAGGACCGATGCGGATTCTAAGGGATCTGTGGACCAAGCGAGATACTAGCGTCGAGACTAAAACCACGTACCAATACGTCCTGGACCTACAAGACAAACTAAGCGACACATGCGCGTTAGCTAGAGAGGCGTTGAACAAATCAGCGAACAGACACAAACTGTTATATGATAGAGGTAAATGCACGCGCAGGTTTGAGGCCGGAGACGAAGTTTTGTTGTTACTCCCGACGGAGCGGAACAAATTAATGGTACAGTGGAAAGGCCCCTATACTATTGTAAACAGGGTTGGGGACATAGACTATCGGATTAAGATTGGCGATAAGGTTAAAACCTTCCACGTGAATATGCTGAAACGGTACCATGATAGAAACGAGCCCCAGCATATTCTGGCAGCGGTAGCCAAGGGCGCACCTGATCCTATACATGATCCTGACGGTGTAGACGGGGAAACAGAGCCTCCCGTGTTCGGAGAGTTAAACCCAGAAGGGATTGATGAGGATGCCCACATGTCGTTACCGTCGTATGCGCGCCGCCAGACTGAGCGAGATGTTCAGGTAAATGCTGACCTAGGCAAGTGTCAGCGCCGTGAAATACTCAGTCTGCTTAGGCAATATGGGGATGTATTCACAGATGTACCCAAGCTTACCAATGTTGTAGAATGTAGCATTAAACTCTCATCTGATGTACCTGTAAAAACTAGGCCCTATAGGGTGCCTTTTGAACTGCGAGAGACAATGCGAACAGAAATCCAGGAAATGTTAAACTTAGGCATTATTGAACAGTCAGATTCTAGCTATGCGTCCCCCTGTATCCTGCTTAGGAAACCTGATGGTAAGACTAGATTCGTGATAGACTACCGAAAGCTGAACCAATCAGTCGTGTTCGATCCTGAACCCATGCCGGATCCAGAAACACTTTTTGTCGAAGTCGCGAAAAGCCAGTATTTTACAAAGCTTGACCTGACGAAAGGTTACTGGCAGATCCCTGTTTCTGAGGAATCCAGGGATAAGACGGCCTTCGTTACACCCGATGGCCATTACCAATTTAGGGTTATGCCATTCGGCCTGGTAACTGCCGGAGCGGTTTTCACCCGCATGATGCGGAAAATGTTCAGCGACATGCCGAATGTAGTATGTTATGTAGATGACGTGTTAATACACGCAGAGACTTGGGACGAGCACTTAAGAACTCTTAGAGAAGTGCTAGTTAGACTAGAATGTGCAAACTTAGCAGCTAAACCAGCTAAAACCTTCATAGGCTACCAGAGCCTAGAGTTTTTGGGACACCTTGTAGGCACGGGCAACTTGGCCACTAATCCAGTTTTGCTCAAGAGAATACAGAGCACTGATAGACCTAAGACAAAGAAGGCTTTGCGAGCATTCCTAGGTCTTACAGGGTACTATCGAAAATTCGTGCCAAACTATGCGGAAATAGCGGTGCCCTTGACTGATCTAATGCGTAAAGGTCAACCTAACAAACTAGACTGGAAACCCGTACACGAGAACGCGTACTGTTCTCTAAAGGCTAAACTGTCAGACCCTCCCATACTGAAGCTACCTGATTTCAGTAAACGATTTTATTTGAAATGTGATGCATCTGATGTGGGTATTGGCTGTATCCTGATGCAAAGACACGAGGGGATCATGCACCCAGTAGCTTATGCCAGTCGTAAACTATTGCCCAGGGAGAGAAATTACTCCACCATCGAGAAAGAGTCATTAGCAATTGTATGGTCTGTACAGAAATTTGAGATGTACCTGGCTTGTAGACCGTTCACCATTCAGACCGACCACAAACCATTAAAGTGTATTAGCAAATCAAAATGTGCTAATAAGAGAGTAATGAGATGGGCACTGGTTCTACAAGAGTTTAGATTTGATATTGAAGCAGTGTCAGGTAAACTAAACCATGGACCTGATTTTCTTAGCAGACTGCCTGAGTGTTAGGATGTAATGAGCTTAATGTCTAGCCAGGTAAGTCTAAACATGTACAGGATTTTGCCCTGTGTCATAGACCGTGGGCATGTACTAATGACAACTTGTTACATGACTTTTATGTATTGCTATATGTAAATATGTTTAGCTGGACCCTGTGAGATAGAACGATACGATGTATCGAGAAAATACCGTGTATTTTCTTTAAAAGGAGGGGGTGATGTCACCAGACAATAGGTGACAATATGTACGGTGTTTTGTATCATAGTTTAACGAAGTCTGTTCTCTATTGATATTGACGTGAAGCGTCATCCTAAAGCGTTGACAGGTCTTGATTGTATATATATATTGTGTATTCTTGTATGAAATCCCATCGGCTATCAGCTGATTTATCCGTGTCACGCATCGTGTGTGGGTCGCCATGGTGACGCTAACAGTCAAACTAGGTCACATATATCCTTATATGGGACACTTGAGAAATAAGCCAATCAGAGAACCGGATTGCCGTACACAGTGAACAGGCGATTGTGACGTCAGACTTCAAGAAGAGACGCTGAATGTTGGTTCAGTTGGGTCTTGAAGCTTGAGGTGGCAGCACGCACGCACGAACATTGAAACGCCAGGAACGGCATAGAAGCAAGCTTCTACATGAGGCAAAGACCCAGCTCATGAGAACTCAGCCGTGCTGCCGACAGAGCTTCGTATTGGCGACAAAGTGAAATTAAGAGCGCTCGTCACCTGCCGGCCTAGTTCAGCTTGACCTAAATACATAACCGCCGTAAGCCGTGAAACCATTGCTACACGAGCAAGGTCAAGGACTCTAAGCTCTACGTAAACAAAGAGCGCTATTGCATTCATGTGAACGTAAACCTACCCGGGTCGCTGACAAGCAAGATCAGTTGAAGATCGCTAAACTCAGAAAGACTAGATCTATATGGTACTAACCATACGCTAGATTCTACACAAAACAGTAACCAGAGATCTCTGAAGGAACTGGACTTTATGGTTTTTTTATACAAACCATGGACTCAGTAAATATCCTGTAATCTTAATGTGAAGAACTGTCGTATTGACACATCAACGCACACACTCACATTTGTGTCTCTGTAAGTATTGTCTTGAATTACATTTGTGAATTTAACCTGATGTCTCATAGTTTCTATTGATCTGGGTGTATGATTGTCTGGTATTTTAATACACGTCCTTAAAAGAACCTGGAAATGTCACCTGTAATGACCGGGATCTAATTTCTTGATGAGTGAAATCAAGTGGCGAGCGTAAACCCATCGTATGGTTTTATAGGATATATCCGTTGTAAAGTTTTCACGTTTAGTTAGGGGTGACACCCAGCCTGGTGAACTATACATCTGTGAAGGTTAGGTATTGTGAACGTATTTTATACACAGTACGGGCCGTGACATTGCGAGGAACCTCAACATTGGCTTGATTTAATATCTCGGCCCACCGCTTTAAGATCATGGCGGACAATCGGCCCCTGGAACAGGTGATACGGGGACCCGTGGATTGAAAGTATAATTGTGTGTTATTAATCATAACGAGTCTGGTATAACTGTAATTTGTTATGATTTATTGTCAATAATTATTCTATTCAAGCTACTGTCTTCGTGTCTACTTTCGTTGGAATCGGAGTGACCGCTACACAGAACAGTTATGAATTTTTGCCCTGTTTTGTCATCTAAAATACCGTTAGTCGTTACCCCCGAAGTCCGAACCCGCATAGCGCTGGGAAGTTAAACCCCGGTTCGCTACACAAGAATTTCATGGATTAAACACTTGGCAGTGGAACCAACCAAATTATTTGCGGACGATCTCTATACAGGCAAGCTATACGCAAAAAGAAATACATATCTGTAGTTATTCTTTGTTAGATCTGTGGTCTTGCGATGTCAGAACGCCATCGATAAACTGACCAATCATGCAAAAAGCCTGCATTTCAGGGCGGTCGTCGTTTACAGAAATCAGTAGCAGCACCTGATAATCACCGGTGGTGGGGGTGGGGTGTCTGTCATACACATTGAGCGAAAAATATTTTGACGAATTGTGTTGCTCTTTTCTTGGAAAGTTTAAGAATTTTTATTCTTGAACCCTTGAATTCCCGAAATTCCAGGATATTTAAACAGCCTGAAACAACTTGAAACGCCCTTTTTCAACGATTCTTTATACTCTAACACCAGTCTTGTTAAAATACAGACGTTTACACTCGTGTATACAATGAGTACTACCTATAAATGCCCGTGTCTTTTGATTTTCAAATATGGCCTGCATGATCTTTTATGTAACGTGAATAAAAACAATAAACACCCAGGCCTATGTAGGAATTATTTAACTTTAAAATATAATTCTATTATAACTGTACTGCGGGATGAATCCGCCTGGCCGCATAGCCAATGTTCAATATACGTATCAAGTATCAGTTTTAACTTTTAGAGTTCAAAACTTAAATTAAAGATACATTTACCTGTACTGTTAACTCTGTTATTAACAGTTTAATTATCCACTACCTACAGACAATTGTTGTATATTGTGACAAATCATTTGAAATTAAATTATATATATTTAAATTATATCATTACTTGAAATTTATTAAGATACTTTATTGAATAACAAATAGTCGTAAGTTCATAAATAAAAACTCGCAAAGTGCATAATCACTATAATTCTGAAATGATTTTGATGTAGCCTTGAAATAAAGTATGCTTTTAACTTAAGAGGATTTTTTAATTAAACAAAGTCAGTTCGTCCAAACAGTGGATTTTTATGTGAAAATATTAAACATGCCCTACCTACATATATAGGCTTAACTCATGAATTACGCTTTTTTAGTAAAGACTGAAGTGCCTTGCATGCAGCAGTACCATGCATATGTCAATAGCTCTATTAGGTGTACCTGCTGTCATATGCGTTAACAAGAGGTGGAATTATAAATGTGACAAGGTATTGTATACGTTGAGAATGGAATAACACTCACCAAATAAAGTTTTTTTCCCCAAGCTGAGTATAAAGTAATCATGAATCGTGTTTACATGAATGATTAAAGTTTAATTTCACACATTATGTGTATCCTGTAAATTGTTTATAGTTACAATTTATTCGTTTTATTCTTTTCTGTTTACTTCATGATGAAATATAATTGTTTGAGCTTCGAGCGATAATTTGATTTACATTAGCAAAGAGATGTCTGCTCTTTAATATGTGGGTGAAAAATTCCCTGCCAGTGAATCCATATAATTGTGTTGTGGTCAAATACAAGCCTGTAACAAGGACATTTGACACGATATATTTCAATATGTCATCCAGGTTTGTAATGTTTTGTTAGAGGGGCGGCAATTTATAAAACCGCCCCGGGCGGCCATGAGGCTAGGTACGCCGCTGCCAGGAGCTCCCAGAATAAAGGTTACCATAAGCTAATTTCAGGTTTTCATGAAGATTTGCCCAAGACTTCCCTGGATTTTAAGTTAGAAGATTCTAAGTCTAGCGGATACAAATTGTGCCCTACTTGATTGTCTGGTTGCAAAAAATCATGTGTTGGCCGGACGTTCACAGAATATAGGTCACCATGACCAAGTTACAGATTTCAAAGGAGATTTGCCCAGGTCCTCCCTGGATATTGCCTTAAAAGCTAAAAGGCCTAACGGATACTATTTGGGACCTGCCTGACTGTCTGGGTGCTCAAAATTATATTTTTGGCTAGTCTTCTCAGTATATGGGTCACCATGACCTAGGTTCAGGTATCCAAGAAGATTTTTCCCAGAACATCCAATGATAATGTGTTAGAAGTTTCCGTACTCAACAGATCAAATTTGAGCCCATCTGACTTTCAGGATGCTAAAATTGTGGGTTTTTTTCCATGTAAACGGCCTGTAGCTTGCAGAATTCAGGTCACCATGGCCTAATTTCAGGTTTCCAAGAAGATTTGCCTCCATCGATGTACAAGTAGAAGTTTCTAGGTCAAACTGTTACGGTTTGTGCCCTGTTAACAGGCTGCTTCATTTGAAGGTCTCAAAAATAGAGAAAAAATATTTGTGTACCCAGGAACCGTGACTGATGAAACTTTCCAAGTTCAAAATGCAAACAAAAAATTATGTCAATCAATGCATCAGTTTTTCAGATAGTGGAGTTTTTTAATCATTTTTTAATTATTCTGTAGTGCACAAACAGGCCCCATTACTCAGATAATATTGGTCACAGTGACCTAATGTCACTTGTCCTTGGAGATTTTTTCAGGAATCCCCAAGGATGTAAAGTTAGAAGATTCTAGGTCCAACAGTTAGTATTTTTGTCCTTTTTATGGACAACTGGACAGACGGATGGCTGGCTGGCTGGATAGGCAAAAGAGTGATCACTATAGCCCAGATGAGTTTCAGTCAGCTGAGCTGAAAACTATTTTATCATAAAGAGAAGAGCTTCCAGTGTCTCACCATGTTTTTCAGGGAACAATATTTTTTTCTATATCTATTTGGATAAATCTGTATGATAAAACATGTAATTAAAATATTTATTCAATAATATAAACTATAATTGGAAATTCAATGTCTGCATTTACACTTCAGTGAACATACACTGCATGTAGAAATAAAATGGATAAACTAGTCAGATATTTTATTATTTCTATAAACAGTGTATAATACTGCCTGCATGCTTACAACAAACCTGACCAATACATAATAATACAGAACCTGCTCCTGTACTGACGTGTGTACGTACTGTACGATCTTAAGTAAAAAAAACTAGTGCCAAGATCTTACAAAACTACTTCAAATAAGAACATCAGGGAAACTAACCCCACATCCTTGATTCTTTTATAAATATTTATCCCTTGACAGTAACTCTCTTGAACACAAACTTCACATCTAATGCCTGATAATATCTCAAAAATCTGTTTAAAATGACAAAATCATACAGAAACTGTGCAATAAAACCTAGTCCTGTTTTTTCTTTTTTTTATTTTAGTGCCATTGGATATAAAGCAACTTCATATTAATGACCTTGACAGAGGCAAATTATTTATTTTCCTATAATAACGACTCAACTGAGAAAAGTGTTACCAAATACAGTGAAGTCTCACTACCAGAACCACCTATGGGACCGGCCAAAGTGGTTATGTTTGTGGGGTAGAAGTGTTAGCGGGATGGTCATGTTTGTGGGGTGGTAGTGTTAGCAGGGTGGTCATGTTTGTGGGGTGGTCGTGTTTGTGAGGTGGTAGAGTCAGCCGGGTGGTCATGTTTGTGGGATGACTAAGTGTTTGTTGGGGTGGTAGTGTTAGCAGGGTGGTCATGTTTGTAGGGTGGTAGCGTTTGTGGGGTGGTCGTGTTTGTGGGGTTGTCATGTTTGTAGGGTGGTAGCATTTGTGGGGTGGTCGTCTTTGTGGGGTTGTCATGTTTGTAGGGTGGTAGCGTTTGTGGGGTGATCGTGTTTGTAGGGTTGTCATGTTTGTAGGGTAGTAGTGTTTGTGGAGCGGTCATTTTTTGTGGGTTGGTAGTGTTAGCAGGGTGGTCATGTTTGTAGGGTGGTAGTGTTTGTGGGGTGGTCGTGTTTGTGGGGTTGTCATGTTTGTAGGGTAGTAGTGCTTGTGGAGCGGTCATTTTTTGTGGGTTGGTAGTGTTAGCCGGAATTTTAATTAGGATTTACACGAGTCAAGACCAGTAAGTATACTAAGGTGAGCCTTGCCTTTGTGGGAGAGTGCTGTTAGAACATTATTGTCTTTTTTTGTACAAAGAATAAATGCAATCCCAAACGTTCAGGATCAGTGGCAAGCCAAAATGGTATACTACATGTCAACATCTAGAATGATAAAGGTTGATGACAAGTTGGCAGCTGGATTAAGGACGAAGATTTTATACCCATTTTATACCCAGTCAAAGGCAATGTGAAGGGTAAAAATTTGACCTTGGAAATAAAAATATATCATGTATGTTCAAAGATTGATATTTTATATGATATCAGATCTTTCCAACAGTCCCAGTTCACAAAACTTTTAGTTAATAAGATTGTGTGTGCATAATATTTGCTATAATTAATTCACATAATGACTGGTATTTTGTTATTATTATTGTATTGGTCTTTTGTATCATGAGATCGTGAAAACAGAACCCTCGAGTAGACTGAAAGTTTGAAACAGTGAAAATCATTAAATTTTAACCCCACGAATACAAAGCCAACCACAGTATATATCACTTTTTCACCAAGGAGATGACCCTATTCTCTGAAAGTTTGTATAAATAGTAGAAATCTGTGGAATAAATTGTAAAAGGCTCTATATAATAAACATGGATGAAATATTTGTAAATATTGTCATTAAGTAAATAGAATACTGATTGCTTTTGAGTACCAATATTTAACATTTTTTTTAAGTATGTAACCTGCTGCATAACTATATTGATTGTTAACCTGTGAGTGTAAAACTTCACTGAGTGACACAGTCACTGGTGAGACTCCGTCAGCTGGAACACATCTGGTTCATAATCCCCCGTGTCTATATGATCATCAGGTTCCTCCCTCTTGGGAGGCTGACTCTTGCCATCTTGTACCAGTTCTTTACGGACAGGATCATTCAGAGGGTGTAAATGTTTAATAAATGTTTCCCAGTTCACATTCTCCACCCCTGTCTCCTTGATGACCTCTAGCTTGTTGTCTAGGTAACCTAGATGGTCTTCAGGTTGCTCCAGCATGAGTGATGCAACCAGGCTCTCCATCATCTGCGGTACTTTGTGATGGTCCAGCCAGCCCCGTGCATTTTGTATCAGCGTGATTGGCCCATCCTGCTGTACCGGTGAGGTAGCCATCATCAACCCTCTACCTCTGCTCTCTACACTCAAGGTGTCACTGAAAAAAAGTAATCATGCTGGTTGGAGGTTTTGAAGTTACTTAACACAGGGTGACCCTTGGGTCTTAGTTTCAAAGGAAATGAAAATTAGCATGGTAAAAATTATTTACATAAGCTAGATGCATTTGCCACACATTTCCATTTAGTTTGTTCCACAGAGAGCTCCATGTTGAGGAATAATTGTTAACATTTCAGACACCAGATGTCGCTGCTTTATGATCAATGGGGGAAAGGTCTTAAAGAGAACATGTGCCACCTCCAGCCATGATCCTAACAATAATTTAATTCTGTCAAAATAGGAGCCTTAAATTTGTATGAATTCTGAAATTCAGTGTATCTGAGTCATGTGGACATCAAAATTTTCCCAGTGCCAAGGCCCATCACTGATGGTTAAAGTGAGAAACAGCCACAGACAGTGTGAGTAGTATTTAGATACAACACCACACATACAGAAATCAGTGTTTGAGGTGTGTCTTGGCAATGAAGCTGGTCTTGATGTCGGTTCTGCCAGTTTGGGTCTTGGAATCATAAGGCAATGACTCTCACTAGAACTTGGTCTCCAGCCTTTCTACCTCAGTGACTCAGACTAAGTCTGGCTCAAGCACACATAAGTTTGACCTATTATGTATACTCTGCCTCATTTGTTTACATGGACATTAATGTTAAGGATGGATTCTTGTATGTCAGTGATGTAGGACTTGAGTCCCAGTCGATTTACCTTTTTACTTTTTTAGAGACTTTGACTTGAACATCCTGAACCCAGACTTGTTTTCACTCGGACTTGGAGGTTAGGGCTCGACAAATCAGGATGAGTCTATCTCAAGTCCAGCTCAACAAACTCTGTCACATACTATAAGACTTTTATGCTTGTATGAATACTAAAGGAATACTAAAAAAGGACTTTATATATACCATACATACAGCTCTAAATCTACAAATTTCTCTTAAAAAGGAGATTTGTATTGGACTCAGACTTGGACTCAGGTTCCAAATGACTTTGACTCAAAGAAGGTGGAAGTCAAATGTCAAGGGCTCTGACTAGGACTCAGACTCAGTGGCCTGGACTTACACTCTGACTCAGATGGCATGGAATGGACTACAAAACTGTTGTATGTGATGGAACATTTGATTGAATTATTGCAGTAAAATTATAAAACATCTGACTGGTATGTAAAGTGACCACCTTTTTACTTCAAACTATATTCAAACATTGAATCCAAAGGTTGCATGGAGTCTGACCTGGACTAAGCAGTGGTGACTAGGACTCAGTTTAACCCTTGAAGGGCTGTGACCTGAATTTGGTCTTAGCCTTGAAGGGCTGTGCCTTGGATTTGGTCTTAGCCTTGAAGGACTGTGACTTGGATTTGGTCTTAGCCTTGAAGGGCTGTGACTTGGATTTGGTCTTAGCCTTGAAGGGCTGTGACTTAGATTTGTTCTTAGCCTTGAAGGGCTGTGACTTGGATTTGGTCTTAGCCTTGAAGGGCTGTGCCTTGGATTTGGTCTTAGCCTTGAAGGGCTGTGACTTGGATTTGGTCTTAGCCTTGAAGGGCTGTGACTTGGATTTGGTCTTAGCCTTGAAGGGCTGTGACTTGGATTTGGTCTAATCCTTGAATGGCTTGGCCTTAGATTTGGTCTAATTCTTGAAGGGCTTGGCCTTAGATTTGGTCTAATCCTTGAAGGGCTTTGCCTTGGATTTGGTCTTAGCCTTGAAGGGCTTTGCCTTGGATTTGGTCTAATCCTTGAAGGGCTTGGCCTTAGATTTGGTCTACTCCTTGAAGGGCTTTGCCTTTGATTTGGTCTTAGCCTTGAAGGGCTGTGCCTTGGATTTGGTCTAATCCTTGAAGGGCTGTGGCTTGGCTTTGGTCTTAGCCTTGAAAGGCTGTGGCCTTGATTTGAGCTAAGCCTTGAAGGGCTGTGGCTTGAAAATCGTATTAGCCTTGAAGGGCTGTGGCTTGAAAATGGTCTTAGCCTTGAAGGGTTGTGGCTTGGATTTGGTCTAAGCCTTGATTGGTTGTGGCTTGGATTTGGTTTAAGCCTTGAAGGGCTGTGGCTTGGATTTGGTCTAATCCTTAAAGGGCTGTGGCTTGAAAATGGTCTTAGCCTTGAAGGGCTTTGCCTTGGATTTGGTCTAATTCTTGAAGGGCTTGGCCTTAGATTTGGTCTAATCCTTGAAGGGCTTTGCCTTTGATTTGGTCTTAGCCTTGAAGGGCTGTGCCTTGGACTTGGTCTAATCCTTGAAGGGCTGTGGCTTGGATTTGGTCTTAGCCTTGAAGGGCTGTGGCCTTGATTTGATCTAAGCCTTGAAGGGCTGTGGCTTGAAAATCGTATTAGCCTTGAAGGGCTGTGGCTTGAAAATGGTCTAAGCCTTAAAGGGCTGTGACATTGACTTTACCATGGAGGATGTACACTCAACTACAACACTGGACTTCAAGTAAATTAAGGCTTGAATAACTGCCATAATGAGCATCAGTACTAGCACTTGGAACTCATAGCAAGCTATCTTTACATGAATACTGATATCTGCAACAAGATTTATGATATATTACTGATAAACAGACAGAATCTAATTAATGTAAAAACTAATTTTAATTTACAAGGACAAATTTTACAGAACTGATAATGTTTCAGAAGCTGTACACAATATAGTATTATATATATTGAGTATAAATATTTTTCTGGTTTAGATCATGACCGCAAGATGTAAAATGGCCATACATTAGTATTTGGTCATCAATTTGTTAAATATAGCTGAATTAGTTTCTATATGTATATTTATTAAAACCATATCATGAGATGGCTAATCATCTAATTAAGATTTCAAACTGCAGAAACGGACCATATTTTCAGTTTGATTACATTTCTATTCCCTCATAATACAAACAGTATATAACTTAATTGTACATACACATATGCAGTAATATATGTAGAACATCAAGCTATTAGTTCATTTTGATGCACCAGTAATACAAAAAATTTACAGCAAAACCATTCCTGTACACAGACATATTATCTCAAATTCACATTTTTCCCCTATTATGATTTAACATGAATGTGTAATTCAGTCCATGTGTCTGTTAACCAAAACAAAGACTGCATGCATGACCAGAGGTTTGATCTGGTCATGAGGTTTGATCTTGTGTATGCACAATAATGAAAAGAGATTTTGTCCTGCACATGCACAATAAAACTGAATCAAGGAGAAGAAATAGGAAAGAATAAATATAGAAGAAACACAGGTTTGAACTGTGAAAATCTTTATAGGTGAAGTTGTGTAGTTTAGCTACCAGGTGGCATCTGTGCTGTTTGTTCTGCACTACTAATTGTGCCCAAAGCAAGTTGATTCCCAATTATAAACGGAAGTAATGAACTGGTTTCAGAACTTAATGTTGGCAAATTCTATAATATTTAAATGGGAAAACACTATACTTCAAACAGATACATAGTGTGTACATATTCCCTCTTACGTCTCTGGTATTCTGTTTTCCCATATCTGGCTGTTTTGCAGAAGTAGGTTTGCCCAGGAAACTGGATATCAGGAGATCTATCAATTGGAAACTGAATGTTTCACTCGACTGGCAATTCTTGTCCTTAGTGATGTACTGGGACTCAGGACTGCCCCATTCTGTATTATGAAAGGAAATTTCATAGAATTTTGTGCATATCATCATCAGTAGTCTGATAGTATTAAACATGTTTTGAACCAAATATTAATATATTTAAAGAGCATGGGCACAGATCTCTTTGAGCATATTTCCATTAATTATAGTAGCTAATAAGTTTTTTTTTAACCTGTTAGATGAAAACTTCAAAGAAATAATATGGTGTGCAAATTTATATTGATGTATTTCTTGGTTCTGTCATGAATATGTTTCTTTTGTATTACACAAAGCTCTTATTATTAATATTTCACATATATACAACAAGGCATTTAAGATTTATTCAGAAACATTGGCATTTGCAAAGCCCAGGCATTTGGAGGAACGTTGCACAGAGACAATTCCCCAACTTACAATGTAAGACACTATTTGTATTACTGATTTCATTGCCATTCGTGTTCTGAATAAACACTTAACGTATATAAATACGGTTCACTTGTAACTTTGACAAAACAGGCCACACTGTGTAAACATCCCTTTGGTGTTTTACTAAGTCCCCTATACTATAATACATGTCTGCGGTTCTCGTTCAGCAACTTATATACCCATGTAATCCTAAAAACGATTTCATGCCAGATGAAATTATTATGATTTACCGTTGCTAAAACTAGACACTTACCACTTGTCAGTGTATCTTCTTTGTAGCAGTTAATTTGCCGTAACTAACACGCCACATTTGACCTGTCAACAACCATTCCTGATCCTGTCAGCTTGTCAGTGCGGTCACCTGTACCGGAAGTTTACAGTGTTCGTCATGTGTTGCCACGGGAGGCCAAAACTGACACCCAGCGCCGTCTAGTGGTAACACCTGTCCCACTCCCTGAGGTACACAGAAGATGGCGCTAACAGCGCTCCATGACCGCCCATCTATTGACAACTGTCGTTATTCTTTTCAAGTTCAACTTACTGAAAGTGATGTTCATCTCAGTCAAATACTAACATGATTTACGCGTTGAAGCGGGTAATTCTACCAATCTAATTATATCTAATTGATTAATCTAGCTGGCAACTCGAAACTTGAAAATACAACATGTAATACCGAAAACTAAATTTCTTCTCCTGAAATTTGTTAGGGTTCCTAGCCGTGACAACCCAACTCAGTAGGCACTGATAATTTTGGACTGGCAAGCCCAGTAAGCTGATCGCAGACTCTCTAATATTAGAGGGCCGAAAAGGCGCTAGAAATACCTAAACGATGTCCTCTCCTGTAATAATACCCAGAAGACCAGGTGACATTAGCTCTTGGGGTCAACTTGATTTGAGAGTAATAAGAAAGAGCTTTCCTAAAGAGTTTGATGATAGCTTCAGTATTTGTGATTACTACTCGGTATGACATAATTATATATGCTGGGGGGGCTGGTCTTCTTGTAAACTCGTAAATCGGCTAAATTTGTCATGCGTTCTTGGATGACATTTTTCAGGATAGCTTATATCATTAAATACACTTATAGTTAGCCCTTGACTGATAATCAACTTAGCATTAAAGCAAACTACATGTATATGATTGCATGTGTATCACTGGGCTAACAAAGTATATGCATACAGCCTGTTCGACGGAATTCAAGTAAATGTGTCCCTGTGAACCTGACACATGCGTATTAGAAATGATACCCAGTGCTGAAGACAGATGGCACTGCAGCCATTTCTTTGGCTCCATCGTGACTGTATCATGCTAACAATAATTTTCCCTAACCCCAAAGTACTAGGGATCTACCACTATTAACATTATTATTATTATTATTATTACGAAAATGGGGGAGGGGTAAATATGGTATACCCTAACAATCCGTGCCCCCTCCCCCTCCCCCACACACATACATAAACTCTTGTTGTAGGTTTGAAGTCCCCGTTCCCCTGCACATTGTGAATAAAACTTTAAATAAAAAAAATACAATACATGTATTTAAAGAATTCCACATTCTGACATCTACTCTAGAATGTCTGAAGACACACCTACAGAGGGGGATAAAGATAATTAGAAAAAAAAACATTAATGAACATCACTTTCAGCAGATGCACGTATATTAGAGAAGGAATAGCATGCAGGAGGGTTACTTTATGTCAGGAACGACACGTGTTCTTCAAATCTAAACTTTCTAGGTGCAACAATGTACCTGTATGAAGCTGTATTAACCGGACATTGCGCTAAGCGGATGGCGCTGATGCTACTGACCACATTTTATTTGTAAATGATTCGGTCAACACAATTAATATAGAAACTTGATTCCTAATTCGTTTAAGGATAGCGCCATTTCGCCCCTCTGACATTAGAGACCCACTGAGTCGGGTTTTCACGGCTAGTTTGAGTACTGCCGTCTAGATTATTATAATAATTATTATTATTTAAAACATATTTATACAGGGTAGCCCGTTCAGACAAGATTGTCTGATCTGCCACAGGGCCCTGTTTGGATATACAGTTTATTCAATGTATAAAACATGTAAAATGCAATCAGAATTAATAAAAGTGACTAAATATAAAATTATGCAGCAAGATGGGATATTTAACATGAAAATATATAACTATGACATTTAACGTGATATACAGCAAGATGTGATATTAAAAATGAATATTAAACTCTAACATGCAACGTAATATACAAGGCAAGCATGAGTGTGACATAAATATGAAATATAACAGTTTGAAATAACATGCAATATATGACATATAAAGCACAGAGGTTTTTAACATGATACCTTTTTTAAAGACCTGTGATCTTCCGGGAAATAATATCCGCAATTATTGCGTGGTCGAAAAAAGCGTTATTCCGATTTTACTTTGCCGATAAACATCTCCTAGTTGCAAAAATCATTCCGTATAGGTAGCTTCTTGCCGGTCTTGGAGTGCTTTCCTGTCACATCTCTGTGCCCTTATCGAATATTGTAGGACTTGGTCTCAGTCAGCCTATTCAGGTACACTGTAGGACTGTGTATCGTTCAGCCTATTTAGGTACACTGTAGGGCTGGATATCGGTCCGCCTATTTAGGTACACTGTAGGGCTGGATATCGGTCAGCCTATTCAGGTACACTGTAGGGCTGGATATCGGTCAGCCTATTCAGGTACACTGTAGGACCGGGTATCGGTCAGCCAATTAAGGTACAGTGAGGGCTGGATATCGGTCAGCCAATTTAGGTACACTGTAGGGCTGGATATCGGCCAGCCAATTTTGGTATATGTAGGGCTGGATATCAGTCAGCCTATTTAGGAACACTTTAGGGTTGGATATCAGCCAGCCTATTTAGGTACACTGTAGGGCTGGATATCGGTCAGCCTATTTAGGTACACTGTAGGACTGGGTATCGTTCAGCCTATTTAGGTACACTGTAGGGCTGGATATCGTTCAGCTTATTTAGGTACACTGTAGGGCTGGATATCGGTCAGCCTATTCAGGTACACTGTAGGGCTGGATATCAGTCAGCCTATTCAGGTACACTGTAGGACCGGGTATCGGTCAGCCAATTAAGGTCCAGTGAGGGCTGGATATCGGTCAGCCAATTTAGGTACACTGTAGGGCTGGATATCGGCCAGCCAATTTTGGTATATGTAGGGCTGGATATCGGTCAGCCAATTGAAGTACACTGTAGGGCTGGATATCAGTCAGCCTATTCAGGTACACTGTAGGGCTAGATATCAGTCAGCCTATTTAGGTACACTGTAGGGCTGGATATCAGTCAGCCTATTCAGGTACACTGTAGGGCTGGATATCGGTCAGCCATTTTAGGTACACTGTGGGGCTGGATATCAATCAGCCTATTTAGGAACACTTTAGGGTTGGATATCAGTCAGCCTATTTAGGTACACTGTAGGGCTGGATATCGGTCAGCCTATTCAGGTACACTGTAGGACTGGGTATCGTTCAGCCTATTTAGGTACACTGTAGGGCTGGATATCGGTCAGCTTATTCAGGTATACTGTAGGGCTGGATATCAGTCAGCCTGTTCAGGTACACTGTAGGGCCGGGTATCGGTCAGCCAATTAAGGTACAGTGAGGGCTGGATATCGGTCAGCCTATTCAGGTACACTGTAGGACTGGGTATCGTTCAGCCTATTTAGGTACACTGTAGGGCTGGATATCGGTCAGCCTATTCAGGTATACTGTAGGGCTGGATATCAGTCAGCCTGTTCAGGTACACTGTAGGGCCGGGTATCGGTCAGCCAATTAAGGTACAGTGAGGGCTGGATATCGGTCAGCCAATTTAGGTACACTGTAGGGCTGGATATCGGCCAGCCAATTTTGGTATATGTAGGGCTGGATATCGGTCAGCCAATTGAGGTACACTGTAAGGCTGGATATCAATTAGCCTATTCAGGTACACTGTAGGGCTAGATATCAGTCAGCCTATTTAGGTACACTGTAGGGCTGGATATCAGTCAGCCTATTCAGGTACACTGTAGGGCTGGATATCGGTCAGCCATTTTAGGTACACTGTGGGGCTGGTTATCGGTCCGCCTATTTAGGTACACTGTAGGGCTGGATATCAGTCAGCCTATTTAGGAACACTTTAGGGTTGGATATCAGCCAGCCTATTTAGGTACACTGTAGGGCTGGATATCGGTCAGCCTATTCATGTACACTGTAGGACTGGGTATCGTTCAGCCTATTTAGGTACACTGTAGGGCTGGATATCGTTCAGCTTATTTAGGTACACTGTAGGGCTGGATATCGGTCAGCCTATTCAGGTACACTGTAGGGCTGGATATCAGTCAGCCTATTCAGGTACACTGTAGGACCGGGTATCGGTCAGCCAATTAAGGTCCAGTGAGGGCTGGATATCGGTCAGCCAATTTAGGTACACTGTAGGGCTGGATATCGGCCAGCCAATTTTGGTATATGTAGGGCTGGATATCGGTCAGCCAATTGAGGTACACTGTAGGGCTGGATATCAGTCAGCCTATTCAGGTACACTGTAGGGCTAGATATCAGTCAGCCTATTTAGGTACACTGTAGGGCTGGATATCAGTCAGCCTATTCAGGTACACTGTAGGGCTGGATATCGGTCAGCCATTTTAGGTACACTGTTGGGCTGGTTATCAGTCAGCCTATTTAGGTACACTGTAGGGCTGGATATCAGTCAGCCTATTTAGGAACACTTTAGGGTTGGATATCAGTCAGCCTATTTAGGTACACTGTAGGGCTGGATATCGGTCAGCCAATTTAGGTACACTGTAGGACTGGATATCGGTCCGCCAATTTAGGTACACTGTAGGGCTGGATATCGGTCAGCTTATTTAGGTCCATTGTAGGGCTGGATATCGGTCAGCCTATTCAGGTACACTGTAGGACTAGGTATCGGACGGCCTATTCATGTACACTGTAAGCAGCGGCGTACCTAGCCTCATTGCCGCCCGGGGCGGTGTTCGAAATTACCGCCCCTCTAACAAAACATTACAAAACTGGAAAACATATAGAAACATATCATGTTAAATGTCCTTGTTATAGGCTTGTATTTGACAACAACACAGTTATATGGATGAATTCACTCCCACTTGTTCAAACAAGTATATTTCATTATGAAGTAAACAGAAAGGAATAAAACAAATAAATTGTTACTAACAAAAATTACACTGCAGGATACACGTATGATGTGGGAAATTTATCTTTCTTCATTCATGTAAACACAATTCATGATTACTTTATACTCAACTTGGAAAAAAAACTTTATTTGGTGAGTGTTATTTCATTCTCAACGCATACAAATACCTTTTCACATCTATAATTCCACCTCTTGTTATCGCATATATGACAGCAGGTATACCTAATGAAGCTATTGAAATATGTATGGTACTGCAGCATGCAAGGCACTTTACAAAAAAAACCGCGTAATTTCATTAGTTTTAGGCCTATATATGTAGACAGGGCACGTTTAATATTTTTACATAAAAACATCCAATGTTTGGTCAAACTGTTTAATTAAAATATCCTCAACGATAAAAGCATACTTTGATTCAAGGCTACATCACATTCATTTTAGAATTATAATGATTATGCACTTTGTGAGGTTTTATTTATGAACTTATGACTATTTGTTATTCAATAAAGTATTTAAATAAATTTCATGTAATCATAATATCACTTAAATATATATTATAATTTAACTACAAATGATTTCACAACATACAACAACAGTCTGTAGGTATTGGACCATTAAACTATTAATAACAGAAATAACAGTACAGTTAAATATATCTTTATTTAAGTTTGAACTAAATGATAAAACTGATACTTAATATGTATACTGAAAATGTGGCTTAGCGGCCAGGGGGATTCATAAGAGAATTATATTTTAAAGATAAAAAGATAAAATAACTCCTAAATAGGTCTGTGTGTTTATTGTTTTTATTCACGTTACATAAAAATCATGTAGGTCATATTGGTTAATCAAAAGACATAGGCATTTGGGTAGTACTCATTATATACACCATAGTGTAAACACGATAGTGTACACGAGACTGCATGATGTAAGAGTATGGAGAATCATGGAAAAAGGACATTTCAGGTTGTTTCAGGCTTTAAATATCATGGAATTTCGGGAAATCAGGGGTTCAAGAAAGGAAATTCTTCATACTTTGTACAGATCTTACAAGGAATAACTACAGATCTGTATTTCTATTTGCGTCTGCAAACAATTTGATTGGTTCCACTGCTTAGTTTATGATTCCGAAATTCTTGAAAATGGGACAAAAAGGCCAAACTTGTAATTTTTAAGGAACTCCTTATGCCTCTCATTATACTAATTGCCTTAAAGCCGTTCCCCTAAAATGTACAAAATATTTGCTAATCATTTTGTAGGTTCCACTGTTCAGTTTATAATCCCTGGAATATTGAAAATGGGACAAAAAGGCCAAAATTGTACTTTTTGAGGAACTCCTTATGCCACTCATTATACTTAATCCCAGAAATACCGCCCCCCTAAGTGTGCAAATCGTTCGCTTATCATTTTGTAGGTTCCACTGTCCAGTTTATAATCCTTAAAATACTTGAAAATGGGACAAAAAGGCAAAATTTGTACTTTTTGAGATATTCATTATGTCACTTGTGATATTAATTCACCGAAATGCCGCCCCCTAATTGTACAAATCGTTCGCTAATTATTTTGTAGGTTCCACTGTCAAGTTCATAATCCCTGGAATATTGAAAATGGGACCAAAAGGTCAAATTGGTACTTTTTTTTTAGGAATTCCTTATCTCACTCATCATATAAATTCACCGAAATGCCTCCCCCTAATTGTGCCAATCTCGCTAATTATTTTGTAGGTTCAACTGTCCAGTTTATAATCCTTAAAAAAAAACTTGAAATGCCGCCCCCCCCCCCCCCCCCCAAAAAAAAAATATGCCGCCCGGGGCGGACCGCCCCCCTTAGGTACGCCACTGACTGTAAGGCATGGTATCGGACAGCCTATTCAGGTACAATACGTACAGCGAACAACTCAATTCGGTACGCAATACGCATTAACGATACGCTCTTTTTTTCTTTGTAAAAAAGGCGTGGACCATTTATTTCGTTTGATATGATGTCGAACAAAGTTCCGGGGGGCTGACTCGCAGACATACACACACGCCATCACCCCCCCCCCCCCACACACACACACACACGCACACACGTGTTTTAATAATGTTATAATATATTACAATTAAGTAGAAAGATTTAGAAAATAAGCAGTTATAAAAGCCTATTATGTTTCCAGTTTAAGTTCATTCTAAACCAGGTTTAGATATATAACATTTCATAGAATACTCATAAATGGAACCAAAGTCTATAATTCTACTTAATATTCTCTGAAAAGTGGGGGGCGGGGGGGGGGGTGATTAAATTGACCATTCACCTTGCCAAAAAGTGGGGGGGGGGAAATATATACCCCCCTTCCCCCTATATTGACACCTTTTGTCGGTTCCCAGTTTTGCCAACTTGATCTTTTGTGTAACAATCACACAAGACCTCTGATGCATGTCCAAAGATCCCGGACTGCAATTTAAACCAGGGATATAGTGGTCCATACCAACACTGGCCTAGTGCAAGTCTGAGTTCGAATCTAATATAATCTCTTTATTAAAAAGAAATTTGAAAATTAAATTTGAAATTATCATGTGCATTTTATTTAACATTAGTTTACACGACTAGCTTATATGGGCTGATGAGTTTATTTCTATATCCATTAATTTTTGGGTGAACACGTTGTGGGTGGACCTACCAAGGCCCCTCACCTCAGTTATTTTTTTACCTTTCTTTTGCTTTTCCAGTTTGCGCTAGACCATAAATACGGTTGAATTTCAGTTACTTAAATTGGGCACAATATTAGCCCTAGGTCTCAAATAAGCATCTGCCATAGACCTCGAGTCAGTTCTCCACTATCGATCAGTTGCGGACGTGCCGGGCGGGGGGGGGGGGGGGGGGGGGGCTGGGGGGCTCCAGTGATGGCGATAGGTATATTTTTTTCTACTGGACTCCAGATGGTCTAGTATTTCGAGTCCTCAACTCCGATTCTGAGTCAAAGTCCAGAACGCTCAAGTCCAAGTCAGAGTTCCCGGGACCACATATCACCCGTTCATATAGAAAATATCACGCCCCCCCCCCCCCCCCCCCGAGCTGCTTTTCTTCTCATACCGAAATAAGTATTTCCTAGATCCTCGCTGCCTCTCCAATTGGATATGTGTGTTAAGATATATATCCTAAAGGTACACTGAAAACTCCTCCAGATCGTATTACAAGAGGATTAACACATATCCGGGGGTCCATGCTTGAAGCTTTATAAAGCAGAGTTGGAGAGCAAACAGTAATAAGACGATACAATTAGACTAAAACAAATTCTGGCAGAAAATGTTTAAAAAAAAAGTCTTATTCCCTTGATAAAATATTTAAAACAGATCATGACTTTACAAAGAGAGAGACCGCATGTTTATAAATATGGATGTGGTAAACATTTTATTGCATTGCACAACACTTCATTCATGAATCCATTCACCATAGTCTCATAGAATCGAAAATTAAATTTAATCAGAGCGAAATTTTTGCTATTAATCTTAAAACCGTGGGTTTTGTCTGGTGGAATTTATCAATAATTTTAAGAATTATAGGTTAATTTTTACTGTCTTTTTTGCGCACCGACCTACATCGACGTGTTCGCGTGTATTTACTTTGAGCAGGAGAATTAGATGAAGATCCTTCAGTCAGAGATTCTCGACGCTGAGAAAAGAAACTTTTCCCGCTGTTTATGGCGGCTCTGCCCCGGAGACGCCGCTTGCCGGTACTGCCGGCAGTGCTGGGGCGGGAAACCGCTTGTCCTGTTCCAGATTCAAGATCTAACTTGCTTAAATCGGATTCTAAGGTAGAAAAAGGTGTGCCAGGTCGTGAACGCAAATTCCTTGGCTTGACAGAATTTTGGCCTTGACTGAAGGTAGCGTTACAGGAGTGGGGACGCCCTAACACCATGTTGTTAACGTTAATATTCCTAGCGTTGTGACTATGGGTGCATGAGCCACATCCGGAACGCGGTCGGCTAATTTCTTGAACTTCCGGGTCATCCGCCATGTCAACAGGGTCGCCGCGCTCGTGAAGGTCGTACGGCGTTTGAGGACACTCTCCGTCACAGTCACTGAGACCACAACACGTACAGACCTCGGTACCTTGACGCTTCAAGGGACAGTCACCTACACAAGCCAGCTGCATGCAGTCAGGACAACACTTACGCTCTCTATTGCTTTTGGCGCTAGTAACCCGTGGTTGATGACGAACTGAAGTGGTACTTGACGGTCGCTGGCGACCTTTGGCTGACTTGACTCGTTTCTGTTTGCGGTCTTCCCATTCTGCAGTCTGCAGTTCAAGCTTCTGGAGGGCCTGCAGACGGTCAATCAGCAGCATCTCTTCTTCTCCTTTTGGACGTTCCTTGCACGTGTCACGCCAGTTCACGCCAGCGGTGCATGCGCTCTTCAGATCTAAGTATTTCATATTCTCAGACAAAGGCGGGGCAAATTCATACGGCGGGATCTCGACCTTTGACGCGTCGAAGTCGTACCGCCGCAAGGACTTCTTTGGTTCCGGGTAATACACAGCATCCATCTGCTCCGGACGAAGGTCAAGTTTGTTCGAGTTCTGTTCCGCTTTCTGTTGCATTTGTTCACGGTCTAACACCAATGTTTCTAGGTTATTTGAATCAGTCTCTCCGTCTGACTCTCTGTCAGTACATATACCGCTTGTACTACTAAGGTCGGTGTCCTTTCGCGAGACTTCGAGCGTTTCTGTACTTTTTACGTCACCGGTTTCCGTTTGGTCACCGTACCCCGGGTGTAATCGTTTCCTACCCGAGAGCCGGTACAGAATTTCTGGAGTGAGCGTATCAAAGTCCCCTGTTTGTACATGCAGTTCTGGTGTGGGAGGGATGTGTTCCGGGGGATGAGGTACGTACTGAGTTTCTTGCCTTGAACCAGGCCGCCCAGATCCAGGCCGGCTGTAAAGTAAACATAAATACGCAGTGAATAAATGTCTAAAGCTGACAATGTAAAATATTAATCAGTATATCAAAGTCATCTTCAAGCAGCACAAATCGTATATGGAATTCTAATGTAAAGCACCTGCACATTTCCAAGATTTCAAATATTCGTTTAGATTTAACTAAAGCCAAGACATAAATACACATACATCGGTGCTTTAGTGGACTGAAGGGTATTTATATTATAATAAAGACGGCATTCAAAGTTAACCTTATGCGTGCCAAAAAGAACGCATACTAGGGTGATAATACACTAAATTAATGGTTACACAATCTCAATATTGTCTTCGGAATTCTACGATAATTTAAAATTCTAAATCATCTAAAGATTTGTCCTACAAACAGAGTGTGAACCATCCACGAGAAACTGAAATTCTGATATTCCTAGAAAATGTCATGAGGTATAATTGACAGGTGTGCACATCCTTCAGGTGCTTAATTAGAACACTTATTTAGTCTTGTTTTGGTCAATGTGGACGTCCATCTTAATGCTTAGTGTGTTGGTTATGAAATTAAGCACCATACAGCAGAAATTAAAATAACATGTTATTAAAAAAAACATCTTAGGTTTTCTGACCTGTAATAAGGAATAAAACCTCAAAAAACAAAGCATTCTATATAACACTCTAATGTGATTTAACTGTTGTTTGTGGAACTAAGAACGCTTTGTTGAGCTATCTAATGCTGGATGAGTGTGAGCGGGCAGTGAGTGCTGTACCTGGCTGGCTCTTGTCTGGATGACGGTCTGGAGCAGGCCGTTCGACTGATGGGACGACAACGGAACACACGGGTGTCTATGTTCTCCTGTTCGTAAGGCAGCCACTGCTTGTCCTGGAAGGCCTTCATACTGGACGCCAGCTGACTCCGGTAAACCTGGGTCGCTGCATCGCCCCGGGTCCCGTTCAGATACTTCTGTCAATTACAATCATTAGAAACTCTATACTCAAATAGTAAACTCATATATTCAATAGCGGTCGAGATCTGCATTTTAGTTTTCTTTACGCCTCACTTTTCAAAATACATGTACTCTCAGATGATGATCCATTTTACTTTTTTCTTTTTATAATGCAATGATGCAATGCATCATGTTGGAAATATCGCGATACTTTCTAATGTGATGGAACCTTCGCGTATATCATGAAACGCACACTTTGTGACGTTTTCACTAGGCATCACAGAAACAACCTAAATATCAATTGCTTTATCCTTTGATAATCTGTCAGGCACATTGGTTATTCACGGCTGCTCTGAGTTTTTGTGAACACAATCTTCAAAATAATCTATGACACTCATACCCACGTGACTACAGACCTTTATGGAATTGGTAGAACGCTTAATGTAGATCCTTTATTACTACATTTACCAAATTACGCTCCAGTCTTAACAAATTATGAATTTAATGGTTATCATGCAGGAAGTAAGTTTTTAAATTATAAAGCAGTATATTGTTTAGGAAAATTATTCATTCACCCATTCAGGGAATTTTCTATTTGGAAAGTATCACAGCGGAATCAGTCTAGAAAAAATAACGTTCTGAAAAGAAAGATTAGTGTTTGACTACTCTTTCTCTGACATTCCCGTCATTGAAGTCATTGCCAAAGATGACAGGCGGGCGAGACAGAGGCTATACATACGGACAAAATATGTATATTTTGGGATTTATTGACGCGCTCTTCAGTAATTAGGCTAATTAGGCATGCTTTGGTTCGGTTTATGGAGCATGTTTACACGTACTCGTGAAGACAGAACTAAACTGAGCAAAGGAAGTTGATGGAGGAACTTACTCAGCTGAATGTTATGATCGACGTATATTTACCACATTTAAGGCCCTGAAGAAGCTGGGATACACATGCCTTTTGTATATATGAACTGGCAAATACAACTAAGTTGTTGCAATGTCTCCCTTCCAATCTGAGCAATTCCCCCCCCCTTTACTTTGTTTCCCACAACCTGACTTAATCAACATGTCCAAGGATTAAGTGTTCCTGTTATAGTACATACACATAAAATATGTGTTTGAGTAGAACTTATTATATAAATCACAAAAGCTACAAGCGCTAGATAATGGCAAAATACTTTAGTTTACTTGTATTTAAATTATCTATTTCGCTGATGAAATCAATCCTGAAGTATCACTTCGATTAATAACTTATCTCGTTTTTTTATGGAGAGAGATATGTTTATCTTTAATAATCAATAATAAAGTCTATACGTTACAGGATGGCTGTAGATGTCAGGATTCCACGTGCATCTGTACATCTCCCAGCGTGTCACTGTCCAAACAAGATCCCTAGTGGTTATTCCATCCATGTCGGTACAGGATCATTAAACAAAACTATAACAAGAGCCCTAAACTGATTATCCCTGTTTTCTATTGTAAGTTCCCTTTTTTCATGTGTCCCTCCGAGACATTGGCACGGTTTAAGATTTGGGCTGCACCTCGACACTTTGCTTTCCAATGGTTACAATTGGTCTAGGTCAGCTGCTTGTGGTTCTATGTCGAGGTTACTCATTCGTATTACAAGACGGGTATGGCAAACAGAGAAGAATTAATAACGTGCGGGGCGTCCCTGCCAGGGCCCTCCTTAATATTGCCAGTCCCGTATAACACGCCTACAAGTGATCTAACATTGATATCCACACTTAAGCGCTCCTACTGGCCGGAAAGCCAACACTTCTGGATTTAATTGAATTCCTGCTTAATATCTTCCGTGCTCATGGCTTCCTCTCGCTGAGAAGATTTACACTTAACACGCCTAAGTAGTGCCTGGCCTTTCCTTGTTACCACCTCGTAATAGAGATTTTATTCTTGTATTACTACATTACATTATCAGTAACGACAACTGAATGTTATTTATGGCCGGAAATGTAAAATACATACATGTATCTCATTACATCATGACTGTGAAATGGGTGTCTGACCAATCAACAAGGTTAGTAAGATTAGGAGGAAACTATCAGAGAACACAGTGTTATACTTTCTACGTCTGTTCACCCATATATATGGATCTCTGGTTTGTAGAAGTGTGGATTTAAAAATACACAATCACAAATACGGTATTGTGTCCTAAGAGAAATGAAATAAACTGAGAAAATGGTGTACGAAATCAAAGTAGTACGTCAGGTTTTTCTCTTTGAACTTCAGAGAAATGAATGGCTGATGCAGTTAGTCAGGTTCTGTAAATGCACTTTTAATATAAATCTACCAATAATGTATAAATATTTGATTGCTGGAAGTAACCTACCGGGTTACGTTACAAAGAATGGATGGTCGTCTGTAACGGTTTAGCATTGGTAAATATTTTAAATGTATGCATCCTTGCTTCCCACTGCGTTCACTGCTGCGTGAATTCTAGTTGCCACGACAACCTAACAGACACCGGTCCACACTACAACTGACATTTGGCTTTAACAATGTCTGATATTAAAGGTTCATCACATATTGTCCGTGCTATTCTAACAGAAAAAAAGACTTATAAAAGCATCATTGTATAAGCGTCCATAATTAATATTCATTATATGGCAGTATT
Source organism: Sipunculus nudus (assembly GCA_026874595.1). NCBI lineage: Eukaryota > Metazoa > Annelida > Sipuncula > Golfingiida > Sipunculidae > Sipunculus > Sipunculus nudus. The sequence continues at coordinate 47,506,571 of CM049316.1, forward strand.
GAATATACAATGGACGCAGGCTAGGCTACCATTGCTGTTGGCCTTCATGAGGTGACTTGCCATTACAATCACATGGCCACGGCTTTCAGTGACAAGCCATGGTCAGAAACAACTTGCCATGAAATGGTAGAACAGGTTAAAACTAGCGATACTAACCTATGGTATACCGTGGTTGCCTTTATATCGGCTGGGCTGAATTTTCGCGGTTTTTGTATTTAAAAAGTTTCACGGGGTTACATTTTCGCGCTCTCATTAGTTTAGTAGTATAATTTAATTTTTAAATATGAAACTATGAACTGTAATGACCAAATTATTTCATAAACCGCGGATTTCACTATTTTCTAGGTCTACTAATTCTCTGTCCGGAACTCAGGATACTAGTATCGCACGTTCGAACAGTCACGGACGGCTGAGCCGTCACGTGCGGGGAGCATTGACCCAGCTGAATGTAATTAGTTCAGGGCAAGGCTCATGCTAAACAACTCTTTTCCCACTGTTCTACGGCAATTTGGCCCCATAATGAACTGTGACCTTCCAAATATATTCAAAATTCACGTCATCACTAGCCAATCAAACATCGTTTGGCGCGTCATGAATTCGGCAGTGACAGAATTAGTCCTTTATACAGTTACAGGGTGGCGCTTCCCTAGCGACTACGTTCACTACTTTAGTGGCAAATTTATTCATTAACAATAAGTAAATACGGCACAATGTGAAATAGTACCCTCTACTCAATATTCTTTTAAGCGGAACTGGATGTCATCTGGCTTGGCACACATACACGTAATTTTTAAATATTACTGCTTGGCGGACATTGACACTTTCCAAGCTCCAGTCATGTGCCGTGGGGCGGGAAAAAACTACCAGGCGCGCCCAACCGGTCAGCACATCCTTGCAAAGGGTCACGGTTTTTGCATCTAAGCCAACCGATACTATTTAGTATTTTAAGTGGACCCTGTTATTCTCCCTGAATCATGTTATTTATATGCACCAGGCTCGATAGACATCACCACGTAACCGAAGATTAATTTCAACTGTCACCAACTATCGGCAGCTTCTAAAATTAACGATAATGGCCTGGCATATATGCATTCAAAACTGCGTGGTTTCAATTTCGCGGTCAGAGAGCGACCGTGAATATCGCAAATTTGAAACCACCGCAAATAAGAAGACAACCACAGTATTTGGAAACTGTGTTGCGCTGAGCCGATTCTGCTGTCACTTACCTTAGACCGATGAGGCCTGCTCCGAATAGTGCCAACAGTTTAACAATGCATGGCTACAATAAATGCTATTGCACACATGCAGCTTAACAAAGCCAGTAATTAGCAATATACCAGCTCATGGCATTAACGCAAAACAAAGCCAGTCTGAATACAGAAATTCAATTCAAGAAACTTGTTGAGATCTGCCGATATCCCGAGTTGTATACTGCGAATTATTGTCCACATATTGGGTTTGTTGGAAACTGTTTAACATATGAAAATGTTTGTTTTTAAGAGAAACGATACCTGTTAGTGCTGCGTTTTTATCAAATATGAGGGAAAATGTCCCCCCGTTGATTTTTTTACTTTAGTTTTTTTAAATGACGAGTCTTGTCATTCTGACGTTCTATTCATCTGAGTGTCAGACGTGCCGCTGCTGATTAGTTTTACTATATCCTCCTCGTCGACGACACTAAATAGAAATCACCAAGTTCTCACCTTCAGTCCATTAGCCTTGAACTTCGCCTGGATCTGTGACCCCACGTCACGGACCTGTTCCTTCAGTCGTTTGAATTCAGCCTGTGAACAAGACAAAAGTACAGTAAATGTTTGTTTTTGTAGATCTTTATGTCTTTGCTGCGAGGTTATTATTGGCGTTATAATGATATATACAACTTGCATGGGCATCTTTTCCCTCAATATATCTTATTTGTATCAGTTCAATGAATATATAACAAGAACAAAATACCCATCAATGATCATTTTGCATAATACAATACTATGAATGAAAAATGTACCCTTTTTCATACGAGCAACTCCTTACTGAACCCTAGGGAGAACTCCTGTAAGAAATATCGTATCGCATATAGGCCGTATCTGAATTTAAACGATTGGCAACAATCCCATTCCTTTTACGAAAGTGTCTCCGATATTTAATTCAATTTTGACATAATTAAAGAAAGTTACATGCGGTGATTGAGCCCATTCTCTTTCATTTTGCATACCGTGAAAATCGTCCACCCATTTATGATAAAAGTTGCTAACACAAGGACGAGGGACAACGGACGTACGCCACGATAACGCAAATGCAAGCAGAAGGGAAAATATAGACCTCATCTATTATTAAATGTGATTGAATGCTTAACTATTCCAGGCCTTTCTTGACGAGGTATATCTAAACTGAAAATTTCATCTGATCTTAAATCCCCTCTTCGCCAGGTAAAATCCCTCTTAACATATTAAACAGTATGAAAATAATTCCATTTTAACTATAAGCAAAAGGACCCAAAACCTTAAAGCTAAATAATGTTAGTCTTCATTCACTTTAATTGTTGTTATTATTAATATACTAATACTCCCTTACCTGGGTTAACTTGAAAAGGGCCGGATCTGAAAAATAATAGAAAACAATCACGACCTATACATCACAGTATAAATAATAATAATAATAAAAATAAGAAGAAGAAGAAGAAGAAGAAGAAACGAAGAAGTAGAGAAAGAAGAGAAAAAAGAAGGAAAGTAATGAAACAAAAAGAATAATAACAATAACAAGATGACCTTGCGCTAGCAATAAGGAGCTAACATTGACTGTATGTAACATGACATAGAGACCAGAGGCGAAGGCGACAGAACTGGTCAGTGACGTACATAATATATATGTACAGAATTGTTTGCTGAAATTCTGATCAACCTAATAAAGAAAGGCTGACCTATTTTCTCAGCAGAACTGGTTCACTGTGACCTAATTTAAGAAAATGGTGTTAACTGGCTATATATATGGCAGTACAGCACTGATTATAAGAAGAATTGAATTGAATCCGTAAGATGTGCCTAGGATTTCAGTTAAATAAGTTCTTTGGCTAAGACCACAAAAGTGATAAACTGATGCTAATATGGGTCAAGGTGAAGAAAAATGTGAATCAGAGAAAGTCGGATGGCGATACCTTCCAACAAAATATAATCTGGGTGCTGTTGTGAAGATTCTTGGTGCTATTTTGCTAACGACAAAAATGATGCCCATGTTAACTGTAACTTGAATGTAAATGTCAAAGTCTTGAATAGACAGTTACTTTCAAACACATCAGACTGCCCAGTTTTTGGTTATTATTCTTGGACCAATAAGCACTTGCACAGGTATGCTGTTTGCCATGGTTTTATGGCACACATGGGTGTAGTGACCTTATTCCAGAAAATGGCATTAACATTTTTAGTGCAATACTAACAACTGACTTGCACATCTCGCCTTTAACCCATCCGGTTAATAAAGATTAATGTTATTCGAAAATTAATTAGTTTAAGGAAGTTTTTTTTTTGTGTGTTAAACCACATTTGAACCATTCCCCATGAAAATTCCCATAGGGCGCTTAATATTAATTCTACTAGTTCTACTACTACTACTGCTACTACTACTACTACTACTACTAATAATAATAATAATGATAATAATAATAAAAATAATTATAGAATCAGAAGATTATGAATTAACATAAATAATAAATTTTAACTATTAATAATAATAATAACAACAATAATAATAATTTTAGTAACAAGAGCACCATAAACGTGCATAATACGCCCGTCGTGTTTCTGGTGACCCTTGACCTCTTAAATGTGCTTGAATTTTGATGAGAATGTAATTCAGGTGAGAAACTATTGGTGTATATGTATAATGAGTTTCATGTAAATCCATAAGATTTTTATAACTCTCCAAGGTGCCTCCAAAGGGCGGTAATCTCTGACCTCATTAAATATGCGTGGATTTTGATGAGAATGCAAATCCAAAGGAATTTTGGTAAGACACCAAGGTGCCTCCAAAGTGCGGTGACCTATTACCTCATTAAATATGCATGGATTTCGCTGGAATTCGAACTTAGGAGAGATATTTTATAAATTTCTGATGAGCTTTATCAAAATCCTTTATATTCTTCGTAAGTTATCGCGGCGACACCATTAAGTAGCCGATTGATCCGTGACCGTATTAAATATGCGTGGGCGTTGCCCGTAATAGAACTTGGGCGAGACAATCTGTTGGTAAGTACTTATGGTGAGTTTCGCGAAAATGCATGTAAGCCCTGGTAAGTTATCGCGGCGACACTAAAAATTAACGGACGGACGGTGTGTATACCATATAGTACTCCCGTCTTAAGACGGGCGTATACAAAGGAAAGTGCTATATTGTTATTATTATCATCCTTTTGTTTACATGTAAATATATGGAATCCGTCACCATGAACTATTAAAAGGATTACGTGCACCTAGGTTACACCAGATAAACATATACATATCGCTGTGAAAACACAGCCTGACTTTATATACAACCCATGTAACTAATGGTCCTTGGCCCTGCTGACGCAGGTATATCCTTATGCTTGAACAAACGTAACCAAAACACCCTCATAACACCATCAATCACGCCGTCCCTCAAAGCCGCTCAGATACCATGTCAATCACTGTTAACGGTTAGTACAAGTACATAGCATTAAAAAGAAACGCGTTTATCACACACTTGACCGAAGAAAACTAGGATAGGGGGATTCTCAACAGCGGGTGATTCGGGAGAATTTACATGGTTTGGACCGTCATCTCTAAAAAAAACCAGAAGAAAGTAGAATGAGTATTTATTGCAGATATATGTCTCTCCTTCCCATGAGAACCCATCCCCATGCACTACTTTAAAAGTTATGATGTTTACAGAAATCATATAGTTCCACAAAATTTGACCTAAAAGATCAAGTTTTAGCTAAGGAGTTTCAAAATCCTAGGTTTTTAAACTCTCCGAGCACTTTGTTGAAACATTTGGTGTATGATGTATCAAATAGAGAGAAGAATATGCCGTTCCTCATAAATATATAGAGTGGTTTAACTTATTGACTTGATATGTTGCATGTTTTTAAATCGAGGATAGCATTATCGCTTATCCGAGATAGGCGGAGCCACCTACAACCGTTTTTTTTGCATCTGTGTCTATATTTGTTGAAAAGGATGCATATTTTGGAGTGGTTTCATGTATCAACAACCTTAAAATATTGCATGCCCATTGATCTTTGATAGCGTTATCTTGTACACTTGACTGGTGGTGCCATCTACCATATGATTTTTAAGTTTTATCCGTCCGTGCGTCTTGGGATACTTTGGAATCTCTGGTGAGACAAATATGGAGGGTTGTCATGTCAGGAGAGAGTCCATGCCTTATTTTATCCATAACCTGTGATTTGGCGGATATACGTAGTCGCCTGTCCACTGCCCAAATTCCATTTATGCTTATTTTTACTTGCAGTGAGTCTTGGTATTTGTCGCGGAAGAACATATTGTCCTCATTCAAGAACTGAAAAAAAAACACCTCACAGTGGAAAGAAATCTTGGAAATTGCCCCTTTAATTATACTTCCGTTTCGCACTGTCGCTTCCTCGCTATGTTACTGCTGTGTAATTCATTGCAGAAATGAAGTTACTATAGTACATATGACAAATTCCTCAAAATTCAGAAAAATCTGAAAAATGCCCCCTCCCCTTTAGGACATACTTGGCGTAGCCGTAAAGAATTTCGTGACAACGATGTTGTTCCACAACCGTCAATTGTAGACAGTAAAAGGATATCTGTCCTGTTTTTTTTTAAGTCTATTTATTTACGTCCCATTTTCTTCTAGTAAGTTACCGATGACAGCTATTACACATAACGTTTCCTAGGTTTGCGTTTGGACACGTCCGCTGGAAAATATCCAGATTTGTGAGGGCTACACTTTCCATGGGCTAGTTGAAATGGATTGAGATCATTAGTTATAAAAAAATAAAGTTTATATAGGCAAATTTTTAAATGTCCTATTTCTTGCTAGCACTAGTGGTAAAACAGTGTACCACACCTGTATTTTGAATGGCCTTGTGTAGTTTGATTGAAGGCGCGCTGCAATGGCCCTTTGGAAAAATAATATGAAATATTTAATCTTTAGGTGAAATGACCCCCTTAGGACACACACTGAATCATTCCCTTCAGTTCAAGAACAAAAAAGTACATGTATATCCGAGACGTGGCAACGGATGAGATCCGTCACGAAAAAAGAATAGAACCACCATCAATTATAACATTTAATAATAATTATAATAATAATTCTAATTATAATAATAAAATTATCATTATTATTTTTATTGTTATTACTATAATAATTAGTGTTATTACCGTTTGACAAGTTTTGGGCTGAGCTCTACTGACGTGAGCTTATTATGTACGTTTCATAAATATCTTGTTCACAACCAAACAGACATTAAGCATACAAGGGGTAATACATGAACTCCGTCCAAATCTGCTTCAACAGGATGCAACAGTGTATTTTCCAGAGCGTAAAGTCCAAAACTTGAGATGCATACATAGGTAACGTATATTGCTGGCATGTCGACAGATTATGAGAATGAAACAAAACACTTATTCCATCCTTGTTTTCAACGATAAATACTGAGCAATTTTAGCTTCCGGCTTGCAATGACGTCATCAGAATCGAAGTCAACACTTGGCCTATATGGTTTTGCCTCCTTCACACGTTCCGGTTTTGCTCAATAATCTTAAAGGAACCCTTATCAGAGAACCTTGGTTGTAATCAACAGTAGGCTTAACCCTAACACTGGCGCTAGTTGGAAACATTTGGGTTTTGAAAAGAAACATAGAACTTCAAACTATTCCAGTGCATGATCCACATCTCATTCTTTGCTGAACTGAATTGTTGCTCTTGAAATGTCTCATGTTGGTATTTAAGGAATTCCAATAGAACAGAAACCTGGGAGGATTATGCTAAGGATTTATGTGACAGAGAAACCAAGACAGGAACAAGACAAGGAAAAGATCAAATCATCGTACCAGATCTTCTACAAAATGTGGAATAACGCAGAAACATGGTGTACTAAGACCCAGATTATATAAGTATAGCCTGATGTAATAAACGACCCAACAGTACAAACACACCGTGATATTACGGTAATAAACGATCAAACAGTACAAACACACTTTGATATAACGGGAATCAAGGAACACACATCGCGGTTGTTACATCCTCTGTTGCCATGGTGACGACCATATCATGGCTGTCCTCAAGGACGTGCTTTGTTCATTAATTCTGGTAGAGGATTTGGGTTATTACTAACCCCTGTATATCTCAGGTTGCTCGAACTGGCAACTCTGTATCACATAAATGTGACGTCAGTGGGTTAAAGAATAGACAAAATGTAAAGACAATGCCTTACTTGAAATCAGTGTGATCACGACGGTCAGTTGATCTGCTAGTATTGTCTTTGCCGGATGCTGAGCGCTCACATCTTTTTATACGCTTACATATTATTACATTAACACGCTGTTAAGAAGTTAATAAACTCAGATATCTGTAGTGTACCGACATATACCTCAGTATTAAAATCCACCTTGAATGCAGACCAGAGGCCGCATTAGCGACTCTCGGATATTCTCCTTTTCACACTGAACAGGTATTGATCGGGTCAGCGTGTGAGTCTGTTTCATGCGACATTCAGTTAATAGGACCAATTCTATTGTGGGGGCGAGTCCCACCCTTAAAAGTAACAATTGGTCACCGAGGCTTTCCCAAGCCGCATGAAGTACATCCACTCAAATTACGCATACATTTGCTGGCTCAATAACGGCCCATTACTACATTGACCCATGCCCCAGATGACCAACGACCTGCAGGCCTGCCTCAGGCTTAAACTATTACATTGTTTCACATGGTCGTGAGTACCATGGTACCAACCAAGCATAGCGGTAACATTTTTATAAGTGTTATTTTGAGGTATTTAATATACAGTTTGTAGACAGAAGATAAAAACATGGATTTTTGTAGATAATGAGATTAACAGGGTTTGCCTGGGGCGCTTCCTTTTATGACACCGAAATGTATACGTCTCTGGAAGGTGGCTATTTTATTAAAATGTGACGAAGGCACCACCCATAAAGCTGAATAAACGGGAAGTCCGCAGGTGTTTATTATGGGCTTCAAGTGTCGATACTTGGTTTTGTGTGTGGAGATCATTTACTCGGCAACACCACTTCAACAGCCGGTGTCGGTGTTGTCCCACGACTGCCACAACAAAACAGTCGATATCGGTATGACAGACATATGGTCGTGTATCAAAATGAGGAGTTTACATACAGATACAAATCGCTACAATAACCAGGCCCTATGATCTTCACTACACCATTCATCGACCCCATCAATGACAACCGAGTAAAAGAACCCCATGTTTGCATGCATGCCCAATGTTTCGATAAAACTACACCCGTCATACAAGTTCCTCATGATTCCCGCTACTACTAGTATTTCTTTTTCGTATTATTTACTTACCGTATTATTATTATTATTTTTATTATTATTATCATCTCTGTGTTCTCCTGTAATCATTATCACAGATAACTATTATTAACTATCAAAGACAAACATGAATCATGTCATCACGTAACTGTTTGACAAATTTGTTAATTATACCATAGAAATGAGTAAGGTCTTTCTAAAGATGTGTTTCATCTGTTTGCCTTTTGTCCTATTACTTTTTCAATATATATATACAGTAAACTCCCGCATGACGACCACCTCGTTAACCCGACCACCCCGCTAACACGACCACTTTTCTTGGTCCCAGAATTGTCTTATATAAATTATCATATAATAAAACCGGTAACACGACCATCCCGCTATCACGACCAACGAACACCTTTTTTGATCCCGACCTTCAGATGAGTCCCCGTATCACGACCATTGGCCCGTGGCGACCGCGACCCGTTGAGCAGATGACACGCTCATCGCCCAGCTTGGACTTAGATAGTAGCCCGTACTTAATTAGCCGTATCACGACCACTGACCCGTGGCGACAACGGCCCGTTGAGCAGGTGACACGCTTATCGCCCAGCTTAGACTTGGATAATGGCCTGTGATTATTTAGCCGGGAGGTGGGAAAGTGAGCTTTCATCTACCCAGCCTTAGTTAGGCTTAATTATAACGCCGGCCAACCTGTTAGCCAAACTATACGCATCAATAGATATTGGACTCCACGGTCCGTTGCATTGTTTGTTGAGTACGGCTGTTATATTAGCATTTATCATACTGATAAAAAAAGTTTTGCAAACTTAACTGGCACCGCACGGAGTTTTGCAAACATAACTGACACCCCACGCATACATTTAGGTGGGTAGAGTAAAACTGTAACAAATCACATTTCAGTGATCAAGCAATAACTATATAAATATCACTTAAAATTTGTTGTGCTAATTATGTTCTCACCACGTGTTCGACATCAGACCATCTTTTTGTTAAGACCAATGCTTTATGAATGACTTCAACGCAAACTCGTAATAAACGCCTAAAAAGCTCAGCCTCGAGGAGAAGTTAGAACTCATCAAAACAGTCGAGACTCAGTCTGGTACAAGTCAAAGAAAACTAGCCACTCAGTTTTGGATTTTAAATTTAACATGGGGAACAACTTACCATTTACTTGAAATATCCATATTATCGCCTGCGTTAATATTGGCAGACTAATGTACAAGCATCCCGCTAACACGACCACCTCGCTTACACGACCACTTTGCCCGGTCCCACAGGTGGTCGCGTTAGCGGGGTTTTACTGTATATATATATATATATATATATATATATATATATATATATATATATATATATATATAAGCCTTTTAAATTTCAATACTGTCGCCTGTGTCACATGTCTTACCTCCACGCGGTTGCCCTTGGTTACCTGATGCTGGACCATCATTCGCTGTTGAAGCGCTTGGTGTCCAGGAAGATTTCCGCAATGTGCTCTGAAAATTGAAAAGATGCAACCATCGATGATCAGTTTGCTGCAGGCCCAACTCAGGTTTGTTAAAGCTTTGATGCTTACAAATCTTATTGGTGCAGATGAGGAAAATTAATTTCATAATCCAACTCAAAATATTTTTTCCATATCTTAAACGCTATGAGGACATTAAGCGTGCTCGTCACTGGGTGTTTATTCTGTAGCTTACAGAATTTGGGTCAACGTAGCCTGATTTCGGGTTTCCATGACGATTGTAATTATTTCTGGACTTCTCTAGATTTGACGTTAGAAGTTTCTCGATCGGTTACAATTCGACGGACATGGGGCCACTTCCGGTCCGTTGAGCTAAAAAAATGATTAAGGAAAATAATAAAGAATAGGGTTGCTTCCTGGATTCAGGAAAGAAAACTTGTATGAAGAAAACTGATTAAGTGGTATCTGGTCACCGTGTGCCGAGCACACGATGACTGACAGCCATCCAACAGATCACATGATAATCAGTCAGTCAGAGGACCGAAAAAAAGCAAGGGGGAAACCAGAAGACGTCAAACTCTGTCGCTGTGTGACAGCTAGACCTTCAGGAACCCGACAGATGTTTCTGCAGGAAAGTCGATGGTCTGGCTTGATCAATCCAACTTCTCTATACAGTAATGCATGGGCAGGTCTCACTCGTTTTCGGACAGATCATCGATAATTGAAATCTATTTTAACAACCTGCTGAATAATGTCAATAATATAATAGTTTCTTGATAAATTAGTATGGTACTGAAGACGTGCAAACTTAAATCCCATGACCGTTACATTAATGGAACTGTCATGTCAGGCTCTTCCGTTTCAGACAAATCAAACCAGTTTGAGGCAGACCAAGCACATACACATGTACTATACATAAAACTATGAGGTCTGTATAAATTTCGGGTGTATTTTGGTAATCATGATCATTTGTAATCAGATTTGCATGAACCCCCTAAATTGTTCAATCATTACTAAGAACTAAGTTCTATTAACCATGGCTCAGACAGTTCAGTTTATTCCACGGGATCAGTGGAAAACTACATCAGCATTTCACTCACATGTCCAACAATAACACTAGAGGTATTATAGATCAATACAGTGTTTTGTACAGTATGTTCCCATTATGTGCGATTTCTGCTTTTTTCTAACTTGTCTGAGTATTGACAGTCTCTAGGTGGCTTCATATTAACATGGTTGACTAGGCAATCACAGCAGATGCTTAATCCTCGAAAAAGTTTCGGTTGCACAAGGGAGTATACGCGTGAATACTAGGTCACCCTCCAAAAAGCTTAAAATAAAGACTATTGAGTGCCTGATGCTGCGCGTGTTTAAGAGTTCAGAAGTAAAAAAAGGATAATTATACGCTCTTTTAAATTACCGAGCCTTGCTCAGATCCATGAAATTCATACAAATACTAAAATATTCATCATCTTTTGTGATAGTTAAAAACATATATATGTAAACTTAACAACTCTATACATTTATATACAGCACTGAAAACTTTTAATTTTCACATGGCTCAGAAATGAAAGTTAAGTACATTGTAGTTTCTTTTTTTTCTCTTCAAATTTCTGTCTGCTTTTGATTCTATATAAGATCATTTTAAGCCACCAACTCTAATCTCGTCCTGCTACAGTAACATCATTTACTTTACCTTTATTTATTTGCAGCATTAATACTTCAGTTTCTCAACCTTTGACATAATATTATGTTTCATAATTTCCATTTCATTAAACTGAAAAAAAAATAAAAGACAAATCCTGGGTGATCTAGTGGACCTTGACATGACCCCAGGTTAAAACAGTTATGTTACTTTTCCTTAATAGGCCAGGTGTAATATTTACTTGTTTCATTATCGTTTCTTATATTAATTTATGCAAACTGTAATCACTAAATAAATACATTGATAATGTTTACGAATCATTGATACATTAATCAATTTAACATTTAAAAAATCAAGTAATTGTGAATACAATCAGATGGGTGCTAAATATTTGTAAAGGATAATGGTAAAATATACGCATTTTTTAATTTAATGTGGGTAATGTATGCAAATGAGCTCATTAAATATGCACGAATTGTTTTCTGATATAATCGTAGAAAGCACTAGTTATATTAACATACATTTTTATTGATTCATTTGATAGATAACGTCACTATCATACATAGAAACTGCATTTAATTTACATTTTGACATTTTCAGGTTTCGACATATTTAACACCGAATTCTGTGCCTTCCCCACTTTAAAGTAAATGCCGTTTTTATTGCATTCTAGGTTGTCTTTCGATATACACTGGTTGTCATGGAAACTGGCCCAGGAAACAAACTTCAGACCACTTCTTATTAGTACTGATAGGGCAGTAGGCCTACGTACCTTTCAATCGATAACAATGGAAAAACACATTCGAACGGTATATCATACACATATTCAGTAAAATATTATTCGACTGGTACTGATCCTGGATTTGTCAATCGAGGTGTGGAATCCAGGAAGATGAAGAAGAAAACCTTGACAGGGCCCTCAGGTCCAGAAAAGTGAGACCCAGGCAGCAAAAATTGATGAAACCCATAAAAAGGTTGCAGGGGCTGAAAAAGATGGGGTCCAGACCCTTCGACTGCCCTCTGGATCCGCTTCTGTTTTATAATGAACACGACACATTATATATGAGATATCATAATTGTATCGTCGTCTGGATGTGTTTTCTAAAAGGTTCAAGATGTCCTAGGCTAGTGCTCTTGCAAAACGTAGTGTATAGGGAGAGAGCAGGGGAGTAAGTATATATGTAGTCCCTATATGGACCTTTATGTCCTATGAAATATCTCTGCTGGACGGTCATTACGTAATGTTCTGATTTTTTTTTCAAAATATCACAAGACACATAGCGACACGGCTGCTGCACAACGTACAACAAGTTAAAACATTTTTTTGCAAGGGGGAAATTTTACCCCAGTGGCTGATTATCCGGCTGATTGAAATTCCGACTGACAGTGATTTTTTTTTTTTTGTTAAAGCGTAATCTAGAGGAGCCATATTTAGTCTCTTACAAGAAAATGTGACCACATTTTTAATGATTTTTTTTTGCATGTGGAAGTTAACGTCGACTACACATCCATTTATATAATATATTTGTTTATTTGCTGAAAAATTATTTTGCTTTATGTCATGTAAAATAAATGTACTCTGCAGAATATTGCTGTGCTGTCAATGTTGAATACGTCATGACGCGAAGACATGATCGCTGTAAAAACAAAGGTACGGCATGTAATTCAGTAAGTTATGTTTCACAAAACATAAGTTGGATATAAAATTGTATGGATGTATATATACTACTCTTATACATCAAACTACCCATAGACTACATGTCAGTTGAAGTGTCTTCAACCAGGATCGTGCCGCCAAAACGTAAATAAATGGTTACATTTTGTGGACACAGCATTAACAGAGATAACTTTCAGACATGACACATATTTCTCAACGGTCATCGTGAGACTAAACGGACTTTGGCGACGTCAGACACAAATGTCTTCCCTGAGGGACACACTGAAAGTCGGAAGAGTGGACAAACGAGGGCAAAGCAGGACATAAAAATAAGCGTTTTAAATTACCGCTTTAAAAGCCATGAGATATTTCTATGAACTGGATATAAATGTAAATGATAAAAAAACAATATATAAATTTGGTCATATTTCAAAACATAAATACATCACAAATTGCCATATTTTTGTTTATATTTAGTGCAAAAAACTATGGTCACACCATGCATGTGACCAAATTAAAAAAAAACTATGATTTTGGCGTTGTTACCACATTCTGGCACTAATAAAATAATGTAAAAAGTAAGGTTATTACATTTCATTTAAGTGCATGCAAACATGTTAAAAAAATTACATTGAAATATGGTCACACTTACTTTGTACATGACGAAATATGGTTCACGTTTTTTTTTTTCAGAAATCGTGTCACATCAAATAAAAAAAATATTAAATTATAATTATCACTGCCATGTCCATTCAAACTGGATCGAGATGATAGTTTTGAGATACTTTTAAAACAATTAATTTATAAACATGAAATAAGAATATCAACAAAAAGGGGACCAAAAACACTAATCAGCCAGGGAGACCAATATAATACTTATAATACTTCTGTATTATTATATGGAAGTGGGTCACAGTAAAGGTTTTGGAAATATTGTTGTATGTCAAGACGAATAGATAGACAGACGGACGACAGACAGAGCTGGTCACTGTGTGTGGCGGCCAGGTATCAGAATATTCATGTTATTCCTGTGTGTACAGACGGCGATTACTCACACCAGGGGGCACGTATACGTGTATATTAAATGTACACACGATCCTTCTTGTACCGCGTGCCCGCTCATTAACGACCTGTGTCTGTGCATAAGTTCACAATGCGCCGTGGGTTGTATTTCGCGTATTCACCAGGTGATCAAACCAACTGACCGGTTTACAAGACAGATAAGCCCTCTATCTTATCGAGGCCGTGTTATTCACAATGTTTCTTGGTTTACCTGACAGGCAATGTGTTGGTTGTGTGTGTCTAGGCGACAATATAATGACAACAGAATAACCTGGTGTCCACGTGTGTGTTGATATATATATATATATATATATATATATATATATATATATATATATATATATATAAATTATATATATATATATATATAAACTGACGATGATCAATGCAATCAACCGGACCCTAAGTTTCTCATAATCATAACGTTCTTTGAAAGTTATTTTAAACATTACCCCCCCCCCCCCCGAACATATATCGGATGGCCAGCCAATGTATACGATCATTGTATCCGACTTGAACCTTTAAAAAGAATCTTTACATATATCATAGATTTAATCAGATCTTATGTGTCAAGGAGGAGCGGCTTTATACAGATAAAGAAGCGGACATTCACGCTCCATAAACACCTTCTCAGTCTTGGTGGAAAAACAAAAACTATGTCAATTCTGACCGGGATGTAAAGTCTTGCCTGATCTGTGGTGTGGTGAAACTAAAGACTGGCTAGGTCTTTGATGTTAAGTTTTACCTGATCTTTGGTGTGGTGGGATTTGAGACTGGCTAGGTCTTTGATGTTAAGTTTTACCTGATCTTTGGTGTGGTGGGATTTGAGACTGGCTAGGTCTTTGATGTTAAGTTTTACCTGATCTGTGGTGTGGTGGGGTTTGAGACTGGCTAGGTCTTTGATGTTAAGTTTTACCTGATCTGTGGTGTGGTGGGGTTTGAGACTGGCTAGGTCTTTGATGTAACGCTGTGCCTGATCTGTGGTGTGGTAAAGTTAAAGACTGGCTAGGTCTTTGATGAAAAGTTTCACCTGATCTTTGGTGTGGTGGGATTTGAGACCGGCTAGGTCTTTAATGTAAAGTCTTGCTTGATCTGTTGTGTGGTGAAGTTTGAGACTGGCTAGGTTTTTGATGTAAAGTCTTACCTGATCTGTGGTGTGGTGATGTTTGAGACTGGCTAGGTCCGTGATGTGGTATATCTGACTACGGATCCACTCTCGATTTGGCCGCGCACCACCGACAGGAGCGACACCGGGAGCACTGAAACGATGTAACTCAGCATCAGACTCCGAATCCTTCTGCTCTGAAACATCAATATCTCCATCTACAATACTGACATTGCCAGTATCAGAACCAAAGTAGTGTCCCCGAGACCGCACGGCAGTGGCAGCGTCCACACTACTGTCCGGCATCCACAAGCCGGAAGAGAGGGTGGAAGAAATGGGCGGGGCTTCCGGCATCAGCATCTCGGAATAAGTCACGCTGATAAATATACCAAGAATTATCTTTGTAAAAAAGTTGCTGGTCTGTGTGAATTGGTCGTCTTGAGCAAAATCGTGTTCTTGGTGTAGCCTTTCGAAACAAGCCTCAGTTCAGTCACTCAGCTGTATACTTAATGGTTAAGAAATTGAACCTGCTCCTTATAAAAATCTTAAAATAGCAGTAGCTTTCTTGAAGGACTGATACATATGCCCGTCAGAATGTGTAGATCAGCTCTATGAAGTATCACAGGGTCCAGAATCGAAGAAAGTTGTAAGAGGCCCGTTATTTTGATCCAAATTACGTCGTCTATCATGAAGGAAAGTGCCCGAGTGGTCTCCTGATAAAGTCCGAGAACTTCTGACACACCTTCACCTGCCGGACAGGCACGTACCGTGTATAGATCTGTTTATTTCACAGATCCCTTGGTTATCGCCCGGTAGTCTATGCGACCCAGCTATCGACGGGAGCCGTTACATGCCAACTGATCTGCTTGTATAGACTTAATAAAGGGTTCCTGATCCGTGGCTTTGCTTGAGCCCTAAGACTCCTTCCACATTCGCGGCCCATTTGTACACGCACCACGGTACGCAGGTATTGTCAGGCGGACCGGCATTACGGGATAATGAATTACAAGAAAGCACTCGGTATGTTAACGGTAAACACACCAAGGCCCCCGGGCACCACTGTTTATGTTATCAAAGCTCTCACACTATTAACACCGACTCTCACCCAAACCGTTGATCGAGCGAATTAAAATATGTAGCGGAGTTATCTATTATAAGTGGGCATGTACGTCAGAGTTGTCTTTTAAAAGTGAGCATGTAAGTCGGAGTTATCTATTACTAGCTGATAAACCCGGTATACCAGGCTTTTTACCAGGGTTGGGGAGACTAATATGAGGAATGTTTGCTATTTTTTTATTCTTAAGTAAAAAGGAAATAAAGATTTTTAATGGGATACTGTCATAATAAGATATGTACAAATATTTTTTTTGCATTTGTTTTGTGGCGCTGCGGTCACGGCAAGAAATTCACATACCGGTATGTTTACCGTGAAGACATGGTGAGCGATGATGTCTACATTTGCGAACCGGAACTGGACGCGGGGGCATTCAGGTTTTCGATGATCTTTGTTTGGTTACTATTGTTGGACGTATAACGAATAGGTTGATGTGAGGGGGCACAAGGTTAAGAAAAAAATTACTTCACCCTCGCTCAGCATCGATAAAATAAAACATCAAATGTCTTCTGTAAAAATAACAAGGCCATTATCTTCTTTTTTTTTTTTACCTTGTTACGGGACACCTAAGATATAAATTGAATTTTAAATGAACCATTTACAATAGGACCATCCCAGAATGAGTGAATTCGAAATATTTTTTATGAAACTTATCACGTCAACTACAAAGTATCAACTGCAATACATGGCATGTGAGGATCTATAGAGATCTTACAAACAGAAATGCAAATTAAAAAAAAACCATGTGGATATCCCTTAACGCACAAATCTGTTTATACATAATTAATGGTATTATAGATAGCAGGATTACTGAACCAACTGAATTATAACTTTATACAAAACATATCGTCCAAAATCATATTTAATAAAAAAAATATATTATACTATACTTACAACTTGTATACTATGAGGCAGACTGGCAAGAAGATTTTACTAGTTGTATAAGATACTGAATAGCAGGGACTAAAATGAAATTTAATCGTTTCTTTAACAACATTTTGTTCATTGTCTTTATGTATGATACAGGATTCCCAGCTATCCTTGAAATCAGTGAAAATCTGAAAATAAGCTTTCTTTTTCCCTCTCAGGAAAATTTGAGAAAAAGTCTCAGATCAGTGAACAAGTGACCCATGGGTCATGACGCTCAGCTTATTGGGAAGAGATTCGTAAAAGGAAATTTTATCATCTGAATGGTTGTATATTACCATTCAACTGAAGCATCAAACAGATTAACCAACAGGCCAAGACTGTGTCTGTATTTATATATCTCAAAAATAGAGAAAAAAATGCATAAAAATACAGGTGGCTCCACCAGTCTGCAGAAACTAATAAAAGGACTTAATGGTTAATATGCATCAAAGAATCATGGTGATCTCCGCATTAGTTGTTCAGATACTAATTTTCCATTATTCTGAGGGATACTTCGGAGTCCTATAGCTTGAAGGATATGGGTAACAGAGACCTAATTTCAGGTTTCCACAGACACTTTCCATGGGCCTCCTTGCATGACAAGAATGAAGATTCTAGGTCCAGTTGTTACAATTTGTGCCATGTAAACAGATGACAGCATCCTTAAAGGTCTCAAAAATAGAGAAAAAAAATTTGAAAAATTGAATAAAATATAGGTGGCACCACCAGTCTGCAGAAACCGATGAAACACTCCATAAACAATATCCATCCAAAGAATCATGGTGATCTCTGCATTAGTTGCTCAGATACTTCAGCTTTTGTATCAAATTGTTCATTATTCTGAGGGATACTTCGGAGTCCCATAGCTTGAAGGATATGGGAAACAGAGACCTAATTTCAGGTTTCCACAGAAACTTTTCATGGGCCTCCTTGCATGACAAGAATGAAGATTCCAGGTCCAGTTGCTACGATTTGTACCCTGTTGACAGATAACCACATCTTTAAAGGTCTCAAAAATTGAGAAAAAAAATCGTAAAAATATGAAAAAATAGAGGTGGTGCACCCAGTCTGCAGAAACTGATAGAACACCTCATGATAAATGTGTATGCCAAAAATCATGACCATCAGTGTTGTAGTTATTGAGATACTGCAGTTTTTGTATCAAATTTTTCATTATTCTTAGGGGTATTTTGGAGCCATACAGCTTAATCGATATGGGTAACAGAGACCGAATTTCAGTTTTCCATGGAGACTTTTGATAGGTCTCCCTGTGTGTCAAGAATGAAGATTTTAGGTCCAGTCTATACGATTTGTGCCCTGTTAACAGATGTTCATATCTTCAAAGGTCGCAAAAGTAGAGAAAATGTTCGTAAAAAAACTTGAACAAATATACATAGTGCCAACAGTCTGGAGAAAATTATGGTGATCTCTGCATTAGATGTTCAGATACTTCAGCTTTTGTATCAAATTTTCCATTATTCCGGGCTGTACTTTGGAGTGCCATAGCTCAAAGGATATGAGTAACAGAGACCTAATTTCAGGTTTCCATGGAGACTTTTCATGGGTCTCCCTGTGTGTCAAGAATGAAGATTCTAGGTCCAGTCGTTACGATTTGTACCCTGTTGACAGATAACTACATCCTTAAAAGTCTCATAAATTGACCAAAAAAAAAATTGTAAAAATTTGAAAAAAAATACATGTGGCGCCACCAGACTGCAGGAACTGATGGAACACCTTTTGATCAATTTGTATGCCAAAAATCATGACCATCAGTGTTGTAGTTATTGAGATTTTGAAGTTTTTGTATGAAATTTTTGACTATTCTGGGGGGGTACTTTGGGGCCCCAAAGCTCTAAGGATTTGGGTAACAGAGACCTAATTTCAGGTTTCCATGGAGACTTTTCATAGGTCTCTCACTGTGTCAAGAATGAATATTCTAGGTCCAGTCTTTACGATTTGTGCCCTGTTAACAGATGTTCACATTTTTAAAGGTCTCAAAAATAGAGAAAACAATTCGTAAAATATCGAAAAATACAGGTGGCGCCACCAGTTTGCAGAAACTGATGAAACATTCCATGATCAATATGTATGCCAAAAATCATGACCATCAGTGATGTAGTTAATGAGATTTTGAAGTTTTTTCTATGAAATTTATGACTATCCTGGGGGTTCTTTGGGGCCCAATAGCTCGAAGGATATGGGTAACAGAGACCTGATTTCTGGTTTCCAAGAAGATTTTTCATCGAACTCTAAGAATTTCAAGTTACAAGATTCTAAGTCCAGCGGTTACGATTTGTGCCAGGTTAACGGACAGACGGACAGAGAGACAGACGGAAGACGGACAAAGAGTGATCGCTATAGCTCAGCATGACTGAAAGTCAGCTGAGCTAAAAATCATTTGGGATTCTGAGTGGTCTAGGATAAAAAATGGTCAGTTAATTTCTTAAATCATTTCATGCCAATACAGTTTATCTATTGGAAGCTGTATAATGTGGCTACGTATCCTGGAAACGGGGGATTTGTTTTCATGAAATGCTTGGAACCCTAATAATAATTTCATTTGTGTAGCCTAGGAGATATACAGCCCACATTCCTTCTTTCAGTATCCTCTTCGTGTTGAGACATTGGGACTGATTTATAAGTGAGCATGTACGTCGAAGTTATCTATTATGAGTGAGCATGTACGTCGGAGTTATCAATTATAAGTATGTACGTCGGAGTTATCTGTTATAAGTGATCATGTACGTCAGAGTTATCAATTATAAGTGAGCATGAACGTCGGAGTTATCAATTATAAGTGAGCATGTACGTCGGAGTTATAATTCATTAGTGAGCATGTACGTCGGTGTTATCAATTATAAGTGAGCATGTATGTCGGAGTTATCTTTTATAAGTTAGCCTGAACGTCGGAGTTATCTAATACTTATTAAAGGAATTCAGTTCACGTTTGTTCGCAATGTTCTCTAAAACCGCGCTGTGTACAATATTGTGCCATACATCATTTTAAAGGTTATTATCCCCGAAGTGACATAGGCGATATGAAAATAAATCATTTTTAATATACATATAAGTTTGAGTGATTTTTCCGTTTTTTTACCGAGCACAGCCGAACTGCCTTCGGCAATCACCGGAATGCGTGCATCGCGGTCACTTAACCTCTAACACTAAGGACTATTGTTCATATGAATAACGCTTGCTTTCAAGGAGGGATTTGACCCACGTGCGTGGTCAGTAAAAGAGAAAAACACATGTTTCTCGCTTTAAGAAATGGAAAGTTCAACCCAGGAGGATTAATGACAAAACCTTATTCAAGGTCCCAATTTCAGGAACAGGTGTGTGGTGGGATGGGGTGGGGTGGAGTGGTGTCTGGGGTTTCAGGCCTCAAAATTTGTCTGACTCGATGAAAAAAAAACATTGCGGCGGTTGAAAATGAATACGGACCCTCTGCATGGAGTCCCGTTGGGTCAGCTTCCGCTACTTACGACGTATGCATATTTATGTTTCTTTCTTCAGGAACAGTTTCCTTGCAACGTACATTTAATAAATCTTTCATGTGTTCCTCACATCAACCTAATCTTTATACGTCCACCGATAGAATCCATTCAAATATCATCGAAAACCTGAATGCCCCCGCGTCTCATTCCGGTTCGCAATGTCAACACCATCACTGGCCAGGTCTTCAGGGTAAACATACCGGGGTATAAATTTCTTGCCACGAGGACAGAACCACAAAATAAATGTTTAAAATATTGGAACGAATGCAGGATCACTCACGCACTGTCTCTACCAGGTTATCAGTTTATACGGACGGACGGTATGCTGTTAAGGATTCATGTAATTTAATAGTATGTGGCAAAACTAAGATACAAGCAGCTGTATATAGAAACGTTTTCTGTTCACAGAAGTGTTGTGCCTCAAAAGGTGCGTGAGTTATTCTGCAGTCGTGCCAAAATATTTATACATATCTTATGGAGACAGTTTCCCACTGAAAACCTATATTTTCTGTTAACTTTTGGAATAAAAAAATGAGCCAACATTTCACATCTCAGTTAATAAATCTCCCCAACACCGGTAATAAGCCCGGTATACCGGGTCTATCAGCTAGTCAATTATAAATGAGCATGTATGACGAAGCTATCTTTTATGAGTGAGCATGTACGTCCAAGTTATCTTTTATGAGTGAGCATGTACGTCCAAGTTATGTTTTATGAGTGAGCATGTACGTCCAAGTTATGTTTTATGAGTGAGCATGTACGTCGGAGATATATTTTATAAGTGAACATGTACGTCGGAGTTATCTATGATTAATGAGCATGTACGTCAGAGTTATTATTATAATTGAGCATGTACGTCGGTGTTGCGTTGACTATAAAAAGATGAATGCACTCCAAAGGTTATTCTTAACATGTTTTTGCTATTATGAGAAGACTTATTGAAGGACCACAGTAACACGGCAGATGAGACGCTCTCCCTCTGACCAGTCTTCAAGGTGGGTGGTACACTGACAGGGGCGTGGAAAACGGAGAACAAATCAAGCAATAATATAAGCTAACAGCACAATACACAGATACGCACGTTTCCACACAATTGTTTTTTATTTTGTCACAAAAATGTAATTTTTACTTTTTACAAAAATTGTTATAGTAATGATATTAATGCATGAGAGCCGTAAACAAAGCATTAATAGGAATTTTTTATCATTAAGTTTCCTTAAATGATTAAAGAATAAACACAATCCTATCCGAGAGCAGGTTCAAAAGGTTCAAATCCATTCTGAGCATATAATTAGAATTAATATAAGACCCATCAATACTTCTGACAATGACTTTTAAATATCTCTTAATCGTATCTTAGATGGTTAGACCATGCATTGACGTATACAACAACATCCTCCTGGTCACATTGCCAGCCAATGACCACACCCAGGTAGTGCTTTAACTAAGGGTATGCACACACTGACTCCATAATCAGTAAACACCACAATGAATACTGTATCACCAAAGCGGGACTCCAAAGGCGTTCCGTCAGCTGTCAGGCGGTTTCAGGGATGACGTCACCAATGTTTCGTCTTTCATATTTAAATGACCCCTAACAGTTGTTTGTGTATAGTTCCATCAACAGGGTGTATCGTGTGCCTTTACAAAACAGATACCAACCGTTACATGAAAAATGCATTGTTGTTTCTTTCTCGTATCACATGCACTGGCCCTCACTTTTTTTTAAAACAATGGACCTCTGCTATTATCGTTGATAGGAACCTGTTTTAGTATTTCACTTTGAAAATAAAGTTCCGTTGCCGGCAGGAAGCCAAAGGTGAGATACCAAACCCGGAAACCGCAAAGCCGTTAACAAATTAAAAATGTGGGAATTAAAGAGGAGAATAATGTGCCGCATGATTTCTGTAAAGATCAAATATAGATCTCCATAAAAATGACAACTAAATAAATGATAAAGGAAGCAATAAATATGAGACTGGCATTCCACATAATTTTAAAATATACCACAATTTACGCATATATTTCCATAAAATCAATGTGTTTAAAGTTAATGTGAATACCTTACGAGAGGATTGATTTTTAGATAAAACTTTTCGGACAAAAATATAAGATGTCAGGCATGCGCGAACAGAACGGCGGTTAATTTCAAACCCCAAACGTGTGGTTCTCAAATTTAATCAAATTCAATGTCGGTTTAAAAAATCGGAGGCCCTGGCTGGGACACCGCCCAGTATTACTACTATTTGATCATGAGAAACATAACCCCCGTTCTGTTCTACTAAATGATAGCACGGATAAGAAGATTGTTTATAAATTCTAATCTTGTATCAGTTTACAATTACCCATATCTATGTTTTAACATCACGTTTTTTAAAGTCAGAACGGTTTTTCAATGTTTAATGCTTATCAACTATTGAATAAAGATAAGTATAATCAGCTTTATCAGCTCGGTTTATACAGTAAAATCAAAGGAAAGTAATCCGACACCCGTGTTCCTGAAGTTTAGATCGGTACTTAAACATTAGTTTAGGTCAAGATACGATTTTTATCCTTACAACTTAAATAAAATAAAAGGTTAAATTTTATATTTGTTTTGGGGCAAGAGAATGGGGTCTCCCGAATTCGTAAGCCCTAGGACTGTTGTTCATTTGTAATCATCTATTGCTATGTATAAACTCAATGAATGCTTCGATTTACTATGATAGTCCAGAAGCACATGTCGTGTAGCAAACTGAAAAGTATTCTGGAGTCTGCGTGAAACTTGCAATCACGTGATGAAGTCCAAGGTATAGCGGGAACATCTCGAGAGGGATTATGAGATTTAACTTAGCTTATATAATTAAGATTGCTAATATTTTTAATTGTTTCGCATAGGACGTTCATGGGGAAAGTAATATTAAACCTTATTTAAAAAGAAATTATTTATAGGCAAATTAAAAACTGTTTTATAATAAATATTTATCAACACATTTCTATAGGTATGAAATTGCAGTGTTTTATTAATTGGCTGTGAAGCGATAATAAATTACTGCGCATAAGAAGTATGAGCGCAGACAGGCACACAAAAAGACTGCAAATATTGCCAACAGACAGTCAGCGAATAAACCTACAAAGCAGGCACTGTTCCCATGAGCGTGACAGACATGCTTTTAATGCAGCTGTCAAACGTGTGTAGATACCAATCACGTTAACAGAACAGCTCGCTCAGGCTTCGCTCAGCACTGCCGGTGTAAAATGAAATGTTGACAAGAATAACGCTAGTTGGTTTTATACCCAGAACTTACATGGTTACCATGACAACGTTTAAAGTTTATGATACATAAATGTTCCTCTTTTTCCTAACCGATGTAAAATGTGTGTAGCTTTCAGTGAAACCAATGAATGAACAAACAGACATAGACAACAGAAAGCTTCATATGTGGATCAACAAGTGTCTGTTAACGAACTTTCCTTATTTTATACGGTGAATTTTTGTAGTACCAAAAATCAACGGAAGATCTTATTATACGTTGAAGTATACACAAAAACTAAATTAACCGTGTGTCACTTACTGATCAAATTGCTCCTCATGCGTTAGTTTCCTTCTGTGAAAGCTGGGATGAGGCCAGCTTTGTCCATATATTGACACCAGTAAACTTTGGTCGGGTCTGATGTTCACGAGTCGAGCCATTGGGCCATTAGATGTCCCTCTTTGTTCGCCTCATTGGGGGACCGTTCTCTCGTGTCCGCGGGATTCAAGTGTCAATGGTAAACGCATGACGTCTGTGATTTACCTGGTTTTCATTGGTTAATCTATAGACTAGCACTTTAAATCTAAATCCGAGTGGCCCTATAATGTCAACATCAGCCGCAGGTACCTCGTGTGGCTTTGATAAGTTCCCGATAACCCGGCCGGGGGCGGGGTGTAACTCGGTTCAACAGCTGGTCTGTATTTAGATCCAACTAAGTGTACTGCATATAAACAGCTGAAGCAAATTTCAGTTCATGGTAATATTAATTAAACAAAGATGTATGGTAGTAATTATATGCCATAACGAATGATTAAATGGCAAATATGAATAATGATCCTAAATTTCCAACGAGTCTTTCATCATCGGCGATTTATTACACTTAATCCACGTGATAAAACGTGCACAAAAAAGTGCGTATATGTAAGGATAGGAGGACCTCATTGTATTCGAGCGGTAGTCCATAATAGTCCAAGAATCCATACGCTCTATTTTGCGATCAGCTCATGTTCTTTTTTATATTATTATATGTGTTTACCTGTGTGCTCAGCATATCTGTGACAGTGCTATTAAGTTTGCTGTTGAATGTTCGTGTACGTGTGTATTTGTTTGTACCTGTAACACAGAATGTCCCTGGTTAGAAGCTCGGCTGGCTCCTGCATGGTAAACGCGAAATCCATCACCTTACGACGGGACACCGGGAGGGTTTACCTGTAAATAGTTATATCTGTTAAAATGTGTACCACGTGGAAAAAGAAATGGTATACATGGTTTGTCCCAAATTCAAATATTCTTTAATAATACTAAAAGTAATTTTCAATTAAGAATCATGCATAATGAGCCGACTTACCAAACTGCAACAAGATAGATTGTAATTCCAACGTAATTGAAAGTACGTGTATTAATGTCTTATAAAAAGTCATGAACTACCATTCAAGTCCTCGGCGGTTCTTGTAACATCCGTGATCAGTTATTCCTGGGCTGGGTGGTTGTGCTAGTAATCAGAGTATTTCTTCGAAGAAAATATGTTGCAGACCAATGAGAACATCAAAAAGTTATGTAGCACAGTGTTTGGTGTCATGCTTAGGGAGGCGAGGCCAGGTTTATAAGAAGTAGTACCTAAGTAACGCAGGTGCCGGTTACCCCGGCCCTCGTGAATTGTGACATGGTGGTCAAATTTGGAGTGAGACAGACTCAGAAGAACGTGTGCTGTAGACGCCGTATTAGGATTTAAGGGGGCGCTGCCACGCACACTTAAAGCCGTGTACATGCAGAGTTCCAGGTATCCAGGTTACCACGAAGACCTGTCGACACGCTGTAGTACTGACTAACACCGTGAACAAGTTAAAATAGCAACGTGTTATCATCTTAGCAACTGGTTCTCCCATTGGTTCATTCTCATTAACAGTGATTAAAGGCTGTATAAATAATAAACGGCTGTGGCGAGTGGACGCAGGGACGGATCCAAGATTTTTCAGTTGGGGGGGGGGGGGGGGGGGCTAGAAAAAAAACATGTAAATTGATACAGCTAAAGTGCAAAGTCTAAATAATGTATACACACACACACACACACACACATATATATATATATATATACATTAATTAGAATATATATTATATATATGGTTTAGAAGTTGAAAAAACATGCAGACTCAAAAGTCATAAAATTCAGATTATGATTATAGCTATTTTCCGGGGGGGGGGGGGATCTACATTTTTATTCATTTACCTATTTCGTGAATTCTCGTCTTTAATGGAAAATCACCTAAATAACCTTCAACAAGAAATATTATTTTCGAAATGCTGTTCATCTATTTTCTTATATATATAGACGTAAAGACGACACGAAATATATAACATTTGTCAATGGAAGGAGACGTGGATCCAATCGTGCTTTCTTCAAGAGTCTCTGAATGGCGGAAGGTGTGTGAGGGGAACATTGCAAGAAGGGGTTTTATTTCACATATTAGAAATAACAACTTTAAGTTCCTTATCTAGACTATAGACGTGAACTCGAAGGCTAATAAAACTACGTTAAGAAAGATAAAATGAAATAATAAATAGGATGTTCCTGGATTGTTTCCATATTTACCTATATAGGTAAATACATTCAATACATACTTACAGTTACATCTCACAATTGTTTTGAATATTCCACTCACCGAATATATAAAAGCGATTTCACATGAATCAGAATAACTAATTAATTGATTATTTAAGCGGTGATCTATACTAGCTAAACTGTTAATGAATTAATAACAAAATAAATTTTAAGGACCTTAAGTTTTCTTTTAGGCGTGAAGATTTTATTGCTTTGTCCTCTAAGCAGTTACTGGTTTTCTTCTCATATGTCGAGCCTTGTCTTTATCATTAAATAATCATTTATACTGGGACTTTTCATGGTATCATTATAACACCACAACTGTTAAATAATAGGTGACATGAAGAATAAGTGTCTTGTGTTTACCTTAGGACATGCCACTTCTCATATATTCGATATCTTGTTCATTTTAATCTAAATATACCTGAAAGCAAACAAAAATTCGTCTGCTTATTTCTCTGAATTTAATATTTGAAAATATATCTCGACTGTAGCACTTGCACAGTCGTCCATACGTTGTTACCCTAATTTTTGTACGAGGTTTGACCGACAGGAAATACTAAACAACTGAATGAATAAGGATAAAAGCAATCTAATTTGGCGCAATATTTAAGAAAGAAGCAACACTATCTTGGCTATAAAACTAAATTTTGGATATACAAATGCAGACAGCTATATATTGGGCAAAACTACACGTATATTGTATACAAGTGAACCGAACAAATTCACCACATTTGTCCCCTATGTACGAAAAGACTTTTTTTTTCACATTTGAGGCAGCCTAGAACGAAATGGTATTCGCACATGGCGAGTCCTGGGGGGGGGGGGGGGGGGGGGGTTCGAAACACCGATACCTTATTATGGTCGATGTTTTACTCGATTTTACTCACTCGTGTTTATTTTGAATAACCAGTAGCTTGAACCAGTCTTCCCGTACATTTATGCAGCTTATCAGAAATTTGAACTCCGACATGTACGTTTCATGTATTATAAAACGCTTATTTTCTTATAAATATATATGCAACGCAGGTATAAACATTTTGATCGATAGTAAATATAGATGTTGTCTGCATATCTAATTTTCCTGTCACATTTTGAATTGTTTATATTTTCACAATCGGCGAGGACAAACACGTCCAACTGTGTCCCCTTACAAAAATACGAATGGATATAGGCCTGCATGTATACAGCCCCAATCCTAGTCCGCTTTACATGTTATGTATGGCGAGGCAATACGTTTTCAGTGTTTACGTTGAACCGCAATCATAAAAAAAGACCATGCATATACATACACTGTATATCGTGTTTTACTGATCGGTAATACAGTATCACGCAGTTAAAATCAATCAAGAGTGTATTTCCCCAAGATAAGGCGAGGTGAAGAAAAGCTCGATATCGAATTTCAATATCCAAAAGAAGCTGAAACATTCCACGTGGACGGCGGATATCATGGCTGAAAAATCATTTAAATAGAAATGTTAAGGTCTTCATTCTATGTATATATCAAACTTATTCTTATAAAAATACAAAGGTACATGATTATGTTATGTAGAGACACGATTTTAGCCCTAATTTTCTTTTTTTTTTCAGCTTTCATTTTTAATTGAATTGATGATGGGCATCATAAATAAAAATAATGCAAATGATATAAGAATACAATTCGTAGAAATACACATTTCTCTGATAAAAATTATAACTTTTTTTTATTCTTCCTTGAAAATTTGAGACTGACAGTGTCAGAAATTTTATGCTTTTGAAGAGTCCTAGAATTTTTAGTCACATGGGTTTTCCGTGTGTGTAACGTCACTGCCGAGTTGACAGTGCTCATATAGATGTCCAATTTTTTTTTAACAAATCACGCAACCTCATTTTTTTTTTGTGGAAAAAAAAGTTTTCCCTTCAGAAATTGGGTAAATTTTATGTAAAATCTATTTTAATATTTTTTTTCATAGGCAATTTTGTTATATGATAATATAATAAGATTTGGAATACGTTTGCCTGACCTGAGCGAAAGTATGTAGCAGAGTGACCTCTGGTGGGGATTTCTGAAAGTCAAGGATCAAGATCGATATGTTCAGTCTTGGTCCATGTATAAACGATGGCATACCCGGCGGGGATGTAGCTCAGTGGTAGAGCGCTCGCTTCGCATGTGAGAGGCCCCGGTTCAAACCCCGGCATCTCCAGTATTCCGAATAGCAGCATTTTTCTTCCCATCAGACAGCACACTTTGCGCTGCAACATTTCAGTGATTGAAGGCCAAGATGGGCAGGCACTGAGGACCGGATCCACAGGTTGTTCACACGGGTACATCGGTTTTAGTCACTCAGTAACCATATTTCAATAGCTGTACAACAGGTTAATCTTTTGATAGTTCTAAGAAATCAGGGTTTAGCATGGATTTTGTTATTTTTATTATTCGAGTAATTGTGTACTTACCAATGATTTAATCAATTTATGCCCTTAGTTTTGTAATAAAATGCTTTTGATAACTGTTTTTTAATTGAATTAGCGCTTTATAAATTAAATATATAATTACTATTATTACTAATATCATTTATTATAATTATTATTATTATATTTATTATTTAATTATTTCAAACCAGTTTATTGCTTGTCGAAAATCGGAGATTTCTGCAAGCATGTTGGTCAGCTGCGTACTATGTCTATTTGTTACGATGTTTTTTACGATATTTGTCAGTACTCTGCTGGCCACAATTTTGCAGTAATCGCTTTTTAACTTTTACAGTCAATAGATAATCAAAAGTCCTGGAAGCCTATTGTTTTTGGTCAACATAGGTCACAGGTCAAGGTCATCGAAAAACGTCGAAAATTTATTTTCATCATAACTTTGTCAATAGTGGTCTTATCTTCACAAACTTAGGCTCATTTTCTTCCCCTACTCAACAGGTTTCAACTTTGTGTTGCTTTGTCATTATGTCTGTCAGTTGTCCTCAGTGTCGCCTTCTTGCTGGTTCTTGTGTCTTACATATAGCATTCTTACATATAGCAATCTAGGATTTTTTTTAAACTAATACATCTTATGTCTCGCACTAATATCTCGAAAGTGATTTTTCATTTTCAATAAAATAGCCCTTGGTGGCGCTGCACTCGAAACACTACAACATATCATTTTTTTGCCATATCTCCAAAGTTATAAACCTGAATTACATAAACTATAACTAAATCTAAGTGATTTAGAAATGACTTAAATATAGCAATGCATGTTGTTTTATTCTTCCCTGAAAATTTGGGACTGCATGCCAGTATTAGAAATACTAAACCTTTGCTGAAATCTAGAATTTTTTTTAAACAGGCGTTTTTCCTTTGGGTGACATCACTGCCGAGGTAACAGTGCTCATTGGATGTTCTGATAGCTCTTTAACAAATCACACTATACGTCATGTTTTTTTTAGGAAAATAAATATAAAAAAAATGTTTATTTTCCAGGAATTTCACTTAAAAAATAGCGGTTTGCTTATGCACTCCGCGCAGCGGATTTATTTTAGAACTAATAATTATTCAGCAGTTAATTCCAGTTAGTTGTACCAACTTAGTGGGTATATCATTGTTGTTCATTAAAACTGTTTCACAAATCCCATTAGATAACAACTGGCGGTAGGTATTGTGGATCAGCTGAATAAATGATAATATATATAACAGTACAGACAACTATATTTTTATTTCAGTTTTGAAATCCAGAGGTAGCACTGATACTTGATACGCATATTGAATGTGTTGAACAACGGCCAGGAGGCCTCCTTCTCCGAAACCCTGGACGTTCATGTTGGAATAGTTTACTTATAATCACAACTGTCACCTTAAAGATAAAATACCTCATATACACAAGTCTGCGTGAATGATCGGGGTTAAGTCCTCCCGAAATTCAGAATAGTGCAGAAATACAAGACTTTGTATTTTAACGTAACCATTGTATGAACATTGGTAAATATGCAATAGTCATTTTGGTGTCTTTAAAATATAATTAAGGTCTTTTAAAATTTAAGTCTTTTAATATGATGGTGTCCTGGTGAATTAATGCAGGTATAGACATTCTTATTACACCACACAAGAATTAATTTTGACTCTTTCAACATTTTCCCTCACTGCCCCCCCCCCCCCCCCCCCAAAAAAAAGAAAGGTTCAAGATTAATAATGTTATATAGGCCTATACATGTATTTATAAGTAGTCAACCACTTATAGAAGCAATACTATTATACCACCAAAAATTAAGATAAAATCACCAGTACCATCATTACCGTTTTATACAGAAAAGATCAAACAGCATTCTGCATTAATATAGTAATATCGGAAGAACAATCACATGTAGAATGGGACAGTTTAATTACCATCTGACGTCACAGGAGCAGATAATACTGAGGCGTTTAAAATCAATCTGACAGAATTCCTCTCTAGGCTATAAGCATAACGTTTGTTCTTTTAATAAGTCATTGAATTACGATATTTTAACAAGCAACATTATGGATGTTCAACTTCAGACTCCTGTGATGGCTTTAATCTTTTACCAGTTATGAAGTAGCAGTAGAAGTTAGCAAATCAAATTTATATATATTTAGTACATACACCTCTCCAAGACACAATTCTTACCCTATACATTTCCTTTTGGTACAAGGCCGTAGATTACAGATATGTAAAACACTTTCGGCTACACCATAACATGTAAATCCTGCATGGTCTTTTGTGTATTTGGGAGATCTGAGGCCTTATATATGCCCTTCAAGTCTCTGTGCATAGGCCTATATACTTGACGTAACACCTTGTATTCCTCAAAAGTATTTTCTTATCTGTTCACACACGGCCGTGCAATACATCCAGGCTAAAATTTACACCCCTAAGAGGTTGTTAATGTTTCCAATGTGGAAATGCCGATCCGTTTAAACGAAAACTTTAAAAGGGACATTTAAATTTTAAAATAAATGCATTTAAAAATATTTCTTCGCTGCGTGCGAAATGGTTGTACCTGAAACCAAAGTGTTCTCCATTAGATTGTGACAGTCTCCGGCTTAAGGTCTATATAATCTGACCCATGTCTCATGAAAATAAATGGGAAAATAGAATTAACTTGAAACTTGAAGCTATATACATAGATTATTTGAAAGTTTAATATACGCTATTTTTTTCAGATGTCGTCAAGAAAGTATATTCTAGGTCTAGCTGTACGTAAGTGTTTGGTATAAATTAATTTCTCAAGTCAATTCTGTCCGAATATAATAATTACATGATCACTATTTACCTCTGTTAATGTTTAATGGAATGTAGTCAGCTCTTTCTAATTGTGTATGATCAACAAAATTCGTAAAAAAAGCTAAAGCAAAACAAAGACAATCACGTCTTAATTAAAAATTAAAAACAAGCTCTTTATTCAAGTTAAGATCTTAATCATGTTCTTAATCTCTTGTGCCAAAAAGTATTGAACTTTTTAACTCGAAACCCTCTAGATATTCAATGTTTTGAATTATGTGTTTTACCTGCAGAATTATCTTTTTTATCATTTTTACATGCTTATTTTTACACGCAGAGTCAAATACGTTCTGTGTTATTTTTATGTATTATTTTTATGTATTTATTTATTTATTTTTATGTAATGAAATGCAAGTCAACAACAAATTCCTGAAGCTGAAGGCTAATAAATGTTATCTTATAATAGCTTATATACCGGTAAACCAACTTATTACCTTAATATATAATCAGCTGGTACACTTTATTTATACACATTATTCAACCTTTTTATGCATCAGCTCGTTGGCTCGGAGTTCATCTGATGGCGAAAGCTGATAAATTAATGTGCAATTATTAAAAACCTCTTAAGGTGATCAAACGGATGAAATGAGGAACTACTTGAATAGGGATTTTGGCATTAGTGCATATAAATGCAAACTCTCCAGTAATTCTCCAGCTCTACGCGGAATTTCAATACTTTTAGAAAGTCCCCATTTTTCCAGAATTTAGTATCGACATAATCGACGTGCATAACAAGACTTTCACTGCAAACGATCGGCGTTTAATCATAAATAGAGGAGGCATAAGTCAGGAAGAAGACCATAATCACACGAAGTAAACACAGCTGTATCAGGTGAGACCGTACATCGTGAGACAAAATCCTACCTGCCAATATGGGAGGACGATTTTCACATGATCCCTCATTATCGCCCGCCCGGTCCGCCGTGTCCACGCAGACCATGTATGTATCTGTGTCCTGCTTTGTCCACTAGTTTGATCCAGTCTGTGATGTTCTTATGAAGAAAATGTGATGGAGCGAGTATAGAATCCGGTCTACAGAGACGGGTTTATGGGTGTATACGGACGGACGTAATGATATTTAAGATTCATATATAATGGAGAAGTAAGAGGCATGTCGATGTCATATCATCAGGCATGCATGTCATGGCTTATGTTGATTACTACTACTATGAGCCAGTCCAGTCAGTTTAGACCCATCTCCGAAATGAAGACCGGATTCTATAATCGGGCCAATGTGATTATGTCAGTCTGATTTTCTTCTTGGAGCCATAAGTATTCTATGCTACAAATATGAAAGGCTGTCCTTCCTACGATTGGGGGGGGGGGGGGGATTGCAGGAAGGGAGCGAGTATTGAATCTGGTCTACATGGACGAGGTTATGGGTGTATACGGACTGACAGACGTAATGATGTTTAGGATTTATATAATGGAGAAGTAAGAGGCATCGGTACGAGTCAAGAATTCAGAAGACTCCTTTATAAGTTAATGGTATCCTATATCCTTCCCATATACCTCTTACCCTGTAATTATGTACAATTTATCCTTTCTTCACGCAATTTAACATGCTCGTATCCGTCGTGATTCCTCCCTCTTGCTTGTTTACACCACTTGGCTTATGTGCACATGTCCTGCCTACATCATTCACATCCGTTGTCTTGCGCCCTCCAGGCATTTGTACGCACACACATCATGGATATATTTGGTGTATTTCAAGGGTTAGGGTTCACAAATAAAACAGTGACTCCACCTTGTCCGCGCAAAGCGCTAGATGGAGTATGGTTTAATGGCAGGCAGTTAACAAATGGCTGAGGGTTAATTTTTTTAAGCTTTTGCAACGTTCAGGTGCAAAGCGCTCGGACGACGCATACGCTTGACAAAAATTAACCCCCATTTTAACAACTATGACCAATTCTGAAAAGTAGATTTAAATATCCCCACTCGACCCCTCACACCCAACTCATCTTGCATTGCGCAGTGGTAGCACATAGGACTTGTTAATCCTTGATTTTCTGGTTCGAGACCCAGTGGAGAGCTTCACAATTGCATGTAATGTGTACTAATAATAACATTTCTCATTACAGGTTCGCCACTAGACGGAGACACAGATACATACGGCAGACATACGAACAAGAGACTAGAAACCATGAACATAAACACCAGAAGTTTTATTCATTGACTCAAACTCAATGGCTCAAGCAGCAGCCTGAATTCTAGACTCGCTCTGAGGCTTGTTGATATCATATCATCAGGCATGTCATGGCTTTAGACCAACTGGGTCTAGTCATGGCTTATGTTGATTACTACTAATATGATTATGAGACGGTCCAGTCAGTTTATACCCACCTTGGAAATGTAGACTGGATTCTATACTCGGGCCGCAGGAAGAAGCCTCCTTCCTGCGACCCCACCCACGTGACCAGTCATGCTCCAGCACACTGGAGTGACCAGGGTTCCTGCTTCGTGCGATGGGGTCTGGGATCGGTCCTACTAAATACCGGAATACCCCAAAATACCCCGGAATAACAGAATAAATGTGTAAATTCTTCCAATATTTCACAAACAACAGGATTGGATATGACATTCTGGCCATATTCTTAGGGTTTTGTGACATAGGAAAGTTTTCCAGCTTTATTCCAGTTAGTGTGGCAAATAGAACAGACGGTAATCAGGTAGGCCTAATATTCCATGGGGCTGGAAGGAGCGGCGGTGTCACGGAAATAAAATGTCACATAAACTTGCATCCTTGCAAACCTCTTGAGTTGGGCCTCACTTTAACATAACAAATATATAAAGTATGAAATATAATTTATTCATTTTAAATACAAAAACAAGCAACATATATTTTACAGAATATTTAAACATTAAGAAGGGAAATAAAGCGGTATTCCTGAGTATTTTGGGGTATTTCGGGGTATTTCGGTATTTAGTAGGACCCGTCTGGGATCATTGTTAATTAACACTAAGGAGGGACTATAGATTCTGGCCTACATGGAAGAAGGTGGAAAATAATAAAGTTACTTGGAGTGAATACCCGTTCCGTGGTACTTTCTGTGTTCTGTGACCTCCGTTCTCTCACCTAAGTTGTAATTGCAATCTGAAAAATGAGAGAAATACATGAAATATTAGTACAGTCAAGCCTGCTTATTGTCATATCGATGGTGCATGCATAAATTATGATAATAACCAGGATTTGACATTATGTGGGCTTCAACATCAATTTCCTTTTGAGTCATAGAAGAAGCATTATGTCTCAAATTATATTAAAAAAATGGTCAACAAAAAGGAAACAGAAACGTTTATGATATTTTAATTGCACATCTGCATATCAAATTATGTTTATGTGCACCTGACAATTTATTTCCTGTAAGTGTTATGCCGCATGCCACAATAACTGACAAAAATCCGACTTGCCAACAGAGAGAGACTTTGGGTCTGGGTCATTAGGTCAAATGTTTGGAAATATGCGGCACGGTTATAACATGCTTAGGCAAACTATTTTACTAAATAATTATTTCCCCGCCCATTGTGCCATATTTTCCAGATATCTTATATATGACTCATAGTTTCAGGATTGTCTTAATGACAGGACTGTTGGGGGAACGGCCATCGCAATGACATTGTCAACTTCTTGGGTTTCGCCACGATTGAGGTTTTGGACTGAGTATCTCCTCCAGTGCTCAAAAAACCTCCAGTTTTTCGTGGACTTTTAAAGGGGATTTACAGTCGTAACCAATGTTAAGAGCTCGTGCTTCATATCATCTCGGTGAAACGTCACTGAGGTGTAAACCACGGCCTTGCAAAGGCCACAAGTTCATTATGTATGACATGTGATCACAAACATGGCCCTTGTTAATGTACGAAGAAACGCAGTGATCTGGATTACTGTGGTATCTAATGACGTTAATTAGCTGAGGGACGGTGAGTGACCTGTATGCATCACTGCACTTGCCTGCCGCACACAGGTAGGAGATGTGATCGTTTGATACGCCTGACTGATTGCAGGCTCTTGGCCTCGTTGATGTTGATCACTGTGTCGGCATCTAGTGATATTAACTGCGATCTGGTATCACTGCCAAGGGTTCCAAGCATGACAATAAATGGGATTATGACAATATTCCATGATATTAAACGGTCAGATTTACCATTGATTATATAGGAAATGGTTTGGGATTTCAGATATATGTGACAATAAACGGTATTTTCTATTTACCGATATGACACAAAGTGGGCTCGACTGTACATTGAGAACAAAGATGTGATAACACAACAGGATTTGAAACACCGACCGAAAGCCCAGAAGCTGCCTGCATAATCAACTGTGCCACAAAGGCAATTTGTAACTTGCAGACGGGTTGCAAGTGAGAGAAAAGCCAGGATATTTAAGTCTATCCAAAAATTATGAATTAATAACTCTGCAAATGTCCACCAGAGGTCACTGTGTTTCAGGGTTGGATTCTCAAAGGTGAATAATGGAACATGAAATAACTTGTTTCAGTTTGGGGTTTGCTGTCCCCACACCCCTGCTACAATTATGGAATGGTAAATGAGAATGTGAAGCAAAATAAAAAAAAAACAGAAATTGTAGTAAAAGACAGTAGGAATAAATGAAATGGGGGCTGGCGACCCCCACAGCCCCGCTAAAGTCACCCCTTTGGATTGTTGTGTATGATGCTAGCATAATTTTTGCACAAAGGAACACTGCGAGACATAAACAGTGATGGATGAATATGTTAAGTGAAAGTTTGTGAAAATATTTGTTAAGCAGTGGTCTTCAATCTGTCAAATTTATGTGCACTAAACATGCACATATATATGCAACCCAAGTCGCTCGAAAGATCGTTTGCAACTGTTGTTGTGGTGTATGTCATTAGCGACCTAAAGCATCGCCACTGTGACCCCCACAATGTTTGTATTAGTGTTACCTCATGCAGTTTAAGAACATAACCCTGGAGATAGACCCCTGTCCTATGAAGGAGATAAAATACGTTACACCAGAAGTCAGACCCCCATCGCACAAAGCACTGGGAATTGGAAAATCTTTAAACTTTGGCTGTATTTCCTACTACGAGGGGGACAAGGGGAGGGGGGATGGGAGAGAGGGGGTCACAGGATGAAATTAAATGATTTCTCAGCAGATTTCTCATGCATATTAAAGAGGTCTAAGGTTACCAGGCTGCTTTTAGTGTCATAATGATAGCTTCTTTGTGCGGTTGCAGGGATTATTTACAAATGCCAGCATTTATAAAAAATACAATATCTGGTTCCATAGCAAAAAAAAAGACCCACAATGAGCCCATCGAAAAATATCTTTGAAAAAGTGAATGGATTGTAAGTGGATTGTGACTAAGACATATCAAGAGATGTCACATTGATAATGATAAACACACATAAGACCAAAAGAAATTAATTATATCTTTCTCAGGCACCACCCACATCATTTAAACCCCTGGCGTCAAACATTTTTATTGCCCAAGTGTCAAGTGGTAATCTGATGACGTGCTTCATCACTACTTTAAAAAAAATCTGTGACTCCCAAGTCAGTAAGTTTCCCTCCAAATGATACTTTTTTACCAACGAATATACATCAAAACATGATAATTCCTCTACATCGTTTATGAGACCTTTACATAATTTATGATTGTCTCATATTGCCGTTTTTATGGACTTGTTTCTTAAATGGGTGCTACGCAGCACCAGTATACATTGCTAATGATCACTCTGAACACCTGGCCAAATTCATATTCTAATATTGAGTGTCTTACAAGATGTTCCAAGCAGGGTTGGGTTTTAGGCTGCCCAAAACCTGTTTTCGGCAGGGCAGAGCCTAAAATCTGCCTTTTACTGCCTAAAATAGGTTATAACCTGCCTAAAACTGCCTTAACTGCCTAAAACCTTACATGCCCTCACCTATGACTTGCAGTTAACTATGTTTTATTGTTACACAGCTAAAAGCATTAAAGAAATATGCTCAACAAATTTAAAGTGAGGAACACTGTATTCAAACTAAATAAATTAAACCATGATACAAAAAAAAGCAACAAATGAATACAACACTACTTCTAGTGTTCCATATGAACACATTTCTCTGACAGTTTAAGCTTGTATCCCTAAATCATGTTCTGAGGTCTCCCACCTCAATTACTGCAAATTTATAAAAGAATGCTCATACAGTAAGCTTATTACCAGATACTTTGATACAGCATTTTGATCACAATCAGAGGTTAAATTTTGTTATTTATGCGAAACAAGTTGTTCCATTTACACTGATAAACAGTCCTTTATACTCGTGTATGTTTTGTATGCCTGTAGCTTCAAATAGCAAAGAGCAAAAAGATTGATCTTTTAAATTATAACAGATCTTTTATGCTAGCCATAAATTAAAAATATGATAATATCTTACATTATCTGATAATGAACAAGAATATCCACTGGTTGTTTATTCCCTTAGCTATGTTATCCTTTGTCAAATTTTAAGATTTTGTGCACATACTTGTTGTCTAGATACAGTGATGGATATGCTCTGTTAACTGTATGATGAGATTGTGAAAATAGAATCCTCATAAAACACTACAATAAGTATAAACTGAAAAATGTGAAAATATATTGAAGTGAATATGTTGCAAACCACAGAATATGCATAATCACTTTGGGCTGTGTTCAACCTAATGGGCTGAGAAACCTACATGTCATGGTCAGTGACTGCATCACTCAGTAAAAAGTTTGACTGAGGAACAGTTTTCGGGGCAAGGGCTTTGATTGCATCATCCTAGTCATGTATGAAAGTTCACATGAACATCTACTAAGACACAGCAGTGGGGCTTATGACCATTGGGTCTAATGACCCCATCATCCTGATAAATAGTAATTAGCTGGTCTAATCAAGCATGGCCTCTGCCTCTGATACCCTGCCTTGCAAGAGGCATACTGGAAGCTCTATTGCATCATTCCAGGTAGCAGGGCACTCATCAGCATGGTCCTGATAAAGTATCACCTTAGCCATTGAAATTAAGTGCCACACAAACATGGTTTCATGCTCAAGAAA
This sequence comes from Sipunculus nudus, assembly GCA_026874595.1. NCBI lineage: Eukaryota > Metazoa > Annelida > Sipuncula > Golfingiida > Sipunculidae > Sipunculus > Sipunculus nudus. The sequence continues at coordinate 47,545,667 of CM049316.1, forward strand.
CCTAAACAGGCTCTTTGAAGACTGCATAATGCCAGCCAACAGAAATCATGCATTACTTATACCTGAAACCTTCCAGAAGCTAAGCAAAGCAATGTGACTGCGTCACCCAAGCCAGTTTGGTAGTTTTATAGATCTTTAAGTCAAAATTTAAACAAATATAGGTTTTAGGCACTTTTGATGCCTAAAACATGCCTAAAACCTGTTTTAGGCAGGGCAGTTTTAACCAGGTTAAAACCTATGGTTAAAACCTTCCTGCCTAAAACTAGCCAACCCTGGTTCCAAGTGAGCTTACAATATGTTAATACGCTCGGTTTCTGTAAAAACATATACTATCTTTAAATAAACACTTGTAATCAGTCTTATTTTTGTGTGAAAGAATTCAGATGTAAAATTTCGTCCCTCAAAGAGAGTTCATTTGAAAATTTTACCTTTTTTCATGCCGAGTGACCGTTTACAAGATTTAACATGGCTGCCATATCTAGATTTAATGATCTCGGATCTTGTTTTAACAATGCATGACCATAATGCATTTAGATTGGGAATCCCTCATGTCAGAGCCAGTGGCACAGCCTTCGTTACAGCATTTACTGCGAGATTTTGTAACCTGTAGTGTTATATAATCTGCTTTGAATAATAATATTTAAAAAAATTCTCATATTTTCAAAGATCCTTTCAAACTTTTGACAAATTCAACCTATACATGGTTTGTTATCTCATATTTTAATCATAACCTGTCATTTCTATGCCAGTGTCTGAGAAATAATATATGATGACCATGTTTTACTCTATTTTCATGGCAAAAAATAAAGTGAAAAGCCACCACCCGCATCATTTTCTGAAAAATGTCAGAAAATGCCTGAGAAACATATTATTAATTTTTTTGGCCTAATCTCTGCAATTGTGTAGTTTTATTGGATTTTACTGAGAGCTGCAGTAAGGGGTTTTACAGGTGTCAACTGTCTATGGGCCTGCTGCAGACTACATACCAAAAGTTTCATATAACTTCTTAAATTTTCAGCCATTCTCAACAATTTAGTGTGACAGCCATGCTTGCAATTGCTTATGTTTAGCTTCCCCACTGCTGACATGGCATAAGTGTCATATTTGCTAGGAATGGCAATTGGTTTTAATCACTTTTACAGATCAGGATTATTTGTCGTCCATTATATTGAAAATACTTATGAGATGTGAGATACATGAAAGATGAATAGAGGAATCAAAATAAAGCAATGATATTGAAACAGAAAGATTTATATATCATAGATCAATTTGATGATCATGTTTAAGGAAAAGAGGCCTTGCAGTAAACCTTGTGGTAAACAAGGAAACTGCTCTGGTACCAAGCCTCTGAATAGGACAGGTGTCAATTTACGACCGGCGTTTAGTTTATTAAATGGATGTTTTTTACCAGACTACTAAATAAAGCAGGCAACTATTTAAAGTCATGGATCTGATCAATGAATTATTCTATTATTAATTAGCATCATTAACTAGGATATTTGGCACAGCACCAAGAATGTTTCAAACAGGGTTGTTATTTTTCCTGGGAAAAACTAGTTTTACCCGGACAGTGGGAAAAACCTGGGATTTATTGGGAATAACTGGGGAAAACTGGTTAGTACCGGGAATTACTGGGGAAAATGTCTCGTCAAAATTTTGTGAGAGATTAAATGATGTTAAGTTAATTAATTCTGTTTAATGTTGCATGTTGAAATTATATTATATATGTGTGTGTGTGTGTGTGTATATATATATATACACATATATACATATATGCATATATATATCCACATGTGAAGAAAAATATGTGTGTGTGTTCAATATTTCCACAACTCATACTAGTGCATTACTACTACTTAGTTACCAATTAACTGCAACATAAACTTTAGTAGGTGAGCTGACAAAAGTATTTCAAGCATGTTCCATCAGAGTTGGATTGGTATATATGTATCAATGAACCTTATTTCTTAGCCATCAATGGACTTTTTCAGTGTAACTTATATATCTGATTATCTGTTTATCTATCACTATGTATATACATACAAACAAGCTGTTTTTAAGGAAAACAATATAAATTTTCATATCTTGGTTTTGTGATTTGAGTATGTTTGTTTAAATATATATATATACAGTGAACTCCCGCATGACGACCACCCTGTTAACACGACCACCCCGCTAACACAACCACTTTTCCTGGTCCCAGAATTGTCTAGCATAAATTATCATATAAAATAACTTCGGTAACACAATCACCCCGCTATCACGACCAACAACCACCTTTTTTGGTTCCGACCTTCAGATGAGCCCCGGTATCATTACCAGTGGCCAGTGGCCAACGCGGCCCGTTGAGCAGATGACACCCTCATCGCCCAGCTTGAACTTAGATAATAGCGCGTAATTAATTAGCCGTATCACGACCACTTGCCGGTGGCGACCGTGCCATTGAGCAGGTGACACGCTCATCGCCTACCTTGGAGTTAAGTCATAGCCCGTGATTAATTAGCGGGGCACGTGAGAAAGCCCGCTCTAATCTGCCTAGCCATAGTTAGGCTTGTTTATAATGCCGCCAAACCTGTTAGCCAGCTATACGCATCAATAGATATTGTGCTCTATGGTCCGTTACATTGTGTGTTGAGAACGGCTGTTAGATAAGCTTTTAACATATTGATCAAAAGGATTTTGGCAATCATAACTGACATCCCACGCATACATACAGGTGATTTAATTAAAATTGTGACAAATCACATTCCAATGATCAGGCAGGAACCATACACAAAACAGTTAACACTTAGCATTTGATGTGCTCATGCTGTTCTCGAGTAGATCGTACATTTTGTACAATGACCATGGACTTGTATTATGGCTTAGTCAATCTATTTGTTTCATTAGTGTGTTATTTCTATGTGAAAAAAAAACTTTTGAATCACATTCATGTTTGTTATTTTTTTTTTTTTTTAATATTTTAAATTTAAGCAGGGACAACAAATTAACATTTACATGAATTACCCATATTATCGCTTGCGTTAATATTGACAGGCAAGCATCCCGCTAACACGACCACCTGGCTTACACAACCACTTTGCTTGGTCCCGCAGGTGGTCGCGTTAGCGGGGTTTTACTGTATATGTGTGTGTGTGTGTGTGAGAGATGATATTTCCTTTTAATTCAGTCAGATATCTGCTGGTCTCTCCTTTTATAAGATTAATAGAGGTTTTCCCCAGTTTTTCCCATTTTCCCACTTTGAGAGGTTTTTCCAAAGGCGGTAAATATCGGTATTTTCCAGCTGGTAAATACTGCACTGGGAAAAACTTAACAACCCTGGTTTTAAACAATGAGAGCTGACTATTGTGGCTCTCACAAATTTTGAAAATAGTAGTGTTCTGGTCTTCTCATTAAAAGAGAATAGAACGCATGCAGCATGGGCGGGAATGTATCATTTGCAGAACATATTTTTACATATATTAACATGGTTACAAGACTTTTAAACATACATAGCTGTAAGGAAAACACCTATAAGACCAAAAACTTACTTGTACACCAATATTTAATATATAATAAAAATTCTCATTAACAGCAACATGATATTTTAAATGTGAAGTGATAACGTTGAACCATTCACTTGCAAATTTTCTGATATATATCTGATCTTGAGGGTGAGTGGCAGCCATCATTTATCTAGGTGTTCACTGGGCTTTTGTTCATGCCTCAAGAGCAGCAGTCTCCATCTTATAATGATGGACATTTTAATTAAAATTTAAATGTTGAAAGAAAGAGTGAATAATGAATCATTGAACACATGTGCACTTAGACTAATATCACACACAAACTTGTGTACCATGCCACTGTCACAGACCTCAGTTTCTTCTCACCTGTTTTCTGTTATTTTGTATTGTGTGTTTCTTTTACAGTCAATGATATGGAAGCTGTATCAGGGAGACTGGCAAGCCTGACGCTGGCAGAAAAGTCAGCATTCAGCCTGAAAGAACCAGAGCCAGAGTTCATACATCAGATAGACGCTCAGTCAGTGTAAGTTTAAGGTGGAAGGACTGGTCCCCCAGCATGACCTAACTTTGTTTCGGTTTTTTTTAACAATCTAATGCCTTAGGACCCCTTAAAGTTTACATTCTCTGAGACGGCTAAGAAGATTCTCTAAATTTTGGTAAATGAAATTTTTGTTTTAGGGGAACATGTTTGAGTTTTTAAGCATTTTAATTTAATTTAAATATATAACAAAAAAATTGTTCATTCCAGCTCATCTAAAGCTGACACTGAATATATTTTTATATTAATAAAAAGTTCAGATAAACATTCCCAGGCTTTTTTGGTTTTGTAAAAATTTTGACTACAGAGTATTTTATTTTGAAACCTCTACAAATCATTTCAATTTTTACATTTTCCTAAATAAAATCCTTCCAGTTAAGTTTAGTTGACATATTAACAACTACATATCATAACATACATAAAAAATGGTATGTTTCGGACAGGTAATTACTGAGGAATAATGCTCCTAAGATAAGGTGTTCAGGTGAATGAAGTTTTTAGAAAATGGCCAAAAACTATATTCAAAGAGATCATTCAGTCTACAAAAGTAACTAAGCACAACTCCATGTTGACAGTCACATGAATTTGGACAAGACATTAGTTCTTATCGAACCATGCCATAGTATCATGAATTAGTTTACTATTTTGCCTTAAAAAATTACTTGAAATGATGAAAGTTTGTCATGTCACAAGAGCGACCTGTCAAACATGACCTGCCCTGGCTGCAGTAGGCAGAGCTTGGCCGTGTGTCAAGGTGGGCTGAATCCCTGAAAGCCGGGACCACCAGTGCTAGCTCAGCCAGGCCTAATTGGAAACTGCGTGTTTACACAGGAGCTACAGGAGTGGGATATATGGGACAATCAAGGAGAAAGAGGCTGCGAGGATTAATTTACTTATCACGCTTTACACCCTTTATAGGTGTTTTGGAGTTGAAAATTAAATTAGATTTAAATAATCATACAAATCTCACATACCCGTAGGCCTACTAGTCACTTGAAGTCTTGACTTGTTTCTTTCAGTGAAGTAGGGAGACAATGGTTTGTAACATTGTAACAACTCAGATACACTATGCATACTCATCCATGCTATTTACATTTAATTAATAACTTATAACCAATTAAACATTCAACAAATAACAGCTTCCAAGAAAGTCTAGACATCCACCAGGTTCCCACTGAGACTAGTTCATTTAGTCAATGAAAACTCCCAGTCTGTGTAGGTGGAAAATGAACAGTTTAATACATCAGATGCATGCTCACTCAATGTAAGTTGAATATGAACAGTTTTATACATCAGACATTCAGTCAGTGTGGAATATGAACACCTGGTGTCAGACTTGAAACAAACACTATAAGGCAGAAAGAATATTATTTTGTCAAGATTCCTTAGCTAAGACTACAGATAATGCCAGATATTGTATTAAAACTTTAGGACCAGTTCCAGATTCAGTCTTTTTAGATTTTTAGCCCACTATAAAGTAAAACTGGTTTACTTTTTCAATATATTATATACCAGCAGGGCTCAGCAATTAATAAATAGTTCTATATCTGCCCAGGAATAATTGATTTTCCAGAAAATGATAGTAGGGAAGCCAAAAATAAGTTCCTCCCTGCCTGACTTCGTAAGTACTGTTAAAAGCTAATACCAAGCTCTTCCCTTCTTTCTGGAAAGTTCAAACAAAATCAACCCTACTGCCTCCTCAAAAGGGCCCCTGATAGAAGTTCACTCAAGTCCAAAATGGACATGGCCCCTCAACAGAATATCAAATAATCCCCAGAATGATTTATGAACAACATTCATATATAATTTAAATTATAATGCAATATTAAATCAATCCCTGGCAAAACAGGTCTGAAAATGTAACTTCAGTTGTGAAACCAGTTGAGAAAGGTCACTTTACTTAGGCTGTTTTTATCATTTAGAAACTTCTCACTGTTGATGAATGTATCAACTGAAATGTGCTGTGCATATTGATCCATGAAAGCATGAAAGCTTTGTGAATTGCATGACAGTAACAAGAATCATGACGGAACATTTAATTTTTTATGCATTTTCTAAAATCCCTTTTCACAATTTAAGCCGAGTTGTTTTATATTGAATAAAGGTCTGTTAGACCTATTTTTATTTGTGTTACCATGCAAGGTTTGAATGAAATTCACTTAATCACAAAATTATTCCTTTTAGTAAAATGTACTGTCTACATGATCATCATTTGCTTACTTTATGTACAATAGCAGTCACTATGCATTGACTGTTTAATTGTGTTGTTTTAGTGAACATTTTGGTGATGATGCTAAGCTGGCTGCCACCAGTACCAACAACATGGTCAGACTGTTCTCACGGACCAGGCTCGCAGCTCTAGGCAGTGTCCAAGGTAATCATGCCATGCTTTTAATACATCATGAATAACTCTGTAAGCCATGTTACCATGGTAACTACCAGGAAATCTGTGAAATAAGCATCATGAATTACTCTGCAAGCATATGTTACCATGGTAACTACCAGTAAATCTGTGAGATAAGCATCATGAATTACTCTGCAAGCATATGTTACCATGGTAACTACCAGTAAATCTGTGAAATAAGCATCATGAATTACTCTGCAAGCACATGTTACCATGGTAACTACCAGTAAATCTGTGAGATAAACAATATCAGAACAGATACTTAATGATGAGCACTGAACCATAAATACTTCCCATTGTTCTGTTGTTTGGCTGATTGATGATTCATATTGTTTGGGAATAAATCAAACTGGTGGTTGCGGTGTCAGATCTCTAAATTTGGTTGCATGTGACCAAGCACTTGCAAGCAGTTCATCTTCATGAAACAATATAAAGATTTATTTTTCTGTCTCAGGGTTATCACATGATTCTAAATGGATATTAGTTTAACTTATAAATGGAAAGAGCTGAAAAGAGTTTTACAAGATGAACATCGGCTTAAGGAAGAGAAGATCTCCACCTCTGGGGCAAGCTGCTGACTGCCTAGTCACAGCTAATGCTTTAATTTATGACATCAGCAGTTAGTCTATATAAAAAAGAAATGACAACATATGATATAAGTAGAGGATCCCTGAGTGTGCCTGATTGCATGATTACGCTCTATGTGACACCAAGGAGTTTACAGGGATGGAGTATCAAGTGAGAGTCTGGCTGTGTCGGATGTTGCTGACGGGGGTCATAAAACTCGCTGCTCTGAGGCACAAAGAGATGCCGCTGATAAGCCCGGTGCTAATTAATACAGCGCGAGAGACCCCCCTTCGGCGTGACTTTGGAACAGCACGTTATAGTAGCGGTATTTTTTATAATTATTGTGACAAGGATGAGTAAGTTTCTCCTAAATTTTATCTCTGGTAGTATTTAATATAAAATTTTAAACAATCATAAGTTTGAACACCATATTTTCATATTTGTGGGAATTGTGTGTGAAGCTGTCGTTGCTAATGACGCCTGAGCTACAGCTTGGCTGCGGTAAATATGGGCGATAATACGAGAACAACGCCGTCAGTGACAGATCGGGCGATGGCTCACTGTTATCCATCAAAATGAAAGTCATCTGATCATCAGCGTCAAAATTTTTTTTTTATCGACGGAATACTATAATACATGGCTAATTATTAATATAAGTAAGAAGTGTGGGAACTGATGGAATTTTTCGAAATCCGAAGTTATTCAGGGAAAGTAGGGTTTACACTGACCAGTCGTTCGTCATGAATCACGGCAGAAGTTGATGTAGAGTGACCGCATCTATCCTTAAATTGATCAAGTGATTCCTCAACACGAGACCTTTATAGATATATATGTTGCGCATTATTCTTGACAAAACAAACCATTTGCGCATTCATAATTCCGGTCAATGTTATTCCAGTGATTTACTGCTCAGATACTGGATACACACTCTCTGCTTCAGCGAGCTACAGCGGACCACAGAAGTAACATCTAGCAGGCTTACTTTATCAAAGGCGGTGCCGCCGCTGCGCCTGACACCACAGCACAATAGGTGCACAATAGAGTTAATGCGCTTATCATGTCTTAATTGCAATTAACGCACGACTGACACTCGTGACCTGGCAGGGCTTCTGACAGTTGTTACTCCATCCCTGTAAACTCCTTGGTGACACTAAGACAGAGTTGTTTATAGGTCACACCAAAGCTGTCTCATGTGTGAGGTTCTCCAGGAAGGATGCTGACATCATGTATTCTGCATCCCTGGATGGAACAGTCAGGTAGGTAATGTTTACCAGATGTTAGTCATCAGTCTACCGCAGATTAATTGTTATCTGTAGATCATTTTTCCTCCACTACGGAGGGAAATGACAGACCAAGAAACTAAGAAACAGTACATAATGCTGCAGGCCTGATCATGCCAATGATAAGTGATGCTTTCAGGTCCATCTTGCATCAGTTAGGATGTTACATAATACATTGCCCACATTGCATCAGTTGACCTCAAACATATCTAAATGTATGATTAGGACAAGTTTCTTCAGTGTTTATTACAGTAAGGCAGTCCTCGCCCAAATGGAACATCAACAGTTCCATTTTTAGCTTAGCTGACTGTAAGTCATCTGAGCTATAGTCGTGGTCCATCGTCCATCTGTCTGTCTGTCCGTCCGTCTGTCCGTTGATGTTGCAAGTATTGAAACCGTAAGACCTAGGAATCCAAAATTCAGCATAATGTTAGATGTCCCAAAGATCTCCTACCAAGCCAAAAACTGGGTCTTTGCGACCCAGTTCACACTTCAGGACTGCCTAATATCAAAACAACTCATCTGTTTTTCCTCATATTTACCATAAATATTCCTTTATTTAGTTCCTATGTACATGCCAGAAATTAAGTCTGTTAAGTTTAAATTCTTTAAGTTATGGGCCCGAACATAATGGACTTTGTAAAAAATCATGAAAAATATTTACTCACTTAACATGAAAAATTTTGAAACTAGAGTCTATTTTCCCAAGTATATAACTATGTTGAATTAAGATTCAATTGTTTTCCCTAAATTAGATCTGAATTTTGTAAATTTTTTAAGTTATTAGCATAAAAATAAAGTCAGTACCTTAAATTTTGCCCAACTTTGACCATGGCAGGTTTTTCCTGTAAGTACCATTGATTTAATTTTCACAGCATGTAAACATAAATTTGTTTAAATCTGAAATTTGAAAATAAAAGCTTGAAAATTAAGCTAGTTATTGATTTTTTTCTTGAGGCACATTTGTAGTCATTTGCTTTGGTTACAGATTACAGATGCAGGGTCCCACTCCAGGGGACTGGAAGTCAGCTATGCCTGGGTTTCTGATTTGTTACAGTCACTGGGGGAGATCCCCTGCTGTGACAGGTGTATAGTTATTCTCATATCACCACCCCAATCTCCCCCCCCCCCTCGCGCAAAACCACCCACCAATTGTCATGTAGTAATTGTTATTGTTTTCACTGTATCTCCTTAACTGTAATGCCTGTTTCCACTCGGATATGCAAAAACTTTCCTTGAAAAAGTAAATGAAGGTGTAATCCAGAAGATGCAATGTTGTGTAATGTAGCATTTTTAAACAAATCAATTTTCTTTTAAATAATTTTAACAGAACAGAACAGAACTTTATTCAGGAAAAAGGCCTCAGGCCCAAAGTTCCAAACATTTCAATAAATATTCAATTTAAAAAGTACATAAATCCAATGGAAGGTAGCAGTCTTATATTTTCTAGTAAACACTGCCATTAACACAAGTAAAAGAACTGCATACCTACATACATATAAATCTGTTTTGCCATCATCTGTGAGGATAAACATAATTACATTTCAATAAACAGTCTATTAAAAATTACAACAATATAATGTTAAGTAACAGTCTTAAAATGACTAATCAATCGTGCCATAAACACATGTAACATTATTGCACACCTTAGTACACAATGAATCTATTGTGCTGTCAACAGTGAGTACTGTTTAAAATACATAATTCAACCATCTATCATTTTCCGTCTCCTCAAAAACGAATTAAACACATATGCAGCAACTTTTGATATTTCAAATGGATTATCTAAATTAAATAATTTTATAAAATTTTGTTCACTTGGATAATGCAAGTCTTGTCTAATATATTTTAACCTCAAATCGTGATATAATTTACACTCTTGCATAAAGTGAGCTTCATCCTCAACAATATTGAATCCATAGCATAAACAATATTTACAGATCCTTTCTTCACAGGAAATGTTTTTATGGCGGCCCATTTCTATAGCTAATTCATGATTTGAACATCGAAGTTTAGCAAGTGCTGTACGGTGTTGTTTATTTGGGATACAATTGACATATTTTTCTAGAGTGAGCATAGATTTAAAAGTACCATAATAGTAGAGTTTACTGCACAATTCAATATCACCATGCCAATTTTGAATGGCCATATCTTTTATTCTCATTTCAACTTCTTTCATAAAATAATTCACATCTCCAATGTACTGTGCCATCCAAACATATCCAAAACCAGACTGGAACAGCAATGTTCTTACTTCAGATACCCAATTTGATTTACCACTGCTATCTAAATTCATCAACATATTGTACACCTGTTTCTGATATCTATGTTCTGGCATATGCAAAAGTTTAATCCAATACTTAATACAACGCAATAAGCAAGTTACAAACAAAGGAAATCTGCCACATTCTCCTAATGCTGCTGCATTTGGAGTATTCTGACCTACATTTAAAATTTGTTTGCAGAATTTGTACTGTACTCTCTCTATAGTTTCTGATTTTTTAAAACCCCACAACTCACATCCATATGTTAATATTGGCACTACCATTTGATCAAACAAATAAAAGAGATGTTTTGTACTTACATATTTACACTTTTTGCTGAATGTTTTAATCATGCATACAGCTTTGTTTGCTTGTAAAACCTGCTGTTGTTGTGTTTTTAACCAAGACAATTTTGTGGAGAAAATAATACCAATATATTTGTAGTATGGAACCACTTCTAACTGTTTACCTTTTAAATACCATTTTTCTACTTTACGTAAGGGACCACCTTTCCTAAAAACCATAATCTTAGTTTTATCTGTATTAATTTTGAAACCATAATTTTCACAAAACTTTTGTAAGAGATCAATCTGTTGCTGAAGTCTACCTACAGTATCTCCACAATTAACCATATCATCTGCAAATAACAATGTCATTAAATTTGAGAGATTTCCATTTACATATATCCCCTGACAATCGCTTCCATCTAACATATTACAATACTCATTAATAAATAAAGAAAATAATAAAGGACTTATCATACAACCTTGCCGGGTACCTACCAAACATGCAAAATAATCTGCAAGTCCACTCTCAGTTAATATACAAGACTGCATTTTTGAATACATTGATTTTATAACACGTAATATTTTACCATTTATGCCTTGTTTTAATAAAACATGCCACAATAAATTATGTTGTACACAATCAAACGCTTTTGCAAAGTCAATATATAAACAGTAAAATCTACCTTTTCTTTTAACCAAGTATTTTTTAACTAAAGCATACAAAATAAATGCCTGGTCAATTGTAGAATATCCTTTCCTGTAACCAGCTTGTGATTCAGATAAAATACTCATTTCCTCAACAAACTGCGAAAGTCTATTGTTCAAAACTTTAGTAAATATTTTACCAGTAACATTTAGTAAGGATATCCCTCTATAATTACCAGGTTCATTCTGAGAACCCTTCTTGTGTAACGGAAATATTATTGCTTTACTCCATTCTTCAGGAAATGACCCCTTGTTGAAAATCTTATTAAACAAAGTATGTAATAAAGGCAAAATTATTTCTAAAAGTGATTTAATAATATCCACTTGGAGTCCATCTGGTCCAGGGGATTTACCACTGTGCATTTGATTTATTGCCTGTCTTATTTCAAATACTGTTATTTTAACAAATATAATTTTAACAAATATAATTGAACCCCTCAGTATGCTTAAATTTATCAAATATGAAGCACATTATGGATAAATAAATACACAATTAAAAATTGTGAAATCTAAATCAAGTATTATTTTTAGATATTTATTGTTTTGCAGATTTAAAAGATATATTTTTGTGGTAACAAAATAAATAAACATTTTATGCATGATGTGGTGTTATCTGACAAGATTGAGATTTATGATGATGCAATTGAGAATTTTGAATCAACTTTTATATTCAGATATATATTTTATATTGAAAATGTATAGAAATATAAACTTAAATTTAAAAAAAATTGATGTGATAAAAAAATGAGGATTTAATACAAACATTTGTTCATTATTTTCCTGCCTCAGCAGCATTTGAGATCAGGCTTTGTTTGCCCTGTTTTATGTTGTTAATTAGTTATATTTCAACTGTATACATTTCATATAAAGATACATATATATTTAATAATATATATTATACAAAAAAATAGATTTAATTGAACAAATGTGTGAACTACTGAAATGTCAACAGTTGATCAAAAAGCCAACTAATGATCATGGTTATAGTACAGATCATTTGTTCACAAACTGCTCACGTGCTTCAGTTTCAACATTAGGAAACACATGGTCAGCTCACAAAATATTATTTGCAACAATTTCTTGCTCATCAATACAAACCAATCATATAAACCAACCATGGCCTTTATTACCTCTTCCTCTTACACTTTATCTCCATTTGATATTATTTTAGATTTTTACCTTCAAGGTCAACTTCAGCTGAGCACAGTGGCCCGTGGGTCCCTTGTTTACAAAATTAAGGATTACATACTTCATTCATTCTTTCATTAATAATCATGTAACCCTGTGATTACACAGCCTGACATGCTAATAATTGTGAGAACTGATGAGCTGCTTATTTCATTCTTTTGAACCACCAGATGCTGGGACCTGAGAGCGAGCAAATCCAAGGCTGTGAAAACACTAACAGGTATAGTCAGTAAGAACAGCACATACATACATACACTCACACAGACACACGTCAACTCATGCAGACATCAAAGCTTAATATAAGTATTAATTATATATATTATTATTATATATATATATATATGTATATATATATATATATATATATATATATATATATATATATATATATATATATATATATATTTACTGTAAAATTAAATTGAAACAAAAATATGGTCAGATTTCTTTATTATTATTTTATTAAGTTACACCTGAAAAATTTGTAGTCAAGACTGAGTTGCATATTCAAAATATTGGCAGTTGTGAAGTTGTTGTTGGTCAAGGTTGAAGGGTAGTTCCATTACACTTTCCCTTGAAAGATGCAGTGCAAGTGAATTTTAATTTTCATGATTCACAGGTTACGATGAAACAAACAATGTGTTCCTGAGTTTTGACATGAACAGCTCTGAGCTGATGCTGTGTGCTGGCACAGAGGCCTACGATAACGACAGCTTCCTTATCTTCTGGTAAGTTCACTCATTTAAAACATACAGATTAATCACTGTCTACTCCCAAAGATGAAGGACAACCAGCTCGTTATCCAGATAAGTGTATTGACTAAAGATAAAGGTCATATGATACTTTGTCCAATGAGAAGTCTGACTAAGTATGGTTATGGACAAAATGTATAAACACAAAATATTAAGTTCCTCTGATCTCTCTCAGTTACAGAAAACTGTGACAAAAATGGACATAAACAGTTCTATGTCAAGCGCCATCCTTGTAAGCAGATCATCAAATGCTGCCATCTGTTGTCAAAATGACAAACAATGTGACCTTGACCTGATGATCCCTGAGCTGAGCTGAATGTAAAATTCTAAGCATAGAAAATTAAGTTCAACAAAGACTAAATCTATGTAAGGAGTATCATGCCTGGCCAGGTATTGATTTTGTCTCCTCCGTGTACAGGAAAGTGCTCAGAATCAATGGTCCTCTCCCATAAAAACTTATAAACCAGCCCAGTGAATACTATGATGATGACTGTTTGTGTGTGTATCTGTTAACAGGGACCTGCGGTCCACCAGGCCCCTGGGGGTGTACCAGGAATCTCATCAGGATGACATCACACAGGTCAGCAACATTTAAATTTTATTAAAATATTTTATCCAGTGTCAGTTTGTTAGTTACAAGTGTGATTTTACAGTATGCCCTGCAATTGATCACATTGGCATTCTTTCAATTTTGGCTCAGTTGACTGAATTATTGAAGTGTATCTTCATTCTCCCATCAAGACATACATATGGCATGAAACAACTCAATCCAGTTAAGCTTACAGCCACTTGTCTGTTCAGGTCATCAAAACCTCATTTACGCTGGGCAAGAAGTTTGACCTGTCCATGCAGCTCTGGAAAAGCTATAGAAAGCTACTACTAAGGTCTTGGACCTTAGTGCCATTCTCTTCATTGGTGTAATTTTCATTGATTTTAAATTAATTTAAATAAATGGTGGTGATAGACAAAGTGCCACACAAGTCAAGGCAGGAACCATATGTGGCCACCAACGTTTCTCCATTCCGGTGACTGCAGGAAGCTACAGCACCCACACCCACAGAGGCTGAAGCAGCATGCACCCCATAGCCGATCCTTGCAGCGGAGACCAGCCATACCTGATCATTATAAGATAATAAGAAAATATATACCCTATTAAGATATGATAAACCCTATTAAGCTATATTTGCAAAGAAATTATATTGTTGTACCAGTGCAGTTGGGAATGTTTTAGGTTCAGTTCCATCCTACAAACCCTGACCAGATGGCCACCTGCTCCACAGACGGTCTGGTGTGTGTGTTTGACCTCAGCGAGGACTGTGAGGACGAGGCCATAGTGGGGACCTACAACTCAGGATCATCCGTGGTACGTGTCATGTGACTTGTTGATTTCTGTAGTGCTGGATGATTAAATAATCCTTATGTGTACTGGAAACATGCAGGTAGATGTTGCATCAGCCGGATTGTTGGTCACTTATTTCGACAAACTTGTCTGTCCTTGCAGGATTTATCACAGTGACAACAGTCATAAGAAATGCGTTTATTTTGCACTCAAATGTTGTTTGTCAAAAACAACTAGTAATATCATCAGCATGGAAATTTTATACATGTGCTAGAGAAGGCATGGACTCTGATTATATATTTTTTTCAGCTCATTAGATGACTTAAACTTTCAAGCAGTGAATCATATCATGGACCTCAAATTAGCCTTTGGTAACTACAAACTGTTTGTCCAGTATATGGTGCCACCTGTTGGTATACATGTCAACTAGATGAAGTTTTGTATTCTTCCTTTACGTGACATATTTTGCAAATACAAAAGATATAAAGATAAAAGGTTTCACTTTGAACATGTTACTTTATGGTCTGTAATGTTTTTGCAAAAATTAGTAAAGTATGTTTTTAAATATTAATGTTACATTTTTCAATGCAGAGTCGGATCGGGTGGTGTGGTGAGAGTAAACAGAATATTTATGGCATCACACACATAGAGACCTTTCACATCTGGGAGGCGGTTGAGGTGAGACTAATGGGTGTTTTTGCTACAAACATGTGCATGTACTTCATAGTGTTATGGATAAATGTCATATTGAAGCAAGAATTGTGGCTGTCAGTAAGTTTAGACAGGAGGACAACATTTTAGGCTTCGTTTTCATAGTCATTATCACACTCACTTGTAATAAAATGTAGCTAAAACTTGCAAAGGAAAAAAGTGTGGCCATTAATCTCAGTAAAATCAGTTAAAATGAAAATACCAGCTTGAGTCTATGTTAGAATCAGTATCAGTTTACAGTCAAAATGTTTTGAAGGATAAAGGGCTAGAGTTAAGAGTGGGGTGTTCTTGTACCTTAAAACATAACTAAATGTTTATGGTGTCACAGTTCATATGAATGTGTGTCAGAAAGGAATGTTATTGAACTGTTTTAATCATTCATTCCAGGGTGATACTTTGCTAGAAATTAAAGATATCAGGGAACGATTTGAGGTGAGTATAGTTTTAATTGTATTGTACAGTCAGTATTGTAAGTGATATAAAAATTATCAAATACAGCTAATAGTACCTGTCTCTCATGACTAGCTCAACAGACCATGAGTTACTGTTATTTTTACCTTTGCTAATATAAGCAAGGCAACATAAGTACTGTACCTTGTGTTTGCAGTGCTATAACCTAGTTGGCTTATTGTATCCACAGACAAAGTTGGGATACCATGGTTTAGGCTTGGCCGCACCTACCTCCGCCGCCCCCCCCCCCCCCCCCCCCCCGCAGAGATTTCTCTCGTGCGGGATAACTCGGTTGTTGCATATGCTCGGTTGTTTCCAGGATCATTGAGGTCATGGGTCTTAAATATGTGAGGGAGAGATCAAGGTGGGGTTGACCTTTAATGATACGAACCACTTAAAACAAAGATATTGGTACCAGAGCTTGTAAGTGAACCTGTGAGCTTATGCGATGGTGAGGTGTCGTCAGTTGTTTGTCTTCCATTGTGTGTTGTGTGTACGTTAACCCATACTATCTTGAAAATGGCAAGAGTTAGCATCACAAAATTTTATGCAAAAAAATTAGTCATTTTAAAAATTCTATTGGATTTTGCTTATTTTTTGGCTAACTGCATTTTCTTAGATTTTATAGGGAAAAAGCTAAAAAAGCTTTAAAAAGCTTCTCCTCAAAAACGGTCCAGCCAAATTGTTCAATATTGTACAGAAAAATTCTCTTATACCATCTCTCTCAAGTTTGTTCGAATGGTTTCAGTTCGGTGATTTTTGGCCGTGTTACAGAAGTTGAACTTAGTCATCTGTCAAAAAAAGCATACTAAAATTTCAATCTCAGACACAGCTGGAGCTATCATCACAAAATTTTATGCTAATATTGGTCACATGAATCATATCTGAAATTGAAGTATTGGTGGTGCCACCTGCATCAGCCTTTTTGTACAGCGGTCATCAGTGCCAGTATCATACTAAGGGCTACAAAAAACTTCTTCTCTGAAACCATATGGCCAAATTGTTCAATATTGTACAGAAATGATCTTAGGGTAGTGCTTTCTGAATTTTGTTCAAATGGTCTCAGTTCAGTGACTTTTGGCTGAGTTATGGGAAGCTGAATTTAGTCATATGCCATAACAGCCCATTTGAGCTCAGTGGCTACAAAGATCTTCTAAAAAAAAAAACCACTGGGCCAAATTCTTAAAATCTCAAACATTAATTATCCTTAGAGATTGATAATTCAATTTTGTTCAAATGGTTTTGGTTCAGTGATTTTTAACTGAGTTATCGGAAGCTGAACTTAGCCATTTTGCTATATGAGTTATAAACCTGCAAAACATTTTTTGACTGACACCACTTAGGCCAATTTGTTTAATATTTTACAAGAACAATCCCCTGAATATCTTATATTAATTGTCTTTTATGGTTCCAAAGAATAAATTTTGGCTGAATTATAAAGATTGAATTGAGTCATTTTACCATATATGTTAGCTGTGTGAAGCAGATACATCTAGCCTGGCACCAGTTTGTCAGCATCCGCTACATCATGCCTGTAGACTTTTAGAATTCAGATTATCTATGGTTAATATTGACAAAAATGTTTTTTAAAAGCTTTTAAAAAATGTAGAATTATGATTTTAGATATTCCTCATGCCAGGCAATGTTTACAATCACAGGTATACAGCTCTCTCTGGGTATATAAAGACAGCTGTACATGGATTATAAATAATTGGTATCCATACTTAACTTAATTCAAAATTTTGCCATCAGTGAGATGTATCTGTATTATAATTTGGCATTCAGCATGCATCTGTAGTAATTTTTAGCGAACCTGTGAGCTAATGCGATGGCATGGCGGCATCTGGCTTCTGTCGTCTGTATGTTAACCCGTACTTTCTCGAAAATGACCGGAGCTGGCATCATGAAATTTAATGCAAAAAATTAGACATCTGAAAAACTCTGCATTTTCTTAGATTTTATAGAGAAAAGGCTAAAAAAAACTTTAAAAATCTTCTCCTCTGAAAAAAGCCAAATTGATCAATATTTCACAGAAATAATCTCTTATGCCATCTCTCTCAAGTATGTTTGAATGGTTCAAGTTCGGTGAATTTTGGCAGAGTTACATGAAGTTGAATTTAGTCATCTGTCAAAAAAAACATGCTAAAATTACAATCTCTGAAATGACTGGAGCTATCATCACCAAATTTTATGCCAGTTTTGGTCACATGAGTCATATGTGAAATTCAGGTATTAGTGGCGCCACCTGCATTGACATTTTTTTGTACGGAGGTCATTGGTCATCTGTACACTGTCAAGTTGAATCGTTCAATTTTTTAAAAAGAATTATCCTAGGACATGGTTCTTTCAATCATATAAGATTAGACTAAGTTTGTTGATTTTTGGTTGAGTTGTTAAAAGCTTAAGTTTTTTTTTGCCATTATTATGTCTATTTCAAACTGAGGACTGCAATAGTGTTCTTCTACAAAATTGTTATTTCAATTATGACTTCTGTACTTTGCACAAAAATTATTCTTAGATGGCCTTTGTTCAAGGTTACTTGAATGATTTTTTGCAGAATTATTGGACCTTTAACAATGAAAAGACTGCATCTTTTATTATTCTAGATATTTTGATAAAAAGTTTATGAATATGTCAGCTTGAAAAAAAAAGCTTTTTAGCCAAAATTTTTCAGTATGTGTAAACAGATTTACCTACAGGCCAAGATTTTATTTGTATTTTTAAATAGGTTGAGAAACTGCCAACTGTTTCAGATTTGGCAACAGATCAAGAGTTCATTCAGTGCAGCCAGATATAGGTCAAGAGTTCAATCAGTGCAGCCATGCACTATAAGTGCAAGTGGTTTGTGCCAGCAAACTCTTGTCACTATTTTGATGCTGCAAAAATAATTACGATCGCATATGATAATTATAATTCTAACAGTTGTGAAAGACGTCAAAATGTAGATTAACAGGAACAATTTGACCTGTGCAATAATCGATTTTGAGTTTGAAGTCAATGTATAAGAGTCGATTTCAGCAGAAGAAATCACCGTACATAGTCCAATTTTGATTGGGAGTAGCAACGGCCGGCGACAGCGGCCGAAAGCCACTGATTGCTCCCGATCACCCCAGGGTTTCCGCTATATTGAATATCCACCTGATGTGAAGCCTGGTTAGGGAAATTTTGATCTGACAAAAGCATTGCTGAATTTGAGGCATCTGGTCATAGTTTTCTAATGTTGAAAATTGATTTCATTCCAATCTTGAGTTTAAGGTGTCATAATTTTAATGATTTTCCGTGGACCATACACAAAGGACATTCAGAGACTAACTCTTTTGACAGACATAAATATACTTTTCAATGCTGTGGAAAGAACGTTGCATAAATTAAATTGTTTATGAAATAAATGGAATATCTTAATGACACCCTTTTCTTTTATTCCACATATTCTCCTATTATGTCTAAACCAGATTTACGGGATGATTTTATTCATATTTATTTATTGAGAAACAATATGTAATTAAGAAATATTATAAATATCATATATTATTGAGTAAAAATTTGTTTTAAAGTTTTATAGTAAATAGTAACTTTATATGTCCATATAAATTTTTTTTCATATATTATTGATATAAAACATTTTATTTTATATACTTACACATTATATACATTTTTTGTTTATTTTTTTAATGAATTTCCATACAGAAATCATTATCCCCAACCACATCTGTCCCTACTTCTCATGAAGGGACACCTGCAATGTAGGGACACTTGGCAGTATCCCACAGGTGTCCCCTAAAAACAGGTTATGCTGTATTTATCATTTTGTCCTAAAATTTGGTACGCCTTGTTCCTACCCAGTTCTCAGAGAATTTTGAAACCCAGTGACCTTGACAAATCAGCCAATTTAGTTATTGTCTTGTGAACACGATAACTTTTGAAGGGCTGTATATTTTTCTCCAAAATTTTAAACACTCATTGTTCCTACCAAAATCTCAGAAGAGTTGAAACCAGGTGAAATGTTTTTTGTTAACCCAATAACATTTTGAATTTTTTCATATTTTGTCCTCAAATTTGGTACACCAATTGTTCCTCCCAAGTTCTTGGGCGAGTTCGAAACCAAGTGATCTTGACCAGGATCTTCAAGGTCAAATCAGAAGATTAATAGTTATTGTCTTATGAGCGTAATAACTTTTGAAGGGCTGCATATTTTCCACCAGAATTTAAATTGTCCCCACCAAAATCATTACCGGGTTATCTTTTCCCTCATCTTTAAGGTAAAATCTGCTGAAATGTAAAGTTTTTGTGACCCCCATAACTTTTGAAGTATTTCACATTTTGTCCTCAAATTAGACACACCAGTTCTTTTGCCAAAATCTCATTTGAGTTTGAATAATGGTGACCTTGACCTTCAAGGTCATATCTGCTGAAACCTAAAATCATTGTTTTGAGATATTTAACCCCTAATGTTTTTGATGGCCCATAGGGGGGAGCCATTCTTGTTTAAGTTTGGCTTGTGTTAATAGGGATTGACAGACTACATTGATTACATTGAGGATTTTACTTACAGATGTTTTATTAAGTTTGGCTTGTGTTTGAAGGGATCAGACAAGGTTGACTACCTGGTGGATTGCTTTCATTCAGAGCCTGGAGACAACCTTTACCTACTCACTGGAGCCTTCAGGTAAAATTTTATACCAAACTCAAAAGCTTTTAACAGGAAATCATTCCAGATTTTATAGAATGATTGAACAGACCCTCGAATTTTAAATTTTCCATGTATATATATATATATATATATATATATATATATATATATATTGTTTTAGATGTCTCTCTTATTGTATGTGTTTATGTGCAGCCCTAGCATTGGCTGTTGCTATGACGGCATAGCCCGGCCCCTTGTTGTGGGGTCTGACATGTACACAGCGGTCATGCTATTCTTGGGCTTTCTCGCCTGGCCGAGCTGGGCCAGCCCACGTGTGAACCCTGATATTTTTAGAAACACAGCGATGTTGTTCTAGATGTTTCCTGTAAAGGCTGTAATACGTGTGTACTGTGTATCTTGTTAGGTTCTTTGGATTATTAGGGAAATAGAAAATTCTTGGCTTGGGGTGAGAAGTTATAAATAGGGGCTGTTTTTTAGAGCCACGGAGAGAGGAGAGATATATTCCAGCGGACACAGAAGCATGTAAGTCAGTTGTGGACCTTTTCCAATAAGTGCGGCAGTTATAGCATTTCTTCTAAATTTGTAACGGATTTTAATTAGTCTTCAGTTTGCCTTTGGGATCACTATCAGAACTTCACTTTTGGATTACAACGGATTGATTTTGTGAATGAACTGGACTGTTATTCTCTGAGAAGATTTATGTGAACTGTTCATCTGGGTTGTATGTTATAAAGGACTTGTCGTCGCTGTGATAGTCGTGGTATCCAGGTACTGTACACTTTATTTATATACTTGTATTGATTTGCTGTTGTACTGTTGTTGTACTGTGTAATTGTATTGATTTAGTGTATTGTATTGTTAGGGTTGTTTTAAGAATAAATTATATTTATTTGTTAACAAAAAACCACTGAATTCTTTATTCATTCCCCTAGACATTTCACGCTGCCTAGTGTTACAGAATCTGATTTTTTTTTATCTCCATGACAAAGTTCATGTTCGTCACGCATACGTGATCTGTTGATATTAGGTAACAAAATATACACTACTTCCAGTAATATAAACTAGAATACGGGTAGTCGACAAGCGACTACGTGTATCTGCCAAAATCAGAGTGGGACGGGTGAAGTGAGGCATGGATTGAGTGGCAAGGGGAAATAGAGTGAGGTGTGTTGCATATAAGCATGGATGTCTGCAGCTGAAATGTGTATGCAGGTTGCACAACCTACCACAAAATCCAGAAAGCTGTCCAAGTTGTATACATATGCAAAATTTTAGGCAGATAAGTCAAACCACTACTTGTATATGAGTGATTTTATCCCACAGCAGACAAACAGAAGGACACTGCAAAAATGGAGGCAGGTGGCACCACCAATTTTGTGTATGATTCAGAGCTATGTAAGACCTATGCATATGCAAAATTTCAGGGAGATATGTCAAACCAGTCCTGAGATATAAGCCTGAATGTCTGCAGCATAAACATTAATGTAGGTGGCACCACCTGCCACAAAATCAAGAAAGCTATCCAAGATGTATAAACATGCAAAATTTCAGGCAGATATGTCAACCACTGCCGAAAATTGAGTGATTTTATCCTACAGCAGACAAACAGATGGAGGCTGTGCACAAAATGGTTGCAGATGGCGCCACCAGAATTGTGTATGATAAAGAGCTATGTGAGATTTATACACATGCAAAATTTTAGCCCAATTGGTCAAACAGTTCCCGAGATATGAGCTTGGATGTCTGCAGCGTAAACGTGAATGAAGGTGGTGCCACCTGTCATAAAATCAAGAAAGCTGTCCAGGATGTATTATCCTGCAAAATTTCAGGTGTATAAGTCAAACCACTGCCAAGATATGAGTGATTTTATCCCAGATGAACAGATGGACGCTGTGCAAAAATGGTTGCAGGTGGCGCCACCATTTTTTGTGTATGTTATAAACCTTTCCAAGGGCTTCATTTGAGCAAAATTTTTAGCCTGATTGGTCAAATGGTTCCCGAGATATGTGGGTTTATGTGTGGAAAAAGACGCACAAATGGATGCTGGGCAGAGAGGAAAGGTCAGAGGTCAACCAAAAATGAGGGCGCAGCAGTTCACAAGTGAGCCAAACATAATCCCGGGTTCCGCAAAACTCTGTTTTGGCAGATACAATTATGTCTCCCCTCCTATGGGGGAGACAAGGTGTGTGGTCTGTCGTTGTCCATGTCATTTCTTGTGACCACAACTCGACATTTTTTCATGAAACTTGAAATTTACATTGTTTCTATCAATATCTTGGAAAAATTCGAAAACTGGTGACCTTGATCTTCAGGGTCAAATCAGCAGGAAAAGAAGTTGTTTGTGAATGCTATAACATTTGAACCACTCAGTATATTTACATGAAATTTGAAAATTAAATTATATCTACCAATATCTCAGACGAGTTCAAAAACTTGACTTTCATCATCAAGGTCAAAAAAGGCTGCAATTGAAATTTTTCGTGAACCCCATTGCTTTTGATGTTTCACATATTTTTTCCTCAAATTGGAAATACTAATTGTTTCAACCAAATTATGGTTGTGAAAGTTGTGACAAATTTGAAAAACTGGTGACCTTGACCTCGATCTTCGAGGTCAAATCAGCCAGAATAGAAAATATTTGTGAAAGTTATAACTTTTGAACCACTTTGTATATTATCATGAAATTCAACTTATGAAATGGTTCTACCCCAATCCTTGAAGTGTTAAAATAAAGGTGACCTTGACCTTTATCTGCAAGGTCAAATGAGCCAGAATAGTAATTATTTGCCAATGTTGTGACTTTTGAAGTAGTCTGTATATTTTTCCCTCAAATTTAGAGATGGGAGGCTCATTTTGAGGGGAGAGTTATATCTGTTTTTGCAAAAATAACCTCATTCTAGATCATGAATGAAAATGTGTAAGCACTGACTGTTTCTCTATAAAATAATAAGTCATGTCTGTGACATGCACATATTTTTCTATAAGTGTCTGACAGGAGCTGTATAATATTGTTAAGTTCCATCATTTTGTCAGTCAAGACATTCCCTCTTCAGACCACTGTGACAGCTCTCATTATGAAGATTTGTGAATCTAATATTGAATAATCATGCAGACATTTGTATGGGGTAAACATGGTGAAATTACTTCATTTTGTATCACCATTACAAGACATGTTTTGCTGGTCATGTGAAGCAGGCTTTATCGGTCAACTCCTTAGTTTAACTAGGAATCTACATGAATGATTGCAAGCCTGCTTGATGCTCCCATAACAGTGTTTACATTCACTTGTCCATCTCATATTCCCATGTTCATTCCTACATAAGTGACTGTCCTTATGTGAATAATCCTTGAAACCCTGAATCTGGATCAAGTGTCAGATCCACACCAAAACTGAATTGATTCTTCATTGACCCATGGCCCTGAAAATTTAATGAGATTCCATTCTTTATTGCATGAGTTCTGTTGTGAACAAACACACACACACACACACAGAAGTCAATAAATGCATACCCTCAGGTAATGAACTAACAAGCAGTAATTTTTTTTTTGCAATTAACTTTGAATCAAGGGCACCTGGCTTAAGGGAATGGTCCTTTAGATCCTTCTTTTCAGCAATTAAATTGCCCTATACATAGACTTTTATTCAAATATTGCCAAATTTAACTTTTTCAAGTCAACAGAAGTCAAGTGTTTTGAGTAATAATTAAGTGTTTTCCATTGAGCTACCTTAGTTTTGATTTACTTTTTAGCGGACAGTTGAGGTTGTTTCAAATAAATGGTGATGACCTTCAGCCGAGCAAGAACTTGGATAAAGGTCATACAGGGGTCGTCAGGTGCATGAACTGGGATGTGCAGGTCAGTCAGAATCAACTAACAGGTTTGCTATATATGTTTGCATGATAAGTATTCCCCCAGTCACCATTCACCAATCCATACTTCCCAGTCAACATTCAATGATCCATACTTCCCAGTCACCATTCATTGATCCATACTTCCCAGTCAACATTCACTGATCCATACTTCCCATTCACCAATCCATACTTCCCAGTCAAAATTCACTGATCCATACTTCCCAGTCACCATTCACTGATCCATACTTCCCAGTCAACATTCACTGATCGATACTTCCCAGTCACCATTCACCAATCCATACTTCCCAGTCAACAATCACTGATCCATACTTCCCAGTCAGCATTCACTGATCCATACTTCCCAGTCAACATTTACTAATCCATACTTCCCAGTCAACATTCACTGATCCATACTTCCCAGTCAACATTAACTGATCCATACTTCCCAGTCAACATTCACTGATCCATACTTCCCAGTCACCATTCACCAATCCATACTTCCCAGTCA
The DNA here is from genome assembly GCA_026874595.1 of Sipunculus nudus. Classification (NCBI taxonomy): domain Eukaryota; kingdom Metazoa; phylum Annelida; class Sipuncula; order Golfingiida; family Sipunculidae; genus Sipunculus; species Sipunculus nudus. Next base: position 47,570,665 of record CM049316.1, read on the forward strand.
TCATTCACTGGTCCATACTTCCCAGTCACCATTCACTGATCCATATTTCCCAGTCATCATCCACTGATCCATATTTCCCAGTCATCATTCACTGATCCCAACTTCCCAGTCACCATTCACTGATCAATACTTCCCAGTCAACATTCACAATCCATACTTCCCAGTCAACATTCACTGATCCATACTTCCCAGTCAGCATTCACCAATCCATACTTCCCAGTCAACATTCACTGATCAATACTTCCCAGTCTCCAATTACCAATCCATACTTCCCAGTCATCATTCACTGGTCCATACTTCCCAGTCACCATTCACTGATCCATACTTCCCAGTCAACATTCACTGATCCATACATCCCAGTCAACATTCACGATCCATACTTCCCAGTCAGCATTCACTGATCCATACTTCCCAGTCAGCATTCACTGATCCATACTTCCCAGTCACCATTCACCAATCCATACTTCCCAGTCACCATTCACTGGTCCATATACTTCCCAGTCACCATTCACTGATCCATACTTCCCAGTCAACATTCACTGATCCATACTTCCCAGTCAGCCTTCACTGATCAATACTTCCCAGTCAACATTCACGATCCATACTTCCCAGTCAGCATTCATTGATCCATACTTCCCAGTCAGCATTCACTGATCCATACTTCCCAGTCAGCATTCACTGATCCATACTTCCCAGTCAACATTCACTGATCCATACTTCCCAGTCAACATTCACTGATCAATACTTCCCAGTCACCATTCACCAATCCATACTTCCCAGTCAGCATTCACTGATCCATACTTCCCAGTCAGCATTCATTGATCCATACTTCCCAGTCAGCATTCACTGATCCATACTTCCCAGTCACCATTCACTGATCCATACTTCCCAGTCACCATTCACTGATCCATACTTCCAAGTCAACATTCACTGATCCATACTTCCCAGTCAGCATTCACTGATCCATACTTCCCAGTCACCATTCACCAATCCATACTTCCCAGTCACCATTCACTGGTCCATATACTTCCCAGTTAGCATTCACTGATCCATACTTCCCAGTCACCATTCACCAATCCTTACTTCCCAGTCACCATTCACTGGTCCATATACTTCCCAGTCACCATTCACTGATCAATACTTCCCAGTCAACATTCACGATCCATACTTCCCAGTCAGCATTTCAAAGATCCATACTTCCCAGTCAGCATTCACTGGTCCATATACTTCCCAGTCACCATTCACTGATCAATACTTCCCAGTCAACATTCACGATCCATACTTGCCAGTCAGCATTCATTGATCCATACTTCCCAGTCAGCATTCACTGATCCATACTTCCCAGTCAGCATTCACTGATCCATACTTCCCAGTCAACATTCACAGATCCATACTTCCAAGTCAGCATTCATTGATCCATACTTCCCAGTCAGCATTCACTGATCCATACTTCCCAGTCAACATTCACTGATCCATACTTCCCAGTCAACATTCACGATCCATACTTCCCAGTCAGCATTCATTGATCCATACTTCCCAGTCAGCATTCACTGGTCCATATACTTCCCAGTCAACATTCACGATCCATACTTCCCAGTCAGCATTCATTGATCCATACTTCCCAGTCAGCATTTACTGATCCATACTTCCCAGTCAGCATTCACTGATCCATACTTCCCAGTCAACATTCACAGATCCATACTTCCCAGTCAACATTCACTGATCCATACTTCCCAGTCAACATTCACGATCCATACTTCCCAGTCAGCATTCATTGATCCATACTTCCCAGTCAGCATTCATTGATCCATACTTCCCAGTCAACATTCACTGATCAATATTCCCAGTCACCATTCACCAATCCATACTTCCCAGTCATCATTCAATGATCCATACTTCCCAGTCAGCATTCACTGATCCATACATCCCAGTCATCATTCACCAATCCATACTTCCCAGTCACCATTCACTGGTCCATATACTTCCCAGTCAGCATTCACTGATCCATACTTCCCAGTCACCATTCACCAATCAATACTTCCCAGTCACCATACACTGGTCCATATACTTCCCAGTCACCATTCACTGATCAATACTTCCCAGTCAACATTCACTATCCATACTTCCCAGTCAGCATACATTGATCCATACTTCCCAGTCAGCATTCACTGGTCCATATACTTCCCAGTCACCATTCACTGATCAATACTTCCCAGTCAACATTCACGATCCATACTTGCCAGTCAGCATTCATTGATCCATACTTCCCAGTCAGCATTCACTGATCCATACTTCCCAGTCAACATTCACAGATCCATACTTCCCAGTCAACATTCACTGATCAATATTCCCAGTCACCATTCACCAATCCATACTTCCCAGTCATCATTCACTGGTCCATACTTCCCAGTCACCATTCAATGATCCATACTTCCCAGTCAACATTCACTGATCCATACTTCCCAGTCAACATTCACGATCCATACTTCCCAGTCAGCATTCACTGATCCATACTTCCCAGTCAGCATTCACTGATCCATACTTCCCAGTCACCATTCACCAATCCATACTTCCCAGTCATCATTCACTGGTCCATATACTTCCCAGTCACCATTCACTGATCCATACTTCCCAGTCAACATTCACTGATCAATATTCCCAGTCACCATTCACCAATCCATACTTCCCAGTCATCATTCACTGGTCCATACTTCCCAGTCACCATTCAATGATCCATACTTCCCAGTCAACATTCACTGATCCATACTTCCCAGTCAACATTCACGATCCATACTTCCCAGTCAGCATTCACTGATCCATACTTCCCAGTCAGCATTCACTGATCCATACTTCCCAGTCACCATTCACCAATCCATACTTCCCAGTCATCATTCACTGGTCCATATACTTCCCAGTCACCATTCACTGATCCATACTTCCCAGTCAACATTCACTGATCCATACTTCCCAGTCAGCATTCACTGGTCCATATACTTCCCAGTCACCATTCACTGATCAATACTTCTCAGTCAAAATTCACTGATCAATACTTCCCAGTCAACATTCACGATCCATACTTCCCAGTCAGCATTCATTGATCCATACTTCCCAGTCAGCATTCACTGATCCATACTTCCCAGTCAACATTCACTGATCAATACTTCCCAGTCAACATTCACCAATCCATACTTCCCAGTCATCATTCACTGATCCAAACTTCCCAGTCAACATTCACTGATCCATACTTCCCAGTCAGCATTCACTGATCCATACTTCCCAGTCAGCATTCACTGATCAATACTTCCCAGTCAGCATCCACTGATCCATACTTCCCAGTCAACATTCACGATCCATACTTCCCAGTCAGCATTCACTGATCCATACTTCCCAGTCAGCATTCACTGATCCATACTTCCCAGTCACCATTCACCAATCCATACTTCCCAGTCATCATTCACTGGTCCATATACTTCCCAGTCACCATTCACTGATCCATACTTCCCAGTCAACATTCACTGATCAATATTCCCAGTCACCATTCACCAATCCATACTTCCCAGTCATCATTCACTGGTCCATACTTCCCAGTCACCATTCAATGATCCATACTTCCCAGTCAACATTCACTGATCCATACTTCCCAGTCAACATTCACGATCCATACTTCCCAGTCAGCATTCACTGATCCATACTTCCCAGTCAGCATTCACTGATCCATACTTCCCAGTCACCATTCACCAATCCATACTTCCCAGTCATCATTCACTGGTCCATATACTTCCCAGTCACCATTCACTGATCCATACTTCCCAGTCAACATTCACTGATCCATACTTCCCAGTCAGCATTCACTGGTCCATATACTTCCCAGTCACCATTCACTGATCAATACTTCTCAGTCAAAATTCACTGATCAATACTTCCCAGTCAACATTCACGATCCATACTTCCCAGTCAGCATTCATTGATCCATACTTCCCAGTCAGCATTCACTGATCCATACTTCCCAGTCAACATTCACTGATCAATACTTCCCAGTCAACATTCACCAATCCATACTTCCCAGTCATCATTCACTGATCCAAACTTCCCAGTCAACATTCACTGATCCATACTTCCCAGTCAGCATTCACTGATCCATACTTCCCAGTCAGCATTCACTGATCAATACTTCCCAGTCAGCATCCACTGATCAATACTTCCCAGTCAGCATTCACTGATCAATACTTCCCAGTCAACATTCACGATCCATACTTCCCAGTCATCATTCACTGGTCCATACTTCCCAGTCAACATTTACTAATCCATACTTCCCAGTCAACATTCACTGATCCATACTTCCCAGTCAACATTAACTGATCCATACTTCCCAGTCAACATTCACTGATCCATACTTCCCAGTCAGCATCCACTGATCAATACTTCCCAGTCAGCATTCACTGATCAATACTTCCCAGTCAACATTCACGATCCATACTTCCCAGTCATCATTCACTGGTCCATACTTCCCAGTCAACATTTACTAATCCATACTTCCCAGTCAACATTCACTGATCCATACTTCCCAGTCAACATTAACTGATCCATACTTCCCAGTCAACATTCACTGATCCATACTTCCCAGTCACCATTCACCAATCCATACTTCCCAGTCATCATTCACTGGTCCATACTTCCCAGTCACCATTCACTGATCCATATTTCCCAGTCATCATCCACTGATCCATATTTCCCAGTCATCATTCACTGATCCCAACTTCCCAGTCACCATTCACTGATCAATACTTCCCAGTCAACATTCACAATCCATACTTCCCAGTCAACATTCACTGATCCATACTCCCAGTCAGCATTCACCAATCCATACTTCCCAGTCAACATTCACTGATCAATACTTCCCAGTCACCAATTACCAATCCATACTTCCCAGTCAACATTCACTGATCCATACTCCCAGTCAGCATTCACCAATCCATACTTCCCAGTCAACATTCACTGATCAATACTTCCCAGTCACCAATTACCAATCCATACTTCCCAGTCATCATTCACTGGTCCATACTTCCCAGTCACCATTCACCAATCCATACTTCCCAGTCATCATTCACTGGTCCATATACTTCCCAGTCACCATTCACTGATCCATACTTCCCAGTCAACATTCACTGATCCATACTTCCCAGTCAGCCTTCACTGATCAATACTTCCCAGTCAACATTCACGATCCATACTTCCCAGTCAGCATTCATTGATCCATACTTCCCAGTCAGCATTCACTGATCCATACTTCCCAGTCAGCATTCACTGATCCATACTTCCCAGTCAACATTCACTGATCCATACTTCCCAGTCAACATTCACTGATCAATACTTCCCAGTCACCATTCACCAATCCATACTTCCCAGTCAGCATTCACTGATCCATACTTCCCAGTCAGCATTCATTGATCCATATTTCCCAGTCATCATCCACTGATCCATATTTCCCAGTCATCATTCACTGATCCCAACTTCCCAGTCACCATTCACTGATCAATACTTCCCAGTCAACATTCACAATCCATACTTCCCAGTCAACATTCACTGATCCATACTCCCAGTCAGCATTCACCAATCCATACTTCCCAGTCAACATTCACTGATCAATACTTCCCAGTCACCAATTACCAATCCATACTTCCCAGTCATCATTCACTGGTCCATACTTCCCAGTCACCATTCACTGATCCATACTTCCCAGTCAACATTCACTGATCCATACATCCCAGTCAACATTTACGATCCATACTTCCAAGTCAGCATTCACTGATCCATACTTCCCAGTCAGCATTCACTGATCCATACTTCCCAGTCACCATTCACCAATCCATACTTCCCAGTCATCATTCACTGGTCCATATACTTCCCAGTCACCATTCACTGATCCATACTTCCCAGTCAACATTCACTGATCCATACTTCCCAGTCAGCCTTCACTGATCAATACTTCCCAGTCAACATTCACGATCCATACTTCCCAGTCAGCATTCATTGATCCATACTTCCCAGTCAGCATTCACTGATCCATACTTCCCAGTCAGCATTCACTGATCCATACTTCCCAGTCAACATTCACTGATCCATACTTCCCAGTCAACATTCACTGATCAATACTTCCCAGTCACCATTCACCAATCCATACTTCCCAGTCAGCATTCACTGATCCATACTTCCCAGTCAGCATTCATTGATCCATACTTCCCAGTCAGCATTCACTGATCCATACTTCCCAGTCAGCATTCACTGATCCATACTTCCCAGTCACCATTCACTGATCCATACTTCCAAGTCAACATTCACTGATCCATACTTCCCAGTCAGCATTCACTGATCCATACTTCCCAGTCACCATTCACCAATCCATACTTCCCAGTCACCATTCACTGGTCCATATACTTCCCAGTTAGCATTCACTGATCCATACTTCCCAGTCACCATTCACCAATCCTTACTTCCCAGTCACCATTCACTGGTCCATATACTTCCCAGTCACCATTCACTGATCAATACTTCCCAGTCAACATTCACGATCCATACTTCCCAGTCAGCATTTCAAAGATCCATACTTCCCAGTCAGCATTCACTGGTCCATATACTTCCCAGTCACCATTCACTGATCAATACTTCCCAGTCAACATTCACGATCCATACTTGCCAGTCAGCATTCATTGATCCATACTTCCCAGTCAGCATTCACTGATCCATACTTCCCAGTCAGCATTCACTGATCCATACTTCCCAGTCAACATTCACAGATCCATACTTCCAAGTCAGCATTCATTGATCCATACTTCCCAGTCAGCATTCACTGATCCATACTTCCCAGTCAACATTCACTGATCCATACTTCCCAGTCAACATTCACGATCCATACTTCCCAGTCAGCATTCATTGATCCATACTTCCCAGTCAGCATTCACTGGTCCATATACTTCCCAGTCAACATTCACGATCCATACTTCCCAGTCAGCATTCATTGATCCATACTTCCCAGTCAGCATTTACTGATCCATACTTCCCAGTCAGCATTCACTGATCCATACTTCCCAGTCAACATTCACAGATCCATACTTCCCAGTCAACATTCACTGATCAATATTCCCAGTCACCATTCACCAATCCATACTTCCCAGTCATCATTCAATGATCCATACTTCCCAGTCAGCATTCACTGATCCATACATCCCAGTCATCATTCACCAATCCATACTTCCCAGTCACCATTCACTGGTCCATATACTTCCCAGTCAGCATTCACTGATCCATACTTCCCAGTCACCATTCACCAATCAATACTTCCCAGTCACCATTCACTGGTCCATATACTTCCCAGTCACCATTCACTGATCAATACTTCCCAGTCAACATTCACTATCCATACTTCCCAGTCAGCATACATTGATCCATACTTCCCAGTCAGCATTCACTGGTCCATATACTTCCCAGTCACCATTCACTGATCAATACTTCCCAGTCAACATTCACTGATCAATACTTCCCAGTCAACATTCACCAATCCATACTTCCCAGTCATCATTCACTGATCCAAACTTCCCAGTCAACATTCACTGATCCATACTTCCCAGTCAGCATTCACTGATCCATACTTCCCAGTCAGCATTCACTGATCAATACTTCCCAGTCAGCATCCACTGATCAATACTTCCCAGTCAGCATTCACTGATCAATACTTCCCAGTCAACATTCACGATCCATACTTCCCAGTCATCATTCACTGGTCCATACTTCCCAGTCATCATTCACTGGTCCATACACTTCCCAGTCATCATTCACTGATCCATACTTCCCAGTCAACGTTCACTGATCCATACTTCCCAGTCACCATTCACTGATCAATACTTCCCAGTCAAAGTTCACGATCCATACTTCCCAGTCAGCATTCATTGATCCATACTTCCCAGTCAGCATTCACTGATCCATACTTCCCAGTCAACATTCACTTATCCATACCTCCCAGTCAAAGTTCACGATCCATACTTCCCAGTCAGCATTCATTGATCCATACTTCCCAGTCAGCATTCACTGATCCATACTTCCCAGTCAGCATTCACTGATCCATACTTCCCAGTCACCATTCACCAATCCATACTTCCCAGTCATCATTCACTGGTCCATATACTTCCCAGTCACCATTCACTGATCCATACTTCCCAGTCAACATTCACTGATCCATACTTCCCAGTCAGCATTCACTGGTCCATATACTTCCCAGTCAACATTCACTGATCCTTACTTCCCAGTCAACATTCACTGATCCATACTTCCCAGTCATCATTCACTGGTCCATATACTTCCCAGTCACCATTTACTGATCCATACTTCCCAGTCAACATTCACTGATCCATACTTCCCAGTCAGCATTCACTGATCCATACTTCCCAGTCACTATTCACCAATCCATACTTCCCAGTCATCATTCACTGGTCCATATACTTCCCAGTCACCATTCACTGATCAATACTTCTCAGTCAAAATTCACTGATCAATACTTCCCAGTCAACATTCACGATCCATACTTCCCAGTCAGCATTCATTGATCCATACTTCCCAGTCAGCATTCACTGATCCATACTTCCCAGTCAGCATTCACTGATCCATACTTCCCAGTCAACATTCACTGATCAATACTTCCCAGTCAACATTCACCAATCCATACTTCCCAGTCATCATTCACTGATCCAAACTTCCCAGTCAACATTCACTGATCCATACTTCCCAGTCAGCATTCACTGATCCATACTTCCCAGTCAGCATTCACTGATCAATACTTCCCAGTCAGCATCCACTGATCAATACTTCCCAGTCAGCATTCACTGATCAATACTTCCAAGTCAACATTCACGATCCATACTTCCCAGTCATCATTCACTGGTCCATACTTCCCAGTCATCATTCACTGGTCCATACACTTCCCAGTCATCATTCACTGATCCATACTTCCCAGTCAACGTTCACTGACCCATACTTCCCAGTCACCATTCACTGATCAATACTTCCCAGTCAAAGTTCACGATCCATATTTCCCAGTCAGCATTCATTGATCCATACTTCCCAGTCAGCATTCACTGATCCATACTTCCCAGTCAACATTCACTTATCCATACCTCCCAGTCAAAGTTCACGATCCATACTTCCCAGTCAGCATTCATTGATCCATACTTCCCAGTCATCATTCACTGATCCATACTTCCCAGTCAACATTCACTGATCCATACTTCCCAGTCAGCATTCACTGATCCATACTTCCCAGTCAGCATTCACTGATCAATACTTCCCAGTCAGCATCCACTGATCAATACTTCCCAGTCAGCATTCACTGATCAATACTTCCCAGTCAACATTCACGATCCATACTTCCCAGTCTACATTCACTGGTCCATACTTCCCAGTCATCATTCACTGGTCCATACACTTCCCAGTCATCATTCACTGATCCATACTTCCCAGTCAACGTTCACTGATCCATACTTCCCAGTCACCATTCACTGATCAATACTTCCCAGTCAAAGTTCACGATCCATACTTCCCAGTCAGCATTCATTGATCCATACTTCCCAGTCAGCATTCACTGATCCATACTTCCCAGTCAACATTCACTTATCCATACCTCCCAGTCAACGTTCACTGATCCATACTTCCCAGTCACCATTCACTGATCAATACTTCCCAGTCAAAGTTAACGATCCATACTTCCCAGTCAGCATTCATTGATCCATACTTCCCAGTCACCATTCACTGATCAATACTTCCCAGTCAAAGTTCACGATCCATACCTCCCAGTCAAAGTTCACGATCCATACTTCCCAGTCAGCATTCATTGATCCATACTTCCCAGTCATCATTCACTAATCCATACTTCCCAGTCAACATTCACTGATCCATACTTCCCAGTCAGCATTCACTGATCCATACTTCCCAGTCAGCATTCACTGATCAATACTTCCCAGTCAGCATCCACTGATCAATACTTCCCAGTCAGCATTCACTGATCAATACTTCCCAGTCAACATTCACGATCCATACTTCCCAGTCATCATTCACTGGTCCATACTTCCCAGTCATCATTCACTGGTCCATACACTTCCCAGTCATCATTCACTAATCCATACTTCCCAGTCAACGTTCACTGATCCATACTTCCCAGTCACCATTCACTGATCAATACTTCCCAGTCAAAGTTCACGATCCATACTTCCCAGTCAGCATTCATTGATCCATACTTCCCAGTCAGCATTCACTGATCCATACTTCCCAGTCAACATTCACTTATCCATACCTCCCAGTCAACATTCACCGATCCATACTTACAGTCAACATTCACTGATCCATACTTCCCAGTTAACATTCACCGATCCATACTTCCCAGTCAGCATTCACCGATCCATACTTCTCAGTTAACATTCTCTGTTCCATACTTCTCAGTAAACATTCACCGATTCATACTTCCTAGTCAACATTCACTGATCCATACTCCCCGGTGAACATTCAATGGTCAGTACTCAACAATCAGTATTTACTTATAGTTATGCTTCAGCTTACATGAATTGTAAAACAATAATAATTGAACAATCTCAAAAATTCTTGGAAGGTTTTATTGAATATCTAAAGTATTTTCATTTGACAGAAGTGTCAGATATATTCTATTGTCTGTTTCTGTTCAGAGCCAGTCCCTTGTAACTGGAGGTGAGGATGCCATGTTATGTCTGTGGAAAAGTGCCTCAGAGGGCTCAGAAAAACAGAAACTTCCAACAGCTAAAAGGAAAGGAAAGGTGAGCAGTCATCAAATCACAAAGAGTAGCTTCTCAGAGCTGTCAACCAGTATAGATATTCCTTATTTCACTTGCCATTCTGATAGGAATATGAAGTATGATTTTGCATTCTTAAATACAGATTTTACAAAATCAGCACATAGGCTTTCAGCCACCGCAATAAACACAAGGTTAAATGTGTATGAAAACCAAGTGAGTGAGCTGATAGGCAAGGAACCTGAGCAGTGGTCAGATCATGGTGATCCAATGTAACCTACTTAATTTTGTATTCACATCCATTGCCAACATCCAGCAACATCCAAACAATAGATTGGGTGCAAATATGCTTCAGTCCAACTATTGAAATAAAAAATACCTTATCACTTATTTAGCAAACAAGCACTGTTATACATTGGTGATGAATATATATTTATAAAGCTTGATATTTGTTAATATATATATGAATTTTATAAAAAAAAAAAAAGCAACACTGTGGAATCTAGATTGACATATGCTGTGACATTTCAGCTGAGCATCATGACCTGTGGGTCACATTTATTCGCTATCTTTTCAGGTTCCCTCTTCAGTGAAGGCTAAGATGAAGAAGAAACTATCAGGATTACCATCTTAATGTTTATAATCCACATGTTTCATCTGTACATAAGATAATCATTATATACTATATTTTTAGTATTGTCCAGGCTGAAGTCATGGTACATGTACCAAAGCTACATTTTAAATGTCATGGTTTCAATTGGAGGAAGGCTGCCTGTCAACAATTTGTACCCACAGTAAATAAAATATGAGCACATGTTCATCTCTTTTAGAATTGTGGAATTTTGGTCCATTACTTGTTAAAGACCTATCTGACCATGTCTGGCTTTCCTGGGATGCCACAAACTTTGAATCAAAGACACATGGTGACTGATCAAAACTGTTACCCAGGCATCAGAGTAACACATCACAATAGATTCTGAAAGGGGTGTATGTGTGTGCGTGTATATATATCTGTATATATAAACTTACAATTAAAGATCATATTTGTATCACTGTCTTATTTGAATTATTTAACACTGTTGAAGGTATATTTGCTTGGATTCATGATTGCAGGATGAGATGAAATATGAAATTGTTTCTTTAAAAATAAAATTATCTCTGGAATCTCATTTATTAGCCAGAAGTGTGCATGGAACATGCAGTTATGTTGGGCATAGGACTGGCTTTTACAGGACCTGAGTGACACAGACCTCAGCTGGCCTTACATCAGGTTGAACCACTTATCTGTCATTATTAGCTCTTCATGTAAGTTGACAATCTAAATAAAGAATCAAAATCATAAAAGGCCTTTTAAAATACAATAATGCAAACATGTAACTTAAAGTATGTAAACTTAATAAGCTGAATAAGGCCAGTCAGAGATCTCTCCAGAACAGCTCCAGCCACATTAGAAGTAACAATTTCTCTTCTCTTATTCAGCCAGCTTTGTTTTAGAGGATGTATGAAGCCGTGACAAACCCGACTCGGTAGGCAATGATAATTTGGCTGGATAGCCAACTTGAGTCTTGATACAAGCAATATCGAGGAATGCATCACAGTGGTCTTCCATCATGTTGATGGATAAACAGTCCATAATCTTAACATTATGCTACGAATGATAAATTAAAACAGGAGAATACATGTGAACTCACAACCCACACTGAAACCCTGTCTCTATGGTAACAAGTCATTTCCTGTATCGCATACACGTTGGCTGCATTCAGTAACCCAATGGAGCAAAACTTGTATTCATGCAGTCAGAAATTCAACAAACATGCGGAGGGGTTTACCAATATGCTGAGTTAAAACTGAACTTTTCTCACTCATGTTTGGTGTTGTTAGAAAGTACACTAGACATGCTAACAATTATGTTAATTGACACTGTACCTTAAGGCCATGAGGCGTTGTCAGAAATGTCAAAAATATTTGCATCCTCATGAGGCCTTATAATGCATTCCTCAGACCTAGATGTAAAGGCACTCTGACAACCAGTATTCTGGTCTTAATGTGAGAGGTTCGGTATGCTGACCCCTGTAAGCTTGTCTGTTGGTTCTGAGAAACCTAGCAAGGCCATAGATTTGGATGCTTTCTACCCCCCCCCCCCCCCTCCTCCCCTTTGGTGATAAAAGTGTTACTAAATTTGTTAAAGTAAGGCTTTTCATATATTCAGACATAATATGGTGTGAAAATTTTGTACCACTTCTTACGAAAATGCATACATAACTAAAGGATTAGGAAATTCAGTACTCCCTTTTACAAGAAAGTTAAATTATTAAACTGGCCACATAGTTTACATTCAAATATATCAGAGTTATGTACAGGTTTATCCATTTAAGTTCACAGTGAAACTGTCGTTATGTAGAATATATGTGTAGATTTAAATGGAAAACTGACCAGCATCTCTCATAAGCTTGTACAGCTAGGCCTGGTTTCTTCAGGTATATACCTTTGGTCCAATCTGGCTTCTACCTCCGTAAACGGTTGCCCTTTCCTGAACCTTGCATCATATGATTTTGCCCTTTTTTATATATTCAAAAGGTGTCCTAGTGTCTGACCCCCAGAAAACATAATATACCTGAGTGTGGGTGCAATTAATTTCAAAATATATTTTTAAACATTAAACTCCAATGACCAACCAGACGAATTTTTAGTTTTATTAGCCTCAGTCGATGGGCACATGTAAATGTTTAGTCCAGAAAATTTAGGCACATGTTAATGTTAAGTCCAGAAAGTTTTTCCACAGTTGTTATCTTTAAAGGAGAATTTAATATATATATATATGATTGTCCATAGGGGGGAGCGACATATTTAAAGTCATTCTAGTTAAATGAGTATGAATTGAGTTTAATATTAAAAAAAAACAGTTGTCATTTGGCGAAAAAGCATAATAAAATACAATATCAGAAACGGCTGGAGCTAAATTTTCACCAAATTTTATGCAAATGTTGGTCATATGTGCATGTGATATTTGAAATTGAGGTATTGGTGGCGGCACCTGCACCGACCTTTTTTTGCACGGGGGTCATCGTTCATTAGTTCATTGGCCCATAATTTCTCAAGAATCCCCAAATTTTACGCAAAAATCAGTCACATATCAATTAAATGTTGTAGGATTCAGCTTTTTGTGGCGTCACCTGCATCAGCTTACATTTTACGGGGGGAAATGAGATAAATCTTCTCCGAAATCATTCACCAAAATAGTTCCATATTTCACAGAAATAATCCCAGAGTCAAGCTCTCTCAGATTTGTTCAAATGGTTTGGTTTATATGAATTTTGGCCGAGTTACAAGAAAGTGAACTTGGTCATTTGGCCAAGTATGGCTACCAACAAAACAATTTCAGAAACAACAGGAGCTAGCTTCACCAAGTTTTGTGTAAATGTTGGTCACATGACTCATATTTGAAATTAAGGTTTTTGTAGCGCCATCTACATCGACCTGTTTTTTTTTTTTTTTTAATTTTAGTCTCTTTCAGCTTAAAAATGTTTTATGATGAAACTGTCATGTTGAATGGTTTAATTTTTCAGAAGGATTATCCAAGGGTAGAGTCCTTTCAATTGTATAAGAATGGATTGGGTTCATTGATTTTTGGTAGAATCACATTTGCATCATCGCTCCCAGAAAGTGGTCATAAGAACTGAGACGTCTGATAAGTTCCCTTTGAACCAGGGTGTACCTCAGGGTTTATGTCTTGGCCAGTTGATATTCACTAAATGCTCTAGCTCCATATTCAACGTCATCGGTCATCATAACAAGGAGGGCCACGGTTATGTTGTTGACCATCAAATATATGCAGGATGTGATCCTACCTGCATTGCCACTGAGATTGCCCCTTTGGAACAATGCACCGAGGATATCAAAGTTTGGGTACAAAAAATGAAGCTTAAAATGAATGATGCTAAGAGTACATGGTTATTGACACTAAAAAACAACTTGCCAAATGTGGTAAAATATCTATAATATTGAGCCATCTGAGTTTGTCCGTAAGCATGGGGCATACTTAGAAAGACACATGACTAACGAAGTGCAGATCAAGATGAAGTGTAAAGCAGCGTACGCAAAACTCCAAAACAAAGGGAAAGTACGCAGATACCTAAACCAGAATAGTACAGAAACTCTCAAACATGCTCTGGTTTTTAGCCATCTTTATTATTGTAATGTCCTACCTGTAGGGCTGTCGAGTGCCCACATTCAGAATCTTCAACAGGTGCAGAACTCAGCAGCCCACGTGTTGTGCAGAGAATCATACATAAAGCCAGTCCTTAAAAGACTCCATTGACTCCCTGTTGCCTTTCGGATCAAATATAAGATCTGCCTTATAACTCTCAATGCTCTGAGAGGTCACTGCCCAATTATATCAAGGATACATTGAAGTTAAAACAGTCTGTCTATCCACTCCGCTCTATTAACGTCATACCGTTGGAGATGCCCAGGATGAAATATAAGTCCTTGCTACTGGATCATTTACGCTTGGTCCAATAATTTGGATGGTCAAGTTATCTGCGTTTTCAATGCCAAGCAACACATCAATTGTGTCATTTGGTGTGTCAACAACAGCAAGGTCTCTCAGATGTTCATATTGATGAATTTGTGCGATCGGTACAGGTATAACGTTCCCATAGGTTTGTTCATCTCTGTCAAGCGTACTTTGCGAACAAACGACCCATCAAAACTCTCTAACTCACAGTCAACAACACGAAGTTTGCGGGTTATCTTTACTCCTCCTACCGTTGTGAGGTTAAAGTCTTGCAAGTGTCCACTCTGCGATCTAGGAACTATGCTTTCACGAAGTAGCGATATTTGACTACCGTATCTAGAAGAACTCAACCAATGTTTTCTTGGAGCCATGACGTAAGAAAGCCATCATCGTTGGCAAAGCACACGTTTTGATAACAGCGGGTTTTGTCTCCAAGGTTCTAGCACTGACGTTTTTCTGGATCGGTGTGAACTCTGGAACAGTTGCGTTTAAAGTTGTATTCGCGGCAGATGTCACATGACTTGACTCAAGGAGTGTACGATTCGAATGTCGATAGCCATGAAAGCGTACACGCGTGGGCACATCGATACCAAATGGGTATCAACCCCATCTGTGGGTACTTGACATTTTGCGATAAATTGACAGTCATCTTGTTTAAATGGTGGTTTCCCTGAAACACAGTTAATGTGTCCACAACGACGGCAAATACCATTTGCGTTCATTATGTCAAAATTCCCAGTTTGTTACAGAGTTCGAAATTTTTTACAACCCTTCAGAAAATGGCTTGACATCATTTGGTGCAAATGACATTTCGCATTTCGCGGGCAAAGTTATATAGCATTACTTCTGACTTTATCTATCCTGTCACCAGAGGACACCGTTGAATGACTCACTCCGACAGACTTGGGATATTTAGGGACGAACGATTTCCTGGATCCTGTTGCTTGCGGCTCAGTAGCTATTTTAGTCTTTTGGAACAAGGTCAACAGTGCGTGTAACCAATTTACTAGCCCAGGCACGGAATCTGATGCTTTAGCGTCGCTAACATTCTGTAAAAACAGGATGCAATGTTTTTCCGGTAACTGTGTCAGTGGCATTCTTCCATCAAGATCAGCGCTCATACCGATTGTTTTTATCTGAGAAGTGAAGTTCTGTAAACGTTCCACGAATTTCTCCAAAGCTTTTATGTCATCTTCCCCTCTCGAAATTCCATACGACATCATGTGCTTAGGGTCACCAAACAATGCTTCTACCAGTTCATCCTGGCTTCCATATGCCTCGTCTAGAATTTGCCACGCCCTTCCTAATGACTTGCAAGTTTTATCTTGTTTTTCCAAATTCTCCTTTCCATTGATTTAACTAACTGGTACTGACTCTCTATTTCATTTAAATGTTTGGTAAAATGCAAGAACAGTTCTTTAAACCATGCATATTCACGCAGATCTCCGGAGAAAGTTGGGAATTTTACCTGCTCCTTCTTACCTCACAGAGTTGCTATTAACCTGTACACCACGGCGGTGTCTTCGATCCAGTGACAAGGGTTTGCTACACATGCCCAAAATTTCCAGGAGAGTTGGTATAAGATAGTTCCAAGTGGCAGCCCACCGCTTATGTAATGCACTACCCAGAACTACGCAAGCTATCTTCACTTCTGACTTTCATTGCACCTGAAGACAACTCTGTTTAAGCAGCATACAGAAATATCCAGCTTATATGCAAGATAATCCATGATTAAAATATATCTGTATTCTGATTTTGCTTTCAATAGGCATCTGTTATTTTTCTTAACATTTTGATTTAAAAAATATCTTATGAATATGCATAGTATTACTGTAAAAAAAGCATTGAAAAAGTCAATTTTGTCTGTGTCTATAAATAACTTGGCAGACTGCCAACCAATTCAGACTTGGCAACAGGCCAAGTTTCAGTCTGGATCTATTTATAGCTTTGGCAGACTGCCAACTGTATCAGATATTGCAACAGGTCAAGAGTTCACTCAGTGCAGCCAGGTTCAGGTCAAGAGATCACTCACTGCAGAAGCTGCAGCTAGCAATTAGCTCCGCTTGACTTGGGGAAACTGCCTGCCTCAGCTGAGCTTAGTCAGCCCAGTGCACCTGACCTCAGAGAAATTTAATGTGTCAGCCTGAAATTTTGGCCTGTCCATTAAACTTTGATGGCTTTCTCGTACACCTGCAATAATGTTTGCACAGTGCAGTTCCCTGCTTATTTCTCGGGAGTGATTTGACATATCAGCCATATAAATGTCTTGTCGATGTCAATATTCCTTTTTTGAATGAAAATTTAATCAAATGAATAACATAAAATGTAAATAAATAGTTTTAATTTTATCTCACCTTTCTTTAAAATAACAAATGCATAGTTGAATGTATAGAGTCTCAGCCTTAGCAGAGTAGTTCTTTTTTTTACAAAATACATGATACTTACAAAGGTACAACAAACACATACACAAAGAAATTGTTGAAATGCGATTTTACAATCATAACATATACTGAGGTCGGTCTGTCCACTCAATCTGATTAGGACAGACAGCAGCAAAGTTGCCCGCCAGGTGGTGTGTCAGCCCTATTCCTTATCACTACTATAGATGCAGTGAGAGGGTAATCCGCCCCCGCAAACATCCACACCGAGCGAGTCTCAAGAGGGCTGAGGGGAGTAGCCTACAAAATCTTTATATGTACACATTAAAAAAAAAAATTAATATTTACCTAAAATCCTCACATATATTTCTATAAATGTATGATATTTTTTCCGACACACCTGGTATTATCAAGATAACATGGACACATAGACTAGACCATGCAGACAATAATCACCCATGGCCATTATAATAATTATATAAGGAATAATTCAATTTGATCTTCAATTAGAAATTTCCCCAACTTTAATTTATTTACTCCATTTTTTTTAATGTTCACAATAAATTCCTTGAGTATTTGCAATTTACAACACTGCAAACAAGAAAGAACGATTTTCCTTTCTTTGCTTGTAGAGGACGTATTTATACAGTAACAGAAATGTGATTTTGCAGCCAGTTTTTGTCATTAACTAGCATGATACCATATAGTATTTTCATAAGTGACATGCCCAGAAGACATAATTCATAATCTTGCAAACCATGCCTGTATGTTTAAATAAAAGTTTTTACTGACCATAAATTCAAACAATAAATGTACAATACATTGAAAAGAAGAAGTTTTTTTAGTCTTCCATTTAAACAGTTGTTCATTCAGAGGTACACAATTATGCAGTATCTTATACAGAAATTCCCTAAGCTATGTATATCTAAAGTTATTTAAAGTATATTTTTATATGCATTTTCCCTTCTAATTTCAATATTATTCTCTCTGTTTATAACATTCCACCTATCTTGTATTGGCTGTGGGCTTTTCCCATATATTTTCTACAAAAGTATCAGATGCTGTTCGGAATTTCAGACCCTTCAATGTAGCATGTCCACCAATAGTTAAGATAATTTCCATATTTTAATCAATTTTTTCAACCTTATAATTTAAAATATATTTTTCCAGTGTTGCGGAATAGCTTACATTAGTGACTTACAATTCATGCAATCAATATATTTAATATCAGAATCACCTTGCTTAAAGGCATTCCATGTCTTCAAGGTTCCTTTTTCATCAATCATATCTTTAATATAATATATACCCACACTATGCAACAGCTTATTATATTCTGGTTTTGAATTTATCATTAAATAGTTGTTGTTCCACGGGCACTGATATAGTATATCATCTGGTTAGTCAGGTTCCACAGATACAAAAGACGAACAGTCTTCAGAACATTTCCTATAAATATTTGGCTACATGTTTGTCAGTATACTGTGACATCAAAATTACTTCCCATGCATGCATGGTAAACCTCCAATATTTTTAATTTATAATTTAATGTCTCCTTGATTACTAAAGTTTTAGGTTCAAAGAAGCGCTTGGCCCACATTACTCTCTGTGTCTTACAGGCAACATCAGGCAATTCTCTTGATGGATAACACAGTATTTTTTTGCTGTATTAAAACATTTGTGACATAAAATATCTTTGAATTTAGAAATGAACGTACAACTTCTGCTCTGCCATATAATGTGAGATTTCTACATTTCCATAATGATAATGTAGATTGTAAACTATTTTCAGCTCTCTTGAACTTTTCTTTATGGACAATATCTCTGTTATACGAAAACTAGATTCCAAGTATTTTCATGCATGATTTTGTCAAATCTGTCCACCTCAAATTATACGCATCATTCACGTTCTTCATTGATCCAAAGAAAGCAGCCTCAGATTCTGCTAGATTTAACTTGAAAAATATTCAAAATTCTTGATAAGAGAGAGAACCTTGTCAGTAATTCAGTATTTTTAACAAATATAATAGTATCATCTGCAAACATGCACATTTTCTTCACATTATTTACAACATTTATAACATTTCTAATTATTATTGCCAATATTTCTACAGCCATTATGAACAAATATATGGAGCTAGAGTATCTATCTGTCGGGTTCCTCTACCTACATTAAAATAACCCATTGTAAAGCCATTGTTTAAAGCTGAACTCTGCGTACCATGGTGTAAAATGTTCACCAAGAGCAGAGTAGTTCTGTTACACCTAACAATGAATAAACAAATTATTTGCCTCATTTAGGCCTATAACGTATAGTCACCCAAGTATAGGATAAACGTAGAAAAGGTGGAACTTTTTATAACCAATATAACTTTTAATTTGATATACAGTGGGTTATGTTGTTGTGTTATAAACTGAGTATAAACAAGGTATAATATGCATTTACCTAACAGGAATTATTACTAGTCACTGTGATCTTGACGGTTGATCATGATGGACAACAGATGGCGCTCCGGTACTCGAACTTCCCTTTTTATCTTTTTCTTAACACGCGTACCGCAGGAAAACCCGCTCAGCCTCGATTTCAATCCAGATTTATTGACAATATGAGTTATGTCTCCAGTGCTGATAGGAACCTGTTAAATAATCAACTTAGTAGGAGTTTATTCAAAAGTATTGTTCAATTAGAGTATAAGCACGTGCCCTGAGAATGCATGCGCTTTAGCCTACATGTATAACTTTTGCGTGTACCTTTTTTGTTTAAACCTTATCTCTGATTCTCTGTTTAACTTAATTCAAGACATGGTTCTAAAGAATTGTTTTAAATAAAACACCTTTCCATAAGTATCATGTCGAGTGGTGATTCATTCTGCGAGGGATTTATTAATATCTTTCGTCTAACATTAAACTGAATTAATTATTAGTCTCACCTACAAATAATCTGGATTATCCCCCCCCCCTCCATTTTTATGGTACATGTAAATATTTGCTAAAAAAATAGTTCGGAACAATACAGATATTTACGTGTCATTTCTATTATATATTTTATCTTTATCTATACTTCAGGATTGTTTAAGATGGCGCGCAGTTCAGTTGTACTAAGCCAACGCTAGCCCGGAATACTATCGGGAGATCGAAAGCAACCCCACCCGCGATACGTAACAGACAGAGTACTCGTTATCACTGAATATAACCCGGCAGAGAACAATGCAGTGACGAGTCCACAATGTATGTCACTTTCCCTCTCTGTGCATATGATTGACAATCACTTGTTGTTATAGGGACTTGTGACGTCACAAGGCCCCGATATGGCTCCTTTCACTTGCAGATTATTACGCCAAAACCATATTGTTTTTATTATTTTAAGACTTAATAACACAAATCATGAGTTTCTAATCCTGCTTTATAACATTCAGTTTGATTATGGTTTGATGATTATAAAAATAAGTACTCCATGGAGGATAAATGGATTGTCGTGGCTGCTTTACATGGACCTATTTCATGGAGCGGGGTTATAGAAGCACCTGTTGGTGCGATGGCTTCCTTTCACAGCGAGTTTGACAGATCCGTCATATGGCTTAGCGGAAAGAATGGCCGAGCATCTGCAAGTAATGGACAGTATTAAGTGAAATTCGCGGCATTAGCTAGGTACTGATGGATAATCATACAAGGTAGGGAATGAAGGCATCCGAGGGGGCCGGGGGAACTTTGCCATGGGGTGTGTGAACACAAAACTCGCCCCGGAAAACCCCCAGAATGGTCACTTGGTAAAGACCGTTTACCCAGCCGAAACGGGGACTGCCAAACCCAACAAGGGGTCGAGACGGCAACACCCCAACTCTCACTACGTTAATGATGGCTACCCAAGGGGTGATCGCCGGAGAAAGAGAGAGGGCGATCAAACGGACACCCAACGCCGTCCAGCCGGCAGAAAGGTAGCCAAATACAGAGCTAAATTTGATCCCCGTGTCACTGCCAAATATGACATTAAAGCCCTAATCGGCAGGGGTAGTTTCAGTAGGGTTGTACGGGTGGAGAACCGCAGCACTAAACAACCTTACGCAATCAAAATGATTGACAGGGTCCAGGGCAAAGAGGTGTTTGAATCAGAACTTGCTGTTTTGCGGAGAGTACGCCATGCTTTTATAATACAGCTCATTGAGGTATTTGAGAGCAAGGATAAAGTGTACATGGTCATGGAGCTAGCTACTGGAGGGGAACTGTTTGACAGAATCATTTCCAAAGGAAATTTTACTGAGCGTGATGCCACACGAGTACTGCAGATGGTCTTGGATGGTGTGCATTATTTACATAGTCTAGGGATTGCCCATCGAGACCTTAAACCGGAAAATCTTCTGTATTATCATCCTGGGCATGATTCAAAGATTCTCATCACAGACTTTGGTCTGAGTGCTAGCATTAGAAACTCTGATGGCTACATGAAGACCATATGTGGTACCCCGGAGTACATCGCTCCAGAAATACTTGCACGTCAGCCATATACTTACCAAGTAGATCTGTGGGCAGTAGGGGTGATTACGTACATTTTACTCAGTGGAACAATGCCTTTTGATGATGAGAACAGGGCAAGATTGTACCGTATGATACTCAAAGCAAAGTACAGTTACATTGGAGACGTGAGTATTAATATGTGCTGCATACTCTCTATACTTTGTCTTACATGATCACTCTCTCGGTTTAGAGGGATATTACAAACCCAGCATATCATATGAAATTATATATATATGGTTGAATAAACTGGCCACTGATTCCACACCCCCCCCCCCCCCCCTTCCCTTCCACCGCCACCAACATCATACAAGTTAAACAGCCTACAGTCAAGAGAGCTTGTTCATATTGCTACTGGACAATAGAGGTTATATAGTCCTGGCACCTACCTGTATCAGATTGAGTGTATCTGTGATAAAAGTCCTCGTCTGATATCGAAAAGGGTACATTGGCAGGTACATGTTAAACATGCCAGGCGTGTTTCATTGACATTCTCAGTATTCTGTATATTACAGCAGATTGTACAAAACAGTACACGTAAATATTGATTGTGTATGATTGGTAAAATGTAAGTACCATACAAATAAAGTGGTTAATTACCTACAAATATATATACAGACACTTCAAGTGGCAAGCACATCTGGATGGCAGAGAACAGACATGTCAGGTTGCAACAAACCTGTATTGCAGAGTGCAGACACATCAAGTGGCAAGTAACCATTTTGGCTGGGTACAGACATGTCAGGTGGCAGGACAACATTATGTCAAGAGTACAGTCACGTCAGGTGGTAAGCACATCTGTGTGGCAGAGTATAGTCATGTCAGGTGGCAGGCACACCATTATGTCAGAGTACAGTCAAGACAGGTGGTAAGCACACCTGTGTGGCAGAGTACAGACATGTCAGGTGGCAGGAACACCATTATGTCAGAGTACAGTCAAGACAGGTGGTAAGCACACCTGTGTGGCAGAGTACAGACATGTCAGGTGGCAGGAACACCATTATGTCAGATTACAGTCAAGACAGGTAGCAGGCACACCATTATGGCAGAGTACAGTCAAGACAGGTGGTATGCACATCATTATGGCAGAGTACAGACCTGTCAGGTGACAGCACACCATTATGGCAGAGTACAGACACGTCAGGTGCGAACACACCATTATGGCAGAGTACAGACATGTCAGGTGGCAGGAACACCATTATGTCAGAGTACAGTCAAGACAGGTAGCAGGCACACCATTATGGCAGAGTACAGTCAAGACAGGTGGTATGCACATCATTATGGCAGAGTACAGACCTGTCAGGTGACAGCACACCATTATGGCAGAGTACAGACACGTCAGGTGCCAACGCACCATTATGGCTGGGTACAGACATGCAGGTGATAAGCACACCTGTATGGCAGAGTACAGAAATGTCAGGTGGCAGGAACACCATTATGGCTGGGAACAATCATGCAGGTGGTAAGCACACCATTTTGGCAGAGTACAGACATGTCAGGTGGCAGGAACACCATTATGGCAGAGTACAGTCAAGACAGGTGGCAAGCACACCTGTGTGGCAGAGTACAGACATGTCAGGTGGTAGGCTCACCATTATGGCAGAGTACAGTCAAGACAACTGGCAAGCACACCTATATGGCAGAGTACAGTTAAGACAGCTGGCAAGCACAGCTGTATGAAAGAGTACTGTACAGACACATCAGGTGGCGAGCACACCATTATAGCAAAGTACAGACACTTCAGGTGGCAAGCACACTATTATAGCAAAGTACAGACACGTCAGGTGGCAAGCACACCATTATAGCAAAGTAAAGACACGTCAGGTGGCAAGCTCAACATTATAGCAAAGTACAGACACGTCAGGTGGCAAGCACACCATTATAGCAAAGTACAAACACGTCAGGTTGCAAGCACACCATTATAGCAAAGTACAGACACGTCAGGTGGCAAGCACACCATTATGGCAGAGTACTGTACAGACATGTCAGGTGGCAAGCTCACCATTGTTGCAGAGTACAGACACGTCAGGTGGCAAGCACACCATTATAGCAAAGTACAGACATGTCAGGTGGCAAGCTCACCATTATAGCAAAGTATAGGCACGTCAGGTGGCAAGCTCACCATTATAGCAAAGTACAGACACGTTAGGTGGCAAGTACACCTGTATGGCAGAGTACAGACATGTCAGGTGGCAGGCTCACCATTATGGCAGAGTACAGTCAAGACAGCTGGCAAGTACACCATTATGGCAGAGTACAGACATGTCAGGGGGCAGGAACACCATTATGGCTGGGTACATCACTTCAGGTGTTAAGCACACCAGTATGGCAGAGTACAGACACTTCAGGTGGCAAGCACAGCTGTATGGCTGGGTACAGACACATCAGGTTGCAAGCACACCATTATGGTTGAGTACAGTCGTGACAGGTGGCAAGCATACCATAATGGCAGAGAACAGACCCGTCAGGTGGCAAGCGCACCATTATGGCAGAGCCAGTGTAAGAGACTTGGAGCATCACTATGTCAAAGGAAGAAAAACTTGAGGTCCAGTTAGTGTTTGTTTGATGAGGTTCCAGTGATCATCAGTATGTATATAGTATTTAATGAGTCTTGTGTCATGGCACTAATTGTGCACAGTGTATAATCACCTGGACAGTTGAGTTGTAAAATGCTCAGCTCTCTCCATGGTTCGATCCCTGGGTTGGCTGTGAGAGTGGGTTGTAGTTGCCTGTCCAATGCAGGTGGTTTTCTCTGGGTTCTCCGGTTTTCTTCACTCCTACAGACTACTGAACAGTGAACACCAGCATCAAAACCATGGAGAGTGCAGTGATTTGTTATAATAACTATTTGTATAATCCATGTAAAAGTAAGTTTAAATCTGTAAAGACCTTGCAGAAACAAAAAAAAAGTATTTTGAGTCTTTAGGAACTTGATTTTTGCTGAAAGCTGATGGTTTTAGTTAAAATGATTAAAAAAGAGCTGCACTGTAAACTCATTTTTTCAAAATTAACAAATAAAACAAATGATACCTCTGTGTCATGATAAACTGTACATTGGTATGTGGTGGGTGGATCAGGATAGAAACTTTATTGTGGTCCATTGTGTACCAAATTGGTGCCATTATAGATCAAGGGATTGGGTAAAATGACAAAGGTAAATTAACTGCACACTGTCACTGAGGCCTGTCTGCCATGTTTGTCTCTACACAGTGACATGGAGGGGGGGGGGGAACCCCTGTGATCATCTCAGTTGAACTTCGGGCAAAGATGGGCCTTAATAATTCTATAGCTAATCAGAATCATATAAATATGAACCTAGTATGTGTTGTGAATAAATTCTAAGGATTTACATCATAAGAACAAAAGAGAGAGCCTGACAATCTTTTATGGTCTGATATCAGAAGTGTCACTGTACTGATTTAAACTTTCAGTGTTGTGGTTATCCTGAGAATGTTGTAGTACAGGGAGGAGGGTGTAAGCTGTATAACGCTAAATTACAGTGTAAGGATTTAAACGTTCAGTGTTGTGGTCATCCTGAGTACATTGTACATGGAGGTTTTGAGCTGTATATCACTGTAAATTACTGTGTAATGATTTACACCTTCAGTGTTGTGGTTATCCTTAGTATGTTGTAGTACAGGAAGGAGGATGTGAGCTGTTCAACACTTAATAACAGTGTAATGATTTAAACGTTCAGTGCTGTGGTTATCCTGAGTATGTTGCAGTACCGGGAGGAGGATGTGAGCTGTATATCACTGTACTGATTTAATTCATTGTTGTGGTTATCCTGAGTACATAGTAGTACAAGAAGGAGGGTGTGAGCTGTATATCACTATTATGATTTAAACTTTCTGTGTTGTGGTTATCCTGAGCAGTTGTATTACAGGGAGGAGGGTGTGAGCTGTTTATCACTGTACTGATTTAAACGATTGGTGTTGTGGTTATCCTGAGCAGTTGTAGTACAGGGAGGAGGGTGTGAGCTGTATAACTCTTAATTACAGTGTAATGATTAAAACGTTCAGTGTTGTGATAATCCTGAGTTTGTTGCAGTACCAGGAGGAGGATGTGAGCTGTATATCACTGAACTGATTTAAACATTCAGTGTTGTGGTTATCCTGAGCAGTTTTAGTACAGGGAGGAGGGTGTGAGCTGTTTATCACTGTACTGATTTAAACGTATGGTGTTTTGGTTATCCTGAGCAGTTGTAGTACAGGGAGGATGGTGTGAGCTGTTTATCACTGTACTGATTTAAACGTTTGGTGTTGTGGTTATCCTGAGCAGTTGTAGTACAGGGAGGAGGGTGTGAGCTGTATATCACTACTGCTTAAATGTTCAGAGTTGTGATTATCCTCAGTACGTTGCTGTACAGGGAGGAGGGTATGAGCTGTATATCACTAAATTACAGTGTAATGATTCAAATGTTCAGTGTTGTGGTTATCCTGAGTACCTTGTATTACAGGGACAAGGGAGTGAGCTGTATATCACTGTACTGATTTAATTCATTGTTGTGGGTATCCTTTGTATGTTGTTGTACAGGGAGGAGGGTGTGAGCTGTATAACACTAAATTACAGTGTAATAATTTAAATGTTCAGTGTTGTGGTTATCCTGAGTACCTTGTAGTACATGGACGAGGTTGTGAGCTGAATATCAATGTAAATTACAGTTTAATGATTTACACGTTCAGTGTTGTGGTTATCCTTAGTTCATTGCAGTACAAAGAGAAGGTTTTGAGCTGTATATCACTGTACTGATTTTAACATTCATTGTTGTGGTTATCCTGAGTACACTGTAGTACAGGGAGTAGAGTGTGAGCTGATATCACTGTAAACTAGAATACGGGTAGTCGACAAGCGACTACTTGTATCCGCCTAAATCAGAGTGGAACGGGTGAAGTGTTGCATATCAGCATGGATGTCTGCAGCCAAATTGTGTATGTAGCTTGCGCTACCTACCAAAAAATCCAGAAAGCCGTCCAAGTTGTATACATATGCAAAATTTAAGGCAGATAAGTCAAACCACTATATTGTATATGAGTGATTTTTGCCCTTGGCAGACAAACAGATGGACGCTGTGCAAAAAAGGGTTGCAGGTGGCGCCACCAGTTAAGCGTATGATAAAGAGCTTTGTGAGAACTATACACATGCAAAATTTTGGCCCAATTGGTCAAACAGTTCCCTAGATATGAGCTTGGATGTCTGCAGCGTAAACTTGATTGTAGGTGGCGCCACCTGTCATAAAATCAGAAAAGCTATCCAGGATGTATAAGCATGCAGAATTTCAGGTGAATTAGTCAAACCACTGCAGAGATATGAGTGATTTTAACCCAAGGCAGACGAACAGCTGGACACTGTGCAAACATGGTTGCAGGTGGCGCCACCATTTTTTGTGTATGTTATAAAGCTCTCCAAGGGCTACATTTGTGCAAAAAAATTTTCCTGATCAATCAAACGGTTCCTGAGATATGAGCTTGGATGTCTGCAGCGTAAACATGAATGTAGGTGGCGCCACCTGTCATAAAATCAGAAAAGCTATCCAGGATGTATACGCATGCCAAATTTCAGGTGAATTAGTCAAGTCACTGCAGAGATATGAGTGATTTTAACCCAAGGCAGACAAACAGATGGACACTGTACAAACATGGTTGCAGGTAGCGGCACCATTTTTGGTGTATGTTATAAAGCTCTCCAAGGGCTACATTTGTGCAAAAGAATTTTCCTGATCGGTCAAACGGTTCCCGAGATATGAGCTTGGATGTCTGCAGCGTAAACGTGAATGTAGGTGGCGCCACCTGTCATAAAATCAGATAAGCTATCCAGGATGTATACGCATGCCAAATTTCAGGTGAATTAGTCAAGTCACTGCAGAGATATGAGTGATTTTAACCCAAGGCAGACGAACAGATGGACACTGTGCAAACATGGTTGCAGGTGGCGCCACCATTTTTGGTGTATGTTATAAAGCTCTCCAAGGGCTACATTTGTGCAAAAGAATTTTCCTGATCGGTCAAACGGTTCCCGAGATATGAGCTTGGATGTCTGCAGCGTCAACGTGAATGTAGGTGGCGCCACCTGTCATAAAATCAGAAAAGCTATCCAGGATGTTTGCGCATGCCGAATTTCAGGTGAATTAGTCAAGTCACTGCAGAGATATGAGTGATTTTAACCCAAGGCAGACGAACAGATGGACACTGTGCAAACATGGTTGCAGGTGGCGCCACCATTTATGGTGTATGTTATAAAGCTCTCCGAGGGCTACATTTGTGCAAAAAAATTTTCCTGATCGGTCAAACGGTTCCCGAGATATGTGGGTTTATGTGTGGAAACAGACGCACAAACGGACGCAGAGCGCAGAGGAAAGGTCAGAGGTCAAAACAAAATCGGGGCGCAGCAGTTCACATGTGACCCGAACATAATCCCGGGTTTCGGAAAATTCCGCCCAGCGGTTACGGAGGAGTTCTCCGGACACCTACGCGGCGGCGGCGGCGGCGGCGGCGGCGGCGGCGGCGGCGACCAGCTGAAAACATAGTATCCGCAAAACTCTGTTTTGGCGGATACAATTACAGTGTACTGATTTTAATGTTTGGTGTTGTGGTTATCCTGAATAAGTTGTAGTACAGGGAGTAGGGTGTGAGCTGTTTATCACAGTACTGATTTAAACGTTTGGTGTTGGGGTTATCCTGAGTACATTGTAGTACAGGGAGTAGGGTGTGAGCTGTTTATCACTGTACTGATTTAAACTTTCAGTGTTGTGGTTATCCTGAGTACACTGTAGTACAGGGAGTAGGGTGTGAGCTGTTTATCACTGTACTGATTTAAACTTTCAGTGTTGTGGTTATCCTGAGTACATTGTAGGACAGGGAGTAGGGTGTGAGCTGTTTATTACTTTACTGATTTAAACTTTCAGTGTTGTGGTTATCTTGAGTACATTGTTGTACAGGGAGTAGGGAGTGAGCTGTTTATCACTGTACTGATTTAAACTTTCAGTGTTGCGCTTATCCTGAGTACATCGTAGGACAGAGAGTAGGGTGTGAGCTGTTTATCACTGTACTGATTTAAACTTTCAATGTTGTGGTTATCCTGAGTACATCATAGGACAGGGAGTAGGGTGTGAGCTGACCTGTTTATCACTGTACTGATTTAAACTTTCATTGTTGTGGTTATCCTGAGTACATTGAAGGACAGGGAGTAGGGTGTGAGCTGTTTATTTCAGTGTTGTGGTTATTGTGAGGTTTGATTCTGTGTTCACCAACTAGTGACCAACAGACCATAATTGTGTGGTAGATAAGTCACCTTGTCTGAGGGCATCTTATGTCCATGTTTCCTTGCTGTCCAGATAATACCTCAAAACTTAATTAACATAAAGATGATTTTCATAGTATTGACTCAACAGCAGCAACATGTTAATAAAATTTCTCTTAAACATTATTTGAGGTTATAGTATGTGCAGTCAGTACATCTGTCTTGACATATGACAGGCTCAACATAAAGTGCTGGCCACCATGGGTAGTTGTGAAGTTTTATGAGTCAGGTCAGTTGTCCCAGATATTGGATAGTAAACACCAGTGAACCTAATATCTTCATATATACCACTACAGATTTTTTAGGTGGTTTGTGTGAGAGCTTTCAGTATGTTTAATCTTGGGTCTGATCAAATAAACCCAAGTTAGCTTTTGATTCTGTGAACAAAGAAATACCAGTAAACACATTTTACGGTGAAAGTCATGGACATTTGGGAACACTGTGACCTTTTATATTGTTAAATTTGCATGCTAAATTGCATTATGGTTTTCCTGGTTGGTTTAATGAAGAATTTACAAGTTTCCTTTCATGTCCATGGTTACCAGAAGGATATTGTCATCATAAAGTGGCGCATTATTACAGATGATTTGTGTATTCTTCTGCAACCCTTTCAGTGCTCCTTATGAACTTTTTGTAGAATAACTCGGTGGGAATTTTATAATTATCAGTCATTTGAATGGTATGTTGAGTCAGTTTATTGTACACAACGTGCGCTAGACTTCAAATAAGATCTATATTCACATTTTTACCTACATTTAGTTAAACCTTCAATAAATCCTTCAGGGATACAGATTTTGTTGTACATGATTATGAGTGGTTTTTGGGTATCATGAGATATTTACTCCTACACTAGCTATGTGTGAACCAGTCTTCTTACATTGTTGACTGGCCACTGTGGTCAGTACACTTAAGCTGAAGTAATAAAACAAAGTTAAAAATAGGCTCTGCCAGAAACTGAATTTGCTATTTCATTAGAAAATGGCTGTTACATTTTAGTTGTTTATCTGGTAGTATATCTGCAGTTAATACCATAATTAATATTTTGCCAAGATTAAAATGATTATTGTAATACAGAGTACCTGATGGACAGAGTTTTGGTACATATCATGCATTATGGTCCTGACTGTCCCTGAGTACCTGATGGACAGAGTTTGGTACATATCATGCATTATGGTCCTGACTGTCCCTAAGTACCTGATGGACAGAGTTATGGTACATATCATGCATTATGGTCCTGACTGTCCCTGAGTACCTGATGGACAGAGTTTTGGTACATATCATGCATTATGGTCCTGACTGTCCCTGAGTAACTGATGGACAGAGTTTTGGTACATATAATGCATTAGGTCCTGACTGTCCCTGAGTAACTGATGGACAGAGTTTTGGTACATATCATGCATTATGGTCCTGACTGTCCCTGAGTACCTGATGGACAGAGTTTTGATACATATCATGCATTGTGGTCTTTACTGTCCCTGATTACCTGATGGACAGAGTTTTGGTACATATCATGCATTGTTCTCCTGACTGTCCCTGAACCTGATGAACAGAGTTTTGGTTCATATCATGCATTGTTCTCCTGACTGTCCCTGACATTATACACAGGTGGTCCTTCACCTTCTGAAGACAGGAAAACCACCATGACCTTGACAGTGACTTGTATGTTAGATATATACTTCAGGTGACCTGGGATACCTTGCTCAGATAATACGTGAAAAAAGCAGGCAGGCCCAACAGCCAAGATTTACAGGATTGCTATTTTTTAAAGGAAAAGATGAACATCTGTAGGGGATGGTTTTAGAGTTCAGATCTTGTGCACATAGTTGGCCATGATTTGATGTTTATATCAAGCTTGTAGAAAAGTCCTGCTAGCTGTGATTGTCACAGAAAGATTCATCACTTCTCTACTACTTTTTTACCACTGTAGGACCACACCTGTTTTACAATGGTATTGAACAGGATTATGAATGCAGACCTTTTACCACCAGAGACTGTGATATTCCTACATCATCAGCATATAGTGCTTGTGGTGAACAAATCTACAGGTGTATCACAGTACACAGGATTTGTCTCTGAATATACTGAACACACTTTGTATTAAGCAGAAAGGGCAACATCCTTGAGATATTATGACCAGAGATTTTGATTATTTTGCGGTCCAAGTAGAACACCACCCCTTGTGCACACAGTCCGGTGGCCGTAAAATGTGCTCTGTCATTGTTATTGAGAGTGCGAGGAGAGATGTGCCTATCCAGGCATGACTTTGCTTGCCATGGGCTCTGGAACGGGAGGACCTGTCCACGTTGACAAAACACCTGTATTATACCTTCACCCGCATACCAGACCCTGGTTTCATTCTCATATGAAAAGACACGATAGGGCCAATATTTGGGTGTGAATACAAATGTGCAAGGTGCAATATTCATATAATGTATTACAAATGTCAAAATCATGACTGTCAATATTGTTCCTGAATTTGTCTTGAAATATTGCTGTGAGACGGGGCTGTTGGACTTATACAGAGATATGACTTGGAGGAACTACAGATAAATCAATCCAGTTATTAATAAAGCTAACTTGGTACTTGCTCCTTGTATAATGATTCTCAGACTCGCAGTTAAAATATACGGGTATAACATGTAAGAAAAGGTGATATTATAGTGGCCATTGATTCAGTTTGCAAGGCTTCAGAAACCTTATTTGTTCTAAGAACCTCTCAAATCTTCTTGTTGGACTAATTTTAAACCTGTAAATATAATTAACTGTTCAAAAAATGATTTATTTCATAAAGGATGTAATACCCAAATGGTTAATATTAATGTGTAAGAAAAGTGTTGTTTGCTTATGTTAACACTTTTAAAATGCATCATGTCTTGAGATCTGTCATGATCTATCTCTTCACAGTTTAAATGACACCAAATCAGGCAACACTGATTACTATTAATTCAAATCTGTCTGGACATCCATTAATAGAATTTATGTTAGACTAATAGACTTGCGATTTTGCTTGCAGTTTGTTATGGCAAAATTCTCTTACCATCCCTGAAATCAGGTCACATTTAACTGGATTCTTTGGATTATGATCTAAGCAGTATGGAGAAATCCTTGCTGGTTCAGGTACGGGGGGGGGGGGGGGGGGGGGATTAAAAGACTTGGCAGTGATGCAGATGCTGGACAATGTAATTTGTCATGCATTGACATGTTTTAAAATTATACCAATATATTAATTTTTGATTTCATAAAGATATAAACAATTAGTATGACACCATGAACAATACTTGCTACAGATGTACCAAGACCATTGTGTGCAACAAGGTGTGTACGTGGGTGTGTATGTTGGTGTGCGCAGACAGATCTGTAACTTCTGTTCTTAATCAGCCGTAATGTCAGAGATGTGAGATACCAGTACCCTGAATCCTTAGTGAGCTCAAACTTATCAAGTGAACTTACCAACCAGGTTTCTTAACAGACACCTAGCTTAACTTGAGACTGTTAACTTAATATTGTATTAGACATAGCTCCTCACAGACTCCTACCTTAACCTGAGACTGTTAACTTAATATTGTACAAGACACAG
Organism: Sipunculus nudus; assembly: GCA_026874595.1. Classification (NCBI taxonomy): domain Eukaryota; kingdom Metazoa; phylum Annelida; class Sipuncula; order Golfingiida; family Sipunculidae; genus Sipunculus; species Sipunculus nudus. Next base: position 47,603,746 of record CM049316.1, read on the forward strand.
CTCCTCACAGACTCCCAGCTTAACTTGAGACTGTGAACTAACCAGACACAGCTCCTCACAGACTCCTAGCTTATCTTGAGACTGTGAACTTAATATTGTATTAGACATAGCTCCTCACAGACCCCTAGATTAACCTGAGACTGTTAACTTAATATTGTACCAGACAAAGCTCCTCACAGACTCCCAGCTTAACTTGAGACTGTGAACTAACCAGACACAGCTCCTCACAGACTCCTAGCTTATCTTGAGACGGTGAACTTAATACTGAACCAGACATAGCTCCTCACAGACTCCTACCTTAACCTGAGACTGTTAACTTAATATTGTACCAGACATAGCTCCTCACAGACCCCTAGCTTAACTTGAGACTGTGAACTAACCAGACTCAGCTCCTCACAGACTCCTAGCTTATCTTGAGACTGTGAACTTAATACTGTACCAGACATAGCTCCTCACAGACTCCTACCTTAACCTGACACTGTTAACTTAATACTGTACCAGACATAGCTCCTCACAGACTCCCGGCTTAACTTGAGACTGTGAACTAACCAGACACAGCTCCTCACAGACTCCTAGCTTATCTTGAGACTGTGAACTTAATACTGTACCAGACATAGCTCCTCACAGACTCCCGGCTTAACTTGAGAATGTGAACTAACCAGACACAGCTCCTCACAGACTCCTAGCTTATCTTGAGACTGTGAACTTAATACTGTACAGACATAGCTCCTCACAGACTCCCGGCTTAACTTGAGACTGTGAACTAACCAGACACAGCTCCTCACAGACTCCTAGCTTATCTTGAGACTGTTAACTTAATACTGTACCAGACATAGCTCCTCACAGACTCCTACCTTAACCTGAGACTGTTAACTTAATATTGTACCAGACATAGCTCCTCAAAGACCCCTAGCTTAACTTGAGACTGTGAACTAACCAGACACAGCTCCTCACAGACTCCTAGCTTATCTTGAGACTGTGAACTTAATACTGTACCAGACATAGCTCCTCACAGACTCCCGGCTTAACTTGAGACTGTGAACTAACCAGACACAGCTCCTCACAGACTCCTAGCTTATCTTGAGACTGTGAACTTAATATTGTACCAGACATAGCTCCTCACAGACTCCCGGCTTAACTTGAGACTGTGAACTAACCAGACACAGCTCCTCACAGACTCCTAGCTTATCTTGAGACTGTGAACTTAATACTGTACCAGACATAGCTCCTCACAGACTCCTACCTTAACCTGAGACTGTTAACTTAATATTGTACCAGACATAGCTCCTCACAGATCCCTAGCTTAACTTGAGACTGTGAACTAACCAGACACAGCTCCTCACAGACTCCTAGCTTATCTTGAGACTGTGAACTTAATATTGTACCAGACATAGCTCCTCATAGACTCCCTGCTTAACTTGAGACTGTGAACTAACCAGACACAGCTCCTCACAGACTCCTAGCTTATCTTGAGACTGTGAACTTAATAGTGTATCAGACACAACTCCTCACAGACTCCTAGCTTATCTTGAGACTGTGAACTTAATAGTGTATCAGACACAGCTCCTCACAGACTCCTAGCTTATCTTGAGACTGTGAACTTAATACTGTACCAGACACAGCTCCTCACAGACTCCTAGCTTTATAACGTGAGACTGTGAATTTAATACTGTACCAGACACAACTCTGTGGTTTAATTGAAAGTCTGAATTCTACTATTTTTGTATATTCAAATCCTGCTGTATAAAATAAGTCCATGTGTAAATAAGAGTGCAGATTATTTGTATACCTGTCACCGATTACTACAAACAGACACACTTATTTAACACAATCACCTGAAGGCAGACACAACTCCTCACAGACTCCTTGCTTATCTTGAGACTGTGAACTTAATAGTGTATCAGACACAGCTCCTCACAGACTCCTAGCTTATCTTGAGACTGTGAACTTAATAGTGTACCAGACACAGCTCCTCACAGACTCCTAGCTTTATAACGTGAGACTGTGAATTTAATACTGTACCAGACACAACTCTGTGGTTTAATTGAAAGTCTGAATTCTACTATTTTTGTATATTCAAATCCTGCTGTATAAAATAAGTCCATGTGTAAATAAGAGTGCAGATTATTTGTATACCTGTCACCGATTACTACAAACAGACACACTTATTTAACACAATCACCTGAAGGCAGTGAACGGAGAAGCAATTAGTTGCAGTTTAAAAGGAGGACAGGTGCTAATTAAGGTGTGTTCCTGTATTTTTTATACCATCAGGTAGTACGCATGACAAATTATGCGCTTATGAAGGCCTTAGCTATGATACAGTCAATGTGAAAGTAATTACAATGGCACCATATCAATCATAAATGTTATTAACTTCAGAGGGCGCTAAACAGGTTATCAGGAAAGATACAGGTTCATGCAGGCCAATTAATCATGATACTTGAATGCTTGGAGATATTATGATGCTTGCACTTCGCCTTTATACTTATTTTTTAGTTATTTTTTCAATGTGAAATCAAGAAACCTTCTAGTGATGCAGAAACCACAGAAAAGCATGTCAAGAAACAGACAGCAAACCAATAAATTTTTTATATAAGGATTCCATATAACTAATGTAAAAAGACATATGGCAGTAAAAAGTGTATTTTATACTTGACACTAGTTTTTGTACAGTTGGCTTATGGTCATATTATCAATTTATATCCATCCAACTCTTCTCTGTTTCTTTTCTTGTCTTGTTTACTGTTTGTATTTGTTCTCAGCTCCATTGGGAGTAAAGTATATAGAAATACAAACTCTCAGTGATTCAGTCTTTATCTCAGTGTTAGACAGAGAGTTAGCATTTGATTGGCTCAGCAAAAATCCCACTTGAAATGATAAAATAACCAAAAAACTGGTAGTAAGTGTCTAAAGTGTCATTTAGGCTTTTGAAATTGGGGTGGATTTGTGAAGAAACAGAAAACAAAAGAAGGATCCTAATTCATGAAGTTATCTGGTTAAATGCTTCAGAAATTTAATGCTTCATTTATCAGATTGAATTAGATTGATTCAGGGGATACGGTCAGTGGTCTGTATGATTATACACAGCTTTGGCAAATTGTCCAAAGGGCCTGCACTGGCGTGTGTCTTTGATACCAAGCCCACCTACATGTATACATAGTAGTGATCTGGTGACAATGGTGACCCCTGGCATGTGAACCGTTGACAGGTTATTATTTGTGGGTGCTTCCTCAGTATTGTCAGACAATAATAGCAGCAGGGCATTAACAGCTGACAGGTAAAGTTTTCTGATTTATGTGTTGGTAATGTTGCAGTGTAATGTTGGTCAGGATCAGTACTTACTAAGCCCAGCACCAGGAGAGTTCAATGAGAAATAGTCAGATTTGTTCAAGTTGTTTATTTGTCCCTGGGACACCGGGGCAGGTTGCTACAACTGTTCTGTATTATGACAGCTCTCAAAACCATGTCAAGTCATTTTCTGCAGGACTGCTCACATGGTACCATGTGCATTGATTATTTTGTGTACTCAGCTGTGGAACTGTGCAGAATTTCTAGAAGAAAATAATCAGAATATTTTCATAGACATGCAAGGTTTTAAATATTTAACAATAAAATTTTCATTGTATTTCAAGGAAATTTGTAAATTTGATAAAATATGCAATATTTTTCCCCATTACAAAATGTTTCCGTTAATAGCCATTGATTCAATAGTGTCCTTGCGTATTACAATTTTGTTAGACTAAATTTTTTATTTTTAGGAAATATAGTTTGACTTACCAAAGTTCAAATGGAAGATTAGAAAAACTCCTGAAACATAGCAGTTATTTACTTAAAATTCTCTAGTATGATCTGTTGTAACTTTCCACGAATGAACAGTTTGGTTCATCCATTAAATTTGGCACTCAGGAAGTTTCTCTTTATTATTTACTGATCTTCTTGCTGTATATTTATTTCAAGTAATTGTATCCCCAGACAAAGTCGGGATACTATGGTTTCACAATGGTCCCGCCGCCGCCGCAGAAAAACCTTGTGAGCGGGATAACTAAAAAAATATTTCACTGATCTTCTTCAAACTGTACATTTGTATAGATATAGGTAAGGGGACGAAGCCTATTTAAAATGAGGTCATGACCTATGCTAGGAGAGTGACCTTGACCTTGAATAGGTCCATTTTTGCTGAAAATAACACAAATTCTTAAATATCTCAAGTAAGCTTGCATGGACTGGTCCAACAATCAAGGTGACCGAAGATCTTGGATAGCCTTGTGATTACCAGAAACTGGTGGCCCCACCTTTTATCCTTTTTATGCCCCCGCCACAAAGTGGCCGGGGCATATAGTTTTACCCATGTCCTTCATTCTGTCATTCCGTCATTCCGTCATTCCGAAATCAAACAGTTGTACAGACTTTTTTTCGCAATGCCTGCAGATATTGGCCTGATTTTTGGTGTGTGGGCAGATAATGACCAGTTACAGATTGAGTTTGCGTTTCGTCCCGGTTGACCTACTTTTGACCGTTTTACGGCTCCTAAACTTAGAAAATTTCATGAAAAAATAAATTTTCATTACAAATACACATGTACTGACTTTTTTTTGCAATGCCTGCAGATATTGGCCTGATTTTTGGTGTGTGGGCAGATAATGACCAGTCACAGATCGAGTTCGTGTTTTGTCCCAGTTGATCTACTTTTGACCGTTTTACAGCTCCTAAACTTAGAAAAATTCATGAAAAATATAAATTTTCATGACAAATACACATGTACGGACTTTTTTTTTCGCAGTGCCTGCTGATATTGGCCTGATTTTTCGTGTGTGGGCGGATAATGACCAGTTACAGATCCAGTTTGCGTTTCCTCCCGGTTGACCTACTTTTGATCGTTTAAGGCTCCTAAACTTAGAAAATTTCATGAAAAATAGAAATTTTCATGACAAATACACATGTACGGACTTTTTTTCGCAATGCCTGCAGATATTGGCCTGTTTTTTGGTGTGTGGGCAGATAATGACCAGTTACAGATCGAGTTCGCGTTTCGTCCCGGTTGACCTACTTTTGACCGTTTTACGGCTCCTAAACTTAGAAAATTTCATGAAAAATAGAAATTTTCATGACAAATACACATGTACGGACTTTTTTTCGCAATGCATGCAGATATTGGCCTGATTTTTGGTGTGTGGGCAGATAATGACCAGTTACAGATTGAGTTTGCGTTTCGTCCCGGTTGACCTACTTTTGACCGTTTTACAGCTCCTACACTTAGAAAAATTCATGAAAAATATAAATTTTCATGACAAATACACATGTACGGACTTTTTTTCGCAATGCCTGCAGATATTGGCCTGATTTTTGGTGTGTGGGCAGATAATGACCAGTCACAGATCGAGTTTGTGTTTTGTCCCAGTTGATCTACTTTTTACCGTTTTACGGCTCCTAAACTTAGAAAAATTCATGAAAAATATAAATTTTCATGACAAATACACATGTACTGACTTTTTTTTCGCAATGCCTGCAGATATTGGCCTGATTTTTGGTGTGTGGGCGGATAATGACCAGTTACAGATCCAGTTTGCGTTTCCTCCCGGTTGACCTACTTTTGACCGTTTAAGGCTCCTAAACTTAGAAAATTTCATGAAAAATAGAAATTTTCATGACAAATACACATGTACGGACTTTTTTTCGCAATGCATGCAGATATTAGCTTGATTTTTGGTGTGTGGGCAGATAATGACCAGTTACAGATCGAGTTCGCGTTTGGTCACGGTTGACCTACTTTTGACCGTTTTACGGCTCCTAAACTTAGAAAAATTCATGAAAAATAGAAATTTTCATGACAAATACACATGTACAGCCGTTTTTAGCCCTCAGCTCATAGGCTGATGGGCTATTGTCGTCACCCAAGCTGTCCGTCTGTCCATCTGTTTGTCCGGTGTCTGTCCGGTGTCTGTCCGTCCGTCCGTTCCGCGTCTGTTAACTTTTACCTTGTGAGCGGGATATCTCTAAAAGGATTCACTGTTGGAATTTTATTTCATCAGTGAAGATGTATATCGATAAAATCTCGGTCAGGTTTGAAGATGGGTGACCTTGACCCATTTTTCTACATTTTAGAGTCAGAAGTTTATATCTCAGGAACCATTGTGTGGATTTTCACAAAACTTACTATGATCATTGGGACTGATGGTCTCTATGTGCTGCAAAATTTTGGTGGCGCCACCTGCAATTTCTGATTTTTTTATGAAATTTTATCGGATTTTTTCAATTTTGGCCTTTTGTGCAGGATATCTCCAAAGGTATTCAACACAGGAACTTCATTTCTTCAGTGCTATTGCATTATATTTACAAAATCTTGGTCAAGTTCAAAGATGGGTGATCTTGACCTACTTTTCAAGGTCACAGAGCTTAGTATAGAAAAAAACTTAGGAGCTTATTTCTCAGGAAGCATTTGGTGGATTGTTATGAAACATGGTATATACCTCTCCAATTTAAATTTATAAATGATTATCAACTTTTGCTAATATTCTAGTTTTGCAATACAGTGCTTACAGATACTGGCCTAATGTTTGGTCTGTGGGCAGATAATGACCACTTACAGATCGAGTTCGCGTTTCGTCCCAGTTAACCTATTTTTCACCATATGACAGATCCTGAACATAGAAAATTTCATGAAAGACAGAAATTTTCATGAAAAATGCACATATATTGACTTTTTTTCACAATGCCTGCAGATACTGGCCTGATTTTTGGTGTGTTGCTTGATAATGACCCTTTACAGATCAAGTTTGCATTTTGCCCTTGTTGACCTACTTTTGACCATACAACACTTCCTGAACTTAAAAAATTTGACAAAATTTAACAAATATTTCTAATTTGCCCCAGGCGGGGGCATTCGTGTCCTTCCGACACATCTAGTCTTGTTTTTACGCCTTTTAATCCCCCCATAATTGCCACTTGACAGTACTGTAAGCATTATAAGTCAAAAACTAATGGACAGATTTCTTTCATATTATGCACATGTAGAGAGATGGGTTATGGGATGAGGTCTATTTACATTTAGGTCATGACCTTTACCATGAGAGTGGCCTTGACCTTTAATGTGTCCATATTTGGTGAAAATCACACACCTCTTATGATATCTTCAGTGTTGATAGCCATATGGATTTCAAACGTATCCTATGTATGGCCCACCACTTAAGTAAGAACCCTATAGGTTCTAGGGTCATGAAGTCAAAGGTCAAGGTCACTGGACTCGCATCTTAAAAGATAGTGTGGATGCATTTTAAACCAAACTTTCATCCCAGGTCTTCCATCTTGAATATATAGCTCACTTGCCAATAGTGGATGATCCATATCAATTTTGGCATCACAAGGTCAAAGGTCAAGGCCACAGGAGCTATCTGTCAAAAAATTAGTTTCTGGATGATAATTCCTGCTTTTATTGATGTATGTCTTTCAAACTTGACTTGTATATGACCCATTGGAAAAGCAAGACCTGAATTGATTTTGGGGTCATGAGGTCAAAGGTCAAGGTCACAGGACACATCTTTAAAAAGATTGTGGATGCATTTTCAGCCAAACATTTAATCTCAGACATTTCATCTTGCACATACAGTTCCCCTGCCAATAGAGGAAGACGCCTGTCAATTGTGAGGTCAAAGATGAAGGTCACAGGAGCCATCTGTCCAAAAATTAGTTCTCCAGATGATAATTCAAGCTTGGATTAATATATGAAGATCAAACCTGACTTATATATGGCCCATCAATAAATCTAGACCTCTATTGATTTATATATAAAAGTGGATGATCAATATCAATTTTGGGGTCACAAGATCAAAGGTCAAGGCCACAGGAGCCATCGGTCAAAAAATTAGTTTCTGGATGATAATTCCTGCTTTTATTGATTTATAGATTTCAAACTTGACTTATATATGTCCCATTGAAAAAGCAAGACCCCAATTGATTTTGGGGTCATGAGGTCAAAGGTCAAGGTCACAGGACCAACATCTTCAAACTGATTGTGGGTTGATAGATGGAAGAAACAATAATTGCTTGCCAAGTGTCAGTATATGCTGCTAAAAATGGGGGCCCATTCTTAAGGGGGGGGGGGGGGCGTACTATGTCTGGGGATACTCTGGCACCTGCCAAGAAATGTCTAGTGTTAAATTTAGGATAATTTTCTAAATGTCCTTCATGGCATTTCCTGTTTATAACCTACATTTAATCATAACCGGTACTTGTATTATGATGGACACATGTTTACAATACATGCATGCATTGTCACTATACATGTTTATATTGCACACTAAATTCAATGTATACGATATTCCAGTGTGTCTGTTTTCATGTATAATTCATCACAGCTTGTTGTATGTGCTGTACAATTGATTGTTTATGGGAAATATCAGGTAGGTCCTTTGGTAAACATATGCTATTCCTGAATTTCTGGGCATTTTTAACATATTAGAATATCCCCTAGCCCTGATACATCAATTCAAATGTACCTTCTACAGCCAAGTACTGAAGTAGTTAACAGGGCTCAATTATTAAATGTATCCCCTAGAAGCTCTATATGCCATCTGCAGATGCACAGAAGTGCACAGTTCATTAATCCATTAGGTTAAAATTGTATGAAAAATAAAAGTTTTTTTTTATTTGTTGACAGATGTTTATATATTAACTTCAGTAAAACCAGTATCCTTGTAGAATAAAGGATGCCTTTTTGAGACTGCACAATGTCAGAGCTAGGTCAGCTATTGAGCTGAGCATCCTGACCAGTTGGTCACTTGGTCCCTCTTTATTTGCTGAGTGTGTCATTCTGACAGACTCACTAGCCTGTATAATCAGAGGAAGAGTTGTGTTTTGAAACAAAGCTGTAGAGGCTTTATAGTGAAAGTTGAAAAATTACTGAACAGGTGCCGTGGTTACTGGGAGACAGGTGATGTGATGGTGAGTGGAGTGCATCTACATTAATATTCCCATCACCAAAATGCTGTCTCACGATATGCGTGGCTGCCCCCACCACGGGACAAAGGATGGGGGTCTCCAAGGTCATTGACAGGACTAGATTCAGACCTGTGATGTGGAGGCACATTAAGTTTGACAATGCTGTGTACTTGTGATGTGCTCACTGTCCTGCCAGGCCAAGAAATTATCAGTTTACAACAAACACACATGTGCAACTTGTCTCAGGCTTTCACATGTCTGACAGAATGTTTTCTTTTTCCTTTGCGTTACCTTAAATTTTTCATGGGACTACCTGTTCTAGTTTATTTAGTGTTTATAATCCTGTCCAGTGTGATGTCTTGCAATGATGTGTTTAGCATGAATAACAGTTCATGCTAGTCTCTTTTTTTGTAACTGTCCATTGTTTTACATTTATTTGTAAAACAAAAATACTTATTGATGATTTAATTTCATATTTTGTCCAATCAGCAGTAAATAAAGTTCACCTTTGTACACTGACATATTACTTTATTTAAAAAAAGAGGGAACATTCTCTCATAAAATTCAAATACAAATATTTATTCTATAGCACAACTTACTGGTATACAGTATGCAATAACTTTCCTAAGGTGCTGTCATGATCTTGTCAATATGCAAATGTGAACCAAGTTGGCTTATCCAATTCTTCAGAATATCAGAATTACATTTGGCAAAAGGACTTGGTGAATCTGAATACTGCATTGTTGCTGATGGAACCTGCATTCTGTGTTATAAGCTCAGCTGCCTGAAAGCAACAGAGGTATAGGAATGGTGCTTTGTCCGTTGTCTGTCTGGGTGTCCTTTAACAAGGCAAAAATTGTAACCACTGACCCTAGAGGGTTCTAAGTGAACATCCATGGAGTTCAACAAAAAAATATCCTTATGAAACTTGAAATTGGGTCACTGCGACCATTACCCTCCGAGCTATGTGGCTTGTAATTAACCCCAAAGATTAATTAAAACTTTGATACAAAACCACAAGTATCTTGATAATTAATGCAGGGATTGTCATAAACCTTGCCTTGAACATTGAAAATGACTAGTTTTGCCCATTCCCGACAACTGGTGGCACAATTTTTTATACCATAAAATTACAGCAATCATGTCAGTTTCTCAGCTGTAGTTTCATCAAGTGTACCAAAACTTGGTATGTTTATTGGTCATAAGCAGGTACCCTTTTGTTATTACCCTGTTCATCTGTCTGTCTGTTCATCGGTCCATCCACAAAATTGTTTCCAGATGATAACTTGATTGACAAATGGATGAACTTGAATTATGTTTGGCCACCACTACAGCAAGAACCCTAATGTTTTCGGGTCATGAGGTCAAAAAGCAAGGTTACAGCACACACTTAATTAAAAAGATGGGGAATACATTTTAAGGCAAACTTTCCTCCCAAACCTTCCATTTTGGTCATATAGTTCCGAATCTTAATCAGGAACTGGTCCAGACCAGATCTTGATCAGGGTTTAGGCCAGACTGAATCCCGATCAGGATCTGGGCCTTGACATATATATATATATATTTGTCAAGGCCCAGATCGCGATCTGGATGGATCTTTGATCTGTCCAGCCCAAATTGCGATCACAGTTCTGGCCAGCCCAAACTCAATCCAGGCTGGCCAGATCTTAGATCCATCTAGCCCAGATTGAGATTGCAGTATAGTCCGGCCTAGATTGCGATCCCGTCTTTCTTGCTTCAGGATTGCAATCTTGGCAGGACTGATCTAAGATCTGTCCAGCAGAGATTGCGATCCTAAACTTGACCAGCCCATATTGCGATCCATGCTTTTACTATCACAGGAGTGAAATATCGGATGTTTTACCAACTCATTTGGTATTGCAAGGTACCATTTCCCATAATAAATACAATTATAATACAAAAAGGTAATTTTCACTCCTTTCTATCACAGGAGTGAAACATGGGATGTTTCACCAACTCATTTAGTATTGCATGGTACCATTTCCCCATAATAAATACAATTATAATACAAATAGGTACATGCAAAAAAAGCTGGTTGTTGAAAAAAAAAGTAATTAAAAAAAGAAAAACTTGGCAGTTGCACAGCCCATGTAACCTTTATAGTATGTATTATATATTTGTTACCATGAGTTTGTATCTTCCTATGTTTCTCTCCTGTGATAGTAAAAGCATGGGTCCCAATATGGGCTGGTCAGGTTTAGGATCGCAATCTCTAAGATCTGTCCAGCCCAGATTGCAATCCTGAAGCAAGAAAGACAGGATCACAATCTGGGCTGGACTAAACTGTGATCGCAATCTGGGCTGGATGGATCTTCGATCTGTCCAGCCCAGATTGCGATCGCAGATCTAAGATCAGTCCAGATCGGGATCTGGGTCTTGACAGATATATATATATATATATATATATATATATATATATATATCCATTCACTGGACTTTGTTCTACATTAATGTGCTGTTGTCATAATTATCATAGCCTGCTCTCAAATGACCTCACAGTAAAGTACTAATGTCATAAGGAAGCATGAATGATATGACATTGTCTGGTCAGACTGATCAGGCTGTTGAAACTGGAGACATCTGCTGTTCAGAATGTTGGATTAAAAATACTACAGGGCACAATAGGGTTGTTTTCTCCAGTACATTATATGACAGGCGACCAAAGTCTGGCCCCGTATTAACAACAGTATTGATGTGCTGCTGTTTTTGTTGCTTAGCAACCCCGAGCAGGCTGTCAATAATTGCAACTCCTGCCATTGTGATGTGAAATCTACAGTAAGGAGAACCCAACTACAAGGTGGGCATGTATTGTTAGTGAGCCAAGCCATAAAGGAATACAACAGTACTTGTTACAGGCCTGATGTAATAATTATAAATATATTAATGCGGCAGTCAATCCCTTGTGATTCCTCAGTTAGAGTGAAGCCCATGGGACTTGGTTATTATACCAGTCGTTCATCAGTGTGGACCATTAGTCTAGTGAATCTATCACTAAGCTAGGGAACACTTGCCTCCACAATCAGCTGCTGTTCTCACAGGGCAGAGACAGTAGTGCTGACATCTAGTGGTGTGTTCACACACTACCTGCATAGCACATTCCTGACATTCTAATGTACATAAATCTGTATCCCCATGGATCAGAACCTGTTCAACCAGGTAGACTAAACATAGGCATTTTCACAGCAAAATGAGGTTTTCTTTGTTCACAGTGTGAGCAAACAAATCTGAAACTCTGCTTCATACACATGGTATGTTTTACTGAGATACAACAGTGAACCAAAACATCAGGCTTGCAAAACACATATTGTATTGGTATACCAAAATATATTGGCCATGTTAACTAACAAAAATGGCATTTTAACTAAAATTTCTATAAATTAAATGTTACTGAACAGACTGTTCCACATAAATAAGGTTTACACGGTAATTATTATAACATTAAGCATCCAATGGGAGCTTATTGTTTAACCGGATGGGCATACATATCCGCTTCCACACTTTTCAGATGCTTATATCTCCTACATATTGGCTCCTATCAGTATAATGTCATAATTTTGTATTATTAAGAGAAAAAAAATTCCTGGTACTGTGACCCTGACTTATGCTCTCCAGGTCAAGTCAGTAGACTTTGAGCATCATTTGATGGTTAGCACGATAGCACCAAGGGTTTTGATTGGATTTTGATCTTATTTAGTGGAAGGCATCAACTAAAGCATCTTTCTAACTGATTAACTTTTGGTTGACCATGACCCATATTTGTGTAATTTATTAACATTTTGGCATTTTCACCAATGACTAAATATCATTAGAAAGTGGTTTAAGGTTGATCTTAGGCATACTGTGTAATGTTCTTGTATATCAGTGTTGCATTATCCTAATTCCACATAGTTTTCTATAATTAGGTCACTCTGACATAATTTAGCCATAAAACTAGGTCAGCAGCGTGCTTATATAAATGCTGTTGGCACCTCTATTATTCATCAGAATTGGACCAAACCATGAATTATTCATCAGTTCACTTAATATTACCAATCTTGCTCAGGACCTTGACACATGTTCTCAAGGTCAAGTCACAGTGGACTTGAGGCATGATAGCATCAAGGGTTTTGATTGGAATTTGGCATCAACTAATGACTCTCTCAGACTGATTAACTTTGGTTGATCTTGACCTATATTTGTTCAATTTATTAGCACGTTTGCATTTCCAACAATGACTTGATATCATGGAAAATTGGCTTAAGGCATGTCTTAGGCAAATTGTCAAATATTCTTGTGTATTATGCTTATTTGACATAGTTCTCTGAAATTAGGTCATACAATTTTATCTAGTTTTAAAGAGAACATGTGTACACCATGCCCATTACTGACCCCAGCTCCACGGATGCGGGGCCATTGCTTTGGGTTTGTCTGTCTGTCTGTCTCTCTGTCCATCCATCAGGTTTTTCATTTCCCCTGCATATTTTCCTTAATTTTATCTTATTTCATTCAAATTTGGATAAGTGATTGCTCTCATGCATACCTTGGTTGGGATTGGTTTTTGAGTGTCTATCTGAAAAATATTTCTCTTCAGCTCAAAAACAAAATTCTCAAATTTGGTGAAATTTCTTGTGTGTTTCAATTTTAATGTTCACCTGCAGATGTCCCCACATGTCATAGTGGATTTTGGTCCTATATTTCTTAATGTGTTTTAGTTTTTATGTTGGCCTGCAGAAAGTCTCCAAATGTCATAGTGCATCTGTTAAAGTTTTCATGTGCCCTCAAGATTTTCTCCACATGTTTTAAATTTGCTTGCTTATCAAGCATGAAAGACAACAAGATCCCAAAGTGGGGAACATTAATTCCACAAATTTGCTTGTTAGAATTTGCATCATGCCCACTTCTAGCTCAGTCATACCTGGAGATTAATGCCTGATATCATTGTCTTGCTGAATTGAGTTTTGTGGATACTATGTTTTCATGCCATGATCATCATAAAAAACTTACCTGAGACCATCGGACCAATCTTTTTGAAACCTGTGCATCTTCTATTAGTTGTATTAATACATCTCTCAGGCATGGTTCAATGAATTAGGCAGAAATTGTGCATGTCCATAGATCTTTGATACCCTGATTCTGAAGACAGGTTGTGCCATCTGTAGTTGATTGTGCATTTACTTTGGGTGAAAAGCACTTATCCCAGGAGTAGATCTATAGTCATGTAATTGTAGAATATATCCTTGATTTATCTCAGAAGACTAGTGGTTTGACATATCCCCCTGATAGGTCTTTGATATCCTTATCTTGTACACACCACCTTGGCTAAAACTGTGCATACTTAATTAGGTGTTAAATCACCAGATGTTTTGTTACTGTGATGACATACCAGGATTATGATGGATATTCATGAAACTTAGGTACTATGAATATTGACCAGTTAAATAGACTGGCCCAGTCAATGAAATGGCTCTTAATTGTTGCCTCTGACAGAGAAATCAGACGTTTTCTGGCTGTATCACACTAAGTGTAGGCACTGCCACCTCTTGGCAATTTATATAACTAATTTCCACTCTCTGGCACTCTTATTTCATCAACTGGTAAACTTTGGCCGTTCCAGACAGTCAGCGCCACACATCACCGCCTCACTGAACTAAGATCTTTCCCAGTGACATAAGGAGTAATTATAGTGGTCTTTCCCGGAATCTTTTTTCAAAACCCTCAATGTAAATCAGTCACCGCCTATTGTGGGCTTTCAGCTTGCGGTTTATATTCCTATTTAATCAGTTTTAATGTTTTAAGGTCTCAGCTATTTTGAGTACAGCAAGACTTTCAACACTTTATATAACCCTCAGCCTCAGTGAGTCAGTGTGTCACCGTTTATGAGACCATCGCCTTTCAAAGCAGGCAGGTTTAAAATGTATCTGTAGCTCAGCCAATCAGCGTGCAATATTTAGGTCCACACGTGAAGAACGCAGTCAAACTAATTCATGTACCAGCTGACTGAAACAATCAGCGTGTTGGCAACTTAACAGTGGGAAGACTTTCAACTAGCAAGTGGCAAATACACATTACAAAATCGTGGCTATATTGTCTACAGTGCACTAACATTGGACCGTAATGTTCGAACAGCAGAGATATATCATGGGACACAAAGGTGTATGGACTTTCTGTATACATGATTTCAGTGCAAATGTTACAAAGTGGGTTGAGCTTTTGCCAATGGGACCGCTGTTAGCGTCCTGATAGCAACGATGCCATTCACAGGAGGCATGACAGCCTGATATGCAAATGCAATAAATTGTCAGGAGAGTTGTGACACCCTAATATGCAAATATCAGGGATTCACCACAAAGACTTTACAGGGCTTTAGTTATATGAGCTAGTACTGAGTTACGTCTATCGGTACATGGAATCAAGTTTTATTTTAAGCATTTTAGTAGAAAACGTAAATATACTAAAGCCCAGGCAGGGCTACCAGTTAAATTTCTCCCCTGATTTCAATTCTTTACAAAATCTGTGTATATATTTAATGAGGTAAGAAGTCGCCAAACTTTTTGTGGCATTGCTGCAATAACATAGAATTATATTTGATTTGATTATTTCAGTTTGAATGTTTAAGGCTTTCAGGTATAAATGAACTTGCCTGAGATCTGTTCTTTGCAAAATTTGTGCAGGTTTAATGAAATTAAGGATCACAAGAAATGACATTCTTAAATTGCCATCTTGTGGTGGTCTTGTTGCTTTGTGGCCCCCCCCCCCCATGCCATCGTCTTTAAATTTGACACACAAGTTTTTAAATTAAATTATTTGAGGAGTGTGAACATCTGTGACTTTGGCCTTGATCTTCAAGTTCAGGATTATTGTACATGTGGACCCTACTAACTTTTCAAGTTCTGAAGATTTTCTCCTCAACTTCCTCTCACAGGTTGTTTACACCAATATTAATCTTCAGGGTTAGATCTGTGGATTTATATGTTTCCTGCTAATGCTATTACTTTTGAGATAGTGCAAATTTTCCCCTCAATTTGGAGATGGGCCTCATGTGGGAGAGGGAGCTAAATCTTTTTTACTACTGGTTAACAGTGAAATCTACCACAATATATTTATTCCACAGTACCATCTGGCATCTGTTAATGAAATGTTTCAATATTAAAATATTACTCTTGCTGTTCTGTAAATCCTTCTATTCACAAGCAAAGTAACCACTGAAAGGATTTTTATTGTACCCCAGTATCCTGGTAAGCATTCTCATAAATGCAACCCTGATGGTAAAGTGTGTCATATAGGATGTCCAGATTATTGTTATAATCTCCAGACCACAAGATCATTATAATACTCATCACATAACCAGATCATTGTAACATTGTTGGATGACCGATTCTGCTGGGTGCCCTGATCCTTGTAACACTTGTGAGATGACCAGTTCTGCTGGATGCCCAGATCGTTGTAACACTCATCAAATGACCGATTCTGCTGGGTGCCCAGATCTTTGTTACACTCATCAAATGACCAATTCTGCTGGGTGCCCTGATCGTTGTTACACTTGTGAGATGACCAATTCTGCTGGATGCCCAGATCGTTGTAACACTCATCAAATGACCGATTCTGCTGGGTGCCCAGATCTTTGTTACACTCATCAAATGACCAATTCTGCTGGGTGCCCTGATCGTTGTTACACTTGTGAGATGACCAATTCTGCTGGATGCCCAGATCGTTGTAACACTCATCAAATGACCGATTCTGCTGGGTGCCCAGATCATTGTTACACTCATCAGATGACCAATTCTGCTGGGTGCCCTATCTTTGTTACACTTAGAAGATGACCAATTCTGCTGGGTACCCAGATCCTTGTAACACTTGCCAGATGACCAATTCTGCTGGGTGCCAAGATCATTGTTACACTTGTAAGATGACCAATTCTGCTGGTTGTCCAGATCATTGTTACACTTGTAAGATGACCAATTCTGCTGGTTGTCCTGATCATTGTTACACTTGCAAGATGACCTATACCAGCATTTTAGTGTGTACAGGTCAAACTTATATTCTTCTTTGATTTTTTGCAGCACTGGAAGGATGTCTCAAACCTTGCAAAGGACTTCATGGACAAACTGTTGTTGTTAGACCCAAACGAACGAATGACATCATCACAGGCCCTGAAGCATCCCTGGTTAACCACAAATGCAGCCTCATCCAGTAACAAGAATCTGCATCGCACCATAAGTCAGAATCTCCTACAGCGCCAGTCAACTCGTGCCAACAGCACGCGCAGCGGCAAATCTACCAAGTCCACTAAAAGTAATAAGTCCAATCGGTCTGGTCGTTCACTGCGGTCTGAGTACCGACGTGTATTACCTGAGGAGATTGATGAACTTCACCGGGATCCAGAAGTACAGGCAGATCTGGAGTCATTGTCTCACATGTCTCACACCTCACGAACTTCACAGTCATCCACGTAGCTTACCATATCACTGTGTGGCACAGGCTGGAAGGTCTAAATCATACTGTTATTTCACCACAGACAGTGCTGCACAGCTAATCTCCACACTTATTTTATGGATCTGTTTCTTTCATACTCATTTTATGCTGAAATCTGTGATGGATTTGGCAGTACTGTGTATATCCTCCACTTGTATACAAACATAGTTGCATAGTCCCTCCTGAAAAAGACTCCCTCTGTAATGCTTTACAGTGTAATGAGAATAAGTCTTTCTTGAAACTTAAGCTAAGGGTGCATGTTACTTTTGTTATTGTTATTACTTTATGAACAATTTGAAATTACTCTTGAAACTATTTACTCTATAACATAGCAGAATACTATTTTTGATCTTCATTTTAAATGTTTTTGTAGTGTTTAATTGTATTTATTTTGTTTCAGGATGCAGTTATATGTGTTCAGAGAGGGTAAGTCTTTGGACACTGAGTACTTTCAGATACTTTCTGTGTATCAAGTAACATGATGTTTCTTTGTATTAAGGTAACTGCATTATGCTGAAGGAAGACTGAGTGATTGAAATACAAATTAAGATACATTTGAATCATTAGAAAAAGTGCTAGAAAGTTCATTTCTTGAAAACGGGAAAAGTCTTGACTTTTTATTTTGAAGTTGCACACTTATGGAAGTAATCTGAAACGGAGAAGGTTGATGCAGCAGAAAAGGTTGGGTTTCTTTTAAAAATACGTGCCTCACAAATAGAAATTGAAGTGTTTTGTGCACAGTTGAAATGTTTCATTTTAGACTATGTTTGGAAAACTTGAGAAAGGCGTGACAAGCAACTCTTTACTTTATACATTGTGTTTTCATTGTGTCAACATAGACTTGACTGATGTCTTTTGACAATTATATGACTGCGTCCTGAAGGAGTCTGGTTATAGGTCCATTATTAGGTTAATTCTGAAGTTTTAAATGGAATCCTTTCATTTACTGCAGTTGCATTTGCCTGGGTCAGCCACATGGAATCCAGGCCTGAGTGTACGTTGTTTTTGTGAGGGTTTATCTTTTGTCTCTTGATAACTTCAGGGCATTCACTTTACTGCTGATGTTTAAGAATGGTGTTTGCCCAATTTGTCCTCAAATAACTTCGCATTTTTATATAATATGTCATATATGTTGCAAGCCACTTGTGTGTCATATGTGTATTCTATGTTTAGTATGATTTCAGGGTATTAGGCTAAAGATGAGATTTGTAAGGAGTACCTGCGGTGCCATACCCTCCTCCTTGTGGGTTTATTTATACTTAATTACCAGATGGCCATGGTGCATTTAGTAAATACACATGTGGACAATGTGATGCAGTTGCTAAGCAACACATTACCTGGTATACAGGGTGTGTACACTATTGTGTGTATTGTATATATCTAGTGTGCACTAGGTCATGGTCGTTACAAGTGGTACAGAGTGCTTGTGATGCGTGTATGATATGAGAGTATTAAGCATGTACTATATACACCACTGGTTGTACAGTGTACAAGACTTCGCCATGCTTGTGCATCAGTCACATCCCAAACAATTGAAATTTAGACACATAAATGATAAATGCTCTGAAGAATCTGTTTAAGCCTGGTACTGGTGATTATATTAACTCATTAGACTGGTTCCCATCTCAAAAATTCAACTTATTTACTCAGTATCGCACAACTTGCCAGGATGTTGCTCGAGCCACTGATTGGTGAAACGGCAGCACCAGTTTTATTTCAATCAGTCTAATTAGAATTGCACTTGAAAATTGATATTACAGACGAAATTATCAGAAATTTAATTGATGTACGGAGACAGATGATAATTTTGGAACAGTTTTAAAAAAAACACACTGTTGTAATGAATCCTTGCCTTTGTCCGTATACACGTGCACAACAGTGTAACAGTGTAGTTCTGTCAGAGCAGACACCAGAACCACATATTTGAACTATAAGCATGTTGACTCCATGTTAGTTATATGTTTTCTATGTTAATAAAAGATGTAGAATATGCTTGGTTTTGTATTTCATTTTAACGTTTTGATCTCCAATATCACACCTGTGGAAATACAGGATTTCTTGTGAACACCATACATTTTGAAGTACATGTAAAACAGTTTTTTTTTCAAATTTTATACACCAGTTGAATGGAAAAGATGGAAGTTCTAAGTTTTCAGAGGGTTTTAAAAATTGCAACCTTGAGCTTTATCCTGGAGCACAAATCCAAAATGCAGCATAATGGTGAACCCCAGATTTTTTTTAGTATTGCATATTTCTACCTTCTAATTTGATACCCAAATGGTTTCAACTAACATGTCGAGAAGTTCGAAAACTGGTGACCTTGAGTTTGATCTTCAAGGTAAAATCGGTTGAAAATGCAGACTTTTGAAAAAAAAAAGCTTTTGAAGGATAGCATATTTTTTCCCTCAAATCTGATACAACTAAAGTTTCTTAAATACGGTGAAGATTTTGAAATATAATGACCCTCGAACAAGGTCAAACCTGCGGAAATAAAGGCCTTTTTGGATCCCCATATTTACCCCCTCGCACGTGGTTTGCAAATTGTTTCAGCCAAGATCTCTGACATATTTTAAAAATGGTCGGCTCTATTTTGGTCTGTAGAAACACAGGATTATTGTAAACCCCTTGACTTAAAAGCAGTTCACATTTTTTACTAAAATTTCATACAAAAATTGTCATGGGATCACTGATACAAGACATTTCTAGTTTCCCCCGCAAGTTTGACAGACTAACGTTTCAACTAGTTATTAAGCGAGTTCAGAAATGGTGTACCTATCAAACCAGCCGAGAGAGAGGATTATTGTAAACACAATGCTTTTTAAGCACTGCACATTTCACTTTCAAATTATACATATACCGACTTTTTCAACCGAATTCATTGATTAGTTCGATAACTGGTCGTTTCAACCAAGGTCTCGGATAATATTTAAAACTGGTTACATTAATCTTGATTTTCTCCGTCAAATTTTCTGGGATATAGGCGTTAGTGAATCCCATATCTTTTGAAACCCTGCGAATTTTTCAACATATTTTTGGATGGTTGGGGGGGGGGCACAGAAAGGAATACCTATCTGTATTCGTGAGGGCGTTTGCCTTTTGGGGCCCAGTCACACTCAAAGGTGAGGATGGCGAGTCTGGCCTTACTGGCATTCTTGAACAGGGGTTGCTTAACAGTGTTTCAGCTATTGGGCATATGACACCATGTAGCTATCCCTAGGTTCCTTTTAAATCGTTTGGAGACGTATAGAGACAACACAAACCAATAGTCGGGCAGCCAAAGGTAAACTTTTCTGCTAAACTTGCTTTATTGTCTTCAGTATTTAGCTCAGCTGACTATAAGTCATATGAGATATAGTCGTGGTACGTTCGTCCTTCCGTTAACAGGGCACGTTCTGAAACCGTTAACCCTACAAATCCAAAATATTGCATGCAGTAATGTTCCCAAAATCTCCTACCATGACGAAAATTGGGCCCCTCGTGCTTTCCTACGAGATATTACGGAAACCCCTCAATTTTTCATTAAAAACGCATTGTCACGCCTCAAGACTGCCTAATATCAAAACTACTGATCTGACTGTGGTCATATTTAATATGTATATTCCTCTATATATTTTTTATGTACATACCAGAAATAAGGTTAGTATTGTGTAAATAAAAGTTACGCGCCCGCACATAATGCACTTTGTACAAAAATTAGGATATATATATACTCTCTTAACATGACAATTACTGAAGCTAGAAGGTTTTTAGCTCAGCTGACTATAAGTCATCTGAGCTATAGTCGTGGTCCATTGTCCGTCCGTCCGTAGATGGGGCACGTTTTGAAACCGTAAGACCTAGGAATCCAAAATTCGGCATAATGTTAGATGTCCCCAAGATCTCCTACCAAGCCGAAAACTGGGTCTTTGCGACTTCGTTCCTTTTAGAAATTAAGGAAAAACCTCAATTTGTTATTAAAAACCAATTTTTACACTTTAGGACTGCCTTATATCAAAACCACTCATCTGTTTTTCCTCACATTTACCATAATTATTCCTCTATATATAGTTCCTATGTACATGCTAGAAATTATGTCTGTATTATGTAAATTCAAAAAGTTATGGGCCCAAACATAATGCATTGTGTAAAAAATCAGGAAAGATATTTGATCACTTAACACAAAATATGTTAAAGCTATAAACTTTTTTTCCAGTAATATAACTTTAATTAATCAAAATTAAATTGTATACCCAAAATTAGATCAAAATCTTTTAAATTAAAAAAGAAAATTGGTACCTTAAATTTTGCCCAAATTTGACCATGGCACGTTTTTTTCCTGTAGGTACTGTGGATTTAATTTTCACAGCATGTTTTTTTTTGCATTTTGTCTGTAAACACCAAAAATTTGAAACCAGTTGATCAAAAACTGTAGATTTTATTCAAGTTTTCAAGCACCATGTAACATATTGTTTACATCAAGCTAGTGTCATGCAGTTTGCAAGTGCTCAGCTCCCCAGCTTCAGCTCTCAGTTCCTAAAATTTGGCATGCAATTAGATGTCTCAAAAATCCCCTACCATGCCAAGAATTTAGTCACTAGGACTTAATACCTTCGAGATATTAATGAAAAACTTCATTTTTCCATTAAAAACCCATTGTTACACTTCAGGACTGCCTAATATCAAAACCACTGATCTGACTTTGATCATATATAATATACATATTTTTCTATATGCTATGCACATGCCAGAAATGATGTCAGTATTGCGTAATTGTTTTTAGTTATGGGCCCAAACATAATGGACTTTGTAAAAAATCAGGAAAAATATTTACTCACGTTACATGAAAATTATTGAAGCTAGAGAATTTTTTAATATAAATAATATTAAAAGCAACTATATCATCCAGTTACCTACACAATTTTCTTATACTGTGTCTGTCATTTACAAAAAGCCTAATGATACTCGAGATCTTACTTATTTCACCTTCTTTAATTCTGGTTTTGATAATATTTTGAAACCTCAATGATCGTTATTGGGGTGTTTCAAGTCGAAATTATAAGATAATTGTATGAACTCTTGAATACATGTAATTTAAAAGCAACTGGCATATGTAAAATATTTATTTATAATTATATATGCATACTTGTACATTTAATATTATTTTTATATACATTTCACATAAATTTATTTTATAGTACATACTTCTGTTTAGATATAATCTTCGTTCTCATAGTCAATGAATAAAGATTTTCAGTGTAACTAAAAAATTATCTCCAGAGGAATTATTCATGATTATTGCATAATATTATTTAGTATCGAAGCTGACAATTCAGTCCTTTATGTATGTATCAGGGTAGGAGTTTATATAGGGCTGTGTCCTGTTTCCCAATCCTTAAAAATATATTGAATAAAAATACTATTCACATCAAGATTCTGGACAGAACCAAACTGAAGACAAAAGTACCCCATCTTCTCTGGTGTATATATGTTCATTTGGATGTGATGGCATGTTTTATTCCATTACATAGTACATCTTGAGAGTGAACAGAGAGGTGGTAAACTTTACAATAATTTGGTAGCATGCATGGCTTTTTTTCTTCAGGCATGCCCTTCTTCATTGCAGCAAAACCAGCACAGGATAATTTAGTAATATGGAGAGTGATTTAAACTTACATCAGTTTACAAAACAAATAAAATATTATTTAAATCACTTTCACAATAAATTAGGTATTAAACAATCTTGTACTTTAAATTTTGAACATAACAGGATCTAATTATTTGATATCAAAATTTCAGATATTTAATAATAAAATATTAACATTTACTTATATTCTCATATTATATAATAAACTAAATTAATATGAAAAAAATTGTCCATTTAATTTTCAAAATTTAAATTAACATAATTTTAGATACTGAATGAAGGTCTGCAAAGTTGGTACTATGAAATAACAGACAAGTATTAAAAGAATAGTTTCAAAAAATATGTATATAAATTAACTAGATAATACAAGTGCCTGCAGTATGACTATCCAAGTGATTGTAGTACTGGTATGAGTTTAAAGCATTGTAGGCTTCAATACATTGTGGGTAGTGAAAAAACACCATAAGCTTATCATGAACATTTTTGGGTTTGCACTGTATCTGGTTCCATATTTTCTTGAATGTGTGTTATTGCAGTCTGTATGATTAAAATACAAACTGGCTTGTGAAAACAAATCTAAGTACATTTCAGAATATGCATATGGATTGATGGATGTGAGATAAGATGTACTTGTCACAATAACAATACACTATTTATCTGTCTCTTAACATCAAACATGCCTCTGTTTATCCATGGTTTACTAATCAAAGGTCAGATTGTGCCAGGTAACTTATTTGACTGTGACCTACTCTGTCAGGTACTCTTATGTAATTAGCACCAGTGGTCACCAGCAATGTGGCAGCTGGCCCATGCTTGCCTCAACAATAGGCACATCCTGGGCAATTACTGGACATGAACTGAGTCTTTTCAGCATTATTTGCTGATATGTTTCATGATCAAGGGGCTCACAGGAAGAAATAGAAAGTAATATGTATTACTCTATTACTTTGCCTTCTGTTTCTATTACTATTACTGTTAAAATTTTCGAGTCTATTACTATTACTATTACTATTACATGGAAAAAGCTGTAATAGTCTATTACTATTACTATTACTTATTACTATTACCCCATGTCTGCACTGGGGGAGATCCCCTGCTGTGACAGGTGTACAATTGTTCTCATATCACACCCCCTCCCCTCCCCCCATGAATATATAAATATACATTTGTATGCATGATGTGGTGTTACATGACAAGATTGAGATTTATGATGATGCAATTTAGAATTATGAATCAACGTTTATATTCAGAAATATATGTTTATATTGGAAATGTATACAAATTAAACTTAAAATAAAAAAAAATGAGGATCCAATACAAACATGTTAAAGTCCTTGCATCTGGGGACTGGGGAGATCAGTTATATTTCAACTGTATACATTTTATAAAATAAAAAATACATATATTCAATAATATATTATGTAAAATAGATCCAATTGAGCAAATGTGTGAACTACTGAACTGTCAACAATTAATCAAAAAGCCAGCCAATGATCAGGGTAATAATATACATCTTATGTTCACAAACTGCTCACATGCTTCAGTTTTGACATTAGAGAATGCATGGTTTGGTCACAAAATATTATTTGCAACAATTTCTTACTCATCAATACAAACCAATCATGTCAACCAGCCATGGCATATATTACCTTTTCCTCCTAGACCTTATCTCCATTTGATATTATTTTAGATTTTACCTTCAAAGTCAACTTCAGCTAAGCACAGTGACCCATATTTATAGCACGATGACTTGAATGTTTACATCAAGTCATTGGTTAACAGTGTTCTAGGCTGTTACATAACACCTTCACTCCTTGCCTACTGCTTCTGTGAGTGTCTGGGTCAGGCTGGGTCAGGCAGTACTTACCAGAGAGCCTTTCTCCTCTCTCTCTCTCTCTCTCTCTTTCCCTTTCTCTCTTTCTCTGCCAGTCTAGCTCTCTTTCTCTCTCTCTTTCTCTCTCTCTCACCCCTATGCCTCCCTTCCTCCCTCCACCCCATTCTGTTGACAGGTACTATAAACCTGATTTATTAGATATATATGTTGATGCAATTAAGAAATGTGAATCAACTGAAATATTCACATATACATGTTATACTCTAAATGTATAGTTACATTTTCAAAACTTGGGGAAAAAAATAATGTTATAAAAAAAGGAATTTATGTAAAAATTGTTCATAATTTCCTGGCTCAGAAGAATGGGAATTAAAATGATTTGCTTTGTTTCTCTAGCTTTCTGCCCGTTTTAAATATTTAATAATTCTGAATAAACTTTTTTTTCCTGTAAGCACTGATTAATTAAATTTCATATCCTGTACGTATATGCAAGGGTATTGTAACTCCCACCATCCCCTTCCCCCACCCCACTAAGTCCTTGCTCCTTGGCACTGTGAACAATAGTTCTATTGCTATAGCATAAAATTTAATAATTTGAAGAAAATATATACAGAGAGACAGAGGTTTTGTAACTCCCATCATAACCCCCCCCCCCCCCCCATCAAGTCCTTCCGCCTGTGGAGTGGGGACTTTATAGCAACTGTATACATATCATTAAATAGAAAAAAAGTTTATTAAAAAAATTGGATCTCATTAGACAAATGTGTAAAATGTTGAACTGTCAACAGCCTGTCAGAAAGGTATCCAATGGAAACGCATGGTCAGATCTTAAAATATTATTTGCAACAATTTCTTAATCATATCAACCAACCATGGCCTAGATATCCTCTCTCTCTCAGACTTTATGTACATTTCATAATATTTTAGATTTTAACCTTCAAGGTGTTTAAGTACTGTTGAATGCTCCGTCCCTCTCTCTCTATCTCCTTTTCTCTCTACATCCAACCTTTCTTGCAGCCCACACTGTTTCCTTCTCCGAACCCCATCCCAATGTCAGCCTCAGTAAACGAGGACAATATGAATAAGATATATTCATATTTTTATATATTGTTTAACTATTTGTTACCTATGTACATGCCAGAAATTATGTCTATATTGTGTAATATGTAGACGTGGTGGGCATCAATATAATGTACCTTGTCAAGACGTAAGAGATATAATGTCATACAGTCACAATTCATAAATCCCCTCTTCAGCATAGTTAATCATAACATTATATCTGTCAAATTGAAATTGACTTCCATACACTATAGATCCTTCAACAAATAGCCTTATCATCAGTCTACCACTGCTTAGTGTACGGTCATTGCATTCATATTTGCTCAAATATATCCGTATTTTACGGTGGCTCGTATAGGACATGCACAAAATTATTTTTTATCTCGTTCCCACGCGATAGTATCTCGTGGCCACGCGATAATTATCTCGTTCCCACGAGATAGTATCTCGTTCCGACGCGATAATTATATCGTTCCCACGCGATAATTACCTCGTGGCCACGCGATAATTATCTATTTCCCACGCGTTAGTATCGCGTGGCCACGCGTTAGTATGCCATGCTATAGCTTAAGCCCTCATTTTGACAAGAATGTCTGTGGTCTGTTTTATATCGAGCGTCGATGCAGCTTAAATTGTTTGTATGTATTTTGTTGTATATGTGTGTTTGCGCCGAATGCTTTGAGGTAAATTTCAGCAGTTTTCATTGCGTTGGTTCACCATTTCATTGCGTTGGTTCAACTTGCCCATTTTTATTTGTTCATGGAAAACTGTATTGAGTTTGTTTTAGGGTAAGGGTGATATAAACCCTTGTGTACCAAACATGAATTAAACTGAAACACTTGTTTGTATTTTACCTTCCCAGAAAATCTTATTTTTTAGGACTAGGGTTGGGGTTATTTAATTTCGGGTATACCGAACAGGGTAAACAACATGTCGGTTTGTGTTATGTCTCAAGGTTGCCTTGGTGCAAGGCTGAGAATTACACACCAGGTGACCCGGGCTCCATACTCAGCCTTGAGTATGTTCTTACGAAATATCGTAGCGGTCCTTCTGATGTATCAGAAGGAAAGAATAAAAGAGTAATTAAGAATAAGATGCAGCTTAAACTATGTTCACTCTACCTATATATCCTTTATATATCAGTTTCCATACATGTGGAGTCTCCTGTTTATGTTATATATGATATAACAGCATTTTATCATGAAGAGAAGAGCAGAAGACCATCACTGACACAGCCATGTTGCTGAGGCATGAACTCTGTTCACCCATGACCTGACCTGTGACCTGACCTCTGGTGTACCAGAGTAATTTATTGCTAATAAATCTATTAAAAAAATCTTATTTCATGAATAATACTTATGAGTAAATGATAATATATGGCTTCAATAAGTCCTTTATAAGTTTATGGCTATATCATTTAAGGTTTTAACAAATTTGCCTATGGAAGTTATGGAAATAATATTTATTATAATTTATTTGGAACAATAATCAGAGGACAACTTTTCTCATACCAATAAGGTCAAGGACAGGGTCATGTGACAAAAGATAAACATGACCGCATGGCAGGCTAAAAAAACCACAGGAGTTGAAATCTTAACAATTTCCGTATAAGGGCACTTCTACATAATTTATTTTTACTCCAGAACAGTTTATTAGCCATTATTGGTTAGAAATTTGCTAAATTGCCTCCATTTTCTCTGTTTATTTTGCAAATATCCCAATATACCCTTGCTACGCTTTTCCATAAGAGGATCCCCATAACTGAAATCTCATTTCAGTTATGAACCCATAACAAGTCTCAAGGGAGAAGCTTACAACAAAAGGTCTCAGCTATGCCACTTCATTATGAACTGGGGGGAGGGGTTAAGGAGACCTTTTTACGAGAAATTTGCTTATTCTTCCCCTGTATATTTTTCTTTCTACAATAAAACTTCGGTTATGTATTCATAGGCGGCGAAACCGTGGGGGGGGGGGGGGGGGGGGGGGCGCGCGAGTCCCCCCCCCCCCATAATTTTTTTTTGGAGCCCCCCCCCCCCCAACATAATGATGGGTATAAAAACATCCACTCTGTTATTATTGGGTATTTGCACCTTCACACACACACACACATATATATATATATATATATATATATATATATATATTTATATCCTCTTCTGCTCAGTACTTGGAGTACCATATATACAGGGCCGCAGACTCCGGGATTAATGGTGAAAAAAGTTGATATTCTGTGTGAAAATAAATCCATTGGCACACAAATAACAAATAATCTCCCTTCAAGGAGGTAGTGTTTTACTTAATGAGCATTGACCAATAAAATGCACCAGAATGCAGTAGAACCCATACAGTTTTTCAAAATTTTCAAAACCTTGGGAGGGTGAGACCCCTTCCCAACCACCCCCCCCCCCCTCCCCGTCGGGGATTACCCCATCAAATCCCCCCCCTGCCATTTGTGTCAGGCTACGGCCCTTATAAATATATATATATATATATATATAATATATATAATATATATAATATATATATAATATATATATAATATTTATACTAGTATATATATAATATATATATTATATATATATACATACATACGTACCCCCCCCCCTTCCCCGCTCACACATTCTCCAGACAAACATGGCCCACGAGTGTTGTACGAGTGCCCGTTGTATCATTTCAGGTCTCAGCATATTAAGTCCGCTCTAAATTTATGCAAATAATTGACCGTGGTCTTCATCCAGTGTATAGAAGCATGCCTCAAAGATTTAAGATGTAGGTCTTACTGTATTATAAATATTATAAATATTATTATATATTATAAATATATTATATATTATAAATGCCCATTCTGCCCTGCAGGTATCAAGGGCGTTCCTCCACGGAGAGAGCCTCTTGCCAACTGACTTTCCCAGCAGTGGCCAGGGTGCCTTGGCGAGACCAACCAAAACAGCAAAACCTGAATCTCAAGTTAAAATTACAACCTCTGAAATCTACAGCCTAAAATAGCCCAATACTGAATGGCCTTACAGGACCAATAAAGGTGATACAGATGACTGGGCAAGGGATCCACATGCTGAATAGACCCGCTCAAACCAAAATAACTGTACAAGGGAAGCCCCATACAAAGCTGTATGAACCCTGGCAAGTACAACTGAACCAAACATACTGGTGCCAGAGTAATTTTTTGAAAGCACTTTCAATTATTTACAATGCAGCAATAAACCTATGTCACAAACGTTTATAGATTTATCCTATCATACAAAATTTTGTGACATCACTTCCCCCTCCAGGCAGAAAATGCTGGCATTTTCGTTAATGCCTTATGCGATATATCTTATTATTGTACTTGTAACAGGATACATGGGATAAAAGCGATGAATGAGATCAGTTCACTCATATACAATGCCGATACTCTACTTAGGAAATCTGGCCCACAGTTAGCGCTACCTGGCACTGACTCAATCTGAAACACGTACTCCTGGAGAAGCATTGCCCAGCGCATGATCCGCTTATTGAGACACTTTGACTGATTTATATATACTAGGGGTTTGTGGTCGGTTTGAATTACAAAGTGCCTCCCGAACAAATACATGTCAAACTTTCCAATTGACCAGACTATTGCGAGGGCCTCCCGTTCAATAGTTGAATAGTTTTGTTCCCTTGGCAGGAGTTTATATGCGACTGGGTGTATAACCCCTGCATTTTCCTGCATCAGGATGCCACTGATACCTCTCTCAGAGGCATCGGTCCTGAGTATGAACCCTTTTGTAAAGTCTGGCAGCAATAAGATGGGTGGCTTAACCAAGAGTGATTTTAACAACTGGAATGCTTTTTCCTGTGGTTCCTCCCACTTTACCTTGTTACTGCATCTCTTGCGCGTTAGATCTGTCAGAGGTACTGCTATTGCTGCGTAATTTGGAATGAATTTGCGATAATAGCCAGTTAGACCTAGGAATGACCTTACCTCTTTCTTAGTTGTAGGTCTCTCTCTGCTGTGGATTTTCTCCAAAAGACCAGTATCAGCAGCTAATCGGCCCATACCTACTTTATGCCCCAAGAAACTCAAATCCTGGAAACCAAAACTACACTTTGACGGTTTTGCAGCCAAGTTGGCAATATGCAAAATTTTGAAAACCCTTTCCAGTAGGTCCAGGTGCTCAGACCTTGTAGCTGTATGACACAGGATGTCGTCAATGTAAGAAACTACCCCACTGACGTCTGTAAATAGCTAACGCATCATGCGCGTGAACACAGCGCCAGCTACCACTAAACCAAACGACATCCTTCTGAATTGGTATTGCCCTTCTGGAGTCACGAAAGCTGTTATCTCCTTAGATTGTTTAGACATTGGAATTTGCCAATACCCTTTAGTAAGGTCAATCTTTGAAAAGTACTCACTATCGTGGAGTTTTGCAAACAGATCCTCCGGATTAGGCATGGGTTCTGGGTCAAACAATAATACCTTGTTTAACTTGCGGTAATCAATGCAGAAACGGACTGAACAATCCGGTTTACGAACCATGACAACCGGGGCTGCATAGCTAGAGTCTGACCTCTCTATGACCCCTAAATCTAGCATATCTTTGATCTCCTTACTCATAGTTTCTTTCAGAGCATGCGGCACTGAATAAGCTTTTGAACGAATCGGATGAGTTGATGTTAAATGGAGATCACATTCAATCACTTTGGTTTCCTTTGGGACATCAGTGAAAATGTGTTCATAATTTTGAATCAATGTTCTAACCTCAGCCTCTTGTTGGGGGGAGAGTTTTTTTACTTACCTGAACATTCTCTGGTCCTTGACAGCGGGTTGCGCTTGGTGTGGAAACGATAGACTTCCCATCATCTACCTCATTCGCCTCCTTACCTTGAAAACAATTGCCTTCAAATGGTTTATCTTCTGATGAGATGCTGCAAATAGGTGCAGGGAGATCAAACAGCCCCTGACCCAAGTGATCAGGTTGTTTTCTTGCGATATATTTTTTTAGGAGGTTAATGTGCAAATTCTTAACCTTATTGTCAACTTTCACCTTGTAGTCACAGTCATTGAACTTACCAAGTACTGGATATGGCCCCTTCCATTGGAGTAGCAGCTTGTTCCTGTCCGTAGGTAGGAGAACCAGTAATTGATCGCCTATATCCAGCGACCTGGGTTTTCCTGGGCTAAATGACATGTTTCTACTAGTCTCTCTTTGAGGTCAACTACATACTGATAAGTTGTTTTGATTTCTGAACTATCTCCATCTTTAATAAAGAGTTCTTTTAGCACCCTCATAGGTCCCCTCACTACTCTGCCATACAGTAATTCAAATGGGGAAAACCCTCCGAGTGATTCATGTGGAGTGTCTCTATAAGCGAATAGCACAGGTGCTAGATACCTATCCCACATCCTCTTTAGCATCATCTTCAGGCTCCCATTAAACCTCTCGATCATACCATTGCATTGGGGATTATATGGGGTTGTGGTCATTTGCTTAATACTAAGTAATCTACTCACCTCCCGCATGACTGCTGATGTCAATTGAGATTCCATATCAGTTAGAACCTCGTCTGGGATACCTAACCTGCTGTAGACACCTAGCAAGACTTCTGCAACTGTTTCAGCTTCTATGTTCTTAAGGGCTACTGCTTCGGGATATCTAGTCGCATAGTCCATAACGGTGAGAATGAATCTCATGCCTATACTAGAAGCTGGATAGATTGGACCAACAATATCCATAGCGAGCCTTCTCCAGGCTACATCTATTAAAGGTACCTTTCCCAGGGGATGTTTCGATATCTTTCCTTTAGGTACTGTCCTTTGACAGATGTCGCAGGACCTGCATATGTCTGTAACATCAGAATACATACCTGGCCAATAAAACTGGGATGACACTCTCTCAAGAGTCCTCCCGACCCCTTGGTGACCGGACATCACACCGTCGTGTGCTAGTTTGACGACTTCATCTCTGTAACACTTAGGCAGAACCACTTGTGTACTATGGTTACCTTCGAGACTTTAGTGTCTATGTTCTCGCACAAGGATTTCATGTTTTATTTTGTGGATGTACTTACCTTGCTGATCAGTTTTAACCGTGCTCCAAAGGTGATCCAGTGATACATCTGATTTCTGGGCTGTAAGAAAGTCTTTCCGACTGATACTGGCTATTGGACTAGGTACCTTTAGGGGTTTTGGAGCTTTAACCTTGGACTGACTCCTAGTCTGTTCCATGCTTATTACGGGCTGGCTTTTCCAGTTTGGATCAGGATCTTGAGGCTCTCTTGCTCCTAAGATGTTACCTATCATATACTGGGTTCTTCATGCATAATGCATCCACCTCACCAGTATAAAAAGGACAATCTACATGTACTCTAGCTATTGGATATTGCCTGACAGTGCCATCTATGAGAACACAGGTTTGGTTGATGCCAGTCATCTGCTCATCAGGTATCAGGGCAGAGCGTACCACAGCCGTACTGCAACCTGTATCCCTAAGGACTGAAACCTCAGAGCCACAAACAATACCTTTGCTTGTAGGCATGCCTGACGGATGAGATTCAGGTTTGCCTACTTCAGCTTGGCAAGATATATTAAGTAGTTCAGGGTTTTCTAGGTCAAATGGATTTGACCCAGAGGAGACTGGGTTAGCCAAGAAACATAGGCTTGTTTCTGAAGCTGACTCCCCTTGCATATACTTTGTAGCTTCCAGGGCCTCTTTCACTGCTACATTGACAGCTTCTTTAATCAACTGTTGATGATCTATGGTTTGTAGGTTCTGGGCTAAGTTCCTAGCTTCCCTACGTTTACATTGGTAAGACTTATGGCCAGATAAACCACAGTTGAAACATTTGATTGTCGCTTGATTAGGTAGATGTTTCTTACCTTGCTTGCTTTGCTCTGACAAAAGGTCCAAAGATTTGTTGGGGTTCCTTCCTACCGTTTGACCACTTTTATATGGCGCACAAAAGCTATGTTGCCCGTGAGCTTCACATACCATTCGGCCAGGACTATCATTCCATCCATGTTCGTACATCCTCTCTCCCTTAAAAACAAGGACAAATCTTTACGACATGAGCTCATAAATTGTTTCCTTAATAACAAATCCTTAAGGCCGTCGTAAGAATGTTCTATGTCAGAGAGCTTTACCCAGTTTTGAAAGTAACTGTTAAGACGTGCAGCAAACTGGCTTGGAGATTCACTCTTTTCTGGTCTACTGGACCGAAATCTATCCCTATAACCTTCTTCGGTCATTTGATACCTTTTCAGGAGAGCTAGCTTCAACCGATCATAATCTAAAGCTTCTTCAGGGGGTAGTCTAGTGAATACATCAAGAGACTTACCTTTCAATAATGCACTCAGAAGGATGGCCCAGTCCGACCTCGCCAACTTTTGTCCAGAGGCTAGTCTCTCAAACCGCTCAAGATAAGCATCAAGGCTATCTCTGTTCTCATCAAAGGGTGGCATTTTGATTGCTGGAAGAGAGGTTGAACCTACCGGTTCGTTAGAGTTAGGATTTGATTCTGCCATTTTAACTTTAATTTTCAGTACCTCTAGCTCATGTGCTTCGGCTTCTTTCTGTCTAGCGATCTCTCGTTCCCTAAGCCTCCTGGTCACCCCTGCGTTTATCCTCCATACGTTTGATCTCACGATCAACAAATTCCTGGAGGTTGCTACCGGAATAACCCAGATCTTTACCGAATATCAAGATCTTTTCTAGATCCTCCATCTTGAAATTAAATTGACTCAATGCAAACATACACAAAAAGTGTAGAGTTGTGTTTATAAACGCCTGTGGTTTTAATTTTCCACCACGGAAGAAAACCATTTGTATGAACTTACTGATCCCGCAGCATCAGTCCTCAGTCAGTCCGCAGATCTGACAAATATGTGACAATTGCTCCTTGAAACTTGAGCATCTATGATCACAATCTCACCAGGAACCGCAGCACCTGTTAAAATCAATCCACAGATTGACAATCTGTGAAACAATAAAAGCATATTTCCTTGACCTGAAATTGCTTAGAACGTACTGCCTATCACCTAGGATTATCTGGCAGTACTCATACACAGCACCAAGCTGCCACAGGTATCCTACCTGACCTTGAGGAGTTGGCTCTCAAAACGAGTTCCCATGCGCTAGGGCAACCCTTCCACGAAAGTAACATGGCAAAATACTCAAGGATTTCAAACCTGCTACAGGTGATACTTTGGGATAGACCATCTCTCTGCTATCACCATGCTGATATCAGGACAAAGTAATCCTGGCACGCTCGCCAGAATGTCACGGATATGATCCAGCCTTATCTAGATCATTTCCGGACTTCAGGTTCTTTTAATATTGGACTTAGAATCTGACCAATTTGGTCGTAAGATTGAGTTATACAATTATAAAAAAGGGGATTTTATGGACCAAACCAACATTACCCGCCCTCTCATACCAGCATGGATATTTCAGCAAAGAAACAAGCCAGAATGATACTTAATACTAGTTTATTAATACTGTTCACAAACTAAAAATAGAATATTAAAGATCTCCGGCACGGCCAATGTCCCACAGTATCCAGTTATTATACCCCTTGACTGGTAAAAGGTGAAGCAACACCTGAAACAAAAAGAAAAATGATAATATTCCCAAAAGTATCAGGCACATTTAACCCCTGGAACATTTCCAGCTCCTAGAACATTGCCAGCCTTTTCTCCCTAGAAGGACA
Organism: Sipunculus nudus; assembly: GCA_026874595.1. Classification (NCBI taxonomy): domain Eukaryota; kingdom Metazoa; phylum Annelida; class Sipuncula; order Golfingiida; family Sipunculidae; genus Sipunculus; species Sipunculus nudus. Next base: position 47,638,359 of record CM049316.1, read on the forward strand.
TTAAAAACTTTACATCCCTAATACTTTAGATAACCGCTCCAATATAAATATATAACCCTAAGTAATTTTCTGGTCTCAACACTACACAGTAAGAAACGCCACGTGAAAACCCCCTCCTGATATAGGTCTACTGGATTGATGGGCTCATACCCCTTTGAATATAATATAACTTTACCCGGATAAGAATCAAGATAGGTAAAGGATATAAGGCTGCGTTTTATGAGGTTTTGCTGAATTGGTTAGATACTCACTAGGTTTACCACTGGCCCTGAGCTGTATGGTGTCTTCTACCATGCCCTCCAATGGACCTTCACATGATCCGCCCCTCGGGGTTGTCGGTGAACCATTGATAGCCACACCCTTCTTGTCATGTTCGTCCTCAGGAAAAACTAGGCAGCCACAACCAGGCACTTGTGTATACCGGCAAATAGATCTCAAATGAGAACTTCTGAATATATTAGTATATAGTCTCACGTATATAGAGTATTTATACGATGTCCATGCACACTGTACATGGTGCTGGAGAAATAAAACTCAAGGCAGGTCGCTGGTTATCCCCTACATCAAATTAACAAGCCACCAGGCCTATATTATAAATGCCCATTCTGCCCTGCAGGTATCAAGCGCGTCCCTCATCGGAGAGAGCCTCTTGCCAACTGACTTTCCCAGCAGTGGCCAGGGTGCCTTGGCAAGACCAACCAAAACAGCAAAACCTGAATCTCAAGTCAAAATTACAACCTCTGAAATCTACAGCCTAAAATAGCCCAATACTGAATGGCCTTACAGGACCAATAAAGGTGATACAGATGACTGGGCAAGGGATCCACATGCTGAATAGACCCGCTCAAACCAAAATAACTGTACAAGGGAAGCCCCATACAAAGCTGTATGAACCCTGGCAAGTACAACTGAACCATACATACTGGTGCCAGAGTAATTTATTGAAAGCACTTCCAATTATTTACAATGCAGCAATAAACCTATGTCACAAACGTTTATAGATTTATCCTATCATACAAAATTTTGTGACAGGGAACGAGATAATAATCGCGTGGCCACGAGATACTAACGCGTGGGAACGAGATAATTATCGCGTGGCTACGAGATACTAACGCGTGGGAACGAGATAATTATCGCGTGGCCACGAAATACTAAAGCGTGGGAACGAGATACTATCTCGTTGGAACGAGATAAAAATAATTTTGTGCATGTCCTATACGAGCCATCGTACTATTTTCAACAGCTCCCAAATAAATAAAAAATAAACCACTATATTTACTCCGTATTAATCCATCAGTCAGGTTATTTCTTACATCATTTACTCACATATTACATTATATTCCTTTATAATAGCCTAACATGTCCATGATATTCATAAGGTTTGTCGACTAAATTTAGTATCACAATGGTGATACATTTATAGTCCAATCACGATCAGCTGAGCGCCGTGACCCATAGGTCCCTTGTTCTCTATTTTTGAGACCTTCAAATGAATTAATCTGGCTGTTCATAGGACACAAACTGAAACTGTTTGACCTGGTATCTTCTAACTGTACATCCCAGGAGGACCTAGGCAAATCACCCTAACAACCTGAACCTAGGTCATACTGCCGTATCTTCTGCAAGATATGTGAAAGATCATGATTTTATCCTCTATAGGACAGGTTTGCATGATTGGTTACTGTTGGACCTAGAAACTTCTAATATGATTAAGATCCAGGGAGGTTCCTGACTTCCTACAAGTTGTGTAAAAGAACAAGATTTAAACTTCGTTAGTTAGGAGGGCACATATGGAAGCAGCTGGATGTAGAATAAGATCATTGTAACCTAAATGGTCTATTGGCAAAATGCATGATTTTGCGCACTCTGGGAGTCATATTACCCATTGTTCAAAGATCCTTTAATTCAGCTGAGCGTTATAGCCCATGGGCCACTAGTTCAAAGTAATAGCATAAATATAAAATTAGTACCTTAAATTTTGTCCCAATTTGACCATGGCATTTTTTTCGTGTGACTGCTGTGGATTTGATTTTCACAGCATGCAGATATAAGCATTTCATCTGTTTATATCTGAAATTTTAAACCAATTGATCAAGAAATGTAGATTTTATTCAAGTTTTCAAGCACCATGTCAAGTATCGTTTACACCAGGCCAGCCAAGAACAGTGGTATGCAGCTGACCTCAGCTGCCCCAGACTCTTATGTTATCACTTCACTCCTGGCCAGCTGGCTCTGTCTAGGTGAGCTGGAGCAGCCTGTCTGCAGTAACTACTACTGGACAGAGAGACTCTCTCTCTCTCTCCTCTCTCTCTCTCCACCCCATTTTGTTGACAGACCTGTACAATTAACGAGATGAATCTTATAATTGCACATTTTTTTAGCAACCAGCAGTAACCAGAGACTCCTCCCTGACCCGCTCCTTCAATACACAGGACTAATAAACAAGACGAATCTTATAATTTCCATGTTAAATTATTTTTTGTTATTGAGAATTGAACAATTTTAATTTTTTGAACAAAATAATTCAGGATTTGAATCCTAATATTCAAAAGTGATAAAATATGAGAAAATTATGTAAGTGCTCATTGACATGTTTTTAGATTTAACAAGATATAAATAAATTGTAGCATTTCATTTATATCTCTTAAAGTTGGCTAAGCCTTGATATGAATAACACTGTTAAACTTAGTTCAACAGGAATAATTGGCAAACTTTCGTAGGATTAATTTTTAGCTCATATGGCCATATATTTAACTAATAAAAATTTAATTATATTCACACATTGTTTTGTTTATGAAATGTATACACTTAGGCCAAATTTTTTTCCTTATTGCATCATTTAATGGTTTCAGGCCACAAGTTTTAATTTATTACACACTAAAAAGGCGATTTATACATAATTGGCTTGTTTTAACATGCTGTTTAAATTTTGTTTATGCTCTTGAATTTTTTACAGCATTTTATTCAGTTAATAAATTATTGTTTATTATTATACTTAGCTCATGTCCATTATTCTATAATGTACATGGTATGATTTTAGTAGGGCCGTTTACTTTACGTTTATCAAATGCAATTATATATGAAAAAAAAGAAATAAGTATATTTTGCATTGGCTAAAACTTTCCAAAATTCAACTGAGCGACACGACCCATGGGTCACTTGTTTTCTTTGTGGATTTAGGTGCAAAAATAAAAATATGTTGGTTGGCCAGCTGTCAGCCTTTGGCAATTTTTCGCTAATGAGCATAAAGCAAAATGGCCACAAAAATCAAACAAAAATAGCAAAATTTATAATAATTATCTGAACATTTGATATGCATGGAGGATCAAGCAGTACATGGATTCCAGGGTATTATGACCCAGAGAATTAATTTCTGGTATTATCGTATCAGTGATGATCACCATTTACAACCCGTCTATGAGTGTGACCCATTAAAGCGACTCTAATTATAAAATGTAATAAAAATGTATTTATTTGTGTGGAATACATATTACAGGGAGTAGATACGAACGGACAAAGCTGTCATATGAAAAACCAATTGGTTTCTCAAAAACATTTACATATAATTATAGCGGGGTCGAAAAGTATAACATACATGCAGTCATACCTGAATTCACCCAGCCACCCATCCCTTCTCCGCGACCTTCATGCAGTCTTTAAATATTTTGTCAAAGGTTATTTAGCTGTGAACTTGCATATGTGGTCTCTGACATTCACAGACTTAGGAATTAAAGTCTCGATATGCTTATGTTCTGCAAACAGAACATGTAAAATGAATTAACTGAGTTCCTTGGTTTTTGCATGTCCATTCAAAAAGCCCCGTTCCTTGTTTACACTGGTTTTCACACACGATACACCAAGTTACAATTAAGCGTGTGACATAAACATATGCGAAGCATTTGGATTTTCTGTTCTAGATTGTAGCACGTAATCATGGTGAAAGTCTCTTTTACACAGTCTACACAGTATAACTGTAAAAGAAAGCGAATTTAACGAAGTAGTCGTTTAGTTCCAATCGCGAGACGGCGCTCTAGACTTATTACAATGATACACCAGTGTGTCTTCAATGATCACTCGCTGGTCTCCGTCTTCAATTCACGGTAATCTTAATGGGCGTTCACACCTATCCGTTTTTTTCTACCGCACCCGCTTTCGTCACCCGTCGTCCGTCAAATTTCAATCAGTTAAAAAATACATAGGGCATTTTATACTTATCCGCACCCGCACCCATCTCACCGTCCGCACAAATTAATCTGGGACCCATTCATGAAGCGGATGATGGGTGCGGACGTGAATCCCTACCATGACGTCATATATCGGGGATATTCTGGAATGTCCTTGTCTTCCCCTTGATTAAAATGCCAAAAGCGGTTGATTTTCAGAATGAAAGGTTGGAACTTGCGCATGGACATTCAATGCTTTACAATGCCGTTCATGAAAGGCTTTAATTATTAATTGATATAATTAAAGCAATGTGAGAGGTATAATCGTATAAGTCATCAAATGAGCGGGGGCGGGGTGATTTGTCAATGCTAATAAAATTTACCAGTAAAATTTACTAGTAGGCCTTAGCCCACGAAAAAAATAAAGCCTAATATATATATATATATATATATATATATATATATATATATATATATATACATGCACATATATAAATATATATTTATAATTTAAACATAATTAAATCATAATAATTAACTTTTATGGATAATTATTTAAGCATCCTTGTTAAAATGGGGTAAACGGGGGAGGTGAAATTGCTCCCATTTAAAATCACTGTTCTAAAACTCAGTCATATGAATTTGGTCAAATTAAAGGTTAAGAGGGTATACTTGGCAATAGGTAATTTGTTATTAGATCTGGAATCTAGAATAAAATATCCTCATTGGATAAAGTAACACATGTTTTAACATTAATCATGTTAACATAAAGATCATCATTACTCAGAAGCGGATCCAGGGGGTGCAACCCACCCCCCCCCCTTTTCAGCCGCAACCATTTTTAAAGGTTTAAGATCAGTTTTTGCGGTCTGGACCCCCCCCCCATCCATCCCCCCCACCCCCCAAACATTTTAGGGACCTTATAAGTTACTGGATTGGAGATGGACTCAGTCTAATTTTTTAGCCTGATTATATATATATATATATATATATATATATATATATATATATATATATATATATATATATATATAAACCAATGTGAAAGATAATAGTGTATTAAATATGAAACAAGAAAACTGAGTGCGGGTGCGGACGGGAAAAAAAAAACCACGGATAAGTGTAAACAGAGACGACGGATGGCGGACGAGGGATGACGGGTGCGGTTACGAAAAGGAAAAAAATAGATAGGTGTTAACGCGGCTTTAGTTGTCTGGTCAGACATTCTCTGGGCGTTTACGTATGTAGGCATACGGTAGACGACAATCCAACTGACTTCCCTGTCGTACCACTGAAAATCACACGTCGGTATAACTGTATATGTTTACATATATATATATATATATATATATATATATATATATATATATATATATATATATATATATATATAATAAAGAATTTATTCACAAAAAAAAAGATTCCACATACTCGAAAACATACAAAAGCAAAAAACAGGAAATGAAGTTACATTACAGTATTATCTTACAACATGATATACCTGCAAATACCTACACAGTCCTGTAAAATCTGGCAAATGACCTTTACACCTACATATATATATATATATATATATATATATATATATATATATATATATATATATTTATATATATCTTTTAACAGTAAGAATAATCGTGTTTGCCCTTTGTGAACCGTAATATAAAAAAAATCTCCTTTCATCTTAATTCCTTTGCTTGTTGCCTGTTTTCCTCTAACAAATTATTTTTAATTTAGTTCCATATTTACCCACTTTAGGACAACACCAAAGTATATGTTTTATAGTCTCTTCTTCCTGTTTACAAAATGTACAAGAGGTATCATTCACCAAATCGATCTTAAAGAGAAAGGAATTAAAAACTAAGCAGTTATGCATTATCCTATACTGGAAATATCTCAGTTTACTATCAATCGTTGTTCTGTATAAATTTCTAAAACCTTTATTAACCTCATCTTCTGTGACATTAAACTCTAACATCCATCTTTTGACGGCTTTCTTAGTTCTTTCAATGAAATCCTGTAAAACCTTTCTATAAACAATTTTTGTCAGATCTTTATTTTTTAGTCAGGTTACCAAAAAACTGGTTTGTTTCTTGTCTCTGGTTTTACCTCACCATAATCGATATTATCTGTAATACATTTCTTCCATGGTAATGGTAAGGCATTCTTAAGCTTTGATAATCTAGAAAATTTATTTTACAACCGTATTTTACATATAATTCATTATATTTTAACCACCTTAAATTATGCCCGCTCTCGCACAAGAGATATTTCAGCTTTGTTACTCCTCTCTGTATCAAACTTTTTTTACATACCACTCTTTCATCAATTTTACTATTATTTGAATTAAACCATAATGGTTCCTCAAATATGTCTTCAATATTATTTACTATTTTTGTCCTTATATCTCGCCCGACATCGTAGTATCTTTACCCAAAATGGACTGCACTGAACAGAAAAAAATATAAAATCCTTTTCGTCAATATTCCCTTCAAGAATATATTTTATATAATTTTTCTTAAATTCGTTATGGCCAAATCACTCCATATTTTTAGCTTTAACTCCTCTCAAACGAAGAGTCTTTCTATCCAGGCTACTTTTAGGGCAATTGTTATAGATGTCTTTTTTATTGTGAGCTGTTGACATGTCTCTTTTATTGTGCGCTATTGGCATTCTGATTCGTGTTTGGCTCAAGCCCTGGGCGTTGCTTTGCTATAGCGTTCCTTGTTCTAGCTGGCCGGTTGCGGCCCACGTGTAAACACGGCGGTCATGCTAGTCTGGGGCTTTTTCTCCTGGCCGAGCCGGGAACATGTGAACCCTGACATGTAGAAACACAGCGTTCTTTGTTCTGGAGGTTTCCTGTAACGTTTGTACTCTGTATCATGTTAGGTTCCTTATATTGTTCGGGAAATGGAAAGTTCTCGGCTTGAGGTGAAAAGTTATAAATAAGGGGCTGTGTCTTAGAGCCGAGAGGGAGGGGTGATATATTCCAGCGGACACAGAAGAGTAAGTCAGTTTGTGGACCTTTTCCTATAATTGCGGCAGTTATAGCTTTTCTTCTAAATTTGTAACGGATTTTAATTAGTCTTCAGTTTGCCTTAGGGATCACTATCAGAACTTCACTTTTGGATTACAACGGATTTATTTTGTGAATGAACTGGACTGTTATTCTCTGAGAAGATTTATGTGAACTGTTCATCTGGGTTGTACGTTATAAAGGACTTGTCGTCGCTGTGACAGTGGCGGTATCCAGGTACTGTACACTTTATGTATATACTTGTATTGATTTGCTGTTGTACTGTTGTTATACTGTGAAATTGTATTGATTTAGTGTATTGTAATGTTAGGATTGTTTTAAGAATAAATATTAATTATTTGTTAACAAAAAACTACTGACTTCTTTATTCATTTTCCTAGACATTTCACGCTGCCTCTTGTTACAGAATCCGTTTTTTTTTTTTTTTATCTCCATTACAAAATTTATTTTCATCATGCATACGTGATCTGTTAATATTAGGTTCCGTAACACAATATCTTTGCATTCAAAGTTTATCATGACCAATACTCCTGTCTCTTTTGAATTATATAAAATCTTTCTACTTATTTTATTTATGCCCCCGTCCCAAACAAACTTATAAAGCTTTGAATACAATGTAAAATTTATAAAATTGTTTGTAGTTCCGGGAAGGACTGACATTATAAGTTAATTTTGATAATATCTGTGATTTTATCAGTGTTATTTTCTCTTTTGGTGTTAATATGCGATGGGACCATTGTTTTATTATTCTATCAATTTTTACACGTCCGTAAGTTAGTATCCAATGCCGCCAGTTAAATCTGGAGAAAAGGCGTTTCTCATCGGTCATCTCGAACTGAAACAAAGTTAAGTATACTCTTAATACTATTCTGACGGTCAGTTATCATGTGAATAAATGAACGGTTAAACGGAGGCAAGAACTATGATATCTAACATTCCCCAGTTTCTACAGTACATATATGCACGTATACATGGGATTACACGCTCGGTACGATATGTATATGTGAAAGAGAGAGAGCCCATGATGACCCCAGTTATTTAATTTCATCGTCAGTTTTTCTGTAATAAATCGTATAAGAAAACCATGACCCCTTGTTTGATATGACCTCCTCCTGGCTCCACCTCCACTACGCTCTTTACACAGCGCTTTCCCTATAGGCCTACAACCTACATCGTAAGCGCTGTTTGTTTTGACCTCGTATCCGGAATCGCTACACCAGAGGGGAGCACTGTATTTTGGTGCAATCAGATGAGACCCTGTGCTGGAGACATGACCTCTATGGTTTGCTGATATGGTCACATGATAAATAAATAGCAAGTATAAATATTTGGCAAATTTTTTAGGGGTTGAAGAGGCCATTGCGTATGAGCGAGATCACAAACTTATTCAATAATTGTTGTGGTCCTCTTGACTGCGTGTAAACAATTGCAATGCCTGATATGCGACACACAACTGATGCGAAAAGGTATCTACATTACTATAAGGCCGTGTTGCCAGCAAGACGGTTCACTAGCCAAGCGAGGAATACACGGAGCAACGGTTGTTACATTTGTTTTGAGTGACAGCTCATCGCCCCGGCAACCGTTCGAATAGGCCACGGTCTGTACGTGGCACAGACTCAGAGAGTCTAATATTATTTAATTATTTTTTAAAGTTGATATTCAAAATCATTTTAAGATGTCATATGATAAATACGACAAAATATGGAGTTTTAAAGACTGAATTAAACAAGGAAATACATAAGGTTCATAATGTTATAGGGGAAGACATATCTAGGACGGAAAAAATGACAAAAAATAGCAATGAATCTGATATATATATTCAGTTGTTAATGAGAGTTTATAATAAAAACCAAATTTATTTACATGATAATATAAAGTGGACTCTTAAAGTTAAGGCAAACAACAAATTTATAAAATATATAGTTACCTTTATTTATGGGAGTTAACTTTAAGGTTATTAGTTTAAATGTGAGGGGACTAAGGAATAAAATAAAAAGGATGGAGCTTTTTCATTGGTTATTGAATAGAAAAGGTGAGGAAAGTGTTATCTTTTTACAGGAAACGCATGTGACTTCTGATATAGAATCACAATTGAAAAATGCTTGGGATGGCCCTAGTTATTTTTCATACGGTACATCTTTGGCACGTGGAGCTGCAACTTTAATTGGTAAAAAAGTTGAGTTTAAAGAGATTTCTTTTGAGACAGATAAAAGCGGCCGTTACGTTATTCTTAGGGCGCTGATACAAGGACAGGAATTTTTTATAATTAACACGTACGCGCCAAACACAGAGAAGGAACAATTAGATTATTTTCAAAGGATAAACGATAAACTTACGTCGATACAAGACGATAGTGGTTTGCAGATAATTTGGGGTGGTGACTTCAATTTCAGTTTCACGGATATGGATGCAAAAGGAGGAAGTTTTAGACCTAAAGCTAAGACTATCCGAATGGTAAAACAGATTATGTATGAAAAAGAATTGATTGATATTTGGAGAATTCGAAATCCAGATACCAGCCAGTTTACATGGAGATCTAAAACACCCTTAATTCAACGCAGACTAGATATGATATTAGTATCCACTGAATTAAATGCACATGTTAAACATATAAAGATATTGCCAGCAATTTTGACAGATCATTCGGCAGTTATATGTACTGTTGAGACTGTGTTAAAAACAAGTCATGGTCCATCACATTGGAAATTTAATACCTCATTGTTGAACGACCAAGAGTACAATATTTTAATTAGAGAAAACGTTAAAAAGTTGCGAGACAATAATAAAGACAACATGGATGAAATGACCTGGTGGGAGTATTTAAAATATAAAATAAGAGAAATTACAATTAAGTATTCTAAGAAAAAACAAAAGCAAGCAAGGAAGAAATTAGAGAGCCTTGAACAAAATGCCGCACAAGCAGAAAATAACTTATCAAATGATATACCACTTAGTCTGGTACAATATGATCATCGCCAACTGGAGCACGAACAATTTTATAAAGCATATGTGGAAGGATTAATAGTGAGATCCAGAGTCCAATGGCATGAGGAAGGTGAACGCAGTACAAAGTACTTTATGAATATTGAAAAGAGAAATAAAATAAAATCTACTATAAGAAAATTGATAATAAATGGACAGGAAGCCCACGAGCCAGATCATATCATGAAATCAGTTAAGGAATATTTTCAAGAAAAATATAAGAGAAAAATATATGTAGAAGAAAACGAATGTTTACAATTTTTAGATAATATAAAAGTACCGACAATACCTGGAAACGAGGTAGATCAATGTGACAGTGAAATTACTAAGGATGAAATTAAAAATGCGTTAAAAAATATGAAGAATAACAAAACACCTGGTAATGACGGATTACCAAAAGAATTTTACTTAACTTTTTTTGATGTCTTAATTGATGACTTGTTAAATGGTTTTAATCAAAGTTTTACTAAGGGGTCTCTTACAACTAGCCAAAGACAAGCAATAGTAACACTAATTGAAAAACCTGGAAAAGACAATAGGAGACTTTCATCCTGGAGACCTATCAGTTTATTGAACGTTGACTTAAAAATATTAAGCAAAGTTTTGGCAGAGAGATTAAAAAAATGTTTACCGATACTGATAGATGAAGACCAAAGTGCATTTGTGAAAGGTAGGAGAATTTCTGATACAAACTGCCTTATCAGAGATATATTAGATTTTTGTTGTCTGGAAAAGAAAAAGGCTATTATTTTCGCAATAGATTTTGCAGCAGCCTTTGATAGTATTGATCATGTATTTCTATTCACTGCTTTAAAGAAATTTGGCTTTGGGAGTACATTCTTACGGTGGATTAATGTATTGCAAAATAACTTGGAAAGCTGTGTAATGAACAATGGGTACAGCACTGGGTATTTTAAATTGGAACGAGGAACAAGACAAGGAGATCCATTGGCCCCATATCTTTTTATATTGGTGATTGAAATGTTAGCAATAATGATTCGCCAATCTAGTAAGGTAAAAGGTATAAGTATAAACGGTTCTGAAATAAAGCAATGCATGTATGCAGACGACACAACCTTTTTTCTAAGGGATTCAGAATCTATGAAAGAGGTTAGATTAATTTTGAAACAATTTGAGAAGATTTCATCTCTCGAAATAAATTACAACAAATGTGAAGCTGCCTGGCTTGGTACTAGCACGGATATACCGGCAGGTGAAGATGACATTAAATGGGTCAACTTTCGTAAAGACGCAATTAAAATTTTAGGGATATATTATACATATGACAATACACTTTCTAATACTTTAAATTTTGATAGGATTCACAATAAAATGGAAGTCCTTTTTAATATCTGGAAACAAAGAGCATTGACAATATACGGGAGAAATACAATAGTTAAAGCTTTAGGCATTTCGAAATTACTGTATGTTTCATATATACTAGAACCTCCATCGAGCTTTGTTAAGAAAATTAAAAGCTGTATTTCAGACTTTATATGGTATGGAAGAAAGCCGAAAATTAAATATGAGGTTCTTTTAAACGACAGAGACGTAGGGGGCATTAGATTGCCAGATATAAGTACTATTATAGAAACACAAAGAATAATGTGGGTTGTTAGAATGAAGTTATTGAAGAAAGCAAAATGTATTGAAATACCGAATCACTTCTTAAGAAGTGTAGGAGGAGTGCCAAATATATCAGTTAATTTTGACATTAGTTGTATAAAAAGAACTGTATCAAAGTTCTATCAGCACTGCTTACTGGCATGGTCAAATTTTACCTCTATAGAACCTATTAATTCTGAGACCATATTAAAACAACAGCTGTGGAATAATAAATATATATTGCTAGGAGGAAGATCGGTATATATTAAATATTTAGATGATATAGGCATCAGATTTATATACCAAATATTACATGATGATGGTCGGAAAAAAGAAATTTCACAAGTGATTCCCGTTAGTACTGTTTAATCTTCTTACTTTATTCACTGGAGAGGGTTACAGGAGGCGGTTCCACCGAATTGGAGAGAAAGTATTAAAACAGGCTTGTCTAATGATGATATGTTATCTGACGAAATAATACCTATGGGGGATATATTTATTAATCTAGAGAAACTAAATTTTAAGCAAGTGTATAATCGATCGATCCTGAAAAAAATAGAAGAACCAGTGAACAAAGTAAATCTCCAACGAGATTTAACCAACGATTTCTGTTGGAAGAAAGCTGTGAAGCATATATATGAAACAACAAAGGACATGTATTTGAGGCAATTCCAATTTAAAATTCTACATAATATTTTGACTGTTAACGAGAAGTTATATATATGGAGATTAACAGATAGCAATAGATGCTCATATTGTTTCATGGATACGGAATTTGTTTGTCATCTTTTTTGTGAATGTTTTTTGACCAAAGCTCTTTATTTCAATATTTTAAGTTGGGCCAGTCGAGCAAGGATGTATATGCCAGCATTAACGAGAGAAATAATATATTCAGGGTGTTCAAGTGATGTTCCATACAAAAAGCTAATTGATATGTTTATATTGACATATAAGTTCGTTATTTTTAAATATCGTAAGCAAGGAAGGGTCCCTTCGCTCTTTATATTTATCAAGTATATAAAAGATAAAGAATTAATCGAGCGTAAGGTAGCAGAAAAAGAAAGAGAAGTACATAAATATGTGGAAAAATGGGGGAAAATACTCTCCATTTTAAATACCAAATGTTAAATCTGAGGATTGTCTATTGAATTGTCTTCGTGTTAAATGATTTTGTATATAATTATGTTATTTTGTATTGAACCATATTTAGTTCACTTTGAGCTCGATTTAATGATGGGATGTCGATGATGAAAGAGAATAAAATATATGAAATATAAAGAAAATGAAATATTCTGAGGCATTCCAAAGAAGTAAAAAAAAAAAAAAAAAACAGACTCAGAGAGAATGGCCCGACACGTGGTTTGCATTGGTCCTTGAATGTCCACAGAGGATGCCCGGCCGGTTGGCTGTGATTAATTCAAACGAAATGTAACAATTTTGGCTCCGTGCACACCTCGCTGGCTGGTTTCCGTTTGCCGGCAAACGGATACATGGCTACGCTAACATAGTCTTCATGTCGTAATCGAATCGGTCGATGATGCGATAATGCAGAGGGAACAATTAAAATTCGACTATTTTTTTTACTAAGAGTAACCACTTGAGTGCACTTGAAGCGCACTTGAAACGCAGCTATGGGCGAAGCCATGAACCCCGGATACACCCCGAATAGACCCGTGATCTCATAGACAAGGCCCAGCAAGTGAAATCGTCTGTATAGTAGACACACTAAAGTGAAGTGTATGAGAGCTTTACCAGAAATAGTATACCAAGAAATCATCAAGCTTCACCGAACAAAATTGAAAAATATATGTAAAGAAGATCAAAGAAAATTCATGCAAAATACAATACAGGAAAATACAGTTGGAAAAGGCATCTGCATTCTGTGGAGAAACGTGCCGAGAAAAACACTCGGACCTTAATGGGTTTCAAATTCCTCAAATGAAAGTGCAGATTCTGTAAAGACTTAAAAAAATGTCTCTAAAAATTAATAAAGAACAACCGAAAATACGCACGATTGGACCACGATTTAAATTACACAAGAACAACACCTAGAAAAAAAACAGTCAGAAATGAAGGCTTGACTGTTTAATATCTTGACAGACTCCCGAAAGACAACGCCTTTCAGGAAATTTTCAAACTTAAAAGCAGGATATGTTTTTGGTTGCATGAAAATGGCATACTCACGGCAAACATAACTTTGAGGTCATCAGACAGGATGTCTACGCCACGTTAATTTAAAAGAAATCCTGAAAAATTGCCATTTTAAAATCCAGGGCGGAAATCCTTGGGAAAAAGAGTTGTGTGTGCCTGTCCTGGAAATGACCTTAAAAGTCCCTAGACAAGAGTGAGGTTTATATCAGGTATTGATCAGCAGTCTACGTTGTGCCTCCGTGCAGCCAGCATGTCAGGTGTTGACCAGTAGTCAAAATTGTGCCTCCGTGCAGCCAGCATGTGTCACGTGTTGACCAGCAGTCTACGTGTAGCCAGCATGTGTCAGGTATTGCCCAGCGGTCTACTTAGTGCCTCTGTGCGGCCTGCATGTGACAGGTGTGTCCAACAGTTTACGTTGTGTCTCCGTGCAGTCTGTATGTGTCAGGTGTGTCCAACAGTTTACGTTGTGTCTCCGTGCAGCCTGCATGTGTCAGTTTGTCCAACAGTTTACGTTGTGTCTCCGTGCAGCCAGCATGTGACAGGTGTTGACCAGCAGTCTACCTTGTGCCTTTTTGCAGGCTGCATGTGTACATGTTCTGGTCAGTGATAGTAGCTTGTGAAGTGGAGAACAATGGAAAAAAACAGGATTACCCCCTAGAGGAATGCTATTCGATAATCCCGTCTGTCCTCGAATGACTTAATAATTCTGACTTACGATATATTACGGAATAGTGAATGTGTCGTGCTGAGAATCTACCAAGGTATGACTTGCATTATGACGTACTTTATTTTATTAGAATGCGGTGAATCTTGGCCACTTAGCCATAAACGTAAGTATTGTTACATCCCTCTTTCGTTTTAAATGAGCAAGAAAACAGGAGACATAACGATATTGAAACTTCATACATTTTTTTTTTTTCATTTAGGGTTTCAGGTTTATAAACAATTAATTGTAGACTTACAGAAGTTTTAAAATGTATTTCTGTACCACATATTAGCTCAAATCCAATGTAATCTTCATTTCAAAATTTTCGACAATGTGAGGAGGGATAGCCTTTACGACCCAACCCCCCTCCGACAGGCACCATGGTGTGGCCCCTTATACCCGTAACACGTGACTATCATAACAAATAACTATGATCCCATGTGGTGCCATAAATCTACATGATGTTTAGAAACATCTGACATTCTTGTCTCCTCTGTACGGCCTCGCCAATCATATATTTGCCCTGGACTTTCAAGTAATGTGCGTTACTTAGACCTATATTCTTGTCTTCCTGCGAAGTTTAGGCAAACCTGACAGTCAAATTCTCATACTACACAAAAAATAGGTCACTGCGACTACATTCCTTTCAGAAAAAAAAGGAAAAAAAAAAACTTCATTTTTTCTTTAAAAAAACTATTGTTACACTTCATGGCTTTCCGCTTTAAAACCGCTATATAAATTTACTATGTACTTGCCAGAAATTAGGTCAATATTGCGTAAGTGTTAGAAGTTACGGAACCCAACACAATGTACTTCGTCAGAACATCAGGAAAAATATTTACCTACTTTATATGTTAACGGTTGAATCTAGAGAGTCTTTCTCAAGGAAATAACTTAGGATTTTTTTCAAACAAAATAACTTCTCAGGATCCCAAGCTCTACATATTTCAAATTTGTGTTATTAATTTATTTTTTTTAAATTTTAAATATGATTATATTAGGATTTAATACAAATGCTCATTGACATGTTTGAATATATAATGTGAATATACTGTGTAGCATTTCATTCTTATCTCTTAAAGTTTGCTAGACCATGGTATGAATAACACTAGAATACCCAATTAATCAGGAATTTTCGGCCAACTTTAAGGGGATTTAATTTTTAGCTCACATGGCTATATATTTAACTGTTGAGAAATATTACATGCTCATTTGAAAATGGGAAATTGTAAAATAGAATTTCATCTTAACTTTAGAAAATGCTTATATGTCAAGGCCCAGATCCCGATCTGGACCAATCGCCGATTGGTCCAGACCAGATGCCGATCGGGATTTGGTCCGGCCTAAACCCCGATCATAAACTTTTAGTAAAGAGAATGAGTTCCTGTCTGAACTTATCAATTCAGGTCAGCCGTGACCTAGATCCAGAGCATGCCTATATCCCTGACAGGATGTCTGAAGTTATAACTTAATAAGTAATGACAAATCTGAATTTAAGTTGTTGTCAATGTTAATTATTCTACCTTAATAACTTTAATATTTAAGTTTGAATTAATTGAATGATCATATATATTTGAGTTATTTTCATGTCCTTGTTTTATTTGTCAAGTTAAATTATTATTTTCAGTATTTTTATCAGATTGTTTATTCATTTTTTATATAACAATTGAACTAGTTTAAGCTGACTCACTGTGTGAATAAGTGTATATATTTGATGCATTTTGTAGGTAGAAAAAATTGTTAGATGGATGACATGTATAGGAAGTTAAGTATCATATGAAGTTTTCAGTCCCCAGTTTACAAATATGGATATTCTTAACTTATATCAACTCATGAATAGCTTATAAATGAAAAATCAAAAGCCTGCACTATAGTCCGCCATGGAATCTCAATCAGGAACTGGTCCAGACAAGATCCTTATCGGGGTTTAGGCCAGACGGAATCCCGATCGAGATTTGGTCTGGACAAATTCCTGATTGGTCTGGACCAGATCCCGATCGGGATTTGGTCCGGCCCAATCCCCGATCGAGATCTAGTCTGGACAAGGGCTGGACCTGATCCCGGTCGGGGTTTAAGCCGGACCTAATCCCGATCGGGATCTGGTCTGGACCAATCGCCGTTTGGTCCAGATCGGGATCTGGGCCTTGACATATATATATATATATATATATATATATATATATATAAACAAATAAATAAATATTTTGCATTTGCTAAAATTTCACAAAATTCAGCTGAGCGACGTGACCCATGCATGGGCCCCTTGTTAACAATGTATCATTAGTCAATTTGTCATTTTTTTATTTAAAGTTTAAGACAAAAGATAGATGATAAATATAAAATTAAAATATATTATTTTATGCATTTTAAGAATATGTTATTTTTAATGCATAAATTTTGTCAGAGGGAAGTTATATCGCATATTTTTGTAAAAATTAAAATTTTGCTTTAACTTTAAAATCTCCATACCAACAAGTAAGCCTCTTTATATATATGGCTGATAAAATAGCGGATATTTTAGGGATTCCAAATATGTAAGATCATTGGTGCTAAAATTCATTTGAATATGCATTTTAAAGCTTAACTAAACAAAAGTAGTTTGACGATCGTTAGACCTTAAAATGCCATTTTTTTTGTACTTTTGGCACACAAGGAATCCGGCAACACTTACGGGAGGGACACTGTCGCTTTATTTGTTATTTAACCATCATAGAAGACAAAATAACCTGAGAAGTGAACAATTCGTCTCCATGCTAACGGAATTGCTCCAGATGATCCAGCTGTGATATGTGTCATATTCATATTTTGTCTTTTTATTTTCATGCCAACATGCCGCCATATGTAAACTTACGTTTTCACGTGAGCGAGCAAAATATTGATGATAACTGCACTCAGTTTTGAATTGCAGTTTGAAGAATTATGTACTCCCTATCGTGTGTTCGGTATGTTCTTCACATCAGGGAAGCCTGATCCCAATTAACAGACACTAACTCGCGCCTCTCATCCCAATGGGCACACATCTAGTCGCGCCTCTCATCCCAATAAGCAAACACTGACTCGCGCCTCTCATCCCAATAAACACTAACTGGCTCACGCTTCTCATCCCAATAAACACTCACTGACTCGCGCCTCCCATTCCAATGAACCCCAGTTTTCAAATATGGATTTTCTTAACTTATATCAACTCATGAACAGCTTACATATAAATGAAAAATCAAAAGCCTGCACTATAGTCCGCCATGGAATCTCAATCAGGAACTGGTCCAGACAAGATCCTGATCGGGGTTTAGGCCAGACGGAATCCCGATCGAGATTTGGTCTGGACCAATTCCTGATTGGTCTGGACCAGATCCCGATCGGGATTTGGTCCGGCCCAATCCCCGTTCGGATAAGGGCTGGACCAGATCCCGGTCGGGGTTTAGACAATAAACACTACCTGGCTCGCGCCTCTCATCCCAATAAACACTCACTGACTCGCGCCTCCCATTCCAATAAGCACACATCTAGTCGCGCCTCTCATCCCAATAAGCAAACACTGACTTGCGCCTCTCATCCTAATAAACACACATTCGTGCCTCTCATCCCAATAAACACTCACTGACTCGCGCCTACCATTCCAATAAGCACACATCTAGTCGCGCAAACACTGACTTGCGCCTCTCATCCCTTTTAACACACACTCATGCCTCTCATCCAAATAATCACTCGTGCCTTATATAAGCAGTAACTGCATATACATGTACTGTGGTTGGCTTATGTTAGTGAGGGTTTTAAAGTCGCGATATTCCCGAAAAGAAATTATCGTGAAAGTAAAACCTTCGTGAATGACACGCCACATCTGCACCGCGGACAGTAAGTTATTCTATAGCCTCAGGGGTATCCCACGACTTTTGCGCCGGTCACGTCAATTTTAACACACATGTTATGTTACCCGTAATTCAAGGATTGAAAATTCAAATAATTAATTAAATTCTTTGTATTTCTGCTACTATTGCATGAAGAATTTTCACCTGTTCAATATTCATTTCACTCTTATGTGATTTTCGTACATATTAAATACAACCTATTTATTTTACATGGATTGTACAAATAGTTATCATAACTTATCAAGGAACTCTCCATGGCTCGGATGACGGCGTTTAGTAGTCTGTAGGGTAGGAGGAAATCGTAAAACCGGGAAGAACCTCCGGCCTTGGATGGGCAGGTACAACCAAAATTAGATAACTGATAAAAAACGGTCATGTACAAAGTGTCAGTAACTGTATGGTAAATCAAGAAAATGAATCCCTCGGAAAGCAATGAAGAAGTGAAAACCGCGAAAACTAAAACTCGGGATATTGTTACCCCTCCCCCCCCCCCACACACACAGTATGCAGCATATATATGTAGACCTGTACCTTGTAATCCTAAATTTAGGGACGGACAACGGAGAGAGCAATGAAGGGCAGAGCGAAGGTAAACTAAGCACCCCATAAACGGCAAATATTGCTAGGACCCTGCTGTTATTGCTGAATAGTAATTGGTGATTACTAGTGTCTTGGTTTATAAAGTTATTCTCACTCCTTGGTGAAAATTCCTGGCCGTATGAAACGACACGCCACCTGTCTACTGATCAGGGTACTAATAACTACGAGCTGACAGCTTTATTTTGAAAATACAATAAAATAAGGCCGTTAATTATGTTAATCAGAAAGTTATGGCTGCATAACCTTCTACTACATGTATCTTCATTTACAACCCAGGTCACAAGGAACAGGAAAATATATATATAAATACAGTACAAACATAGTTTTAGCTCAGCTGACTTAGCTTTATCGATGGTCCTTTGCTCGTCAGCCGTCCGTTAACAGGGCACTATTTGAAACCCTCGGATCTGTGATTCCGAAAATCAAAATGCAGTTAGGTGTTCCGAAGTTCTCCTACCAAATCCAAAACTGTGTCACTGTGACTTCGATCCTTCAAGAAATTATGGATAACCCTCAGTTTTCAACTGAAAAACCTATTGTTGCACTTCAGGCCTGCATGCCATCAACACCTCTCGTCTATTTTTGTTCATATTTGGCATAAAGTTTTATATATATTTCATATGTAATCGCCAGATATTAGGTCAATATCACGTAATTTGTACCTTATCAAAACAGGAACAATTATATTTTCTCACTTATGGTGAGTTTAATATAAACTTTATTTATTTTACATGGATTGTACAACTAGATATAATAACTAATACAAGGCACCCTCCTTGGCACGATTGGTGGCGAAGTGTAGTTTCTGGAGGTGGGGGAAACCGGAGAAAACCCCCGACCTTGGACGGGCAACTACAACCCACTCTCATAGTCAAGGCGGGGATCGAACCCGGGCCGCCGGCGGAGAGAGCCGAGCGTTTTACCCCTCGACTGTTGAAGCTGGAGACGTATTCTTTACAAGGATATAACTTTTTAAAATCAAAATTTAATTGTATACCAGTATTTCGATCAAAATTTCATAAATATTTAAAGTAATGGAAACAAATGTAAATTCAATAACTTTAAAAATAGTATTACTTTGACCATGACACATTTTTTTTTCTTTAATTTAATTTTCACGGCATGTTCACCGTACTTTTTTAACATGAGGGAAATTCAATTTTAATTTCATTATCAATTTATAGTTGATTTAATAATTGGCAATGGTTTTGTTTCTCCCTTATCCAAACAGTGTGTATACCTAATTTGAAAAGGGAATTTTTAATCAATTCTACAAAATCTTTTATTTAAGTTAATAAAATTAATCATGTACATTAAAGTGAAAACAATGTACAAAATTTTTAATAGTGATCCAATGAATAATCCAGAACTAGAATAGAAGATGCCATATTGTGGCATAATGTAATTTTAGTGGTTTTACCTTAAAATTTAATTTTCATTTAATTTCACTTTAAACATTTTATGATTTAAAAATTATAAAATATATGTTTTTGCATAAATTGATATAATATGAGGAAAACTAAGGATAAATAATGATGCAACGTTGGACTAATTCTGAATAAACTTTCATTACCATATTTTTCTATATTCCAAATTTATGAAATTTATAAAAGTAAAAAAAAATGAACGTGATGAAAAATTGGACAGTTTTAAGTCCCTGAGCCGGTTTTAGTCTAGACGGTCTCTGGAGGCGTGTCAATTTTTAGTATTCTTACAATTAATAACAGGCCGCATAATATTGTTAGGCCATAGGCTTAGGGCGGTTAGGAAGAGAGACGTAAGGAGGCTATAAGCTGTAGATGCTAGAAAAAAGGACACAATCTCCTATATCAACGTGCTAAATGGTGTTGCCTGACACTTTGCTTGTCCAGATGAGAAACTTAAACTGTCTGTGAACTGATCATCTAAGGAATGATTTCCCGCCGATTTGATGTCAGAGTCTGCGGGCGACCGACGTAGATCTCTCTAACGACTTGAGAGTTGTGTTAACAACAATAAGCCAAAGTGTTTCTGCCGTGATGAAGCCCAGCAAACAGACCAGGACAATTGATACGCTGATCATTGTGAAAGGTACCGAATATTGTCTTGCGCAACGACATATTCGAGTAAAGAGTTCTGGATACATCAGGGATAATACAGCAGTGACAGACATAGTCTGAGTGGTGTTACAGAGAAGGCTGTGAGCCTATCTGTCATTGAATGAAGATTTCGTCTAAAATGGCTAACACGTACTTCAGTAGTGGGAACTGTGTCAAGCCGGTGTATTTTGCGGCGAGAAGCGCTAGTGTACGTGTGTATACAGTGATAAAACGTCCTGTACTCAAGGAGTGCATACCTAAGTCACGTGCGCGATGATCATGTGACCAGCAGCCTTGTTGCCAGATAAACTTGCTGTGATTTGTGCTTACGGCGATTGTAAGGATTAAACAGGACTCGGTGAATTTGTTTAATCAAATGGACTACAAGGATCTTCATATCTTGTGTGTGGAACGCCTCTCCAGTGAATTGTAAGTTTGAATTTGATTATAATTTAATTGTTTTTGTTACACACGTCTTTCTTATCTTTTTGAGTGTACGTGTGAGTTTCAGCCGGTTAAGTCCTTCATTTAAACGAACCTGGAAAATCCTTTCCTTTGGGGTTGTGAAAACAATATTGATTTACCTTATGACCTGCACGTGAACACCTGGGTCCCACACAATCAGGGGGTTTCATGCATTAATATTTATACACAAAACCCGAACTGAAACCCTGGACGGTATAACAATTAACCCTCAAAAAGGTTTTCCCGGAAGACATTAAATTGGACGAGTTGTTTTACATAACCGATTAAATCCTGATTCAAAGCACATGAAGTCGCTGTAAAATTTACTTCAATGCATTTAGCTTAAACGCACACACATTGAGATAATTAATACATTTAATTTGGATAAACTCAGTGCAATCGTGTGTAGATACAGTGTTATTCGTGTGGAGATACTGTGTTATTAAATAATTTTCTGTCCTATTTTATGACGATATGCTGGGTTCGGCCAAATGGAAATTACTGTTGTCTTAAGGAATACTTGGACATTCGCCTAAAAGTTTTCATTTTCTCGCAGCTTAAATGTAATTAATATATATATATATATATATATATATATATATATATATATATATATATATATATATATTACTGTAGATATGGACAACTTGTGAAACGCAAACGACAGGCCTTGCCGGTCTATAACTTTTCAAATTTTTTAACCCTGATGCATCGTTTAGTAGTGGTCACGTTTAAAAGGAACATAAACAGACGGACCGACTAATTTATATATACATCAACGGACATGGAAAATGACAGGCAGACCAGCTTTCTGTTACATCCCTCCATGAAATCGTCTCCTAAGTAAGTATAATTATTATTAAGTATTACAAAATTAGGGGAAATGATGTCAATTTGGAACCTTGCCTTCTGATCCATTAGCAAGAATAATGCCTTTGAAATAGTCAATGATGGACTTTTGAACGTGTCACATTCGGAATCTCCATACCTGGTTACCTACTAACTGATATAAAGATTATAAAAATCTTACCACTCTTACTTATGCTACATCCGATTTTTGTGAGAAGGGGTGTTATGGGCTGCATTCTTGTTAAATGCCTGTTGTATTGGATATTTGACGGGCCATCGTGTTTTTTTTTTCTTGTAAAGGAGTTTTGTGCAAGCATGCAAAATGTGGTTTTCCTGCCATATTTGCACTTATCTGTTGGACTATTTGGTGAAATGTGACTTCTAGAACTAAAATTACAATGGTCATATTTCAGGGAATATAGAACGGTACTCGGATGACTTTTGGTTGTCTTGGTATCTCTGTAAAATGCGTTTAAATTGAACAACACGTAACATAAACTTACGAGGGACAGATACGTTACGTCGTTACCTAAGCCATTAACACCTTAACGTCTCAAAACTATTTAGACGTTTAAATACAAAGAAACCTTATCATAAAAAGTAACACCATAAGCTGTTTGTCAAAGAATTAAAATTAGTAATTCTGCATGTACCCGGGAACAGCACTGAATTAGTGCCACAAAATTAGATATACTTCCGTCCAGTGTGCATCTTTTCAGGACAGATTATTAACAATGACCACTTGTTGCCCCTTTCCTTTATTTTTTAAGTAAAATGAGTGTGCTGTTTCGAATAACCTTACTACACAAATTGTTACTTGAAGGCAATTTTCAAAATTAGGCTTTATCTAAAAGGTGTTATTTGTAACGTATCCAGTAGAGTATCAATATCATGTAGTTGCAGCGAAAGTCGTGTCAGGACTTTAAAAAAATCCATGATTTCCATGAAGAACATCAGCTTAAATTTGTCATATTTTTTTGCACGTAATTGTACTTGTGAGAAAACTCAGCAAAAGTTATCCAAACTATCCAAGTCACAACATTCTAGCTCATAACATAGTAAATTATCTCAATAAATTGACGCTAACCCACGTGTCTGAATTCTGAAAAGAAATATTAGGGAACATTTAAAGAATCTCTGGATTAAACTATCATTTGTACGAAAGGTGAATTTACATTAAAAGTAAGATACTGTTTCAAAGTTGCAGGTAACCAAAATGTAATTGCGTTCACGTCCATTGCATGCATACGGCGTATGGATTTGGCCTCCATTCTAAGTATTTTAATACACCGATAATTCCAGTATTCTTATGCCTATCACATTTTTTAAAAGCCATTTTCCCGTTGACTTGCCTATCTGTCAAAATGTGTAATTTTTAGATAAGAACACTAAAACTCACAATTTCTATCTAATACATGAGCAGCTTTGACTCCTTGAGTCCGGTATCTTTTAATTCTGCAGAAATTTAATTGCATTAAATAATTTTTTGTGAATGCGCTCCTGATTTGTTTACTAATGCGCTAACCCTGTCACGGAGTATTTTATGTCGTTTTTGTCATTTAATCCAACAATGAAGTTGGCTTTTCTCTGCAGGGAGTGATTCAATACAAGTATTAGCAGCTTGTATATTGATTTAGAACTATTTCTGCTTCAACCGTTTCAGCGTGCAATTATAACTTCACCCACATTTGTGATTACATGTATATACTTGGTTGACGGGTGGACGGGCTTGGCCTGTTGGGTCTGACGAGCTGCTCACTTTCTGTGATGGACCGGGGCCAACAATGGAATTATGTCGCGATTCCACATTATCTGATGCATTATGTGCAGTAATTTCTTTTTTTTATCTGTTTTTGTGCCCGTGCCTTTTCAGTTTATATTTCTGACTGTGCTACAGGGACACTGTA
This sequence comes from Sipunculus nudus, assembly GCA_026874595.1. Lineage (NCBI taxonomy): Eukaryota > Metazoa > Annelida > Sipuncula > Golfingiida > Sipunculidae > Sipunculus > Sipunculus nudus. The sequence goes on from CM049316.1 coordinate 47,662,771, forward strand.
TTGCTCTTATCGTTTTACTTTCTCTCTCTCTCCCTCCCTCTCTCTCAAGAAACTTTGAATATCTCCTCTACGTCTCTCTCTAAATTCCTTTTGCATTCTTTGCCATTACACCTCAGAATGAACATAAATAATCCAAAATCCTAAACTGATTCAAACAAATATAATGAATCGAGCAATGTGTATGTACAAGAAGTTTCATGAAAGTCACCAAAGTGCGGTGACCTCTGACCTCATTAAATATACATGGATTTTGCTGGAAATCGAACTTAGGCGAGATATTTTTTTGATTAACACTTTTGGTCAGTTTTATCAAAATCCTTCATATTTTCGTAAGTTATCGTGGCGACACCACGGAGTAGCCGAGTGACCCGTGACCTAATTAATTATGCGTGGATGTTGCCCATAATCGAACTCGGGCGAGATAATCTGTTGGGTAGTAGTTATGGTGAGTTTCGTAAAAATCCATCAAAGCCCCGGTAAGGTATCGCTGCGACAAATTCACTAAAATCATGTGTACATTAAAAATTATTTATTTTCATATCGGCGAGGTCACTGCTGGAACAAAAACCTTTAAAATGAGTTATAGCACCGTGCCATACGCAACGCGGTTTCAGAGAACATTAAGTACAAAAGTGGACCAACTTCTTTTTATAAGTATAAGATTGCTCGCCGGCATGGCCTGTTTAAAGACTGGACGACTTTTTTACAGATAAACTTTATGTGTATTGTTGACTTATGAGAATTACTAGAGTTTGTGACATCAGATAACACTATCAGGTCTTGCTAAGGAGCCTTTAAATCTGGTGAAATGTGATCTAACACATCGGTTATCATGATGCAGGAAAGGCATACGTTTTGCCGCTTTATCTGTTGAACTTTGTTGGGATTAAGAAATTATGAAATAAGATACGTATCTCTATTACATGAATTATTATATAAGCAGTCATTCCTTTCCATGAATCTCACAGGCGCTAGGAAAACTGATAACGAATCTGTTCCATATACTCGCGGCACCCGTTTAAACGCCAACAAGGAAATTATTGTAACCTAACATATAAGTCCTTGTCAATGTCCAACCATATTTGTACAAACATGCATGGAATCCATGACGGGATATCAAAAGACGTATATAAAACAGGTCTCATTGGCGACATAGGACAAAGATGGGAATGAAGCCTTTTCTGGTTCTAATTTAGTTTTACGACATCGTTAGGTCTTTTAACCCATAGATATAAGTTGACTGTCTAATGCCGTCTAAAACTGCGAGGCGACACGAAGGTCTACGGCAGTTTAGAACGCTTTTGCGGAGAATGGCCCTGGAGTCAACATTGGCGGAAAGCTGTCATATGAGATCCACACCAAGCTCTCATACTTACATATTGTGGTGTCAGCAGACTTGCACAGTTGAATGACTGTACATTCTTAAATAGAAATAGACTAATTAAACCAACATAAGTCATCGGATAACCAATATCGACGATCACTGCCCAAAAAATGTCAAATATTTTAAAAATCAAAATCGGGTAAACATTGTAATTTTTTGTCAACACGACATGCTATAATATCGATAATAACCATAATGATATCAGTACACAATTTATCATCTTCCTTTGCTTGATACAAAGAAACATTATGTGATATCGCTACCGATGGACGCAAAACAACAAGAAAAACGCAGTGAATGAGAAGGGATTAGAATGGGTTCGTGTTGATAGAACATTTTCTTTTCTAATCTCCATTAATAAACAACCTCCTTTCTGAAAAGAAGATAATTTGCCCGGGATAACATGTTGTGAGACGGGCCGTGCACCGCCCGTTGCTCGTGCGGGGGAAAAGTTTGAGCGACATATGGCCAAGTGTCATTTGCTGGCAGCGAGGGCTGGCTGGAGACAAAAGACGTTACTGTGGTAACCTTGACAGTGGGCCAACCATTCACGCGTCCGGCTTAGGACAGCAGTTCTGCAGGACTGGGACATTATTTGGTGGGAGACAGCGGTCAGAACCATGCAGCTACATTAATTGGTAAAATCAGCTCTAATGATGCCCATATCCTGCTGGTGTTTGGATGACTCTGAGTCTGACACGACAGTCATTGATCTAATGATCAAGAAGAACACCAGTAAATCTGCACTTCTACTGACCAAATGTTAGCCTGAATCCGGAAAGTTACTGGCCAAATGTTAGCCTGAATCCGGAAAGTTACTGACCAAATGTAAGCCTGAATCGGGAAAGTTACTGACCAAATGTTAGCCTGAATCCGGAAAGCTACTGACCAAATGTAAGCCTGAATCCGGAAAGTTAGCCAGAAAGCCAGGCTAACGTACAAGGTCAACCAATGATATAGTATGCGCACAGGCGCTTGAATCCCTTTTGGTGTAGGCATATAAACTGGCTAAAATAATGTTCAAAAACCTTTAAAAACAATCACCTATAGCCTGTACTCAGCGTTAAACCAGGATATAATGCTTGCTGGTAGTAGAGAATTAACAAGGCCGGCATGCTCGTTCGCGATCAATGGGCGATAATACAAGAAATTTAAAATTCCTATGATCTTCATGTATTTCCGAGGGAAGAAACTTTCATTCGGTAAAAGACCAGATCTTCTTTCTATAATAGCAGCACTTGTAATGAGCTCTTATTTGTAACTATTCTGCACCCATTAAGCAGTTGTTACCCCAAATAAGCAAATCCCCAAGTATCTAGGTCCACAGTAAAGGTTCCCCCCTGGAACCTAACACCTGATTGGTTAACAGTGATGGAAATATTAATCTGGGATAAATTTGTCTGTTCGTAGCTAAATGGATGCAGAGTAGTTTCGCAAACGAGCATGTTGGCCTTGTCAATTCTCCATTTAAACAACTACCGGTTGTTATATCTTGGTTTAACGCTGATGCAGGCTAGGTGATTGTTTGTAAAGATTGTTTAACACCATTTAAATCAAAATCTTTACAAATAGGGATTCAAGTGCCTCTGGTTTGCGGGACCCGACCTGAACCCAACAAAAGACTACAAATTCAAATTAACAAAGCGTCTAAGATGTCCTTATCATAAGCCACGGCATCGGATTTATTTCTAGAATATATATAATGACGCCTCAGATATGAAAGACTGACAATTATTATTACTAACAGTTTCATATATAGAAAGTATCTCAAGCCTAAATTCTACAAGATAATAACAAAAGAATCAATCATAATATGCAATACATTAAGCGTAGAAAGTCTATCACTTCACTTGTTAATCGATAAAAATGTGAAACATGCCTGCAAATAAGAATGCGTGCATTCAGTAAGAGAAATCCCTGCCAAGTGACACTGGTTGGCCAACTTGGCGGGTAAAACACACCAGCTATTGTTATTGAAATTAGAACATGAAACAGGTTCTACAAATTAGAGCTTAAGGAACACTGAATCCCGCGTCTAGTAAAGATAATAAAATAACACACATTCAAAGACATTAGTGATGTATCATTACCTTAATAATGCAATACAACTAATAATAATACTTTAATTAGGTCACCGTCAAAGGTCAGATGTCTCAGATGTTCGGCGCGAAATATTATGCTCAACATAATTAGATTGTTCGGCGCCAAGAATACTGAATACATTGTACAGCCCCCCCCCCCCCCCCAGATACCACACTTTAAAAATATGGAAATGGGTCTCAAGTCACCCGTAATACCCGATAAGAATAAGGCTTACAGACTCAGTCTGTCATATATATATATATATATATATATATATATATATATATATATATATATATATATATGTGGACGAAAATGTTTAATAGAATAAGAGAATAACTGTGTCATCGGTATATAAGAAACGCCACCATATCATATATATACCCGCCTTTTTTGCGACAGGTGCCATGCATGGAGCTTAACTATAATGAATACTAGCTGAACAATTTCAATATTAACAGATAACACGACATCACACACGTGGCAAACACACACAGACACACTGACTTCTTTAAACTAGCAAGACAATAACATAATGATAGACAACCACCATTTGGGATCTTCTTGCTCTGCTTGCCATGGAACAAAACAGCCGCATCACATACCGGTCGGAACACGGGCCTCAGGCCTAACTGTTTTAGAGTAACAAACTGTTGTCTGCCTTGATACACAATTACCGACACATGGCGCTGTGATAGCGCCTTTGAAAAACATAATTTAAGGGGAAATAAAAAAAAATGACCCCTTAAGACATGCTTTGCATCATTTCCGACTGACCAAAAACATACATAGGCCACAGAGGAGTGTCGTGACATCAGTCCAGTGCGACCACCGTCAGTTTTATTATAGATGCTGCCTTTTTCATGTTCAAATGTAAGATAAACCACTTTATTATTTTATAACATCTTTGCACACATATACAACATGTATATAGGAATATCAAAGAGACGGCATTAATTTACGTAGGCTACACTATGCTAAGTCTCGTCATTGGTCATGATGACAATGATATGTTTATCTCCATCAGATGTGAAAAATAAGGGCTCTGTCATTAAAATAAATGAATGATTGAAGCACACGGGTTTTTAGCGCAGCAGAATATAAAGGTACCGTCCAGTATCGGCTTTTCTGTTAGATTTGTGGTTGTTCATTTCTGTTGAGTTTGACTGGTATATACTTCCCGTTGAAAATGAATATATATATATATATATATATATATATATATATATATATATATATATATATATATATATATATTACATATTGGTGCTCCATAGACACAGGTTTCCAGGCTTTCTTCTGATGAATGAAGAAACATGGCCCACATTATCTGGAAAGAACTATTCCGGCCACAACAGTAACAAATGAATAATTTACTAGATGACCGTCATTTTTTATATCTCTTAAGTTTGACATATTGTAAAATGATCAGTTCAGCTGAAACATATTGTCGATTTATTGAAGAAGAAGCCTTTGAAACGGAGACACTCGGTCGTCAAATAAAAGACAAAATTGTTCTTGTGCTGCAATAAAGTAGCGGCTTAGACACTCTTCGGCTGAAAATGGAAAGGAACGGTTCTTTCTGAGTCCGAGTGTCCCCTTCTGCGCCATTTCTTAACCACTCAAACGGATTTCACACCAGCCGATGCGTCAGCAGTATCGTCTGCTCAATGAAATGCACCATGGGTGCTTCGCGCCAATCTGCGTAGAAGCGTGCGGCGCTCCGCTACGCACTTTCCACTGTTGACAGAGCATTGGGCGCGAACGCCCGGCCATTTCGAGGCGAAATAAATTAAATATAGCTCTTTCCCAGTTCGATCGGTTAGGCTGATAACTCAATTGTAGATTTCCCACGAGGATCGTTTGCTGTGAAGCAATTTCGCGCCAGACATAATTCGTTCAATGGCATCCAAAACAGCACCGCTGATTCACTCTTCTTTCAAGTGTGGAAATGCAGGCAAGTCGCCATGTTGGCAGAGTGTCGGCATCATTCACCACACAGACATCCTTTGTACCTGAACACTCCCTTGGTTATCGGTTACCTGGCTGCCCGATTACTCACGTGGTTTAAAGGTGAGGCAAGCACAGTAAAACAAGATTTATTGAGGTTCAATTATTTGTAGAGACTTGACCATTTCAGTTAATCCTCTTAACTATAGTAAAGCTAAAGTAACTGTAGTAACGCTTAAATATGAATGTTGTTCTTATTTAAAAAAGATAAAGTAAAAGGGAAATATAAAGTATACAGTATGGAACAAGGTCGAACGAGTCAATACACTTTATATTGTTATGCGGAAGTTTTTTTTTTAATGAGGTAAATGATAACACTGAGTTTAGCGCTTTGTGCTGGTTTACTTTACAATGTTAATCAGTGCATGCAAGGTTAATGATACTTCGATACGACAACTATAAAGTACGTAGAGTCCGACATAGATAGGTCTGCATGACATTAAGATAAATATGATACCTTTGTTTAGTGTAGTTTTAGCATGTAGAGTGTATTACACAATGATTTCACCCGTGCAAACCGGGGTCCATTTAAAGATGTGAACACGCGAGCCACTTTTTTTCATATTAATTTAGGAGTGATTATGTGGTTTTGTGACTATGTGGTGTTGAGACTTGCTTCCATAATCGTATCATAACAGATTGACTCTACAGTGACCATAGGTCAGTTCTTGGGAGGAAAAACGTTTCTGTTAGCTTGCTGTCTTTATATTATCCCTCCTATATCTGTGTACATTGATCCCTTGGGCGTGAGCACACTGTCATTATCCCTTCTACGCCTGTGTACAGTGATCCCGTTGATGTGAGCTTGCTGTCATTATCCCTCCTACATCTGTGTACAGTGATCCCGTTGGTATGAGCATACTGTCATTATCCCTCATACATCTGTGTACAGTGGTCCCGTTGACGTGAGCTTGCTGTCATTATCCTTTCTACGTTTGTGTACAGTGGTCCCGTTAATGTGAGCATACTGTCATTATCCCTCCTACGTCTGTTCACAGTGATCCCATTGATGTGAGCATGCTGTCATTTTCCCTCCTATATTTGTGTACAGTTAATACGTTGACGTGAGCCCGCTGTCATTATCCCTCCCACGTCTGTGTACAGTGATCCCGTTGATGTGAACATGCTGTCACTATCCATCCTACGCCTGTGTACAGTGATCCCGTTGATGTGAGCATACTGTCATTATCCCTCCTACGTCTCTGTTTCGTGATACCGTTGACATAAGCATACTGTCATTATCCCTCCAACATCTGTGTACAGTGATCCCGTTGATGTGAGCATGCTGTCATTATCCCTCCTATATCTGTGAACAGTGATCCCGTTGACGCGAGCATGCTGTCATTATCCCCCCTACGTCTCTGCACAGTGATCCCGTTGATGTGAGTATACTGTCATTTTCGCTTCTATATCTGTGTACAATGATCCCATTGACATGAGCTTGCTGTCATTATTCCATCTACGTCTGTGCATAGTGATCTCGTTGATGTGAGCATACTGTCATTATCCCTCCTTTATCTGTGTACAGTGATCACGTTGACGTGAGCTTGTTGTCATTATCCCTCCTACGTCTGTGCACAGTGATCCCGTTGATGTGAGCATACTGTCATTATCCCTCCTTTATCTGTGTACATGTAGTGATCCCATTGACGTGAGCTTGCTGTCATTATCACTCCTACGTCTGTGCACAGTGATCCCGTTGATGTGAGCATACTGTCATTATCCCTCCTACGTCTTTGTTTTGTGATACCGTTGATGTGAGCATACTGTCATTATCCCTCTTACGTCTTTGTTTCGTGATACCGTTGATGTGAGCATACTGTCATTATCCTTCCTACGTCTTTGTTTTGTGATACCTTTGATGTGAGCATACTGTCATTATCCTTCCTACGTCTTTGTTTCGTGATACCGTTGATGTGAGCATACTGTCATTATCCTTCCTACGTCTTTGTTTTGTGATACCTTTGATGTGAGCATACTGTCATTATCCCTCCTACGTCTTTGTTTCGTGATACCTTTGATGTGAGCATACTGTCATTATCCTTCCTACGTCTTTGTTTCGTGATACCGTTGATTTGAGCATACTGTCATTATCCTTCCTACGTCTTTGTTTTGTGATACCATTGATGTGAGCATACTCTCATTATCCTTCCCACGTCTTTGTTTCGTGATACCGTTGATGTGAGCATACTGTCATTATCCTTCCTACGTCTCTGTTTCGTGATACCGTTGATGTGAGCATACTGTCATTATCCTTCCTACAGTTGTGTACAGTGATCCCGTTGACCTGAGCATGCTGTCATTCTCGACAAAAACTTTGTTGTTGCTTGTATTGAAATGATTAACATTTTTATGGTTTATATTGCTATAATTCAAATGTTTTAATAATCATAATAATCATAATAATAATAATAATAATAACAATATCAATAATAATAATGGCAGTTAATTTATAGAGCTTTTTTTAATTTTTTTAATTATGTGAAAGCCCTACATGTACACACAAAGTCCTCATAAATACAATGAATATTATAAAGCTAAAGACAAGTAAAGTATTTCATTGATTGAAAGCAAGCATGACTAAAGTAACCTTATTTCTCAAACCAGCTGGTAGAGAATACCCCAGTTTGGTTCCGAGAATAGAGAAGGCACGGTCCCTACAGAAGACATTTTTAAAGTTTTAGAACCGACGAAAGGGAGACAAATGATATGGCGGTTTTGTTTAGAGTATCATGAGTCAGTAATTGACAGATGTAATACGGATGAGTTTCGTGGGGAGTTATTTAATCTGTATTTGGTTACCTGGAACTTTATGCGGAAGGTTACAGTAAACCAATATAGTTCCGTAAGAGTAGGAGTTATGTGATCCCTCCTTTTTATGAACCTAATAGGTTTTCCGATGTTATCCTTAACAAGAGTTGTCTTCAGTTGTCTTTGGAAGACCACCCAGTAATGAGTTACACTTTTAAAGTCTGCAGATGACTAAAGCCTGATTTGTTTTTCCAGTGTTGTGGGTTCAAATGTGTATGAAGTATATGCGCTTTTGCACTGAGATTTAACTTATGCCTAAATCCCAAGCTCAGGATCGAGATGCACTTAAAGACTTTAAAAAGGAATTAATACTGAACAATTCCATACAACAGAGGAAAGTGGTAGTAGGAAATTTAGCTACAGAGATTTTCTGACCAAGAAGTACTCTTAATTTTGCTTAAAAGAAGTTTATACACACCCATGTAAGAGTGAATATCCTTAATATAACCCTCAACTTTCCCAAAGCAGGTTCAGAATTTTTCATTCTTACGTGAAAAACAATTTGTGGACTAAATATTTTTGGATACATTTGAGTTACTATTTGATAGGCATATTTCTATTTGTAAAGTCTTGAGATCATTATGTGCCGTGAATTGAATTTTAAACTGCGTTGTTGATATGGTGAGTCAATTCAATTTAGTCTAAAGTCAGTAATTTAAAATTTCAAAGATTGTCCAATTAAAAACTGTTTATAAAGAATTACATTTCATCTAAAACATTCCCTAACAAGTGTCATTATTTAAGATAACATATGCCCTTGGTACTTGTGTAATTGATCTTTGAAGTTCTTACCATAGTACCCCAAGGCTGTAGCAATTTCTGCACCCGTGACTGCTAGGTTTGATTAGCTCTAAGTTGAATTAATCCTCCCTCGTACAATTAAAGCAGGAGAAGTCGCATATTTTGACTGCTCGATGAGAAAGTAATCATAAATTCCGGCAGGCAACGACAGGAAGGAAAATACGCTACATGGGTATTACCAGATTGGACACTACGGTTTATGACTGTGAACAAAAGCTGCAAATTTGAGATTCCCACACAGAATCACCTGCTGAATTCAAGGGACTCAACATGTTGCAAGTTCTGTCAATGATACTGATACCATCTTCATACTACCAAGTCTGTGACATGACCACGCATTCACAGACCTTGATTCATCTTCATACTACCTAGGCTGTGACATGACTAGTCATCCACTGACCTTGCTTCATCTTCATACTACCAGGCCTGTGACATGACCTTGCATTTACAGACCTTGATTCAACTTCATACTACCTGGTCTGTGACATGACCACGTATTCACAGACCTTCATTCATCATCATACTACCAGGTCTGTGACATGACGACGCATTTACAGACCTTGATTCATCTTCATACTACCTGGTCTGTGACATGACCACGCATTTACAGACCTTGCTTCTTTTTCATACTACTTGGTCTATGACATGACCACGCATTAACAGACCTTGATTCTTCTTCATACTACTTGGTCTGTGATATGACCACGCATTTACAGACCTTGATTCTTCTTCATACTACTTGGTCTGTGATATGACCACGCATTTACAGACCTTGATTCTTCTTCATACTACCTCGTCTGTGACATGACCACGCATTTACAGACCTTGATTCTTCTTCATACAACCTCGTCTGTGACATGACCACGCATTTACAGACCTTGCTTCTTCTTCATACTACTTGGTCTATGACATGACCACGCATTAACAGACCTTGATTCTTCTTCATACTACTTGGTCTGTGATATGACCACGCATTTACAGACCTTGATTCTTCTTCATACTACCTCGTCTGTGACATGACCACGCATTTACAGACCTTGATTCTTCTTCATACAACCTCGTCTGTGACATGACCACGCATTTATAGACCTTGATTCTTCTTCATACTACCTCGTCTGTGACATGACCACGCATTTACAGACCTTGATTCTTCTTCATACTACCTCGTCTGTGACATGACCACGCATTTACAGACCTTGATTCTTCTTCATACTACCTCGTCTGTGACATGACCACGCATTTACAGACCTTGATTCTTCTTCATACTACCTCGTCTGTGACATGACCACGCATTTACAGACCTTGATTCTTCTTCATACTACCTCGTCTGTGACATGACCACGCATTTACAGACCTTGATTCTTCTTCATACAACCTCGTCTGTGACATGACCACGCATTTACAGACCTTGATTCTTCTTCATACTACCTCGTGTGTGACATGACCACGCATTTACAGACCTTGATTCTTCTTCATACAACCTCGTCTGTGACATGACCACGCATTTACAGACCTTGATTCTTCTTCATACTACCTCGTCTGTGACATGACCACGCATTTACAGACCTTGATTCTTCTTCATACTACCTCGTCTGTGACATGACCACGCATTTACAGACCTTGATTCTTCTTCATACTACCTCGTGTGTGACATGACCACGCATTTACAGACCTTGATTCTTCTTCATACAACCTCGTCTGTGACATGACCACGCATTTACAGACCTTGATTCTTCTTCATACTACCTCGTGTGTGACATGACCACGCATTTACAGACCTTGATTCTTCTTCATACTACCTCGTGTGTGACATGACCACGCATTTACAGACCTTGATTCTTCTTCATACTACCTGGTCTGTGACATGATCACGCAGTTACAGACCTTGATTCATTTTATATTATCAACCAACGTTATACAGTTTTCAATGAATACTTTAGTGATTAAATCATTTTATGTTCTAATTCTGATATTACCCACCCCTTTTGAAGCACATTACACGCCCCACCCCACCCAAACACCCCCCACCTGCGTTGTTGTGATGGTACCTATACAGCCTGTTCACTGCACTGTCTGCGTGTAAAACCACTGGCGTGGATCCCTTTCTTGGGCCAGCAGCTTAGTCCTGTGGGGCTCCCTCACTCAGCCGTCTTTGCGATGTCAGATAAAAAGGAAAGCTTTCATTATGACAGACTTGAAGTGAGCAAGGACACAAAGAGGAAGGAGGAGTCACGCCATATGACAATTAACTCTGCTGGCAGTTAAAGAAATACCCAATTAGCTGCTGCGGCTGCTTCCTCGTCACCTCGCCTCGTAATGAATATATATGCACCTTCCTCTGAGTGACTCATCGGCACGAAATGCATGGAATTATATATATATATATAGTCCCGGATAACAACAGCAGGCGGCAGGATAATGTTACCGATAACATGTCTCCACATGATTGTAATATCCGTTTGATTGACACGTTTCCCTCACGTGTGATTCACATGGAGAGACATACAGAGTGGCGTTCCACAGCTTGTCCGTAGCCATAAATATTTTCATTTCGAAAGTCAAAAGTTCAGTTTTCAAGGCCGTTACACAACCATCATGGATTTCATCAAACAATTTTATTAGCAGCACTCGCACATATGTCACTGTAATCATCTTAAATTTTTCACTTAAACACATTTTCTTTGAGGTGTTGCTTGACGAATTAATACTCAAAATATAAATATTATTCGATATTTATTTTATTCAGTAAACTATCTTCAAAAAGTGAATTTTTAAATTTAAAGCAAGACTTGTAACTGAATTGACCCTTTTACTGGACTAAGCTGATCGACTTGATGATTAAGACTAGTTTGCTAATTTTATAGGCCTACCCAAAATAACAGTAAGGTTTTAAAATAAATTTTTATATGAAAGTTTGATGGTGGAAAATTTGGAAGAGAGTTTTGCAATTATTTTTTATCGAATTCAGTCCATCAAGTTTAGGTAGAAAGGGTAGTTCTGATTGAATTTAACACTATACATTTCTCAAGAAAACACAATCTAAGTGTGAACCCTAGTCATTAACCCATTATAGGCCTATTTTTTTAAATATCTGTACCAAAATTAGCTTTTAAAATTGCCGATTTCGGGCCTTTATGGACACTTTTCTAGGGGGAAATGTTTTGAAATATCATATCTATTAATTAATTCAACGAAAAATAGCATCAAACCTATTAATTGGTGGGGGGGGGGGGGGGGTGCAGCAAGCTTGGAATTTAGGATACTTATGGAATTTGGCCCTAGGACTATTAGGGCCTTTTGGAATCCTGTGTAGTGTAAGACCCCTTGATTTGTCCTGCTTTGATGTGCAACAACTACACAACAGCCGAAAACCATGATTTTATTGTAGTTTTGAAACATCTAGGTGCTTGATAGAGTGCTGGAGTGCTATACAAACAAAGGCTGGAGGCAAGGGGCTTCCCAAGCTTTCTGCCTCCACTGAATACTAATGAGCTACGTCAGAGGAGCCTCGCTTTGGCTCGAAATAGGTCTATTCTCGTAGTTTTACACGCTTTTATCCGTGTGAGAGCGGGTCACTTGTACGTTTAGGCTGCATGCGTCATTTATACAGCTCAACAAACACGTTCACACACGTGTCATCAGAAGAGGTAGAAAGCGCATCATGATTAATTATAAAAAGGGGGGGGGCAGTCAAACCATTTCTTTGAAACTTTTTAAGAAACATTTGAGAAACGACAGAACTGTGGTACCAAATTTAAGTCGGATACGGTTAACGGCTCCTCTCTGCAACGGTTGTTTGGATGTTGACCAAACTTGACACACGCAGTTGAACAATGAGTGAATAATTGAAAAATTCATTTGGCTTCACCTGAGTTTTAACTAATAATATTCTAGCCTTTTTGCCCTGTTTTATATCATATGTACTGTTAAGCAGTAAAGCGAGTACAAAGCGAGAGTTTACCTGTAGATCTAAGTCGGACCATTCAAATCTGCCAGCCTGTTTATTGTGTAACAAACCACAGTCTATAATCACTATGATTACTTGAGTTCTATTAATCACTAAAGAGATACAAATCATTAAAGCGGAAAAACACGGTATATTATAGACATCTATTGGATTAAAGCGAAGGGTTAAAGACTGAATTTTAATAATCGCTAGAGCGAGAACAGCTCCTGACTTGGCAGTATACAAGTTTGATCATTAAATTACCACTCAGGTAATACAGATTGCACGTGGTGCAAGCGAGGCCTTATCCGCCGAAAAATAAGAAAGCCGTCAGCAGAGTCCCAGGATCTAAAGAATAGAACAAGTCACTGGGCACGGACCCTAGGGAGACAAATTATGCATTGGCATTTGGCATTAGCCGAATCCAATTACGCAGAGTACAGCGTAGTCTGCGAGACTGCCGTCTCCGTGTCGTATGCATGGACGCCATCTGTCCGCGACCTGTCTGATAATCGCCATTGTCATTAATTAATAAGCACTTAATGTTAGTCATTCCCAGCCTGTCTTGTAAATGCAGAACTCGCTAGGTCCATTAAATAAAATTACCTCCCGAGACAGAGGAGCCATGCTTTGGTTTAAAAAGACTTTGCTATGACAGACAGGGTTATCTCGAGAGAGGGACCGAATGAATGTCCAGTTCCTCTGTTGCCAGGGTTACTGTACACGAGGTGAGTGCAGTGTTCTGTAGGATATACGTTGGAAAATTTGAAGAAAACCGAGAAATACAAAGGGAAGGTGTTTGTAGCCAGCATGCAGTGAAATACAAATCAACTTGACAGGTACATGTACTTACGTATATATATATATGAAGACTGTCTAATACCCAGGTTTATATACAAGTATATCTTACTTGACTAAAAAGTAAATATACTGGTATTTCTAAATGTGTAAAGAGTACAAAATATGTTTGTTCATGACACTGATATAATGTTTGCTCTGACAGCAGTTTTTGATCAGTTGATCTTGCCACTTTTTGGGCGGCCCATATACGATAAGCCATCATTTTATTATTATTATTATTATTATTATTATCATTATTATTATTATGATATTCCATGTTGTACTGTATACAGTGATGTAGTCCGGACTCGAGTCCACTGTTTTTAGGAATTCGGACTCGAGGGTCCTTGACTTGTAGATATAACAGGACTCGAGAAATCAGTACACTCTATCTCAAGCCCAGAAGAAAAAGCTCTGTCACATTCTCTAAATACATTAACATGTGTGAACAACTCGCAGAACAAACATTACAAAAAATATGCTCTGCATCAATATCTAAATTTAATTGAACATTCAGGTTAAAAACATGAAAATCTCAAATTTCTGTTTTAAATTTCTTTAATAAGGATGTTGTATGGGACTCGGATTCAGACTTGGGTTCCAGATGACTCGGACTCTAAGAAGGTGGACTTGAAGTCGGCTTTGACTCCATGTACTGTGTGGACTCGACTACATCACTGATTGTACCCCCCCCCCCCCCCCCCCCACCGTATAAACTGGTCCGTTCTTAGCTCTAACCCGAGGACCGTACAAAGCAGTTGACATCCACGGAGGGTTACATCTGAATTGTGGTCCAGCTGATTTTGGGTGACCCAATTGACCTATCCACCACAGCCCAAATGATCCGCCCTTTTAACGTATTATCATAATGAGCCCCCAAAACGTTCCTACACATATGGACTCCCATGCCAATGGTAGCGAGAGTTGATTATAACATAATAATGACGTCACAAAGGGCTATGGCCCATGACATCGTATTGACTGGCGTCATCAGCTTGTATCACCTGACCATTGTTTACTATATCACAGTCATATATGAACTGTGTTGCAATATATATTGGATTATTTGTCCCATACGAATTATTTGCCGGGTAAGACATTATTATTCACTCGGTAGTCGGTGGAATGTCTCCCGCAACCTATAGCCTAGAAACTTTTTATACTGTCTCCTTCGTATAATAAAATATCCCGGAAAACATGCCGGCATGGGTACTATAGTCCGTTTCACCACCTGCTGTCCACCTGTTTTTTGTTGATGATTTTCTCAAAAGTTTATATTTTTTAATAATGCCCAAGAAAATAAAATATAGAAGTGACAACCTAATATGGCAATTAACAATTTTACAATAAATCCACCGTTTATGTTTCACAACATTTTAATCTCTTCACCATGATCTGGCTGATATGATGTTTCCCTCCATAAGTAGCCATCGTTATTTTAGCTGGTTATATTTTTTAGAGTGTTTACATGAGATCATCCAATCAGCAGCTGTCAGTTGAGGCTGTTTTTGCATGTGACCAATGACCTTGACCGCCATAAATGGGTCTGATATGTTGTAAAATGTAGACTGATTTCTCATATTTTCAAATAATTCTGTTTCTTAAATAAGGTGTAAGGTAGGTATTTATTTACCTTGTTGAAAATTAGGCCCTTTAATCCTCTACTCTCCACTATAATTGTTCCCTTGAAATGTAACTAATAAAAATTTTCATAGCAAAAAACAGGTGGACATGAGGGGATGAAACGGACTATAGTCCATTTCACCACCTGCTGTCCACCTGTGTTTTGTAGATGATTTATTTAAAAGTTTATATTTTCCAGTGTTTTCCAAGTAAACAACATATGGAAGTGACAACCTAATATGACAGTAAAGAATTTTACAAAAAATCCCACGTTTATGTTTCACAACATTTTATTCTCTTTATCATGATCTGGCAGATATGGTGTGTCCCTCAATAAGAAGCCATCTTTGTTTTAGCTGGTTATATTTTTTAGAGTGTTTACATGAGATCATCCAATCAGCATCTTTTAGTTGAGGCTGCTTTTGCATGTGACCAATGATCTTGACCGCCATAAGTGGGTTAGATATGTTGTAAAATGTAGACTGATTTCTCTTATTTTCAGAAAATTCTGTTACTCAAATAAGGAATAAGGTAGGAATTTAGTTACCTTGTTGAAAATTAGGTTCTGTAATCCTCTCCTCTACACTATAATTGTTTCCCTTGAAATGTAAAAATTTTCATAGCAAAAAACAGGTTGACATGAGGGGATGAAACGGACTATAGTATTTACAGACTACACGTGTTCTCTTTGAAAGAGCTCTGTCAAATTATGAAATTTTTTTTTTGTCAGATGATTGACGCTTTACAATGTTTAAGGTCACCTGATTGGTTGCTCCTTAGTCCCATGCTTATGTTTATTCGTGGGTCAGAGCCTGGGTCAAATGTGAGGCCAAACATGCTTAAATCTGTCACTGAAAGGAAGGTTATTGGTCCTTAATCCTGGCGACCACAAAGACACAATCCGGTCTTTGCCGAAGGCAATTCGACTGTTTTCGGTGGTAACCTCCACGCAAATCATAAAACATACAAAAAAAAACCCCTCAAAATGATGTGTATTCATTCTCATATCGGCGAGGTCACTGCGGGAACAATAACCTTTAAAATGAGGTATGGCACAGTGGCATACGCAACGCGGTTTCAGAGAACATTGCGAGCAAAGGTGGACCGAATTCTTTTTATAAGTATTATATATATATATATATATATATATATATATATATATATATATAAGGAAATGTTTATGTATCAAAATTCTATCAACAGAAAAAGTTATTTACCAATCATGAGTATGAATATGTGTGAATTGTTAATCAATCAGTATACATTACTAGTGGATCACTTGTAGTCTCAGTTTACTATATCTTGTTAGCTAACATCATGCAAACGTTTCTTCCCAGTTGTCCTTTCATTTAATATTTTTTACAAAATATCCACAGTGCTATTGTACAGATTACTCATTTGCGAGGACGTGTAAAGGCTTCACGCTGCCTAAACACCTGGCGTGTTTTACATATAAGTAATGCGCACAAAAACCAGATATACCATTGTACACTGGATTTATCTTTTTCTTTACAGATATAAAGATATATAGGAATTTATTCGTAACAAAGCGACTGTAACAAAGCAATTTATCTATTTAGCTATGAACAATATCAAAAGAAATAAGGAATATGTCAAGTTCCTGCATGTTTAATACGTGCATGGGTCGCACAAATATATTAAAAATGTGACTTTGGGAGCTAAACAAAGGTCTGGATTTTCAGCGCTGAAATCTTATACATTTTCTAAGCTATCATTTTGTAGACATTAGGGTAAATGTAGATCAATTCTGTAGAAAGTTTGATGAAAATGACTTTCATATTCAGACAAAATATGAGAGCACGAGAGCTCACTGCCGGTGTTTTGTTAAACCTGTAGTGTCCTCATTCAGTCATGTGACTGAATGTTGACGGTGTCAGGGACCTGTTTCTGCTGATATGCTTGTCAATGTGTTATCAATTCTTGTTTTGATAATAACATATTACACAAAGGTAAGAGTTGTATCATCATTCCGGAATAGGCTGTATGAATAAACTAAGTTATAGGAATTATATATAGTTTTAAATTTCAACATGATTTAATTTCCATATTCTTTTAAATATAATATAAAAACATGTTAAATTTAATTAAATGTTTGATATACTGCAGATAACATGATTAATATACAACAGATACTATTAGGGGGCGGCGTATCGTTAACTTGGGACATTATGTAGATAGTACAGCATCACTGTGACAGGTTTATCCTGCCTGGTAAACATGATCTATGATATGGCCGTGCGGTCGATTTCCTGTAGTCCATGGGGACACCACGCATAATAAAACAGGATAATAAAGCAAGATAAATATAAACGCGCAGATGGTCCATTTCGCATAACCATCAAACCATTACTTAAAGAGAGTGAGATTGATATGGATATAAATAAATAATTAAAGACGGGTAGTGACCCTGCTGCTTTGGTAGCCCTGAATAAGCACGCCAGTCTAACGGACAGTCTACCGTCTCCAGTACTGCATGACGCCATGGTCAAAGTCAGTTTGTACACTATAGCTGTTTCCAGGGAAACTACTACCTTAGAATGCAGATTATGTTTTATTATGATGAAATGAACTCATCACGGGTCTCTTCTGACGAGGAAACAGCCCCAGCTAATCAGATTGGTCCGACCTGATCCCCGCGGACACCAGGTGTTCAAACGTCAGGGGAACTCTTCTCTGGAATAATTGAAATGTACTGGTTGTAGCCGTGTGTAGCGGGGGACATGCCCCGCGTCTCTGATTTACTCCACGGTCTGGCCATTTACAGTGTAGCAGGAGGGTCCATCTATGGAAGCATACACCTGCCACAATATATATATATATATATATATATATATATTTGGCATCATACATCATTCTGTTCCTCAGGTTATACCATTAATGAAACCAACTGGTGCCAAATTGAAATATGCGGGCGTTTTTATACAGAGCGGCCTAAAGTTGCCAATGTTGATCGGAATATTTTCCACTTTTTTGGACCTAGTTACATGAAAATCAATTTGTGGATTTGCAATAGGAGAATTGTATACATGTTATACCAAACTGAGGTTCATGAAGCCCCCTTTGTAGCTCATTATACAAAACATATTTATATCATGTTAAATCAGTGCTATCTTGATAGCTCCCCACCCCCACCCATACCCCCCCCCGCCCACCCCCAAATTTAAAAACAAAAAAAAAAAACCAAAAAAAAACACAAAGTTCACAGGGGGCACATAGGACTTACTGATGTGTCACGTCATCCTGTTCCTCCTAGTATTACAGAGAAATAAACATCTGAATCCCTCAGGCAAACTTTGTCATCGAAATACTGGTGAAATATGAGAGAGAGAGAGAGAGAGAGAGAGAGAGAGAGAGAGAGAGAGAGAGTTTTTTTTTTGCGAGAGTTGTAAGGATTTGTCAAGGAATAAATGGTTCCTTTGTATATGATGTGGAACAGCTGTTAAAATGGATATCGGAGATTTGGCATTACGGAAGAAATGTTTATCTTTTATTTTTATTATAATTATTATTATAATTATTATTAATATAATTATTACTCTTGGTCATTAATTATGACTATTTATTCGGATAAATTTATATCTGTCATAACATAATTGAAAATCCCATTGTAGAAATAAACTAAAAGTACCTATATTTCTATGTGAACGGTTCATGAAAATATTTCTACTTCGTATTCAAATATATATTATTTATCAAAACGTTTATATTGTTTCCATATAGTTCTTAGTGCTAAATTTTAAAATTCATGTGCAAATAACCGACCATATTCCTTGTGCCAGTAGCTGCTGATGGCAATGAAATATACTTACCCAAGCTCTTAATCTAGGTATATTGTTCTGAAAAATTAGTGTCGTATTTCAGGATTTATTGGATTAAAATCACATTAAAAATCATTATTTAAGCTACATGTAGTTGCATTCTCCATGGTTCCTATATGGTGGCGTTCGGTAATGTAAGATCTTTTCTCATGGTGTAAATAAAATTAAAGAATATACATCGACATTGCGCTCCGCTAATGGGGATACCCTCTAACATTAACACAACTAAAGGCAATACGGAGAACTGTAAACAAAGAGACTCAATTATGTGTGCAGCACATACATGCTTCCTGAATGATATTTAAACTTAAATTCCATGATTCACAGGAGTTTTTAAGACCACTTTTAAAAAGCTATTATACGTTTACATTTTCCTAATGTGTGAAGAATAAGTTAAATATATGTGCATATCACCTCCAGTTCAATAAAGAATTAGTTGTAAAAGATGCAACAGATGTTTAAATATCCACACTTTATCATGAAAGTGGGCATTAACCCACATTTATCATGTGACAATTTTATTTAATTAAGATACACCTAGCTGCAGTGAAATAACATCTAGAACTTATCAATGGTATTGTATGTTGTTCAAGTTAAAAGAAATCTAAATATAACTTTTATGTATTTTCTGAATCGGTCTTGAATTAAAAATAAGACAATCTAAAAACACAGCAAAAACAGTTTTAGTCATTAACCATGTAGCTCCCAAATTGTTTTTTTTTTGGGGGGGGGGCAACACTGTTAAAAAGCCCTGCCCTGAGCTAGAGACACACTTTGTCTCGCTTTATTTCGATTCGCTTTGCTGCTCTACATAAACATCTTGAGATTGACCCTTATGAAAAAAAAGCCGTTTAGGAGACAGGGGATCAAGAAAGGCTCAACAGTCACTTATTGCTTATTTTAGAATAAGGTGCATCTACAAAAATTCTTTATTAATAAGTATTCTTTATTTAATATATATTAACATTCTGTTTTTTTTTCAGGTGTCTAACTCCTCGTCTAAACCCAGAAGCGCCTGAGTTCGAACGGGCCTTCGGCAGGGACACTTTGGTACGTCATAATGATCGAGGACCCAGCGACGTCATTATCAGGAATCCCCCATGTACCAGAGAGCAACACAGCCGACGTCACAAATGGAAACGAGGCTGAGCCTTGCATTGACGAGGCCAGTTACTGTCGACATCGGAAAGATGGAAAATCTGACAATAAAAGGGATGTACCTCTATCACGAGAAGAAAGACGGAGGCGGCGGCGGGCCACTCCCAAATACCGTACGGCTCACGCCACGAGAGAGCGAATACGAGTAGAGACGTTCAATAGAGCATTCGGAGAATTGCGAAAGTTATTACCCACACTACCACCTGACAAAAAATTGTCTAAGATAGAAATTCTTCGTCTTTCTATTTGCTATATTAGATATCTAAACTATGTTCTACAATGCAATCATTGACTGCACGTGCTTGTTTATTTATAATTATAGACTTTTACCTTTACATATCATTCTTTTCAGTCAATTTTCTCAATGCAATTTTTCAATCAACGATAATCAACTTCACGCACAATACAAGCATAGTTTTGTAAAACTAATGAGCAGTTGGTAACGTCAGCTACAGAAGAGGCCTCACCTAAGGCGTTCATCATGGTAAATATTAAGCAATACGAAGTGTAATATATTTGACGTATTTTAAATAAATTCTTAATAGTCTTGACAATAATAGCCTTATTGACGTTTGATGTGTCAACTCGTGACAACTTGTGATACATGTATTATAAAACTTTGAAAGGAAAATGTTGGATTAATGTAGCGTGCGTGCTGTCGTTATAATCATTTGAGCAGATGGGCTGTATATTTAATTTCATGGCAAGAAAAGAAAGCCATTCCCATGCATGTAATATTTCATAACAATATGTAATCATTCGCTCACATGTATCTCTTGTCTGTTATCGCAGATGTTTCAAGGAACCATTCTTGTGGCGTGCTGTGAAACTGTCACAGCTCAAAATGTCAAATCTACGGCGACTGATGTAGAATACAGGATCTCATAATATTATTTCGAAATCTTCATATATTTATTTCCTTATATCGAAATATACATTTTTCGAGATTTGGATTAATTTATTTCGAGATCTTTAAATATTTCTAACCCTCTTCGTAAATTCAGATGTATCATCCGGTGCGTTTCTTATCATATGAAGCTAAGCCGTTGAGAAATATAATTATGTTTTTTTTTTTGCGCGAATTCAATAAAATGATACCAGTGGCCCATAGGACATGGCACCAATTGAATCTGACACACCAGGAAAGAAAGTAACGCCTAAGTATAGGTCACAGTGACTCATTATTTAGTGTTTATGCGTTCAAAGAGACAGCTGACCTAAACCTGTCTGCATAAGAAGTTCTTTTTTTAAAGATGTTTCCTGGATTTCAAATTTCAGCTGACTGACTGTACAGTGCAAGTCATCTGAGCCATAGTGATGGCCATTTGTCCGCCTTTTGTCGTCCGTCCGTTAAAACTGACACGTTTTGAAATCGTTGGACCCACGAATCAGAAATGATCCGAATCAAGAAAGAGTCAGATGTTCTCCTATCAAACCCCAAACTGGGTCACTTCGGCTTCGAGAAATTAATGAAAAACTTCATTTTCCGGTAAAAGCCTATTGTGTTACACTTAAGACTGCCTAAGATTAAAGCTATATTTGTTGTTTTGTTCATATTTGCATAGATATTCCTCCATATATTTCCTATGTACATGCCAGATATTAGGCCAAGATTGCGTAAGTTATGGACCCGAACGTGATGTATCTTGTCATAACATTTGGAAAGATATTTATCCATTTTACATGGTAACCATTGAAGCTAGAAAGTCCTTTTTCAAGTAGGTAACTATATTTAATTTAGATTCAATTGTATACCAGAAATTAAATTAGAATTTTGTTCATTTATTAAGTTATTAGCATAAATGTCAAATCAGTACCTGAAATTTGAATACAATTAATAGAAAGCTGTAGCTTTTATTCAGGTTTGAAAAGACCTTATCGTACATAAATGTATTGTGTACATTGTACCGTTTCTTTGCTCTATACCGCTTCCCAACCCGGTATTACAATTTCCCGGAGGTACAACCCGAATAGGAATCCTGGCTTGAATTTTTTTTTAGCCGTCACAAAATTGGAGGGTGGGGGGGGGGGGGGAGGATTCTGTGATGACCAACCGATGGGAAGAAAAACAACCGAAGACGATAAACAATAACAAAGAGCTTAATCCACGGCTTAGAGTATATGTTGTTGACCACTCTCGGGCTATTTATAGCAGTCCAACACCGTCTTAGTCCAACGTATACCTCTAAATCACACTAAACGGCCACCGTATTCCAAAAGTCTCCTTGCCCAGCACACAGCCTCGCTTCCGAAACATCGTCGTGCTGACGTCTTCCGCTAGCAGGCACCTACTCCCAACAAAGTAGATTGGTACCTACTCACAAACAAACTCCTACCAACCCCCAACTCGCTACATACATTAGTTGTAGCCAGTGTTGTTAAGGCCCACGTGGCTTAATATCTATATTCTTCACTCGGGGCAGCTCACTTCCTCAGCCGACCTCTCCCTAACACCCACACCCCCCTCCATGGACAGCATGCATAGACAAGATGAATATTATAATTTTCTATATTTAATTCATTATCACCTGATTAACATATATAAATATCTGTATATCCAACGGAACGAACGATAGTGATTAGAAATTTTAAAACCTGGGTTTTATTTGATAGCATATATATTCAAGTTGATTAAAGAGTTTTCTGCTTCCAATCCAATTTGCATCCGCAAGCAACTGGTCGAACCATGATCATCGTGGGATGCTTGGTGGGAAATAATACCTTCATTTGTCATTGATGTCCAGCTGTTGAAGGGAACAAGTTGTATTTTATAAATATATTAATTTGATGCACCAATTTAAGAAAATTTTTCAATTCATGCTCAAACATATTAGCATTAATCGACAAAAATAATGAATTTAGGATGTTCAGCTGATGTTCGTGTGATGTTTTACTGTAAGTAAATGATCACTTGCATTATCCCTTCCAGGTGTAACGATGTTTTCAGTATATGCCTTTGGGCACATTTACAGCCTGGGGTTCATTTGCAAAAAAAAAAAAAATAAGCAAATATAACGAAAATTCAGAGAAACTCAGGTTATACAGTTGATAACTACGAAAGATATTCAGCCAGGAGAATGCTTATTTCGCATCTAAGTGATAAGCCAGTATGGTCAAAGAGTAATAACAATGAGCAAGAACAGTAATAGATCTCCATGAAGTCATGGGTGCATGATATTTGTCACTCTTTTAGCATAAAACAGTTTGAGGGTTTGAGTTAACGTCGTTGACAAAGGATGATAAGTGGTTGATAAGACTGACGTCGTTGACAAAGGATGATAAGTGGTTGATAAGACTGACTTGTAACTTGAAAATGTAAGTGTTAATGCAGTGTGTAAGGACAACAGGCACCTATACATGCTCCTATTTAGAGTCTATTGATGTTTACAGGTCAGAACATATATACCCTGGAAAGACACTTATTCTACGCTCCCGAGGCAGCGGAAATCTTGCGCTTCTAAAGAAGCTACTGATTTCCCCACTGCCTGCTTTGACCGTTTATGATGCACTGAAACACCAGGTGGTGGGCCTGTCTGCTGAAAACTGCTGATGTGACTAGCAGCCAACCAAATGCCAGTCAACAAACACTCGACATGCATCAGGCTCCGCCCAGAAACCACGTGTCGGGCCATTCTCTCTGAGCCTGTGGCCTGTTCAAACGGTTGCCGGGGCGATGAGCTGTCACTCAAAACGAAATGAACAACATTGGCTCCGTGTGTTCCTCGCTTGGCTGGTAAACCGTTTGTCTTCGAACACGGGGTCTCATCTGATTGGACCAAGTCAAAGGAGGCAATTAAATTGCCCTTTCTCTCCCTCTAACACAAGAACCCTTACATACAGGTTTGCATTTAATTTGCTTTCTTCTATTTGGCTCAATTAAATTTCTTACATGTGCCATTAATATCACAGAGACGAATTGATGTACATGATGCACGTTTATTTCACACAGAAACACAATGGTTATTATTTGACCGGTAACTCATAACATATGCTAATTAGGTAATCATATATTCAGTGGACTACTGGAGGTTTAGATCAGTTACCACAACTTGGCATAAATAACCAATGGATGCATTATTTCACACCATAAACCCCGAGATAATAATCATGATTCGACCAGTTGCTCATTTCATATGCAAATTAGCTAATTATATATTCACTGGGCAACTACAAGGGACGACCAATTAAGTAAGCAGACAAACCATTTAATCACACTAAATATATGCTTCCAAAAAGTATCCATGCACCTTTTTTACATTTTCAAATCAGTATCGCTATTCCCATTGTCCGTACATACTTATATATACAAATAAGTTGATAATAAGATATAAAAATGAAAAACAATACATTTTACGGCCAATATGTGAAAGAGTAAAAACAAATATTATTTACATTATGATGTTCTTATATAAAAGACCACTATACCTCTCACACTCATATCAATAATTTGCGAATTTGCATTATTTATCTGCATTTTATTAAAATGAATATATTTTTTATAAACTTTCGTTTTATCTGATCACATTTTAAAAGTTTGTATCCGAAACACTTAGCTAAAAGGTGTTTATTATCCATTCCACTAATTTATTCAGATATACAAATGTATGCAAATTATCTCATTAAATATGTACAATACAAAACTGCAGCATGCAAAAATCGATTCCCCCTGAATAATCCTAGAAATTGCCCCAGAATTATCCTAGAAAAGTTTTCTACTAATCTACTAATTTTCCAGAAGGCTCTGATAGTAATTGATATTTGAAACAAGATCATGACAGTACTATACAAGCAAACATATAATTGCAGAATATTGTAACTGAATATAACATATATTGTTAGTTCCTGTACTAGTATGACCATTATTAAGAGTTTATTAGAGAACATTATTTAGATAATTATAAGCCATTCAGGTTATTAACAATGTTGATAACATTGTATGAAATGTTTCAGTTTTTATTTTCCCCTGAAGACGTCTCCACATATTATAGTCTCTGTTTTAGTTTTCATTGTACCCTGAAGATGTCACCATATGTCATAATTTTGTTGTGAATTGGGAACAAAAAGGAAAATTTTTCTTTGTCTTGGACCCATTGATATTAATTTTTCAGACAGACACTCCAAAACCAATCCAACCAAGGTATGCATGAGAGCAATCACTGATCAAAATGTGAATGAAATCGGATAATATTTAGAAATGTTACACACACGGAAACAAAAAAATGACGAACGTACAGACATACAGACGGACAACCCAAAATCAAGGTCCCCCGTTCCCCTGAAGCGGGGAACAATAAAAATTAACCCCCCCTCCCTCCTTGAGAAGAAGAAACTAAAACCTGAAAAACGTAACTAAATGGGATAATTAAAGGTCATTTAGGGGGTTGGGGTGGGGTAGGAGCGATAATTCCGTCAATCAGTTTATAGTTTCGTAACATTTTCCTTAAAAATCTTTCATTTATGCATCTCGTATTTAGAAAAAGGAGAATATTGCATGTGTTAGTTGTCTCATGTTATAAGCATATATTTATACAAAATTTAAAATAATTGATGAATAATGTACTGCTGAAATTGAACAAAAACTAATTAAGTGTGATGAAAGTTAATATTTTTCATTATATATGCATGGTGGAAACGAAAAGAAATTATGATACTTTAAGGGAGGGAATTTGCCTTGGGTATCATAAGGATGGGGGTTGGAGTTGGGGTGGGGGTGGGGGGTTCTGTAGATATTCCTTTGGATTGTCCCCCTCACATTTCCTTATAGCAAACAAAGCCCATGAAGGCCATATATACATGTCTGCAGGATATTTTGTAAGGGTTGTATGAGTAGTAAGTGAAGGAAATGGTCGAGCCGAGTGGTTCTGTCACGCTGAAATCAACCTGTTCCCAGAAACAAGCCTATCAATGATGACTCAGGCAGGAAACAAAACAAATATAAACGGTTCACAACCTATATGTGCAAGTATATAAATACGCAATATAGGACGTAAACAAGCGATTTACAGAGTCCGGCTTCCGCCAGCTGGACCCACGGTTCATTGTGAGTATTGAAATATGTGTGGAATGTCTAGTTTGAAATATGATGTTTTATTTTTATTGAGCAATACAAAATAAAAACAAAAACAAGACGACCATAGGTCACGCGCTTGCCGGAAACACTCTGACCCAGATTGGAAGACAGATAATGAGAGCATGTAATAAAGAAGACAAAGAGGAAACAATGAGCCATTGTTTGTAAAGTTTGGACCAATATTGACACAGTTACGATGGAAATAATAATCTGACGTGTTTTCATGACTTTGACCTATTTAAAAATAGATATACAGCTTCAAGAATTCGTTCCAATATACGATAGGTGAAAGTTGCAAAGTGATTCCTGGTAAACTGTGGCCTATAGAATGCTATTAAAACAAAGGCAAGAACCAGCAAGAAGGCAACATTTAGGACAACTTGCAAACAGACAGACATATTGACAAAGTGACACAAAGTTGAGATCAGTTGACTAGACTTAGTTATGTAGAAGACGAAGGTGAAAAAAATGAGCCAAAGTTTGTGAAGATAGGACCAGAATGGACAAAGTTATGAGAAAAATAACATTTTGAAGTGTTTTGAAGTGACCGACATACTGACAAAGCGGCACAAAGTAGAGACAAAAAGACTTAACTATGTTATGAAGAAGACAGAGGAAAAAAATAAGCTACAGTTTATGAAATTTAGGCTTAAAGTCTCAGAGATATGGGCAAAAAATGATATGTTCTAGTGTTTCAGGTGCAGTGCCCCCTAGCGGCTATTTTCCGAAACTGAAAAATCACTTTCGAGAGATTAGTGTAGGACTTAGGATGTATCAGTTTCAAAAAGATTCCTGCAAAACTGTGGCCTGTAGAATGCTATATGTTAGACACAAGAACAAGCAAGAAGGCGAAATTGATGACACCTGACAGATAGACAGACATACTGTCAAAGTGACACAAAGCTGAGGCCAGATGACTTGACCTAGTTATGGAGAAGACTCAGGGGAAGAAATTAAGCTATAGTTTATGTAATTCAGGTGTATAGTTTCGGAGATATTGTCAACAAAATTATACGTTTAATTAAAATTTAAGTGCAGCGCCCCCTAGAGGCCATATCCCGAAAATGAAAAATCAATTTTGAGATATTAGTGTAAGACATAAGATTCACCAATTTCAAAAGGATTCTTGCAAAACTATGGCCTGTAGAATGCTATATGTAAGACAGAAGCACCAGCAAGAAGGTGAAATTGAGGTCAACTGACAGACAGACAGACATACTGACAAAGTGACACAAATTTGAGCAAAGATGACAAGACCATGTTATGAAGAAGACACAGAGGAAGAAAATGAACCTAAGTTTGTGAAGATAGGACCAATAGTTACAAAGTTATGATGAAAATAAAATTTCGACGTTTTTCGATGACCTTTACCTTGACCTTTAACTTATGCCTACCGAAAACAAAAGGCTACCAGGACTTTTGACTTTCAATCAACCCTGAAAGTTTCAGATCGATTGCTAAAAAATTGTGACCAGGAGAGTACTGACAAACAAACATCGTGACAAACAGACATACGCAACTGACCAACATGCTTGCCGAAATCGAAGATTTCCGGCAAGCAATAAATAAATACTAGACAAAAATACGGGACCGGCACGTGATGACATGATGAAGGTAGTGGCACCCATGGACCTGCTAAGGAAGGCGCCTCCTTGCACATTAAGTATAAACTAAACGCAACTGATTCCTAATTTTGATTATTTGATCAGATGGAAACTTTGAAGTCTAAACCAAAAATAAAAGATGAAGATAGGCAGGTCCATGCACTCACGTCATCTGCAAAAAAGTGTCAAGTATTCATACAAGTATACATCCAGGAATCCATGAGTCCCATTCATGATGCATGGCATATAAAAACGTTTCACATGTATGTGTCACTTAAACACCAGCCTCAGTTCTCAAAATACAGCATTTTTCTTTTAATTCCGTGTTATTTTCCCAGTTTATTTTCAAAAATGCTCTCAACCAACGACCCTTTTCTTAGACAAATCTTGTGCATGAAAGGGGATTTTCGGGGTCGAGACACCCCCCCCCCCCCCGCTCTTAACAAACGACCTTTTGTTAGACAATTTTTATGCATGACACCCGTTGACCCCTCCCTGCAAAAAATTCCAGGATCCACGCCTGAAATACATGATTTGTCCATCTTTTAGTTCAGCATTGAAAAAAAAATTGCATTTTGATCTGATTAGTGAATGATGGTATATAGGGTTACTATCCCGTGGCTATATATATATGCTTCAGGTTGCATGGTCTTCCTCTGTATACATGACATTATGACATGCTTCGTGTACCATTCGTACAACAGATGACGCTACAAGCTTAGATATTCGCATGATCTTAGTCTAAGTAAAGCCATGAGTATGTATACACTGTTGATAATCAAGACAACTGTTTCAAGGACCGTTGGCATGCATTAATTTTTTGTATGTGCTAGCTTCTGCGTGCTTTTTACTGACTATCTGCATGGCAGTGGTTTAAAGGGTAAATTATACATATAGGAATGAGTAACGTGTAGAACGATCAGGACATGAGTGAATATAGGTACAGTTACAAACGGGGAAGGCGTGTGTATATCCATGCATCGTGAATTTGGAGCATCAGTGCATCATGAATGCAGGCGTAATTACGTGCAATCACTCTTATGACGATGGAATTTGACTAGAAAATTACAAGAAAATTCTTATATATTATATAATTTTATTTTATCAACAGTTAAACAGACAAAAATTTTAAATGTATTAATTTTATATAAAAAAAAACAAGAATATAATCATTGTACAAGGTCTAAAACCAAAAACAGTTTCATACTTCCAACGCATAAACTTCATCAACGAAAGAATTAAATGAACACGTTAGTCTATAGGTCAAAACTGGGACATGTAACTTACAAGTGGATTCAAGAATAGATAGTTTTTTTTATTTTCATTTACTTTTAATTTACAATCCCTTCGGAAGGAGGGGGAGGGGGTTATAAAATCATATCTCAGTCGATCCCGCAAAGCTGTTGATCGGTAGATCAGGGAATCAGTATAAAATATACCATCGGTATGATACGGCGATCATAGGGAAGCATTTATATCATCTTTTCTATTCACTTTTTTAATCAAAGTTGTATACGTATACTTTTGTCGATCCTGATCAGTTATTGGATCAGAACCATGATGGATCAGAATGGAAGATAGCAGGCAACACACACACACACACACACACACACACATATATATATATATATATATATATATATATATATATATATATATATATATATATATCAGGATGGATAATTAAGGATATTACGGTTAAGTGACAAAAAATTAAGTACTTGTTGGGAATCCTATATGTGATCCAATCACAAAATTATGGTTCATGATACAAAATATATCCATAGGACCTTCATCTTTGCAATGCATAATAAAGGGTCTAGAATCGTCCTATGTATAATGCACTTGGAAATGCACTTGGAATTTGTTCTAGTCTCTTTGAATTGCAATAATTTTAATAATAATAATAATAATAATAATAATAATAATAATAATAATAATAATAATAATAATAATAATAATAATAATAATAGTAATAATAATAATAATTCCAAAATTATTATCCAAAATTATTATTATCATTAATACTATTATTATTCATTTATTTGTATATATAGTTTGGTAATAATTAGAGTAATGAATACGCAAACTTTTGGTCGTAATAAACCATTCTGTGTATATCTGCTGATGAGTGTTTAATCGCCTGATCGATAAATATGAACTGTGATTAGATCCATATGACGTCATGCCCCTGCCTTTGTTGACCTTTGTAGAAGAAATGTGAGAGGGATAATCTTATCAAAAGGAGTATATAAAGACAAGAATCCCGTCAGTCACCTCCCCCAGGGAAAAGGGGTCCCGCTCAAATTCGTCTCCAAACAACACAGAGTCTGAAAGAACAACATCCCACTACCTCTTGCTTTGCTCATGCAGCAATATTCTTCACTCCCCCCTCATATCCACATAATTTGGTGACACGAAAAAAAATTATGATAATTTCATTTTTACATAAATCATAGGAATAAATAAACATTCAACAATATAATATCACTCGGGCTAAAAAATTCGATTCAGTGAGGTAATTGCATGATGACGTATATACCGTTCCCTTAAGATTCTATACACATATTTTATAGCTGAAAGATTATTAAGGAAAAAATATGGAAACTATATCAACTATGTGGATGACGATATTATCTCTAAATCGCTATGGTAAAAACTATGCGTTTTATTCCCCTAAAAGTGAGAGGGACATGTCTGGCATACTCATTATGAAGAAGTGCAGATATAGGCTGAAGGGGTGGGAGTGTTGAGTCCCTGTATGGGAGTGAGAGCACTCTGGAGGTTCACGCATTCCATGCATATATAGATTGTCTATGTATATATTTATATATATTCTTCCATGTTATGAAAGAAACTCAGGTTTGTATATTATATATGCGTGTGTGTATTTATCTGATACTGGTGCATGGTGCGTTTTATAACAGTGCAGGCATGCCGGTGAATGAAGTATATATCTTGTATTCTTAAATAATGGTTTTAGCCGGCCTGTTATGGAAATATGAAATGTTTTAAGGATTTTCAAATAAAGATAGTACGTAAACCGTGTATTTGTTTTTAATGCAAAATTCGAAAAGTTTATTATCCACAGCACGGCTCAGTTTGTATAATTATAAATACTTGCAAAAACTTCCCTAGCCCATCCCTTCTCTATTAATATTGATTCATTGTTTGGGAAATGGTCTGTTATAGAATAATGCTCATAATTGAGATATATATATATATATATATATATATATATGTGTGTGTGTGTGTGTATGTGTGTGTGAGGGTGTGTGTGTGTTAAAACATTTGTTTGACCATTTTTCCGTCCGCAGTATATTATATTCTATTCTATTTTATTATATTCCTTTATATTTTATGTTATTTTATTTTATTTTATTTTATTCTATTAAACTGGAGTGGAAAATAATTATACAATCAAAGTCATGGTGTTTCCAATGTTATACAAATACTCTATATCGGTTCAAGTACAAATTTAAGATGGCCACATATACATGTAGAAAACGGGCATCCCCTCGCCATCCATTAATCTGATGTCACGACTAAAACAACTATGAATGTTCTATATATTAACGCCACGTCCATGCATGTTACCTTTATAACAGGTATTAAAGTTATAGACAAATATGTGTAAAGGTCTTTATTTGCATTTAAATAACATGCCGTTGATACAGTGTTTAGTCGGTGACGAAACTGGTTTTCGATCGCTGAACATTATTTTGAAGAAGATGGCCGCTTTTTGTTAATGTCTAGCCACAAGTTTTTTTAATCCGTTTTAGTAATTAACACATGTTTTAGCGACCTAATGTTACAGCTTAGCTTTCAGACCACCATGTTTTGTTATTCGATAGAGGACCAGACTGTTCAGGTCGCCAGACAGACCTGTCACCGCCGAGCTTCGTAACCCGCATCATGCCTTTTCCCAAGACTCCTTTAACCACGCCTCTCCAGCTGTCAATCCCCGGGAGTCACGTGGGGGCGGCACCTCTGACAACCGCAATGAGAAGAGATCTGACCCGCCCGACCTTTTTAATATTCATAGATGTCGTCCAATCGGAAAGAAATTATCGATTTGATACCGCCTGCTCAATCGTGTGCATAAAGAGATAAGGCTTGTTGATCATTAATGTTAACACACATGCCAATTACCAGGCCGGTCCTCATAAAATATGGTCGTCGGTGTCTAGTTACTCGTGGCTGGTACGACTCCACATGAAGAACGCTCTTGATTAGTTCTCAGGCCGACGTGCACATCTTTTAAACACAACCTGTTGCAGTCCGTTGGCGGGGCTTTGAACCTGATAAAGTGGTGATACAACAACATGCATCGAGACTGGTGCCGGGAACGACTCAGCTTTACCTGTAAGTTATCAGTTCTAACACCATTCAGTAATAATGCCTGAAAAAGTATATATTTATGATGTATTAAAACGGGACTGGACTCCGATTGCGGAAATGTGCTTTGCGTAATGATTCTAATTTAGTTTAACTGAAACAATTTATAGATGTCACGTGTATTTTTATATTTGAAAGTTTTATTTAGCAAATATATAGGGTATAATACTATAACCAGTGTCCCTGCATATTTTCAGTACAGTATATAATAATATGAACAATAATATTACTTTTCCTTACGGTAACATCAATAAATATTGTTATGACATTATGCGTTAAAACAAAGAATAATTATCTAGCATTATATATAACCCCCTAAACGTTCATCCTTGCAGTATTATATACTGTTGGTATTGAATTTAAAATATGAAAAATCCATAACAGCTTAAGATAAAATTTATACGCACAGACTTAAAGTAGAGATTTAATTATACAGTTATTATAATTATAAAACTCTATGATTCACTTATGCAATTAATCAGATTGGAATAAATATATTACATATCATATATAAATATATATTCAGGACTATTTATTCCATACACATGACAAATTCAGGTATTATTTTGAATATGAAATATTTAAAATGTACATTTCATGTAATATACGTGGGACATATAGTAAATATTTACGGGATAAGCGATGTATTTCTTAGTTCATGCATAACACATAATTTTTCATATTTGTTATCCGGGCCATCAAGTAATTTTATATAATTGCCAGTGTTATTCAGATGTAGTTTTCTGTAAGAAAAGAGTAGAAAACTGAGCTAAAACAATTTATTATCTCTACCTTAAGACAATTAAGTCAAGATATTAACAATGTTAATAATGTTAACATTGTTAATAATAATTAACAATGAAATTAATACCTCAGTCCAATCAATGATGTTCAATGAAATACATATACCTCAATGTTATTAACAAGTACGCAATACATACACATTTAAACTTTCAAAATTAATCTGCATTATTTTTTTTAAACTATATATATATATATGCATATATATGTATGTATATATGTTGGAGCCCGTTTGCGGATCTGGCCCATCTGCCGATGGGCTTGGCCGATATGAGGATCTGCAGATGGGCAGCCCAATAACGGATTTGATACCATGCACTTTCTGGCCCATCTGCAGATGGGCTTGGCCCAATAACCAATTTTAGTTTTTGTTAGTAATACGTTATTATTTTATTATCTTGATGACTTTTGTACTCAGACAAAAATTTCTCAGAAATTAAATGTGTTAATTGAAACATAAATCACTATCACAGCCTTACATCAATAATTTTATTATCAAAATTATATAGATGTGCATAGAAAACTACATAGATGTGCATGCAGTGTTACAATACCCTATTAAATAACTTTTTACACACAATTCTTAATAAGTCTACATTGCATTCGTGTGATGTTAAGAGTTTAATGAGGTTCACTCTTTACCAAAGAGTAATTACAGCTGTTGCGAAAAAATCTCATTTACATTACCACATAGATGTGACTTTACTAAAGAGAAATTATATGTGGTACAAATTAGTTTCTCATATTTATTTTTAATATCCACATATATATCAAGGTTACAACATACATTTTGACAATAGAATAGTGTTATATATGTAGCAAACACTGTCTCATGAGTCATTTGGTCTCAGAGTCAATCACAATCATGCACTTTCACCACAATAATACATCTTGATACAGTTTCTTTTGGAGAAGTGTCTTATTGATAAGCACTATGCTTTGCACTCGTACAGAATTGTTGGCGTCATGGTGATGAGAGCAGCAGGGAAGTCGGGCAGTACTCCTTTTTTCAGGTTATCACAAAGATGATGCCGAAATTAAATGTAGTTTTGGCTGCAGGGGTCATTGCCAGAGAGTAGTGTCTTTGCAAAGGCCAGGGCAAAAACGCCACAAAATAAATTTAAACAAAAGGATAGGGTTATGTTTTACATATCTTTCACAGAAACATAGTAAAGATTATTTTATTTTTAATATATAATAATTTAATATATACAACTGATAAATAAATAGATCTCTGAAACAAGCAATCATCACGATGTTTAATATGTAAATATGTTTTAATATATAAAATATAAATATAAATATAACATTTAAATTGTGACAAGACTCCTTATAAACCATTTTGGATAAATATAATTATACTTTATACTCAGAAGATAAATAATGAAGAGATAAAATTTATACGATAAAACGATAAATTATACGATAAATTCGCAGTTAATACTTCCATATTAATAATTTCGGTCTGTGTGGGATACTGTTATCGAATAAAAATTTAGCTCAGCTTACTATGAACTATTCTAAATTTATTTACGGACCCTGTTTGGATTCGGGACAATAAACACATATGTAAAATAAATCTATATTATATAAATTGAATAAATTAAGATAATACGGTGGTTTAAATGGCACATTATTTTGATAGGGTTGTACCTTTTTTGTCTAAAAGGCCATATACTATTTCATGTCATATATAACCGAGTCTACTCTCATTGGTACGGTATACAGGCGGTGGCGGAGCCATGTGCTCTGTGAGTGCTTTCTAGTTAATTTGGTTGTCACTAACACTATAATAACACTTAATGGTAAACGCATTTATAGGTATGACAAATTCACCAACTAAATATCGGATACACCTTACATGATAAATGAAGCACTAACATGGGCAAAGGTCTTTCGATATCCTGCGTGGTCCACCTCCCTCTCGCGGATGTTCTTGGCGACGTAAAACAGAATATCAACAAGGACTACCCTTAAATACTTGCTGACCTCTTCTCCGAGCTTGGCTTTAGAGGGAATAACAAGTGTGTTGGACACCCAAAGAGCAGGCAAATCCATTTAAGTTCTGAGAAATGTTTGTCTACTTTGTGAGTACAAAAGTCATCAAGATAATAAAAAAAAATAACGTAAAACTAACAAAAACTAAAATCGGTTATTAGGCCAAGCCCATCTGCAGACGGGCCATAAAGTGCATATCAAATCCGTATAGGGCTGCCCATCTGCAGATGGGCAGCCCAATAACGGATCCTCATATGGGCCAAGCCCATCGGCAGATGGGCCATATCCGCAGACAGGCTCCAACATATACACGTATGTTACACGTTTTATATATATACAAATATATATATATATATATATATTTATAATTTCCGGGGATTAGAGTCCCCTAAGTGATGTATATATATATATATATATATATATATATATATATATATATATATATATATATATATATATATATATATATATGGTTTACTTAGATAATGGTTGGCGAGCGTCGTTGTGTACACAGTCCATTCGCCTGACGATCGCCACTACGAACGGCGTGAAACCTTGGGTAGTGATGCGGACCTTCATCTATGTAAACCATAACATGCTAAACAATAGTATATCGAGCACTTTAGCTGGAATTGATAAAACAACATAGTTATATATATATATATAACTTAGGGGACTTAAATGATACATGTTGAATTATATTTTATAATATATCATTTAATAAATATTATGAAATTATACATATATATATATATATATATATATATATATATATTAAGAGCATGTGTAATTTTTAAACACAGAGCTAAACCTATTTTTTGTCCTCGTATCTAAACGAGTTTTAAAATAGATATAGTCGGGTTAAAGGTTATTACGAATGTTATTGCTCTTAATTGGCATCACAATAAAATTTGTTCAGCCTTTGGCGTATATACACGTGCCGTCATGTTTCTTCTACTGTATCTTAACATAATCACACCTGGATATCTTGGATACAAATCAGCGTTCGCCGCTTAAAAAAATTGAACAGAGGCGCAAGAAGCTTCCAGCGATCGACGAGCTTAAATTTGCAATAATTTTAAGGCGCTTTGCATCATGCTGTTCATCAATTTATACATCATTTTTGCTGGACGGCAATCTCATTAATATATATATATATATATATATATATATATATATATATATATATATATATATATATATATACTCACCAATTCTATTTATACTGTCTGTATGGTGTTTTAGACCGGTTTGTATATACATGTATTACCTTCCCGTGAGCTGTTGACACCAAAATCTGCATGTATGGGTATCAGTCTAGGCCGAACCCCTTTACTGTTATGAATATAGCCTATAGCACTCCATGAATGTTCATGTACTTATATGCAATGCATGGGCTTATATTGTTTAGTCGTTTTTCGTTGATTCAATTGTAGTCACTGCACAAGACTATATATAAAACGATCCGTAAAATAGTTTCTATTTTAACATGATCCGTGAAATCTTCATGCTGAGTGTCATTTAATTATTTGTTAGTGTTTCAAGTAGCGTCGTATGTGTGAATATGATGTTCAAGGCATTGACAAAAATGACCAAGCATTGACGCACATGATGGCCCTCTTCTTATTTGCGGCTCTGATAAAAAAATGACAATATAAAATAGAAATTAACATGCCTGATTCCTTTCACCAGTTAAAAAGTTACTGATTCTATTTTTAATTGTGTGGTTTCTTTAATATCCCCATAA
Source organism: Sipunculus nudus (assembly GCA_026874595.1). Lineage (NCBI taxonomy): Eukaryota > Metazoa > Annelida > Sipuncula > Golfingiida > Sipunculidae > Sipunculus > Sipunculus nudus. The sequence continues at coordinate 47,699,883 of CM049316.1, forward strand.
ATCTTCACCAATCTGTCTATATCATATATATATATATATATATATATATATATATATATATATATATATATATATATATTTATATAAATTCATAAAAAAGATAACTAAATAAACAAAGGCTAATGATTTTGATCAAACAAATGTAAGTGTATTTAAGTTAAAACATTTGGTTGAACCTGAAACCAAATTAACGCAACCGAAACCGCCATACTCGTAATATAAAATTTTATGATCAGACTACATATAATTAAAAGATAAACAACCGGGTGAATAACGTTTCGTACACGTTTATATAATTATACATGTAAAGACACATCGTTTGGTGAATCCAAATATCGATGGTATTTTCATCAAGTTCATCCAATCAATTAGCAAGAAAGAGGCTTGCAGTATCAGCAGACGTGCGCCGCGCCCCGGGGGTCTGGCCCCGTACAAACCGCGGATTCTGTAAGGTTTCATGCCAACTGTGATGAGAGCTCTCGCCCAAGAAGCGGGTCAAGATCGAGCAGTCATTTTGTCAGATGAAGACACTGATAATTCCTAAACAGCTGGCACGCGCGCGACCACCTTTTGTTATTTATTGCATGCACCCGCGCAAACTCAAGCACGCCCGACCGCCGTGTCCCAGCGCGCATTGTGCATTGTCGTCTGCTTAAGATGTCGGGACCGCTCATTTAGCGCGATCCGGTTTGGACCTCATTAGACGTGTATGCGAGGCTTTAATCGGATTTCTTAATGGGTACCCCGACTCCGAGGGCTAATAAATACTTATCTCCCGACATCAAACCAAATGGCTCTCCTCGGAACGTCCTCGCAGAACTTTCTGCTGCATAGGATAAATTTTCTAACCAGCTATGTCGACCTGCTTATACGATTATATGATGTCTGGCTCCATGTTATCGTGTACCAATAGGTACCAGCATTGAACACACGTGTGCCTGTCGCTCTTTCTTATACCAGAACTAAACGAACATTTATCATGTGGATAAAGAAATTTTTAAAATTGCATAAAATATCACCCGCTTAAATGTATCATTATTCTCTCTCTCTCTCTCTCTCTCTCTCTCTCTCTCTCTATATATATATATATATATATATATATATATATATATATAAACATATATACATATATATATATATATCTGTCTCTCTCTGTCTCTCTCTTTATATATATATATATTTATATATATCCATACAAATCGCGAGATTGTCCATTTGAGTCGGGAAACACATCACGAGATGGATCAGATGAAAAATCAGGTTTCGCGAGGGCGCTTGCATGTCTATTTAAAAAAAATTTACATTATTTATTTATTAATGAAATTAGCAATGTAATTTGTATGATCATGTTTTACTACCACACAGTACAATTAAAACAGACAAGGATCTAATAGTTTTTCAAATTCATTAAATTCAAACAATTAAATTAATTTGCAGGGCATAAACACATTTATAATTTATTAATCCTTTTTATATTAAATTTTAAGTTCAATGTGGCATGTGTTTATGGTGGCGTACCGAGAACTTCACTTTTGTAACCGCTGAGTTGAATTTGTTTCAGGAACTTTAATATGAAAGCAGATATACTTATCTGTATATATTATATGACATGTCAGGCAGGGTTATTTTCCTATGATATTTCCTGTAATATTTAGGGGGGGGGGGTGCAGTCAAAAAGGAAAAATCCGCGCGCAGCTTTTGCATAATATATACATATATGAAAAACATTTTCCTTCCTGACATCGCAAAATTTTACAACGATACTTAATGTTTAAACTAAACGTTATACATACATTTCCAACTCAAAATAAATCTATTATCATCACATATGCCTAATTTAATTGAGACTTGTAAGAACAATTTACAATATTTAAATAAGAGCTGAACCGGCTCATGCTGAAGACAGTATATACTTATTTATGAGTCCCATCAAAATGTGAGAAAATGGGATTAAGGTGTAGCATCCCTGCATGGCAAAAACCCTAAATTTATGACCACTTCAAATTGTGTTTTAAATGCATATTAAACCCGTACAGGTCTCTTTCTAATGTATTTAGGAAATTAATATATTCATTTTCATTTGAAATTTTAACATTTTTTTTTGAAAATTTAAAATTTTGAAATGGTACATAATTTTAAGAAATCATTAACAGCAAACAACTTTTCAATGAGCTAATATTGATCTACATAGTATATCGTTTTTCCTTTTTCATGTTTCTTTCTAACTTAATTTTTTTTAAATTTTAATTCAATAAAGAAATTAAATTTCATTTTAAAACATTTAAGAAAAATTGCAGAAGAAATCTGAAAAAAAAAATATTTCCTTGATATTTCCATGTTATTTGATATTTTCCAACTAAAACGGGGTTTCCTGCTTCTTTTTTCTTAAAATCGTGTACCATTTCAAAATTTAAAAAAGTCAGAATATCATATGAAAATGAATGTGAATTTTATAAATACATATACCATCAGGGAGAAACCTACATGAGGTTTACAATGATATGGATCTAATATTAAGTTTAAATGACTTGGTCATTTAATATATATACATATACACAGCTACATATTAATTTATATATTTACATGGATTGTACAACTAGTTATTACAGAAATTGACGTAATGAGCGCCCCATGGATCTTTGAGGGCGATATTGAGAAAACGGAATTAAGGAATAAGCCGTTTTCACCAATAGCCTTGGCAATACTGACGGTCACCGTTATTTTCCCACCTCGCTTGATGATTTTTATGGCACGAAATTATGTCAGGGTTTCCTAAGCCTTTAAATATTTGTGAGCGAAAGGAAATTTTCCTTAAAACAGCACCTATAAAATGTCCCCCAAATCAACAAAAAGGTCATATCTTGGCCTAGAAGAGCACCACATTGATACAATGGAATCTTCCACGCCGTATTAATAGCGTCGCTCTCCGTCCTAAATATATATGGAAAGGAATTTCAGTGTTCTTGCACGGACTTATCATGCAGCTATATCTAGCCAGTATATATAGCGTTATTGTTGAGGAAAATTGCGCCATATATGTCACGCTAGTTCGCGCTGACTTTTGCCGAGAGTTACGTCAAAATACGACAATTTTGCCAGTTTCAGTTGAAATAATTACTTTGATATAAAACGTACCTTGGGTTTGAAATCTGCCCGCACCTTCCAGGCAACATAAACTTTTGCTTGTTTTTACACATGAAAACGGTGTTAGCTTTTCAGCAAATAACAGTTGACGTCAGACTGCATATATATAGTTCCTCAAATGTTAGGATGTGACTTATCTCCTGCTCCTTCGCCAACAGAGAGCTCTTATTTGGGTAACTTCGGCTAAATATATCGTGATTATTTAATTTCTTTTTTTTTATAATTATCACTCGTGCTTCCCTAGACGTCATGTGATGTCAAACAAAAGAGTCGATATCAGCGGACAGTAAGACGTGCCACAATTGGAACTTAGTATAAACCGGGAGGGGGTGGGGGCGCTGTTTTGGGAACAAAATATATTTGTTAAAAATCAATTTTAAGAGCGCCCGGGGCATTCATTACATCAAATACGGGTATAACTAATGGTTTCACTCTCCACGGCTCAGATTGTGGCGTTCTTTAGTTGGTAGGGGGTGGAGGAAACCGGAGAACCCGGAGAAAACAACCGGCCTTAATTTTGACGGGCAACTTCAACCCACTCTCATAGCAACGCCGGACGATCAAACCCGGGTCGCAAGCAGAGAGAGTCGAGCTTTTCACCCCTCGACAGTCCGATACCTTAACGATACACTCAAAAACGTGGATTTGTTAAACATCTAAAGAAACAAAAGACTGGCAGTTATTTAAAAATCAGTATGAAACGTTTAAATGATCATATTGCAAATCATAACATTTTCTTAACTCCTTAAGCGCTGTCAAATACTTCAATGTGCATGCATGCTTTGGCTTTGCCACTGATGTCTGAAATTGAAGATTTATGTAAACAAAGACTTTTCTTTCACTCAGTGTTTTTTTTTAATATATTGAATATACTGAAATATCGTAATTTAAATTAATGGTACCCTAGTTTTAATCTATTGAATATACTGAAAAATTGTAATTAAAATTAAAACTGTAGGGTACCATTAAAAGGGAGCCAGGACTCAGGTGCTGGAATTACCATTACCAGGTTCGGGGAGGGGGGGGGGAGTGGGATAACACGGAGTTAACATGTATAAACAAAAAAACTGAGAACAAAATTAGAAGAAGAATCCAGGAGATTCTATCCCTAAATATGGCGAGAGAGGAACGGTTATACTGGCAGTAAACCAATTCCCTGATTATGAGCCGTTGTATGGTCGACTGTTTTTATCTTGATTTTATTCTTGTCAATTCAACCATGCTGTCTGACAACCCCTTTTTTTCTGTTCATTCCTCCATGCTGTCTGACCACTCTTTTTTCTGTTCATTCCTCCATGTTGTCTGACCACTCTTTTTTTCTGTTCATTCCCCATGCTGTCTGACAACCTTTTTTTTGTTCATTCCTCCATGCTGTCTGACAACTCTTTTTTTCTGTTCATTCCTCCCTGTTGTCTGACCACTCTTTTTTCTGTTCATTCCCAATGCTGTCTGACAACCTTTTTTCTGTTCATTCCTCCATGCTGTCTGACCACTCTTTTTTTTTGTTCATTCCTCCATGCTGTCTGACAACCTTTTTTTCTGCTCATTCCCCATGCTGTCTAACAACCTTTTTTTCTATTCATTCCTCCATGCTACTTGACAACTCTTTTTTCTGTTCATTCCTGCATGCTGTCTGACAACTATTTTTTCTGTTCATTCCCCATGCTGCCTGACAACCTTTTTTTTCTGTTCATTCCTCCATGCTACTTGACAACTCCTTTTTCTGTTCATTCCTGCATGCTGTCTGACAACTCTTTTTTCTGTTCATTCCCCATGCTGTCTGACCACTCTTTTTTCTGTTCATTCCTCCATGCTGTCTGACAACTCTTTTTTCTGTTCATTCCCCATGCTGTCTAACAACCTTTTTTTCTGTTCATTCCTCCATGCTGTCTGACCACTCTTTTTTCTATTCATTCCTCCATGCTGTCTGACAACTCTTTTTTTCTGCTCATTCCCCATGCTGTCTGAAAACCTTTTTTTCTGTTCATTCCTCCATGCTGTCTGACCACTCTTTTTTCTGTTCATTCCTCCATGCTGTCTGACAACTCTTTTTTTCTGTTCATTCCCCATGCTGTCTGACCACTCTTTTTTCTGTTCATTCCTCCATGCTGTCTGACCACTCTTATTTCTGCTCATTCCCCATGCTGTCTGACAAACTTTTTTCTGTTCATTCCTCCATGCTACTTGACAACTCTTTTTTTCTGTTCATTCCTCCCTGTTGTCTGACCACTCTTTTTTCTGTTCATTCCCAATGCTGTCTGACAACCTTTTTTCTGTTCATTCCTCCATGCTGTCTGACCACTCTTTTTTTTTGTTCATTCCTCCATGCTGTCTGACAACCTTTTTTTCTGCTCATTCCCCATGCTACTTGACAACTCTTTTTTCTGTTCATTCCTGCATGCTGTCTGACAACTATTTTTTCTGTTCATTCCCCATGCTGCCTGACAACCTTTTTTTTCTGTTCATTCCTCCATGCTGTCTGACCACTCTTTTTTCTGTTCATTCCTCAATGCTGTCTGACAACTCTTTTTTTCTGTTCATTCCCCATGCTGTCTGACCACTCTTTTTTCTGTTCATTCCTCCATGCTGTCTGACCACTCTTATTTCTGCTCATTCCCCATGCTGTCTGACAAATTTTTTTCTGTTCATTCCTCCATGCTACTTGACAACTCTTTTTTTCTGTTCATTCCTGCTTGCTGTCTGACAACTTTTTTTTTCTGTTCATTCCCAATGCTGTCTGACAACCTTTTTTTCTGTTCATTCCTCCATGCTACTTGACAACTCCTTTTTTCTGTTCATTCCTGCATGCTGTCTGACAACTCTTTTTTCTGTTCATTCCCCATGCTGTCTGACCACTCTTTTTTCTGTTCATTCCTCCATGCTGTCTGGCAACTCTTTTTTCTGCTCATTCCTCCATGCTGTCTGACAACCTTTTTTTCTGTTCATTCCTCCATGCTACTTGACAACTCTTTTTTTCTGTTCATTCCTGCATGCTGTCTGACAACCCCTTTGTTTCTGTTCATTACTCCATGCTGTCTGAAAACTCTTTTTTCTGTTCATTCCTTTATGCTACCTGACAGTCTATCTTCTGCTCAATCCTCCATGCTACCTGACAACTCTTTTTTCTGTTTATTCCTGCATGCTGTATATATCATACTGGAATATACCAATGAATAGTGTTAATTTAAGCAACCCTTGACGGATACTATATTGAAAAACATGTTTCAAGTTTATTATACTGTTTAATTTTTTTTATGTTTTTTTTTTTTTCATAAATTATGTTTTAGCCGTATTTCTAAAAATATTTTATAATTAAATGAAATATATTTATTCTTTCCCATAACGCGTCTTGAACACGTTTCCTGTTACAAATGCAGTATTTATTTGATTGCACGTCTGTTTGAGGGGACTACAAGAGGGAAGGGCTCCACTTAGATCTACATCACTCTGACATCTGCATGTGGACAGGGACCGCTGGATTACGGTATCAAACGTGTATTGGGAGAACCCTGTATCGTAACTATGTACGATACACTCTACAAGAAGCCGTCTATAGCTGCTGTACAGAATCTCATTGCGAAATTCATATACATATCAACTCTAAGAGACTGGAGGGTCAAATAATTAACTTGCAAAACCAGACAAATTTAACACATCTGATGGACAGGGATCACTATCATTAATTCCTTAATTTCTAGAATTAGAATTTTTTCCAAGAAAACATATCTGTCCGGTGGAGTATATCCTCCTTTTTTTTTCAAAATAAAATAGGCATATCATAATGTGTGCTTTAAAGTTTAACTTCAGTGTCGATCAAGCGGACGATGGGTTTAAGCCACCAAATGCTAGGTCAGTCCGTCACAATTAAAACCCACCAATTAACCGACGAGCGACATTGACTGGATACGAGTGACATATATATTCCTGTCATTATGTAATTTGAAGAAAAATGACCTGACTACCTATTTAAATCTGGTAATGCTGAAACTGGGCATATTTCTTGGGTTTTTTTTTAATATGAAATACCACCCGTCAGTCCGTCCGTTAACTTTTAGGGTCGCCGCGATAACTTTCCAGGGCTTTGTGGATTTCACCAAGCTTGCCATAACTACTTATCGCCATATTATCTCGCCTGAGTTCGATTATTAAACGTATATTTAATAAGGTCATGGGTTACTAGGCTCTTTTGTACTGTCGAAGCTTACGAATGAAGAATATGAAGGATTTTGATAAAACTCATCAGAAATGTTAATCAATAAAATATATCACCTAAGTTTGATTTCCTGCAAAATCCATGCATATTTAATGAGGTCAGAGGTCACCGCACTTTGGAGGCACCATGGTGACTTAACAAAACTCCTATGGATTTTCATAAAACTCAATATACATATTTACCAATAAAGTTTCTCACCTGAACTACCTTCTCATAAAAATTTAATATATGTACATGCAGTGGCGTAATTACAGGGTGTATTTACAATTCTGTGAACCTATCAGCTTTCATCCTCAAGTTTTGAACATTATATTACAATATCTTTAATTTGCAGGCTTTTAATAATGATACAACATGAACTTGTGTGAATGTATTTATACCATTTTTCTGCATACAAACATAAACAACAATTTCAGTTTTCCAGTTCCAATAACGGTGAAATAAAGTCATTGTTTATATAGTTTCTGCCAGTGTGGATTAAAATCTGCATCTCTACTGGTAAAATTTGAAATCCTACCAGTAGAGATATGAATTTAAATCTCTACCGCATGGTACAAATAAAAATGTTAATATCTACCGATAGGATTTAAGATTCTACCAGATATAAATTCTACCTAGACATACATACGTACATACATTAATATATACATATATATGTATAGTTCAGCCTAATTTATAGCGTCTCACTTTCAGTAATTAAATGCATATGTACTGCATTAATACATAATTTTTTTCAAATGTATAGACGGAAATTGAGACGGATAATTCTTCATAGAGTGATTTATATATTGTAAATGAAACTGAAACGATTTATTGACTATATATTTCTTTAAGAAGGGGTCTCTTCTTAAATGTCACGGCAAACAAATTGCCAAGTCAGCATAAAACGACAAGTTTTTGGTGACTACACACGGGTCTTGTAAGGTTTATACGTTTTGTCCAAAACAAGCAGAAATGATCCTCGATATCCTTCCAATCTTTTAAGTTTCCTGGCTGGAACCCAGTGCTAATTTATGTTATTTATTGTTTCTTGAAGGTTCCATCTGAGATTAGCTGTAGCTGTACTATACTATAGTCTAGTAAAATCGTAGCCCAACCCACTACAAACGCAACAGCAGATCACCCTCTATATATTTATAATCAAATATGATGTATTAAGTATTTAAGTATGAAGTATTACATAACATGTAGTGAAAACCAAGAAAAATATGGCAGTTTAAGTAGATTTGATGCAATTATAAGCATGCAATGATGTATTGTTAATTCTCTTTTTTTGCGTAAAAGTCTTGGAACACGAAATCCTCGTGACAACAAACGTGATGTTGCTTGTATTCCAGTACATGAGCCACGATTCTTATATGTTATATACGAATTCGCTCATTTGGACTGATTTTACTTTCATAAGTACCCTTCGAACTAAAGGAATGAAATTAATCCTGAAAAGAGATTTGATTGAATGAGAAATCAAGAGGTGTCACGCAGTGGAACAAAGAGAACAACTTTGTACTCCAACATTATTTTCGTATTCTCTTCAGTTACTTTTTGTATATTTACAAGGAAGTAAATATGAATGTTTATATTTTCTGGCACACACATTATCGAGGTATCCATCATCAAATGATCGCAATTCAGACGATATACACTATAAGTAGGTTAAATCAGCAGAATACTAAAGCGAATGGCGAAAAGCAAAACAGCAATTATTTTCAGTCATATTCATCAGCCAGAACAAATCGCCCGTTGATGGTGCCTGATGACAGGACGGAGTTATTCATGTTTTGTTCATGGGAAAATGATTTTGTCAACAAAAGCATTCAGATACAAGCATCAATTCTTAACAATAGACAGTCTTTCTTCATTTTAAAATAATAACTTAATGATAGTTGAAACACTTAGTATCTACTTTAAATATAAAAAAAGACAGTTTTTTTTTCAAGCACTGTAATGATGATTGCATAGTAGTTTGTAATAAATGTACAAATACACAGCTGTACACATAGTATATAATCTGGTCAAAAGGCGGCCAAAGTCAAAGTGAAAACATCTGCCTTGTACAACCCCTCCCCCACTCCCTTACAGACACACAAAAATAAACACACAAAAATGGATAACTCCTTTTGGATTTCGAGGCCAGTGGTTTATTAGTGATTTCAGGGATAGGAATTTTCCCATGCTATGCATTGACATAGACCTATCTTTTATAGAAGAATTACATAAATCCCCCTTTGGAAAGTTTATACATGTACCGTATACATATACACATAGTTTTATTTGCTATTTTTAACTGTTTCGGCTCTGACTTGCAGGTGGGAAAGGAGGTTCGCGGTCAAATGCTGGAACCCATCTTACTTCTCGTTCACACCCATGAATGAAACATTCAATTGTTGTTACAATAATCTTTTTCTGATGCACTGAGGGACAGTTCTCCAGCTGTTACCCTTTTATACCGAGCTTGAAGAACCAATGAACGAGTTCCAACTACACCAAAAGGTGTTGTTTATTGGTGTGTCGCATACCAAAAAGTATCGGGTGGACTTCTGTTAATGGATGTGTCGCAGTCAGTCACTGATTCCACAAAGCATTTTGGATCTTTGATATCTTGATTTCGAAAGTCTATGGGCCAAACAAAAAAATATTTAGCATGGGCAGTGATCGTATGACCAATACAGTATGAGCAGTGATCGTATGACCAGTACTTATAACTGTATTTACTTAAGGGTATACGGACTTTTATGTTAGCCGTTTTTTTTTTCCTTCTTCTTTTCAATTATGACGATGATGATAATGATTATTATTAATGTTATTATCACATCATTATTATTGCACTTCGGTAGTTGTCTGTCAAATAAAAAGCTGTTTATTTTTCTTAGAAAAAATAATCTTTCACAATAAAAAATATTTATCGGTCAATGTATAAAACAGCCCGACAAGCCATGATTTTACCTTGATTATATGTCGACCTGTATGCCGTTTATGTAAGATTTTGTATATATTTGAGTTGAACAACCCTAATAAAAGCTATCAATATCTTGATATACTAACCTTGGTGCTCTCATTTGTAACTCCAAGACAGATCTAGTGCTGTTATAATTAAATAGTGTATTATTTTATGCCATTTTTATTCTTTAATTCTTCTCTTTAGCTCCTCAAATACTTGTAAGATTAATTTTAGGTTTGGGTGAAAGGCCATGCCAAATGAAAAATAATTTTTCATCATTTATATGTTTATATATAATGACACTTAGGCCAGGCAAGGTCCATAATAATAACTTACATGAAAGGCCTCGACCCGTCAGTTTCTTTAATCGATTAAAACCTAGTGAAAGCAATGCTGATGTACATTAATTACGAAATAAAAAAGGGTACATAATTAGTCAGCTACGTTCAATGATTTCAATGTGTTGGTTGTCGAACTGCATAATTACATTAAAGCCATCCATTACAAATGTTTGAAATTACAAATGTTTGATATCTGGATCAGATTGTTAATTCTACCAGTACAGTTCTAAACCATTTCACAGTGGTAGATCATTTTGAGGAAGTATATCGTTTATACAGTATCATCAGTGTGATTATAAAGCCCAAAACTCACTGACACGCGTGTCATGCATCAAGCGTCAAATATTGTCAAAGTCGCTTCACTTAATTTATCTATTTATCTTGAGCAGTCTACAGGAACCTGACAGATACACCCTCCAAGGTGCCTGCAAAATGATATGCGTTGCATGGTAAGGAAACGAAATTGCATTACGAAAAGGGAGGGGGTTCCCTCCACCAAAAATTCCTTTAAAAACGTTTTAATCAGTAAAACTAAAGGTATGATACATATCAGACATGAAGGTGAGGGGTCCATTGTATCCCCAGACTATATAGAACCACATTTTAACGTTCCCAGTGTGTTTTTAACACATTTTGATATTAAGAAAATATTGTAAAGGTACCAAAATTAACAATAGTAGCTGTTTCTGACAACCATCCAAAGATAATATATCCTTCATACTTAAGGTTAAAAACCTTCTTTGAGCACAAAGAAATAAGAAAATTAACTGTAATCTTAAAAGGGCATCTATTTAATTCGTGTACATGTTACCATCAAAATACAATGAAACCTCGTTGTGTCGAAATCGAAGGGACCGGTGAATTTACTTCAAAACATCCGGAGTTCGAAACAACCGATATTTATTATATTCAACCATTTTAGCCTTGATTATTATCAATGAATACTGCACATGTATAGGGCCTATATTATATAGTTCTAACACATGTGTGCGTGAAAGAACCACATATTTTATAATAAATTTATTTATTAATAAAAAAGCGCACAAGTACCACCAAAAAAAGATCAGGTAAATCAAGAAAGTGAAATGGCAGCACTTGAAAGCACACAAATCATCAAATGCTATCTGTGTCTTGGTCTTGCCACTACGTTCTACCTGGAGCAGCGCTTCGTACTTTTGCTCAATGGACTTCACATCAAACTTGAGCAGGCGGAGACGCCATAGCAAAGAGGACACGAACAATAGTGAAGAAGTAAAGCAGTATAACGAAACTCTATGGTACCAAAAAGAGTCAGTCTGAAAGATATCATCTTTCTCCCTTTATATAGAGATCGGTATCTCTGTATCCGAGACACATCGAATGTAAGGATTCCATTTTGTTTGGTTTATTAATAACTTCTCATTTCGAATTATGGCTTTGTCTGCGAAAGTAGAAATGCCTGATCAAGAGTAAGTAATTGGCCAAACAGGTACACACCGGACCAGGAGTTTAAACCATCGCACTTGTTGAGTAAGAGCCTTACCAGTATTAATTACGTATAACTGGTCATCACGGCCGTAGGTATGACTAATGGACCGTGCACAACTGTTGTCCAAACATTCAAGCGACATGACTTCGAGTTAAGCGATAGAAATATTGGCTGAGGACCAACAAAACACTTCGACACATCAGGTTTTTCGACACATCCGAGTTCGACACGAAAGGAGTTAAATTAGTAAGGTTTTAACTGTTATTTGCAGGGACTCCACATTCGACTTCGACACATGCGGGAACTCGACCGAGTTCGACCCAACTAGGTTTCCCTGTATAAAAAAAGAACTTGCATGCTTTTGCCATACATAGTGGGCATATTGGCTACCATCGCGGATTTAACATCGCTACCATTATTTTTCAAATTCTGGCGTGCAAACGCAAGTGGGTGCCTGAAGCGCTTACAAGTGTTGGCGATAAATGCCACCAAATGATTTTATTTGAACTAAAACACAACGGTAAAAAAAATTATATTTGATGACTAATATATAATTATAGAAATCGCCCTTCTTCATTTTGGCAGCTATTTTACAGCCATTTTGAATTTTTCACTATGCATTATAACTTTAAGTGTAAAAATTCTATCCAGGGTCTTTTGACACCCACATCTATCCAAAACAGCATTATTTTCCGTTATCCAGGGTTATCCGTTAAGGAAATATCCGTTATACATGGCGCTTTTATCCTGCATTTTACAAACTGCGGCCATTTTTTAAAGTGTGAGTACCCCTTCACTCAGCTCTATATGTCTTGATTCAGAGTAGTAAAACATAACTGTGTAAACAATATTTCAAGTTATACTTTTCATACATTTAAGTACAAGTTATTATGTACATTGTTATTATGTAGCTTGTGTACGTTGCACTTGACACATAATAACTCTAAAGCCTAAGGTTACCGAATATACCTTGGTACTATTGATGGAGAAACACTCTACCCGTTCAGGTCCAATTTTCTTTGTTTTGACCTAGAAAATGACTTTGAAAATGTCCTGAATGGTTAAAATGTAGGATGGCATCCATCTACACTTTTTTCATTAATTTTTATTTGGTTGATTTAGCATGGATGCCTAATATGAACAAGCAGTGTCCACAAAAGTTGAAAATCGGCCTTACCTGGCCCATTTTTCGGTTTTCCATATATGTAAAACACTTTGTCACAAGTTTTTAATGTGAAACTTTTTTGTCTGTAGGTTCGTAAGTGAGCAATATTTGTCTGTCTTTTTTTTAGTTTTGTATGTGAGGCATTGCTCCAAGTTTTGTTTATATGGATAAAATTTGACATGATGAGATACATAAAAATGGAGATAAGATTGGGTAGGACTACACTGAGTAATCAGTTGTTTAGACGTGCTGCAGATGGTAACTTGTTAAACCTCGTCTCAAGGGACAGCTGTGATCCGTAGTCAATCAAGAGAATAATCACTTTTTCCTGTCCCAGCGTGGTAAAGCAGAATAAAATCATATACTGAAAATTTAACTGCTAATCTGAGTCGTCTCGAATGGTCATCGGTAATTCGTCAGTTAAAATATAGACTAAAATTTTACCTTTACCGCGTGTTAATTTTCGTTCCGTATTTTGCTTATATCTAAAAGCATAAGCTCGTGTAAATTAGCGGTATAGTATAATCATAAATTATTAGAACAGTAACAGCTTGAGAAAATGCAAAAGCAGTAAAATTTAAAGTGAAATGACTTGATAACAGACGCTCAGGGTGACGTTAATGCAATGAGGATTCCACTTGGAAAAGAGCAAAGGGAAGCCCCGAAATGATCAGGAACAGTGAAAAGCAATAAAACATTAATTATCAATTAACAGTTACCGAATACTTAAAGCAGAAGTAGGCCTAATGTTGAAGCTAAATACCATATTTATATTTTAGGACGTAACAATGATTGTATTTGGCATCTTCCCTTTAGGTTTAAATGTTGTAGATCCTTGTACAACACAGTTAACATGACATATTGATATTGGAATCATAATAAATCCATTAAGACTATGGTCCGGTGTCCCAGTACCGTTCCCACTTTGTTGACTCTGTATAAACATAATTTAACATTGTCTTCCTGTAGCTGATACCTTATACCAGAAACTGCACTGAGTAAAAGAAAATTCATCTTTTCAGAAGAAAACCTGAAAGTATTCGCAGAAATGCATGCTGAAAACAAGAAGATGTGTGAGATCACCAAAGTAGAACCCTTGATGACCAATATCAGCCAAGAAAGACAGGAGCAGACGACACAGGCCCTGGATTATAGCTGTTACCATACCAACCAATTCCCCCGCCTCTCGTGTGCGCGGGCGAGACGCGTGAACCAAGAAAACAATAATTCAAACCTGAGTCGCGAAGAGCGAAGACGTCTACGACGAGCAACCCAAAAATATCGAACGGCGCACGCGACCAGGGAAAGAATACGAGTGGAAGCTTTTAATGTGGCTTTCGCAGAGCTGAGAAAGCTGTTACCTACTCTCCCGCCCGACAAAAAACTTTCAAAGATTGAAATTCTTCGTCTGGCGATATGTTACATTTCCTACCTTAACCATGTTTTACAGTATAACTAACCAGATAAACAGAAGTTCTTTTGGTGGAAAAAGAGTGACAGTGATATCTGTGTTATTCTCTGAATAAGGTGAATACTGTTAATTATTGATTGTGAAGAGGTGTGAAGTCATCGCTTCTAGTCATTTACATATATATGCCGTCTGCATCGCTGGGGACTCGTTTGACGGTATACAAATGCTCATCGCTTCTTCGTCTACACGGTGGTGCATATCATTATCATTTATTGACATCACACAAGTATTAATCATGTGTCATTTATATTAGGAAACATAATATATATATATATATATATATTTGACCGTTTTCAGTATATAAATGAACCAAAGTGTTGTTTTTCACTTTCATAGATATTTTGTTGTGTTGTGTTCACATTCATTTTCAATTTTACGTTGACAGATTTAATGAGAACTTAAAGAACTGGAGTAATCGTGCCTGGCGTTGGAGTATCGTGACGTCATGCAGAGCTTGCTTTCCGTGACATGAAACTTTCACATCGTGAGCAGTCCTCCTTCTCTTTGTTCAATGAATTAACAAGACACCGGTGGAAATGAATGCTTTGGGAGTAGGAAGGCTCATGGAACAAGACCAATACAAAAACAAAAATGCTTTAATCACACACACACACATATACACACATATACAGGGCATTACTCATTTTATGGTAAGAGTGCAGTATAGGTGAACTGCCTAAAAATGGCTCCTTTACTGATTCTGTCCTTATTAATCTTGCTTACTAGATCTTTCCAACAACATGCCCAAATTCTATAAGATTCACATAGCAATAAGACAGCATCAAACTTGATTCAAAGGAAAAATTAAGTATGAATAAAGCCAGTTCGCGACAGGTCACCAATATTGGACTTTCACCTATTTTATTCATGGTGAGTGAAATGTTTTACAATTGTCTCCTTTCATATATATTTACCTTTCAATTTCATAAATATGCTACGCTGTGTTAATAAAAAAAATACATATTTGTGCGGTTTTCTTATATTTATGTACATATACACTGTCACCCCCATGTGCACCCTCCCCTCAAATCTTAAGTATGATTATCAAAAGTAAAATGCTACAGGGTTCTTGGTGGCCTTGTGTCGGATCGTCTCATGAGCAACTAAACTAAAAAAAGGCATGTCCTCTCTCCATTATCTGGTGTTTATCATATGTATATAAATGATACAAACTAGTGTACATGTTCGTGCGTACATGGAAGTTGTGTATATGTTGGTTGTGTACTTGCTGGCAGTTTACAAGCTAGTAGTGCGCGGGTTTGCTTGAACTTTTCGCTGTATACCTGTCCATAGAAGACGTCTTCAGGTGAGGTACTGCATGAGACACTCATCAATCTGCTTCCACGGACCCTCGTGTTATTGCGATCTGTCAGGAACAGCTTTAGAACCAGACACGGGTTACCTAAGAGGCCAGACATTGTCAGTCAAAACGGCAACGCGAGCAGTTCGGTGTCGGCGGCATAAGGTGTCTAATGCTGTCGGGTACTGTACATGTGGCTG
Organism: Sipunculus nudus; assembly: GCA_026874595.1. Lineage (NCBI taxonomy): Eukaryota > Metazoa > Annelida > Sipuncula > Golfingiida > Sipunculidae > Sipunculus > Sipunculus nudus. The sequence continues at coordinate 47,716,123 of CM049316.1, forward strand.
CTGTCCCTTCATTAATGAAATCCATCTATTAACCAGGTGTATTCATCAGCTCGTCCATTGCGACTTTTCTCGTCTCCTCTTTATGTGTCTTTTGCATCGGTATCTACCGTTACATTACATTACAACTACCACGGATAGGTTTATATTAAAAAGGTAGATCTACTGTTACATTAAAAACAGCTACCACGGACAGGTTTAGATTAAGAAGGTAGATCTGCTGTTACGTTACAGACAGCTACCACGGACAGGTTTAGATTAAGAAGGTAGATCTACCGTTACATTACAAACAGCTACCACAGACAGGTTTAGATTAAGAAGGTAGATCTGCTGTTACATTACAAACAGCTACCACGGAAGGTTTAGATTAAGAAGGTAGATCTGCTGTTACATTACAAACAGCTACCACGGACAGGTTTAGATTAAGAAGGTAGATCTGCTGTTACATTACAAACAGCTACCACGGACAGGTTAAGATTAAGAAGGTAGATATGCTGTTACATTACAAAGAGCTACCACGGACAGGTTAAGATTAAGGAAGTAGATCTGCTGTTACATAACAAACACCTACCACGGACAGGTTTAGACTAAGAAGGTAGATCTGCTGTTACATTACAAACAGCTACCAAGGACAGGTTAAGACTTAGAAGGTAGATCTGCTGTTACGTTACAGACAGCTACCACGGACAGGTTTAGATTAAAAAGGTAGATCTACTGTTACGTTACAAACACCTACCACGGACAGGTTTAGACTAAGAAGGTAGATCTGGTGTTACATTACAAACACCTACCACGGACAGGTCAAGATTAAGAAGGTAGATATGCTGTTACATTACAAACAGCTACCACGAACAGGTTAAGATTAAGGAAGTAGATCTGCTGTTACATTACAAACGCCTACCACGGACAGGTTTAGACCAAGAAGGTAGATCTGCTGTTACATTACAAACAGCTACCACGGACAGGTCAAGATTAAGAAGGTAGATATGCTGTTACATTACAAACAGCTACCACGAACAGGTTAAGATTAAGGAAGTAGATCTGCTGTTACATTACAAACACCTACCACGGACAGGTCAAGATTAAGAAGGTAGATATACTGTTACATTACAAACACCTACCAAGGACAGGTTAAGACTTAGAAGGTAGATCTGCTGTTACATTACAAACAGCTACCACGGACAGGTTAAGATTAAGAAGGTAGATATGCTGTTACATTACAAACACCTACCACGGACAGGTTAAGACTAAGAATATAGAGCTGCTGTTACATTACAAACAGCTACCACGGACAGGTTAAGATTAAGAAGGTAGATCTACTGTTACATTACAAACACCTACCACGCACTTTACTGGTATTTTTCTATTGCTTAAAAAAATTGAACAGTCACTTTCGAAATGTCGCTTCTATCCGACAATTTTGAGTACCATTTAAACAAAATCACATTTCTAAAAAAGTAATGTACGGAATATTTTGGAAGTTGTCTTGGAATTTGCAATCAATAGTGATCTTGGAACACTTTATCCACATTGTAGCCCTACTGGTGGTATTTGTTGTTGATTTTTACATGTGTAATGGATAGAGACAAGATGCATGGCGTTCCTCTGCACCTTCTCCTTTGTTTTAGTGACCTTGGACGCTGTATCAATAACCAGCCACTCTCTATGAATGCAGCACTCTGAGTCCCTGACGCGGGCTTTCTTTCTACATGATCCTCTGGGGGAAGCTTTGATCGATACCTTTTGGTTCCGCTATTGTACCACTGGGATTTAACTTCCTACAAAAGATAATTATTTTGCATTAATAACATGTGTCAGACTTGGTTGCATACATTATATCTGTTGCCAGCCACGTCTATGCCGTGGCTGGATGTTGGAAGGAACGATCCAACAGACAGGTTATGAAGAGTAGCATTTATATTTCTTTTTATAAAAAAATAAATAAAACTGGATGACATTTATATTTAAACCTTTCAGTTTAGCACATAATACATACATCAGTTCCACACAAAGGAACTTAGTTAGCAAGAACAGAAACAAGAGACAGCTATGAATTATTTGAGGTACAGAGCTCGTCACTTCGTTAAATCGTATAATTAATCCCTATAAACATCTGCACAATGACAAGAAATAAATGTGTATACTTTGTTTGTATGATTTTGATTTATTCTGTTTTAACAAATGAACGCCTATTAACACCAAAAAATATATTGCTCAGCGAATACAGCATTACACGTATGCATGTTTGTATATATACATATATTAACTATTGGCCGAACACTTCATAACCCAACATATCCTGAAACACCATGTACTCAAATGTGCAGGATAATCAAGGGCACCACTTTTTAACTCGCATATCATCTCCCAATAATCTTATTAAGGTGTTCCAAGGTTTTAGGTGTAGAAGGAATCACAGAAGCAGAGAGTGCTTGAACGTTTTGTTTTCATCGTTTTTTGTCTGTAATTCAGTTTCCACAATCCTCACGTTTGAAGCTTCTTGATAACGTTGTACTTGATAAAAAGATAACAAAAATCCATGTTAATCTGGTTTATAATTAGTATATTTTTTCCCATTTAACAATAAATGTTGTAGCATTTTTCGAGTGTTTCAAAATTAATCAATGCACTGACAACCTCCATGCAGATAACCTTAGTATGAAGAGTCTGTCAATAATCCCGGTGCTTGTAGAACTTCCTAGTACAAGGAAACTTTTATCCAAAACAGCACAGCAACTTTATTTCAGAGGACGACCATTATACTAAATGCACAGTTGACAACCATACGCCAACCTCGTGTATAAATAGGGTATATATATATTACCAAAAATAATCGACGTTGCTCATTTTCATTTGCAATTTAGGTACGGACAAACGTCAAACTATCATTAAAAAAATAAATGACGATTGAATGGTTAACAGAGGTTTTTATGTATACGCATGAAGATGTGGCGAAATACCAAAAACATATATATATATATATATATATATATATATATATATATATATTATTTTGGACCTGATAGAATTTTGTGTTCAGTGGGCTAGGCCTACAACTGGTTTTGTTAATTTCACTTGATATTCAAATTAAAGGCAGAAATTGCTATATTTTAATTTTTTTTTTGATAAACTAAAAAATTACAGACAGTAATAACACCCATGAATACAAGACAGTTCACCAAACAGTAACAAAAACAACATACAAAAAGAGTACTAAATACAAAATACATATATACATACATATTAACCTATTTGTTCAAAGTACAGTATGACTAACAACTTATCACCTTTTCCAAATATATATAATTTTAGAAATACTTGTAATGTTAAGTTAAACAAGCTCAATATTATTGTTTTCCTTTATATATCAAATATATTGTGTCATACAAATTATCTATTGTGTTGGTATGGATCAAGTTTCCATTGTCCTTCTGATATTTTGCCACAAAGTTTTTATTTATTTGTTTTTTTTTAGCAGCCTTAACCGTACATTCAATCTTCCTTTGATAATCCATGTATTTTTTTAAAAATATAAAAGCTTTTGCATGTATAAGATTTTTTTCCCATTCTCATATTCTTTTCAGATATTCCTTTAATAATATGCCAATCTGTAAATAAACTATTTGGTTGACCATAAAAAATGCTCATATCTTGCAAAACCGTTTAACGGTAGAACAATTACAAAAGAAATGCTCATACGTTTCTACCTCTGTATGGCAAACCTACAGTATGGGTCTTCAGTAAAACCAAACTTATATAATCTCTCTTTAAGATATTGCTTTATTAAGAGAAGATAATTTATCAGTCTCTGTCTACATACACATATTTTACCAAATTGATATAAATAATTTGGTTTAACTTTTAATAAAAGACAGGTCACAATATCAGCATACTATTTACACACACAAACACACACAGAATGTGTGGAACGCAGCCTTTTTGACAGACACAACATGGTGCATGTAGGCTGAAGACTTTGCATGACTCGACTAAATACCGGCACTCACGGTGACCAGAAGAGACGTTTGTGTCTAGGCCAAACATTAAGCTACTCCTGAACTTTGTTACAGTTAATTACCGGACAGGGGTGATGAATACATATTCCCAGATATAACATGAGACGTGTCCGTAAAAGCTCCAAGTTTATCAATAGGCAACTCGGCACCATGTCAAAAAATGCAATGTCAACTGTCATTTCCAAATAGCAAGCGGTAACCACAGCTCAAAGGCCAGGTCTCGAGTTTAACTTTTAATCAATGTGGAATTAATAGGATTAAGCTGAGTCGGACCAGCTGGGACACGAATAGATAGAGTTCCAGGTTATCATTTATGTCTTCTTGAATTTTGTCAGAAAAACGGAAAATTGTGCGCTTATATATGACGTGATAATTAAAATCAGGGATAGGTAGCATTAAATCCCGCCTGCATGTGTAACTCTAGTCATATACCCGTATTCCACCTTTAAGGGGTTTTTGTTTGCTGAGGCTTTATTTGTTTTATACATTTTAAATCAGTTACCACGACAAACAGCTGGACTCGCTCGACACAATGTTAGCAATATGTATCCCTGAAACTGAAACTCAAAGTATGAAAGCATTCACATATATACGTAGACAGTTTTGCATGAACTTCCTGCAATTAGGGATTTTAGGCTAAACCTGGTAACCTTTCATGCTTCAGGATCTTCACCATGCACTGCTCTATTTATGTTTACTTTATGTATATTTATAATTCATGCCGGAATTAATATTAGAAATAACCAGTAAATATAATTATTACCAGTTTTCAAGATATTTGTTAAATAAAATAAGATCTGATAAGAAAAAAAGAGCGAAATGAAGCAATGATGATGATATTTTATCTGAATGCCAACTGTATATTCAGCCAAATAATTGCCGCCAAAGCATTCTTCGGGTTGACTGGTTGTTACTGTACTGTAACTAATGGCGTTTTCATTAAGATCATGAATCATACTTGCTGGCAGCACTGTCCTGATATTTATTTGCCATCCCAGTATTTACAAATGGCCTGTGGCCTATCGCGAGGCTGACAAGTCCAGCAAAACCAGTCTACTGGTGTCTTGGGAACTACATGGCGCCTCGGAGGCCTAAACGGTGCTGCGGCGTTCCCATGGGAACCATGATACGTCGCGAACACAATAACCCTTGGGCTGCATGATGCGCTACTACAAGTTAAAACAGGCCCAGTGGGATCTCTCGCTTGTAATAGATGCTGAAAAGCAGTATTGCTGGGCAAGACCTCTGGCTGGTTGAATGATCATATTCATATCACTGACAGTAACGAGACATGCGGCTGTCGGCACTCAGCCACCAAGGCTTTTGACATCTCCCAAACCGACTGTTGAATAAGATTGTAGTTGAAAACATGAACGACCGACCGTAATACAATCAGTTTCTGACATAATATCTGTATTTGCATGCACATAGTACAGGAACAGCCCCACTTTATTACTGTTTAATAATAATGGGTCACGTTTCAGCAATACGGTTTATTTCATTTGGCTGCCAAAATGTTTGTTCATGCAGGTTATATAATTATATTTAATCCTTCTGTCAAGACAAAACCCTTGGTATTATATACATTATCTTTTTTTCCAGAAAAGACGTACACTTTACAGGTAAGTGATTCCAGTTATATAACCCGGTCCTTTTAAATTTCGCTTGTTTACGTCCTTATTCCTATATTTCCAAGAGAGTCTGATGATTCCCATTTTCATCATCATTAATTTTATTTATCATCTAAGAACCATTTAATACTATCTCTCATTTTTTTATGGAACGTGCCACCATGAGCTCGTTAAATCAATACACTTATTGATATATCAATTGTTATTCGCAAGTCGAAGTTGATTAAACTGTTTCCTTCATTATTATACTACTCCACGATAGATTTTGAGAATCAACAAAACTTTTCACGATTTAGAGAATCAACAGGACTTCCAATGTCATGACTTCCGCCGTTTTCCTTTCCGCCATAATTTTACTACTCTACGTAAGATTTTGAGAATCAACAAGACTTTCCATGATTAAGTGAATTTACAAGACTTCCCATGTCATGACTTCCGCAATTTTCCTTTCCACCATTATTCTAATACTCCACATTAGATTTTGAGAATCAACAAGACTTTCCATGATTAAGTGAATTAACAAGACTTCCCATGTCATGACTTCCGCCATTTTCCTTTCCATCATTATTTTAATACTCCACATTAGATTTTGAGAATTAACAAGACTTTCCATGATTAGGTGAATTAACAAGACTTTCCATGTCATGACTTCCGCCGTTATCCTTTCCGCCATTATTTCAATACTCCACATAAGATTTAGAAGATCAACAAGACATTTCATGATTTAGAGAATTAACAAGACTTCCCATGTCAAGAGTTCCGCCGTTTCCTTTCCGCAGTTATTTTACAACTCCACGTTAGATTTAGAAAATCAACAAGACTTCCCATGATTTAGTGAATCTACAAGACTCCCCATGTCATGACTTCCGCCTTTTTCGTTTTTACGCCATTATTTTACTACTCCACATTAGATTAAGTGAATCAACAAGACATTCCATTATTTAGAGAATCAACAAGACTTCCCATGTCATGACTTCCGCCGTTTTCCTTTCCGCCATTATTTTGATACTCCACGTTAGATTTAGTGAATCAACAAGACTACCATGATTTAGTGAATCAACAAGACTTCCCATGTCATGACTTTCGCCGTTTTCCTTTCCGCCATTTTTTGCTATACTCCAGTTAGATTTAGAAAATCTAAAACACTCCATGTCATGACTTCCGCCGTTTTCTTTTTTACGCCATTATTTTACTACTCCACGTTAGATTTAGAAAATCAACAAGACTTCCCATGTCATGACTTCCGCCGTTTTCCTTTCCTCCATTATCCCTGATTATTTTACTACTCCACGTTAGATTTAGAAAATCAACAAGACTTCCCATGATATGACGTCCGCCGTTTTCCTTTTTACGCCATTATTTTACTACTCCACGTTAGATTTAGAAATCAACAAGACTTCCCATGTCTTGACTTCCGCCGTTTTTCTTTCCGCCATTATTTCACTACTCCACATTTGATTTAGTGAATCAACAAGTTATTTCATGATTTAGGGAATTAACAAGACTTCCCATGTTAAGACTTCCGCCGTTTTCCTTTCCGCCATTATTTCACTACTCCACAATAGATTTAGTGAATCAACAAGACATTCCATGATTTAGAGAATCAACAAGACTTTCCATGTCATGACTTCCGCCGTTTTCCTTCCGCCATTATTTCACTACTCCACATTAGATTTAGTGAATCAACAAGACATTTCATGATTTAGGGAATTAACAAGACTTCCCATGTTAAGACTTCCGCCGTTTTCCTTTCCGCCATTATTTCACTACTCCACAATAGATTTAGTGAATCAACAAGACTTTCCATGATTAAGTGAATTAACAAGACTTCCCATGTCATGACTTCCGCCATTTTCCTTTCCACCATTATTTTAATACTCCACATTAGATTTTGAGAATCAACAAGACTTTCCATGATTAAGTGAATAAACAAGACTTTCCATGTCACGACTTCCGCCGTTATCCTTTCCGCCATTATTTCAATACTCCACATAAGATTTAGAAGATCAACAAGACATTTCATGATTTAGAGAATTAACAAGACTTCCCATGTCAAGAGTTCCGCCGTTTTCCTTTCCGCAGTTATTTTACAACTCCACGTTAGATTTAGAAAATCAACAAGACTTCCCATGATTTAGTGAATCTACAAGACTCCCCATGTCATGACTTCCGCCTTTTTCGTTTTTACGCCATTATTTTACTACTCCACATTAGATTAAGTGAATCAACAAGACATTCCATTATTTAGAGAATCAACAAGACTTTCTATGTCATGACTTCCGCCGTTTTCCTTTCCGCCATTATTTTGATACTCCACGTTAGATTTAGTGAATCAACAAGACTACCATGATTTAGTGAATCAACAAGACTTCCCATGTCATGACTTTCGCCGTTTTCCTTTCCGCCATTTTTTGCTATACTCCAGTTAGATTTAGAAAATCTAAAACACTCCATGTCATGACTTCCGCCGTTTTCTTTTTTACGCCATTATTTTACTACTCCACGTTAGATTTAGAAAATCAACAAGACTTCCCATGTCATGACTTCCGCCGTTTTCCTTTCCGCCATTATCCCTGATTATTTTACTACTCCACGTTAGATTTAGAAAATCAACAAGACTTCCCATGATATGACGTCCGCCGTTTTCCTTTTTACGCCATTATTTTACTACTCCACGTTAGATTTAGAAATCAACAAGACTTCCCATGTCTTGACTTCCGCCGTTTTTCTTTCCGCCATTATTTCACTACTCCACATTTGATTTAGTGAATCAACAAGACATTCCATGATTTAGAGAATCAACAAGACTTTCCATGTCATGACTTCCGCCGTTTTCCTTCCGCCATTATTTCACTACTCCACATTAGATTTAGTGAATCAACAAGACATTTCATGATTTAGGGAATTAACAAGACTTCCCATGTTAAGACTTCCGCCGTTTTCCTTTCCGCCATTATTTCACTACTCCACAATAGATTTAGTGAATCAACAAGACATTCCATGATTTAGAGAATCAACAAGACTTTCCATGTCATGACTTCCGCCGTTTTCCTTTCCGCCATTATTTCACTACTCCACATTATATTTAGTGAATCAACAAGACATTCCATGATTTAGAGAATCAACAAGACTTTCCATGTCATGACTTCCGCCGTTTTCCTTTCCGCCATTATTCCACTACTCCACATTAGATTTAGTGAATCAACAAGACATTCCATTATTTAGAGAATCAACAAGACTTTCCATGTCATGACTTCCGCCGTTTTCCTTTCCGCCATTATTTCACTACTCCACATTAGATTTAGTGAATCAACAAGACATTTCATGATTTAGGGAATTAACAAGACTTCCCATGTTAAGACTTCCGCCGTTTTCCTTTCCGCCATTATCCCTGATTATTTTACTACTCCACGTTAGATTTAGAAAATCAACAAGACTTCCCATGTCATGACTTCCGCCGTTTTCCTTTTTACGCCATTATTTTACTACTCCACGTTAGATTTAGAAATCAACAAGACTTCCCATGTCATGACTTCCGCCGTTTTCCTTTCCGCCATTATTTCACTGCTCCACATTTGATTTAGTGAATCAACAAGACATTCCATGATTTAGAGAATCAACAAGACTTTCTATGTCATGACTTCCGCCGTTTTCCTTTCCGCTATTATTTTGATACTCCACGATAGATTAAGAGAATCAACAAGACTTTCCATGATTTAGTTAATCAACAAGACTTCCCATGTCATTTCTTCCGCCGTTTTCCTTTCCGCTATTATTTTATTACTCCCCGTTAGATTTAGTGAATCAACAAGACTTTCCATGACATGACTTCCGCCGTTTTCCTTTCCGCCATTATTTTACTACTCCCCGTTAGATTTAGAAAAATCAACAAGACTTACCATGTCATGACTTCCGCCGTTTTCCATTCCGCAAATATTTAATACTTCCCGTTAGATTTAGAGAATCAAAAAGGCTTTCCATATCATGACTTCCGCCGTTTTCCTTTCTTCCATTATTTTACTTCTCCACGTAATAGATTTTCAGAATCAATGGACTCTCCATGTTATGACTTTTTTCGTTTTCCTTTTAGATATTGTACGGTTACATTATTCCTGTCTTTAATGATGCCTCACAAATAAAACCTAATGTCCGTCTCAATATAACGGAAAATGAGGTATTTCAATAATTCCGTATGCAAAAATATAAAATAACCATAATAAATCAATCACATACCAGTCACTGACACAGTTAAATTCTTTGGCAGAAGGCCGCCTGCAATTTATCTTATATCAATATACGAGTATTCTAAAATCATATATGTCCTTGAAATAAGATACTTTTTGAATTAAGTATTATAACAGCCAGCAGGACTAAAACAAGTAAAGGGCAAAAGAAGCATATCTCCAAATTGGACGCAAAAACGTTGGGCCTATTAATGAATAAATTGATGGGGGATAAATAATGTGTAAAAGGGTGCACGCAATGCAATGAAGAAAGGTGAAGCTGACCATGGAATATATACACTGCACAATCACGTACATGACACAGCTGTGCTGGTAGTCTGGTCAGTATGATTTGCCATTACTATAAAACGGCACCTAATTAAAATGCTATGCTTGGAAGACAAAACATTTGTTTAATTATAACACAAAGAACCATTTTTGTTAAAATAATATATAGATTTTGTCAAGTGCCATACTCCAACAGCTCAGAAACCAATGCCTTAAGGTAAACGCATGTGAACGACAAATCAAAATGAAAATGACATTGTTTTACCATACTTTGCCCTGTTGATTTCGATTTAAAGCCTTTTCTAGTTGTTGTTGTATTGCCAGGAAAATTAAAAAAAGGAAGTTCTGTTGTAACATATTGCATCGTGTAATAAATGAAAGTAATCTGTCATGTATGGTTGCAAGGTCTTTAATAGCTGTACTTTAGAATAAATACACAGTTGAAATAGTAGTCGCTTAGCGACGTACATCAATTAAGGGGCGGATTTAGGCAACCCCCCCCCCTCCTATATTCGAAGTGAAAATATAAAAAATAGAAAAAAAATGACTCTTACTATCGTTGCTTATTTCTGCAGGCGACAGTTATATATAATTCAGACTGTTCAATCAGCTTTCATTGGACTTGCAATGTTTTTTAAAGACTTAAATCTTTTCTTCAATGACAAGAGTTAAATTGATTAATTATAACCATGATGGGTGGTGTCTCATATATACGTTTGGCTTGTCAGTGTGACATACAAATGTTTCCTGTTTTCAAGATATTCAAAAAAGCTTCATACACAGATCACAGCAGTAAATGAATCCTTAAAGTTTCACCAGGCCGTTTTTCATTTTGATGCTAAACTGCTGACATGATTAAAATGTTTAAAGGAGTTAATTTTGACAGAGCGCAAACATTCTTCACGAATTGTTATTCGTCGACTCCGTGCACACACCAGTAAAATGTTATCATGTTTTTTATTTAAATGCAAGTAGCAGAAGATAATTTCAAATTTTATGGGTCAGATACATTTACCAGCTTTAAAATATCTGCAAACATAAGAAATAAATAAAAAGGCCACTCTTGGATATAAAAAAATGGTACGAGCGTGGTGTGATCGGGCGTCACGAAGTCACCGCCATCACGAACAGAGGTCGGGATATTAAAAACTAACCGTAACCAGCGGAAAAAAGTGTCTTACAGCAATGTCACTGTAACACTCCAACTTCATCTTGCTGTATTTACGTTGATACGAGTAATGGATGCCGACAAAGCAGATTGGGATGCATACTGGTAATGAAACTGACCTACAAGTAATTAGATCTTGTTCGTCAGCTATTGATTCGGCAAGATGACAGTGTACGGGAAGTTAAAACAATGGAGAGTTACTGGTGGAATTCACAGTGTAACCAATACGTATTAAATGGGTAGGTATTATTCATACGTATTAAATTAGTATGTATTATTCATATGTATTAAATTAGATATATATATATATATATATATATATATATATATATATATATATATAACGGTTTCACATGTAATCTGATCGATATAAAATATCTTATATTAAAAAAATACAAACACCGTTACTCAAAAATCGATGTTTGTGGTTGTGACATTTCACGCTAAATGAGCGTAAAGAATCAGATCAATTGTACGGATACAGTAGCAACTTTATGTCTCTGGAAAGAATCAGATCCATGTTTGGAGTAGTAACACTAACAAAGGACACAGTGACAACTTCATGTCTCTGTAAAACTGTGAAGGCCACTTAGCCAGGAGAATGGGGAACGTAATACAATCAAGCAAATTGTTGAAGCGAGCAAACTGGTTGAGACAATTTGTCCATGCGGCGTAATAACCTAGCACTGTCAGCTAACCACCAAACAACTAGTAACCCCACGAGGGGACCTACTGGGCCAAATAGAATCGAGTTCATATTGTCAAATCTAACACCCTACAACCCTCAGCCCCCGGCTGTCAAAATCTAATCAATGCCTAATCGTCGGTCTATCTCGTAGCAAAGCGATTAGCACTTAACAAGATTTGCTACCTGGCCGGGTTTATCCTCGGCTCACGTCCCCCGTTTAATCTAATCGGCCCGTTTGATATTATTAGATTTCGCAGCAATCAATTCAACAAGTGTTTTGCTAATTGGGTTCGAATAAGTGTGCTCGGGAGCGTGCGTCATTTACAAACCACGGCACTGAAGTGCTGTCGGGGCTGGCAGACCGCTCCCCGGGGTGGTGGCTGTCTTGTTAATAGGCGGACGCGGCGTTCTCCAGTCTCGCAGGGACTCACTGTGGGTATGGTCTTAATGATACAAACCAAACGGAAGATTTTCTTGCGCGCATCTCACACCTGCTTCCCCTCGCTTGCACATTTCAACTCTACCAGTCCCATGTGTTTGAGGCGGCCTAATGGACTTCTTTTGGCCGCCATGCGACGTAAAACAGGCGGTCACGGCATTTAATGGCCGCTGTTTTTATTTGTGTCCCGGCATCAATAGCATTAACAGACAACCCTGTAAGTACTGTCATGATCTGACGCACACAGCAACCCGCCAGAAAGTCGTGACTGCGCTCGGCAATTGGATTTGTTTGAAATGTTTCTGTTCTATTAGACCATGCTAATCTTGGAGAATGGAATCGTGTTACAGCAAGGGTTTACCATTGCGGACCCTGAGTCCCATGTGTTTCGCGTCCGATTAGCAATTTTTTTCCCAAACAATATCAGAACATATGGTTCCCATTTCTTTCATATCTAACTTTTTCCATTTGCCATGGTTTACCTTAACTGTCCAGGGGCGCATTCATAGGGGGGCGCAGAGGGGCGCCCCCCCTAAAATTCTGCCAACACTTATACCAGTCAACTACTGGCAAGTGTTGTTTGTTAACTCAAATTTACTTTATGTTGGATTATTTGAGTATACACACACATAGATAAAATATGGTGTTTTAAGTAAATAAATATTTTCATGTTTCTCTATGCATAATGATAATGTTATTCCAATACTGTAAAGAAAGAAGAAAATTAGAAAGATCTTGTCTGTAATGTAAATATATATATATATATATATATATATATATATATATATATGATATAATAATGTATATTTATAATCAGTTCTAAAGGTTTCCTATTGACCTAAAGAGTATCTAGTGTTGTTGTATTGTTGAAAAATACATTTAAGTTACAACACTACACTTACTGATGCATGTATTTTTCGGTTGTTCAAATAATGCATTTTATATCGATGAGGGTCCCACGGTTAACATAATAAACAAATTGAACTGGATACCTCACAAATTATATATAATAATCATAATAATTATGCAGGAACTAGCAATATTTGATATGTTTAGAAGAAGACAATTTAACAGCCACACAGTGTGTTCAAACAAGTTTAAATATGCTTACTTCCTACTGAGAGGGCTTTGTGGAATTTCAATATAATTAAAAAAAATGATTTATTAATATATATATATATATATATATATATATATATATATATATATATGAAATGTCTAAAAAAAGTAGAACAGCCCCCTTTCCCGACTTATGACCTGCGCCCCCTCTATTTTCAATTCCTGGATACGCCACTGCTGTCTTTGCATAATCCAGCAAGCATGGTGTCGGCTGATCACGTGACAGCTAGCGGTGTACTTGCCGAGTCAGCAGAAAGTGGGTGTGTTCACGCTATTTGTTCCATTATCATTTGCATCACATACAAATTCCATTAATAAATGACTGGTTGAGGTACATATATAAAGAATGATTACCTTGATAAACGTCCGCAATTAATTCTCTGTCAACTAGGTCATTTATTCAGTCAGTTTGGTAAATTATGATAAATTACTTCAATGTACACAATCTTTGTAGTCATCTCAAATGTGGGTCATTTCTTTTTCCGTTGTGGTTTCTGGCGCGGCTTTTCTGGCAATTAAAAATAAAAGGATAACAAAAAAAAGACAAATATCAAACGAATAAAACTAGTACCTCAAACAATAACTTCCATGGTCATCCAACAATTAAAAATACTGTTTAACACCTCGGATTAAAGGTGCAATTATAAAAAAGACATGCAGTAATTTTAGTCAATGCGCTCTGGTCGTATATAGTCAGTGGTACGGGGGTATGTTTATGGCCGTGTCATATACAGATAAAGCGGCGGCAACTGAGGGTGCATACATCTACTAAATCAAATGCCATTCTTTTAATTTTTTAATTATTTTTATTTTCCAAAAAACTATCTCAAAAGTTTGAAATACACTTAATATACTACATTAACCTTAAATACATATATATTTTGATAAATTTCCGAGGGTTCTTTCATGGGACCTTACAAAACCCTAACAATAATCTCGCAGAGTCCATCAAGGACCTCTTTAACGATTCCTAGAGGAATTTTTCGAGGATCTTCACGGTGGAGTGAACGAGAAATCCTTTTGTACACCAAAAAAAGTTGTTACTCTCTAATTATAAAGATTTCTAGGGGTAGGATGCTGCCTACTGGATAAGAAGCCGGAGCTGGAGGTCCCCGGTTCGAACCCCGCCGGTATACCTCAATGGCATAACAGTGAAATATAGTTATAGAACCTCAGAGATTCGCTCTAATGTCTTAACGACAGGTTTGGCTTATTATTTAATAACATATCATTCTTATCATATGAATGGATACCTTCATCCTCATTCAATAGGCAGTGCCACCAATAGGCCACGGGCCCATCCTTTTACAAACAGATTTCTAAAAGGATAAAAAGGCTGAAGATACCTAGACAAATGAATAATTAATAAATAAATAATAAAAATTATAAAATATTGGATTTAATCCTTCTCGTCTTCTGAATTGAAAATTCATGACATGCCACCATCTATTTGTACCTGTCAATAAAGGCTGTTACATTATCTTGTGATTTAGAGAGCATTAGCTTGGCTTTCCATGTGTAATACAATTATAAGGCCCTTTCCCTAATCATGCATGCTAGCTGCTCTTTCCGTTTTACATGTCACTTTTCTGCGCATAGAATATAATAGAGATGATAGAAACAAGTTTTAGCATATATATATATATATATATATATATATATATATATATATATATATATATATATATTCATACAGGATAACATGTTCAGGCATAGCCTGAACTTCCACAATGATCATGTTAAAATGACACCAGTTATAAAACAATTGAAATATAAAATGAGGCAAAATGAGAACAAGCATGCAATAATGCAACTTAATATATGTACAATATCAGATAATTAACCTTGAACACAGTATTGTATGGAACCTATGGAACAACCTTCTAATAAATCAGGTGCTCCTTACATTTAAAATGTGTGTATATCAAAGTAGAAAGGAATATAATACGAAAACAAGCAATTTAATGCCAGATTTTTTAAGGAGATTGAAATATATAAAGAAAATTGAACATAGAATAGCAAAACAGAAATATAAGATTACTGCACATTTAGAAAAATGGGAAAAAATAAGGAAACATTTTTTCATTATTGGAAATACATAATGAACACTCTTTTACTTCTCTGATGGTATGCATATTGCCTTATACAAGCTGAATACACGTTAATGGCAAGTTAATCAACAAAATCCCTCATAACATCTTAATCATTCAATCTACTTTTACTAAGAAATGAACATTTGTGGGACATTTATATGTGTGCATGAACAACTTGTTGGTTAAGTTCTTCTGACTGTCTCAGGAATGTGTATAAATAAGATCGAGCATATCTAATGAACATACAGAAGATCTCGATATTTCTAAATTAAAACAACCATCCCTGGTATGTTTGATACATGGGTCGACTTTAAAGTTATGATTTCATAACATAATTTTACTTTTATTGGGAAATTTATTTGAAATTTACCCATATTCTTGCTTATACTCAGAAATATTTAGCAATAATCAATTCCTTCCATAGCAAGTAAAATTCAAAATACTGAACAAACCGATGAGACCCAAACAATGTCGACTGTGAAGCACAAGGGAACGCTATCAGATGGTGACAATAATACATAATCAGTTTGTTCCCAGGACAGCAGATTGATGATGTGAAAAAAAAATAATTAAAATTTATTAAAATATATTTTAAGAAATCTGTAAAAAAAAAGGCTTGAATACACTTTCATAACCAAACAAACCCATAAAATTATTAGAAATATAGAAAAGACCACAAAATTTACCAAGCATAAACGGCAAGCTTATATAAAGATCTATAAATGATCAAATTGTATACTGCAAATTCATACAAGCCTTTTGCTTATAAAACATCCATTTTGTCTAAATAATGAAAAAAAAAACCACACACATACATGGGTCAAGGCATCAGTCAGTCTGACTTAGTTCTGTAACACTGTTGGGTCATTTTTTATTCAAATGTTGCATGATGACACGGCCATATTTGATGATATACATTCTTTAATTATTTGTCATAATTTTCATCATGACTCCATAATAGGACAATGATCAAAAGAGTACATTGTATATGGTCCAATAACACATAAACGCGCCAATAAACACGAAAAAGGAGATCTTTCGCCATCAATATTGGTCGATATTGAACATATATATACACAATTATGGAAATGTCTGCCCAGCCAATCCTGAGAAAAGCTGTTCACAAACAGATGACAGCCGCGATGAGTGAGCCAAGTGTAACAGTGATTTTAAACTTTCCAGAAACATTTTGCTAACAATTGTTAATCAAAATTCAGAGTGTTTTTTTCTTTGTGTATTTGATAATATTTACAGCATTAACTAATAATTTCATGATCGTTGTTTTTATATCCGGCCAGAATCTTTCATTGAAACTCTCATTGGAAATGTTTTAAATATATTAAAATTTTCAGTTTTTTTTCACTTTTTTATTATCATAATCATGGAATGATCATATCTGTATCCAGGATGAACACCGCTGTTGACAACATTTCCAGAAACATGTAATTTAAAATCCGTCCAAAATACAGGTGGTGGTCGATGTCTATACACAAAGTTAAAACCAGGTATTTCTTACGAATACAAGATTGTATCATGCATCCATTGGGCCTTATATTAAAGATTTAGTGGTTTATCAAGGGTGGTTAAAATCTCCCCCTATGAATTCGTGTTGTTACGGAACCTAATATAAACAGATCACGTATTCGTGATGAACACAAATTCTGTAACGGGGAAAAAAAAATCAGATTCTGTAACACTAGGCAGCGGGAAATGTCTAGGGGAATGAATAAAGAAATCAGTGTTTTTTTGTTAACAAATAACCATAATTTATTCATAAAACAACCCTGACAATACAATACACTAAATCAATACAATTATACAGTATAACAGCGTTATAGCAAGAAGTCAATACAATCACACAGAAAGATAATGGTACAGTACCTGGATACCAATACCGTCACCACGATAAGTCCTTTTAATGTAAACTCTCGGAGAATGACAGTCCTGTGGAAAGTTCTTGCAACATCCAGAAAGTAAACTGAAGACCAAATGTATAAAATCCAGGAGAAAGTCTTAATGAAAATGTATAATTGCCGCATTCGTCGGATAAGGTCTTAGAATCTTACACACGCTTCTCCGTCCGCTGGAATCTGCTCTGCTGTCTGTCCTCTGGTTCTAAAAACCAGCCCTTTTATATTCCTTCACACCCCAAGGCGGGAATTTTCCACTTCTCGAACAGTCTATAAGGTCTTGCACAACACGCGTTTCATGAATTCTCTAGAAAGACATGGCCGTGTGTCTCTACACACCAGGCTCATCACGTGACCCACGACCAGGCGTGAAAGCACAAGGCTCACATGACAACGAAAGTCCAACCAGTACGGATTAAACATAAAATGCAACACGCGGCCAGACACGAGTGCCACAACAGGAGTTACGCCCGTGTCACATAATAAAAAGAGTACCTGTAACAGTGTTCATCTGACTTTTTCTCTAGACCTAGTTGTATGATTTGTTAAATATATGTTATATTTTCCCACTCTACGAATCACAGTGTCTCAATATTATCAACGTTTCGGGTCTTTTGCAGAATACCATTTCATTATTCTTGACATTAAATGACCTTTCTCTGTTTGCGCCTATCGCCGAGTCCTAATACTTTTAGACTTGATAATCTTACTCTGGTCATTTTTATCAGTTCATTATATTTTATGACCACGGGATTGTGACTGGTGTGCCTTAATTGCTGTATCTGTTTACATGAGAGAAAAGCTGTAGAAACTTTTCCTTACACTTGGCCCAAGGAAATACGTTACTTTGTCTCTATATACTACCGTGGCTGATTTAGGACACAGAAAAAATATTTATCTCGAGATCTCGACATAACATCTCGAGATATCGACATAAAATTTCACAAAAGAAATTTATGCTGCAGAAAAAATATTTATCTCGAAATGTTAAGTGGAGATCTCGAGATATTATCTCGAGATCTCGAGATAAAATTTCAATGAAAAAAAAATAAGTCCACGTGGGTGTTGTACGAACCATTCGATGCTTTATTGACGTAAAGCAAAACAAAGTTAAAGGGACCGACTTCTATATCTGACGTCTGTCAAATAAACATAATCTTTGGAATCTTTCATAAAAATGAGCCGATCCCACGGTGTGAAGGTGGTGCCTTTTGTTTATATCCACGTGTTTATACCATGGGTCGGGGTGTGGGGGGGGGGTGCAAAAATGCCCACTGATCATAATAGAAAGCCTTCCGGCATAAACATATGGCTTGAATTCAGAGAGTACAGAGTTCTGTAAATTATAAATATTGCATTGCTCCACATGCTCTAACGAACATCAACTAGGGATTTTTCGATAACTGGTTTAAATGTTTTTTTCTGTATGTTAACACTGGCTCAAGTACCTTGTGTATAGGTAGCCTGTAGTTAAAATGTTTATACGTCAAAGTAGCGTTATAAGAACCTTTCCCAGCAAGGGTTACCTTCATTCTTTAATATGTATATGCAGAGTTAGCCGGTATCACAAAATAATCATAAATAAGTCAGGTGAATAGTGGTTTTAAGACCAAAGCAGAGCATGTTGCTGAAGGAACATCATGATGAGAGATTAACGAAATATTTAAACCGTTTATTTATGAATATAAATCTTTATGAAGGTTGACTAAAGGTAATCTGAGCTATAGTTATAAATATAGTGGATCAAGATTGGTCTTTAGGGGCTGAAGCATCTCGAGATCTCGAGATAATTTTTTTTGCAGCAAAATATTTTTTTTTAAATTTATGTCGAGATCTCGAGATCTCGTTACTTGAGCTAATGTTAACATACAGAACAAAAATGTAACCAAGGTATTGAAAGATCCCTAGGTGATGTTCGAGAAAGCAATGCAATATTTGTCCTTTACAGAACTGTTTACTCTCTGACGCCAGATGATTTTTTATAACGATCGGTGGCTATATTTTATCTCGAGATCTCGAGATAATATATCGAGATCTCGACTTCACATCTTGAGATCTCGACTAATAATTAATCATACAGAGTACAAAATATCAGCCCGGGTGTAGGCTCTTTACATACATGTATCTTAATCTATTTTATAATCGCTTAATTTACAAAAACAAGTCTGAATCACGAAGCCGTTTTCATTTTCAATAAAGCTTCGTTACACTTTCCACCGAAAAACAACAATTTTCCACGGGAAAATTGTTCCGTGGTGATTGTGGCGATTACGTGACAGGATATTGTCATTTTGACAACTTGCCCTACTATGTGCGCGTGTAAATTTAGATTTCTGACTCATGATAATGTTTTCAATGAGCCAGCATGTGCTCTTGTTAACATCGCTATCGCATCCGATATGTTTTCACCTAGTTTTTTTCTCAACCGTTCTTATTGCATGGATGTTAATCTAAAACTAAATAGCAAAACTGAATCTAACACAGATACCGAATATACATAAGAAAAAATATAACCAGCCTGAGGCGAAGTTAGGGTACAAAGTGGTTTTCATACCCTGTAAAAACTGATGGTTAAAACAACCACTATATGCGTTTAGGTAGAAATGCTTCCAAACAAATATAACTCTCCCAATCTATAAAAATTTATTGAGGTCAGCCAAACAAGGTGTTTTATGACATCATCGTAACATCAAATGAGTCAGTTTAGTTTTGTTATTTCAATGCCCAATGATCACTTGTAGGTATTTTGCAATGACCAAGGCTGGCATCTGAAACACGTTTTACTTTTTCAAATAAACCCACAGATCAGTATTTAATATCTTAGTTGACAAACCAAAGATGAGATTACTTGACAAATGTCTAGTACAAAAGAATGTCAAATGTATATGATAGCTTTGAGAGAGCCCTGAATATAATATTGAAATATAGAAAACAGACAACAAATTGTAGGTGCCTGGACTCGTCTTAACCAACCTGAACAGGTATCGATTTGAGGCGAACACTCATAAAAACTGCTTGTGAGCCCTGCTGCAGAAATATTATAACCAGGTATGGTCGACACATATTTTCACGCATAAGCAGAACATTAGTTAAAGGTTTAAAGCTGTATAAATCAGGGACAAATATGTAGCTCCAAAATTGTCGGTAGGCCTTTACAGAATTATACTGATTGCTGATGAAAACTGTGAAATAGACACATGCACATAAGAGCGGGCTGTGCTGTTGTCGCTCATATTTAAAATTGTACTGTATTTTGACTTATTTAGTTCTAAAAAGGAGTTTCTGTACATTTAAGGACGTCACAAACAACAAATACGAACAGAAAATTCTAACATTTCGAATTTTTTTTTTATCGCACTGAATACAAGCGCACGGGAATAACGTACATCGAAATTCTGTTGTTCCTTCTCTCTCTCGACTTTTCTGCTCGTAGGGTGTTTTCCAGAGTTTTTCTTCTTGAAGAAGTTGAACCAATGTAACATTTATTAATTCAACTTGTCAATTTTATTCTTAATCAAATCTATGAATACTGATTAAATATATATTCGCCTATCTTATGATTCTGTGGGATCTGTATTCGGAACGTCGATGGTTGAGATAGAGCCTCACTACAAGAAGTAATGTCTATATAATAATTAATGTCCATCAGGTCACAGTATATAGTTTGGACAGTGGCGTGTATTTATCTTCAAGGGGGGGTGGGTGACAGATGGGACAACTTTTTATATACAAATTACAATTTATACTACAATTAAGTTTAACGTGCTTTTTTTAAGTGTTATGTTTCCAGTATATGTCAATTCAAAACCAGGTTTTGATATTTATTATATCCTAGTACACTCAGAAATAAAACCAAAGTCTATAATTCTAATTATTAATATATTTCATTTCAATTATATAAATATTAATCTCTGAATATCAGTGGGATGATCACATTAACCCCACACCCCTTGCTGAAACGTAGGGGATATATACATCCCCCCTATATTGACGCCCCTGAGCTCGGATTCCCGACTGTTTGTATATCTTATGCGAGTTCAGTTTCGGCGATTCCAATATTTGGAACGAAAAAAGTAAAATAAAGGGACAAATGCACATGGATATTCTGCAAATATCGCGCATGGATATTTTGCAAATGATCAAGCAAACCTCATACTAAAGATTCATCAGTATATATATATATATATATATATATATATATATATATATATATATATATATATATATATATAATTATAATAAATCTTAAACTAAACAGAGCAGTACTTTTGTTTCAATTCGTTTCAGTTGACCCTAGATCGGAATCTAAATCATTATTAAACGGCAAAAAACAATTATAGATTGAAGTGAATCATGTATCTAATTTTGATACATTTAATATGTGTGAAGGAACTGGTGCTAGTGTTGCTAAAAATGTATTCAAGGTAAACAATCATTCATTATTGCAGGGAAATCTGTTGAAGAGATATTTTGATAACTGTATGAATTTTCATGCAAAAACAGCAAATATTTTGATATTGCAATATTTTGGTATCCGTGAAAACGAAAGGGGAACAAAAGAATGTAGTAACTGATTTTGCAAAGGAATGACACTTCAGTATTTTGTATTTTTTTTACAAAATTTTGTTTGTCACTTTGTAATAGGGCCTTCAAATAAAGAAAAGGGAAGCCCCTTGTTATGAAATCGTCTACAATCGTCTGACCAAATCGCATGTCAACACATAATATTGCACGTGATAAGGTAAACAACCCTTGAAAAACATGAACAGAGAGGCGATGTGTTGAATTATTTTGGAAAGCAATGATGGAGATATAAACGCCACTTCCGAGAAAGCAGAATGATGAAAATATAAACGCGATCACCAAGTAAGCATAATGATGAAAATCTAAACGCACCACCAGAAAGCATAATGATGAAAATCTAAACGCGACCACCAAGAAAGCAAAATGATGAAAATATAAACGCGACCACCAAGAAAGCATAATGATGAATATATAAACGCAACCACCAGGAAAGCAGAATGATGAAAATATAAACGCCACTACCAAGAACGCAGAATTATGAAAATAAAACGTCACCTCCAAGAAAGCAGAATGATGAAAGTATAACCGCCACTACCAACATAGCAAAATGCTGAAAATAATCAAAATATAAACGCCACTTCCGAGAAAGCAGAATGATGAAAATATAAACGCGACCACCAAGAAAGCAGAATGATGAAAAAATAAACGCCACTACCAAGAACGCAGAATTATGAAAATAAAACGTCACCTCCATGAAAGCAGAATGATGAAAGTATAACCGCCACTACCAAGATCGCAGAATGCAGAAAATAATCAAAATATTAACGCAACTTCCGAGAAAGCAGAATTATGAAAATATAAACGCGGCCACCAAGAAAGCATAATGATGGAAATATGAACGCCACTACCAAGAACGCAGCATTATGAAATTAAAACGTCATCTCCAAGAAAGCAGAATGATGAAATTATAACCGTCACTGTACCAAGATAGCAGAATGCTGAAAATAATGAAAATGTTAACGCCACTACCAAGAAAGCAGAATGATGGAAATTTAAGCGCAACCACCAAGAAAGCAGAATGCTGAAAATAATCAAAATATTAACGCCACTACCAAGATAGCAGAATGATGAAATTATAAACGTCACTTCCAAGAAAGCAGAATGATGAAAATATAAGCGCCACTACCAAGATAGCAGAATGCAGAAAATAATCAAAATATTAACGCCACTACCAAGAAAGCAGAATGATGGAAATTTATGCGCAACCATCAAGAAAACAGAATGCTGAAAATAATCAAAATATTAACGCCACTACCAAGAAAGAAGAATGATGAAATTATAAACGCCACCAACAAGAAAGCAGAATGATGAAAATATAAACACAACTGACGGAAAGATAAAACTATAGCAAGAACTGCCCAAAAAGGCAGAAAAATGAAAATATAATGGATATGATTTTTTCTGACGTTGGAACTTCAGTGTTTTATCAGTTTGTATATATATATATGGAAGGCAGAACAAACTAAATTAAAATATAGTCATTTTTACCTAAATACATATCTCTGAAGTAATACAAATGCTTGCTTCCATTTGAACATATTTGGAATATATTTTATTCTTGTTGTATATATTTTGTGCGTATTATATATTTGCTAGAATATTTTAACCTGTCATTCCATGCTATCTTTTCCCGTCTAAAATCTAAATTGCTAATAGGTAATTTGGCCAATTAAAATGAGATTGATTTTGAAAATACCTTAAGGGCCTTACAGCTGTTACATGCTATTGCATTGATAAAATGTGTATAATTCTGGGTTTATTCTTAGAACCTCTCTGTTATTCAGTGCTGGGAACCAATATACTGTCAGTATCGGTCATCTTGAGACCTCCTTTGTTAATTTAACCTTATTACTTTGTCACTTTTATTCCAACCCTTATGTCTGGACATTTCACAGGCTATTAGGTCCATTTAACTATAGTTTCCTAGTTTTTTTTCCCTCGAAGTATTTTCTAGTTTTGGTTTAAGTGATATTTAAAAATTGTTATTTTTGCAGTGTCAGTGTGGCTTTATGTGGATGCTGGCGATATTTAATTCTCTCTGCGTAATCAGTATTTTAAATTTTTTTTCAAGAATTTCATCAGATATTAATTACACGTTTTTCTGATGATTGCCATCCATGCTACACACATTAAAATATAACTTTCGGTATAACAAAACACTGTGTTAACACGAAGACCGTTGCACCACCAGTTTTATGCTGCTAAAGAAAACTGGTATAAAACATAAATATAAACATCACAAATTGTAAAGTATAGTCCATGCATCAAACAAGGAACCCATGGTCCATGTCGCTCAGCTGAAGTTTGGAAAACTTAAGGAAATGCAAAATATACTCATTTTTTGTTTATATATATTTATATATATATTAGATATATAAGCATTTGAAAAACTAAGAGGAAACGTCCCTGCTAACTGGTGATAATCAAATATCGATTATATGTTAACCGAACCAATAATGTGCACTTTTCATGGACTAAATCAAAGATGCAGGAGCATTTCATGATCCAGTGGCGGATCAAGAGGGGGAGCTTTGGGGGCTGAAGCCCCCCCCCCCCCCCCCCGTAAACCACTGTTATAGGCCTTTTTATCAGATAAATATGTATATCTATGCGTTATGTCCTTGTGTCATTTGCATTATTTTATTTATAATTGCCATATAGCATTAAACTACGGAAGCGTATTGCTGCCACCTGGTAAAAGAAAAATTAATTATTTATCTCGTACGTACGACATACTATCTCGTACGTACGACATATTATCTCGTACGTACGACATAGTATCTCGTACGTACGACATACTATCTCGTACGTACGACATACTATCTCGTACGTACGACATATTATCTCGTCCGTACGACATATTATCTCGTACGTACGACATAATATCTCGTACGTATGACATATTATCTCGTACGTACGACATAATAAATCTTACGGATCTGATTCATAGACTAAACAACATTCCAACACATATATGTATAAGCAATATGTATATGTTAAATAATGTATGTTTTCACATTAACTATATATACAACATCTCCAACTCCTAGCAAACCGCAGGCACACACACATATATCTATTTATTTATAGTATATATTTAAATGCTATTTTTCACATAAGATTCACAATATTTGTGTGTTGAGGTTTCTGTAATATTTCAAGCAAGCGAAATATACATCAAATCGTCGTCTGACAGTCATATACAGAACTCTCGTTTTAAGACAGGTGATTAAATAATGTTAGCAGTATATGATGTATATAATAGTGAGCCTGTCATAATGTAAATAAGAAACAAATCTTGCCTTTGCCAAACTGAAACTACTTTTTTGGAGAAAGAAGGGTTCGGTCAGGAGGTACAGCTCCCAAATGACCTATTTTTAAGTAACTGAGAATGCATAATTGTGAGGCAGGTTTCTAATATTCTAAAATGATCTGTCTAATAACTAGATTTATACATAACGCATCGTGTAGTTAATCTTTTAAAGTATTTAATGCCTATACAGCCATGGATATGATTGGTGGGTAGCTGAACAGACAACAATCCATTTAATGGGGTACGTATAATTTTTATTTTGAACTAAATTATAAAAAAAAAATATTAAAAACTATCACTCATGGACGTGCGATTAATCTGTGACAGAAGAATACGAAATTCTAAAATAAGTCTTAACCTCATATGTCAGGCTGAAGTGGTGGTTAAATCTACACCTCAGATTTGTCTCATTTGCGGATTGGTAAAAGATCTTGTATGTGTTACATGTACGTGTAACTCGCCCTTCTGTAAACGGCATGAAGTTCAACTTATGGGATCAAGCACTTCGTTTCATAATATATGAATCATGAACCTCTCCTAATGGACATCTCTGTATTACATAACCTCTATAAGTGTCTGTTAAGTGTTTACATAAGAAGGCCGGGTGACCAGAGGAAAGATCTTGGTCGCGCACATGCGACAATTATAAAAAGGAAAAGAAAAATGAAAGAAGAAACACCTACAGAAGCTTGAAAACCCTTGAATTGTAAATTTATGCTGTACCACCACCAGGTGGCGTGAGAACTGTGTTTGTCTCGTTTCTAATCGATTGGTCTCGTTTCTAAATTTTATTTCCATTTTAAATTTGCCATATAAGCATAGGAATCTCCTTCAAGTAACAATAACTAATTGTGTCTCTTGTACATGTCGGGATATTTTATCTGGTCAAACAAGAACCTCTGATAGACATTACATGTATTACTAATGACATTAATAGTATCCACCAGCTAAGCCATTCTAACACAGCGCTGGTATTATATCCCAATCTTTCAGTCTTTTCACACACACACACACACACACACACACACATATATATATATATAAATATATATATATATATATTTATATATATATATATATAGAGAGAGAGAGAGAGAGAGAAAGAGAGAAAGAGCGAGAGAGAGAGCCGATTGTATGGTAGAGAATTTAAATGAAAAAAGGACCTATTAACATTTTACAAACCAGGTATTTTGAGTATACATAAGAATACAATTTAGTCTCCTTAAACTATTACGGTATCTTTCAATATTTCGTTCTTTGTTTGCTTTCTCTTGTATACAAGAGGAAAAAATACTTGCCCCGGCGCGATCAATGAGGAAAAACCAACAGCGCTCACGCCACCTGGTGGCCGTAAAAATAAACTTCACAAATCAAGGTTTTTCAAGCTTTTTTGGGTGTTTTTTATGTCATGTTTCTTCTTTTTTTAATGATTGTCGCTGCGCTAAACTAAGATCTTGCTTCTGGTCACGCGGACTTGTTATAGTTAACCGACAAAGGTGCACTGTGTTTACTCACACATAGAACCATAATAACGTATACAAAACCGGTAAACAGGATATATTAAGCCCGTGTATCGGCATGGATTTGCTGAACAACTTTCGTATTCAGCCAAAATGAGTTAACAACGTGAGACAAAACACATATCAGTATAAAAGAATATGAACCTTGAGTATCAATATAGAGGTGTCTGTAATACAGAGATGCCCGTTAGGAGAGGTTCCTGATTCATATATTATGAAACAAAGTGCTTGATCTCATCAGTTGAACTTCGTGCCGTTTACAGTAGGGCGAGTGACACTGTGCGTTATGTCATAAATCTAGTTCTTATACAGTTCAATTTTGGAATATAAGAAACCTACCTCACATATATCCATTTAACATATATATATATATATAATGCTTATACATATATCAGTAGGCCCGTTGTGTATTCTGTGAATCAGATGCGTAAGATTAATTATGTCGTACGTACGAGATAATATGTCGTACGTACGAGATAATATGTCGTACGTACGAGATAGTATGTCGTACGTACGAGATAGTATGTCGTACGTACGAGATAAATAATTTATTTTTCTTTTACCAGGTGGCAGCAATACGCTTCCGTATTAAACAAACGACCAATTCAACAACAACAAAAAACTGGGGGAAAAATGGAACTAAAAGCGTGTGTCTGAGCAATGCCCATATCTATTTATATTTTAGAAGAATAAATTGGAATACCCACAATGGATGCAGACATTAACATTTCTATCCGCCGTTCACGTAGAATGTTGCAGCTTCTTAAGGCTTCGACATCTTGAACGACATTTTTTTTAACTGACCTTGTTTGGGGAAATACCTTACACTCCTGATCGATTTGAACTGAATGATATTGTATTATCGTTCAGTTAAAACACAGTAAACAGTGTATGTATATGCATGGTCTTTTTTATAATTGCGGAATTAAGCTCTGAAAACGTGCTGGCTCGTCATTAATAACATGTAAATGATTAATGACTAAGATTAGGGCTGTATATATCCGTTTGAATTTTCGTATTCGAACACTTTGTTGGACGTATATGGTGAAAAGAACAACTTTTCAATATGTGACAGGAAAATTGAACATTATACCCACAGCATTAATTCATGAATATATTTTTATCGATGAGCAATGCAGATGGTGCATAAATATATACTAGATAACAAATGCATTATAGTACATCAAGACGTACACGCCAGAGATCAAATTTACTGTAAGCTGATAAGCTCTTTAATATAGTAACCGCACACAGGGAATCTCGAATGAGTAAAATTAACTTGTAGTTCGAGTATATAACTAATTATAATGGGGTATCGGTTTGCTTCACATTAATATTTACATAATTCAATGTTGCTTATTACTTTTGAATGTTTACGTTTGCATTTATTTTATGAATGGGTAAACTTGGTTTTGATATAATAAAGGTTTGCTTATAGATGCGCCCTTGCGTGCATTTGCTCGGTTCTAATTTTCCACTACTTTGATATGATCACAAATGATAATTGAAATGGCATATATAGGCAATGGGGTTGGGTATATAATTGCTCCCCCCCCCCCAATTCAAGTTCTCAAAATATGCAAATACTGTGAAGTAATATGCAAATTTGCAAAAAAAAAAGTCTTTTTGTACATAGGGGTCACGATGTGATTTATTTTTGTTCATGTGTATGCACTGGTATTTGTGTAATTTTACCAAACAAAAGAGCAGCTGTCATAAGATAAATACATGCATGCGTGTTTTCACAGATTAATATATTCCATCAAGACTGCATTTATAACACATACTGGAGGTTATCTTAATCAAGAAAATGTTGCTTCTTTATTATACATTGCGCCTTATTATTTAGCTTTTATGCTTTTTGTAATTTATTTAATATTTCCTGCCTGTCAAACATTGTACATATGTATACAATTGATGGGCGAGTTTGCAAGTACTTCCGAAATATATTAAAAAAAAAAATTACCAATAATCATAATATGAAAATTTTTACTTTTGAGTCTACATTTACGTTTCGTCCAAACATTGCCCATGTTTTAACACTTCTAAATTATATATATATATTTTACAATTTGCACTTTATCTGTATCAAATTTAAACCAGTTTCTGATTATTAGGCAAACCGGCTGGCAATCTACCACTGGCAATCAAATCCTGCTACCTGAATCGCGTCTCTTCAATAATCGGCAAAATCGGAACTTTTCGGCAAACATCACAGATCGACAACCACGACTATTTTCACCACCGAATTTAAGACCTTATTCCCAATCGAATATCAATACCCATCGCACAATGCCGAACCCACAGATAGTCCGCGGTCCACATCCACGTCATAGAGAAATGTACGATGAACGTCGCGTTCCTACCCATTCCGAGTCATTGAACGACTATCCTACTTCATCGTTTCGACCACCCAGACCAACCAGACCTAATTTCTCACCAGATGCTGAATCGTCATGCAAACACTGTGGTTCTCAAAACCATGTTGTCGCACGGTGTTTCTACAGTTCTCCTCTACAGTGTTTCTTGTGTAAAAAATGGGGCCACAAAAAGCAATACTGTCCTTTGAACTCGCACTAGGGCAACTGTAACCGCCGCATAAAGGGATCCAGATGTGATCAAGCCGAACGAAATAAAG
This sequence comes from Sipunculus nudus, assembly GCA_026874595.1. Lineage (NCBI taxonomy): Eukaryota > Metazoa > Annelida > Sipuncula > Golfingiida > Sipunculidae > Sipunculus > Sipunculus nudus. The sequence goes on from CM049316.1 coordinate 47,745,750, forward strand.
GCTTGAGATTAGTCCACTTAAATGTAAACCATCTTTTAAATAAAATTGATGAACTAAGATATTTTTTAACATCCGAAGGGAAAGCGATTGATATAATAGGACTCAGTGAAACATTTATGAATAAATCGCACCATGATACTGATATTCAGATTGATGGATTTAACATGATACGGAGAGATAGACCCGACCGACAAGGTGGCGGAATTATTGTTTATTCACGTGAATGTCTACAATACGATTACTTAGACAATTTAACTTCAGACACCGAATGCATATGGTTAAAACTAAAATTGCAGAATAGACGAGATTTGATTTTATGCCATGTATATAGACCGCCTGATTCTTTAGCCTGTTGGTATGATAATTTTGAAGAACAATTAATACAAGCATGTGATGCAGGTACATATACTGTTATCATGGGGGACTTCAATGTTAATATTTTAGCAGATTGTAACCACAGGTTAACTGACCTCATGAGTTCCTATGGTTTGACGCAAGTTATTTCCAAACCAACCCGTGTCACAGAAAATTCAAAAACACTTATAGACCATATCTATGTTTCAAACGATGACTACGTTCTTGATTCAAATGTCTATTCTCTCGCTCTCACCGATCATTTCCCTGTTGGTATCGACTGGAAAATACCTTGCATAAAGTCCAGAACACATAAATCCATTACCTATAGGGATATGAGTAAGTTCCAGATTGATAACTTTACATTATCTATTGCAGAATCATTTACACAATCCTTTGCATTTAATGATGCTGAGTCAGATGATGTCCACGAAGCTATTGAGCAATTCACACGCATATTTAAGAATATTATTGATGCGCATGTACCCATAAAATGTAGGCGAGTAAAACGCATTTCTCAACCAAAATGGTTTACTGAAGAGATTAAGAACCTCATACGCGCCAGAGACTCCTTTAAACGCTCTGGTAATTTTTCTCACTACAAGAACTACCGTAATACTGTTGCTAATAGAATTAAACAAGCGAAACGGAATTATTGTCGAGATGTTTTGAATAATTGTGCCGGCGATACCTGTAAATTGTGGCGTCACATGAAAGAGATTATAGGAACCCAGAAGTCGAGTTCCCCGTGTATGAATTTTAACGGTGAAGATTTAACAGACTCAGCTGAAATTGCTTCACGTCTAAATTCTCATTTCGCAGAAGCTGTTCACAGATATATTGATACAAGTGTTACAGACTATGAACCAACACCCGAACTCTTAACATACTTACATGAAAAAGTAGACAACCAAAATAATTTCAATATACCAATGATTTCATGTCGATTTGTATACAATGAATTACAGAAACTAGGTACAAACAAAGCGGTAGGCCTAGATGGTATCTTCCCTCGATTTCTAAAGGCGGCGGCTTCTCATATAGCACCTGTTCTTACGAAAATATTCAATATTTCCTTGAGATCTGGGGAATTCCCCAGATCGTGGAAAAGGGCTAAAGTAAGTGCAATACATAAAGGAGGTGACGCAAAAAATCCTGATAATTATCGACCGATTTCAGTTCTTAGCTGTTTATCAAAAATACTTGAAAGACACGTTTATAATAACTTCTATAAATATCTAACGTCCCGCGATCTAATAACTTCGAGTCAATCGGGCTTCAGAACACAGCATTCATGTCAAACCTGCCTTACAAAAATAGTCAATGATTGGGTTAATTCTATTGATCAAGGATATCTTGTTGGTGGCGTAGCAATAGACTTTTCTAAAGCTTTTGATTTAATTCCACACGATATACTTCTTAGAAAACTTCAATTATATGGATGTTCAAATACCACTATGAAATGGTTTGAATCTTACATTCTAGACCGCGTCCAATCCGTTAGTTATCTTGGGCAAATATCAGCTCCCGTTCCTTGTGTGTCTGGAGTACCACAGGGCTCAATCCTCGGCCCCCTCATGTTTCTTCTTTACATTAATGATTTACCGCTTCATCTTACTCATTGTCAAATGGAAATGTATGCAGATGACACAACATTATATGTATCTGATAAATATGTATCTAGTATTGAGGGAACTCTGAATTCGGATTTATCAAAAGTTAACACATGGTGCACAACTAACCGATTTGTCATCAATACTAAAAAAACACAGGCAATGCTAATATGTTCATCTCAACGTAAGAGACAGATTGAGACAGGCACTCTAAATGTACATATAAATGGTGTGATGATACCAAATGTGGATCAAATCAAACTTCTAGGTGTTTATATTGATAGCTCATTGTCTTGGCGTACTCATATCACGCATGTAAATAACCGATGTAGTAAGCTATTAGGCCTTTTGTGGAGATCTCAACAGTACCTGAACCGTAGATGTAAAGTTTTATTTTACAATTCTTACATATTACCTTCCATCTGTTATTGTATAAACATATGGGGACAGGCATGTATCTCATACATAAACAGCCTCTCCCGTATCCAAAAACGGGCTGCGCGTATTATTCTAGGTCTTCCTATAGAGACCAGAAGTGATGCTATGTTTTATGAATTAAAATGGCTCAATTTTGAGAATGTCGTCCGATATAACACATGTACTCTAATGTTTAAGGTTTTTAACTGTCTCACTCCTCAGTATATGCTTAGTCTTTTTCCTTTCGAGCCAGTGAACTTTCGATATTCCTTAAGGTCAAATTCTCAGGCAAGACTGGCTCTGCCTTTTGCTCGCACGGAGACCATGCGGCGGTCCTTCAGATACACGGGTGCCAGTATGTGGAATAACCTTCCAGAATCAGTAAAAGCTTCAGGGGAACTACAATCCTTTAAACGGGCACTTAAGCAATATTTATTTCAGATACAGACTGACCACAGAGTGTCATCTTAGAATATTTTATTTTTTAGCTACCATGCCATGTATTTTAGTTATCTTGATATATGCTCAATTTTATCGTATAATGTATAATCGTCGACTTTATCATTCCATGTTCTTAGACAGTCGATCATCATTATGTATTTCTGTTTGAATCAGTTTCTGATTTACATATTGAGATTTTATATGTATTTACCTATGTATGTAGAAAAATGTTATTTGTAATAATTCTCGAGGGCCCCAAGTGAGATTAGTGCCTTGGCACTAATTGGGTTTGTATGATACCCTCGTAAAATAATGTATATAAATAAAAAAATAAATAAATAAAAAAAATTCTAGCCCCCCCCCCCCCCTGTTGAAAAATCCTGGATCCGCCCCTGTGATCAAATAGTTCTAGAAATATCATTATTTTAGCTATGTGACAGTAATATGTGCATAAAATAACCATGAAAGTATGAACACCAGTCAATTATAGAATTAGGAAGAAAGTGGAGATTAGCTGAAGTATTATAAAACACATTTAATTTATTAACTGATATGCTGTAAAAAAAATAAAAATTTCCATTTTCTAATGAGAATAAAATAAATCTGAAAAGTACATATGGCACTGTGTAATACATGAAAATTGTGACCTGAAACCATTTAATAATGCAATAAGGAAAAAAACATGATGGGCCTGAGAGTTATATGAAACGATATATTTGACCAACAAAATGTGTTTTAATTCATTTGTAATTTATTTTACAAATGTAATTTAATTCAATAATTGTCAAAACAGGTTCAACATGGCATAATGCAAATAGGGATGACAATGAAAGTCAGTACAATAGGGCCCCCAAATAAAAATTCAATTTCTAGCCCAATTATTGAGATTTTATTTTTTAATTTCACATTTTGAAATTCCAAATCCTTATTCATACATGCTGTGAAAATTAAATCAATAGTGCTTATAGGGAAAATGTGCCACGGTCAAATTTGCGCCAAATTTAAGATACTCATTTTACAATTATGCTAATAACTTTCTAGTATACAATTAAATTTTAATTGAATAAAGATATATCCTTAGAAAAAAGTCTCCAGCCTTAACAATTATCTTGTTTGGTGAGTAAATGTATTTCCTTTTTTTAAAAAAGTGCACTATGTTTGAGCCCAAATTTAAAAATTACGCAATATTTACCTAATTTCTGGCATGTACATAGGAAGTATATGCAGGAATGAATTATATCACGAATACATTAACACAAGTGGTTTTCATAGTGGGCAGTTTTGAAGTGTAATAATAGGTTTTACTTGAAAACAAAGGTTTCCTTAAATTATCAAAGGAACAAAGTCGCAGTGACCCAATTTTTGGTTTAGTAGAAGAATTTTGGGACATCTAACTGTATGTAGAATTTTGGATTCATAGATCAAACGGTTTCAAAACGCGCCTTGTTAAAGTACGGACGAGCGACAGACAAAGGACCATCACTAAAGCTCAGATGACTTATATTCAGCTGAGCTAAAATAAAATAGTTTTGTAATTTGACTTAAAATGGACCAATATGACAACTACTGTTGACCATTTGAATAAAGAATGGTGAGATATTATTCAAACAGTAAGCATTATGATTCTGAATGGAGCAGAAAACTTAAATCTATATATGATTCAATCCAATATATGGGATTGACCAGGGATGGGCGTAATTTGATTGGGGCAAGGGGGACATAAAAATGCCATTTTGCCATAAAAAGGCTATAATTTTAGTCGGTAAAAATGTGTCCCAAACATGTCAGTCTTACAAAGTTCTTTAAATACCAAATATAAGCAGGATTTCAGAAACGAATTATATACCAAACTGATTTATAAAATGACATGATTTACACATGTTTATGACATTCTGGAAAACGACCAATTATTCAACAAAATAATTTATGCAATTATTTTATGAATTTAAACAAGAAAGTTTATTATGAATTAACATTTGGCCGATCAAAGGGGACACAGGAAGGGTACCCCCCCCCCCCTTAGGATTTTTTAGGCAACTATATTCAATTTTTTTCCTGAAACGTGAATATTCCGTTGTTTAAGCCGAAATCACTTAAATTAGACCTTAAATTATAATTATATTTGTCACAATTTTCCACGCTGTCAGAAGGGACACCTCCCCAACCAATCATTTTCGGCTGTTACAAATCCTGTCTCCGAGAACATATATGGTATTCGAAGTCCCCGTCCAGTATTAGTGCTATATTATATATGCCCTGGATAAAAATATCGAGGATCAACACACTTAATAAATGCAAAGGCGACTAACGGGATCATTTATGAGGCACCACACCTTGTATGAAAGGAATGGACCAATTTTTAAAACGGCAACTTTTTACTTGAGGGCTCTTCCGATTTTGACCAGACTTTGTATGGTGACGAGGATATAGGTTTGATCGAGATTAAGAGGTATTTCAACTTTATGACCAATGCAAAATAATTTCATATGGAGAATTTTTATCTTTTATATGAAAATTTGCTATGTTTCTTCTTGAAATCTGTGGATTTAATTTTCCAAGCAAAACAGCATTCTTCCTCCATACTAACTTTACTTCTGGTACACTTGTTAATTGTAAACTTTACGACAACGTATATTTAAGTATAGAATTTTCAAATAATTAATTGTATCACAACTATAGCACAGATTTCTGTTAAACGTCGAAGGGTCCTCCTTTCACCACCTTCAGCCATATAGATTTTCAATATGCGAAATAGAGCTACGATCATACATTTTAGGTGCATCTCGTGGTCCGATAATTCGTTCCGCGTATACCTTTAAAAACGGTACATGCACTACCAGAACAAATTTAGTCCCGAGTTGAATTTCTTGGCATGACCCTCCCGCCTTTGAACACTGCAGGTCTATTCCGGTATTTATCCGTGGTATTTTTGGACAACATGACTGACATTACTCGTCGTTTTGGTATTTACCCGTGGTATTTATATACAACACGACTATCAGTCATCATCGTTTTGGTATTTACCGTGGTATTTATGTACAACATGACTGACATTACTCATCGTTTTGGTATTTACCCGTGGTATTTATATACAACACGACTATCAGTCATCATCGTTTTGGTATTTACCGTGGTATTTATGTACAACATGACTGACATTTCACATCGTTTTGGTATTTACCCGTGGTATTTTTATACAACATGGCTATCGGTCCTCATCGTTTTGGTATTTACCCGTGGTATTTATGTACATGACTGACATTTAATCATCGTTTTGGTTTTTAACCGTGGTATTTATATACAACACGACTATTAGTCCTCATCGTTTTGGTATATACCCGTGGTATTTATGTACAACATGACTGACATTACTCATCGTTTTGGTTTTTAACCGTGGTATTTATATACAACATGACTATGTACTCATGGTTTTGGTATTTATGAACAACATGACTGACATTACACATCGTTTTGGTATTTACCCGTGGTATTTATGTACAGGACTGACATTACTCATCGTTTTGGTATTTACCCGTGGTATTTATATATATGACCATCAGTCCTCATGTTTTGGCATTTACCTGTGGTATTTATCTACATGACTTGCATTACTCGTCGTTTTTGTATTTACCCGTGGTATTTATATACAACATGACTGACATTCTTCATCGTTTCGGCCGATGGGTGCAGGTGCAGAATTTTCTTAAACTCAGAATGGGATAGAAGTAAGCATTGGGAATTACGTTACTTTCTTAATTATCGGTTTATCTACTTCATGAAGAATCTGTCCCGTAGCTCCGTCCGCTAGGAGTTTGAATTTAAGGCAGGAAACGTTTCTCTCTTTATCATAGAGACACAACAGGGTTTAGGTGTGCTGTTGAACCGTATCAGTATTATTTATTGTACACTTAACTTATTACTTTTTACTACACTACACTGAATATTCGCGTACTTTTTAAATTCGTGAAAGATTGTCGGCAATGGTTTAAAAAAAGAATATTCCTCGTACACATTCTTTCCATTTTCAAAATGACATGAAATCAAGCATAACTTTTTATACACAATTTTATTTGCAATGAACAATGCAAAAAGTCAGCAAGCAGTTGCCACCAGGCCAGTATTGCACGGATTATCATATGCAGTGTTATACTGTTTAAAAACAATGCATGTACACACACGATGTCTCGCAATAAACGCTTCAAAAGCTCCTTTCAACATTGGACAAATCTAACTAGTACTATAGGGATGTGGCGTTTTGATATGAGAAGGGTTTGGCAAGGGAACGTCGTTATATTTTGGTGAACATGAGCCGGCGGGCTGCTTATATACTTCTGTTGCAGCATCCGACTATACCTGGGCATCATCAACTTTTGGCGACAACACAAGTACTGCCCAGTGATCGCCTACGCCTAGAGGAGATCCCCTGTGATAACACGCTGAAATGACCTGTACTAAACCACAAGTATGTAGGGATGTCCATTAATACCTCAAGTTATTATATACATGTTTTACCAGCGCCTGGTATAGTTCTACTTGAAATAAATGTACAAGTCATTTTATGGTCCCATTTGGTCCCATTCCATTGTTGATGGGGCGGGAACAAAGTGGGAGCATAACTTGTTTATTTTTTAAATAAAAATACAGGCAAAGTCCATGATGCCCAGCTAGAGCCTTAACAATTGTGACAAACACCCGTTTAACCACACACCAGATTAGTGACTAATTAACACATTTATCAGTATTCACTCATCCCCTGGGAGAATTTGGCACGTGGGTAAACACCGAGATTTATAAAGCTTTGATTCAACCGACCACAAAACATGACACTGACGTACTGAACCCACGCTGGAGTCCAGTACCCGTTCTTTGACTTGAAAAACAACTCTTACATCAGTAATTCATATAAGTTCAGGGGCACCAATATTATTCAGAGAAAATATAATGATGATCAAACTATATATTTTATCAGAAAGAAAACCGAGATCATAAAATCTGGAATACAAGCAAAATCATGGAAAGGCTACAAGGTGTCATGGATATTAGGAAACATATTCCTTAATGAAGTAGCAGTCACTCATCAGCAAACTGTAATAACTCAGGTCACATGTCAATTCTGACGATTTCCTTTAACTGACTTATTTTATCAGCAGCTTTGCTACCACTGTTTCATGTTTTCACCCAGGCCAATTCTTGTTAGTGCATTAACTGTATAGAGCCATACACTATTTAAGATGAGGTATCTTAATACAATTATTCACAAATCAGTGATAACAGAATGTGCACCTTTTTGTCATTAAATTAAAATTGCAAATTTTGAAAAATTTATGTTATTATGTCCTTTAATGAAAGATCTGAACATGCATCATATTTTGTTTGTAAAATTCCAAATACCCATGACATAATCACATAATGCACTGTGGTAAACTGATACAAAAATATTTTATAAAATGCAAATATACATGATACCCCTCCCTTTATATAAACATAAAAAAATGTACAGCATGCATTTTGATTAGTCAGAGTTGATTATAGTCCACAGTGTTACCCTAAGACCACAGTTACAACATGTACCAATACATCACCACATTACGGGTATCCACACTAAAACACACTATGCGACACTTAACTAACTAGAACGACAGGAGTACAAAGTCTGGTCATGTAGTAAGGCTGGTTGTAGTCTCTTCAGTCTCAAAGAAGGAAAATTCAATGTACAAGAGACCAAAGAAGATAAATATATCTTATCAGATAAAATTTAACAATTGTTTACAACTTACTTATCAGCCTAATATGTATAGTACAAATCCTGAGACAATATGATTGAATGAGTTAAGACGTTTGGTTAAATACTAATTAAAGGTATTTAATTTGTAAAATAGATTATGAGAATAATAGTATATAAGCTTTATTACCTTCTTCAAGATGTGTCAGCGTTAATACTTTCATGATAATTAAAAATAGCAGTTGGTCTTATATTCCTAGTTCCTTATGTAATCTCTATTTTTAAATCTCATAATTTATTGCTCTATTAAAAGATATAACACGTATGATCACAGACCTGCACTACCATGTGGTAGTTAAAACACTTCCTCATTAACTACACATCAAAACCAACTAGAAGCACCACAGCTTACAATAACGTACGGTTTGACTTAGTTTATGTCCAGATTCATTAACAACAACTGCAGGAAGCTTGCTGCACATGGCTTCAACAGGCCAAACTCATGCTTCAACACATGCAATTTCATCTACTTGTAAATACTAATATATAAATTTAACTCAACCTTATACATAGAAGACTTGTACACAGTACTTAAGTTCATATAACCACATGACCAGAGCCAGAAATGCATAATTGGCTCATTACTGCAGGCACTGCATATTCTTTCAAATATGTCAAATATAAGTAGAGAACTTAAGTATCAATATTTCCAAACCATAACCGACTAGTCCAACTTGTGTTTAGTCCATTTGATCATAGTCTCCGGTGACCGATACAAGAATATGAGTTTGGCAAAGAGCTCCTCTTCAAGGCAGAACTCTTTACTTTGTCTGACGAGGTAAATGCTTAGGACCAGAGATAAGATATTGTCCACATCTGGCAGCTCTTCAAACATGATGTTGGTCGACGACCCACTGAAGAATATCCTGACAAACTTACCAATCACAAACACCAGAGAAATGTACAGGCCGATGATTCTGTAACAAAGAGTGAAAAATGTCAGCTCTAACAGGAAATACTAATTATAATATATATATATATATATATATATATATATATATGTATAAAAAAATAAATAATATCAAGTACCTGGGTACTTTGTGATGCAGGAGCACAACACTAAAGACATCAATGCTTACTAGACATGACCCACAGTTTTAGCAGAACCTGGCCTTCCACAAAATGTATGTCACAAATAAATCATCTCCACATACTCTATCTGACTAAATTATCATTAAGGTTTATCTTCTAACAAGAACAACCTACGCTTGCCTCAGTTTAACATGGACAGGAACTGTAAAGTCTACACTACAGGTTCAGCCAGTCAAATTTATTTCACCATAACAAATATTTCACATTTTCATAATTCATGAGACAACACTGAAATAATGGATACTATAAACATGATATATCCTGATTCAAACATGATCAAGCAGGGCCCTGATTCTCAGCTGCTGTGTACAACTGGTCACACTGAGACCTGGTGACTTATCCTGAGAGAAAGGATACACTTAGGGGCAATGACAGAGATACAGACACTGAAAAAGGGACTTTTTTACAGAAGGGCTCACTGATTTTATCACTTTGCTGAATGACAGGGATATACAGTTCTGACTGAGAAATGTATTACAATTTTGATCCAATGAAAAATTTATGCTTGTTTAGCTGAAAGATAAAATGACTGTCATTAAATCTCAAAATTACCCTTTAACTTTGATATAAAAAAAACAAGTGACCCAGGGGTCATGATGCTCAGCTATCTCTGACATTGAGAAATTCTATCAACTTAGTGTTTGTTCACAATTATCAACATTTCCCAAAGTGCATGTACAAATAGTATGCTTTTTCAGATCCCCTTCCCATAACCATGTAAAATAAAAATTTTTGTTGTTGTTGCATTCTTTATATTCTTATAATAGATAGCAGGAGATAAATAACTGACACACAAAAATGTATGACATCTTTGAACAATTATTACACTGATAATAAAAGGGGCACAATCACCTATCTGACCGTTACGTTAATCCCTTGGAGCTTTGATAAAAACAGGCCATAAAACATGGATATCACCACAGACAGGCTGCTTGTTTTGCTTATATTAAGGTGTTTATAATATGTGGGGAAAGCCCAAATAATTAAAACAAATTCAACAAGGGCATCTGGCAGCAAGTCAGATAAGTCAGAGCTTTGCAAATGGCATTTTGCAACCAGTGACCTTTCTACTTCCGCATATATGCACCCTGTCACCTTAGCTTACATGTTTTTCCTGTTTGTCAACATTGCTGTTTACAAAAATGTTGTTGATAAACAAGTTCATACATCCTTAAAGAAGGCATTATAAGAACTTTTCACAACCAAAATTACCCTTATATCATTAATATATACACAGAGCTAGAAATCACATAAATTTTTTTTCATAAGGTAGGTGAATGGGCACCTTCAAAAACTTTGTTGTTGGCCCTTTGGCGGTAAATTCCAATTTGAACTGCATGAATTTTAATCCATATATTAATCTGTGAAAAATCTGTGTTTGTTTGTTTGAGATGTTTTAGTGATACTGAATATGCAAATTTAAATATATCACATAATATAAGTATAAATGGGATTTAGTGGCAGCTACTTAAAGCTTACCTTAACTCTCTCCATAATGTTTCTCCTAATAATATATGATGGCAGTATTCAGAGTGTTTGGCTGCCATTGAGTTTAAGTGAGGATGGGTGGTATGGATGTTGGTTAAGCATAGGTAAGTTGTAAATTTTCTCAGTAATAATGGTAGCAATTTATTTAGTTTTATTTTATAATGCATTTAGTGGAGGAAAATATTTAAGATGGTTTGTGTTGCTACTGTATTTCAAGTCCCCAGTATACTGAGCCTATGAATTTATAAATATCACTTTCATGGGAAATTATAATGGGGAATATTATATTTTGAACCTTTTTGTGTCTTCTATGTATAAAGATGGAAAAATTCTTTGTTTCTGATGTGGTTTGCATTAGGATTCCCATAAAGAAATTCTGCAGGTATATTTAGGGGAGATGTTAATTCTTGAGTCGACACCGAGTTGGCACTGCAGTAGGTAATGTTCTGCATTTTTTGTTTTGGATCCACATTGGCATTTTGAGTAATTTGATAAGTGTCTTCTAAATAAACTGCTTTCTAAGACGTGTGTGAATTATCTGGAATCTTCTTGATCCTGAATTAAATATTCAGGTGGTTTGTTTTTAGCAATTTCCCTGGATATAGCATTTTTTAGTGATTTACTGGTCTGGAGTGTTTAAGTCTATTATCTAATTTGTTCCAGTCTTATAGACTTTGGTAAGAATGAGTTGTAGTACAACTCTGTTCCAGAGAAAATGTTTTGTATATTGAGTAGAGCACTTAATCTTGTGTTAATGGTGTAGTTTCTTGGTGGAGATAATAGAATGTGCAGGTATTGTGGAGTTTCTTATTATAACATTTTGTGTAGCTGGATGACCACTGAGTTTTCTCAAGGCTTTTTTAGTAGGGGCCATTCTATTTCTTTTTAGAATTTGTCATGGTTAGTTCCTTTGACAGAGCCTGTCATAATCCAGGCAGCTTGCAGCTGCAAGGTACCACTTTGCAATTGTGTGCAGTTACTAGCTGCACTGTCTGTAAGGTACCACTTTGCTCTTGTGTGCAGTTACTAGCTGCACTGTCTGTAAGGTACCACTTTGCTCTTGTGTGCAGTTACTAGCTGCACTGTCTGTAAGGTACCACTTTGCTCTTGTGTGCAGTTACTAGCTGCACTGTCTGTAAGGTACCACTTTGCTCTTGTGTGCAGTTACTAGCTGCACTGTCTGTAAGGTACCGCTTTGCTCTTGTGTGCAGTTACTAGCTGCACTGTCTGTAAGGTACCGCTTTGCTCTTGTGTGCATTTACTAGCTGCACTGTCTGTAAGGTACCGCTTTGCTCTTGTGTGCAGTTACTAGCTGCACTGTCTGTAAGGTACCGCTTTGCTCTTGTGTGCATTTACTATCTGCACTGTCTGTAAGGTACCGCTTTGCTCTTGTGTGCAGTTACTAGCTGCACTGTCTGTAAGGTACCGCTTTGCTCTTGTGTGCAGTTACTAGCTGCACTGTCTGTAAGGTACCGCTTTGCTCTTGTGTGCAGTTACTAGCTGCACTGTCTGTAAGGTACCACTTTGCTCTTGTGTGCAGTTACTAGCTGCACTGTCTGTAAGGTACCGCTTTGCTCTTGTGTGCAGTTACTAGCTGTACTGTCTGTAAGGTACCGCTTTGCTCTTGTGTGCAGTTACTAGCTGCACTGTCTGTAAGGTACCGCTTTGCTCTTGTGTGCAGTTACTAGTTGCACTGTCTGTAAGGTACCACTTTGCTCTTGTGTGCAGTTACTAGCTGCACTGTCTGTAAGGTACCACTTTGCTCTTGTGTGCAGTTACTATCTGCACTGTCTGTAAGGTACCGCTTTGCTCTTGTGTGCAGTTACTAGCTGCACTGTCTGTAAGGTACTGCTTTGCTCTTGTGTGCATTTACTAGCTGCACTGTCTGAAAGGTACCGCTTTGCTCTTGTGTGCAGTTACTAGCTGCACTGTCTGTAAGGTACCGCTTTGCTCTTGTGTGCATTTACTATCTGCACTGTCTGTAAGGTACCGCTTTGCTCTTGTGTGCAGTTACTAGCTGCACTGTCTGTAAGGTACCGCTTTGCTCTTGTGTGCAGTTACTAGCTGCACTGTCTGTAAGGTACCGCTTTGCTCTTGTGTGCAGTTACTAGCTGCACTGTCTGTAAGGTACCACTTTGCTCTTGTGTGCAGTTACTAGCTGCACTGTCTGTAAGGTACCGCTTTGCTCTTGTGTGCAGTTACTAGCTGTACTGTCTGTAAGGTACCGCTTTGCTCTTGTGTGCAGTTACTAGCTGCACTGTCTGTAAGGTACCGCTTTGCTCTTGTGTGCAGTTACTAGTTGCACTGTCTGTAAGGTACCGCTTTGCTCTTGTGTGCAGTTACTAGCTGCACTGTCTGTAAGGTACCGCTTTGCTCTTGTGTGCAGTTACTATCTGCACTGTCTGTAAGGTACCGCTTTGCTCTTGTGTGCAGTTACTAGCTGCACTGTCTGTAAGGTACTGCTTTGCTCTTGTGTGCATTTACTAGCTGCACTGTCTGAAAGGTACCGCTTTGCTCTTGTGTGCAGTTACTAGCTGCACTGTCTGTAAGGTACCGCTTTGCTCTTGTGTGCAGTTACTAGCTGCACTGTCTGTAAGGTACCGCTTTGCTCTTGTGTGCATTTACTAGCTGCACTAACTGTAAGGTACCGCTTTGCTCTTGTGTGCAGTTACTAGCTGCACTATCTGTAAGGTACCGCTTTGCTCTTGTGTGCAGTTACTAGCTGCACTGTCTGTAAGGTACCGCTTTGCTCTTGTGTGCAGTTACTAGCTGCACTGTCTGTAAGGTTCCGCTTTGCTCTTGTGTGCAGTTACTAGCTGCACTAACTGTAAGGTACCGCTTTGCTCTTGTGTGCAGTTACAAGCTGCACTGTCTGTAAGGTACCGCTTTGCTCTTGTGTGCATTTACTAGCTGCACTATCTGTAAGGTACCACTTTGCTCTTGTGTGCATTTACTAGCTGCACTGTCTGTAAGGTACCGCTTTGCTCTTGTGTGCAGTTACTAGCTGCACTATCTGTAAGGTACCACTTTGCTCTTGTGTGCATTTACTAGCTGCACTGTCTGTAAGGTACCGCTTTGCTCTTGTGTGCAGTTACTAGCTGCACTGTCTGTAAGGTACCGCTTTGCTCTTGTGTGCAGTTACTAGCTGCACTGTCTGTAAGGTACCGCTTTGCTCTTGTGTGCATTTACTAGCTGCACTGTCTGTAAGGTACCGCTTTGCTCTTGTGTGCAGTTACTAGCTGCACTAACTGTAAGGTACCGCTTTGCTCTTGTGTGCAGTTACTAGCTGCACTATCTGTAAGGTACCGCTTTGCTCTTGTGTGCAGTTACTAGCTGCACTGTCTGTAAGGTACCGCTTTGCTCTTGTGTGCAGTTACTAGCTGCACTGTCTGTAAGGTTCCGCTTTGCTCTTGTGTGCAGTTACTAGCTGCACTAACTGTAAGGTACCGCTTTGCTCTTGTGTGCAGTTACAAGCTGCACTGTCTGTAAGGTACCGCTTTGCTCTTGTGTGCATTTACTAGCTGCACTATCTGTAAGGTACCACTTTGCTCTTGTGTGCATTTACTAGCTGCACTGTCTGTAAGGTACCGCTTTGCTCTTGTGTGCAGTTACTAGCTGCACTGTCTGTAAGGTACCGCTTTGCTCTTGTGTGCAGTTACTAGCTGCACTGTCTGTAAGGTACCGCTTTGCTCTTGTGTGCAGTTACTAGCTGCACTGTCTGTAAGGTACCGCTTTGCTCTTGTGTGCAGTTACTAGCTGCACTGTCTGTAAGGTACCGCTTTGCTCTTGGGTGCAGTTACTAGCTGCACTGTCTGTAAGGTACCGCTTTGCTCTTGTGTGCAGTTACTAGCTGCACTGTCTGTAAGGTACCGCTTTGCTCTTGGGTGCAGTTACTAGCTGCACTGTCTGTAAGGTACCGCTTTGCTCTTGGGTGCAGTTACTAGCTGCACTGTCTGTAAGGTACCGCTTTGCTCTTGTGTGCAGTTACTAGCTGCACTGTCTGTAAGGTACCGTTTGCTCTTGTGTGCAGTTACTAGCTGCACTATCTGTAAGGTACCGCTTTGCTCTTGTGTGCAGTTACTAGCTGCACTGTCTGTAAGGTACCGCTTTGCTCTTGTGTGCAGTTACTAGCTGCACTGTCTGTAAGGTACCACTTTGCTCTTGTGTGCAGTTACTAGCTGCACTGTCTGTAAGGTACCGCTTTGCTCTTGTGTGCAGTTACTAGCTGCACTGTCTGTAAGGTACCGCTTTGCTCATGTGTGCAGTTACTAGCTGCACTGTCTGTAAGGTACCGCTTTGCTCTTGTGTGCAGTTACTAGCTGCACTGCCTCTAAGGTATCTCTTTACTCCTGAGTGCAATTACTAGCTGAACTGTCTGTAAGGTACTGCTTTGCTCTTGTGTGTAGTTACTAGCTGCACTGCCTCTAAGGTATCTCTTTACTCCTGAGTGCAGTTACTAGCTGCACTGTCTGTAAGGTACCGCTTTGCTCTTGTGTGCAGTTACTAGCTGCACTGCCTCTAAGGTATCTCTTTACTCCTGAGTGCAGTTACTAGCTGCACTGTCTGTAAGGTACCGCTTTGCTCTTGTGTGCAGTTACTAGCTGCACTGCCTCTAAGGTATCTCTTTACTCTTGAGTGCAGTTACTACCTGGACTGAAGCAAGTTACATAACAGTTGGTTAGCACTCATGCTGGGTTGGCTTGTTGTAAACAACACTTGACCAGGTGTAAACTTGAATAAAAGCTACTTTTTTTATCAATTCCATTCAAATTTCAGATTTTAAAAGAGAAAACCCTTATGTGTATATACTGAGAAAAGTAAATTATCAGTGCTTACAGAGAAAAATGTGTGCTGGTCAAAGTTGGGCTAAATTTAGGGTATTGAATTTACAGTTATGATGGTAATTTGAAAAATTTACAAAAATTCTGATCTTATATTAAATGTTGATTAAATAAAGTTTTATCCTTTAAAAAAGTTCTCTAGCTTTTTAACAGTTACCATGTTATGTGAGAAAATATATTTTCTGATGTTTTGACAAGGAACATTATGTTCAGGGGCATAACTTCTAAAAAGTAAGCAATACTGACTTAATTTTTGGCATGTACATAGGAAATACATAGAGAATTATCCATTCCAGATATAACAAAACCTCGTCAGTGGTTTAAATATAAGGCCCTCTTGAAGTGTAACAACACGCTTGACACAAATGTATTCACCAGGTCAGGTTATGTTAAATTAGAATGTCACAGAAAAATAAATTATGGTTAGAAAAAAATATGGTTAGTAAATAATATTTATAATGCTGTGTTTATCTTTTTCATTAGTTGTGTTAATTGGTTTGTTTATGTATCAAGTAATGGAACCTACAAGGCTAAAGTTTGTTATGATTGGCTGACAGAAAATTCTAGAAAATCCAGGTATTTCTAGAGGTTAAGTTGATAATTTCCAGTAGGCAAGTTCCAGAAGCCCATAGAAAATTTGTTTACAGAACTTTCCCGAAGTTCTTTTGTGGCAGGTATATACAGAAGCCTGCCCAATGCCATTGAGAATGGTCAGTCCACAGAGTTGGTGATAGTTAGTCACACAGAGTAGAATGTTCTGCAGATGATGTGTCGTTGGATGTAGAATGGCACCAAGTGGAGTGTATTGTCAAATTCTGCGAAAGGACGATTATTGGTCCTGGATATCTACGTTTAGCTGAGTGGGGTTTAGAAATACTTTGTGTTGAATTTTATATTTGGAGCCAGTAAACGGCCGGTGAAAGCCAGACAACTGTGTATTGTTGAACAACTGTTTGTAAGACTGGAACCAGTCAACAGAGGGCGGAAGCAATTTGGGAATAAATGCACATTTTGTTTATTACCCCTGGACTTGAATTTTTTGGACTTTTGCCTGCAAGTTCCCTGTGAATTATATGTCCCCTGCATGAGTGGTGTATACTGGCTTTTACTGGAAAACAGAGGTTTTTCCTTCATTTCCCAAAGGAACAAAGTTGCAGGGACCCAGTTTAGGGTTGTGAAAGATAACTTATGGACATCTAACTGTATGGTGAATTTTGGATTCCTAGGTCCAACAATTTCAAAATGTGCCCTTTTAACGGACAGCCAGACTAATGACGGACAAAGAGCCATCGCTAAAGCTCAGATGACTTATAGTAAACTGAGCTTATAATATCATATTTGTAGGGTCTAACCAAATGTAATGTAAAAAGAAGTCCCAAATCTGTGGATATGAGTAACAGGAATTTTGTGTTATTGTTATATATTAACATTATTTTTCAGCAACCCTGAACAGAAAAGAAGAAACTAACTATCAAAGTGCGCAGAGTCAGGATTTTATGTTGACTGAATGGTGGTTACCAAGAGCGAACCAGACAGCTGGACAGACCATGGATGAACTCAGGAACACTGCTTTAGCTCAGAAGATTCTAAGAAAGCTGACTTATTAGAGTATGCAGTTCTAAATATATTTGAACCAGGACCCTCAGCATCCCCCCCCCCAGAAAAAAAATAGAGTGCTTCTTCTCTGGATCTTAATTCTTATTTATAGTTAAAATACAATGTCTTCATATTGTAAAACAACCAATGTCTTGCAGACCTGATATTTATTCAAATCCATAATCAAACAAACAATATAGACAAGACCCATTTACAAGGCTGCAAAGGAACTGGTCAACTCACTGAGATACATGTTAATTATATGTCCTCTGATGAGAAAAATAGTTATCATACCAGTCACATGCAACAAAAAGGAGGCAAGTCTATGTATAGCTTTATACAAATAATGATAAGAGCACCAAGACCAGGTACGCATTGATATAATGCTCACATTAAGGCCGAGTGCTCAAACAGTCAAAGGATTACACCAGCATGCCCCATGTCATGTGTCAGACCTCATCCCTATGGTTAGTCAAAGCATCGCAGTCTCCATGTGAGTGTTTTTATGTTGATTAGTATATCAACATGTACATGAACACATACACATATGAATGACCAGCAGCTCAAGTGTCAGCTCAAAAATCAGGCAGCTCAAATCAGGGCACTGCTCAGCCTGTCACACCATTCACAAACACAACTCTTTAAAACAAATATAGCCATAACAGAAATAATGAGCTCATATAAAATCAGCCAGAAGCCTGATCTATACCTTAAATGTGTTAAGAAATAAAATATAGAAAATAGTCACTGGATCATAAGCTCTGAACTTGTACTGATGAATGAATCTGGTCATTATGTGACAAGTAGGACATCTATTTGGGAATTCTGAAACTAACATCATCTTGACAATGCTCTATGGTTTACCTTCAAAGAACACTATATGGAATTATAAACTTTCACTATGAATCTGTCAGGCTGCAAGTTGTGGGCAAGTCCTCTTTCTCATTAAGGTTTTAAGCATCTTTCTTTTGAGGCTTTTGTCATGGATGTTGAGTTCACATGTTAATTCACTAATCAAGTTATCTCATTCAAAAACTACATCTTTCTTTATGAAAAGGAATAAAAAATTTGTTATTAAGGTGTCCAGCTGTATGACAGATAAGTTTTGTCCACTCTAACATAGACAAGTCACTGTTAACTAACAGATGCAGTGCTTCATATTTTGTGTTATGCACTATCCACTTAAACAATTTAAAAAAGTAAGATTTATCAGCATTTTTCATTCCCTGTGCAAGTATTCAGATGGCAGCTGGTATCAGCAAGGTCACCACATATGAAACTGTAGGGTTTTAATAATACTGATATGTTCATTCACAATTAATAAATGGGATCAGAGATTAAGATCTGATATTAAGTTATTACTCCAGAGTGGTATAATAGCTAAATCTCCTGCAGGCTTTGTTGGCATGCCATCAGGAGACCTAATTAAACTTTTGTCAGTGTTCAGGGAACAACTAATATCAGGGGTCATACTTGTTTATCAATTTTACTTCTCATTACCCTGTGGCTGGTCATTTCTCATTATGTATCAATCACAGAGAAGCTTAACACACTGCACTGGTTATAAAAGCTGTAAGTGGCTGGTCATAGTATTCCAGCTGTTCACAATATATCTGATTAAGATGCAACAGTTTCTTATCAGAATGTTTCACATGGCTGTACTTTTTGTGATAAAAGCATTGTGAACACAAACATGTTTACTGGCAACTGCTTGTTAAGATTTCACTACAGGAAAATCCTCACCCACTGGCCAGATGCTCATAGCTGAAATCAAAGATACTTTTACTTTTTACTCCTGATTTGTTTATGTTTCTGGTTTTTCTAATGGTCACATTCATTTCTTCCCTGCTGTTTTGAAATCCAAAGATGGACCATTTAGTCCATGCTGCCAAGAACATTTTTCTGGCTTTCATACATGCTATAATCCATAAATTATCATTCAAAACTCACACTAACCTGGTGCTGAAGTTATTTTTTCCCCCCGACTTTTTTCACAGCATAATATTCTATTAACTATTCACATACTAACTGCCACATGGTTTGAGGTAACTTTTTAAAGCCTTATATTTTTTAATTTCTGTCAGTTCATCTTATAGAATGACAATTGAGAGCATGATACAAGTGTATGAGAATAATACACTTAATCACAAAAAAATTCAATTTATCATAATTTCCTGAGTGTAATACATAATGTGGTTGCATCCTTTTGATCCTGAAGACACTGGAAGCTTTTTTAAAAAAAAAAACATGGAACTGTAATTCATATGGTATACAGGAACAAAAACAATTGTATCCTGTTTTAGGTTACTGACACTTCAGCTCAATCAAAGCTTCAACAGTGAATACAAACCATTACTCTTGAACCAATAAACCAAGCCACTTTACATTTATCAAAGGCCCTAGGTCACAAAGTCAGGATGTCTTCAGGCTCTGGTGGTTTGCTGTTGAACATGATCTACAGCATGAAGCTCCATGATAACACACAGTTATCTGTTCTGTTTTGTTCATTTAATATAAATTCTCTGACTGGGTTAATATTCCCAAGCATGCTTACATACACATTTCAATGGAATTAGGGTCTTAAAGTGAAAAACATAGTTTGACCCTATCTAGAAAAATAACACCTTCCTCAGAATGCACATCATCCACAGACATTATCCACAAGAAGAGGGGGACAGTGTGCAAGAAAAACTGTGCTAACCGAAACACTTCATCTGTTAGGTGCCACACTTTACTTATCAACGGAATATCAACATCATTCTTTCTGCAATCTCTGATTCCAAACAAGGTATTCCCTACAATATTTTAACTGATCTGTTCAAAAAGAAGAAATACCCAGTAAGGTTAAGAAATGAAAACGACAAAAACATGATTAGGACAATCTGAAACAGAAGAATTCTCAGTAGGTAAAAGAAAAGGAAAGAAAGAAAATCTCAGCAGGAAAAAGAAAAGGAGAGGAAGAACTTTTCAAGTTAGCAAAAGGAAAGGAATGAAAAATCTTCTCAGAAGGAAAAAGAAAAGGAAAAAAAAAAATGAATGGATGATCTTCTCAGTAGGAAAAAATAAAAAGGACAGGAAGAACTTCTCAGTAAGAAAAAGAAAAGGAACGGAAGAACCACTCAGTAGGAAAAACAAAAAAGAGAAGAACTTCTCAGTAGGAAAAACAAAAAAGAGAAGAACTACTCAGTAGGAAAAACAAAAAAGAGAAGAACTTCTCAGTAGGAAAAAGAAAAGGAATGGAAGAACTTCCTAGAAGAAAAAGAAAAGGAACGGAAGAACTTCTCAGTAGGAAAAAAAAAGGAGAAGAACTTCCTAGTAGGAAAAAGAAAAGGACAGGAAGAACTTCTCAGTAAGAAAAAGAAAAGGAACGGAAGAACTGCTCAGTAGGAAAAGGGAATAGGAGAAGAACTACTCCGTAGGAAAAACAAAAAAGAGAAGAACTTCTCAGTAGGAAAAACAAAAAAGAGAAGAACTACTCAGTAGGAAAAACAAAAAAGAGAAGAACTTCTCAGTAGGAAAAACAAAAAAGAGAAGAACTGCTCAGTAGGAAAAACAAAAAAGAGAAGAACTGCTCAGTAGGAAAAACAAAAAAGAGAAGAACTGCTCAGTAGGAAAAACAAAAAAGAGAAGAACTGCTCAGTAGGAAAAACAAAAAAGAGAAGAACTGCTCAGTAGGAAAAACAAAAAAGAGAAGAACTACTCAGTAGGAAAAACAAAAAAAAAGAACTTCTCAGTAGGAAAAAGAAAAGGAATGGAAGAACTTCCTAGTAGGAAAAAGAAAAGGAACGGAAGAACTTCTCAGTAGGAAAAAAAAGGGAGAAGAACTTCCTAGTAGGAAAAAGAAAAGGACAGGAAGAACTTCTCAGTAAGAAAAAGAAAAGGAACGGAAGAACTGCTCAGTAGGAAAAGGGAATAGGAGAAGAACTACTCAGTAGGAAAAACAAAAAAGAGAAGAACTTCTCAGTAGGAAAAACAAAAAAGAGAAGAACTACTCAGTAGGAAAAACAAACAAGTGACCCATGGGTCATGACGCTCAGCTGACTGGGAAGAGATTCGCAAAAGGAAATTTTATCACCAGAATGGTAGTATATACCCATTCAACTGAAGCATCAAACAGATTAACCAACAGGCCAAGATTTAGTCTGTATTTATATATCTCAAAAATAGAGAAAAATGTGTAAACTTTTAAAACTAGAATACGGGTAACCGACAAGTGACTACATGTATCTGCCAAAATCGAATAGTGAGGCATGGATTGAGTGGCAAGGGGAAATAAAGTGAGGTATGTTGCATATTAGCATGGATGTCTGCAGCCTAAATGTGTATGTAGGTTGTGCCACCTACCACAAATCCAGAAAGCTGTCCAAGTTGTATACACCTGCAAAATTTTAGGCAGAAAAGTCAAACCACTACATGTATATGAGCGATTTTTGCCCATGGCAGACAAACACTGTGCAAAAATCTTTGCAGGTAACCCCTCCAGTTTTGTGTATGATAAAGACCTATGTGAGATCTAAACACATGCACAATTTTGGCCCAATCGGTCAAATGGTTCCTGAGATATGAGCTTGGATGTGTCCAGCGTTAACTAGAATGTAGGTGGAGCCACCTGTCATAAAATCAAGAAAGCTGTCCACGATGTATAAACCTGCAAAATTTTAGGCAGTTATGTCGAACCACTACAGAGAAATGAGTAATTTTAGGCCACGGCAGACTAACAGACAGACGCTGTGCAAACATTGTTACAGGTGGCGCCACCATTTTTTGTGTATGTTACAGAGCTATCAAAGGGCTACATTTGTATAAATTTTATTTCCTGATCGGTCAAACGGTTCCCGAGATATAAGCTTGGATGTCATCAGCGTGAACGTGAACGTAGGTGGCGCCACCTGTCATAAAATCAAGAAAGCTATCCTGGATGTATACACATGACGAATTTCAGGTGAATTAGTCAATTCACTGCAGAGATATGAGTGATTTTAACCCAAGGCAGATGAACAGATGGACACTGTGCAAACATGGTTACAGGTGGCGCCACCATTTTTGTGTATGTTATAAAGCAATCCAAGGGCTACATTTGTATCAATTTTATTTCCTGATCGGTCAAACGGTTCCCGAGATATGAGGGTTTATGAGTGGAAACAGACCCACAAATGGACACTGGATGGAGAGGAAAGGTCAGAGGTCAATGCAAATTGGTTAGGCACCAGTTCACATGTGACCCGATAATAGGTGTAAGTTTGGGAAAATTGGTCCATTGGTCTCCGAGGAGCTCTCTGGAAATGAACGCCGCCGCGGCGGAGGAACTCGGTCAAAAACATAGTATTCGCAAAACTTCGTTTTGGCGGATACAAAAATACAGGTGGCTCGAGCAATCTGCAGAAACTAATAAAAACACTTAATGGTCAATATCCATGCAAAAAATCATGGTGATCTCTGCATTAGTTGTTCAGATACTTCAGTTTTTGTATCAAATTGTCCATTATTCTGAGGGATACTTCGGAGTCCTATAGCTTGAAGGATATGGGTAACAGAGACCTAATTTCAAGTTTCCACAGGCACCTTTCATGGGCCTCCTTGCATGACAAGAATGAAGATTCTAGGTCCAGTTGTTGCGATTTGTACCCTGTTGACAGATAACCACATCTTTAAAGGTCTCAAAAAAAAGAAAAAAATTCGTAAAAATTAAAAAAATAAATAGAGGGGGCACACCCAGTCTGCAGAAACTGATGGAACAGCTCATGATCAATATGTATGCCGAAAATCATGACCATCATTGTTGTAGTTATTGAAATACTGCAGTTTTTGTATCAAATTTTCCATTATTCTGGGGGGGGGGGGGGTATTTTGGACCCATACAGCTTAAAGAATATGGGTAACAGAGACCTAATTTCAAGTTTCCATGGAGACTTTTCATGGGTCTCCCTGTGTGTCAAGAATAAAGATTCTTGGTCCAGTTTTTATGATTTGTGCCCTGTTAACAGATGTTCATATCTTTAAAGGTCTCAAAAATACAGAAAAATTTCGTAAAAAAAACGAACAAATACAGGTGGTGCCACCAGTCTGCAGAAACTTATGAAACACTCCATGATCAATATCCATGCAAACAATTATGGTTATCTCTGCATTAGTTGTTCAGATACTTTAGCTTTTGTATCAAATTTTCCATTATTCTGATCTGTACTTTGGAGTGCCATAGCTCAAAGGATATGGGTAACAGAGACCAAATTTCAGGTTTCCATGGAGACTTATCATGGGTCTCCCTGTGTGTCAAGAACGAAGATTCTAGGTCTAGTCGTTACGATTTGTACCCTGTTGACAGATTACTACATCCTTAAAGGTCTCAAAAATGGAGAACACAATTCGTGAACATTGAAAAATACAGGTGGCGCCACCAGTCTGCACAAACTGATGAAACATCTCATGATCAATATGTATGTCGAAAATCATGACCATCAGTGATGTAGTTAATGAGATATTGAAGTTTTTGTATCTAATTTTCCATTATTCTGGGGGGGGGGGGGGTATTTTGGACCCATACAGCTTAAAGAATATGGGTAACAGAGACCTAATTTCAAGTTTCCATGGAGACTTTTCATGGGTCTCCCTGTGTGTCAAGAATAAAGATTCTTGGTCCAGTTTTTATGATTTGTGCCCTGTTAACAGATGTTCATATCTTTAAAGGTCTCAAAAATACAGAAAAATTTCGTAAAAAAAACGAACAAATACAGGTGGTGCCACCAGTCTGCAGAAACTTATGAAACACTCCATGATCAATATCCATGCAAACAATTATGGTTATCTCTGCATTAGTTGTTCAGATACTTTAGCTTTTGTATCAAATTTTCCATTATTCTGATCTGTACTTTGGAGTGCCATAGCTCAAAGGATATGGGTAACAGAGACCAAATTTCAGGTTTCCATGGAGACTTATCATGGGTCTCCCTGTGTGTCAAGAACGAAGATTCTAGGTCTAGTCGTTACGATTTGTACCCTGTTGACAGATTACTACATCCTTAAAGGTCTCAAAAATGGAGAACACAATTCGTGCACATTGAAAAATACAGGTGGCGCCACCAGTCTGCAGAAACTTATGAAACACTCCATGATCAATATCCATGCAAACAATTATGGTTATCTCTGCATTAGTTGTTCAGATACTTTAGCTTTTGTATCAAATTTTCCATTATTCTGATCTGTACTTTGGAGTGCCATAGCTCAAAGGATATGGGTAACAGAGACCAAATTTCAGGTTTCCATGGAGACTTATCATGGGTCTCCCTGTGTGTCAAGAACGAAGATTCTAGGTCTAGTCGTTACGATTTGTGCCACGCTAACAGATGACAGCATCCTCAAAGGTCTCAAAAATAAAGGAAAAAATCGTAAAAAATCAAACAGTACAGGTGGCGCCACCAGTCTGCAGGAACTGATCGAACATCTCATGATCAATATATATGCCAAAAATGAAGACCATCAGTGAAGTAGTTATTGAGATATTGAAGTTTTTGTATGAAATTTTTTACTATTCTGGGGGGTACTTTGGGGCCCCATAGCTCAAAGGATATGGGTAACAGAGACCTAATTTCTGGTTTCCAAGGAGATTTTTCATGGAACTCTCAGTGTGTCAAGAATTAAGATTCTAAGTCCAGTCTTTATGATTTGTGCCTTGTTAACAGATGTTCACATTTTTAAAGGTCTCAAAAATAGAGAAAAAAATTCGTAAAAAAATCGAAAAATACAGGTGGCGCCACCAGTCTGCAGGAAGTGATGTAACATCTCATGATCAATATGTATGCCAAAAATCATGACCATCAGTCAAGTAGTTAATGAGATATTGAAGTTTTTGTATGAAATTTTTGACTTTTCTGGGGGGTACTTTGGGGCCACATAGCTCGAAGGATATGGGTAACAGAGACCTAATTTCTGGTTTCCAAGGAGATTTTTTATGGACCTCTCAGAATCCCAAGTTACAAGGTTCTAGGTCCAGCGGTTACGATTGGTGCCTGGTTAACGGACGGACAGACGGACAGACAGACAGACGGACAGACGGACAGACGGACGACGGACAAAGAGTGATCGCTATAGCTCAGATGACTTTCAGTCAGCTGAGCTAAAAAGAGAAGAACTTCTCAGTAGGAAAAACAAAAAAGAGAAGAACTGCTCAGTAGGAAAAACAAAAAAGAGAAGAACTACTCAGTAGGAAAAACAACAAAGAGAAGAACTTCTCAGTAGGAAAAAGAAAAGGAATGGAAGAACTTCCTAGTAGGAAAGAGAAAAAGAACGGAAGAACTTCTCAGTAGGAAAAAAAAGGGAGAAGAACTTCTTAGTAGGAAAAAGAATAGCAAACTATAAGAAAAACTACAGCTAAATGGTAAACTGTGTTTAATAAGGGAAGGGGTTCTGCATATGAAAGACAAAATATAAAACATACAGTCATGACCTGTGTGAAAGCAGGACAAAAAGAAACCAAAACAAGCAACCTGCACAACAGCCATGAACTACAAACCATGCAAGCTGCTAAACCACAATGCAGGCTGTAACAACACAACACAGGCTACCAACCATTTCTAGTGGAGTGGGTAGGATTCAGAATCAACTGGGTCAGTCCAGTTTGACCTTGGGAGGCCGGGCGACCTTGATCAAGGTCTCTGGGGACCGGTACAAGAATATTAGCTTTGCAAAGAGTTCCTCCTCAAGACAGAACTCATGAGCCTCTCTCACAAGGTAGATGTCAAGCAACAGTATCAGCACACGGTCCACGTAGGGCAGCTCAGTGTACCAGATGGAGGGGATCTTGTTGGTGGCAAAAACCCGCAACAAGCGGCCAATCACAATCACGAATGATACATAGAGACCAATGATGCTGAAAGAAACCAGTCACATTCAGGATGAGACTTATGCTGCTGAAATATACTGGTCTTATACAGAATGATGTCGAAAAAAAAGTCACATACAAGTGGACACCAAAGCTGCTGACTAAAAGTCATTAAAATAAATTTCATATGGAGATTATGCATTTGCTTATTTAAGTCACTCATCTAACAGGATAATCTAAAAACATTGGTAGGCTAGGAAAAGTAAAATTTATTTTTAAATTTGAAAATGATTTTTTTCTGTAAAAAAAGTTGACAGTGAGACATAAATCTGCATTGTTCAAAATCTGCTGGAAATTTACCTTTTTAAGGAAAAAGTGAACTGTTATCAGACAGATCTCTTGATTATCAAACAGACAATTAGGTGATACACTTACCCATAGCCACTGAGGAGTGAGAGACTGGCTGGAGCAACACGGTCATTAAATCCTATGATGGTTAAGAATGATGCATTATGTGAGCCTGCACTGCTGGGATTAAAGATTTCTCCATCCACCTCCTCCTGTAGCTCCCACCACTGCTCCATGGTGGTGTTAGACTTTTTCAGGCTCATCCATACCTTACTCATTTTACCCCCTGTAATAATGAAACCACACAGATAATCAAGTATCTACCTTTCTAGGGATATTTAATACTTTTGGTAAATTTGAACTCAAA
This sequence comes from Sipunculus nudus, assembly GCA_026874595.1. Lineage (NCBI taxonomy): Eukaryota > Metazoa > Annelida > Sipuncula > Golfingiida > Sipunculidae > Sipunculus > Sipunculus nudus. Next base: position 47,772,904 of record CM049316.1, read on the forward strand.
ATGGACCTTTCAAAGGTCAAGGTCACTCTCTTGATAAAGGTCATGACCCCATTATAAATAGGCTTCATCCTCTGATTAATATCTATGCAGAAATAAAATTTTGAAATGATCAGTGAATTATTTTAGAGATTTTTTGTTAAGAGTGGTGGTACAATCTTGGGATACAATAAACAGGTGGTACCATCAGTGCTGCTCAACTGATTAAACTATCCATGATCAGTCAGTATACCAAGTTTGGGGCAATACATGAATTATTGTAGAGAAACAGACAAAATGGCTGTAATTTGGCAGTCTCAAAAATAAAAGCAAAAATCTGATAAAAATGTATGTATAGGCAGCACCACCAGTTTTCTTCAACAGATGGAACTATGATCAATAAACATAGTGATGATACCATGTATTACAACTATACAAGAGAAATGCCATGAACGATTACTCATTAATTTGTTGAATCACTTACCTGTAAAACTAGTGACTGGTGAAGGAACGCCGCTCCCAGGGACTCTCATAAATCGGGGAAACAAATCTTTTATCAACCTGTCAAAGATTATATAATATTAAATTGCTATTTAATATTAATTCTCTCATATCATTTTATTTTATTTACATTTTATATATATGTATATAGTCAATGAGTACTGCCACATTAGTTATTTAATTTTGATTTACAGGTGTCCTCTGTGTCTTAGAGGATTTACCCTCCAACAATGGGTGCATATTTCTTAAATTTTACAAAGTTAAAAATGTTATTTGCTGAACTCACTGAGTGACTGCTGACCCAAGGACCAGATGATAATTAATTTTCAAGCCACAATGTTTCTCACTGGCAATGCTTACAATGAAATGAGACTTTTCCATATGTTTGTTGAAACTTGTTATTTTAATATGTGCATGGAGATTACATCCTTTTATACAATGAGGCACCAGATTCCGACTACACAGAGATATAAGGCCAAAATAAAAAAAAGGTATGGTTCTCAGGCACTTTTTTTCAGAAATCAATGCGGGCGGGCGGTTTTTTTATTTTTAATTTTTTGGTATGTTTCGATAAAAATGACAAATGATTAGGGAAAAGCATGATAATAACAGATTTATTTTGCTAAACAAGTAAAAGCCCTATATAAAAAAGGAAATTGTATGATTTTATCTCCTTGAAAGAAATGTCCGAGCGGTTGCAGCACAAAATTGGTGAGTTTCTATTTAAAATCAAAATAAAAATTTTTGATGCGGGGGTCTAAAATTGATGCAAGCGGTGCCTGAGAACCATACCTTTTATTTTTTTTGGCCTAATGTACCCATTTTTAAATTTTTTTAAAATGTTTCTGATAGGGCTATATCAATATAACGATATATCAATATGCCACATCAAAACAGTTACCCGTATGCAATACATGCTGCATTGTCTTATCAAAGAAACACAAAAAAAAGCTCACAAATAGAGATATAAAACAAAGAACCCTAACCTAAACTGACTTATTTATAAAGCTTAAGCTGCCTTTTATTTCTCATATTGACCTTTTAAGACTAACATAAGATCACTTATTGTCAACTGGATGAGGAAAATATATACATGTGTTTCCATGGCAATGAAAGACTAATATTATGGTCTTTTTTATTTGATTATGAAAAACTTAACCGACAAGAGCTTTAAATCATAAATGATACATAAAGTTTTTCATCAATACATATATGATATCGCTTTAAGTATACTGCAATACATATTGTACCTGAACAGGCTGACCAATACCCAGCCCTAGTTTCTAGTAACCAAGTCACCACTGTATGCCAATGAGCCCTAAAGTCTAAGTAAGGAAACACCTATTCAGTGCCTCAGTCTAAAATTTTCTACCCATCTGAGTACTGGTCTGCTAATTTAAGTCACATTATGGTGACCATTATACCTATCCTCTGTTATGTTCATGGAATCACATTAAGTAAGTGACTGAAGGCCTTCATTTCCATGGGTGTAAGGTAGGTGGTACAGGGGAAATTTCCACATTACAAGTCTACTGTACAGTTACATGCCAGTGTTTAGTTTATGTCATTCAAAAACACTATTAACTATTTCATATCCATGGATGAGTATTCACTATCTTATACTTACCTTTTTTCATAAAATTGCTCTTGTAAAAGTGGTCAAAATATGCATTTTACAAAGGAAAACATACATTACACATATTTCATGATATTCTGGGTTTTTCTTGTTATGCTGCTGGTTCTGATGTGTACTTGTAGGTCAGTCAAACCACTTGAACCAGCAACACCATTTAAGGTATTTGTAAAACTAACTTGAAAAATGGTGACAAGCTATAGAATGTATTTGTTTTACTTCTTTGAAGATAAGTTAGTTTTTTTAATATTCTTTATGAAAAACATGATTTCTATGCCTAACTCTTAAATAAGCCAATGCTTAATTTACATAGAAAATGCTTCACACAAATAAACCTTTACCTCAGAGTTCCAAATTTTTAACACATGCGAGTGCTTTGAACAGATAACTTACACCCATTCCCTGTCTCCTTGTATCATTTTGGTGAGCTGCTGACGTTCTTTCGAGCCAGGATTCAGTGGTCGACTAAATTGGTTGGTTACAGTCTCTGTTACAACAGATGGTCTTGCTACCCTGAAGAAAAATAATAATTTGGAGAGTGATAAGGAGTATTGTTATAGCTAAGTTGAATAAAAGTCAGCTGAGCTAAAAATGATAAACTGAAGAATAATCCCTTATGTTTTTTAGTAAAGTATAATAAAATCTACTCACAGATATAACAGGTAACATTTACATATTGTTTCAATTCTACACAATAAAGTTCTACACAATAAGAATACAGGTACTTTATCATCCATCCTCTACATGAGTGACCAGCACTGAACTACAGGATAAAGACAGCAGTAGCTGTTATACTCATACAGCACGAACACCTGTGTGCCAGTTTCACAGATAAATCTTCAATAACCATCTCTAGGGAGGAGGAGGTTATGTCACCAGCCTTGTTTGTCTACACACAAGAATGGACCTTCTGCACCAAATTTAATCACTTCTTTCTTGGATTTATAGTTCATCCTTCCACAAACTTTCACTTTAAGTCATTTACAACTTCTGGGAATAATAAGTGTCCAAACCAACAGAAAGTGTTTATATGTTCTGCAGCAGTGAGTGGTGTGATGATGTCATCATCATAGTGGCAGTGTAACATAATAACAGTAATGCAACCCACTCCTGCTCCAAATTAAATGAAATTTTTCGTAAAGTTGGCAATTTTTAAAGGAACAAATTATTTAAATTGGTTAGATCTGAATGCAGAGCTAGCGATCAGCTAAGGAAAGTGCAGTGTGTTTGATCATTATCTTATTTGATTGGTGCAGTTGCTCATGCATTAAACAACACAATTAGCCAATTCATGAATTCAAGTGACATTATATAATGCCTAGATGGTCAAGAAATGATTCTAATCTAACACCACCAAATAGGCAATGTTTTGATATACAGTTCATGTCACTAACCTTGTAAAAGAGACAGCGAAGTAAAGCTGAATGTAGTTTGATGAGTTGAGATCTTGAATGAGAGCATCTTCACTTGGTGGACTGATGCCCCAAACTGCTCGTGATTTGCCAGTCAAATTGGCCTGTACAATGTCTTGCTTCTGGTAGTTCTGCAGGAAGCCCGCCTGTCAGAGCAAACACACATCACTGTCTTTATACTGGAAATTTGTCAGCAGTCTTACTGCAGTGTATTACAATCAATTATGAAAGAAATTGCAGGTTCTATAATCTAGCCTTAAAGGGTAAGTAAAATTTTGGTTCCAACATATAAGAGCATCTGATAAAATTATGAAAACTCAACATAAAACATAACAAGGGACCCATAGTTCATAGTGCTCAGCTTAAGTTTGAAAAATTTTAGCAAATGCAAAATATGCTTATTTCTACTGTAATTGTTTTCTTATGTATTAGCATATGAAAGCTAAGAGGAAATAGCTTTCCTACTTGGTAACTACAGTTCTAAATATATGATTGCAAAACTAATACTCTGACATTACTGCCAAAAAAAAAACAGTACACAGTTTTGAGATACTGTGTTGCATATGAAATATTTAAAGATGGACAGACAGGTGGATGTAAAAAAAGACTGATACCTTTATTTCACTTTCAGGATTATTCTGCCTTTAAGTTTATATTAAACCACATTTTTTAGCATATCCATTTTTGGCATTAATAGTTTTTATCAGATTCAATTTTTTAATTTTACATTTTTTTTAAATTTGCAAAAAGAAAAAATCTGAAATGATAAGTTCATTCAGAACTGTATGTTGCATCATTATTTATCCAAAGTTTGGCCCACATCATGTCAAATAATTCTTACACATATATTTTATAATTTTTTAAATCACAAAATGATTGAACTGAATTTAAAAGAAAATTTATTTTTATGAGATAATATTGTTAAAAAGAAAATATTGCCACAACATTGCTTCTACAAGATTATTCCTTGAATCACTATTCAAAGAAGTATTGTACACTGAAGTTTTCAGTACATGCTTCATTTTATTAAACTAGAATAAAAGATTCAGTAAATTTGATAAAAATAATCCCCTGTTAAAATCAGGTAAAAACTGTTGGTTGGATAAGGGAGAAACAATATCATAGTGCTAATTACCATCTCAGCTATAATTAAATACTGAAATTAATCTTCAATTTCACACCTCGTGAAAAGAATGCAAAGTTTTTAGGCTTTTCTGAAGTGAGAAGTAAATCTTATGAACATTCATACTTTTACAGCAATACACCACTTAGTGGTGCACTTTAAATGTGCTCTTTAATCATTGTAACCAACTGTGATCCAAAACAAAATCCAAAATGTAGCAAAAATTTAGAATAAGAATGAATCAAATAAAGTAAATTATAACATTCATCTAGTATATGCATCTTTCTTGGGGGGGGGGGGGGGGGGTGCAGTATCACACGCTGCAATATATGTCCCTCCAACATATCTGGTGCTAAAAGCTCACAGATTATGGGTCACAGTGACCTTATTTAAGGTGTCTAAGAGGATTTTACAGGGCTCTCCCTGAATTTTCATTAAACTAGAAAATGTCCAGAGGACTGTATACCCCTGCAAACAGGAATGTGAGAAATGTGTACACACACCATCACACACACCATCACACACACCATCACACACCCTCACAGTCACAGAACTGACTGAAAGTGAGAACACTTTGTGCAGGCCTAATCAGAGAACCTAATCTGCAACCAATATGGAAAGTGACTTATAAGATGCACCAACTATTATAATTAGAAGTTGATCCCAGTAAAACTTTTTGAGAAATAGTGTTGCATATGAAATGTAAAGATTTTGTATAAAACAATTCATAACAAAAGCACTGCAAACATGCATTTTACCCCTGTTGTGTTTCTAGTGACCTCTGACCTCATTAAATATGCCTGAATTTTGATGAAAATGTAATTCAGGTGAGAAACTCTATTGGTAAATATATTAATTGAGTGTCATGAAAATCCCTAAGATTTTTGGCATGTCATCATGGTGCCACCAAAGTTTGGTGAACTCTGACCTTATTAAATATGCCTGGATTTTGCTGGAAATCAGAATTAGGATTTTGATTAATATTTCTGCTGAGTTTGATCAAAATTCATCATATTCTTTGTAAGTTATTGCGGCAACACCACAAAGTAACCTTGTGACCTCTGACCCCATTGTATATGCGGGAAATTTTGCCAATAATAAAACTAAGGTGAGAATATCTATTGTTAAGAAGTTATGGTTTCATGAAAATCCATCAATGCCCTGGTAAGTTATCGTGGTGACACTTGAAGTAAACAGACAGACGGACAGATTGAGAAAACCCAATCAACTCTGGGGACCCTTAAGATGCACCTGCTACTCTAATAAAAATTAGAGTCCAGTAAAACTTGTTAAGAAATAAAGTCACATATAGAATGTAAAAACTTAGTAAAAAAAATTCATAAAAAAATCCAAAAAAACATTCAAGTGTGACTAAAACCTAATCAGCACTGGAGACCCATAAGACGCACCTGCTAATACAATTTTAAGTAGATCCCAGTAAAACTTTTTGAGATATCATGTCACATAAATTTGTTTACAGACAGAGGGAAAGACAGAGCTGATCACTATATCACCCGCGCAGCTGAGGCATCAGTTAATTAGAAGTTTCTAGGCCAAACCACTACCATTTGTGCTGGTCTGTTAATAGAGTGCTAATATCATGTTCAGTCACATAGCTCAAAGAATATAATCACAGTGACCTTATTGTGGTTGTGCAAAGAGACATTACAATCACATTTCTGGATTCAACATTTAATATTATGGCCACATTTGACTTTTTAGTGCTCTAAATTAGGTTATCTGCTCATACCTCACCTAATGAAGGGTACCATCAGCTTATCTCAGGCATTGAAGGATATTTGCCCGAGACCTCCTTAAATTTAAAGGTGCCCAATCAAAGAATTTTTTTTTGGTGATTTCTGGCTTCCTCTGTGTATATATCAATGATCTTAGGGGAATTTTGTTGTGAAAAGTTCTTATTAGGCCTTCATGAAGGATGTGTGAATTTGTTCATCAACAAAATGTTTGTAAACACAGCAATGTTGACAAGCGGGAAAAACATGTAACCTAAGGTGGTAGGTTGCATATATGTGGAGGTAGAAAGGTCACTTGCTGCAAAACGCCACTTCCAAAGCTCTGGCTTATCTGACTTGCTGCCAGATGCTCTTGTTAAATTTGTTTTGATTATTTTGGCGGGCCCCCCTCATATTAAAACAGGTTCATAAAGACAAAACAAGCAGCTTGTATGCGGTGATATCCATGTTTTCTGACCTATTTTTATGAAAGCTCCAAGGGATTACCTTTAGTTTATAAAGGTCAGAAAGGTGATTGGGCCCCTTTAAATTGGAAGGTTCTAAATCCATTCTGATTTGTGCCCATCTGTCTTTCACAGTATTAAAATCATGTTTTTTGCTATAGCTCACAGAACATATGTCACAGTGACCTAATTTCAAGATCCAAAGGAGCCTTGCCAAGAACCTCCCTGGATTTTACAAAGGAATGTTCTAGATCCAACAGTTAAGACTTGCACTCATGCATTTGACATTCAGGGTGTTCAAATGACGTCTTTTTCCTATAGCTAGAGGAATATAGGTCATAATGAAATAATTTCATGTTTCCATGGACATTTACCCAGAAGCTCCCTTACTGTTACAGTAGAAGATCCAAAGGATACAATTTGTACCCTGTCTGACTGTCTGAGTGCACAAAATCATGCTTTTAGCCCATATGTTGCAGAATATAGGTCACGATGACCTAATTATAGGTTTTCAAAGAGGTTTGCCCAGAACATCCCTGGGTGTTGCTTTAGAAGATTCTAGGCCTAACACATATGAATTGTGCCCATTTGAAATTCAGGGTGTGGATATGACATTTTTTCTCTAGGTCTCAGAACAAACGTCACAAAGACCTTACCGGTATTTCATGTTTTCAAGAACTATTGCCCAGGACCTTACTAACATGAGGTTAGAAGATTATAGGCCTGATGGACACAAGATGCGCTCTGTCTAAATGTCTGGGTGCTAAAAATCATGTTTTCGGCCAATAGATGGCAGATAAGAGGTCACCATGACCTAGTATCAGGTTTCCAAGATTTCTCTAGAACCTGTTGTGATGTAGTGTAGGAAGATTCTAGGCCTAACAGATACAATTTGTGCCCATCCTACATTTAGGGTGCTCATATGACATCTTTGTCCTATAAGTCGCAGAATATAGGTCACAGTGACCTAATTTCATGTTTCCACAGACATTTACCCTTGACCTCACTGAATGTTACATAAGAAAATTTAGATCTGATTGACAGACAGTCTGACAGACAGACAGAACAAAAAGTTTATCCTATCCTTCAGCTGCCTATAATAAGGTTTTGCTGACCTACAGAGTGAAAGATATTAGGTAGCTATCTGCTCCATGTTTAAAAGATCATTCTCCACTTGTAGTGAGAATTATATGTACCTATCAAAAGTGTCTTATTCTATTTAACTTCGCTAGAAAACCATGTATCTGACACCTTTGCTGTGACTTTGCAATTTGTATACTAAAACCTGAACCAGGTGTACGACAGGATTATCGGCATTTACAATAAACTTCGCCGTTTTGAACGGCTATTTCGTCATTTTCAAACCAGATCAGTATTGCGCTTGGGAAAACAACAACAAGCCATGCAGGACAAAACAGGCATTTTAGAGAATGCATTACTCAGTCAGTTTACAAATTTCAAACCATTAGGACAGGTAGATGTGATGTCCACATGGACCTTTCACATGAAGTGAGTGCAGAATATTAGGTTATATTCGTGTCACTAGTGCAACACACTCGTGGGAGGCTCTTTAAAAGGCTAGGAAGCTATTTACACCAGAGGTTAGGAAGTTATTTGTTCCATGTACAAAAAGGAACATAGCTATCTGCTCTCTGTTTAACCCTTTACTGTTCAGATTAGCCTGTGGATTGTCACACTCCAACTGTTCAGATTTATTTTGCATTTTTTCCACATTTTGACATGAATCTATATAAGAGACATTAACTCAGTAACCGTTAAAGGTATCTTTGTGAAATTTTCAGGTTTTACTGTCAGGTATATGTCCTTCATGTTATTTTATTTATTTTCTACATACCTGGTTTGATATGTATGTAACTAAGGTATATACAGGTAAAAACAGGTAAATCTGTACTACCTGTATTTCCACTCACTGGTATATCACCAAAATGACCCCTCTCATCCTGTTCAGGTAACCCATGAACCATTTGATAAAAAAAGGGAAATGTAAGGATTTTTTTTCACTCTAAGGTAATTATAAATTAAAGGTAAGAAAAAGGTAAATGATTTGGTTTAACACTGGAAAGGGAACCACCGACAAACCAGAATGTGCTAGTAAAATTGGATTTTTCTGTGGAAATCATATATTTTTCACCTGAAAAGCTTGCTGACCAAAAGAGCACATTCTATGACTATTAACATATAACACATATGTTTACCATTACAGGTAAGAAAAGGTAAATTATTTTTTTTTTCTGAATATGTACACAAACACCTTGTTCATCATTATAGTTACTATAAATTAATACCTTCTCTATTTATGGACTGTATAATTAATTTTGATATATGAACAGGTGCTTTTAATACAGTAATTAAGTTACCTATGTGAATAGTACCTTTGTTCTTCAACTGATCTAATTACCTGTGACAGTGACAAAATCATGCTGAAAAGTGGCTGGTGAGAATATGGATAAACAAGTGTCAACTGTGTAAAACCATTATATTTTAATTTTTCAGACAGGTAAAACATAAATTGATAATTTTGGTTACAGTTACACATAAAAACATACTCACCTGTACAGGTGAGTTCAGGTAAATCCAGGTAAATTATTTTTTAATGAAGTATATATTTTATACATGTAATTAGGGAGAACAAAAAAACAAACAACTTAATTTTGAGTGCCATGTGTAAAATTTATGAATTACAGGTACTAACTGCACTATTTATTGGGTTACCTGAAATGATACCTTTGATCTTAAACAGATTTAATTACCTTTGTAAGTACAGAATATAAAGACAACTTTTCATTTTAAAAGTGGAAAGGAAATTTTTGAAGGAGTCAAAACAATATGCAGAAGCTATCTTTTAATTAACTGCACAGCCATGAGACTTGTGCATTTCAATTTTGCCAATTGCTACCTGTAAAAGTTTACTCACCTGCACAGGTAAGATCAGGTAAATAAAGGTAAATTCTCATTTTTTAAATTTAAATTATATATTGCACTTGTTATAAGGAACATAGCAATAAAAAACTATTTACTTTTGTCCAATGTGCAAAATATATAATTTATAGGTGTAAAATCCACAAATTATCTGGTTACCTGTAATATACCTTTTTATGTCAAATTAATATATTTTAACATGTGCAGGCAAAAACAAATCGCCGACGTATTATAAAATAAAATCTGGAAAATTGTGTCTACTCTGTTTGTTTACATTTCATGCAATAATAAAATTGCTGTTTAGTTGGTCTGTCGCGTTTATCTGCACAGGTAAAAATCCAGGTGCGACAGGTAAACAGGTGTGCACTTGGTTCGATCAACGATTAGCCTTAATAAACGTTGATATATCCAAATCTTTCCCATTCTAAACAGTGCAAATGTACTAAAATTTGAAATAAAAATCAAAACAAATATGTCTTACACTTGTGAAAACTGTTATTTTCCTAATTGAGGGTATCCATGCAATTTCTTTTGAAGTACCTGCCCCTCCGCGGCTGAAGGTGATTGAGCGATAATGAGTGAATTCAGCAATGTGTAGCACACAAGGTACATTAATGACGCGGTTTTGCGGACTTTAGTCGCAGGATTAACCTATCTAGTCAATATAACGGAAAAATAAAAATAAATTAAACTTTTACTGGGCAATTAAGATGCAAGCTGACACGTCTGTTTGGGTTTCTTTCCTGAATGGTCCAATTCAACCGCGTCATCCCTCAGCCAGCGTTGACGCACTGACGCTGCAAACTTTTCTCACCCAATCGCATCTACTTTTACATCGGCAAGGTTCACGTGACTGGGTCTGGCATGTTTACTTTGTAAAGTCTTTTAAATGGACAAGGTTCACGTGACTTAGTCTGGCGTGTTTATTATAAGAGGCATCATGAGATGCAGTGCCAACAGGCGGGCGAATTATTCTTTTTTTTTTTGGGGGGGGGGGGGGGGTTGTTTGTTGGAGTTACCTGGAAACATCCTTTCACGTCATGCAACATATGTATATGCATTAGAATGGATTCTTTCCCGCAGGGATCAGAAACAATGAGAACACTGATAGTACTTAGATAGTAGAACAATAATTCATTACATTTATAATATATATGCACATTAATGTAAACAAATCGTTATTAACAAAAATATAAAATAACGGAAAATCAATATTTTTTATTGTTGGAAAGGTGTTTATAAAATGTGCTATTGGGATAATGCACATAATACCAAAGTTTATAAATGTGGGAAAACGATACTAAACTGTGAAGTAACACCAAAGAAACATGTTTTTCACAGTACATTTTAACGTATGTTATGTTATTCAAATATATAGGCCTACGTATGTCCAACAATGCCTATCAAAATTATGCCTAGTTACTATGATTTCATAGCAGTACATTCTGGTATCTTAGAGGAAAATTGCACGTACATATCTTTATGCACTTACTTATCCAGGTCTTCAATTTGCACTTTATTTCAGTGACATTTAAATGAAGCATAATTATGTTATGAAATTAATATAAAATGGAAATATAATATATAATTACATTTATTCAATTCAACTTCACTTGAAGAAAAGTAGGAAATTTATTTAATAATTTTGAGATGCACAATTCCTTGGTTAACTAGTTGTATACACGAGACCTAACTTCAAATCATATTTCTAATCTGGTAACCTCCGTATGCAACTTTGTACATTTAAGCCCTCATATAGTCAGAATGCAGAAGTCATGCACTGCTGATAAAACTTCAGCTTCAGCAGGAATGCATGCGGTCTCCCCAGGCTGCAAGGTGGTGATTTCAAGGAGATGCAGAGTTCCAGTTAATTATAAAACAACATGCAGCAACAATTCAATAATTCTAAAGAAACGCCTGGAATGTTCCAAAAACTTCTAATAAGTTATGATCCCTTGGGTGTTTGTTTATTTATTTATTTTGTATTCACCAGTCCCGTCATCTGTAGAGACGCGGACCATTACCTATATCTTGCAATTATACATGTCGTTCGGTTCCCGAACATTGTAAATGATATCCTTTGTTGATTAATGTAATAGGTGCCAATTTAAAGTAGTAATTTTCACTCTGAATCCCCGCCTGGTTGGCCACATGATGTGTGCTGTCTTTCCGCTAAAATCTTCTGTGTGATAGGGAAATTTCCGTGTGCTAATAAAACTGTCAATCAAACATGAAAATGACAAGGTCGGGTGGGTAAAAATAGAAGCCGACACCCTGTGGTATTTTAGGTCTTCGAAAGGGGCAAGTTTGAGACAAAGCCATCCTGTATACCAGCGTCTTTTAAATCTCATCTTACAGCAATGGAAAGGTACAATTATATTTCAGTCAAATTTGTCCACCTGCATGGTTTCTCGTCATTTTGAATACACCATGCGCATGCATATCGAAAGTCCGCATCTTCGGTCTTTTTATTTTACTTTCACTGTGTCATCGTCACTATATATATACGCTATAGCTTCTAATTTAAGATTGGCAAATGCATTTTATTCATTTGTCCTGCATGTATCATGACTGAGACTGACTCCGCCGTATGACTTTAAAGGATTATCATGACCAAGACACATTTTCCATATTTAATCCCTGGGCCATGCAATTACGGGTATGTAAAATGGGCTTTAGCGCGCCCTGGCGGGCGCCTTTGAATTCTAGGCCTGTGACAAACCGCGCGCCCGCCAAGGCGGTATTGGAGTTTAAAGGCTTAAGAGATTAGGTAGCTACTTTTTCTATGTTTAAGAGGCTAGGTAGCTATTTGCTCCATGTTTAAGAGGCTAGGTGGCTATTTGCTCCATGTTTAAAAGGCTAGGTGGCTATTTGTTCCATGTTTAAAAGGCTAGGTGGCTATTTGCTCCATGTTTAAAAGGCTAGGTGGCTATTTGCTCCATGTTTAATAGGCAAGGTAGCTATTTGTTCCATGTTTAAAAGGCTAGGTAGCTATTTGTTCCATGTTTAAAAGGCTAGGTGGCTATTTGCTCCATGTTTAAAAGGCTAGGTGGCTATTTGCTCCATGTTTAATAGGCAAGGTAGCTATTTGTTCCATGTTTAATAGGCTAGGTAGCTATTTGTTCCATGTTTAAAAGGCTAGGTGGCTATTTGCTCCATGTTTAAAAGGCTAGGTGGCTATTTGCTCCATGTTTAATAGGCAAGGTAGCTATTTGTTCCATGTTTAATAGGCTAGGTAGCTATTTGTTCCATGTTTAAAAGGCTAGGTGGCTATTTGCTCCATGTTTAAAAGGCTAGGTGGCTATTTGCTCCATGTTTAATAGGCTAGGTAGCTATTTGTTCCATGTTTAAAAGGCTAGGTAGCTATTTGTTCCATGTTTAAAAGGCTAGGTGGCTATTTGCTCCATGTTTAAAAGGCTAGGTGGCTATTTGCTCCATGTTTAATAGGCAAGGTAGCTATTTGTTCCATGTTTAAAAGGCTAGGTAGCTATTTGTTCCATGTTTAAAAGGCTAGGTGGCTATTTGCTCCATGTTTAAAAGGCTAGGTGGCTATTTGCTCCATGTTTAATAGGCAAGGTAGCTATTTGTTCCATGTTTAATAGGCTAGGTAGCTATTTGTTCCATGTTTAAAAGGCTAGGTGGCTATTTGCTCCATGTTTAAAAGGCTAGGTGGCTATTTGCTCCATGTTTAATAGGCAAGGTAGCTATTTGTTCCATGTTTAATAGGCTAGGTAGCTATTTGTTCCATGTTTAAAAGGCTAGGTGGCTATTTGCTCCATGTTTAATAGGCAAGGTAGCTATTTGCCCCATGTTTAAGAAGTTAAGTAGCTATTTGCTCCATGTTTAAGAGGCTACATAGCATTCGCACCATGTTTAATAGGCTAGGTAGGTATTTGTCCCATGTTTAATAGGATTTGCTCCATGTTTAAAAGGCTAGGTAGCTACTTGTCCGATGTTAAATAGGCTAGGTAGCTACCTGCTCCATGTTTAATAGGCTAGGTAGCTATTTGTTCCATGTTTAAAAGGCTAGGTAGCTATTTGTTCCATGTTTAAAAGGCTAGGTGGCTATTTGCTCCATGTTTAAAAGGCTAGGTGGCTATTTGCTCCATGTTTAAAAGGCTAGGTAGCTATTTGCTCCATGTTTAAAAGGCTAGGTGGCTATTTGCTCCATGTTTAAAAGGCTAGGTGGCTATTTGCTCCATGTTTAAAAGGCTAGGTAGCTATTTGTTCCATGTTTAAAAGGCTAGGTGGCTATTTGCTCCATGTTTAAAAGGCTAGGTGGCTATTTGCTCCATGTTTAAAAGGCTAGGTAGCTATTTGTTCCATGTTTAAAAGGCTAGGTGGCTATTTGCTCCATGTTTAAAAGGCTAGGTAGCTATTTGCTCCATGTTTAAAAGGCTAGGTGGCTATTTGCTCCATGTTTAAAAGGCTAGGTAGCTATTTGTTCCATGTTTAAAAGGCTAGGTGGCTATTTGCTCCATGTTTAATAGGCTAGGTAGCTATTTGTTCCATGTTTAAAAGGCTAGGTGGCTATTTGCTCCATGTTTAATAGGCTAGGTAGCTATTTGTTCCATGTTTAAAAGGCTAGGTAGCTATTTGCTCCATGTTTAAAAGGGTAGGTGGCTATTTGCTCCATGTTTAAAAGGCTAGGTGGCTATTTGCTCCATGTTTAAAAGGCTAGGTAGCTATTTGTTCCATGTTTAAAAGGCTAGGTGGCTATTTGCTCCATGTTTAATAGGCTAGGTAGCTATTTGTTCCATGTTTAAAAGGCTAGGTGGCTATTTGCTCCATGTTTAATAGGCTAGGTAGCTATTTGTTCCATGTTTAAAAGGCTAGGTAGCTATTTGCTCCAAGTTTAAAAGGCTAGGTGGCTATTTGCTCCATGTTTAAAAGGCTAGGTAGCTATTTGTTCCATGTTTAAAAGGCTAGGTGGTTATTTGCTCCATGTTTAATAGGCTAGGTAGCTATTTGTTCCATGTTTAAAAGGCTAGGTGGCTATTTGCTCCATGTTTAAAAGGCTAGGTAGCTATTTGCTCCATGTTTAAAAGGCTAGGTAGCTATTTGTTCCATGTTTAAAAGGCTAGTTGGCTATTTGCTCCATGTTTAAAAGGCTAGGTGGCTATTTGCTCCATGTTTAAAAGGCTAGGTAGCTATTTGTTCCATGTTTAAAAGGCTAGGTGGCTATTTGCTCCATGTTTAATAGGCTAGGTAGCTATTTGTTCCATGTTTAAAAGGCTAGGTGGCTATTTGCTCCATGTTTAATAGGCTAGGTAGCTATTTGTTCCATGTTTAAAAGGCTAGGTAGCTATTTGCTCCATGTTTAAAAGGCTAGGTGGCTATTTGCTCCATGTTTAAAAGGCTAGGTAGCTATTTGTTCCATGTTTAAAAGGCTAGGTGGCTATTTGCTCCATGTTTAAAAGGCTAGGTAGCTATTTGCTCCATGTTTAAAAGGCTAGGTGGCTATTTGCTCCATGTTTAAAAGGCTAGGTGGCTATTTGCGCCATGTTTAATAGGCTAGGTAGCTATTTGTTCCATGTTTAAAAGGCTAGGTGGCTATTTGCTCCATGTTTAAAAGGCTAGGTAGCTATTTGTTCCATGTTTAAAAGGCTAGGTGGCTATTTGCTCCATGTTTAAAAGGCTAGGTAGCTATTTGTTCCATGTTTAAAAGGCTAGGTAGCTATTTGTTCCATGTTTAAAAGGCTAGGTAGCTATTTGTTCCATGTTTAAAAGGCTAGGTAGCTATTTGTTCCATGTTTAATAGGCTAGGTAGCTACCTGCTCCATGTTTAAAAGGCTAGGTAGCTATTTGTTCCATGTTTAAAAGGCTAGGTAGCTATTTGTTCCATGTTTAAAAGGCTAGGTAGCTATTTGTTCCATGTTTAAAAGGCTAGGTAGCTATTTGTTCCATGTTTAATAGGCTAGGTAGCTACCTGCTCCATGTTTAATAGGCTAGGTAGCTATTTGTTCCATGTTTAAAAGGCTAGGTAGCTATTTGCTCCATGTTTAAAAGGATAGGTGGCTATTTGCTCCATGTTTAAAAGGCTAGGTGGCTATTTGCTCCATGTTTAAAAGGCTAGGTAGCTATTTGTTCCATGTTTAAAAGGCTAGGTAGCTATTTGTTCCATGTTTAATAGGCTAGGTAGCTATTTGTTCCATGTTTAAAAGGCTAGGTGGCTATTTGCTCCATGTTTAAAAGGCTAGGTGGCTATTTGCTCCATGTTTAAAAGGCTAGGTAGCTATTTGTTCAATGTTTAAAAGGCTAGGTAGCTATTTGTTCCATGTTTAAAAGGCTAGGTAGCTATTTGTTCCATGTTTAAAAGGCAAGGTGGCTATTTGCTCCATGTTTAATAGGCTAGGTAGCTATTTGTTCCATGTTTAAAAGGCTAGGTAGCTATTTGTTCCATGTTTAAAAGGCTAGGTAGCTATTTGTTCCATGTTTAAAAGGCTAGGTAGCTATTTGTTCCATGTTTAAAAGGCTAGGTGGCTATTTGCTCCATGTTTAATAGGCTAGGTAGCTACCTGCTCCATGTTTAATAGGCTAGGTAGCTATTTGTTCCATGTTTAAAAGGCTAGGTAGCTATTTGTTCCATGTTTAAAAGGCTAGGTAGCTATTTGTTCCATGTTTAATAGGCTAGGTAGCTACCTGCTCCATGTTTAATAGGCTAGGTAGCTATTTGTTCCATGTTTAAAAGGCTAGGTAGCTATTTGTTCCATGTTTAAAAGGCTAGGTAGCTATTTGCTCCATGTTTAAAAGGCTAGGTAGCTATTTGTTCCATGTTTAAAAGGCTAGGTAGCTATTTGTTCCATGTTTAAAAGGCTAGGTAGCTATTTGTTCCATGTTTAAAAGGCTAGGTGGCTATTTGCTCCATGTTTAATAGGCTAGGTAGCTATTTGTTCCATGTTTAATAGGCTAGGTAGCTACCTGCTCCATGTTTAATAGGCTAGGTAGCTATTTGTTCCATGTTTAAAAGGCTAGGTGGCTATTTGCTCCATGTTTAAAAGGCTAGGTAGCTATTTGTTCCATGTTTAAAAGGCTAGGTAGCTATTTGTTCCATGTTTAAAAGGCTAGGTAGCTATTTGTTCCATGTTTAAAAGGCTAGGTGGCTATTTGCTCCATGTTTAAAAGGCTAGGTAGCTATTTGTTCCATGTTTAAAAGGCTAGGTAGCTATTTGTTCCATGTTTAATAGGCTAGGTAGCTATTTGTTCCATGTTTAAAAGGCTAGGTGGCTATTTGCTCCATGTTTAAAAGGCTAG
This sequence comes from Sipunculus nudus, assembly GCA_026874595.1. Taxonomy (NCBI): domain Eukaryota; kingdom Metazoa; phylum Annelida; class Sipuncula; order Golfingiida; family Sipunculidae; genus Sipunculus; species Sipunculus nudus. The sequence goes on from CM049316.1 coordinate 47,789,940, forward strand.
GTGGCTATTTGCTCCATGTTTAAAAGGCTAGGTAGCTATTTGTTCCATGTTTAAAAGGCTAGGTAGCTATTTGTTCCATGTTTAAAAGGCTAGGTAGCTATTTGTTCCATGTTTAAAAGGCAAGGTGGCTATTTGCTCCATGTTTAATAGGCTAGGTAGCTATTTGTTCCATGTTTAAAAGGCTAGGTAGCTATTTGTTCCATGTTTAAAAGGCTAGGTAGCTATTTGTTCCATGTTTAAAAGGCTAGGTAGCTATTTGTTCCATGTTTAAAAGGCTAGGTGGCTATTTGCTCCATGTTTAATAGGCTAGGTAGCTACCTGCTCCATGTTTAATAGGCTAGGTAGCTATTTGTTCCATGTTTAAAAGGCTAGGTAGCTATTTGTTCCATGTTTAAAAGGCTAGGTAGCTATTTGTTCCATGTTTAATAGGCTAGGTAGCTACCTGCTCCATGTTTAATAGGCTAGGTAGCTATTTGTTCCATGTTTAAAAGGCTAGGTAGCTATTTGTTCCATGTTTAAAAGGCTAGGTAGCTATTTGCTCCATGTTTAAAAGGCTAGGTAGCTATTTGTTCCATGTTTAAAAGGCTAGGTAGCTATTTGTTCCATGTTTAAAAGGCTAGGTAGCTATTTGTTCCATGTTTAAAAGGCTAGGTGGCTATTTGCTCCATGTTTAATAGGCTAGGTAGCTATTTGTTCCATGTTTAATAGGCTAGGTAGCTACCTGCTCCATGTTTAATAGGCTAGGTAGCTATTTGTTCCATGTTTAAAAGGCTAGGTGGCTATTTGCTCCATGTTTAAAAGGCTAGGTAGCTATTTGTTCCATGTTTAAAAGGCTAGGTAGCTATTTGTTCCATGTTTAAAAGGCTAGGTAGCTATTTGTTCCATGTTTAAAAGGCTAGGTGGCTATTTGCTCCATGTTTAATAGGCTAGGTAGCTATTTGTTCCATGTTTAAAAGGCTAGGTAGCTATTTGTTCCATGTTTAAAAGGCTAGGTGGCTATTTGTTCCATGTTTAAAAGGCTAGGTGGCTATTTGTTCCATGTTTAAAAGGCTAGGTAGCTATTTGTTCCATGTTTAAAAGGCTAGGTGGCTATTTGCTCCATGTTTAAAAGGCTAGGTGGCTATTTGCTCCATGTTTAATAGGCAAGGTAGCTATTTGTTCCATGTTTAAAAGGCTAGGTAGCTATTTGTTCCATGTTTAAAAGGCTAGGTGGCTATTTGCTCCATGTTTAAAAGGCTAGGTGGCTATTTGCTCCATGTTTAATAGGCAAGGTAGCTATTTGTTCCATGTTTAATAGGCTAGGTGGCTATTTGTTCCATGTTTAAAAGGCTAGGTGGCTATTTGCTCCATGTTTAAAAGGCTAGGTGGCTATTTGCTCCATGTTTAATAGGCAAGGTAGCTATTTGTTCCATGTTTAATAGGCTAGGTAGCTATTTGTTCCATGTTTAAAAGGCTAGGTAGCTATTTGTTCCATGTTTAATAGGCAAGGTGGCTATTTGTTCCATATTTAAAAGGCTAGGTAGCTACCTGCTCCATGTTTAAAAGGCTAGGTAGCTACCTGCTCCATGTTTAATAGGCAAGGTAGCTATTTGTTCCATGTTTAAAAGGCTAGGTGGCTATTTGCTCCATGTTTAAAAGGCTAGGTAGCTATTTGTTCCATGTTTAATAGGCAAGGTAGCTATTTGTTCCATGTTTAAAAGGCTAGGTGGCTATTTGCTCCATGTTTAAAAGGCTAGGTGGCTATTTGTTCCATGTTTAAAAGGCTAGGTAGCTATTTGTTCCATGTTTAAAAGGCTAGGTAGCTACCTGCTCCATGTTTAATAGGCAAGGTAGCTATTTGTTCCATGTTTAAAAGGCTAGGTAGCTATTTGTTCCATGTTTAAAAGGCTAGGTGGCTATTTGTTCCATGTTTAAAAGGCTAGGTGGCTATTTGTTCCATGTTTAAAAGGCTAGGTAGCTATTTGTTCCATGTTTAAAAGGCTAGGTGGCTATTTGCTCCATGTTTAAAAGGCTAGGTGGCTATTTGCTCCATGTTTAATAGGCAAGGTAGCTATTTGTTCCATGTTTAAAAGGCTAGGTAGCTATTTGTTCCATGTTTAAAAGGCTAGGTGGCTATTTGCTCCATGTTTAAAAGGCTAGGTGGCTATTTGCTCCATGTTTAATAGGCAAGGTAGCTATTTGTTCCATGTTTAATAGGCTAGGTAGCTATTTGTTCCATGTTTAAAAGGCTAGGTGGCTATTTGCTCCATGTTTAATAGGCTAGGTAGCTATTTGTTCCATGTTTAAAAGGCTAGGTAGCTATTTGCTCCATGTTTAAAAGGCTAGGTGGCTATTTGCTCCATGTTTAAAAGGCTAGGTAGCTATTTGTTCCATGTTCAAAAGGCTAGGTGGCTATTTGCTCCATGTTTAATAGGCTAGGTAGCTATTTGTTCCATGTTTAAAAGGCTAGGTGGCTATTTGCTCCATGTTTAAAAGGCTAGGTAGCTATTTGCTCCATGTTTAAAAGGCTAGGTAGCTATTTGTTCCATGTTTAAAAGGCTAGGTGGCTATTTGCTCCATGTTTAAAAGGCTAGGTGGCTATTTGCTCCATGTTTAAAAGGCTAGGTAGCTATTTGTTCCATGTTTAAAAGGCTAGGTGGCTATTTGCTCCATGTTTAATAGGCTAGGTAGCTATTTGTTCCATGTTTAAAAGGCTAGGTGGCTATTTGCTCCATGTTTAATAGGCTAGGTAGCTATTTGTTCCATGTTTAAAAGGCTAGGTAGCTATTTGCTCCATGTTTAAAAGGCTAGGTGGCTATTTGCTCCATGTTTAAAAGGCTAGGTAGCTATTTGTTCCATGTTTAAAAGGCTAGGTGGCTATTTGCTCCATGTTTAAAAGGCTAGGTAGCTATTTGCTCCATGTTTAAAAGGCTAGGTGGCTATTTGCTCCATGTTTAAAAGGCTAGGTGGCTATTTGCTCCATGTTTAATAGGCTAGGTAGCTATTTGTTCCATGTTTAAAAGGCTAGGTGGCTATTTGCTCCATGTTTAAAAGGCTAGGTAGCTATTTGTTCCATGTTTAAAAGGCTAGGTGGCTATTTGCTCCATGTTTAAAAGGCTAGGTAGCTATTTGTTCCATGTTTAAAAGGCTAGGTAGCTATTTGTTCCATGTTTAAAAGGCTAGGTAGCTATTTGTTCCATGTTTAAAAGGCTAGGTAGCTATTTGTTCCATGTTTAATAGGCTAGGTAGCTACCTGCTCCATGTTTAAAAGGCTAGGTAGCTATTTGTTCCATGTTTAAAAGGCTAGGTAGCTATTTGTTCCATGTTTAAAAGGCTAGGTAGCTATTTGTTCCATGTTTAAAAGGCTAGGTAGCTATTTGTTCCATGTTTAATAGGCTAGGTAACTACCTGCTCCATGTTTAATAGGCTAGGTAGCTATTTGTTCCATGTTTAAAAGGCTAGGTAGCTATTTGCTCCATGTTTAAAAGGATAGGTGGCTATTTGCTCCATGTTTAAAAGGCTAGGTGGCTATTTGCTCCATGTTTAAAAGGCTAGGTAGCTATTTGTTCCATGTTTAAAAGGCTAGGTAGCTATTTGTTCCATGTTTAATAGGCTAGGTAGCTATTTGTTCCATGTTTAAAAGGCTAGGTAGCTATTTGTTCCATGTTTAAAAGGCTAGGTAGCTATTTGTTCCATGTTTAAAAGGCTAGGTGGCTATTTGCTCCATGTTTAAAAGGCTAGGTGGCTATTTGCTCCATGTTTAATAGGCAAGGTAGCTATTTGTTCCATGTTTAAAAGGCTAGGTAGCTATTTGTTCCATGTTTAAAAGGCTAGGTGGCTATTTGCTCCATGTTTAAAAGGCTAGGTGGCTATTTGCTCCATGTTTAATAGGCAAGGTAGCTATTTGTTCCATGTTTAATAGGCTAGGTAGCTATTTGTTCCATGTTTAAAAGGCTAGGTGGCTATTTGCTCCATGTTTAAAAGGCTAGGTGGCTATTTGCTCCATGTTTAATAGGCAAGGTAGCTATTTGTTCCATGTTTAATAGGCTAGGTAGCTATTTGTTCCATGTTTAAAAGGCTAGGTAGCTATTTGTTCCATGTTTAATAGGCAAGGTGGCTATTTGTTCCATATTTAAAAGGCTAGGTAGCTACCTGCTCCATGTTTAAAAGGCTAGGTAGCTACCTGCTCCATGTTTAATAGGCAAGGTAGCTATTTGTTCCATGTTTAAAAGGCTAGGTGGCTATTTGCTCCATGTTTAAAAGGCTAGGTAGCTATTTGTTCCATGTTTAATAGGCAAGGTAGCTATTTGTTCCATGTTTAAAAGGCTAGGTGGCTATTTGCTCCATGTTTAAAAGGCTAGGTGGCTATTTGTTCTATGTTTAAAAGGCTAGGTAGCTATTTGTTCCATGTTTAAAAGGCTAGGTAGCTACCTGCTCCATGTTTAATAGGCAAGGTAGCTATTTGTTCCATGTTTAAAAGGCTAGGTAGCTATTTGTTCCATGTTTAAAAGGCTAGGTGGCTATTTGTTCCATGTTTAAAAGGCTAGGTGGCTATTTGTTCCATGTTTAAAAGGCTAGGTAGCTATTTGTTCCATGTTTAAAAGGCTAGGTGGCTATTTGCTCCATGTTTAAAAGGCTAGGTGGCTATTTGCTCCATGTTTAATAGGCAAGGTAGCTATTTGTTCCATGTTTAAAAGGCTAGGTAGCTATTTGTTCCATGTTTAAAAGGCTAGGTGGCTATTTGCTCCATGTTTAAAAGGCTAGGTGGCTATTTGCTCCATGTTTAATAGGCAAGGTAGCTATTTGTTCCATGTTTAATAGGCTAGGTAGCTATTTGTTCCATGTTTAAAAGGCTAGGTGGCTATTTGCTCCATGTTTAATAGGCTAGGTAGCTATTTGTTCCATGTTTAAAAGGCTAGGTAGCTATTTGCTCCATGTTTAAAAGGCTAGGTGGCTATTTGCTCCATGTTTAAAAGGCTAGGTAGCTATTTGTTCCATGTTTAAAAGGCTAGGTGGCTATTTGCTCCATGTTTAATAGGCTAGGTAGCTATTTGTTCCATGTTTAAAAGGCTAGGTGGCTATTTGCTCCATGTTTAAAAGGCTAGGTAGCTATTTGCTCCATGTTTAAAAGGCTAGGTAGCTATTTGTTCCATGTTTAAAAGGCTAGGTGGCTATTTGCTCCATGTTTAAAAGGCTAGGTGGCTATTTGCTCCATGTTTAAAAGGCTAGGTAGCTATTTGTTCCATGTTTAAAAGGCTAGGTGGCTATTTGCTCCATGTTTAATAGGCTAGGTAGCTATTTGTTCCATGTTTAAAAGGCTAGGTGGCTATTTGCTCCATGTTTAATAGGCTAGGTAGCTATTTGTTCCATGTTTAAAAGGCTAGGTAGCTATTTGCTCCATGTTTAAAAGGCTAGGTGGCTATTTGCTCCATGTTTAAAAGGCTAGGTAGCTATTTGTTCCATGTTTAAAAGGCTAGGTGGCTATTTGCTCCATGTTTAAAAGGCTAGGTAGCTATTTGCTCCATGTTTAAAAGGCTAGGTGGCTATTTGCTCCATGTTTAAAAGGCTAGGTGGCTATTTGCTCCATGTTTAATAGGCTAGGTAGCTATTTGTTCCATGTTTAAAAGGCTAGGTGGCTATTTGCTCCATGTTTAAAAGGCTAGGTAGCTATTTGTTCCATGTTTAAAAGGCTAGGTGGCTATTTGCTCCATGTTTAAAAGGCTAGGTAGCTATTTGTTCCATGTTTAAAAGGCTAGGTAGCTATTTGTTCCATGTTTAAAAGGCTAGGTAGCTATTTGTTCCATGTTTAAAAGGCTAGGTAGCTATTTGTTCCATGTTTAATAGGCTAGGTAGCTACCTGCTCCATGTTTAAAAGGCTAGGTAGCTATTTGTTCCATGTTTAAAAGGCTAGGTAGCTATTTGTTCCATGTTTAAAAGGCTAGGTAGCTATTTGTTCCATGTTTAAAAGGCTAGGTAGCTATTTGTTCCATGTTTAATAGGCTAGGTAACTACCTGCTCCATGTTTAATAGGCTAGGTAGCTATTTGTTCCATGTTTAAAAGGCTAGGTAGCTATTTGCTCCATGTTTAAAAGGATAGGTGGCTATTTGCTCCATGTTTAAAAGGCTAGGTGGCTATTTGCTCCATGTTTAAAAGGCTAGGTAGCTATTTGTTCCATGTTTAAAAGGCTAGGTAGCTATTTGTTCCATGTTTAATAGGCTAGGTAGCTATTTGTTCCATGTTTAAAAGGCTAGGTGGCTATTTGCTCCATGTTTAAAAGGCTAGGTGGCTATTTGCTCCATGTTTAAAAGGCTAGGTAGCTATTTGTTCCATGTTTAAAAGGCTAGGTAGCTATTTGTTCCATGTTTAAAAGGCTAGGTAGCTATTTGTTCCATGTTTAAAAGGCAAGGTGGCTATTTGCTCCATGTTTAATAGGCTAGGTAGCTATTTGTTCCATGTTTAAAAGGCTAGGTAGCTAGTTGTTCCATGTTTAAAAGGCTAGGTAGCTATTTGTTCCATGTTTAAAAGGCTAGGTAGCTATTTGTTCCATGTTTAAAAGGCTAGGTGGCTATTTGCTCCATGTTTAATAGGCTAGGTAGCTACCTGCTCCATGTTTAATAGGCTAGGTAGCTATTTGTTCCATGTTTAAAAGGCTAGGTAGCTATTTGTTCCATGTTTAAAAGGCTAGGTAGCTATTTGTTCCATGTTTAATAGGCTAGGTAGCTACCTGCTCCATGTTTAATAGGCTAGGTAGCTATTTGTTCCATGTTTAAAAGGCTAGGTAGCTATTTGTTCCATGTTTAAAAGGCTAGGTAGCTATTTGCTCCATGTTTAAAAGGCTAGGTAGCTATTTGTTCCATGTTTAAAAGGCTAGGTAGCTATTTGTTCCATGTTTAAAAGGCTAGGTAGCTATTTGTTCCATGTTTAAAAGGCTAGGTGGCTATTTGCTCCATGTTTAATAGGCTAGGTAGCTATTTGTTCCATGTTTAATAGGCTAGGTAGCTACCTGCTCCATGTTTAATAGGCTAGGTAGCTATTTGTTCCATGTTTAAAAGGCTAGGTGGCTATTTGCTCCATGTTTAAAAGGCTAGGTAGCTATTTGTTCCATGTTTAAAAGGCTAGGTAGCTATTTGTTCCATGTTTAAAAGGCTAGGTAGCTATTTGTTCCATGTTTAAAAGGCTAGGTGGCTATTTGCTCCATGTTTAATAGGCTAGGTAGCTATTTGTTCCATGTTTAAAAGGCTAGGTAGCTATTTGTTCCATGTTTAAAAGGCTAGGTGGCTATTTGTTCCATGTTTAAAAGGCTAGGTGGCTATTTGTTCCATGTTTAAAAGGCTAGGTAGCTATTTGTTCCATGTTTAAAAGGCTAGGTGGCTATTTGCTCCATGTTTAAAAGGCTAGGTGGCTATTTGCTCCATGTTTAATAGGCAAGGTAGCTATTTGTTCCATGTTTAAAAGGCTAGGTAGCTATTTGTTCCATGTTTAAAAGGCTAGGTGGCTATTTGCTCCATGTTTAAAAGGCTAGGTGGCTATTTGCTCCATGTTTAATAGGCAAGGTAGCTATTTGTTCCATGTTTAATAGGCTAGGTAGCTATTTGTTCCATGTTTAAAAGGCTAGGTGGCTATTTGCTCCATGTTTAAAAGGCTAGGTGGCTATTTGCTCCATTTTTAATAGGCAAGGTAGCTATTTGTTCCATGTTTAATAGGCTAGGTAGCTATTTGTTCCATGTTTAAAAGGCTAGGTAGCTATTTGTTCCATGTTTAATAGGCAAGGTGGCTATTTGTTCCATGTTTAAAAGGCTAGGTAGCTACCTGCTCCATGTTTAAAAGGCTAGGTAGCTACCTGCTCCATGTTTAATAGGCAAGGTAGCTATTTGTTCCATGTTTAAAAGGCTAGGTGGCTATTTGCTCCATGTTTAAAAGGCTAGGTAGCTATTTGTTCCATGTTTAATAGGCAAGGTAGCTATTTGTTCCATGTTTAAAAGGCTAGGTGGCTATTTGCTCCATGTTTAAAAGGCTAGGTGGCTATTTGTTCCATGTTTAAAAGGCTAGGTAGCTATTTGTTCCATGTTTAAAAGGCTAGGTAGCTACCTGCTCCATGTTTAATAGGCAAGGTAGCTATTTGTTCCATGTTTAAAAGGCTAGGTAGCTATTTGTTCCATGTTTAAAAGGCTAGGTGGCTATTTGTTCCATGTTTAAAAGGCTAGGTGGCTATTTGTTCCATGTTTAAAAGGCTAGGTAGCTATTTGTTCCATGTTTAAAAGGCTAGGTGGCTATTTGCTCCATGTTTAAAAGGCTAGGTGGCTATTTGCTCCATGTTTAATAGGCAAGGTAGCTATTTGTTCCATGTTTAAAAGGCTAGGTAGCTATTTGTTCCATGTTTAAAAGGCTAGGTGGCTATTTGCTCCATGTTTAAAAGGCTAGGTGGCTATTTGCTCCATGTTTAATAGGCAAGGTAGCTATTTGTTCCATGTTTAATAGGCTAGGTAGCTATTTGTTCCATGTTTAAAAGGCTAGGTGGCTATTTGCTCCATGTTTAAAAGGCTAGGTGGCTATTTGCTCCATGTTTAATAGGCAAGGTAGCTATTTGTTCCATGTTTAATAGGCTAGGTAGCTATTTGTTCCATGTTTAAAAGGCTAGGTAGCTATTTGTTCCATGTTTAATAGGCAAGGTGGCTATTTGTTCCATGTTTAAAAGGCTAGGTAGCTACCTGCTCCATGTTTAAAAGGCTAGGTAGCTACCTGCTCCATGTTTAATAGGCAAGGTAGCTATTTGTTCCATGTTTAAAAGGCTAGGTGGCTATTTGCTCCATGTTTAAAAGGCTAGGTAGCTATTTGTTCCATGTTTAAAAGGCTAGGTGGCTATTTGCTCCATGTTTAAAAGGCTAGGTAGCTATTTGTTCCATGTTTAAAAGGCTAGGTAGCTACCTGCTCCATGTTTAAAAGGCTAGGTAGCTACCTGCTCCATGTTTAATAGGCAAGGTAGCTATTTGTTCCATGTTTAAAAGGCTAGGTGGCTATTTGCTCCATGTTTAAAAGGCTAGGTAGCTATTTGTTCCATGTTTAAAAGGCTAGGTGGCTATTTGCTCCATGTTTAAAAGGCTAGGTAGCTATTTGTTCCATGTTTAATAGGCAAGGTAGCTATTTGCTCCATGTTTAAAAGGCTAGGTGGCTATTTGTTCCATGTTTAAAAGGCTAGGTGGCTATTTGCTCCATGTTTAAAAGGCTAGGTAGCTATTTGTTCCATGTTTAAAAGGCTAGGTGGCTATTTGCTCCATGTTTAAAAGGCTAGGTAGCTATTTGTTCCATGTTTAAAAGGCTAGGTAGCTATTTGTTCCATGTTTAAAAGGCTAGGTGGCTATTTGTTCCATGTTGAAAAGGCTAGGTGGCTATTTGTTCCATGTTTAATAGGCTAGGTAGCTACCTGCTCCATGTTTAATAGGCTAGGTAGCTATTTGTTCCATGTTTAAAAGGCTAGGTGGCTATTTGCTCCATGTTTAAAAGGCTAGGTGGCTATTTGCTCCATGTTTCAAAGGCTAGGTGGCTATTTGCTCCATGTTTAAAAGGCTAGGTGGCTATTTGCTCCATGTTTAAAAGGCTAGGTAGCTACCTGCTCCATGTTTAATAGGCTAGGTAGCTATTTGTTCCATGTTTAAAAGGCTAGGTAGCTATTTGCTCCATGTTTAAAAGGCTAGGTAGCTATTTGCTCCATGTTTAATAGGCTAGGTAGCTATTTGTTCCATGTTTAATAGGCTAGGTAGCTATTTGTTCCATGTTTAAAAGGCTAGGTAGCTATTTGTTCCATGTTTAAAAGGCTAGGTGGCTATTTGTTCCATGTTTAAAAGGCTAGGTGGCTATTTGTTCCATGTTTAAAAGGCTAGGTGGCTATTTGTTCCATGTTTAAAAGGCTAGGTGGCTATTTGTTCCATGTTTAAAAGGCTAGGTAGCTATTTGTTCCATGTTTAAAAGGCTAGGTGGCTATTTGTTCCATGTTTAAAAGGCTAGGTGGCTATTTGTTCCATGTTTAAAAGGCTAGGTAGCTATTGGTTCCATGTTTAAAAGGCTAGGTGGCTATTTGTTCCATGTTTAAAAGGCTAGGTAGCTATTTGTTCCATGTTTAAAAGGCTAGGTGGCTATTTGTTCCATGTTTAAAAGGCTAGGTAGCTATTTGTTCCATGTTTAAAAGGCTAGGTGGCTATTTGTTCCATGTTTAAAAGGCTAGGTAGCTATTTGTTCCATGTTTAAAAGGCTAGGTGGCTATTTGTTCCATGTTTAAAAGGCTAGGTAGCTATTTGTTCCATGTTTAAAAGGCTAGGTAGCTATTTGTTCCATGTTTAAAAGGCTAGGTGGCTATTTGTTCCATGTTTAAAAGGCTAGGTAGCTATTTGTTCCATGTTTAAAAGGCTAGGTGGCTATTTGTTCCATGTTTAAAAGGCTAGGTGGCTATTTGTTCCATGTTTAAAAGGCTAGGTAGCTACCTGCTCCATGTTTAATAGGCTAGGTAGCTATTTGTTCCATGTTTAAAAGGCTAGGTGGCTATTTGTTCCATGTTTAAAAGGCTAGGTAGCTATTTGTTCCATGTTTAAAAGGCTAGGTAGCTATTTGTTCCATGTTTAAAAGGCTAGGTAGCTATTTGTTCCATGTTTAAAAGGCTAGGTGGCTATTTGTTCCATGTTTAAAAGGCTAGGTAGCTACCTGCTCCATGTTTAATAGGCTAGGTGGCTATTTGTTCCATGTTTAAAAGGCTAGGTAGCTATTTGTTCCATGTTTAAAAGGCTAGGTAGCTATTTGTTCCATGTTTAAAAGGCTAGGTAGCTATTTGTTCAATGTTTAAAAGGCTAGGTGGCTATTTGTTCCATGTTTAAAAGGCTAGGTGGCTATTTGCTCCATGTTTAAAAGGCTAGGTGGCTATTTGTTCCATGTTTAAAAGGCTAGGTGGCTATTTGGTCCATGTTTAAAAGGCTAGGTAGCTATTTGTTCCATGTTTAAAAGGCTAGGTGGCTATTTGTTCCATGTTTAAAAGGCTAGGTAGCTATTTGTTCCATGTTTAAAAGGCTAGGTGGCTATTTGTTCCATGTTTAAAAGGCTAGGTGGCTATTTGTTCCATGTTTAAAAGGCTAGGTAGCTATTTGTTCCATGTTTAAAAGGCTAGGTAGCTACCTGCTCCATGTTTAATAGGCTAGGTAGCTACCTGCTCCATGTTTAAAAGGCTAGGTAGCTATTTGTTCCATGTTTAAAAGGCTAGGTGGCTATTTGTTCCATGTTTAAAAGGCTAGGTAGCTATTTGTTCCATGTTTAAAAGGCTAGGTAGCTATTTGTTCCATGTTTAAAAGGCTAGGTAGCTATTTGTTCCATGTTTAAAAGGCTAGGTGGCTATTTGTTCCATGTTTAAAAGGCTAGGTGGCTATTTGCTCCATGTTTAATAGGCTAGGTAGCTATTTGTTCCATGTTTAAAAGGCTAGGTAGCTATTTGCTCCATGTTTAAAAGGCTAGGTGGCTATTTGCTCCATGTTTAAAAGGCTAGGTAGCTATTTGTTCCATGTTTAAAAGGCTAGGTGGCTATTTGCTCCATGTTTAAAAGGCTAGGTAGCTATTTGCTCCATGTTTAAAAGGCTAGGTGGCTATTTGCTCCATGTTTAAAAGGCTAGGTGGCTATTTGCTCCATGTTTAATAGGCTAGGTAGCTATTTGTTCCATGTTTAAAAGGCTAGGTGGCTATTTGCTCCATGTTTAAAAGGCTAGGTAGCTATTTGTTCCATGTTTAAAAGGCTAGGTGGCTATTTGCTCCATGTTTAAAAGGCTAGGTAGCTATTTGTTCCATGTTTAAAAGGCTAGGTAGCTATTTGTTCCATGTTTAAAAGGCTAGGTAGCTATTTGTTCCATGTTTAAAAGGCTAGGTAGCTATTTGTTCCATGTTTAATAGGCTAGGTAGCTACCTGCTCCATGTTTAAAAGGCTAGGTAGCTATTTGTTCCATGTTTAAAAGGCTAGGTAGCTATTTGTTCCATGTTTAAAAGGCTAGGTAGCTATTTGTTCCATGTTTAAAAGGCTAGGTAGCTATTTGTTCCATGTTTAATAGGCTAGGTAACTACCTGCTCCATGTTTAATAGGCTAGGTAGCTATTTGTTCCATGTTTAAAAGGCTAGGTAGCTATTTGCTCCATGTTTAAAAGGATAGGTGGCTATTTGCTCCATGTTTAAAAGGCTAGGTGGCTATTTGCTCCATGTTTAAAAGGCTAGGTAGCTATTTGTTCCATGTTTAAAAGGCTAGGTAGCTATTTGTTCCATGTTTAATAGGCTAGGTAGCTATTTGTTCCATGTTGAAAAGGCTAGGTGGCTATTTGCTCCATGTTTAAAAGGCTAGGTGGCTATTTGCTCCATGTTTAAAAGGCTAGGTAGCTATTTGTTCCATGTTTAAAAGGCTAGGTAGCTATTTGTTCCATGTTTAAAAGGCTAGGTAGCTATTTGTTCCATGTTTAAAAGGCTAGGTGGCTATTTGCTCCATGTTTAATAGGCTAGGTAGCTACCTGCTCCATGTTTAATAGGCTAGGTAGCTATTTGTTCCATGTTTAAAAGGCTAGGTAGCTATTTGTTCCATGTTTAAAAGGCTAGGTAGCTATTTGTTCCATGTTTAATAGGCTAGGTAGCTACCTGCTCCATGTTTAATAGGCTAGGTAGCTATTTGTTCCATGTTTAAAAGGCTAGGTGGCTATTTGTTCCATGTTTAAAAGGCTAGGTAGCTATTTGCTCCATGTTTAAAAGGCTAGGTAGCTATTTGTTCCATGTTTAAAAGGCTAGGTAGCTATTTGTTCCATGTTTAAAAGGCTAGGTAGCTATTTGTTCCATGTTTAAAAGGCTAGGTGGCTATTTGCTCCATGTTTAATAGGCTAGGTAGCTATTTGTTCCATGTTTAATAGGCTAGGTAGCTACCTGCTCCATGTTTAATAGGCTAGGTAGCTATTTGTTCCATGTTTAAAAGGCTAGGTGGCTATTTGCTCCATGTTTAAAAGGCTAGGTAGCTATTTGTTCCATGTTTAAAAGGCTAGGTAGCTATTTGTTCCATGTTTAAAAGGCTAGGTAGCTATTTGTTCCATGTTTAAAAGGCTAGGTGGCTATTTGCTCCATGTTTAATAGGCTAGGTAGCTATTTGTTCCATGTTTAAAAGGCTAGGTAGCTATTTGTTCCATGTTTAAAAGGCTAGGTGGCTATTTGTTCCATGTTTAAAAGGCTAGGTGGCTATTTGTTCCATGTTTAAAAGGCTAGGTAGCTATTTGTTCCATGTTTAAAAGGCTAGGTGGCTATTTGCTCCATGTTTAAAAGGCTAGGTGGCTATTTGCTCCATGTTTAATAGGCAAGGTAGCTATTTGTTCCATGTTTAAAAGGCTAGGTAGCTATTTGTTCCATGTTTAAAAGGCTAGGTGGCTATTTGCTCCATGTTTAAAAGGCTAGGTGGCTATTTGCTCCATGTTTAATAGGCAAGGTAGCTATTTGTTCCATGTTTAATAGGCTAGGTAGCTATTTGTTCCATGTTTAAAAGGCTAGGTGGCTATTTGCTCCATGTTTAAAAGGCTAGGTGGCTATTTGCTCCATTTTTAATAGGCAAGGTAGCTATTTGTTCCATGTTTAATAGGCTAGGTAGCTATTTGTTCCATGTTTAAAAGGCTAGGTAGCTATTTGTTCCATGTTTAATAGGCAAGGTGGCTATTTGTTCCATGTTTAAAAGGCTAGGTAGCTACCTGCTCCATGTTTAAAAGGCTAGGTAGCTACCTGCTCCATGTTTAATAGGCAAGGTAGCTATTTGTTCCATGTTTAAAAGGCTAGGTGGCTATTTGCTCCATGTTTAAAAGGCTAGGTAGCTATTTGTTCCATGTTTAATAGGCAAGGTAGCTATTTGTTCCATGTTTAAAAGGCTAGGTGGCTATTTGCTCCATGTTTAAAAGGCTAGGTGGCTATTTGTTCCATGTTTAAAAGGCTAGGTAGCTATTTGTTCCATGTTTAAAAGGCTAGGTAGCTACCTGCTCCATGTTTAATAGGCAAGGTAGCTATTTGTTCCATGTTTAAAAGGCTAGGTAGCTATTTGTTCCATGTTTAAAAGGCTAGGTGGCTATTTGTTCCATGTTTAAAAGGCTAGGTGGCTATTTGTTCCATGTTTAAAAGGCTAGGTAGCTATTTGTTCCATGTTTAAAAGGCTAGGTGGCTATTTGCTCCATGTTTAAAAGGCTAGGTGGCTATTTGCTCCATGTTTAATAGGCAAGGTAGCTATTTGTTCCATGTTTAAAAGGCTAGGTAGCTATTTGTTCCATGTTTAAAAGGCTAGGTGGCTATTTGCTCCATGTTTAAAAGGCTAGGTGGCTATTTGCTCCATGTTTAATAGGCAAGGTAGCTATTTGTTCCATGTTTAATAGGCTAGGTAGCTATTTGTTCCATGTTTAAAAGGCTAGGTGGCTATTTGCTCCATGTTTAAAAGGCTAGGTGGCTATTTGCTCCATGTTTAATAGGCAAGGTAGCTATTTGTTCCATGTTTAATAGGCTAGGTAGCTATTTGTTCCATGTTTAAAAGGCTAGGTAGCTATTTGTTCCATGTTTAATAGGCAAGGTGGCTATTTGTTCCATGTTTAAAAGGCTAGGTAGCTACCTGCTCCATGTTTAAAAGGCTAGGTAGCTACCTGCTCCATGTTTAATAGGCAAGGTAGCTATTTGTTCCATGTTTAAAAGGCTAGGTGGCTATTTGCTCCATGTTTAAAAGGCTAGGTAGCTATTTGTTCCATGTTTAAAAGGCTAGGTGGCTATTTGCTCCATGTTTAAAAGGCTAGGTAGCTATTTGTTCCATGTTTAAAAGGCTAGGTAGCTACCTGCTCCATGTTTAAAAGGCTAGGTAGCTACCTGCTCCATGTTTAATAGGCAAGGTAGCTATTTGTTCCATGTTTAAAAGGCTAGGTGGCTATTTGCTCCATGTTTAAAAGGCTAGGTAGCTATTTGTTCCATGTTTAAAAGGCTAGGTGGCTATTTGCTCCATGTTTAAAAGGCTAGGTAGCTATTTGTTCCATGTTTAATAGGCAAGGTAGCTATTTGCTCCATGTTTAAAAGGCTAGGTGGCTATTTGTTCCATGTTTAAAAGGCTAGGTGGCTATTTGCTCCATGTTTAAAAGGCTAGGTAGCTATTTGTTCCATGTTTAAAAGGCTAGGTGGCTATTTGCTCCATGTTTAAAAGGCTAGGTAGCTATTTGTTCCATGTTTAAAAGGCTAGGTAGCTATTTGTTCCATGTTTAAAAGGCTAGGTGGCTATTTGTTCCATGTTTAAAAGGCTAGGTGGCTATTTGTTCCATGTTTAATAGGCTAGGTAGCTACCTGCTCCATGTTTAATAGGCTAGGTAGCTATTTGTTCCATGTTTAAAAGGCTAGGTGGCTATTTGCTCCATGTTTAAAAGGCTAGGTGGCTATTTGCTCCATGTTTCAAAGGCTAGGTGGCTATTTGCTCCATGTTTAAAAGGCTAGGTGGCTATTTGCTCCATGTTTAAAAGCCTAGGTAGCTACCTGCTCCATGTTTAATAGGCTAGGTAGCTATTTGTTCCATGTTTAAAAGGCTAGGTAGCTATTTGCTCCATGTTTAAAAGGCTAGGTAGCTATTTGCTCCATGTTTAATAGGCTAGGTAGCTATTTGTTCCATGTTTAATAGGCTAGGTAGCTATTTGTTCCATGTTTAAAAGGCTAGGTAGCTATTTGTTCCATGTTTAAAAGGCTAGGTGGCTATTTGTTCCATGTTTAAAAGGCTAGGTGGCTATTTGTTCCATGTTTAAAAGGCTAGGTGGCTATTTGTTCCATGTTTAAAAGGCTAGGTGGCTATTTGTTCCATGTTTAAAAGGCTAGGTAGCTATTTGTTCCATGTTTAAAAGGCTAGGTGGCTATTTGTTCCATGTTTAAAAGGCTAGGTGGCTATTTGTTCCATGTTTAAAAGGCTAGGTAGCTATTGGTTCCATGTTTAAAAGGCTAGGTGGCTATTTGTTCCATGTTTAAAAGGCTAGGTGGCTATTTGTTCCATGTTTAATAGGCTAGGTAGCTACCTGCTCCATGTTTAATAGGCTAGGTAGCTATTTGTTCCATGTTTAAAAGGCTAGGTGGCTATTTGCTCCATGTTTAAAAGGCTAGGTAGCTATTTGCTCCATGTTTAATAGGCTAGGTAGCTATTTGTTCCATGTTTAATAGGCTAGGTAGCTATTTGTTCCATGTTTAAAAGGCTAGGTAGCTATTTGTTCCATGTTTAAAAGGCTAGGTGGCTATTTGTTCCATGTTTAAAAGGCTAGGTGGCTATTTGTTCCATGTTTAAAAGGCTAGGTGGCTATTTGTTCCATGTTTAAAAGGCTAGGTGGCTATTTGTTCCATGTTTAAAAGGCTAGGTAGCTATTTGTTCCATGTTTAAAAGGCTAGGTGGCTATTTGTTCCATGTTTAAAAGGCTAGGTGGCTATTTGTTCCATGTTTAAAAGGCTAGGTAGCTATTGGTTCCATGTTTAAAAGGCTAGGTGGCTATTTGTTCCATGTTTAAAAGGCTAGGTAGCTATTTGTTCCATGTTTAAAAGGCTAGGTGGCTATTTGTTCCATGTTTAAAAGGCTAGGTAGCTATTTGTTCCATGTTTAAAAGGCTAGGTGGCTATTTGTTCCATGTTTAAAAGGCTAGGTAGCTATTTGTTCCATGTTTAAAAGGCTAGGTGGCTATTTGTTCCATGTTTAAAAGGCTAGGTAGCTATTTGTTCCATGTTTAAAAGGCTAGGTAGCTATTTGTTCCATGTTTAAAAGGCTAGGTGGCTATTTGTTCCATGTTTAAAAGGCTAGGTAGCTATTTGTTCCATGTTTAAAAGGCTAGGTGGCTATTTGTTCCATGTTTAAAAGGCTAGGTGGCTATTTGTTCCATGTTTAAAAGGCTAGGTAGCTACCTGCTCCATGTTTAATAGGCTAGGTAGCTATTTGTTCCATGTTTAAAAGGCTAGGTGGCTATTTGTTCCATGTTTAAAAGGCTAGGTAGCTATTTGTTCCATGTTTAAAAGGCTAGGTAGCTATTTGTTCCATGTTTAAAAGGCTAGGTAGCTATTTGTTCCATGTTTAAAAGGCTAGGTGGCTATTTGTTCCATGTTTAATAGGCTAGGTAGCTACCTGCTCCATGTTTAATAGGCTAGGTGGCTATTTGTTCCATGTTTAAAAGGCTAGGTAGCTATTTGTTCCATGTTTAAAAGGCTAGGTAGCTATTTGTTCCATGTTTAAAAGGCTAGGTAGCTATTTGTTCAATGTTTAAAAGGCTAGGTGGCTATTTGTTCCATGTTTAAAAGGCTAGGTGGCTATTTGCTCCATGTTTAAAAGGCTAGGTGGCTATTTGTTCCATGTTTAAAAGGCTAGGTGGCTATTTGGTCCATGTTTAAAAGGCTAGGTAGCTATTTGTTCCATGTTTAAAAGGCTAGGTGGCTATTTGTTCCATGTTTAAAAGGCTAGGTAGCTATTTGTTCCATGTTTAAAAGGCTAGGTGGCTATTTGTTCCATGTTTAAAAGGCTAGGTGGCTATTTGTTCCATGTTTAAAAGGCTAGGTAGCTATTTGTTCCATGTTTAAAAGGCTAGGTAGCTACCTGCTCCATGTTTAATAGGCTAGGTAGCTACCTGCTCCATGTTTAAAAGGCTAGGTAGCTATTTGTTCCATGTTTAAAAGGCTAGGTGGCTATTTGTTCCATGTTTAAAAGGCTAGGTAGCTATTTGTTCCATGTTTAAAAGGCTAGGTAGCTATTTGTTCCATGTTTAAAAGGCTAGGTAGCTATTTGTTCCATGTTTAAAAGGCTAGGTGGCTATTTGTTCCATGTTTAAAAGGCTAGGTGGCTATTTGCTCCATGTTTAATAGGCTAGGTAGCTATTTGTTCCATGTTTAAAAGGCTAGGTAGCTATTTGCTCCATGTTTAAAAGGCTAGGTGGCTATTTGCTCCATGTTTAAAAGGCTAGGTAGCTATTTGTTCCATGTTTAAAAGGCTAGGTGGCTATTTGCTCCATGTTTAAAAGGCTAGGTAGCTATTTGCTCCATGTTTAAAAGGCTAGGTGGCTATTTGCTCCATGTTTAAAAGGCTAGGTGGCTATTTGCTCCATGTTTAATAGGCTAGGTAGCTATTTGTTCCATGTTTAAAAGGCTAGGTGGCTATTTGCTCCATGTTTAAAAGGCTAGGTAGCTATTTGTTCCATGTTTAAAAGGCTAGGTGGCTATTTGCTCCATGTTTAAAAGGCTAGGTAGCTATTTGTTCCATGTTTAAAAGGCTAGGTAGCTATTTGTTCCATGTTTAAAAGGCTAGGTAGCTATTTGTTCCATGTTTAAAAGGCTAGGTAGCTATTTGTTCCATGTTTAATAGGCTAGGTAGCTACCTGCTCCATGTTTAAAAGGCTAGGTAGCTATTTGTTCCATGTTTAAAAGGCTAGGTAGCTATTTGTTCCATGTTTAAAAGGCTAGGTAGCTATTTGTTCCATGTTTAAAAGGCTAGGTAGCTATTTGTTCCATGTTTAATAGGCTAGGTAACTACCTGCTCCATGTTTAATAGGCTAGGTAGCTATTTGTTCCATGTTTAAAAGGCTAGGTAGCTATTTGCTCCATGTTTAAAAGGATAGGTGGCTATTTGCTCCATGTTTAAAAGGCTAGGTGGCTATTTGCTCCATGTTTAAAAGGCTAGGTAGCTATTTGTTCCATGTTTAAAAGGCTAGGTAGCTATTTGTTCCATGTTTAATAGGCTAGGTAGCTATTTGTTCCATGTTGAAAAGGCTAGGTGGCTATTTGCTCCATGTTTAAAAGGCTAGGTGGCTATTTGCTCCATGTTTAAAAGGCTAGGTAGCTATTTGTTCCATGTTTAAAAGGCTAGGTAGCTATTTGTTCCATGTTTAAAAGGCTAGGTAGCTATTTGTTCCATGTTTAAAAGGCAAGGTGGCTATTTGCTCCATGTTTAATAGGCTAGGTAGCTATTTGTTCCATGTTTAAAAGGCTAGGTAGCTATTTGTTCCATGTTTAAAAGGCTAGGTAGCTATTTGTTCCATGTTTAAAAGGCTAGGTAGCTATTTGTTCCATGTTTAAAAGGCTAGGTGGCTATTTGCTCCATGTTTAATAGGCTAGGTAGCTACCTGCTCCATGTTTAATAGGCTAGGTAGCTATTTGTTCCATGTTTAAAAGGCTAGGTAGCTATTTGTTCCATGTTTAAAAGGCTAGGTAGCTATTTGTTCCATGTTTAATAGGCTAGGTAGCTACCTGCTCCATGTTTAATAGGCTAGGTAGCTATTTGTTCCATGTTTAAAAGGCTAGGTGGCTATTTGTTCCATGTTTAAAAGGCTAGGTAGCTATTTGCTCCATGTTTAAAAGGCTAGGTAGCTATTTGTTCCATGTTTAAAAGGCTAGGTAGCTATTTGTTCCATGTTTAAAAGGCTAGGTAGCTATTTGTTCCATGTTTAAAAGGCTAGGTGGCTATTTGCTCCATGTTTAATAGGCTAGGTAGCTATTTGTTCCATGTTTAATAGGCTAGGTAGCTACCTGCTCCATGTTTAATAGGCTAGGTAGCTATTTGTTCCATGTTTAAAAGGCTAGGTGGCTATTTGCTCCATGTTTAAAAGGCTAGGTAGCTATTTGTTCCATGTTTAAAAGGCTAGGTAGCTATTTGTTCCATGTTTAAAAGGCTAGGTAGCTATTTGTTCCATGTTTAAAAGGCTAGGTGGCTATTTGCTCCATGTTTAATAGGCTAGGTAGCTATTTGTTCCATGTTTAAAAGGCTAGGTAGCTATTTGTTCCATGTTTAAAAGGCTAGGTGGCTATTTGTTCCATGTTTAAAAGGCTAGGTGGCTATTTGTTCCATGTTTAAAAGGCTAGGTAGCTATTTGTTCCATGTTTAAAAGGCTAGGTGGCTATTTGCTCCATGTTTAAAAGGCTAGGTGGCTATTTGCTCCATGTTTAATAGGCAAGGTAGCTATTTGTTCCATGTTTAAAAGGCTAGGTAGCTATTTGTTCCATGTTTAAAAGGCTAGGTGGCTATTTGCTCCATGTTTAAAAGGCTAGGTGGCTATTTGCTCCATGTTTAATAGGCAAGGTAGCTATTTGTTCCATGTTTAATAGGCTAGGTAGCTATTTGTTCCATGTTTAAAAGGCTAGGTGGCTATTTGCTCCATGTTTAAAAGGCTAGGTGGCTATTTGCTCCATTTTTAATAGGCAAGGTAGCTATTTGTTCCATGTTTAATAGGCTAGGTAGCTATTTGTTCCATGTTTAAAAGGCTAGGTAGCTATTTGTTCCATGTTTAATAGGCAAGGTGGCTATTTGTTCCATGTTTAAAAGGCTAGGTAGCTACCTGCTCCATGTTTAAAAGGCTAGGTAGCTACCTGCTCCATGTTTAATAGGCAAGGTAGCTATTTGTTCCATGTTTAAAAGGCTAGGTGGCTATTTGCTCCATGTTTAAAAGGCTAGGTAGCTATTTGTTCCATGTTTAATAGGCAAGGTAGCTATTTGTTCCATGTTTAAAAGGCTAGGTGGCTATTTGCTCCATGTTTAAAAGGCTAGGTGGCTATTTGTTCCATGTTTAAAAGGCTAGGTAGCTATTTGTTCCATGTTTAAAAGGCTAGGTAGCTACCTGCTCCATGTTTAATAGGCAAGGTAGCTATTTGTTCCATGTTTAAAAGGCTAGGTAGCTATTTGTTCCATGTTTAAAAGGCTAGGTGGCTATTTGTTCCATGTTTAAAAGGCTAGGTGGCTATTTGTTCCATGTTTAAAAGGCTAGGTAGCTATTTGTTCCATGTTTAAAAGGCTAGGTGGCTATTTGCTCCATGTTTAAAAGGCTAGGTGGCTATTTGCTCCATGTTTAATAGGCAAGGTAGCTATTTGTTCCATGTTTAAAAGGCTAGGTAGCTATTTGTTCCATGTTTAAAAGGCTAGGTGGCTATTTGCTCCATGTTTAAAAGGCTAGGTGGCTATTTGCTCCATGTTTAATAGGCAAGGTAGCTATTTGTTCCATGTTTAATAGGCTAGGTAGCTATTTGTTCCATGTTTAAAAGGCTAGGTGGCTATTTGCTCCATGTTTAAAAGGCTAGGTGGCTATTTGCTCCATGTTTAATAGGCAAGGTAGCTATTTGTTCCATGTTTAATAGGCTAGGTAGCTATTTGTTCCATGTTTAAAAGGCTAGGTAGCTATTTGTTCCATGTTTAATAGGCAAGGTGGCTATTTGTTCCATGTTTAAAAGGCTAGGTAGCTACCTGCTCCATGTTTAAAAGGCTAGGTAGCTACCTGCTCCATGTTTAATAGGCAAGGTAGCTATTTGTTCCATGTTTAAAAGGCTAGGTGGCTATTTGCTCCATGTTTAAAAGGCTAGGTAGCTATTTGTTCCATGTTTAAAAGGCTAGGTGGCTATTTGCTCCATGTTTAAAAGGCTAGGTAGCTATTTGTTCCATGTTTAAAAGGCTAGGTAGCTACCTGCTCCATGTTTAAAAGGCTAGGTAGCTACCTGCTCCATGTTTAATAGGCAAGGTAGCTATTTGTTCCATGTTTAAAAGGCTAGGTGGCTATTTGCTCCATGTTTAAAAGGCTAGGTAGCTATTTGTTCCATGTTTAAAAGGCTAGGTGGCTATTTGCTCCATGTTTAAAAGGCTAGGTAGCTATTTGTTCCATGTTTAATAGGCAAGGTAGCTATTTGCTCCATGTTTAAAAGGCTAGGTGGCTATTTGTTCCATGTTTAAAAGGCTAGGTGGCTATTTGCTCCATGTTTAAAAGGCTAGGTAGCTATTTGTTCCATGTTTAAAAGGCTAGGTGGCTATTTGCTCCATGTTTAAAAGGCTAGGTAGCTATTTGTTCCATGTTTAAAAGGCTAGGTAGCTATTTGTTCCATGTTTAAAAGGCTAGGTGGCTATTTGTTCCATGTTTAAAAGGCTAGGTGGCTATTTGTTCCATGTTTAATAGGCTAGGTAGCTACCTGCTCCATGTTTAATAGGCTAGGTAGCTATTTGTTCCATGTTTAAAAGGCTAGGTGGCTATTTGCTCCATGTTTAAAAGGCTAGGTGGCTATTTGCTCCATGTTTCAAAGGCTAGGTGGCTATTTGCTCCATGTTTAAAAGGCTAGGTGGCTATTTGCTCCATGTTTAAAAGCCTAGGTAGCTACCTGCTCCATGTTTAATAGGCTAGGTAGCTATTTGTTCCATGTTTAAAAGGCTAGGTAGCTATTTGCTCCATGTTTAAAAGGCTAGGTAGCTATTTGCTCCATGTTTAATAGGCTAGGTAGCTATTTGTTCCATGTTTAATAGGCTAGGTAGCTATTTGTTCCATGTTTAAAAGGCTAGGTAGCTATTTGTTCCATGTTTAAAAGGCTAGGTGGCTATTTGTTCCATGTTTAAAAGGCTAGGTGGCTATTTGTTCCATGTTTAAAAGGCTAGGTGGCTATTTGTTCCATGTTTAAAAGGCTAGGTGGCTATTTGTTCCATGTTTAAAAGGCTAGGTAGCTATTTGTTCCATGTTTAAAAGGCTAGGTGGCTATTTGTTCCATGTTTAAAAGGCTAGGTGGCTATTTGTTCCATGTTTAAAAGGCTAGGTAGCTATTGGTTCCATGTTTAAAAGGCTAGGTGGCTATTTGTTCCATGTTTAAAAGGCTAGGTGGCTATTTGTTCCATGTTTAATAGGCTAGGTAGCTACCTGCTCCATGTTTAATAGGCTAGGTAGCTATTTGTTCCATGTTTAAAAGGCTAGGTGGCTATTTGCTCCATGTTTAAAAGGCTAGGTGGCTATTTGCTCCATGTTTCAAAGGCTAGGTGGCTATTTGCTCCATGTTTAAAAGGCTAGGTGGCTATTTGCTCCATGTTTAAAAGGCTAGGTAGCTACCTGCTCCATGTTTAATAGGCTAGGTAGCTATTTGTTCCATGTTTAAAAGGCTAGGTAGCTATTTGCTCCATGTTTAAAAGGCTAGGTAGCTATTTGCTCCATGTTTAATAGGCAAGGTAGCTATTTGTTCCATGTTTAATAGGCTAGGTAGCTATTTGTTCCATGTTTAAAAGGCTAGGTAGCTATTTGTTCCATGTTTAAAAGGCTAGGTGGCTATTTGTTCCATGTTTAAAAGGCTAGGTGGCTATTTGTTCCATGTTTAAAAGGCTAGGTGGCTATTTGTTCCATGTTTAAAAGGCTAGGTGGCTATTTGTTCCATGTTTAAAAGGCTAGGTAGCTATTTGTTCCATGTTTAAAAGGCTAGGTGGCTATTTGTTCCATGTTTAAAAGGCTAGGTGGCTATTTGTTCCATGTTTAAAAGGCTAGGTAGCTATTGGTTCCATGTTTAAAAGGCTAGGTGGCTATTTGTTCCATGTTTAAAAGGCTAGGTAGCTATTTGTTCCATGTTTAAAAGGCTAGGTGGCTATTTGTTCCATGTTTAAAAGGCTAGGTAGCTATTTGTTCCATGTTTAAAAGGCTAGGTGGCTATTTGTTCCATGTTTAAAAGGCTAGGTAGCTATTTGTTCCATGTTTAAAAGGCTAGGTGGCTATTTGTTCCATGTTTAAAAGGCTAGGTAGCTATTTGTTCCATGTTTAAAAGGCTAGGTAGCTATTTGTTCCATGTTTAAAAGGCTAGGTGGCTATTTGTTCCATGTTTAAAAGGCTAGGTAGCTATTTGTTCCATGTTTAAAAGGCTAGGTGGCTATTTGTTCCATGTTTAAAAGGCTAGGTGGCTATTTGTTCCATGTTTAAAAGGCTAGGTAGCTACCTGCTCCATGTTTAATAGGCTAGGTAGCTATTTGTTCCATGTTTAAAAGGCTAGGTGGCTATTTGTTCCATGTTTAAAAGGCTAGGTAGCTATTTGTTCCATGTTTAAAAGGCTAGGTAGCTATTTGTTCCATGTTTAAAAGGCTAGGTAGCTATTTGTTCCATGTTTAAAAGGCTAGGTGGCTATTTGTTCCATGTTTAATAGGCTAGGTAGCTACCTGCTCCATGTTTAATAGGCTAGGTGGCTATTTGTTCCATGTTTAAAAGGCTAGGTAGCTATTTGTTCCATGTTTAAAAGGCTAGGTCGCTATTTGTTCCATGTTTAAAAGGCTAGGTAGCTATTTGTTCAATGTTTAAAAGGCTAGGTGGCTATTTGTTCCATGTTTAAAAGGCTAGGTGGCTATTTGCTCCATGTTTAAAAGGCTAGGTGGCTATTTGTTCCATGTTTAAAAGGCTAGGTGGCTATTTGGTCCATGTTTAAAAGGCTAGGTAGCTATTTGTTCCATGTTTAAAAGGCTAGGTGGCTATTTGTTCCATGTTTAAAAGGCTAGGTAGCTATTTGTTCCATGTTTAAAAGGCTAGGTGGCTATTTGTTCCATGTTTAAAAGGCTAGGTGGCTATTTGTTCCATGTTTAAAAGGCTAGGTAGCTATTTGTTCCATGTTTAAAAGGCTAGGTAGCTACCTGCTCCATGTTTAATAGGCTAGGTAGCTACCTGCTCCATGTTTAAAAGGCTAGGTAGCTATTTGTTCCATGTTTAAAAGGCTAGGTGGCTATTTGTTCCATGTTTAAAAGGCTAGGTAGCTATTTGTTCCATGTTTAAAAGGCTAGGTAGCTATTTGTTCCATGTTTAAAAGGCTAGGTAGCTATTTGTTCCATGTTTAAAAGGCTAGGTGGCTATTTGTTCCATGTTTAAAAGGCTAGGTGGCTATTTGTTCCATGTTTAAAATGCTAGGTAGCTATTTGTTCCATGTTTAAAAGGCTAGGTGGCTATTTGCTCCATGTTTAAAAGGCTAGGTGGCTATTTCCTCCATGTTTAATAGGCAAGGTAGCTATTTGCTCCATGTTTAAAAGGCTAGGTAGCTATTTGTTCCATGTTTAAAAGGCTAGGTAGCTATTTGTTCCATGTTTAATAGGCAAGGTGGCTATTTGCTCCATGTTTAAAAGGCTAGGTGGCTATTTGCTCCATGTTTAATAGGCAAGGTAGCTATTTGTTCCATGTTTAAAAGGCTAGGTAGCTATTTGTTCCATGTTTAAAAGGCTAGGTAGCTATTTGTTCCATGTTTAAAAGGCTAGGTGGCTATTTGCTCCATGTTTAAAAGGCTAGGTGGCTATTTGCTCCATGTTTAATAGGCAAGTTAACTATTTGCTCCATGTTTAAAAGGCTAGGTAGCTATTTGTTCCATGTTTAAAAGGCTAGGTAGCTATTTGTTCCATGTTTAAAAGGCTAGGTGGCTATTTGTTCCATGTTTAAAAGGCTAGGTAGCTTACTGCTCCATGTTTAAAAGGCTAGGTAGCTATTTGTTCCATGTTTAAAAGGCTAGGTAGCTATTTGTTCCATGTTTAAAAGGCTAGGTAGCTACCTGCTCCATGTTTAATAGGCTAGGTAGCTACCTGCTCCATGTTTAAAAGGCTAGGTAGCTACCTGCTCCATGTTTAAAAGGCTAGGTAGCTATTTGTTCCATGTTTAAAAGGCTAGGTAGCTATTTGCTCCATGTTTAAAAGGCTAGGTGGCTATTTGTTCCATGTTTAAAAGGCTAGGTAGCTACCTGCTCCATGTTTAAAAGGCTAGGTAGCTATTTGTTCCATGTTTAAAAGGCTAGGTATCTATTTGTTCCATGTTTAATAGGCTAGGTAGCTACCTGCTCCATGTTTAAAAGGCTAGGTAGCTACCTGCTCCATGTTTAAAAGGCTAGGTGGCTATTTGTTCCATGTTTAAAAGGCTAGGTAGCTATTTGTTCCATGTTTAATAGGCTAGGTAGCTATTTGTTCCATGTTTAATAGGCTAGGTAGCTACCTGCTCCATGTTTAAAAGGCTAGGTAGCTATTTGTTCCATGTTTAAAAGGCTAGGTAGCTATTTGTTCCATGTTTAAAAGGCTAGGTAGCTACCTGGTCCATGTTTAAAAGGCTAGGTGGCTATTTGTTCCATGTTTAAAAGGCTAGGTAGCTATTTGTTCCATGTTTAATAGGCTAGGTAGCTATTTGTTCCATGTTTAATAGGCTAGGTAGCTACCTGCTCCATGTTTAAAAGGCTAGGTAGCTATTTGTTCCATGTTTAATAGGCTAGGTAGCTACCTGCTCCATGTTTAAAAGGCTAGGTAGCTACCTGCTCCATGTTTAAAAGGCTAGGTGGCTATTTGCTCCATGTTTAAAAGGCTAGGTGGCTATTTGTTCCATGTTTAATAGGCTAGGTAGCTACCTGCTCCATGTTTAAAAGGCTAGGTAGCTACCTGCTCCATGTTTAAAAGGCTAGGTAGCTATTTGTTCCATGTTTAAAAGGCTAGGTAGCTATTTGTTCCATGTTTAAAAGGCTAGGTGGCTATTTGTTCCATGTTTAAAAGGCTAGGTAGCTACCTGCTCCATGTTTAAAAGGCTAGGTAGCTACCTGCTCCATGTTTAAAAGGCTAGGTAGCTATTTGTTCCATGTTTAAAAGGCTAGGTGGCTATTTGTTCCATGTTTAAAAGGCTAGGTAGCTATTTGTTCCATGTTTAAAAGGCTAGGTAGCTATTTGTTCCATGTTTAAAAGGCTAGGTAGCTATTTGTTCCATGTTTAAAAGGCTAGGTAGCTACCTGCTCCATGTTTAATAGGCAAGGTAGCTATTTGTTCCATGTTTAAAAGGCTAGGTAGCTATTTGTTCCATGTTTAAAAGGCTAGGTAGCTATTTGTTCCATGTTTAAAAGGCTAGGTAGCTATTTGCTCCATGTTTAATAGGCTAGGTAGCTACCTGCTCCATGTTTAATAGGCTAGGTGGCTATTTGTTCCATGTTTAAAAGGCTAGGTGGCTATTTGTTCCATGTTTAAAAGGCTAGGTGGCTATTTGTTCCATGTTTAAAAGGCTAGGTAGCTATTTGTTCCATGTTTAAAAGGCTAGGTAGCTATTTGTTCCATGTTTAAAAGGCTAGGTAGCTATTTGTTCCATGTTTAAAAGGCTAGGTAGATATTTGTTCCATGTTTAAAAGGCTAGGTAGCTACCTGCTCCATGTTTAATAGGCTAGGTGGCTATTTGTTCCATGTTTAAAAGGCTAGGTGGCTATTTGCTCCATGTTTAAAAGGCTAGGTGGCTATTTGTTCCATGTTTAAAAGGCTAGGTAGCTATTTGTTCCATGTTTAAAAGGCTAGGTAGCTATTTGTTTCATGTTTAAAAGGCTAGGTAGCTATTTGTTCCATGTTTAAAAGGCTAGGTAGCTATTTGTTCCATGTTTAAAAGGCTAGGTGGCTATTTGCTCCATGTTTAAAAGGCTAGGTAGCTATTTGTTCCATGTTTAAAAGGCTAGGTAGCTATTTGTTCCATGTTTAATAGGCAAGGTAGCTATTTGCTCCATGTTTAAAAGGCTAGGTAGCTACCTGCTCCATGTTTAATAGGCTAGGTGGCTATTTGTTCCATGTTTAAAAGGCTAGGTAGCTATTTGTTCCATGTTTAATAGGCTAGGTAGCTACCTGCTCCATGTTTAAAAGGCTAGGTAGCTATTTGTTCCATGTTTAATAGGCTAGGTAGCTATTTGTTCCATGTTTAATAGGCAAGGTAGCTATTTGCTCCATTTTTAAAAGGCTAGGTAGCTACCTGCTCCATGTTTAATAGGCTAGGTGGCTATTTGTTCCATGTTTAAAAGGCTAGGTAGCTATTTGTTCCATGTTTAATAGGCTAGGTAGCTACCTGCTCCATGTTTAAAAGGCTAGGTAGCTATTTGTTCCATGTTTAATAGGCTAGGTAGCTATTTGTTCCATGTTTAATAGGCAAGGTAGCTATTTGCTCCATGTTTAAAAGGCTAGGTAGCTACCTGCTCCATGTTTAATAGGCTAGGTGGCTATTTGTTCCATGTTTAAAAGGCTAGGTAGCTATTTGTTCCATGTTTAATAGGCTAGGTAGCTACCTGCTCCATGTTTAAAAGGCTAGGTAGCTATTTGTTCCATGTTTAAAAGGCTAGGTAGCTATTTGTTCCATGTTTAAAAGGCTAGGTAGCTATTTGTTCCATGTTTAAAAGGCTAGGTGGCTATTTGTTCCATGTTTAAAAGGCTAGGTAGCTATTTGTTCCATGTTTAAAAGGCTAGGTAGCTATTTGTTCCATGTTTAATAGGCTAGGTAGCTATTTGTTCCATGTTTAATAGGCTAGGTAGCTACCTGCTCCATGTTTAAAAGGCTAGGTAGCTATTTGTTCCATGTTTAAAAGGCTAGGTAGCTATTTGTTCCATGTTTAAAAGGCTAGGTGGCTATTTGCTCCATGTTTAAAAGGCTAGGTAGCTATTTGTTCCATGTTTAAAAGGCTAGGTAGCTATTTGTTCCATGTTTAAAAGGCTAGGTAGCTATTTGTTCCATGTTTAAAAGGCTAGGTGGCTATTTGCTCCATGTTTAAAAGGCTAGGTAGCTATTTGTTCCATGTTTAAAAGGCTAGGTAGCTATTTGTTCCATGTTTAAAAGGCTAGGTAGCTATTTGTTCCATGTTTAAAAGGCTAGGTGGCTATTTGCTCCATGTTTACTAGGCTAGGTAGCTATTTGTTCCATGTTTAAAAGGCTAGGTAGCTATTTGTTCCATGTTTAAAAGGCTAGGTGGCTATTTGTTCCATGTTTAAAAGGCTAGGTGGCTATTTGTTCCATGTTTAAAAGGCTAGGTAGCTATTTGTTCCATGTTTAAAAGGCTAGGTGGCTATTTGCTCCATGTTTAAAAGGCTAGGTGGCTATTTGCTCCATGTTTAATAGGCAAGGTAGCTATTTGTTCCATGTTTAAAAGGCTAGGTAGCTATTTGTTCCATGTTTAAAAGGCTAGGTGGCTATTTGCTCCATGTTTAAAAGGCTAGGTGGCTATTTGCTCCATGTTTAATAGGCAAGGTAGCTATTTGTTCCATGTTTAATAGGCTAGGTAGCTATTTGTTCCATGTTTAAAAGGCTAGGTGGCTATTTGCTCCATGTTTAAAAGGCTAGGTGGCTATTTGCTCCATGTTTAATAGGCAAGGTAGGTATTTGTTCCATGTTTAATAGGCTAGGTAGCTATTTGTTCCATGTTTAAAAGGCTAGGTGGCTATTTGCTCCATGTTTAATAGGCAAGGTAGCTATTTGCCCCATGTTTAAGAAGTTAAGTAGCTATTTGCTCCATGTTTAAGAGGTTACATAGCATTCGCACCATGTTTAATAGGCTAGGTAGGTATTTGTCCCATGTTTAATAGGATTTGCCCCATGCTTAATAGGCTAGGTAGCTACTTGTCCGATGTTAAATAGGCTAGGTAGCTATTTGTCCTATGTTTAATAGGCTTGGTAGCTATTTGTCCCATGTTTAAAAGGCTAGGTAGCCATTTGTCCCATGTTTAATAGGCTAGGTAGCTATTTGTCCTATGTTTAATAGGCTTGGTAGCTATTTGTCCCATGTTTAAAAGGCTAGGTAGCCATTTGTCCGATGTTAAATAGGCTAGGTAGCTATTTGTCCTATGTTTAATAGGCTTGGTAGCTATTTGTCCCATGTTTAAAAGGCTAGGTAGCCATTTGTCCGATGTTAAATAGGCTAGGTAGCTATTTGTCCTATGTTTAATAGGCTTGGTAGCTATTTGTCCCATGTTTAAAAGGCTAGGTAGCCATTTGATCGATGTTAAATAGGCTAGGTAGCTATTTGTCCTATGTTTAATAGGCTTGGTAGCTATTTGTCCCATGTTTAAAAGGCTAGGGAGCCATTTGTCCCATGTTTAATAGGCTAGGTAGCTATTTGCTCCATGTTTAAACGGCTAGGTGGCTATTTGCTCCATGTTTAAAAGGCTAGGTGGCTATTTGTTCCATGTTTAATAGGCTAGGTAGCTATTTGTTCCATGTTTAAAAGGCTAGGTGGCTATTTGCTCCATGTTTAATAGGCAAGGTAGCTAATTGCTCCATGTTTAAGAGCCAAGATTGCTATTTTTTTTATGTTTAAGTGATTAGGTAGCTATTTGTTCCATGTTTAATAGGCTAGGTAGCTATTTGTTCCATGTTTAAAAGGCTAGGTGGCTATTTGCTCCATGTTTAATAGGCAAGGTAGCTAATTGCTCCATGTTTAAGAGCCAAGATTGCTATTTTTTTTATGTTTAAGTGATTAGGTAGCTATTTGTTCCATGTTTAATAGGCTAGGTAGCTATTTGTTCCATGTTTAAAAGGCTAGGTGGCTATTTGCTCCATGTTTAATAGGCAAGGTAGCTAATTGCTCCATGTTTAAGAGCCAAGATTGCTATTTTTTTATGTTTAAGTGATTAGGTAGCTATTTGTTCCATGTTTAATAGGCTAGGTAGCTATTTGTTCCATGTTTAATAGGCTAGGTAGCTATTTGTTCCATGTTTAATAGGCTAGGAAGCTATTTGCTCCATGTTTAAGAGGTTAGGTAGCTATTTGCTCCATGTTTAAGAGGCTACATAGCATTCGCACCATGTTTAATAGGCTAGGTAGGTATTTGTCCCATGTTTAATAGGATTTGCCCCATGCTTAATAGGCTAGGTAGCCATTTGTCCCATGTTTAATAGGCTTGGTAGCTATTTGTCCCATGTTTAATAGGCTAGGTGGCTATTATGTTTAATAGGCTAGGTAGCTATTTGCTCCATGTTTAATAGGCTAGGTAGCTATTTGTCCCATGTTTAATAGGCTAGGTAGGTATTTGCTCCATGTTTAAGAAAACATTTTCAACATCATAGCACAATGCATCATTAGCCCTCATGTACATCGTTTTTAGATACTTACACCCCTGGTGCCAAAGTTAGTTCCCAGGTCATGATAATGGTCGTCTGTGACATTTTGCAGGAACTGTTGCTGGGCACTAGCTTGGAATATTGGCTGTAAATAAAAGACATAACAATACAGTAGAAAATCACTGTTATCAATCATTAGACTTTACATGCAGGACAGGTGGCATCTGCTGGAAAGATGCTTCAAAACGACCTATGGTTGGAGCTGTAAATTCATATTTATTAACTTAACATTCAGCATTTTTTTTAAGCTGGAGACATGTATATATTTACATACACCATATACTGCAACCATGAAGTTAAGCACTTATTATTAACTGGTAGCATTTACAATTTGAACATCCATTATAATCTTATAATAACTAAAACAACTTTTTTGTGACAATGACATCTAAAACTTCACAGCTTTGACAAGAAATTTTCCACATTGATGCATCTGAATGCTGTTTTACCCTTTGGAATTTCACAGAGTCAGATGCTTTGTATTTGATCATTACCTGGTAGGTCCTGTGGGACTCTTACTGGGAACTAACCACCAGGACCAGCATGGACTCTGTACTGCTACTAGGGGGTGGTGAGGACTACCTCTCAATGGCTAGAAGGACTTTCAACCATTCAGTTATGCAACATTACATTCTTTTGTATAATAATTCAGTTTGAACTTATGTTCAGTCAGCTGAACATGGGACATTAGTTTATCATGCATCCATTTTAATTTCTTCTAAGATAAGGTAATGTTATACATTGTAAATAGTACACCATGTACTGTTGATGAGGAATTAAAGATATTACAATGTACATAGATATATATGGCCTTAATAAGTCTTATAATGTCTCCTGTTGCTATATGTAGATACCGTAAAGTCCAAAGTATAAGCCGGAAAATTTGTTTCCAAACAGCATTTAAGCTTATGCACGGGCCTATAGTCCATTCACATTTACTTAGCATGGCGATTTGATTTCACCCAAATTTTGTTATATCAAAGTAGAGATGGTACAAATTGCATGTTTTTGTAGATAAGTTTTTAGATTTCATTCAGAATAATTTTTTGACAATTCATCTTTAAGAACCAAAATAATTTACTTTTACAGGTTGGTAAATAAAGATAGTCACGGAATGTCACATTTTTCTTTGAACCTTGTTTTGTGCACCAATAAAAAGTGCTGTGTGATCTGTAACAGCCAGAGCGACTACTTTCAGCCTTATAACATCACACAGAGACTACTTGCACTTCAACCACATGCCAAGTTAGAGGACTTAAGGAATTTTGCCATGTTCTGCCGGTAAATGCTAACGAACTGGCCTTACACACTGCCTTGTCACCGAGGTGAATGACAATCACTCTTGTGTCAACTGATGTATTGTTAACATATTCACACAGTAAATAAACACAAATAAAGAATTCATGTGCCAGTCTTATTGTTGTTTATGAAATTGTACATATCCTTTTGTGACAAGCTCAAGTTAAAATGGAAGGTGTAAGACTAACAGAACTGCTGCCAAATTCCATTGTGCCTATCCATGACCATCACTGGGAATTTGCCCTACAAGGTTGACATTTAATCGAAAAGCAACCCATAATAAACAAAGATTCCTTTCAATAGTGTAAGCCTGATCTTTTGGCTTCATTGCTTTATCCTGTGGTTATCATAATCAGAATAACATCGTTTCCTAATATCATTTAAACCTTACAATAAGGAGATTTTTAAAAACAAAAACAAAAGATATTTCATGCAACATCCAGTGAAAAAATTTCAAGAGATGCAGCAAAGATAATATGGAACATACCCATCAGGTGGTGAAACCAGTTGCATTGAATTACAGTTATGTCAACAGACACCAGACATTGCCAGTCGGTATCGACGTCATGAAAAGTACAAATCACATGCTTTTACAGGAAACCATGGTTATGTCTCCCATTTAATCAGTGTTTAACCCATGGTAACATGTTGATGGTCCTTGACAATTTTTTGACTGACCTAATTCAGGCCATTTGCCTGACAGTTTGGCAGGGAAAAACCATTTGGATCATTAACTCAATGCAACCCACAATGTGACCTGGTTTCCGGATCTAGCTGATCATGTGTGCTGTGCCAGATTTCCAAAATACCCGGGACAGCGAAAGACCGCAATTGGTTCTGTGACAGCCGTGCTCAGCCAATAAAACATAACATAGTACTTAGTCCAAGTTACAAAAACTATTCTGTCAGGGGTTATCAGCATAGAACACCATATGTAACAGGTATATTAGTCATTTTCTTTAGAAATTTGTAATTTTTATGCAAAAATACTTATACCTATTTCTGATAACTCTCCCTCTGGTGACACACTGATTAATTCATACCAGTTTGCATTAAAATGCATAAGAATATGGCAACTGTTGTTGGCATGTCATTTGTCAGTTTAGGACCATTCCTGTTTCATACTTAACACATTTTCTGTGATTTCTCCCACAAAAAAATTTAAATTTGCACAGTGTTTTATTAATTTTTATTACTTAGTTTTTGTCCTCTTAACCTGCAAAGATAGACCACACTATTGTTCTTTCTTTCATTCACGTGACTCCATAAACCAAAAAGTCATCAGACCAGCTGCAGTGAACAGAGACTTCCTCACAATCATGAGAGCAACTAAAAAAAATTTTTCCCTGTTCTTCTAACTCAAATATCTTAACAGCTTTTACACAGGTCTGGCTTATACTTGAGACTTAATGGTATGTATTGGCAGGAAATAAGTACTAGCAATACTACCTGGTAACCCCCGAGCCTGATCTGCACGGAGCAGTCGTAGGGCCGGTTAGACTCGTAGACAGCATTAGCAAAGGAGAACAAGACGAGTGGAAACCAGATGATGAAGATGAGGATGAAGAGCAGGAGGCCGCCCACGCCATACTTGATCACCTTCTTCTTCTGCTCGCCTCGCGGGGTCGGGTATTTCTGTCAACATGTCAAGTTTAAACAGTCATAACTGTGTCATTTACAAAATCAGGTTTTATCTTAAACAATCATCACATGATAATTTATTTCTTTTTTTTTCATTCAGATTACTGATTTATTTTTTTAACCATCTTCTGAAAAAGAAACTTAACATCATTTAGCTAAGTGATCTTTATTTTCAACAAGGTTTGTTTTAAGTGAAAGGTTTTCTTCATATATTTACCCCCATAACACCCATGGACAAATGAATGGATGTCTTGTAAACCAGGCAAACAAAATAGATTTATTTATATTTATTTAGGTTATACAGGCTTCAAGACTGACTTCCTTTCAAGTCACAGACAAGGTATTACATGCTAAATGATATAAACTTAAAAGTAGAAGTATGGCATCTTTGTATTCTGGATCTGTCAATATTTTGGTTATGATGGGAACATCCTGGTTGAAGTAGCTATCAGCAACTGCAACCTACTGTAACTCATGGCAGCACACAGAGGAGTTCAATGTATGACAGGTGTGCACTGCCATGCCTTCATACTCGTTTATGTCCGTGTGACAGCTAAACTTCATTCATGGCAGTGTAAAAGAAACAAACACAGGCCTTGAATGATGTTTGCATGTTAATAAGACTCATGATGGATGACCTGTCTGAAACAACCCTGTCTGAAAGGTCTGGTGTTCTGACCATTGTGCATTCATGTATATGGGTACTATAGTCCATTTCATCCGATCATGTCCATCTGTACATTTCAAGGAAAACAATTTTATAGTGGAGAGTGAAGAGAATTAAAGGACCTAATTTTCAACAAGGTAAATAAAAACCTATCTTACACCTTCTTAAAGAAACAGAATTATATAAAAATATGAGAAATCAGTCTTCATTTTACAACATATCAGACCCATTTATGGCTGTCAAGGTCATCTGATACATGCAAGATCAGCATCAACTGATAGCTGCTGACACTCCGTAAACACTCTAAAAAATATACCCAGCTAAAACAAAGATAGCTACTTCTGGAGAGACACATCAGATCTACCAGATCATGGTGAAGAGACCTAAATGTTGTGAAACATAAATGGGGGATTTATTGTAAAATTCTAAATTGTGATATTAGGTTCCCACTTCCATATGTTGTTTTCTTGAAATTATTGAAAAATGTGAACTTTTAAGAAAATCATCTACAAAAGACAGGTGGTGAAACAGACTATAGTAGAAATGTGTTGGAGGATGGAGTGATGACTTACTTTCTCTGCCTGCCTCCAGCACTTCAGGACAAAGATGTTGGAGTATATATCCTCCACCTGCAGCCAGGCTCCGATGCCCAGTGTGGTGTCTGTCCACATCCAGTCCATCAGGGCACGCAACTCCAGCAGGAACGGAACAGCCAGGAACCTGAAATACAAACACCCTAATAGCACGAGTTTGTATTTGCAAGAAAACAGATATGTCTCCCCCATATCCCTAAATTTGAGGAAAATATATGGTTTACTTCAAAAGTTGTGGGGTTCACAAAAAGCCTAGAATTCAGAAGATTTGACCTTGGAGATGAAGGTCAAGGTCATCACTTTTAATACTCATCTGAGATTTCAGTGGAAACAATTCATGTATCAAATTTCATGAAAAAAAATCAAGAGGTTCAAAAGCTATTGTGTTAACAAAAAAATTTAATTTTAACTGATTTTACCTTGAATTTGAAGGAAAGGTCACCAGTTGTCTATCTTCCTTGACAACTTGGTTGAAGAAACATGTGTATCAAATTTTAGGAAAGAATATTTATTTCTTCAAAAGTTACTACATTCACAAACAATTCTAGAAACAAAGAGTAACAGTTCCACTGATTTAACCTGAAAGATCTAGGTCAAGGTCACCAGTTTATTAACTGATCTGAGACTTGGTTGAAACAGATCATGTTGGTGTAATGATAACAGCAGAAATCACTACAAAAACTGGAATCAGTACTTGCCCTTTATAGAGGAACAGGTTAGTGTAGTTGTACTTCTTGGTGAGGAAGTTTCCAAGAATTCTGGTTGGATAACCGGAGCGTATCTGGTAGGCAGACAACCCAAAGTACACACACTTGATGAAATACCACAGCTGGGCTGGAATATTATCTGTAAACTTCCTGAATGCATAAAAACATCCATGTCAATTAATTCTGAAGACATCTGTGTTTTTTAGCCTGTCTGTCTTAACCTTAAAAATCTGTCATAAAACTATGTAATATCAAATCTTTATGTCAGATGTCTGAGTACACAATTTTATAATATAAATGAACTATCTAAGAGAGATTTTATCAATAATCCTGTGTCCCCCATTCTTTGGATATAAATGTCATGGGGTTATAAAATGAGCTTCAAATCATATACCTATTCAGAAGTACATAACCAGAAGCCACATACCAAAACAAATAGCCATTTTATCTGATATTCAAATTCACTGAGAGCGTCACACTACCTGTCAGTAATCTCTGGTAAGATGAAGAACAGCCAGATGTGGACGACGATCACCAAGATAATCTGGAACAGGAACTTGCCAAAGATACTCTTACGTAAGAACAAACCACGGTCGATGATGATCAGCACAAACTGTGCAAGCAGCATCACCAGGAATGGCACAGGAACCTGGAGAGGAATAAACAGGATTACAACAAACCACCAGGAAGGGCACCAGGACATGGAGAGGAATAAACAAGATTACAACAAACCACCAGGAACAGCACAGGGACCTGGAGAGGAATAAACAAGATTACAACAAACCACCAGGAACAGCACAGGGACCTAGAGAAGAATAATCAAGATTACAACAAACCACCAGGAAAGGTTTGGTGACCTGGAGAGGAATAAACAAGATTACTACAAAGAGAAGTGTTTTTTTATCCAGGTGATTTATTTCTTAAATAATTCTTGCACAAAACAAAAGATACCTGCAGTCTCCCTGGACAGGAACTTGTAACTGGTGTATCACAGACTGACTGATCCTTAACAAAACCGTACTTAATAAGTACAAAGTATTAACAGTTTATTACAAATCTATAAATACAGTAAATATATCAGATCAGTGTGATAAACCTATTAACAGGACACTTACTCTGTTCTCAGACAAGACCTTGGAAACATCTCCTTCTCCAACTGTTAGCTGAAACAAACAGAAAAAATGCTGTACAACAAGATCCACAACTCTCTAAATGTAAAATCAACACAACATCATAGTTCACAGAAATGTTCTTTCACTTTTTCCCTTTAAAAAATGCAGCATGAATGCACTACCATAACATTAGTATCAATTAAAATGTCTGACAACAGTTTTGTTTATTATGTTGTTTAAATCTAATTATTAATATTTATATAAAAATCGCAATGGAATGTTTAGTATTCAACAATTACAATATAAATGGTTCATTTCACACAGATACTGCTGTGTGTCAACATGTATCAACAAGTGTGACATGCAGTGTAAACAAAACAAACATTTAGCTTTTGTCTAAAAAATTATGAGTAACTATTATAGCCAGTACAGTCTTACCTTTGGCCCAAATGCTTGGTATCCAAACACAATGATGACAAAATTGATGAAGTCACACAGGAAGAGCAGGGCATACACATCAGTGACAGCGTTGTACTTGGGGTTTGTCATCTGTTTGTAGAACTGGGTTACCGGCCCACACAAGAAGGAGCAGATCCTAAACAGACAAACATATAATTCACAAGTCTAATCCACAACAGACAAACCCATAATTCACAAGTCTTATCCACAACAGACAAACCCATAATTCACAAGTCACATCCTAAACAGACAAACCCATAATTCACAATTTTCTTCAAAACAGAAAAACTCATAATCCAAAAGTATAATCTAAAACAGACAAACCCATAATTCACAAGGCTAATCCAAAACAGACAAACCCATAATCCACAATTTACATACACAACAGAAAAACTCATAATTCACAAGTCTAATCCAAAGCAGACAAACCCATAATTCACAAGGCTAATCCAAAACAGACAAACCCATAATTCACAAGTCACATCCTAAACAGACAAACCCATAATTATCAAGTCTCATCCTTAACAGGCAAATCCATAATTCATAGGTCATATCATAAGCAGGCAATCTCTTGTTAAACTAGAATGCGGGTAGTCGACAAGCGACTACTTGTATCTGCCAAATTCAGAGTGGGACCGGTGAAGTGAGGCATGGATTGAGTGGCAAGGGGAAATAGAGTGAGGTGTTTTTTATATTAGCATGGATGTCTGCAGCTGAATTCTGTATGTAGGTGGTGCCACCTGCAACAAAATCTAGAAGTTATCCAAGTTGTATACAACTGCAAAATTTTAGGCAGATAAGTCAAACCACTGCAGAGATATGAGTGATTTTATCCCACGGCAGACAAACAGATGGATGCCGTGCAAAAATGGTTGCAGGTAGAGCCACTAGTTTAGCGTATGAAAAAGAGCTATTTTAGATCTATACACATGCAAATTTCAGGAGGAAACATCAAATCAGTCCTGAGATATAAACCTGGATGTTTGCAGCCTGAATATGAATGTAGGTGGCACCACCTGCCACAAAATCAAGAAAGCTATCCAAGATGTA
This sequence comes from Sipunculus nudus, assembly GCA_026874595.1. Classification (NCBI taxonomy): domain Eukaryota; kingdom Metazoa; phylum Annelida; class Sipuncula; order Golfingiida; family Sipunculidae; genus Sipunculus; species Sipunculus nudus. Next base: position 47,828,073 of record CM049316.1, read on the forward strand.
TATACATGCAAAATTTCAGGTGGATAAGTCCATTCACTGCCGAGATATGAGTGATTTTATCCCACGGCAGACAAACAGACAGACGCTGTGCAAAAATGGTTGCAAGTGGCGCCACCAGTTTTGCCTATGATAAAGAGCTATGTGAGATCTATACACATGCAAAATTTCAGGAGGATACGTCAAACCAGTCCTGAGATAATCAGATCCTCAACAGGCACACTTTATTATTCACAAGTTATTTGTATAAACACTTAGCACACCAGCTTGTTTATTTTCAAAGTTTCTTCAAAAGCTCATTATTGATTACCATCTTTATCACCATCATCATCATCCAATACCTGTGTATTTTTTGCATGTGATCAAAAACATGAAACAATGAAATTGAGCTGACAACAGCAGTCAATGACTGAAAGAATGAGTCCATAAAACAAACAGGCGTCACCAGTAACATAGAAAAGGTTACCTCAATAGACTGAATGTCTTTATACACAAAGAAAATAAAGGAAAAAAGCTAACAACTATCACTGAAATCCTTAGTACAGGGGTCAGTAGCCCCTTGTTAAGACTAACAATCTCAGGTTTTTTCGATTCTTTATGGCAAACATCTCATTACCCCCTAATATCATCTGACTATCCTGTCAGATATGTTGATCCTTCACAAGTTTTAATTTGCCTACTGTTCTCTTGGTATTTTGGACCTATGACACTATAACCTTAAAATATAAACAATTCTTCTTCACTTTTCAGATTTACCATGAATTAATCCAAATACGTAAACTTAATTGTGCAACCTTCAAAGTAGAAGACATGATTAAATAAGAGTTCTGATGAGAATTTAATTCAGGAGAGAAACCCTATTGGTAAATATTTATGAGTTTCATGACAATCCATAAGGTTTTTGGTTAGTCATCAGGATGTCACCAAAGTGAGATGACCTCTTAAAATATAAACATGGATCTTGCTGGGAAATGAAACCTGGGCAAAATAAACTATTGGCAAGTAGGGATGGTGAGTTTTGTGAAAATTCATCAAAGCCCTGGTAGATTACCATGGCGATACTAAAGTTTATCAGACAGACTGATGGACCAACCGTTGGTATACCATAATATGCATATAAAAGGGCATATAAAAATAAAACCCAGACATTGCATCTGTCCACAGTTTCAATTCATTTGACCCAGAAATGAACATTAATATTAGTGTAATAAATGAACAAAAAGACCTCCACAAAACTGGTGTAAGGATAAGTCACATGGATAGAGCTCTCTGCTTTCCCTCAGTGTCAGCAGTGATGTAAAGAACACCACAGGATTTTTGTATGTCACTGATTTTTATTTAAAGTTCACATTATTTCATACAAGTCAACCAGACTGTCTTTCCACTCCTCCAAATCTGACATTTATAACAGTTTAATACAATATGATTTCACTTTGCAAAGTGTCTACAAATGAAATTAATAGGGTGATGGAATTTTCTATGGATAATATTAATTCATGCTTAATAAGCAAATAAAAGAGTTAGTTCTATTCAGGTAAAATACAAGTCTCTAACCACATTCATACACCCCACAACAAATTAGCCCCTGATTACTAAGATGCAGTGAGAAAGTATAGCCTGACCAGACATGTCTGTATATGTTAACTTTCTGTAGATATTATAGCCTGACCAGACATGTCTGTATATGTTAACTTACCGTAGAAAGTACAGACCAGACATGTCTGTATATGTTAACTTACTGTAGATATTATAGCCTGACCAGACATGTCGTTATATGTTAACTTACTGTAGAAAGTACAGCCTGACAAGACTTGTCTGTATATGTTAACTGACTGTAGATAGCTTCATTTGTGATGACAGTGAGTGGAATGTGAGAAAAGTTATTATGGAACTTAATTGATCAGTTGGTCTCATTCATGAACAATGCATAATCAGGCTGAAGTAAGAACTTTAAGGAGAATTCAAATGGCCACATGTGACTTCATGCTAAATCAATGGTGTGAAGTTAAAGAATAACATAAAGCACGGTTAATACTGGACCACACATGAGGAGGACTATTTTAACATCATACCTAAAAATCATAATGGTGTTTCCTCATGCAAATGGTTAACCATTAGAACATAGGACAATAGGTCAATAAAAGATTCAGGTCTAACTTGCCCCAACTACCATCAAGGACAGGAAAGTATGAACTAACAGGGACAGTGGCGAAAAGCTTAACCACATGTATACTAATTCTGTAATGTTCAGCGAGAGGTCACAACCAAGTGGTCATAAAACTGAGGATCAGTACAAGTCTGAACAAGCTGATACAGCATATGTATCTGTAATGATGTTGCTTATCTTTTATAAACTGATATGAAAAGATAAAATTGCAATTATACAGAGATGTATGAATTCTCTCATCTCAGAAATTAGCACTGCATGAATATTCCTGAGTTCATCAGCTGTGATCTTAATACTGTGACCATGAATGAGTGTGACCTCTGACTAGTGGTCGGGTGAATTAAGCTATGAACTAAAGCCGTACCATTGAGTCCATCATTAGATGGTTATAAGTTTTCTTACCTCTTCACCCTGAATAAGCAGCTGGTGTTAAAGAAATCAAATTAAACATGTCAATAAAGTGTAGTATGAAGGTTAAAGCTGTTTCTGATTACATTCTGACAAGTATGGAAAACTAAACATCTAATAACTAGAATATCAGCAGAAGCTGACAAAAGCCCTCAGCCAAAAGAACAGTGTTTAGAGGTGGTAACAGTGAAAAGTACTAAATATCTGTTCTCACATGGATGTATATCTGTACATGTCTCAGTTATAAATTTAAAATGGAGAGCTATGTACCATGACTCATAACAATCCATCAAATGCTTCCTGAGAAATAAGCTTCTAAGTTTTATTCTATTGTAAGCTCTGTGACCTTGAAAAGCAGGTCAAGGTCACCCATCTTCGAACTTGACCGAGATTTTGTTGATATGCATCTTCACCAAAGAAATAAAATTCCTATTGTGAATCCTTTTAGAGATATCCTGCTCACAAGGCCAAAATTGAAAAATCCAAGAAAAATTCATTAAAAATCAGAAATTGCAGGTGGCGCCCCCAAACTTGTGCAGCAGTTACACACCATCAGTCCCTATGATCATAGTAAGTATTGTAAAAATCCACCCAATGGTTCCTGAGAAATAAGCTTCTAAATGTTTTTTTCTATAATCAGCTCTGTGACCTTGAAAAGCAGGTCAAGGTCACCCATCTTCTACTTGACCGAGATTTTGTCAATATACATCTTCACCGAAAAAATAAAATTCCTACGGTGAAACCTTTTAGAGATATCCCGCTCACAAGCCCAAAGTTGAAAAATCCGATAAAAATTCATTAAAAATCAGAAATTGTAGGTGGCGCCACCAAACTTGTTTAGCAGGTACAGATTATCAGTCCCAATAATCATAGTAAGTTTTGTGAAAATCCACCAAATGGTTCCTGAGTAATAAGCATCTAAGTGTTTTTCTATAATCAGCTCTAAAATGTAGAAAAATGGGTCAAGGTCACCCATCTTCGAACTTGACCGAGATTTTGTCGATATACATCTTTACCGAGGAAATAAAATTCTGAAGGTGAATCCTTTTCAAGATATCCCGCTCACAAGGTAAAAGTTAACGGACGCCGGCCGGACGGACGGACAGCTTGGGTGACGACAATAGCCCATCAGCCTAAGGGCTGAGGGCTAAAAACTTAACAATTATTATACCTTCATAGATTGTGCAGAAATGTTGATTCATTTATATATCATGGAGCCATATTGTGCTAAATTTGGGGGTCATATTTCATGTCAAATTTGGTTGTCATTTTTCATGTCAAGTTTGGCTTATATATTCCATTGCCAATAGACACTTTGTTAAACACTGACTGGTCCTGTCAAACCTGCTTCAGATTCATCATCATAACTTAACAAGTCCATCATAACTTCAAGAATACACAAGTGTTTGTTAGCTTGCAGGCAGTGGTAAGACAAAGCCACAAGTTTCCAGTCAGTCTTACCCTGCCAGCTTGCCGGGTTTCTTTTCTGTACTGCCGTCAGATTCCTCACTTGGACCCTCAATGGCACGAGTACCCTCAGCTGTCTCATGCTGTAAACACGTTCAACACCATATACCAAATCACATGGAGCCCAACTTAATAATTCATTCAAATAATTTACAAAATACTGCTTCTTGGCAGCAATCATGGAGAAACACTTCATATTACTCAACTGGTTATTTTAACATGAGTGTGAATACACATATTACAAGAAGTAATATTCCTAACACTGCAAGACAAAATGCTGTGATTTATATTTTTAAAGTATTTTCATCAGCTTTGGTGCTAGGCACTAAAGACAACAACGTAGATTGGTCGGACAATGGTCCTCAGAAGGACCCCAATTCCAGGCATGTGAATGCATGTGAAAGAAATTCACCAATTGCACTGTGGTGGCCATATTGGAATTCCGACAGGTCTGTTATTCTATAGATCTGCAGTCCTCATAGGTACCAATCATCCCTGTCAATTTAAGAAAGCTCAAAATGTTGTTTTTGAGATATTGTGCATGAAAGATAGCGTCACTGACTGAAGGACAGATGGATGGATGGACTGAAGAAGAGGCAGACTGACCCAGTGATCACTATAGGGCAATGCTTGTCAAGAAGGGCCCTAATGAAGGACATGCTTATTCTGAAAATGACATAAAGTACTGACACATCTGAGTTTGGTACAGAGCAGTCTCTGTCTTACTGAAGGTGACTAAGGAGGTGAGTTTGGTACAGAGCAGTCTCTGTCTTACTGATAGTGACTTGGGAGGTGAGTTTGGTACAGAGCAGTCTCTGTCTTACTGAAGGTGACTAAGGAGGTGAGTTTGGTACAAAGCAGTCTCTGTCTTACTGATGGTGACTGGGGAGGAGAGTTTGTTACAGAGCAGTCTATACCTTGCTGATGGTGACTGGGGGGGGGGGGGGGGGGGACTGAGTTTGGTACAGAGGAGTCTATATCTTACTGAAGGTGACTGGGGAGTTGAGTTTGGTACAGAGGAGTCTATATCTTACTGAAGGTGACTGGGGAGGTGAGTTTGGTACAGAGGAGTCTATATCTTACTGATGGTGACTGGGGAGTTGAGTTTGGTACAGAGCAGTCTATATCTTACTGAAGGTGACTGGGGAGGTGAGTTTGGTACAGAGCAGTCTATATCTTACTGATGGTGACTGGGGAGGTGAGTTTGGTACAGAGCAGTCTATATAATACTGATGGTGACTGGGGGGGGGGGGGAAGAGTTTGGTACAGAGCAGTCTATATTGTACTGAAGGTGACTGGGGAGGTGAGTTTGGTACAGAGCATTCTATATCTTACTCATGGTGACTGGGGAGGTGAGTTTGGTACAGAGCATTCTATATCGTACTGAGGGTGACTGGGGAGGTGAGTTTGGTACAGAGCAGTCTCTGTCTTACTGAAGGTGACTTTGGAGTTGAGTTTGGTACAGAGCAGTCTATATAATACTGATGGTGACTGGCGGGATGAGTTTGGTACAGAGGAGTTTATATCTTACTGAAGGTGACTGGGGAGGTGAGTGTGGTACAGAGCAGTCTCTGTCTTACTGATGGTGACTGGGGAGGTGAGTTTGGTACAGAGCAGTCTATACCTTGCTGATGGTGACTGGGGGGGGGGACTGAGTTTGGTACAGAGGAGTCTATATCTTACTGAAGGTGACTGGGGAGTTGAGTTTGGTACAGAGCAGTCTATATCTTACTGAAGGTGACTGGGGAGATGAGTTTGGTACAGAGCAGTGTATATCTTACTGAAGGTGACTGGGGAGGTGAGTGTGGTACAGAGCATTCTATATCGTACTGAAGGTGACTGGGGAGGTGAGTTTGGTACAGAGCATTCTATATCGTACTGAAGGTGACTGGGGAGGTGAGTTTGGTACAGAGCAGTCTCTGTCTTACTGAAGGTGACTTTGGAGTTGAGTTTGGTACAGAGCAGTCAGTACCTTACTGATGGTGACTGGGGGGGGGGGGGGACTGAGTTTGGTACAGAGCATTCTATTTAGTACTAAAGGTGACTGGGGAGGTGAGATTGGTACAGAGCAGTCTCTGTCTTACTGAAGGTGACTTTGGAGTTGAGTTTGGTACAGAGCAGTCTGTACCTTACTGATGGTGACTGGGGGGGGGGTGAGTTTGGTACAGATCAGTCTTTATCTTACTGAAGGTGACTGGGGAGGTGAGTTTGGTACAGAGCAGTCTATATCTTACTGAAGGTGACTGGGGAGGTGAGTTTGGTACAGAGCAGTCTATATCTTACTGATGGTGACTGGGGAGGTGAGTTTGGTAGAGAGCATTCTATATCGTAATGAGGGTGACTTGGGAGGTGAGTTTGGTACAGAGCAGTCTCTGTCTTACTGAAGGTGACTTTGGAGTTGAGTTTGGTACAGAGCAGTCTGTACCTTGCTGATGGTGACTGGGGGGGGGGGGGAACTGAGTTTGGTACAGAGGAGTCTATATCTTACTGAAGGTGACTGGGGAGTTGAGTTTGGTACAGAGCAGTCTTTATCTTACTGAAGGTGACTGGGGAGGTGAGTTTGGTACAGAGCAGTCTATATCTTACTGAAGGTGACTTTGGAGTTGAGTTTGGTACAGAGCAGTCTGTACCTTGCTGATGGTGACTGGGGGGGGGAACTGAGTTTGGTACAGAGGAGTCTATATCTTACTGAAGGTGACTGGGGAGTTGAGTTTGGTACAGAGCAGTCTTTATCTTACTGAAGGTGACTGGGGAGTTGAGTTTGGTACAAAGCAGTCTATATCTTACTGAAGGTGACTGGGGAGGTGAGTTTGGTACAGAGCAGTCTATATCTTACTGATGGTGACTGGGGAGTTGAGTTTGGTACAGAGCAGTCTATATCTTACTGAAGGTGACTGGGGAGGTGAGTTTGGTACAGAGCAGTCTATATCTTACTGATGGTGACTGGGGAGGTGAGTTTGGTACAGAGCAGTCTATATAATACTGATGGTGACTGGCGGGATGAGTTTGGTACAGAGGAGTTTATATCTTACTGAAGGTGACTGGGGAGGTGAGTGTGGTACAGAGCAGTCTCTGTCTTACTGATGGTGACTGGGGAGGTGAGTTTGGTACAGAGCAGTCTATATCTTACTGAAGGTGACTGGGGAGGTGAGTTTGGTACAGAGCAGTCTATATCTTACTGATGGTGACTGGGGAGTTGAGTTTGGTACAGAGCAGTCTATATCTTACTGATGGTGACTGGGGAGGTGAGTTTGGTACAGAGCAGTCTATATCTTACTGAAGGTGACAGGGGAGATGAGTTTGGTACAGAGCTGTCTATATCTTACTGATGGTGACTGGGGAGATGAGTTTGGTACAGAGCAGTCTCTGTCTTACTGATGGTGACTTGGGAGGTGAGTTTGGTACAGAGCAGTCTATATCTTACTGATGGTGACTGGGGGTGGGGGGGGGGTTAAGTTTGGTACAGAGCAGTCTATATCTTACTGATGGTGACTGGGGAGGTGAGTTTGGTACAGAGCAGTCTATATTGTACTGAAGGTGACTGGGGAGGTGAGTTTGGTACAGAGCATTCTATATCTTACTCATGGTGACTGGGGAGGTGAGTTTGGTACAGAGCAGTCTGTACCTTACTGATGGTGACTGGGGGGGGGGGAAGAGTTTGGTACAGAGCAGTCTATATTGTACTGAAGGTGACTGGGGAGGTGAGTTTGGTACAGAGCATTCTATATCTTACTCATGGTGACTGGGGAGGTGAGTTTGGTACAGAGCATTCTATATCGTACTGAAGGTGACTGGGGAGGTGAGTTTGGTACAGAGCAGTCTCTGTCTTACTGAAGGTGACTTTGGAGTTGAGTTTGGTACAGAGCAGTCTGTACCTTACTGATGGTGACTGGGGGGGGGGGGGGACTGAGTTTGGTACAGAGCATTCTATATCGTACTGAAGGTGACTGGGGAGGTGAGTTTGGTACAGAGCAGTCTCTGTCTTACTGAAGGTGACTTTGGAGTTGAGTTTGGTACAGAGCAGTCTGTACCTTACTGATGGTGACTGGGGGGGGGGGGGGGGTTGAGTTTGGTACAGAGCAGTCTATATCTTACTGAAGGTGACTGGGGAGGTGAGTTTGGTACAGAGCAGTCTATATCGTACTGAAGGTGACTGGGGAGGTGAGTTTGGTACAGAGCAGTCTATATCTTACTGATGGTGACTGGGGAGATGAGTTTGGTACAGAGCAGTCTCTGTCTTACTGATGGTGACTTGGCAGGTGAGTTTGGTACAGAGCAGTCCTTATCTTACTGATGGTGACTGGGGAGGTGAGTTTAATACTGATAAGTCTATATCTTACTGATGGTGATTGGGGAGGTGAGTTTGGTCGGCTGGTGCTCTCTTTCAATTCTGCTTCAGCCAGGTCAGCTTCTGCATCATTGGCATCCCGCCACAAACCGTATTTCTAGAAGGGAAAGTAACAGGTATGTACAAATGTAGCATCCAATTATTAAATGTAACCACAAAGTAACAACATATGGCTGGCACAATATCAATTTAACATAATAAGGTTAAGATAGGTAAGTAACTCCTTTTTAACTATCAGCTGTAATAATACTTTTCTTTTATTTAATTGCTGTAATTAACTATCTTTTTAAACTTCCCTGTGCTCATGACTTAAATCATGTGCAATATTACAATTAGTTTTTAGTGTTCATACATATTTGTAAATGTCATTCCTTAAACCAATTACTCTTCCTGGTAAATGTTAATCCTTACAAAAAAATACACCTGCTTGAAATTTTTTTTAATAATACAGATTTCATATCAGCTTGTAAAATCTAATTCCAAAACATTTTGAGCTGTACAAATATCAGGTCTACCTGTGTCATAGCTGGCAGTATAACAAATGAATCATCATGAGGGAACTCACTTTCAGTACACTGCGATGGATGAACAAGGTGAACAGAAGAATCAGATCAAACACAGCGAAGAAATGCTTCTTTTCTACCCCGATGATCCGTGGAGGCCAAAATGGACTTTCTTTGCCTGGTAAATTTTGCTGGCTGTTCCAAGGGAAAAACCCGAATTGGAAAAGGTACTTCACAACAACTAATGCCTGAAACAGAAATTTTCATCATAACTTCAAAATGATATCCATTTTAAACTTAGTAACATTAATCATTGAGAATAAACATGTACATTATTATTAATGATGTACTGCAAAGTAAAAAAATATCAATATGGAGGTCAAATTAATCATGCTTCAAGAAACTGCATAACTGTAGTCTACATGATGAAGAAACTGACAAAGCTAGAGGCTGTAATTGTAATCCAGTAGTTTTTGGTTGGTCTGGGCATACACAGCATAGCCCAGAGTAAAGTTTATATTATAAAAGTGATTCTGACCTCTTGTGTATGTGATGGCTGTGATCTAGTAGTTTTTGGTTGGTCTGGGCACACACAGCATAGCCCAGAGTAAAGTTTATATTATAAAAGTGATTCTGACCTGTTGTGTATGTGATGGCTGTGATCTAGTAGTTTTTGGTTGGTCTGGGCACACACAGCATAGCCCAGAGTTAAGTTTTTATAATAAAAGTGATTCTGACCTCTTGTGTATGTGATGGCTGTAATCCAGTAGTTTTTGGTTGGTCTGGGCACACACAGCATAGCCCAGAGTAAAGTTTATATTATAAAAGTGATTCTGACCTCTTGTGTATGTGATGGCTGTAATCCAGTAGTTTTTGGTTGGTCTGGGCGCACACAGCATAGCCCAGAGTAAAGTTTATATTATAAAAGTGATTCTGACCTCTTGTGTATGTGATGGCTGTGATCTAGTAGTTTTTGGGTTGGTCTGGGCACACACAACATAGCCCAGAGTTAAGTTTTTATTATAAAAGTGATTTTGACCTCTGTGTATGTGATGGCTGTGATCCAGTAGTTTTGGTTGGTCTGGGCATACACAGCATAACCCAGAGTTAAGTTTATATTATAAAAGTGATTCTGACCTCTGTGTAAGTGATGGCTGTGATCCAGTAGTTTTTTGTAGGTCTGGGCATACACAGCATAGCCCAGAGTTAAGTTTATATTATAAAAGTGATTCTGACCTCTGTGTATGTGATGGCTGTGATCCAGTAGTTTTTTGTAGGTCTGGGCACACACAGCATAACCAAGAGTTAAGTTTATATTATAAAAGTGATTCTGACCTCTGTGTATGTGATGGCTGTGATCCAGTAGTTTTTGGGTTGGTCTGGGCACACACAGCATAGCCCAGAGTAAAGTTTATATTATAAAAGTGATTCTGACCTCTTGTGTATGTGATGGCTGTGATCTAGTAGTTTTTGGTTGGTCTGGGCACACACAGCATAGCCCAGAGTTAAGTTTTTATTATAAAAGTGATTCTGACCTCTTGTGTATGTGATGGCTGTAATCCAGTAGTTTTTGTAGGTCTGGGCACACACAGCATAGCCCAGAGTAAAGTTTATATTATAAAAGTGATTCTGACCTCTTGTGTATGTGATGGCTGTGATCTAGTAGTTTTTGGTTGGTCTGGGCACACACAACATAGCCCAGAGTTAAGTTTTTATTATAAAAGTGATTTTGACCTCTGTGTATATGATGGCTGTGATCCAGTAATTTTTGGTTGGTCTGGGCATACACAGCATAACCCAGAGTTAAGTTTATATTATAAAAGTGATTCTGACCTCTGTGTATGGGATGGCTGTGATCCAGTAGTTTTTTGTAGGTCTGGGCACACACAGCATAACCAAGAGTTAAGTTTTTATTATAAAAGTGATTCTGACCTCTGTGTATGTGATGGCTGTGATCCAGTAGTTTTTTGTAGGTCTGGGCACACACAGCATAACCAAGAGTTAGGTTTATATTATAAAAGTGATTCTGACCTCTGCGTATGTGATGGCTGTGATCCAGTAGTTTGTTGTTGGTCTAGGCACACACAACATAGCCAAAAGTTAAATTTAAATTTTTAAAGTGATTCTGACCTCTGTGTATGGGATGGCTGTTATCCAGTAGTTTTTGAATGGTTTGAGCACACACAGCATAGCCCAGAGTTAAGTTTATTTTATACAAGTGATTCTGACCTCTGTGTATGTGATGGCAGTGATCCAGTAATTTTTGGTTGGTCTAGGCACACACAGCATCGCCCAGAGGAAGATGGAAAATGGATACGGAAGCACCAAGAGACTTGCTGACACCAGGACATTCAGGATCATCGCAAAGTAACACAGGACCTCAGAGCGGGCAATGATGGCATCGTAAAGTGCAATCAACACCTGGAAGATTCGAGGTGTGCTCTTCTTGAACTGTTCCTCTTTCTTGTCAGCGTCTGACTGGTCCTGGTCTGTCTGAGTGGGAACCACAGCGCTGGCAACCTCCTCTCTCCTGAAACCATAATAAACCAGGATCTCTGACATTAATCAGACCCTGTCATCCTTATCTACACAGGAACAGCTTTGGGTGTGAATAGTTTATATACAGAAACACCTGCTTAGATATACAGACACAATCATGAGCAAGCAAAACTAATCAATGTCAAGCTAAAAAGGCATATATTTTGAATGACTTACTAGTGACCACACAGGTTACAGATTTGAACTGGATTCTAGCTCAAAGCCCATTTATAAACAATATGCATAAAAACTGCATGCATAAATTTATAGCAGAAATACTGTCAGCTTAAGTTCATATTCTGGACAGTCTATCTAGAACCATGAACCAGCAGGGACCTTTGGATACTCAGACATACTGCAGACACATCAATCAGAATATGAGTGTTTGAAATAAAATACTGATATGTTTACTTGATTTCTGTGTCTTCAGTTGGCTCAACCTCAACAATAACATCAGTGGCTGGCTCTCTGTCCCTGAAGCAAAAAAGAAACGCCATAATGAGATTAAATACAGAAGTCATGTACAAGTGGTCTCGTTAAATTTTTAAGACATATCCAAAAGGCACATTCAAGATGACCTGTTAGGGGTCTGTGTGTATGTCCTTAACTACTACTACTACTACCAATAATAACTAGATGTGGTCGGACATTGGTCCTCAGAGGGTCCCGCGTTTCTGCAAGTGCTGGACTAGTTTACATATGGATGAAAAATTAAGTTAAATTTGTAAAATATGACAAACAGAAACAGGTTTTTATCCATATGCATGAGGGAAAAATCCTACTGGATCAAATGATATTAAAGAAGACATGTCTGAAATAATGTGTGCAATAGAAAATCACTGAATGTAATCTGTTAGCTATATTTGATTTTGAGCCAGTCTGTAATTCAATAGGTCCGGAGCCCTCATAGGCACATATGATCTCTATGAAATTGGGAAAGCTGCAGTAGGTTGTTGTTAAGTTATTGTGTGCGAAAGAAAATCAGCCACTGGGCTGTGGCGGCCTTACTGGAATTCCAACAGTTCTGTAATTCAATAGGTCTGGATCCCTTATAGGTACCAATCCTACCTGTGAATTTGGGAAAGCTGCAGTAGGTTGTTGTTGAGTTATCGCGCACGAAAGAAAATCAGCAATTGGGCTGTGGCTGCCATATTAGAATTCCGACAAGTCTGTAATTTTATAGGTCTGGAGCCCTCATAGGTACCAATCATCCCTGTGAATTTGGGAAAGCTGCAGTATGTTGTTGTTGAGTTATCGCGCGCAAAAGAAAATCAGTGACTGGGCTGTGGCAGCCATATTGGAATTCTGACAAGTCTGTAATATGATAGGTCTTGAGCCCTAATAGGTTCCAATCATCCCTGTGAATTTGGAAAAGTTGCAGAAGGTTGTTGTTGAGTTATCGCAGGCGAAAGAAAATCAGCGATTGGGCTGTTGTGGCCATATTGGAATTCTGACAAGTCTGTAATTCAATAGGTCTGGAGCCCCAATAGGTACCAATCAAACCTGTGAATTTGGGAAAGCTCCAGCATGTTGTTGTTGAGTTATCGCGTGCGAAAGAAAATCAGCGATTGGGCTGTGGGGGCCATATTGGAATTCAAACAAGTCTGTAATTCGATAGGTCTGGAGCCCTCATAGGTACCTATCAACCCTGTGAATTTGGGAAAGCTGCAGTATGTTGTTGGTGAGTTATCGCGTGCAAAAAACAAGGGACCTATGGGTCACGGGGCTCAGCTGTTATATATGATAAAAAATATGATTTAGATATGATTCACGTGCTGGTTTTGTGTGGTAATAAATATAAGCTGTATTATAAGTTGTTGTTGTTTAGCTTATGTATGATTTTGATAGTATCTTTGGAGACAGGGAAGAGGATTGATTTCATTTATTTTATTAACAAATGGAGTACTATTGTCACACAGATTTTGACTTGGCCATATAACTTATAAGCAGAACATATAATATAAGAGTTTAACTATTAATTAAATAATTTTACAAATATTGTCCCAAATATAATTTTTATTAAAAATAATAAGAGATTCTTATGATTTTTTTTTAATGAAATATAACTGAAATGATTATTAAAATAATATTAAAGAATATATTCATGAATGCATTCATGAATACATTTTGAAAGTATTTGCACTGGTGTTCATATACTTTCATTTTTACCTGAATTCCTGTTCTTTATGCAAGAAATTTTATAATGGAGTACATATTCATATTCGTATTTAAATACAATTGCAAATTAATCGTACCATGTCAGGTATTTATTCAGTTTTCACCAAACAATGATGTTGAGAATCCAGAATATACAAAATTAACACATTTAAATAATGATCATAAGTACCTGGTTTTATGGCTTTTATTTATATTTAAAAAAATAATGTAATATATTCATTTTGGACTAATTTCACATCAATGTACACACTAGACACAGTAGGAATCTAGATTAATATTATCAACTGCATCTTTGTCTATCATTAATTTCCTTCATATGATCCCCAATCATTAGTAATGAATAATATGATTTACTTTTTTATCATTAAAATTGAACTGAAAAATACCATAGGTGACTTTAGGTGTTATATGGAATACATGACATTCTATCCATCGATACAAGATTCTTATATCATCAGTAACTGCAAGTTAATTTCCTGTTATTATAAACTAACAAATTCCTTTTCTATTTTTCTTTAATTTGTGATTAAAAACCAACACAAATTTATTAATTTATTGTTTATTGTTATGTTGTTGGTTAAAACTACTAGATGAGTTGGGTTGGACACCTGGATCAACTGTGGCTGGCCATTATATAATAAGCTGCCTGGAGCCCCAGTTTATGCCTCCCGTCAAGCATGCATAATTTGCTGAAAGTTCAACAAGGTCAACATACAGGTGACTCAAGAGGGGCTGGAGAGGGCCAAAGTCTGACATGGTCTCATAGAAACATTAACAAAAGCTACAATTTTTGGCCAATTTCTTTCAGCTTTCTAAACTAAAAAGCTGAAATCCTTATGTGTGCATGACATTAAAATTATATCAACAGTGCTCACAGGAAACAAACGTGCCATGGTCAAAGTTGAGCAAAATATAAGGTACTAATTTTATATTTATACTAATAACTTATAAAATCTGAAAAATTCAGAACTAATTTTGGGTATTCAATTGAATCTTGATTAAATAATGTTACATCCCTGACAAAAAAATCTCTAGCTTCAGCAATCTCCTTGTTAAGGGAGTAAATTATTTCTTGATTTTTTACAAAGTGCATTATGTTTGCGCCCATAACTTAAAAAAGTTACGCAATACTGACATCATATCTGGCATGTGCATAGAGAATGTATAGAAAAATATGTATATTATATATGATTAAAGTCAGATCAGTTGTTTTGATATTAGGCAGTCTTGAAGTGTAACAATGGGTTTTTAATGGAAAAATGAAGTTTTTCATTAATATCTCGAAGGTATTAAGTCCTAGTGATCAAATTCTTGGCATGGTAGGGGATTTTGGAGACATCTAATTGTATGCCAAATTTTAGGAACTGAGAGCTGAAGCTGGGGAGCTGAGCTCTTGCAAACTGCATAACACTAACTCGATGTAAACAATATGTTACATGGTGTTTGAAAACTTGAATAAAATCTACAGTTTTTGATCAACTGGTTTCAAATTTTTGGTGTTAACAGACAAAATGCTAACAAAAACATGCTGTGAAAATTAAATCCACAGTACTTACAGGAAAAAAACGTGCCATGGTCAAAGTTGGGCTAAATTTAAGGTACCAATTTTTTATTTTTGTTAATATTTTTAAAAAATTTAAAAGATTTTGATCTAATTTTGGGTATACAATTTAATTTTGATTAATTAAAGTTATATTAATGGAAAAAAAGTCCATAGCTTTAACATGTTTTGTGTTAAGTGATCAAATATCTTTCCTGATTTTTTACAAAATGCATTATGTTTGGGCTCATAACTTTTTTAAATATATAATACAGACATAATTTCTGGCATGTACATAGGAACTATGCAGAGGAATATTTATGGTAAATATGAGGAAAAACAGTTGAGTCGTTTTGATATTAGGCAGTCCTGAAGTGTGAAAATAGGTTTTTAATAAAAAATTGAGGTTTTTCCTTAATTTCTCAAAGGAACGAAGTCGCAAAGACCCAGTTTTCGGCTTGGTAGGAGATCTTGGGGATATCTAACATTATGCTGAATTTTGGATTCCTAGGTCTTACGGTTTCAAAACGTGCCACATCTACGGACGGACGGACGGACGGACGGATGGACAGACGGACGGACGACGGACAATGGACCACGACTATAGCTCAGATGACTTATAGTCAGCTGAGCTAAAAATCAGCGATGGGGCTGTGGTGGCCGTATTGGAATTCTGACAAGTCTGTAATTTTATAGGTCTGGAGCCCTCATAGGTACCAATCATCCCTGTGAATTTGGGAAAGCTGCAGTATGTTGTTGTTGAGTTATC
Source organism: Sipunculus nudus (assembly GCA_026874595.1). Classification (NCBI taxonomy): domain Eukaryota; kingdom Metazoa; phylum Annelida; class Sipuncula; order Golfingiida; family Sipunculidae; genus Sipunculus; species Sipunculus nudus. The sequence goes on from CM049316.1 coordinate 47,843,988, forward strand.
GCGCGTGAAAGAAAATCAGCGATAAGGCTGTGGCGGCCATATTGGAATTCCGACAAGTCTGTTATTTGACAGGTCTGGAGCCCTCATAGGTACTAATCAACCCTGTTAATTTGGGAAAGCTGCAGTATGTTGTTGTTGAGTTATCGCGCGTGAAATAAAGTGTCACTGACGGAAGGACGGATGGATGGAAGGACGGACTGACACGGTGATCACTATAGGGCACCGCTTGTCAAGCGGGGCCCTAATAATAATTTTCACTTATACACCACTATTTCAACATATAATTATAAAAAGCTCTTTACAAACCAGGAAGATTTGATGACTTGACAAAATATTATAGTGAATACGAAAGTTAAAGGGATTATAAAAATATTATCCAATCACTGTAAAGCTTATTTTCCAAGATTTACCAAAAACGTCTCAGTAGGCATATTTTTCTCTTTTAAAAGAAGCCAAAATGGGTGATACTGACCACCTCGCCCAACAGACAGACTTAAGACAGACCTATCTCTGTGTGTGGTACATAAACTGGCAGTAAGGCAGCCATTACAGTAGTTTTATATTTTTTTATATTTCATCTTAGTCTCTCAAACCTAGAAAATTAAACCAAGTAGCGATTTAATCATATATATATAGAGGTAAAAATTAAGCAAGAATTCATGAATTTATATATGTTGGATTTTGTCCCTCGATAATCAAAACAAGGCAACACTGGCCTTCAACTGCCTCTGACCTACAACCATTTGTTGTCAAGAGATACTGAGATATTGTCTAGCACGCCAGTCTGCTGATGACCATGCAATAAGGTCAAAAGATACAGCTTCACAAGGCCAAAGTTAACATTTTTCTTTACATCTGAGCTATTCATTTGCTAATGGAGACCCTGAGCTTGAGCCACATATCTGAGCCTGATACAATGCAGTTTAAGATGCATGATATTTGACACCCATCAAACACAGGATCAACCTAAATATGAACAACTATTTGTAAGAAACTGCTCTTACCCAGGAGTTCCATCTTCAATGGCTGTGGTATCTCTGGCAGCCTGGAAAAGAACATGTCACATTTGTTTATATCAATGGTACAGAGGAATTACTTTCAAACTGTTCCACTATTCAGACATATTAAAATATATACTTTACAACAAGACAAAATGCAATGGGCTTTTTGGGGCTGGTGTATTTATATTTTATGTAACTCCTGATATTTGTCCTGTAATATAAAGTACACAAGTGACCATCCCTGCCTTACATCATTTTTTTTTGGACTGAAATATTTACATGTTATGTAACTCCTGACTTTTGTCCTGTGATAAAATGTACACAAGTGACCATCCCTGCCTTGCATCATATTTTTTGGGCTAATGTATTAACATGTTATGTAACTTCTGATTTTTGTCCTGTAATATAAAGTACACAAGGGACCATCTCCACCTTGCGTCGTGCCTTCTCTTCTCTCTTCTCCTCTTCCAGCAGCTTATGAACATCTCGGAAGTCCTTGGAGAAACTGTTGAGAGTGATGATAAAGTAGTCCAGGATGCTTGCGATGAATGCCCAGATCACAACAAGGATGTTCTTGATCTTCTGACAAGTTGACACTTCAAGGACAGGATTAACAAAGTTAGGACCAAGGCCAGCAGATGGCCACCTTATGGGATCATGATCCGTAACAATGACTAAAAGCTCAGAGAAATGCTTACAGAAGACAGCATTTCAACTTTATATTGACTGAAAGCTCAGAGAAATGCTTTAAAGCAGATGATACTGTTACCTTAAGCTATTTAAATCTGAGAACAGAGGTTGCAAGTAAATCTTGCATGTGAAAATACCTCCTGCAGTTTACAATACCATGAAACTTTTTAGCACAGACTGGATGCCATTTAACATAAGATACAGGAAGCATGTATTGATGCTAGAGCTCATCATTTTATAAGGACATGCTGTGATGTTGTTATCTGCACCTTTCTCTTCTTCTTCTGGTTTCTTGGCTGCTGGCTGCTCATCAGTCTTTTGGACTGGACTGTCTCCAGTTTCTGCTGCAGCTTCCTGTAAGTATCAATACTGAGTCAAATACCAGGTCAACACAGTGTAATATATTTAAGTGTTTACACCCAACACAAAGTAACTGTTGATAAAAATCAAAGTTAGAAAAGATTTGGGATCATTTGTGCAAACCTGTCCTTTTAACTTCTGATCAATTACTTAGAAGATCAATGCAGTATTCCATCTTGATATCTGTGGCTCCTTCACATACTGGGCTCCTACTTGCTTGTGCATGCACAGCTGCATGTTTTTGGAATTCTAACACATTCAAACAAGTTTACTGTCATATCATCCATGGGGGCCAAAATTATGACAATTACTGGGATGTGATTGGTAATATACAGACCTCAAGGTTGAGGTCCTTCTGGGCAACAGACAAGTATCAAGTATTTACAATGTATACTTTAAACTGACAATAAAGAGGAATCATAGGTGTTTATGGATATTACTACAGGATAACATTAACTAAAATCATATTTATGCATATCTGACAGTTTATGACAAAAACCTTCATGTAGTACAGTTTTTATATGTAACAAAGAAGGCATGACAAGGTTACAATAGCTCATCAAAACTTGACCTTGTGTCTGGGTCTTGGAGTGAATTTCCTTGAAAAAAATTTGGCGCAGTTATAATGTTATGCAAAGACCAGCTGATACACCATATTGTACTCTTCCTTCTGTATGAAGAGTTCTGTTATGCATGCATCATTGTTTTCCTGTTGTTTCAGTGCTAATAAATGAATCTTCTACAATCATGTTCATACAAAGTACTAGGACAACATCCTTATTATTGTTCAAACAGAGATGTGATTTTGTGTTGTGATTTCAGAATATGACTCTCTGATAGCAAATTAACCTTTTGCATTGAAATTTATTAGTTATAAACATTCTACTATACAGCAGATAGTCAACAGAAGTTAGACAAACAATTCAGGAGCTGACTGCAGTTAGGAGTGTAAATAAGTAATAGATCTACTGTCTAAACTCGAAACCAACTAGAATATCAGCAGAAGCTGAAAAAAGCCCTCAGCCAAAACAACAGTGTTTAGAGGTGGTAACAGTAACAAGTACTAACTAGAATACGGGTAGTCGACAAGCGACTACGTGTATCCGCCAAAATCAGAGAAGGACGGGTGAAGTGAGGCATGGATTGGGTGGCAAGGGGATATAGAGTTACATGTGTTAAATATTAGAATGGATCTCTGCCACATAAACATGATTGTAGGTGGCGCCACCTGTTATTTGAACGAGAAACTATCCAAGATATATACATATGCAAAATTTCATGTGGCAAAGTCAAACCACTGCAGAGATATGAGTGATTTTATCCCACAGCAGACAAACAGATGGACGCTGTGCAAAAATGGCTGCAGGTGGCGCCACCATTTTTGTTCTTGTTATAAAGCTATCCAAGGGCTAATTTGTGTAAAAAAATTTTCCTGATTGGTCAAACGGTTCCCAAGATATGAGCTTGGATGTCTGCAGTGTTAACATGAATGTAGGTGGCGCCATCTGTCAGAAAATCAAGAAAGCTATCTAGGATGTATACGCATGCCGAATTTTAGGTGAATTAGTCAAACCACTGCAGAGATGTGAGTGATTTTAATCCCAGGCAGATGAACAAATGGACACTGTGCAAACATGGTTGCAGGTGGCGCCACCTTTTGTTGTGTATGTTATAAAGCTATCCCAGGGCTACATTTGTGTAAAATTTTTTTCCAGATCGGTCAAACGGTTCCCGAGATATATGGGTTTATGTGTGGAGTGTTAACGTGAATGTAGGTGGCGCCACCTGTCATAAAATCAAGAAAGCTATCTAGGATGTATATGCATGCCGATTTTTAGGTAAATTAGTCAAACCACTGCAGAGATATGAGTGATTTTAACCCCATGCAGATGAACAAATGGACACTGTGCAAACATGGTTGCAGGTGGCGCCACCTTTTGTTGTGTATGTTATAAAGCTATCCCAGGGCTACATTTGTGTAAAATTTTTTTCCGGATCGGTCAAACGGTTCCCGAGATATATGGGTTTATGTGTGGAGCGTTAACGTGAATGTAGGTGGCGCCACCTGTCATAAAATCGAGAAAGCTATCTAGGATGTATACGCATGCCGAATTTTACGTGAATTAGTCAAACCACTGCAGAGATATGAGTGATTTTAACCCCAGACAGATGAACAGATGGACACTGTGCAAACATGGTTGCAGGTGGCGCCACCTTTTGTTGTGTATGTTATAAAGCTATCCCAGGGCTACATTTGTGTAAAATTTTTTTCCGGATCGGTCAAACGGTTCCCGAGATATATGGGTTTATGTGTGGAAACAGATGCACAAACGGACGCTGGGCAGAGACGAAAGGTCAGAGGTCAAGGTCACTTGGTTAGGCACCAGTTCACATGTGACCCGATAATTTGTGTAAGTTTCGGAAAAATCTGTCCAGTAGTCTCAGAGGAGTTCTCCGGAAATGAACGCGGCGGCGGCGGAACCCGGTCAAAAACATAGTATCCGCAAAACTTCGTTTTGGCGGATACAAATATCTGTTCTCACATGGATGTATATCTGTACATGTCTCAGTTATAAATTTAAAATGGAGAGCTATGTACAATGATTCATAACAATCCACCAAATGCTTCCTGAAAAATAAGCTTCAAAGTTTTATTCTATAAAATAAGCTCTGTGACCTTGAAAAGTAGGTCAAGGTCACCCATCTTCGAACTTGACCGAGATTTTGAAGATATACGTCTTCACCAAAGAAATAAAATTCCTCTTGTGAATCCTTTTAGAGATATCCAGCTCACAAGGCAAAAGTTGAAATATCCAAAAAAAATTCAGTAAAAATCAGAAATTGCAGGTGGCGCCCCCAAACTTGTGCAGCAGTTACAGACCATCAGTTCCTATGACCATAGTAAGAATTGTGAAAATCCACCCAATGGTTTCTGAGAAATAAGCTTCTAAATGTTTTTTCTATAATCAGCTCTAAAACGTAGAAAAATAGGTCAAGGTCACCCATCTTCGAACTTGACCAAGATTATGTCAATATACATCTTCACCGAAAAAATTAAATTCCTACGGTGAATCCTTTTAGAGATATCCCGCTCACAAGCCCAAAGTTGAAAAATCCGATAAAAATTCATAAAAAATCAGAAATTGTAGGTGGCGCCACCAAACTTGTGAAGCAGGTACAGACTATCAGTCCCAATAATCATAGTAAGTTTTGTGAAAATCTACCAAATTGTTCCTGAGTATTAAGCATCTAAGTGTTTTTCTATAATCAGCTCTAAAATGTAGAAAAATAGGTCAAGGTCACCCATCTTCGAACTTGACCGAGATTTTGTCAATGTACATCTTTACCGAGGAAATAAAATTCTGACGGTGAATCCTTTTCAAGATATCCCGCTCACAAGGTAAAAGTTAACGGACGCCGGACAGACGGACGGACGGACGGACGGACGGACAGCTTGGGTGACGACAATAGCCCATCAGCCGAAGGGCTGAGGGCTAAAAAATGAGATAGTCAACAGAAGTCTGGCAAACTATGATGGAGCTGACTATGGTCAGGAGTATAAATAAACAACAGATCTACTGTCCTAACTAGAAACCACCAAATGGGATAGTCAACAGATCATTGGCAAACTATGATGAAACTGACTACAGTCAGGAGTATAAATCAACTAGAATACGGGTAGTTGACAAGCGACTATGTGTATCCGCCAAAATCAGAGTAGGACGGGTGAAGTGAGGCATGGATTGAGTGGCAAGGGGAAATAGAGTTACATGTGTGACATATTAGAATGGATGTCTGCCATGTAAACATGATTGTAGGTGGCGCCACCTGTTATTTGAACGAGAAACTATCCCAGATGTTTACGCATGCAAAATTTCAGGTGGAAAAGTCAAACCACTGCAGAGATATGAGTGATTTTATCCCACAGCACACAAACAGATGGACGCTGTGCAAAAATGGCTGCAGGTGGCGCCACCATTTTTGTGTATGTTATGAAGCTATCCAAAGGCTACATTTGTGTAAAATTTTTTTCCTGATTGGTCAAATGAGTCCAGAGATATAAGCATTAATGTCTGCAGTGTGAACGTGAATGAAGCTGGCGCCACCTGTCATAAAATCAAAATAGCTATCCAGGATGTATACGCATGCCGAATTACAGGTAATTTGGTCAAACCACTGCAGAGATATGAGTGATTTTTACCCAAGGCAAACAAACAGATGGACGCTGTGCAAAAATGGCTGCAGATGGCACCACCATTTTTGTGTATGTTATAAAGCTATCCAAGGGCTACATTTGTGTATTTTTTTTTTTCCTGATTGGTCAAACAGTTCCCGAGATATGAGCTTGGATTTCTGCAGCGTGAACGTGAATGTAGGTGGCGCCACCTGTCATAAAATCAGGAATGCTATCTGGGATGTATACGCAAGCCGAATTTCAGGTGAATTAGTCGAACCACTGCAGAGATATGAATTATTTTAACCCAAGGCAGAGGAGTTCTCTGGAAATGAATGCCGCGGCGGCAGAACCCAGTCAAAAACATAGTATCCTATGTAACAATAATAGATCTATTGTCCAAACTAGAAACCACCAGATGGGATAGTCAACAGATCATTGGCAAACTATGATGGAACTGACTACAGTCAGGAGTATAAATAAATAATAGATCTACTGTCCCAACTAGAAACCATGAGATGGGATAGTTAATACGGTCATCAAACTGTGGCTTAATTTCTACTTTGTTATGTGCAGGTATGTTATAAATAATATGTTCAACCAGAAGATATAACTTTGTTTTTCTGCCAAAAAGAGTAATCTAAATGTTCTCCAGGAATTTGTTAGTGTTAGGCAACATTCTAATGAATATGTTAACCTTGCAGCCAGAATGTGTACAGTAATGTTCAACAGCTACAATTTGTGTTGTTCAACTGTGTAGCTGTACCAAGTGCAACTGAATAAAGTGTATATTAAAGTTATAAGGTCCCCTTTAAGGCCCAAGAACAACAGTGGAGCATGTGATTATACACATCAATACATGAACGATCCAAAATAGAACTAGCACTCAAATTCAAACACACTAATTTAACCACATTCATATAAAGTACTCACTTGATCTTCAAATGTCATACACACCAGTTGAGCCACTTTAATAGCAAAGATTCACTTGATCTCCAAACTTAAAAAAAACATCAGTTAAACCACTTTCCCAGCAAGTTCTCACCTGATCTTCAAACTTCAGAAATACTGACTTAGCCACTTTCATAAAAAGAACTCACTGGATCTTCAAACTTCAGAAACACTAATAGAACCACTTTCATAGCAAGTATTCACTTGATCTCAAACTTCAGACACATCAGTTTAACCATTTTGAGAGTGAATACTCACTCTATCCTCAAATTTCTTGGCTGCCCCAGCTGTTCCTTCTGTAATGGTGGTGTGAACCAACTGGCGAGAAAGAAAAGACAAAAAAAGTGTTATAATTCACATTCATTATATTTACTATTAAATGATTATTTAGAAGAGCGAATAGAATATGAAATTCCTCTTTCATTAACTTAAGATTGAAAATGTAAATTTAGTTTCATTCTTGACCCACAGCAAAGAATTACCTCGAGGGTGGATGTTTTTTCAGGGTCTCGTTGTAGTTCACCTTCCGTGCGGATGTCAAGAGTTTCAAGCTTTTCCTCTTCATCCTGGTCCTCAAACATGTAGTAGTCTCCGGACCGCACCACTGGAAACCAGAGAACCAGGTTTCATTATAGCTACTACCATGTAAATATTACTACCACAAACAGCCAACAAGATTTTTTATTTCATATTCATGATTCTTGTAATAAGTTGTTCTAGAAAATAAAAACAATTTATATCAAGTTTCATACAGGAAAAAACTTCAAAATAACAAGACTTAAAGTAAATTGTAGAAACTGTGTAAAAGCTAGTCTGGTTTACATTAGGCATGTATTCGCCCAACTACAGGTTTGGGGCCATTATCAAAGGATGCTTTTCTCAGATGTAATTAATTCAATAAAAAATAATTTAAAAATAAACAAATTGAATAAATAATATAATAAAAAAACATAAGTTCTAGGAGTTAACCAAACACCTGAAGAAATCTGAAATATGGAATGTAAATGAGTCAGAATAGGGCACCTCAGTTTTTCTTAATTATTTCATTTAATTTAAACTATGAAGGAAATTTTTATACCATGTTTTCTTGAATAACCTCTTCAAACAAAACTGTTTTTAGTTCAGCTGATGACATTTATAGGCGGTTAAATGTATTCATAAAAAACTGAGGTGGTAATTAAGAACAACCATGAGTCAGTATGGCAGACCTCAAGATCCGAAAAGCTTTGTGTCAAAAAGCAAGCAATTACATGTATCACAGACTGAATGGTCAGCTACTGTACACAAACACACCAGTCCCTCCGTTCACAGAATGAACTATCAGCTGCTGTATACAAACACACAAGTACCTCATTTCACAGACTGAACTGTCAGCTGCTGTACACAGACACACCAGTCCCTCTGTTCACTGAATGAACTGGCAGATGCTGTACACAGACACACCAGTCCTCTGTTCACAGAATGAACTGTCAGCTGCTGTATACAAACACACAAGTCCCTCTATTCACAGAATGAACTGTCAGCTGCTGTACACAGACACACCAGTCCTCTGTTCACAGAATGAACTGTCAGCTGCTGTAAACAGACACACACCAGTCCTCTGTTCACAGAATGAACTGTCAGCTGCTGTATACAGACACACCAATCCCTCTGTTCACAGAATGAACTGTCAGCTGCTGTATACAGACACACCAGTCCCTCTGTTCACAGAATGAACTGTCAGCTGCTGTATACAGACACACCAGTCCCTCTATTCACAGAATGAACTGTCAGATGCTGTACACAGACACACCAGTCCCTCTGTTCAAAGAATGAACTGTCAGCTGCTGTACACAGTCACACCAGTCCCTCTGTTCACAGAATGAACTGTCAGCTGCTGTAAACAGACACATCAGTCCCTCTGTCTAGAGACTGAACTGTCAGCTGCTGTATACAGTCCACTAGTCCCTCTGTTCACAGAATGAACTGTCAGCAGCTGAACACATACAAACCAGTCCCTCTGTTCACAGAATGAACTGTCAGCTGCTGTAAACAGACACACCAGTCCCTCTGTTCAAAGAATGAACTGTCAGCTGCTGTACACAGTCCACTAGTCCCTCTGTTCACAGAATGAACTGTCACTGCTGTACACAGACACACCAGTCCCTCTGTTAACAGAATGAACTGTAAGCTGCTGTACACAGACACACCAATCCCTCTGTTCACAGAATGAACTGTCAGATGCTGTACACAGACACACCAATCCCTCTGTTCACAGAATGAACTGTCAGATGCTGTACACAGACACACCAGTCCTCTGTTCACAGAATGAACTGTCAGCTGCTGTATACAGACACACCAATCCCTCTGTTCACAGAATGAACTGTCAGATGCTGTACACAGACACACCAATCCCTCTGTTCACAGAATGAACTGTCAGCTGCTGTATACAGACACACCAGTCCCTCTGTTCACAGAATGAACTGTCAGCTGCTGTATACAGACACACCAGTCCCTCTATTCACAGAATGAACTGTCAGATGCTGTACACAGACACACCAGTCCCTCTGTTCAAAGAATGAACTGTCAGCTGCTGTACACAGTCACACCAGTCCCTCTGTTCACAGAATGAACTGTCAGCTGCTGTAAACAGACACATCAGTCCCTCTGTCTAGAGACTGAACTATCAGCTGCTGTATACAGTCCACTAGTCCCTCTGTTCACAGAATGAACTGTCAGCAGCTGAACACATACAAACCAGTCCCTCTGTTCACAGAATGAACTGTCAGCTGCTGTAAACAGACACACCAGTCCCTCTGTTCAAAGAATGAACTGTCAGCTGCTGTACACAGTCCACTAGTCCCTCTGTTCACAGAATGAACTGTCACTGCTGTACACAGACACACCAGTCCCTCTGTTAACAGAATGAACTGTAAGCTGCTGTACACAGACACACCAATCCCTCTGTTCACAGAATGAACTGTCAGATGCTGTACACAGACACACCAATCCCTCTGTTCACAGAATGAACTGTCAGATGCTGTACACAGACACACCAGTCCTCTGTTCACAGAATGAACTGTCAGCTGCTGTATACAGACACACCAATCCCTCTGTTCACAGAATGAACTGTCAGATGCTGTACACAGACACACCAATCCCTCTGTTCACAGAATGAACTGTCAGATGTTGTACACAGACACACCAGTCCTCTGTTCACAGAATGAACTGTCAGCTGCTGTACACAGACACACCAATCCCTCTGTTCACAGAATGAACTGTCAGATGCTGTACACAGACACACCAATCCTTCTGTTCACAGAATGAACTGTCAGATGCTGTACACAGACACACCAGTCCTCTGTTCACAGAATGAACTGTCACTGCTGTATACAGACACAGCAGTCCCTCTGTTCACAGAATGAACTGTCAGCAGCTGAACACATACAAACCAGTCCCTCTGTTCACAGAATGAACTGTCACTGCTGTACACAGTCCACTAGTCCCTCTGTTCACAGAATGAACTGTCACTGCTGTACACAGACACACCAGTCCCTCTGTTAACAGAATGAACTGTCAGCTGCTGTACACAGACACACCAATCCCTCTGTTAACAGAATAAACTGTCAGCTGCTTTATAGAGACCCACCAGTCCCTCTGTTCACAGAATGAACTGTCAGCTGCTGTACACAGACACACCAGTCCCTCTGTTCACAGAAGGAACTGTCAGCTGCTGTACACAGTCACATCGGTCCTTCTGTTCAGAGACCAAACTGTAAGCTGCTGTACCAATGCAGCTTCTCTGTGTAAAAAAGCCCCAAACTGTAAACCAAACCCATTTCTGAATTCAGAAGCTAATCCTACTGACACTGACATCTTGAACAAATAATGCATTGAACAGGTTTTAATGTGTGAATGGCAGGTTTTACAGACATTTTTCTATAATATGCAACAAGTTATTACCTAGCAGACATGATACATGACACATTATTTAGACCAGTTACAATATGAGCTATGAGACTTACCATTCCCCAGAATCAGGAGAGAACATAAAAAGCAATGCTCACATAAAAACCAATTAATTTTCCCAACACATATACTTGTATGAATGTATGAATTTGTAGAAAGACTAGTAATACTGTTTTGTGCCTACTTTCTCCGTGCAGCCAGGGTGGTCCTACATAAAGGGAACAGTTAAAAAAAACATCATTCACTCAGTATTACTGTGTGCAGCTTGTATTAATATTGTAAACATATCATGTGATCTTCATCAGCTCTCAAGAACATATGATAGAACTAGACATTTCCTGGCATCACAGGTGTCAAAGTATCCCCAGACAATTAATCTCCCCCCCCCCCTTTAAGAATAGGCCCCAATCTTAGGCAGCATTTACTGACACTTGGCTAGTGACCATGGTTTCTTACATCTTTCAACTTGAGAAACAATATTTTTCACCAAATATGGGGGCCATTATGGTGAATCACTCTTGAAAAGAAGGGGATTAATGTAGACTATTAAATGGTAAGGTAGGTGGCACCACCTGTCTGGTTGAAGTGAAAACTCTCCAAGATGGATGTACATGCCAAATTGCAGACCAACACGTTCAATGTGAAATAAATGGGATCATGATAGGCAAGTCATGTGGATTGGGGTTAGGTGAACTATGACATCATGATAGACCTGTTAAACTCCTCAAATATGAGCAATTTTCGCCTAAAACAAATGTACAGATGGATGCAAGAAGAAAACAAGTGACCCATGGGTCATGACGCTCAATTGACAATACGTCCTTGCACAGACAACTTATTAAAGTAATGTAGGTGGCATCATTGTTCATGCATATTAGCTTAAGTTCATCAAGACCCATAAGCACAACAAATCTGATGACAAACCAACTGGCCTTTCATGAGGAATCTGGCAATTTGTGTGTATTTTGCATTATTTCTAGGGTGCTCAAACATACCCCAAAACTCTGAGAATATAGTTCACTGTGACCCAATTTCAGGTCTCTGGGGAGAACTTTTGACGAACTCTCAGGATGTCAAGTTGGAAGATTCTGGGCCCAAAGGTTATGATTTGCGCCCTTCTTAGGTATCAAATTTTCAATTATTCTGAGGAGTCCTTATATTTATAAGCCCCATGGCTCAGAAAATATGGGTAACAGAGACCTAAATACACATTTCCAAGGGGTTTTCATAGACCTCCCTGGATTTTAGGTTAGAAGATTCCAGGTCCAATGTTAATGATTTGTGCCCTGCTTTGGTAACAAATTTTTAATTATGATTGGGGGGGGGGGGGGGTGGTTGCTTTTAAGCCAAATAGCTCAGAGAATATGGGTAACTGAGACCTAATTTAGGGTTTCCATGGAGACTTTTCACGTACCTCTCTGGATGTAAAGTGGGAAGATTCTGTGTCTAGTTGTTCTGATTTGAGCCCTGTTAACAGATGATCAATGCATTAGTTGTTCAGATACTTGAGCTTTTGTATCAAATTTTTAATTATTCTGGAGGGTTCTTCAGAGCCCCATAGCTTGAAGAATATGGGTACCAGAGACCTAATTCCAGGTTTCCAAGAAGACTTTTCATGGACCTCTCTGGATATACAGTGAGAAGATTCCAGGTCCACCGGTTACGATTTGTGCCCCATTAACAATTGACAGCATTTTTGGAGGATTTTTGGATTTTTGATTAATATCCATGCAAAGAATCATGGTGACCAATGCATTAGTTGTTCTGATATTTGAGCTTTTGTATCAAATTTTTTTATTATTCTGGGGGGGGGGGGGGGGGGAATTCGGAGCCCCACAGCTTTAAGAATATGGGTAACAGAGACCTAAACCAGGTTTCCAAGAAGACTTTTCATGGGCCTTATTGGATGTAAAGAGAAAAGATTCCAGGTCCAGCGGTTACAATTTGTGCCCTGTTAACAGATGATGGCATCATTTGAGATCTCAAAAATAGAGAAAAAAAATTGTAAAAATTCGAAAAAATACAGATGGCGCCACCAGTCAGCAGGAACTGATGAAACACTCCAAGATAAATATATGTCCAAAGAATCATGGCTATCAAGGCATTGGTTATTCAGATACTGGAGCTTTTGTTTGTATCAAATTTTTAATTATTCTTGGGGTAATTTATGAGCCCTATAGATCGGAGAATATGGGTAACAGAAACCTAATTTCAGGTTTCCAAGGAGATTTTTCATTAGTCTCCCTGGATGTCAAGTAAGAAGATTCTAGGTACAGCAGTTACAGTTTGTGGCATGTGATGGAACATCCCATGATCAATATTCATGCAAAGAATCTTGTTGATCAATACAGTGGTTATTCAGATACTTGAGCTTTTGTATCAAATATTGCATTTTTCTGGGGGATACTTCAGAGCCCCATAGCTCTAAGGTTTTGGGTAACTGAGACCTAATTTTCAGTTTCCAAGAAGACTTTTCATTGGCCTCTCTGCATGTCAAGAAAGAAGATTCTAGGTCCAGCCGTTATGATTTGTGCCCTGTTATCAGATGACCGCATCTTTTAAAGGTCTCAAAAATTGAGAAAAAAATTTGTAAAAAATCGAAAAATATAGGTGGCTCCACCAGTCTGCAGAAACTGATGAAACATCTCATGATTAATATGTATGCTAAAAATCATGACCATCAGTGATGTAGTTAATGAGATATTGAAGTTTTTGTATGAAAATTTTCACTATTCTGGGGGGTACTTTGGGGCCCCATAGCTCAAAGGATATGGGTAATAGAGACCTAATTTCTGGTTTCCATAGAGACTTTTCATAGGTCTCTCGGAATGTCAAGAATAAAGATTTTAGGTCCAGTCTTTACGATTTGTGCCCTGTTAACAGATGTCCACATTTTTAAAGGTCTCAAAAATAGAGAAAAAAATTCGTAAAAAATCGAAAAATACAGGTGGCGCCACCAGTCTGCAGGAACTGATGGAACATCTCATGATCAATATGTATGCCAAAAATCATGACCATCAGTGATGTAGTTAATGAGATATTGAAGTTTTTGTATGAAATTTTTTACTATTCGGGGGGGTACTTTGGGGCCCCATAGCTCAAAGGATATGGGTAACAGAGACCTAATTCCAGGTTTCCAAGGAGATTTTTCATGGACCTCTTTGGATGTAAAGTAAGAAGATTCCAGGTCCAGCGGTTGCGATTTGTGCCCTGTTAACGGCCGGACGGACGGCCAACGGACAAAGAGTGATCGCTATAGCTCAGATGATTTACAGTCAGCTGAGCTAAAAAATGATTGCTGATGGCGCCACCAGTCTTGAACATGAGATAGAGGTATCCAAGATCTATGGACAAGCACAATTTCAGGCCAATACAGCATATCATTCTTGAGAAAAGGGCATTCATTTATACTATAAAAATGGTAAGGTAGCAGAATCTGTCCATTAGTACTGTCAAGTGACAAAGATGGGGTATTAAAAGGCACAAAAACAAGAAAAGAACAGAAGGTGGCGCCACTTGTCTTCCACAGAAGACAAAGCTATCCAAGATCTTCTGTCGACTTGATTTTTGGACCAATCCATGCATCCGTTATTGAGATATTTATGATTTTCACCATTTATGGCAATATTCAAGGTCAAGGCCACTCATAAGAAAGGTCATGACCCCAATCTAGATATACATCATCCCATAACCCATGTCTATGTATATGCATACTATGAAAGAAATATGTCAATTAGTTTTTTACTTTTAATGCTTACAGTACTGTCAAGTGGAAATATTGGGGGGTATTAAATGGCACAAAAATAAGAAAAAGGATAACAGGTGGCGCCACCAGTTTCCGGCACATGACAACCCTATCCAAGATCTTCGGTCGACTTGATTTTTGGATCAATCCATCATTTCTTGAGATATTCAGAATTTGTGTGATTTTCCTCAAAAACTGACCTATTCAAGATCAATGTCACTTTCCTAGTAAAGGTCATGACCCCTATTTTAAATAGGCTTTGTCCTTTCACACATATCTATGCACATGTCAAGTTTGGTGAAGATCTGTGAAATATTTTTTTAGTTAGTGCGTCAAAATGAAATCTCTGTGGCATCATGATCATGCTTAGACCGTAGCATTTTGACCTTGTCTGGGGATACAATTACACCTCATTCATGATCTTCACTTAATGAGCAGCAAATAAATCATGCTAAAACCTTGCGAATGTAAATAATATGCATATGCGCTCTTTTTCTCTTTTTCTCTCTCTCGCTCTCGCTCTCTCTCTCTCTCTCACACACAGTCTTAGGCTGACCATGTGACCCTGATTTTCTAATCTTTCCACATGTGCACAGTTAAATTGTTTCCTCTGATCTCTGGCTGGCATGCCCTTCACCTGTCTTGCCTGCCTTCCTTTTATTTTCCAGCTATCTTTCTGTCTGTTTATCAATGCTCCTTTATGTTTTATCTGTTTTTTCTGTATCATACTTGTGTGTCACTTGTGTGTTAGTTGATCCCGTTTGGTAATTGACTGTAATACTGCTGCATTATTTCTTTTCCTCTCTCTCTTAAAACCCCATTTACATGAGACCTTATCAAACAAAGAACTTATCAAAAGCATGATAAAGTCTGTTCATGAGTTATTTAATATTAAGATTGTATGCCTGGTATGAGGCTTCTAATACAGAATTTACTTGAATATGTATCTTGCTGGAATATAAGATTATGCCTAGGTTAAACTTCATTTAACATCTGACACCTCAATAACAGCACTGAGAAATGTGTCAACAAATCCTGGTGTATGTTCCAGTGAGATGTAATATGAATTTTTTTTTAGGGATTTTGCTCTTGGAAATAAGAATTAAATAAGAGCTAAACTTGAACCAAACACAGCCAGTTTCTGTTGGCTATTCCAATATTCATTATTCTTATCTATTAAATGTCATGAAAGTACAAGTCTGTGTAAGTCCCTGTAGTACATGCATGAAGTTAATTCTTTGAATAGATAAACTGATAAAATAAGAGATACTTGGTGCACTCAAACAATTTGAACAGAGTCAACAGATGCATAGACACAAATCACAATAACTGTTGCTGCAAGCAATGTGCCATGCATTAGCTACAACCAATCAACAGAGGTTAGTCATTAATATAACTTTTAATTATAAAATTTGTAAAATAACAACAAAGAGCTTCTAGGGAAAGTTAAATTTTCACCAGAAAATATTCATGCATAATATTACAAAGAAGGAATAAATGAAACATTGGTGGCAGTGTTCTAGCAGCAAGTTAGTCTTAACACAAAGGTATCAAACTTCTGTTAAAATCATTCATGTATAGAGACTGTGATTGTAATTCAAATCTGACCAGTGTACAGATGAATACACAGCCTGTCAGGGCAGGATGGTCCAATTAAAGATGTCATACCAGACTTGTCCAGCTATGACTTCAAAACAGGTTTTGTTTGGGTTTGTCAGGATATGTATGTCATCTTGTTGATTCACCAGAAGGCATCTGATGAAATTATACAACAGACTGATTGTGCTATTGACAAACAGCACAGAAGGTGCATACACTGGACTTATATGTTAGTTACATGGCACTTATAAGGGACATATATGGCACATATGCGATTTACATATCAGTTATGTCACTTATAAGGCACATATATGGCACTTAAAGGGCACATATATGGCACATATGTGGGACTTATATCTCAGTTATATGTCAGTTATTAGGAACATATATTGGACTGCCTTATAATTGACATATATTCACATATAAGGCTCCTATCTCATTTGCATATAAAATACATATATTTGCCATATATGTTAAATATATGGGAGTTATAAGTGAGATATAAGAGACTTCAAAGGCACAAATATGTGCCATATAACTTTCACATATATGCATGGCACTTGTAAAAAAAAAAATTGGTAAGAGATATGACATCTTGAAAGGCATGTCCTGTGGAATGCCACTGTTGTATATGAGATTATGATAGGCATATCATGTGGAATGTGGCCTGTTGTAACTGACATTATGATAGGCATATCATGTGGAATGTGGCCTGTTGTAACTGACATTATGATAGACATGGGAATTTATTATAATCTAGAATGTAATGTAGAAAAGGGTCTGTTTTTATGACATTATAATAGGCATGTAATGTTGAAAGGGGTCTTTTGTTTATGACATTATAATAGGCATGTAATGTTGAAAGGGGTCTTTTGTTTATGACATTATAATAGGCATGTAATGTAGAAAAGGGTCTTTTGTTTATGACATTATAATAGGCATGTAATGTAGAAAAGGGTCTGTTTTTATGACATTATAATAGGCATGCTATGTAGAAAGGGGTCTGTTTTTATGACATTATAATAGGCATGCTATGTAGAAAGGGGTCTGTTTTTATGACATTATAATAGGCATGCCATGTAGAAAGGGGTTTGTTTTTATGACATTATAATAGGCATGCCATGTAGAAAGGGGTCTGTTTTTTATGACATTACAATAGGCATGCCATGTAGAAAGGGATCTTTTGTTTATGACATAGTCATTAAAATAGGCATGATATGTAGAATGGGGTGTGGCATGTCATGAGATGGTATAGGCTTTTATGAATTTCAAAATCATAATGGTCATGCTTACAATAGGTGAGCACTGAAAGAATATCATGACTAAGCTCTGACATACATTACCCAGTGTTTTGATAATTGATTGCTGACCATAAGCATTTTTTGAGTGGAAATCACGGCCATTATGAGACTACAAACTGGTTTTATTTTTGTTTATTTCTTTCTCTTAGTCTCAGGGGTAGGATTTGTTTGTCATTCTCAGACTACTCTACAAAATGGTTTATTTTTGTTTATTTCTTTCTCTCAGTCTCAGGGGTAGGATTTGTTTGACATTCTCAGACTATTCTACAAACTGGTTTTATTTTTGTTTATTTCTTTCTCTCAGTCTTTGGGGTAGGATTTGTTTGACATTCTCAGACTACTCTACAAACCGGTTTTATTTTTGTTTATTTCTTTCTCTCAGTCTTGGGGGTAGGATTTGTTATCTGCATGCAATAGTGGTGAGTTCACAAACACTTAATGTTTCGGATTGAACAAAACTTAGAACCATGCAGATTATCTAACCATGAGTCATAACTTGAAACATGAACTGTCAATCAGTTTGTTTTACTTTGAGTATGCAAAAATTTTAAATGATGCAGATTAAGTGGTTATCTTAATGATCAGTGGTGTTGTAGTGTGTCAGGCACTGAACAGACATTTGAACAAAGCATGATGTACAGCACTACCTTCCTCCTGGCTAAGCCCTGGAGAAAAGACACCGGTTAATGGTCTTGTATTCATCAGTCAAAGTATTATAATAATCTATAAACCAGCAAGGACTGATCAGAACTTATACTGACAAACCATACTTCCCATTTCATAAAAATATGATCAAGACTGAAATTATACCTGGCTCTGTACTTTCTGTCTATTTTACTACTTATTGGACTTAGGTTTTCATCTCTTTGAAAGATGACCCTTTTTTTATGCTGGAATGAATCTCAAAGACTGCTGCTAACTAAAAAGTGATTAAGCAATTGATTAATTCAAAAGATGGTGATGACTGTGCATGATTCTGTAGAAACCTTCAGTACCAGCAATCATTCAATATCACTTTTCCATTTTACTGGCAAATGATCAACTCATAGTCTATGGGATTTTTTTTATTAGTTATTTTTTTATGATTCCTAATTCTGATGTCAGAAAATGCATATAAAAAAGAAACAATCCCTGCAATATCAAACATTACACCATGGACAAAAATTTGATAAAGGAATGATTTAAACAAGAAGTATTTCCTTGTATAAGTCTACTTCTCTATCCACTTAACATTTCTTTATAGAACATTTTCTCCCTCATATTAAAGATGTTACCTTCTATATGAGGGGGGAAAAAAGGATATATTGATGTCATTAGAATCATCATCTGAAAACTGAAAACAAATTATTCAACAGGAAAGTCTTATTATGAAATAAAATTAAAAGACTGCCACTGTGCCCTATTATTTGATCAAATAATTCAACTCATGTATTATGTGGATCAGATGCAATG
Source organism: Sipunculus nudus (assembly GCA_026874595.1). NCBI lineage: Eukaryota > Metazoa > Annelida > Sipuncula > Golfingiida > Sipunculidae > Sipunculus > Sipunculus nudus. Next base: position 47,863,209 of record CM049316.1, read on the forward strand.
CAGTTACTCTCACCTAAGTTTACTCATTCACAATTATCAAGAAGATCTGAAATGTTAAAATACCATAATTCTTCTTTATATGGCTGTAGCACTAAACAATTACAACTGATCAACTTTTGTTGCATTTCTTGCCTGGCAGCAAAATACTGAGTTGAACAAATACTGAAGAAATATTAGATTATCCTGAAAGTAAACAATGATCCATGGTTTATGGTGCAATTACAACCTGTTACAATATATATTAAACTTTAGATCTTTAGATCTGAGAATTAAACTAATTACACAAATGATACATTCCACATCTTGACTTAACGGGAGGAAACTTAAAAGAATTTATGAGAAAAATGCATGAAAACATGGAATTTAAAGTAGTTCCACTGGTCTTGTACGTAGAAGAGTTAACTTTCCAAGATGAATAACTGAATCACATTTAAGGGCAATCCATTCAGCCTTTCGGGAAAATCTGTATCTTCTGCATCTATTGTATTTTTTATTTTACAAACAAGATCTAAACTTCTGAGGGGCTTAAATCTGTTGTCATCTTTACATCTGAAGAAAAAATTCACCTTGAAATGATTAAGGGCTTCCAATGAGTCATCATATTTTGGTTTAATAGTTTCTGCTCTGGTATATCAGCTGCTCAGATGGAAAGGTGACAAAACAGGACACTTTCAGTCAGCTGAGCTAAAATATCACTTTCTATTGGACATTCAGCCAGACATTGAGGGCTGTGACCTCTGTACTCAAGCTGGGCACTGTACAATGTCCTGGGGCAGCTGTGAATATCTTAAGTAGGAGTTTTAGAAGTGTTCCCAACCCGGGTGAAGTTATAATCAAATGTACAGCCATACAAAGATGAAATATGATATACTACAAAAGTAGGGTGCACACGAGACTAAACACTCGACAAGTATAGAAATAATAAAGGGAAAGACAGGGTACCTACCAACAAAGTGGTCATCACTCTCCACGATGGCCCTGGGCACGACCTTGGCCTGGCGTTGTCTAATGCGTTCCATCTTGTCCTTGATGTTCTGTAGCACCTCATCCTCCTTCTCCTTCTGCTCATCAACCCGCTTGATCAGTCGTCTGTTGATCAGCTCAGCACCTCTGATTTAATAAACAAACAACCCTGTCATACAGCAGGTCATATCAGTCTGGATCAGACGTCTGTTGATCAGCTCAGCACCTCTGATTTAATAAACAAACAACCCTGTCATAAAGCAGGTCATATTAGTCTGGATCAGTTGTCTGTTTATCAGCCCAGCACCTCTGATTAAATAAACAAACAACCCTGTCATACAGCAGGTCATATCAGTCTGGATCAGTCGTCTGTTTATCAGCTCAGCACCTCTGATTTAATAAACAAACAACCCTGTCATACAGCAGGTCATATAAGTCTGGATCAGTCGTCTGTTGATCAGCTCAGCACCTCTGATTTAAAAAACAAAAGACCCTGTCATACAGCAGGTCATATCAGTCAGGATCAGTCTTCTGTTGATCAGCTCAGCACCTCTTATTTCATAAACAAGGGACCCATGGGTCACAGCACTCAGCTGATGTTTGAAATTTTTGCAAATGCAAAATATGCAAAATATTCTATTGTAATGTTGTTCATTTATATACCACGACTATAGCTCAGATGACTTATAGTCAGCTGAGGTAACAAACTACCCTGTCATACAGCAGGTCATATCAGTCTGAATCAGTCGTCTGTTGATCAGCTCAGCACCTCTGATTTAATAAACAAACGAACCTGTCATAACAGCAGGTCATATCAGTCTGGATCAGCCATCTATTGATCAGCTCAGCACCTCTGATTAAATCAAGGGACCCATGAGTCACGGCGCTCAGCTGTTATATATGATCACAAAATATGATTTGGAAATGAGGCACAAGCTGGTTTTGTGTGGTTATAAATATAAGTTGTATTATGAGTTGTTGGTGTTTAGCTTATGTAAGATTTTGATAGTATCTCTTGAGACAGGGAAGAGGATTGATGTCATTTATATTATTTACAAATGGAGTGCTATTGCCACACAGGTTTTGACTTGGCCATATAACTTATCTACATTGCAGTAGAAGTTTTGAAAAACTGTCCATTATCAGTCAGGTTAATTATGTTTTTTACAAATTTATGAGTTAACTATTATCTAATAATGACAGGTTATACCTAAACAAGAGTAGCACTAGCACATATAAGAGTTTTAACTATTTATTTAAATTTAATAAAAAATATTGTGCCAAATATAATTTTAATTAAAAATAATAACAGAATCATATGATAGTTTTACATATATCTGAAATAAATGATTATTAAAATAATATTAAAGAATACATTCATGAATGCATTCATATTTAAATACTTTTACCTGTATTGCTATTCTTATGCATGAAATTATGGAGTACATATTCATATACATTTGCAAAGTATTCAAACCATGTCTGGTATTTATTCAGTTTCAGCCAAACAAAGATTTTGAGAATCCTGAATATACAAAATTCACAAATATAATTAATGATCATAAGTACCTGATTTGTGTCTTTTATTTATATTAAAAAAAAACTAATATATTCACTTTGAACTACTTTCACATCAATCTACACACTAGACACAATAAGAATCTATATTAATATTATCAACTGCATCTTAGTCTATCAAGAATTTCCTTCATATGATCCCTAATGATTAGTAATGAATAATATAATTTTATTTTAAAATTAAAATGAAAAATACCATGGCTTATCTGGAATACATACTCATCTATCCATACAAGATTCTTACAACATCAGTAATTGCAAGGTAATTTCCTGTTACTCATCAAATATCAAATTCTTTTTTCTTTTAATTTTTGTTAAATTTGTTATTACAAACCAATAAAATTTATTAATTTATTGTTCACTGTTATGTTGTTAGTCAAAACAACCACTAGATGAGTTGGGTTGGACACCTGGATCAACTGTGGCCAGCCATAAGCTGACTGGCTGCAAAGCATATGCACTGCCTCAAGCGTGCATAATTTGCCTGAAAGTCAACATACAGGTTACTGAAGAGGGGCTTGGTAGAGCCTGGGTCTGACATGGTCTCATAAAAACTATAATCAAAGCTAAATTATTTGGCCAATTTCTTTCAGCTTTCAAAACTAACAAGCTGATTTCTTTATATGTGCATGATTTGAAAATTATATCAACAGTGCTTACAGGAAAAAAACGTGCCATGGTCAGTGTTGTGTATGTGTGCATGATATGAAAATTATATCAACAGTGCTTACAGGAAACAAACGTGCCATGGTCAAAGTTGGGCAAAATTTATGGTACTGTTTTTATATTTATGCTTTTAACTTATAAAATTTGGGACCTGTGGGTCATGTCGCTCAGCTGAATTTTAGAAAATATTAGTAACTACAAAATATTTTTATTTCTTATGGTTTTTCATGTATATTACCATTTGAAAAGCTAAGAGAAAATGGCCCAGCTAAAATGAAACTCTGTAAATTATAGAATAATGGACATGAGCTAAAGCATATGAACTGTGCAATAAATGAAACCTTTGGCCTGAAACCATTTAGTGATGAACCAAGGGAAAAAATGGGCCTTCGGTAAGTGTCATATAAAAGTTTCATTTCATAAACAAATAATGTGTGAAGGTAATTAAGTTTTCAAAAGTTAAATATATGGCCATGAGAGTTAAAAATTAATCCCACAAAGTTTAACCAATATTCCTAATTTTAAAACTAAGTTTAACAGTGTTATTCACACCTAGGCCCAGCCAGCTTTAAGAGATATGAATGAAATAGTACCAAGTATTTATATCTTCTTACATCTTGTCAGTTAGCACTTACATTAGGTCCTAATACTTTATCACATTTGAATATTAGGATTAAATTTCTGAACATTTTTTAATGTTTTTCATATATACAAGCATACGAGAAGCTAAGAGGAAAGGGGCCCTCCTACTTTGTTATAGTAAAGTTTTAAATATGAATGGACTAATACCTTTATTTCACTTTCAAGGGAATAATGCATTTAAGTTTGTATTTAAGCCTTCTTTTAAGCATATCCACTTTTTCCATTAAAAGTTTTAATCAGATTCATTTTATGAAAATATAAGTTAAAATATCAGAATTCTAAGTTGCAATCATTATTTATCCAGAGTGTAGCTCATATTGGGTCATATTATGCATACACATATATTTTATTATTTTTAAATCACAAATGTTTAAACTGAATTTAAAAGAAAATAATGCCACAACATGGCATCTTCAAGATTATTCCTTGAATCACTATTAAAAAGTTATGTACACTGGATTTTTCAGTACATGCTTAATTTTATTTACCGAAAAAAAAGATTCAGTAAATCTGATAAAAGAAAACCATCTGTTCAAATAAAGTATACAAACTGTTAGTTGAATGAGGGAAAAACAACATCATTGTGCTAAAGACTATCTTAGCTAAAATTTTTTACTGGAATTAATAGTCCATTTCACACTTGGTGAAATTTTTACTCTTCTGAAGTAAAGAATTACTTATCTGATGAACATCCACACTTTTATATAGCAATACACCACTTTGTGGACACAATAAAATGTGCACTTTAATTGTTGTAACCCTGGTGGTACGATACAAAATCTAAAATGTAGCAGAGCCTTGAATAAGAATGAATTAAATACAAAAGATTATAACATTCATCTAGTTCATGCAAAGGGGGGGGGGGAGTGCAAGGGCAGAGGGGAAGCCTGCTAGCAGTGGCCAAGTACAAGTGAAGGCTGCACTACTAGGTGGGCTAGATGTAAACAACTCTTGACATGGTGTATGAAAACTTGAATAAAAGCTTCTCTTTTCAATCAATTCCTTTGAAATTTCAGATTTTAAAAGATTAAATCCTTATGTATATATGCTGTGAAATTTAAATCAACAGTGCTTACAGGGGAAAAACGTGCCATAGCCAAAGTTGGACAAAATTTCAGGTATTGATTTTTAATTTATGCTAATAACTTAAAAAATTTGCAAAATTCAGATCTAATTTTGGGTTAACAATTGAATCTTGATTTAATAAAGTTATATCCCTGAGAAAAAGACTACAGCTTCAGCAATTCTCATGTTAAATGAGAAAATATATTTCCTGATTTTTCAAAAATTGCATTATATTTGGACCCATAACTTCAAAACAATACTCAATACTGATGCAAGTTTTGGTATGTTAATAGAAAATGTATGGAAGAATATGAATACTAAAGATAATCAAAGACAATCAAAAACAGACCAGTGGTTTCAATATTAGGCAGCCTTGAAGTGTAACAATGGCTTTTTTTTATGGAAAACGGAGGTTTTTCCTTAATATTTCAAAGGAACGAAGTCCTAGTGACCCAATATTAGGTATGGTAGGTGATTTTGGGGACATCTAACGGTATGCAAAATTTTGGATTCTTAGGTCCAACAGTTTCAAAACATGCCCTGTTAACAGCCGGACTGCCGGACAGCCAGACAGTCGGACGGACAAAGTGTAATATTCCCTAAGGAGAATATTCAAAGGTATCATATATTAATAATTGTATTCGATGTATGTAATTTGTAATGATATACACAATATCATAAATAAGAATATTCATTGAAGATTGTATTTGCTATGTATCCAGTAATTATTGTAATAACATTATTTCGTATATTCATGAACATTCTGATATCATTTATATTTATGTTAGCATCTCCTATATGTATATCAAGTAGAATAGATATGGGCAGTAATTTTGCGTATTCCCCTAGAAGCAATGAATGCCGCTCGGTTCCCTAAAATGTAAAACCAATTGTGTATAAATGTATATAGCCATGGATTACTAAAAGCTTAAATTTGTATTGTTATTGAACAATTGTATGTACAGCTGCCAAAGCTTAGTCGGGACTCTGTGTATGTTTAATTATAAGCCTCAATGAGCAATTCATTCAATCTGCCAGGTACTGGCATCCGGATTACGCAATTACGTTGACAGTTTCCTAAATGTGTGAGTTCCCCCCGCTGGGCCGCCTGGCACTTCCTTGTGATGTTAATTGAACCACGTAAGTGACACGGCCCGCAGGGGTGGCACCTCCTAGATTACTTGTTGGATTGATAATTGATTATAATTGTTCTGATGTTTATTCATGTATCCTTGGTCTAAGGTTTGATTGGTTGAAATATATTGTTAGATTCGAGTTAGACGAAAAATCACGACCGGGCAGCAGAGTAGGACCGAGAGCCGAACTGAGCGCAAGCCAGTTCCCTTGGGTTTATCACTCTTGTATTATAAAGTTGTCATTACTTGGAATAAATTAAACACGGCTTCACTCTAACTGGAGTTGTCTGTGTGGGTGTTCCTTGAGTGTGCATCTCTACAATTGACGAGCGTGCCACTTTGGACTGGAATCTTTATCAGTTACTTCTGAAGATGTCGCAACAAAGGGATAACGCAGACCCACCGGCGGTGGTTTCAGCACACCTGGTAGTCATACACCCGGAACAGATGGACAAATTCGAAAGATGTATTTCATCACTCGAACGGCTACTTGTTGCTGATAACGAGGCAAAACAGCGGGAACAAGCAGACCGCCGGTGATCAAAATTAGTAAGTGACCTAATTCAACGAACCTCCATCTGCGACAGTTCCTCGCCTAAACTTCTGAAAACCTGGTTAAAGGAAATGGATTCGGCCATACAGTACACCACAGATAACCATATCATCGTGGAAGTGGTAACAAAGACAGCGCGAGGTGAACTTCGCTATGAAATTGAAGCCGTGCTAAACCACTTTATTACGGATGCACAGTCAAATAATGTGGACACGCCTCTAGATCGTTTTGACTGCCCGTGGTGCGAAATCAAAGTACAGATCAGACGCGCATTCTTTCCCCCTGATGTGGACAGAGAACTCAGACTGAAACTAGCTAAAATGAAGCAGTCACCCCATGAAGATCTGATTTCGTACAATCGCCGCTTCCGCGCCGCTGCCGAAGAAGCTTTCCCCTTTGCCACTACAAACTGCGACCAACAAAACTCTGTTGTTGAAAATTACATCGCGTCGCTAGCTAACCGGAAAGTAAGTGCTAACGTCGTTTACCAGGAACCGGAGTCACTGGCTAAAGTCATGTCTCTGGCGGGTCAGTATGATAAATGTGAGCGTCAAATTTCACAATTGTTCCCTGGCCAAGCAGCCCTCGATGTACCTGAACCAATGGACATTTCAGCTGTTTCTGAAAACACCCGACCGCTCACAGAGGACCGCATCAGTCAGATCATCGATGAGAAGCTGGCCACCTCTCTTCCTGTTGCAGCCATTACAGACAGCCAGCCCGTATGCCATTATCCCAGCCGCAGCCGCCCAGGAGCTCGCCGAATTAGCAACCCCAATGCCTGGACACCGGAGGGCCGCCCTAAGTGTTACGAATGTGGTCAGGAAAACCACATAGCAGCCCACTGTTTCCTGCGACGGGAGAGACAACGACGAGGTAATACACACAGACCTAATGAAACATATAATACCACTCACCGTCCTCAACCTAACCAGACCACCCGCCCCATTTACCACAACGGCCAATCTCATTTAAACTACTAACAGCCACAACACTGCAAACATCGAGACCCCAAATCCAGTTAATTCGGCATCAAATCCCTGTTTCATGCTTAGTTGACAGTGGGGCCTCACGTAGCCTGTTGCGGCGCGACGTTTTCCAACAAATTTGTACCAAGTCGGGCAGGATACCTATCCTCAATAAATGTACATCAACCTTCAAATCAGTTACGGGCCAGCAATTGGCAGTAATAGGGTCCACCGAAATACCTGTCGAAGCGGTAGGGAATATTCAGGTCTTTATTGTTGAAAATTTGCCCAACCAAATGATCTTAGGAACCGATAACTTACTTTTAGGTCGGGCAAAATAGGATTTTCACCACAATTCGATGCTTTGGTTTAATCAACATTGGCCGTTGTCTACAAACAGTGGCAACGGTATAGCAGGTTTAGATCAAATGTATCCCTCCTGTGAACATACAGATATGGATAGTGTAATCTGTAAATACACCGATGTCTTTTCTGGCCAAAATGATCCTAACGGATTTTGCTATCTCCTTCCGATACGTATTGAAACAACCCATCCACCCATCTATCAAAGGGCTTACAGGGCACCTCTCAATAAGAGAATCGAAATTTCGAAATGTGTCGACGAACTGCTCGCTCAAGGGGTTATCCGGACCTCCTCGCCTTGGGCGGCGCCGATCACACTCGTCGGTAAACGAGACGGCTCAACGCGGTTTTGGGTAGATTATCGGCGATTGAATGCTGTTACAAAACGGGATTGGTATCCACTGCCTAGAATAGACGATATCCTCGATCAGTTAGGCGGCAGCACAATCTTTTCCACCTTAGACTTACGGAGTGGATATCATCAGCTTGCCTTACGTCCTGCCGATGCGGAGAAAACTGCTTTCACGTGCCATCGTGGCCAGTTCGAGTTCATAACCACTCCCTTCGGTTTGGCGAACGCACCAAGCGGGTTCCAACGCGTTTTAGAAACTGTACTTAAAGACCTACTAGGGGAATGCGTATTAGTGTGTATTGATGATATCATCATTTACAGCAAGGACATCGAGAACCACAAACTTCACGTCGAAGCGGTCCTTAAGCGTCTCCGTGCGGCGAACTTGAAACTTAAGCCGAACAAGTGCTGCTTTGCTAGCCGTGAAGTAAATGTCCTGGGGTTTGTTATAAATCAAAATGGTAGCCAGCCAGACCCGGATAAAACTGAGGCAATACTCAAAATCCCGCCTCCTACTTCTGTCAAAGGCGTCCGATCATTCATGGGAATGGCTAACTACTATCGCAATAGCATCCAAAATTTTGCTCATATCGCAGAACCCCTCAACAAACTTCCCAGAAAGAACCAACGATTCCAATGGGCACAGGAGCATACAGATGCTTTTGGCAAACTTAAACAAACATTAATATCCCCATCCATCATGGCCTTTCCCAGAACTGACCTGCGGTATCGGCTGTACACTGACGCCAGCGCAACCTGTGTTGGCGCTGTGCTATCGCAGCTTCATGAAGATGGTAAGGAGCGTGTTGTGCAATATGTTTCCCATCAGTTGTCCGACGTCCAAAAAAGATGGGCTACAATCGAACGGGAAGCGTACGCGATTATTTATTCCCTCAACAAACTCCGACCCTATCTTTTTGGTAGTTCGGTAACCATCCTCACAAATCACAAACCCCTCCTTTCTTTATTCAGCAAGAAACAATTGAATAACAAACTCCAACGCTGGGCCATTATCCTTTCGGAGTATGACGCCGGGATCCAATATCATCAGGGCCGGAATAATGTCTGTGCGGATATGTTGTCCAGGGTCCCGCCCCCCGCATATGAACCGATCGGGATCATTGATGTAGACCACGATTGGGTGGACCCAGCGGCGTATCCGGAGTCAATTGCTTTTCAGCAACTCCCCTGGCTTCTTGATGGTATAGAATTGCAAAACGTCGGTCTGCAGCAGCGCGCTGAATACCAGCACTTGTTCCACGACGCGGAAACTGCTGATGATTCCGATTATATTGTCATTGACAATATTCTATATAGTACACGCCGTCCTTATGACGCGGCCCCTGCCTACCCACGCCTAGTGCTCCCAGCTCAGTACACTAACCAAGTCATTGATAGAGCTCATAAGGAAATCGGACATATGGCCGCTCTTAAGACACTAAACCGTGTTAGAGAAGCTTATATATGGCCTAATATGCGCAGGCAAATCCGTGAACGTCTCAGCCGATGCCCGGTCTGTATTACCAACAGTTAAAGGCATGATCACACTGTTATGGGAGACATGCCAGTACCAGCTTCCCCAATGCAGCTAGTTAGTATGGATCTCATCGGCCCATTCGTTCCGTCAATTCATAATAATAAATATATACTAACAATGATCTGTCACAAAACTGGCTGGGCTGAGGCCTATGCGATTCCTGACAAAACGAACGAATCTGTTTGGATCAAGTTTGCCCACCAGTTTGTCCCGACTCATGGTGTACCAGAAGTAGTCTTGACTGATAATGGCGGGGAATTCACAGCCAAAGCTTTCACAGACTACCTAAAACAGCTTGGCGTTGAGCATCGTAAGACCATCCCATTCCATCCCAAGTCTAATGGCAAAATAGAGAGATTTAACCGTACATTTAAGGAGACGTTAACAAAATTGATAGGTAACAAGCCGTCAAATTGGGAACAACACATCCCCGACACACTAGCAGCCCACAGAATAAGCATAAGCGCCGTCACTGGCTTTTCTCCGTTCTTCATGCTTTACGGTCGTCACCCTAGGGTTCCCCTCACGCGTTTGCTCCAATCCACATCCATCGACACGCCGTTTGGCAATCGGTTGGATGATACCGCACAAGCCTACCTCCACGCTCACAATAATTCCCTCGACGCCCGAGAGACTAATCGCCAAAATATTGATCGCAGAGCAAATGCAGGAGAAGTTAAGGTAGGGGATACAGTCGTCATCCGTGCCCAAGAACCCCTTACATTTACATCGAAATGGGACCCCCAATGGATCGTTACACGGGTTGCAGGTTTAACATGTCACCTGAGAAATCAAGTGACAGGTGAATTAAAACGTTTACATAGGGACCAGGTCAAAATAGTGGATCCTTCAATTGTCTGGGACGAACTCCCTCCCCGTCCAAAACGAAATCGAACGCGCCGCGGGCCTGCATGGGATCACCCCACTGTCAACGATAATCTCTCCAACCCAACAGAAAAAACTGACTCCGCCCCACACGCCACCTCGTCTAACCTATGTCAAACCAATACTAACACGAGTAACCTCAACCTACAAGACTACGACATAATAGACGAGTCTGACCCTGACCTACCACCCCCATATCCAAATGAGCCCATCCCAGCTACTGACCCCACCCCATTTACTAATGAGCCCACCCCAGCTACTGACCCCTGCTTGAACAACCAATCAGTGAACCCTGACATGACTGATGACTCTGTGACCCCAGATGGGCAACCAATGGACCAATCAGAGCCAGCCACCACAAAACGCCATCGCTCGCCATCACCCGACGGTCATTTGGAGCTCACATCTCGGTGGTTTAACAGACTTCGACCTCGGAAGAAGCGGAAACCAACACCTTGCTAGCAAGATGCGCCGACTACTTGTACCTTGTTCACCGTTGTGCTGAATTATATGTTTACGCGCCCCAGGCATTCCATTCACAAACCCACCGAGTCAATGGGCTCCCATCCCCACCAATCAACCTTGATCCCCTGCCAGTCAGCAAACATCATTGAAAAAAAAAATGTCAGAACTGGTTTAACCAGCTTTCCATTTTTTTTTTTTTTAAGGGGGGGGGGGAGATATGTAATATTCCCTAAGGAGAATATTCAAAGGTATCATATATTAATAATTGTATTCGATGTATGTAATTTGTAATGATATACACAATATCATAAATAAGAATATTCATTGAAGATTGTATTTGCTATGTATCCAGTTATTATTGTAATAACATTATTTCGTATATTCATGAACATTCTGATATCATTTATATTTATGTTAGCATCTCCTATATGTATATCAAGTAGAATAGATATGGGCAGTAATTTTGCGTATTCCCCTAGAAGCAATGAATGCCGCTCGGTTCCCTAAAATGTAAAACCAATTGTGTATAAATGTATATAGCCATGGATTACTAAAAGCTTAAATTTGTATTGTTATTGAACAATTGTATGTACAGCTGCCAAAGCTTAGTCGGGACTCTGTGTATGTTTAATTATAAGCCTCAATGAGCAATTCATTCAATCTGCCAGGTACTGGCATCCGGATTACGCAATTGCGTTGATAGTTTCCTAAATGTGTGAGTTCCCCCCGCCCGGCCGCCTGGCACTTCCTTGTGATGTTAATTGAACCACGTAAGTGACACGGCCCGCAGGGGTGGCACCTCCTAGATTACTTGTTGGATTGATAATTGATTATAATTGTTCTGATGTTTATTCATGTATCCTTGGTCTAAGGTTTGATTGGTTGAAATATATTGTTAGATTCGAGTTAGATGAAAAATCACGACCGGGCGGCAGAGTAGGACCGAGAGCCGAACTGAGCGCAAGCCAGTTCCCTTGGGTTTATCACTCTTGTATTATAAAGTTGTCATTACTTGGAATAAATTAAACACGGCTTCACTCTAACTGGAGTTGTCTGTGTGGGTGTTCCTTGAGTGTGCATCTCTACAAAAGGACCATGACTATAGCTCAGATTACTTATAGTCAGCTGAGCTAAAAATTATCATGTTCAATGTGCAATTATTTTCCTGATTTTTTACAATGTGCATTATGTTTGGGCCCACAACTTCAAGAAATTACACAATACTGACCTAATTTCTGCAGGTACTTATGAAATATATAAAGGAATATGTATGCCAAAGAGTAACAAGACAGCTCTTGTGGTTTTGATATATATGGCAGTCTTGAAGAGTAACAAAAATTTTTATGGAAAATTGAGGCTTCTCAAAGGAACAAAATTGCAGTGACCCAGTTTTTGTTTCGTAGAAGAACTTAGGGAATCTAACTCTATCTTGAATTTTGGATTTGCAGGTCAAATGGTTTCAAATCATGCCCTATTAAGGCCAGACGATGGACAAAGGGCCATTGCTATAGCTCAGATGACCTTTAGTCAGCTGAGCTAAAAAGAGAGTTAAATTTCCAAATCACTATTATTGATATTAACTTCATTTTCACAGCAGACATGAGTCATATACCATTACCTTGAAGCCAGCATGTTCTGTACTTCATGATCCAAAACAACATGGCGGAAGTAATGAGTGCGAAAAACGCGAAGTTGAATCAGTAGAAATGTAAAGCACACCACGTCCCATGCCAAGCCAGCCTCATCCTCAGGAACAGTGCAGTCTACCTTAACTGATAGAAAACAACAGGAAATTACTGTATCTACTTAAATGTCAAAAAAACAACAGGATATTACTGTATCTACTTTACTGTCAGAAAAACAATACCATATTACTGTATCTACTGCAACTATCAGAATAACAACAGCATATTACTGTATCTACCACAACTGTCAGAATAACAACAGCATATTACTGTATCTACCTCAACTGTCAGAATAACAACAGCATATTACTGGATTTACCTCATTGTCAGAGATGCAAACAGTACATAACTGTAAAGCTCATTTGTCAGAGATACAAAGGTACATTACTGTATAAGTCAACTGTCAGAAAAACAACAGCACATTGCTGTATAACTCAATTGTCAGAGATACAAAGAGCTGTGATGGTGTGACAGTGTGACAATGACAATGGAGGACAACAGGTTCATAGTGTTTAAAGAAAAGAAACATGCAACTGGGTTTGTTGTTTGTGCTGTTTTGAACTAGTTCTTGTAACAATCACTCCACAGTAGGAGGTTAAAAGCCCTACGCTTGGAACTCACGTGGGCTGCTTGTATTTTGTAGACTATAATGCAACTATAATGTGAACTTCTTGAGAATCAAACAACTCCTCTGCAGCCCCAGGAGATGTTTTCGGATATCAAGTATTTGGATAGGAGACGTCTTTACTTACAAAGCCAAGTATTACTGCCTTATCTGTTTAATATTATGGTGTCTCACTTAGACAATATTTTTGAGAATGTAATCAGAACATACCATTTATATAGTGTACATATTGTAAATAATGATTTAGTAATTTTAATATTATTGAGTATTTTATGAGTCACAAGTAACACAGCAAATTCAAACTGTATAACTCAACTGTCAGAGATACAACTGTCAGATCTCTAAAAAGTTGAGCTATACAATTATGTAATGTTGTATCTCAAATGTTAGAGATACAACAGCACATTACTGTATCTACCAAAACAGTCAGAGACACAATACTTTACTGTATCTAACTAAAATTTGACTGAGTTTCAGATATGAGATAAATTCAAGTTATATATTAATATATCTACCTTAACCTACATAAACAGTACATTACTGTATCAGCCTAGCTGTCAGGAAGTGTAGCCTCCAAACCAGTGCAAAATACATCACAGCAACAATGTCATTATCTTAACAGGCAGAAATAAAACATTTAATCTCCCCAAAAGAAATTTTCCTTAAACTATCAGAAAATAATACACAATAATCTACCTGTGTAGTTTGGCTTTATCTTCCAGACATAAACAAAAATTCTTTATACATGTAACACCATGATACATAATTTGAATACAAAAATAAATATTGATGTCAAATGAATGAATACTTTTTAAAATTTTAAGTAACAAGGGACCTGTGGGTCAAAGTGCTCAGCTGAATTGATTCTGAGAATACTGGAATAAAATCCTAGTGGTTGTGTTGACTGTGCACTTTTATGGATTACATGAAAGATGTAGGAGCCTAATGATTATATATTTGTAAGAGTTTCAGTATTCCTACTACCAGTAAGTGATTAGAATAGCATGAATGATATATCTGGAGAAAATAGCCCAGCTAAAATGAAACTCTGTAAATTATAGAATAATGGATATGGGCCAAAGTATAATAAACATTAATTTATTAACTTAATTAAAATGCTGTTAAAAATTCAAATGTGCAAAAGTAAATTTCAACGAGCACTTACCCTAGATCCTAATATTTTATCACATTTAGGATTCAAATCCTGATTTTTTTTTAAAGAAATTTTCAAAATTGATTAAGTCTCAACAAAAAAAATTCATTCAACATTTAAATTATAAGATTCATCTTGTTTATTTGTCCTGTGTATTGGAGGGGTTTGGGTGGAGGGGGGGGGGTATGAGTCTCTGTGGTTTTGCTGGTTGCTGAAAAAATATGTAAAATTATAAGATTCATCTTGTTTATTTTACAGGTCTGTCAACAGAATAGGGTTGAGGGAGGGAAGGAGGGAGAGGGGGAGAGCGACAGAGAGAAAGAGACAGAGAGAGAAAGAGGAAGGCCCTCTGTGGTAGTTACTGCAGACGGCCTGACCCAGCTCTCCCAGCCAATTGAAGCTGGCCAGGAATAAAGCAATTACAATAACATAACAGCCTGGGTAGCTGAGGGTAGCTCCAGCACACTGCATACCACTGTTTAGGGTTTGCTTGATGTAAACAATATTTGACTTGGTGCTTGAAAACTTGAATTAAATCTAGTTTTTGATTGCCTGGTTTCAATTATCATATTATAAAATATTAAATCCTTATTTGTAATGGCAGTGAAAATTAAATTTACAGTGCTTACAGGAAGAAAATGAACCATGGTCAAATATGGGGATAATTTAAGGTACTTATTTTACATTTATGCTAATAACAAATTTTACAATATTTTGATCTAATTTCAGGTATACAACTAAAACTAAGTTGAATTTAGACATATGCTTGAAATAAGCTCTCTAGCTAAACAAATTTTATCATGTTAAGTGAGTAAATAGATTTCCTGATTTTTGACAAAGTGCATTAAGTTTTTGCCCACAACTTCAAAGAATTAGGCAATACTGACCTAATTTCTGGCATGTACACAGGAAATATATGCAGGAATAGTTATATCATATATGAACAGATTAACAACAGCGGTTTTCGTAGCGGGTAGTTTTGAAGTGTAACAATAGGTTTTAACTGGAAAACGGAGTTTTTCCTTAATTTCTTGAAGATATGAAGACACAGTGACCCAGTTCCAGGTTTGGTAGGAGAATTTAGAAACATCTAATTCTATGTTGAATTTTGGATTCATAGGTCTAATGGTTTCGAATCATGCCCTGTTAACAGACAGCCGGACTGACAAAGGACCATGACTAAAGCTCAGATGACAATAGTCAGCTGAGCTGAAAATGAGATAAATATTAAATTAGCACAAAAGGCCTAGCAAAATTAAAGGAACCCATTCATTTTTCATGCGGTATCAAAAATACACTTAACATGGGTATTTACTACCTTGGCTACAATTAAATGACATGAAGCTAATGTTAGATGAAACTTACGAGGAACATATTGATTGGCCCTCATGCAAGCGATGCCAAACAGCTGGACCACCCAGCACGAGTTATCCGCCAGCTGCTTCAGGTACACACACCCCACCACCTGTAACATACAGTAACCTCTGGTCAGGTCAGTCAGCATGGACTATATACTTATGCACATTATATCCGATCTTTTTGCACATAGTTAACCTTCTAGTCAGTCTATATATTTACTAAGGAATTCTTAGCTTTTGTCATTTAATATTAGCTGCTTATACAGATTTACTGCAAAGGGCAACAAGAGAGTTGTGAGATAAGGTAATGGTGACTTTCCTGTAACTGTTCACTTCGGTGCACAGATGGACTTAGCTTCAAGGTTACATTTTTAGACATGTTTGGATGGTTACTCCCATTTTGATGGTATATACTGTGGAAGTGGTTAATTTGATGTGTCTGAATTTTCATGCTTTTTCATTTTACAGTAAGAGTGCAGTTCATATTTTCAGGCAAATCAGTATGTTAGGCAATTCATTTTGTATCTAATTATTTAAATATTTATAAAAGACAGGTTTTTAGCATAATCTACCTCCCACCAAACAACCTTGGACTGAATGCGTACATGCCACAGGCGACTGGTGAAGTACCGTGACCGCAAGGTGTAAACAACACGTAATTAATCGGGACTAATCACATTTGATGATGCAATGGTACTGCACCCAGCATTGTTGTTTGACATCTGAGTAAGTTGTAGAATTGCTCAACAACAACTGTGATTACTTACCAGAAGCAGCCTGCTATGTGCGAACAACAAACAGAGCTGACAATAATCACAGCTCATTCTCAGCTCTGTCATACTTAAAAGCCAGGGGGGGGGGGGGGGGTTTGAAGGTCGTAAAAAGGCTACTTGTTTCACAGTTGTTTCTACAAATCACTATAAATGGGAAGGGATTTCAGCTGAGATATCACTTGCTATGAACTCTTATGACAACATGACAATGGTTACATCCTGATTGAAGAAGTTCAACTCAAGCAACCCCACACAGAGGGATTTACAGATCCACATGACTGTGTGTCAGACAAGAATGCAGTAATCTTCTGAACGATCACATCAAAATTTCACATGTTCTTAATTTAGCGTAAATCTGGCCCCTCCCGAAAGCATGAAAATTAAAATCCGGCTTACAAAACAACTTCCACAGTATAAGAGGCTATCTGCCTGTGGAAATTTATCCAGCTATATAATTTCAAGATTGCGAAATAATCTTGCTCAGTTACTAAGGTCTTCATTGTGCATGATTGCCACTATGTACAGACACCAAAACAGGACAGCTCCTTGTAACACCACAATGTTGGGTCAGTTATAACATACATTCATGTATCAGCTTGTCAATGGAAATGGAACATTAAAGAAATGAAACATAGCAGAGTAAAAGTAAATGAATGCACATAAACCATGTCCATAATATGACAGAGTGCCAATAAACATAACACCGAAGTTAAAATGTACATGTGCACCTGACCCTGAATTTGACCTCTTAGCATAAGCCTTGTAATTGCTATGAAGTGAATAAATCCAGTTGGCACCACAAGGTGTCTCTAGTCAACATCATACTTACCTGGAGACAGCATTTGATGAGGATGACTATGAAGTTGTAGGCCAGGAAACCATACCACCTGCAAGGTGATCACACACATAAATAACACTTTCATTAATAAACCCCTATGTTCTGCTATAAGATTAGAAAGGTCATGTTGAGCCTGAGAAAGGTATGATTCACTTAAGCAGGCCACACATGCAGCAGATCAGAATGGAGCAGACTAGACTATGGTCTATGCAGTGTGCTCTGTCCACACTTCATGGACAAGACTGCTTGATCTGTCTGGATGATCCTAGCCATATTAAAGAAAAACTTATATCTAAGGACTGATTCTGGGTAATCTAAGAACCTTTTCTACTGGTGGCAGTGTAAAAGATACAAATGTATTATAATATACTACAGCAAACCTATTCCCTTGTCATATTTATATCTGCTAAAAATCTAGTTCTTTGAATATTTTCAGGGTGTGCTACATACATAGGTCTTTTTAGACCCTTCTCAACACTTTTCTCAGCCACTTCTTAATTACATGGACAAGTGTCTCAATAAGTGATGCCCTAACCCCTACATCCTCTTCCAGTAGTATTGATGCAAAAATAATGTTTTCTTTTGTCTTGATTCTTGCAAAAACAAGAGACCCATGGGTCACGGCGCTCAGCTGATCGTGATTGTACTATAAATGTTTCTCCACTGTGATACTATATCGAGTCGATAAAGCTTTTGAATATCATGGACATGTTGGGCTATTATAAAGGAATGTAATGTAATATGTGAGTAAATGATAAATGAAATTACCTGACTGATGTGTTAATAGAGTCAAATATAGTGGTTTATTTTTTATTTATTTAGGAGGGGTTGAAAATTGTGATATATCTGAGCAAATATGAATGCAATGACAGCAGTAATAAGCAGTAGTAGAATGATGATAAGGCTATTTGTTGAAGGATCTGAAGTGTATGTTAGTCTGCAAGCTTTCAATTTGACAGATATGATGTTATGATAAACTATGCTGATGAAGTGATTTATGAATTTGTGACTGTATGACACAATATCTCTTTAGTCTTGACAAGGTACATTATTGTGATGCCCACTATGTCTACATATTACACAATATTGACATAATTTCTGGCATGTACATAGGTACCTATGGACGAATAGTTATACAAAATATTAAAGTATGAATATATCTGATTCATCTTGTTCTTGCTTACTGAGGCTGACTTTGGGATGGGGTTCGGAGAAGGGAAAAGTGAGGGCAGCACGAAGGTGGATGTAGAAATATTCTATTGTAATGTTTTTCAATTTTATAAGAATATTAAAAGTTAAGAGGAAAGGGGCCCTCCTACTTCGTTATAGTAAAGTTCTAAATATATGATTGCAAACTAATACTCTGACAGGACTGTCATGAAGAAAAACAGTAAAATTTTGAGATACTGTGATGCATATGAAAATTTACAGATGGACAGGCAAGTGGACAGAATGGACTAATACCTTTATTTCACTTTCAAAGGAATAATGCATTTAAGTTCATATATAATCCTATTTTTTAAGCATATCTACTTTTTCCATTAAGAAATTTTTATCTGAATCATTTTTTTATTTACAGGTTTTATAAATTTTTAATAAAAAAACCTGAAAATATAAGTTAAAATATTAGAATTGTTGCAAAAGTTGCAATCATTATATATACAGAGTAAAAAACTGAAACTATAAGTTAAAATATTAGAATTGTTGCAAAAGTTGCAATCATCATATACCCAGAGTGTAGCTCATATTGGGTCATATTATGCATACACATATATTTTATTATTTTTAAATCATATATGTTTAAACTGAATTTAAAAGAAAATAATGCCACAACATGGCATCTACAAGAATATTCCTTGAATCACTATTAAAAAGTTTTGCACATTGGAGTTTTCAGAACATGCTTAATTTTATTCACCAAAATAAAATAAAAGTAAATTTGATCAAATAAAACATCTTTTCAAATAAAGTATACACACTGTTGGTTGAATGAGGGACAAACAATATCATTGTGTTAATTACTATCCCAGATTTAATTTATTACTGGAATTAATAGTCAATTTCACACCTGGTGAAGTTTTTACTCTTCTGAAGTAAGAAATTACTTATCTGATGAACATCCACACTTTCATAACAATACACCACTTTGTGGACACAATTAAATGTACACTTTAATCATTGTAACCCTGGTGGTACAATACAATATCTAAAATGTAACATAGCCTAGAATAAGAATGAATCAAATACAGAAAATAATAACATTCATCTAGTTTATGCATCATTCGGGGGGGGGGGGGGGGGGGAATGCAGGGCAGAGGGGAAGCCTGCTGGTAGTGGCCAAGCTGCCTGGGGTGGGTTACATAATGCAAGTTAAGGCTGTACTACTAGGTGGGCTAGATGTAAACAACACTTGACATGGTGTATGAAAACATAAAATAAAGCTATTCTTTCCAATCAATTTCTTTGAAATTTCAGATTTTAAAAGATTAAATCCTTATGTATACATGCTGTGAAAATTAAATCAACAGTGCCAAAGTTGGACAAAATTTAAGGTATTGATTTTTTATTTATGTTAATAACTTGAAAAATTTGCAAAATTCAGATCTAATTTTGGGTAAACAATTGAATCTTGATTAAAAAAAGTTATATTCCTGAAAAAAAGTCTCTAGGTTCAGCAATTCTCATGTTAGGTGAGTAAATATATTTCCTGATTTTTTTAAAAACTGCATTATGTTTTGGCCCATAACTTCAAAATAATACCCAATACTGACCTAATTTTTGGTATGTTCATAGAAAATGTATGAAAGAATGTGAATACTAAATACGATCAAAAACAGATCAGTGGTTTTGATATTAGGCAGCCTTGAAGTGTAACAATGGCTTTTTTTATGGAAAATGGAGTTTTTTTCCTTAATATCTCGAAGGAACGAAGTCCTAATGACCCAATTTTTGGTATGGTAGGAGAATTTGGGGACATCTAAAATTATGCCAACAGCCTGGGGAGCATAGAGATGTGCACTGAATGACCTACAGTCATCAAAGTGGACTGCTTGACAATGTAAGGGAATACAACAAGAGCCTCCAAAAAAATTCCATAACTAGCCTAATTTAGCAAGCTTTTATTTTCAATTTTCAGATTTTAACAGATTAAATCCTTATGTATACATGCTGTGAAAATTAAATCCACAGTACTTACAGGAAAAAAACGTGCTGTGGCCAAAGTTGGGCAAAATTTAAGGTACCAATTTTATATTTTTGCCAATATTTGAAAAAAGGAACGAAGTCCTATTGACCCAATTTTCGGCATGGTAGGAGATTTTGGGGACATCTAACTGTATGCTGAATTTCAGATTCGTAGGTCCAACAGTGTCAAAACGTGCCAGTCTTACGGACGGACATCCAGACAGATGGATGGACGGACAGACAGACGGACGGACGACGGACAATGGACCACGACTATAGCTCAGATGACTTATAGTCAGCTGAGCTAAAAACACCCCCATTTTGAAATTTGCTAGTGGAAAGAATGTGAGGTACCAGCAACAAGGAATCCTGAGCAATCTTGTCAACTTTGTATGTCAAGTCTATGGACCATACTGGATTCCGATCATGATGAATCCTCTCTGTATGCCACCAATTATATTTGATATGTACAGTTAGTGAGGAATACATGAAAGACCCTAAATGGTTCTTCTATTTGAATGAAAATGACTTGAATCTTTGTGTCGTTCTTGCACATTAAATGATAAAGCAGAGAAGAGATAAAGAGAAGTTAACAGAGCAGACAACAGAAGAATGCCTAACACAACCTCACTATGATGATCAATGTAACAGTACTATCAGAGCAGATAACAGCTACACATCCATATCAACTGGCAGATATAAAGTATTAACAATAAACTTTACACCACAGAATCCTGAATAATTATGCAGGTAACGATAATAAGTGTATCAACATACATCCTCATGAGAGATGTGAATGGTTTAATGATCATTTCCTGTCCCATCCACAGCAGAACGAAGCAGCCAATCAGGTAGCCCATGTTAAACAGACTGATCCTGTTCAGGCCGGTGATGAAAATCACGAACAGCGTCACCCACAGTAAGTACTGGAACACCCCCGTCTTTATGTAGTCCAGGTATGAGCTGAAAATGAACATCATTATATGATTAATGAAGATATCAAATAGCGTCACCCTCAATAAGCGGCTGAACACTCCAGTCTTAATTTTGTGTTAAAACAACTTTTATATTTTTCAAAATTAAAAAAAAATATCACATTATATTTTTTAAAGATGTTATTACAAACTAATAAAATCTGTAAACATATGATTGCCCAGTTTCATTACAATAAACACATGTATGACATGTATATGAACAATGCAAGTACTAACATTTTTAACCCTGAGTACAAGCACAAATTACAAAAATGTCACTCCTGAAAAACTGGCATGGATGTACACAACACAAAAATGATTGTAAGTGATGCTATCAGTCTTATGTATGAGAAAGCAATCAAATATGTATGGACATAAAATTTCAATGATCAAACCACTCTTGAGCTATGTGCACAGATGCATGAAACCATATAACAATTGTAGGTGGTGCAAAAAGTCTTGTATACGACAAAAATATCTGAGATGTATTGACTTATGCACAATTTCAGGCTGATAAAATCAAATCCCTCCTTAGAAATAAGCCGGGACATACACTATGCAACAGTCATTTCAGATGACAACATAGTAGGTTGTGTATGAGAAAGCTAACAATGATGCACGGACAAGCCACAATTTCAGGCCAATACATCAAACTTCTCTTTAATCTGGTGCACTGAGCTGACCAAGCTCAGCTATGGAAGGCAGATGCCTCCAAGTGAACTGGAACAAATGCCAGGTACAGTTACAGCACTTGCTGAACTCTTGGCCTGTACCTAGCTGTACTTAGTGAACTTTTGACCTGTTACCTATTTTGATACAGTTGGCAGCTATAAAAAGTTGACAGTCTTTTCATTGTTATCCAATAATTCAGCCAAAAATCATTTAAGTAAACTTGAAGTAAGCTACCTAAGAGTAATTTTTGTGCAATGTCACAGAGTTAGAAACAACAGTTTTGCAGAAAAGAGCTTGGCAGCCCTCAGTTTGATGTAGGTTTACTTGGCTACAAGACCAACTTCAGCTTCCTCTGACTCAAACTTCTATGATCCGATCTGTTCTTATACAATTGAGAGAACCCTACCCTAGGATAATTCTTGTGAAAAAATTAAACCATTTGGCTTGAAAGTTTCATCATGAAACATTTCTAATGTTGTGGCTGAAAGAGACTTAAATTACAAGTTTGTTGCCCATCAAAAGAGGTTGATGTAGATGGAACTACAAAAACCTCAATTTCAAATATAAGTCATGTGACCTTCATTTGCACAAAACTTGGTGATTCTAGCTCCTGCTATTTCTCAAATTGTTATGTTAGAATGCTTACTTAGCCAAATAACTTAGTTCAAATTTCTGTAACTCAGCTGAAAATCATCAAACACAAACCATTTGAACAAACCTGAGAGAGCTCATCTCTGGGATTGTTTCTGTGAAATATTGAACAATTTGGCTCAATGATTTCAGAAAGAAGTTTTCAAAGATTTTGTGCTTCTCCCTGTAAAATGTAAATTGATGCAAGTGGCGCCACAAAAAGGCTCAAACTCACAACATTTGACATGTGACTGGTATTTGCACACAACTGACCTATCCATCACAACCCACATGTTCTGCCCTTTTAACCTAATTATTATAATGAGCCCCCAAAACATTCCTTCACAGGTCTTCAATGCCCATGGTTGTGAGAGCTGTTTACAAGACAATAATGACGTCAAAAAAGTCGATGAAGTAGACAGGTAAGACATTATTATTCTCTTGGAAGTCAAGAGGAATGACTCATGCAACCTATGGCCTAGAACTTTTTATACTGTCTACTTTGTATGAAAAAAATTCCAGAAAACATGCCGACATGGGTACTGGTACAGATTACAAGTGTTCTATTTGACAGAGCTCTGCCAAATTATGCAAGTTTTGTGCTTATCAGGTGATTGACAGTTGACAATGCTTATTGTCACTGATTGGTTGCTAGTTAGTTCAATGCATATGATTATTCATTGAATTAATATGTGATTAAGGTAACATAGAGTTCATGGAAAGGTCAATTTGGTGATGCAAGCCCCTGCTGTTCCTGAGAAATTATGGGTTCATGTACTGATGACCCATGACCCCTGTACAAAAAAGGTCAATGCAGGTGGTGCCCCCAATACCTCAATTTCTAATATGACACATATGACCAACAATTGCATAAAATTTGGTCATGATATCTCCTGCCGTTTCTGAGACTGTCATTTTAGTATGCTTATTTGGCCAAATGACTAAGTTCAGCTTCCTGTAACTCGGCCAAAGATCATTAGACTGGAACCACTCAAACAAACTTGAGATTGTTTCAGGGATTGTTTCCATGATATATTGAGCAATCTGACTTGACAGTTTCAGAGAAGATTTTTAGATCTTTTTTTAGCTTTTTTCCAGTAAAATCTAACATAATGCAGATAGCTAAAAAATAATCTCAATTCCCGAGTTTTTTAGATGACTGATTTTTTGCATAAAATTTTGTTGATGCTAGCGCCCCCCCCCCCCCCCACACGATGTTTCATTTAATATGGGTTAACGTACAGACCACATATATTAGACGATGGACCACCATCACATAAGCTCACAGGTTCGCTAAAGTCTCTTGCTTCAACAATTATGACCTTAAGTGGCAGAATATCTTTCCTGATTCTTAACAAAGTGCACTATGTATGGGCCCATAACTTTTTAAAGTTATGTAATACTCATCTAATATCTGGCATGTACATAGGATCTATATAGGGGAATTTTTTATGGTTAATATGAAGAAAAACAGATAAGTGAGTTTGATATTAGGGAGTCTTGAAGTGTGATAATAGGTTTTCATGGAAAATTGAGGTTTTTTTTTAACTTCTCAAAGTAAACCAAGTCACAGTGACCCAGTTTTCAGTTTGGTAAGAGATTTTAGGGACCTCTATCAGTATGTCAGATTGATTATAAGCAGTGATCATCTTACTCTTTGACAGAGGTGAAGTCCTCAAGCGGGTTATCTGCATCGTTTACAATCTGCTCAGAGATGTCCGCGTTGTCTCCACCCCCATAAGCCTCCATCTGATGTTTACTGTGTTCAATGTAGAATACGCACCACTGCAGACTCGCAAACAATAACTGGAAGAAGTCCACTGCAATACGAACACAGATTACTCAACTCAAATACGTAAACTCATCTTATTATGAATTAACTCTCTCTATTATGAATAAACTAGAGAAAAAACTCTTCTCTACAATCTGAAAAGATAAACAGAACTTTTGTTCTGTACAACCATTTCTCTACTGGAACGAAAAAGTGTGATGGAAACTTGTTACATTTGTTACATTTGTTACAATATTTACATCTTGCACAATGGTTACACCTGCTGTAATTATTTCCCTAGTTACAATGTTTACACCTTGGCACTGCTTTGTATACTCTGGTTATTTTATGAGCACATTTATATCATTGATGAGAACTTACAGAGCAGCTTGAAGGAGTTAGGAGGGTTCGTATAGCTTGGCAGGAACAGCCACACCTTCAGGTTGGGTGTCAGTTCCTTAACGCTGTCCCACGGATACGCTGCAACCCACATATTAATATAATAATCAGAGTGTATTCATGGTTACTGTATTGAACCTGATCATGAAAAAAATAAAGTATAATCCCAGTGTAGTTTAAGTGAAATTCACTCATACAAATTACTAACATATGAAAAATAAAACCGTGTATCTGCTGACCCATTCAGACATTTATACAGATTTATAAAACAGATATGTTCAAGAATCACATCATACTTATCATGTGTGAAGCTTAACAACAGTAGAAAGAATCTCCACGTTTGGAAATACATGACACTGTAACAGACTAATGTAAATTTTAAGGTGTGGATATAAAGTTTTGAACAGGAGAGCTTGCACTCCTGGTCATGAAAGGTATCACCAATAGTTGTCGCCAGTTAAATGTAAAAGGTCTATTGGATTGTAAGCAAGGTGTTGTTATAATGTTTTGGGATTTATTTGCCACGTGTGGTTATGATGATTTGGGATTTGTTTCCAGGCGTAGTTCTGATGTTTTGGGATTTGTCACATACCCCAGCAGAGCCCCAGTCAGGCCCCAAGATGTTATGATGTTTTGGGATTTGTTTGCCAGGTGTGGTTATGATGTTTTGGGATTTGTTTGCCTGATGTGGTTCTGATGTTTTGGGATTTGTTTGCCTGATGTGGTTCTGATGTTTTGGGATTTGTAAGCAAGGTGTTGTTATGATATTTTGAGATTTGTTTGCCAGGCCTGGTTATGATGATTTGGGATTTGTTTGCCGGCGTGGTTCTGATGTTTTGGGATTTGTCACATACCCCAGCAGAGCCCCAGTGGGGCCCCCAGACAGGCCAGATACTGGATGAAGAGTAAGATAGCCAGGAAGATGATATAGCCGGGCCACGCCACAAAACAGCCTTTTCTCCGCAACAGCAGCATCACACCAAGTGCAAGGCAGTACAGCACCGCAAATGCATCCAGCCTGACACAGACTGTCACTACCGACATCACAAAGCAGATCTGTATACACAAAAAAAGATCAAAATTATAAGAAGCAGCAGCCAGGTTTATTTGTCACTGTGGGTTTAACCACTGCATTTATGCTCACTAATGTTATGTCTTAAGTCTATCTGATGTTTTTTGTATGATTAAAATTAATAATATAATATGATGCAAATCATAAACTGAGGTCGTAAATAACTGATATGAGCTTCATCCTTTGCCAACATCATTCTCAAGAAAAAGGTCTATGAGATATACTGCAGAAGACAATGTGGCACAAATTAAAATGAAGAAAACCTGATTGACACTTGCATAAAATATAAATACTACAAAGATGTAGCAATTATTTACAGTCAAGTAACATGAAAGAGGAGAATATTTTAGTTGAATTCTATTCATGGCTTAATCATATACCAATATTTTCCTAAATTAATTGTTGATTATTTCAAAAAGATTCTTTGAAAATATAAACAATAATTAAAAATGTGTATTGAAACACAGATCTTGTGTGTTGTTTTGTCCCTTTATGTACATCAAATTAACAGCTATCATGATGCTGTGTGCTGACTGACTTATAGCTACATTTCATGTAATGTACATGTACTGTGCTTTATAGACTGTTATGTGATCACATCTAATCACCACTAGGAATAAACAATGCTGTAAAACCCATAAAACGCCCATCCTCGGGTGTGTGGGGATTTACACTAAAAGTGAATTTTTGATAAGCTCACACCTTGAACATGTATGTCACGTTGCATTATGACCCACAGAACCATTCTTGTGGGCTCACACAGAATTGGCCAAAAACAATAACCCTAGCTTTATGCTGTGTTCATTAGTACTTACTTCAAGGCCAAACTTGTAGAATGTGTAATTAGCAAAAAACTTGATGCAGCTTAGGAGATCAACGTCAGCCTGAGCTCGTTTGATGTCAGCAAATAGTACTCCTCGTGGCGGCCTCTCATTCCCAGGCTTGTTAAAAAACTGCTGCTGGTGCACTTGAATGACCCCTTGGAAACCAAGCATCAGAACAATGGCAATATAGTTCTGAAAATTAAAACAATGTAATTGTTAAAACCAAACTGGGAAGCTCTGGCTAATCACATCCACTATTTTTGTGGAACTGATCTTAACTCTTTGATAATAAACAAAGCATGAAATGAATGGTTATAGGAAATTAAAATGCAAGGCCTACAGGCTTAAAGTGAATCTAGTAATGGAACATACAGCCTCAATTTAATCCCAAACTTAGACACTGTTTAGTCACATTTTACTATCAAATTTGCATTGATTGGTTTAAATTACACATTGAACAATTTCTTTCTCTTTTGCAAAACCTGAAATAGTCCTGGCATTAGGCCAAAGACAGGTATAGATACAGAGAATTTATAGATACTGTATACTTATTTCACCATAAAACTAGAATACAGGTAGTCGACAAGCGACTACGTGTATCCGCCAAAATCAGAGAAGGACGGGTGAAGTGAGGCATGGATTGAGTGGCAAGGGGATATAGAGTTACATGTGTTAAATATTAGAATGGATCTCTGCCACATAAAAATGATTGTAGGTGGCGCCACCTGTAATTTGAATGAGAAACTATCCAAGATATAAACACATGCAAAATTTCATGTGGAAAAGTCAAACCACTGCAGAGATATGAGTGATTTTATCCCACAGCAGACAAACAGATGGACGCTGTGCAAAAACGGCGCCACCATTTTTGTTCATGTTATAAAGCTATCCAAGGGCTACATTTGTGTAAAAAATTTTCCTGATTGGTTGAATGAGTCTGGAGATATAAGTATGGATGTCTCGTCGTGAACGTGAATGTAGGTGGCGCCACCTGTCATAAAATCAAGAGAGCTATGCGGGATATATAAGCTTGCTGAATTTCAGGTAATTTGGTCAAACCACTGCAGAGATATGAGTGATTTTAACCAAAGGCAGACAAACAGATGGACGCTGTGCAAAAATGGCTGCAGGTGGTGCCACCAATTTTTTGTGTATGTTATAAAGCTATCCAAGGGCTACATTTGTGTATTTTTTTTTTCCTGATTGGTCAAACGGTTCCCGAGATATGAGCTTGGATGTCTGCAGTGTTAACGTGAATGTAGGTGGCACCACCTGTCAGAAAATCAAGAAAGCTATCTAGGATGTATACGCATGCCGAATTTTAGGTGAATTAGTCAAACCACTGCAGAGATATGAGTGATTTTAACCCCAGGCAGATGAACAAATGGACACTGCGCAAACATGGTTGCAGGTGGTGCCACCTTTTGTTGTGTATGTTATAAAGCTATCCCAGGGCTACATTTGTGTAAAATTTTTTTCCAGATCGGTCAAACGGTTCCCGAGATATATGGGTTTATGTGTGGAGCATTAACGTGAATGTAGGTGGTGCCACCTGTCATAAAATCAAGAAAGCTATCTAGGATGTATATGCATGCCGATTTTTAGGTGAATTAGTCAAACCACTGCAGAGATATGAGTGATTTTAACCCCAGGCAGATGAACAGATGGACACTGTGCAAACATGGTTGCAGGTGGCGCCACCTTTTGTTGTGTATGTTATAAAGCTATCCCAGGGCTACATTTGTGTAAAAAATTTTTCCGGATCGGTCAAACGGTTCCCGAGATATATGGGTTTATGTGTGGAAACAGACGCACAAACGGACGCTGGGCAGAGACGAAAGGTCAGAGGTCAAGGTCACTTGGTTAGGCACCAGTTCACATGTGACCCAATAATTTGTGTAAGTTTCGGAAAAATCTGTCCAGTAGTCTCAGAGGAGTTCTCCGGAAACAAACGCAGCGTCGGAACCCGGTCAAAAAATTCTCCAAGATGGATGTACATGCCAAATTGAACGATTCCTCAGATATGAGCAATTTTCACCTGTCTTGTGAGAGAATTATCACAGATATTCATGATGATTCTAAAAAAGATGGTAATTTTGTAGTGGTGGGAGCTCAGGCCTTGATCCAGAGATTCTTACTTTAAGGTAATATCCAATAGATGATGTCTTCTCCAGTCCCACGTACTGGGCATTATCGATGGTTCCATTGAATGGTACAGGAAGGGAAGAATTCTGGGTGCTCTACAACAGACAAAACACACCTGCATTACATTGACATGAAGCCATAACATGAAGTATCTATTAATAACAGTAATTAAAACAATTTAATTCATTTGATATTCACAAATCTGACAGACTTGTATTACATTTCAATTTTCAAAATCACAAACTGGACAGCAAACTGTTTACTTAACAAATGGTTGCTTTTTAGAATGCCGCATTACTGATACAGCTTCTACAACAGTTTGCTATAAAATCACTATGTGAAATATAACAAATAAAAGACATCCTGGAAAGTACTTTGAGTCAGTAGAATTTTATTCTAACAGGCAGCAATGGTACATAAAAATATTTAACTGCATACACATAATTCAAATTCAAGTAATGTATGTCCGCTGTCAGGGCCTATGTCAGTGAAATACCATTACCAATATGACATGCCTAAGAGGGATGCACAGATATCAAGATATCTACAAGAACTACTTGTGTCTATCTGTAGTAGACATTATGACAGCAGCATCATGGTAGATGATGTAGAACTGCCCCTAGTACACACCACTAGAGAGACATGAGACAAAGGAAATGGTTCAAGTTACTCCTATTTTGAACTGTTTTACAAAATTTGGATTATATTTGGTGGGGGGGGGGAATTATCATCTATATTCTGATATTACTCTAAGGCTGGTTATAATCCAGAAGGCAAACTGAAGTCAGTTACACTTGATTAACAGACTGTCAAACAAACAGCTGGACATACAGAGAGACAGTCAAAAGCAAATCCATCACAGATACTACTAAGTGCAACCACTGTAGCAAATAAGAATGAAACTGCATAATTTATTTTTATCAAGTTATCATCTGAAAAACAATGCAAGTTATTCTGATTTTGATTGATGGACTCTCAGTTAAGACAGACAGACAGACCTTAAGATGTCCCATACAAGCTATTAAGGTATTATTATAGTTTGAAAGCCTCAATTTGCTGTTTTGTCAATAAATTGTATACTGTTGTATCATGTTAATATCAACCCATATGGAAAACTTTAAATTTGTCATTTTGTTTAGTTGTTTATAAACTGGATTTATTAATTCACCACTAAGCCCACATGCTGGGAGGTTGTATACAAACGGTGTCAGTAATTAATGATTGGGCAAGCAAGCCACATTGGGCCAAGCTGCCAATGTGGTAGCAGGGCAGTGAGATGGACAAGAATCTTTATTGCTCTCTTGCTTCGCCAACATGCAGGGTTGGCCACGTGGCTGTCATCTGTCAATTATAAACTTAGGCATTAAATTTAGCTTTTAAAGTATCATAATTAAATTGAATCAATCAAACTGATACATTATTATAGAAAATTCTATGAACAATGCAAGTACTAATATAACATTTGAACAAGCACCAATTACACAAACATCACTGCTGAAATACTGGCATGGGTGCACACAACACAAAAATGATTGTAGGTGGTGCCACCAGTTATGTATACAACAAAGCTATCCGAGATGTACCGTAAAAATGTGCATATCAGTTGACCTCGCATATAAGTCAAGTATAATTTTTCAGGGTAAATATCAGGTAAAGTTTTTTTCAAGCCATTCTCGGGGGTCAAAACAGGTCAGAAGCAGCATACATGACCATGAAAAGTATGACAGGCCACTGGGGAAAGGTGAATTGTTTGGCTGGCCACTTGTTTTAAAACTAAAATTGTCATTTGTTTTGTTGTGACAAATAACTGGGCATCATAAAGATTCTAATATTAATAAATATAACAGATTGATACTTTAAGTATTTTGCAGAAATGAAGATCTCCTGACACACAGAAGTGGCAAATGGGCTGACATAGAAGAGCCAAGGATTTCTCACACTCTCCGTCACTGCTCATGAATTTTAAACTTCTAATGATTGTTTGTGTCAGATATCAATAAAAAATGACTATTTATGTTTGTTAATAAAACAGGACTGTTGCTGGCTGATCTATATTTTATATAATCTAAATTGTTAAGAAACACAAAGTTGGACGACGCGAGTCACATGAAAAGGCCACATGACAGTGCAATCTGTCCTCGGCTTGTTTATGTCCTTGGATCAAGGGCAGTATTTTTTATTGTCAGAGATTTTATCATACATTCTGTGAAAACACAAGGCCATAAAAGATAATTTTGTTTAATTTTTAATTAAAACTCAGTGCGTCAACAGACACAGGGCTGGCCCTGCCTATTTGCCAGTTAGCCAATGGCTAGCAAAGGGGAGATCTGGCAAAACAAAATCCTCTCTGGCTAATTTATTGGTGAGAAGCATCTTTCCAATGCTCTTAGGCCTACAAAATAAGTTCTTTGTTTCCGATTACAGTGGTGAAAAATTTAGAGTTGGTAGGTAAGGAATTTATTTTATTTTAAATATTTTTCTTTACTATGTGTTATAAAACAGGCTTTTTAGATTCAATTAATTCACACGTAGGTTTCAAGGAAATAATCCAAAATGTATATACCAGGCCCTCCCATGTTGTCCTACTGTCCAATAAAAGGAGCGGGGAACTAGGTTGCAATATTACCCCCACCCTGATTATAGAAGGCTGGTACATGATAATCAAATGATCTCCTGCATAAATATGCACACTCTGTTACACATTTATACATAATTTATCCCTAAGATCATGGAACAAGTAACTGAATCATAACTGTGATATAATTAGCTGTAATTTCAATTATTTGTGACTTGTACAAGATCTGTGAAGCGACCTTTTTGTGCCCCAAGGCTCAAGGCTCAAACCCCCAATAAAATTTAATTTGAGACTGGCTAGGTTTTCTTGGAGTTGGTCTGGATACTGCAAACAAAGAACATTTTAGGCCTTACTGAATGAGCAAAACAAGAGACTATAATATTGTGAAATAAAAGTTTATCGAGAAAGACTGGTCTTCAGTTGATTTAATTACAGTCATTATATATAACTTAATGTTCAACGCAAAGTCACACAGAATAATCATGAATTGCACTGTCCACACATCTTTTTATATTCATATTTATATTTTTATGATATGATCAATTCATGATATCTTGAATTCTGCTCAGTGCTAAATATCAATATTTCCCATTATTTAGAGAATAAATGCTGGCTAAAGTGTTTCTGAAATGGCTAAAGAAAATTCTTGTTGGCTAAAATTTGGGCTTATGATTTTTTGGAAGTATGGCGAGCCCTGAGACGGACGTAATGGTGAACAATTACATGCAATATAACTGCATATATGCAGCGCAGGTATCCAGTATAGCGAACTGCAGGGAGAAGAAGATTTTTTAATTTATTTTTGCTTTTTCCCAATAAAATCTAAGTAAATGCAGATAGCAAAAAAATAAACAAACAAAATCCGATAAAATTTTTTAATAGACATTTTTTGCATAAAATTTGGTGATGCTAGCTCCAACAGTTTTTTAAGAAAGAACGGGTTAATGTACGGATGACAGTAGATGGATGAGGCTGCACCATCACATAAGCTCACAGGTACGCTAAAAAAAGATTTTGTATGGAAACAAATTATGATGAAAAACATATATTTATGACCAGGAAAATGTCCTGCCTTGAATTTCTAAGGGACATTATTAAATTATTTCAATTTAACTGCTATTTAAGGTAATCACTGAGACTGTAAAACAGGTGTTATCAGAAGAGGAGCCTTAACACTGGAGTGAATCCTCAGGGTTGAGAATCAAATAGGGACAGGTGATCTGTCTGGTGATGGGGAGTGGCCACTAGTTCTACTGTTTTAACAAATGAATCATTTGAATGTACTGCTGATGCTTCAAACCATATTTTAAACATATTCAGAAATGTCCATGACTAATAAACACAGTAAAGGAAAAAAGTGATAATATATCAATGTTCTCACTGTACAGTTACTGTACCACATGGATACATTGAGCAAGCTGAGCTGGAAGACCATCTTGGCCAGGATGACCAGAGCTGCCCAGATCTGACTGATGTGTGATATACATGACTGTAGCTGAGGTATCGGCACTCCGATCACAAGCAGCAGCACAAACACCACATTGACAGCCTTCACCTGAACAGTAAAAAAATTACTCTCATGAAGTCAGTGTTCTACAAGCCCATCATTATTCAGGTCATCATAATAATACAATTATACTATTTATGTGATCTTTATAAATATACTTTCAAAAATTCCACTTATTCTTATCAGATATTTTCCTCACTTTTCAGGACATTAATCATTGACTGCTTGTCCGGGGCAAGTGAAAGTTCCAGAAAATAGTGGAAGGGCAACTAGAAGTCTCCTTTTATTGCCCAAGTGGGTCCAACATACACCTTTACCCAAGTAAAGGCTTGAAAAAGGATCTTTGTGTTCTTGCATACAATCAATGATATTTGTAGGGCATTCAAGAGCAAGAGCAAGATTCATGAAGGGTGAGTAAAAGCTAGATGTTACTGGCCTGACTGGGCAAGTCTTGCAAAAGTTAATGTTGAGCCCTGCCTTTGTTGATAAAATTGCACTTTATATGAAATTGTATAAAATAATTTGTATAGTATAAGCTGTTAATAAACTGTAGTATTGTTATCATACATTTAAAATTAATGTAAAAATGTAAATACTGGATGCGTGCACATTTGGCACAAGTCAATTTACAAAATTAAAAATTGCTAAGCAGGCTCACGCCAAATCTAGTAGTGCTATCTTTTATATACATGTTTATATGGACAGTTGTACAATGCCTGCTCCAGATGATGGTAACACATCTTGTTATAAAGAAAGACACTTTAAGACAGTCTACCTCGATGCAGCAGGTGATGAAAACAGTGAAGGCAACCAGTTTAAAGATGTGGATCTCCAGCAGACGCCAGATGTAGACACCGACAACATCAAACCACTTGGAGCAGAATGTACAACAGACACCAGCATAGTGCTTCACATCCTCCTTCAGACTCCCTGAAAGTCAGCATCAGCAAAATACAATCAATGCCAAGTACACATCTCTCACTCACAATCTCCCTGAAGTCAGCATCCACAAAACAGAGTACAAAAAATCATATGTTCCTCAAACTGTTTTTTGGTGCATGTAGTCGGGTTTAAAATGTTTAGTACTCGCTTTGAACATGAACATGTTTAACTTGAAGCTCGGAACAGTTACAGTAAAATTAAAACAAGCCTCTCCATGAGGGATTCATCTATTTCTCCAGAAGTCCTGTTCAGTCATGTTAAATGATAAACCAGTAGTTACAAATTTGAAAAAAAAAATGAAACATGGGCCTTACTGTATGGAACCAGTATTAACCAGAAAAAGTCTTTTATTTGTAAAACTGCTGTTCAAACCTACTTTGTTTTTTCTCTTCAGTTTCTTCACCACCTTCTCCTGTTTCACCTTGACCTTTAGCCTGACCATCAGGTTCATCTTCACCAGTCTTATCTGCCTCAGTTTCTTCAGATTTCAGTTGTTCATATCTGCTTTTAAATTAAAATCAGTTAAAAATAGAATAATTTTGATAATATATTTGTACCACTGCCTTCAAATTAATACCGTCTTTTACCAAAGATAATCCACTACCATAGATAATCCGCACCCCCATTTAGAGCCAGAATTTTAATGGATAAACCAATAACCCTTTTGTATAATATGCTTCCTGTTCCTCACAAAAAAATGGATGACATATATTGTATTTCCGACAGTCACTGGAAAATTCACTGGTTCCATGGCCGTGAACTTTTGAGAATGAGTCAAGCTGACTTTCCGAATTTTTCTTGGATCTAGAGCAGCTATCAAATCATGACAATTGAAATCACAGCAAATACTGTAGATTCAGATAATATCGTGGGCTTAAAATTTCGTGGTTTTTGTACAAAACGCATATCGTGGGGTATTTGAATTCGTGGAAAGACAAATAAAACTTTAGAAAATTATGGTTATTAATACCTCCATGTGCGCAAGGAAGACGAGCCCGATGTACACAGGTGGTTCGGCTTTGATGCTTATCACACGGTGCGCCTGTACCGCGGTCAATCAGGTCAGTGTTGAACAAACATGCTTCGCCCTACCCGAGCCTAACAAAGAATTAATCAGCCGTGACCGACACGTGCCGGGCGATACATCGCCTGTTAGTTGTAACACCCGATACATCGGCTATCAGTTATAACACCCGATCACACCACGTTCACAGAAAACGTAAATCATCACTTGACCGGAGGAAAAAAATAAACGGGACCGTCCACATGAAGGTTTTTAACTTTTTTTATCTAGGCGGTAGTCACATGTGGCGCCTGTAAATCCCTGACGGGGCGGTTCGTCATTCATCATGTCAGCTATATTTGGAGATTATAAAGAAATAATTTGCCTAATAGTATTCGGTGGCGCTTACATACGCTAACATATATATGTACCACTATCGGCAATATTCGGAAAAAGTACCGCCTTATTCGGAATAAGTGCTCTTTCGCGTCCCGCGGTAATCGCGGTAATGCAAATGAGACTACACGGCCCTTGTCTCTTAGACCAATAGGTAGCGTAAGTCTCGTTTAATATCTATTGAAAGAAGGTTGAAAAGGCCGGATTCGAAAAAGCAGTGCCTCGGTAGCTATGGTTACGAACATTGGAACTTGTGTACCGTTCTAGGCGTGTCAGAACTACCGCTTTGCTCGACAGAAATGTGGTATTGTTCTTGAATTTTTCATCCGAAATGCTGGTAAGAGGAAAACACGTTTTCAGTTTAAATTATACGTTGATATTGTTTTATTGTAAAGATATCAGGGGCCGTGTTCGTACGATATCAGGGGAAATAATTTAATTGACAAAAGAATATTTATAAATCCTGTATTTTAATAGTAATTTACGAAAAGCAATTCAGTGGATTTAATGATTGTATCAAAAACAATCATAAAAAAGTAATAAACAATTTTTGTATCTTTATTGAAAATTCAGCCAGGGGTAACAATTATAAATATAAAGTCGACCACCAGCTGCCGTTGAGATACCGTATATCCTCTGACCGTGTGATTTTTTGATCGTTGGAATCATGAATTCGTGGATTATCTTGATCCACGAAAACCACGAAAATAAAATCCCAACTAATATTTCTGAATCTACAGTAGTCAATTCACCTTTCGTTGTTAAGTGTTAAGAAAGGTGCTCATCAGGCCTGAATGGAATTGTTTTATGTAAGACAGAACCAAAACGTGGCACGGTGCACTGAGAAAACCTGACAGCCAAGCCACCCGTGAGCTCACCTGCATCTATGGTAAGGCATATGTGGCATACATATCCCTGATCCTGTAAGGAGAACCTATGAGACCTGGAGGAAGGTGAAGGCATTAACACATAACTGATCAGTTCATGACTCTGTCAACAGTAGGATAATTAAAGCTTAGGAAGCGGTCACATTCAGACCAGTATTCCTTACTTGGGTCAAGTTGTTTTGAAAGTAATTAGTGTGTCATGGATCATTTCCCCACAACAGAAGTCCCATTACCCTTTCAGTTCCCAATGTTAGCACATAAAGTGCCATCTACCAATTAGCAATGGTTTCAAATGAGGTCAACAAGAGGCACGGTCATGCATATTTCAGCTGGCATATCGTCTATTCTCTGGGGTTGGAAGCCATATTAAAGGTATATATAAGTATTTTAAAATTAAAGCATAGATAAGATCAAACTTAATGTTATCTAATGAAATAGTAAACCAATATTGTTCATTCACTTAAAATCCCTTATTATCGCTCTCTTCTGGCTAAAGTATTTGTGGTCTTACCGCCCTCAAATGATGTTCAATGCAGCAGGAAAATAGTAAGAAAATTATACCTCCATGTATAATACAAACCAAGGCTTTAAGTTTAGATTTTATGATAAAAAATGCAGATTATCTTTGGGGGAAGACGGTATGTGTTGCATTAAAGCAGTGAAGATTCCCTAATTTGAAAAAAAAAATATATTTTTTTTTCTTAATGTATAAAACCAGTAGACAATTAAATATGGTGCATTGAGCTTGAAGCAGTGACAGTTTGTGTGAGGACAGAGCCTGAAACAGTGAGAGTTTTTGTCAGGACAGAGCTTGAAGCAGTGACAGTTTGTGTGAGGAGAGAGCTTGAAGCAGTGACAGTATGTGTGAGGAGAGAGCTGGAAGCAGTGACAGTGTGTATGAGGACAGATCTTGAAGAGGTGACAAATTGTGTGCCTGAGCTTGAAGCAGTGACAGTTTGTGTGAGGATAAAGCTTGAAGCAGTGACAGTTAGTGTCAGGACAGAGCTTGAAGCAGTGACAGTTTGTGTGAGGACAGAGTTTGAAGCAGTGACAGTTTGTGTGAGGAGAGAGCTTGAAGCAGTGACAGTTTGTATGAGGAGACAGCTTGAAGCAGTGTCAGTTTGTGTGAGGACAGAGCTTGAAGCAGTGACAGTGTGTGTCAGGACAGAAATTGAAGCAGTGACAGTTTGTGTGAGGACAGAGCCTGAAGTAGTGACAGTTTGTGTGAGGACAGACTGCGACAGAGCTTGGAGCAGTGACAGTGTGTGTGAGGACAGATCTTAAAGAGGTGACAATTTGTGTGCCTAAGTTTGAAGCAGTGCAGTTTGTGCAAGTCTGACCTGTATCGGTTGATGTCGCTCATGGCAAGGAATCGCTTCTGGAAGTAGTGAAGCTGCAGGATAATGACAATCAAGAATGATGTGGGGGTCAGTAGTTGCACAAACAGCGTACCCGTGTCATACTGCCGCAGGCCAATGTCTCGTAACCTGTTGACAGACAACAGCAACAGAATACCTTCAGAAAACCTTTATCTTCATATAAACTTTACTGCAATCTTGATGATGTGTATTTTGTAAAATATTGTACTATTTGAGTAAAATATATGTAAAGAAATGTTTTGCTCTGATTAGTTGTTCTAATTTTGATCTGACACTCCTAGTATGTGGGGGCCATGCAGATATCTCTCTATCTCTAATCCTGTTTCTGCAGATTTGACCTAGAAGATTAGGGCTGCCACGTTTACACATTTAAACGACTATGTTTTGATTAATTTCTGTAAATGTTTACAGAACAACAGATCGTTTACATGAAATGTATTGATATACTCTGTCAGTCAGCTTAAAATTGTTGGTAAATCTGTAATGCTGATATTTTAGCAAATATTATAAGAAGACGCGGAAACTAATGGCCTATTCAGGTGGACTTTCCTTTGAAAATTTAATGAGGGTTTATATAAGTATAAACATTAAACAAGAATCTAAGCCTCTGTTTTATTATTTTACAAGATTTCTTTTGTCCATAGGATGTACATCAATCAACATTCCGCCGGTATTGTATTTGACATCCCCCTTGTGAATGTGCTATCATTATTAACTGCCGCTGTAAAAAAAGTATCTCCCAAAAAATTAATGAATGAACATTTTTGTTGTTATGCCGCCCAAAGTGATTAAACCTTCAGTGAAATGACTATCAAAAGTTCACTTCATGGTTTGTTTTTACTCCTATAAGCTCACGAGCGCTGGTTTAGGTGACAGAACAAATACAAATACATATGGACCTGAATAGATAACCAAGGTTACAGTATGATGACTATTCATGTCATTCGTTCATTTCAACTCATTTGCATAGCCCCAGACGGCACTTCTTCTGAAAATTGCTGACCTTGTTGCTATGCATACAAGCAGGCCATTAATGAGGCCTTACGCAAAATGCAAATTTTCGGTGTGTGGTGGCAATTTCAAATGCTCTCAAATTAGTTCTTAGAAGGGTTACGGCTGTCAAACAGAGGTTATGTTCATAGCAAGGAAAGAGCTGCTTATTTCTCTAGTGGAACATTTTTAATATGAATACGCCTTCTCTAAAATATAAACCCCTTGTGATAGAAAGCTGTTGCGCAAAACTGCATTGTCAGCTGATGAACCCCCATATGCATATGACCGTCCACCCTCATGGTTTTTGCTGCAATATGTGAACATAAGTTCTTTATACAGGTGTACCATGATCGATGTCACGTTGCACATTTCTCCAAACAAGCCCTGAATTTTAAACCTGTCAGCAACTTATATAGCGGCACCTGGTTGACCGGCTTTCGAGCAGCTTTCTAAAAAATCCCAAATATCATTTGGCTGTTCCATTGATCATACAGATCTCCCTCTGGGGTGACCTCTGACCCTGAGTGACTTTTTTTTCCACTAATTGGACCACAGGAACTCTTCTGTTTTAAATTTATATAATATCAATGATACATCAAAACCTGTTAAACAGAACCAAATTTTTCACCCAGGTCTGGTTATCTTATACACCTGTCAGCCCTTATTGATTCTTTCATTCTGACAGTATTTCTAAATACTGTGATGACTGTCACTTGTGAGTTGGTGTGACTGCATTTTTTATGTATGTACAACTGCGTTTTGGACCATTTAATTTAAAGTAGTATAATGATATTTTCATCACTTGCTAAAAAACGTAATTTTAAGAGTTGGGGGGGGGGGGGGTGTCAACAATATATATCTAATATATCAATTACCACCGTTTAAACGGCGACATTTCATTTTTTCCCATTTGTGTAAACGTTTACATTTTTGTGTTAACGTGGAAGCCTTATTGAAAAAGAAGGTCAAGGTCACTAATTTTTGAACTCCTCTGAGAACTTGGTTGAAGAAAACTGATGTAGCATATCTAAGGAAAAAGCATAGATGCAATACTTTAAAAGTTATTGACTAAATTTATATCTAAATTCTTATATTCATGCATATTTGACCCTCAACATTAAGGTCAAGTCCATCAGTTTTTGGACACATCTTAGATCTTGGTTGAGGAAAATTTTGAGGAAATTTGGAGGAAAAAGTATCCATTACTTCAAAAGTTGTGGGGTTAATAATACTCATGTTTGCAGTTGATTTGATCTTCAAAGTCAAAGTAACGAGGCACCACCTTATCACCCATGCACAAATATGCATGTGTACAATATATAAGATTCTTTCCATTACTTTAAATTATATTACTCAGAATATTATAAAATGGAAATGATGGGGTTACATACAGCACAAAAACAAGAAAAGGATTATTGGTGGCACAACAAGTCTAGGCATAAGACACAGTTATCCAATTTTAGGCTAATCCTTCAAGCCTCTCTAGAAATATTTAATGTCTTGTGTTAATGTCACCCAAAATGGACATTTTCAGGGTCAAGGTGACCCCATTTGGTTCATGAAAGTTCTGTCTTCTCACAAATATCCATGTACATGTGGAATTTTAAACAGATCCTGAATTGATCTTTTATAAGTTATCACATGTACAAGATCTATGCTTGTGTTTTAGTCTCTGCACATACTTGAATCATTTTGCCTGTTTTATCAAAATACCAGTGTGATCAAATATAATTTCTGAATTTAATGCTTGGGAAGATAAAGTCTGAGGTACATGTGTGCTTTGAAGCCAACATTCAGAATAAAAAAAGATTTGAAAACTTTCATGCAGCACGGTCATTACTTACGCTTGATCTGAGATCCCAGTACCATTTTTCCAGTATCCTGGGAAGTCTGAGAACTGGAAGGTATAGATGAGGATAAGAACAATCATGGAGTAGAAGATGGTCAGACACCAGAACATGGTCAGGGTAGCTCGCCAGAACCGGTAGCACATCTGTAACCAAATAACAGACAAACCCATCAATGTTCCTTGTCTTTTATAACTACAAATTTGGTATAATTATATGGCAAGGTCATTATATTGCTTTATATGATTTTCAGGGTGTTAGGGTAGGGCCCATGAGAAAAAGTGTATGTTTATTACAGCAGGGGTGTTCTGCAAGTGCTGCATCACTAATAAGGTTACCTAGGCAAGGCTGTCGTGAGCAAGAGTGGGGTCTTGGATATACGAAATGCAAATACATTATGGCATCTGAAAAACTTCAATAATTAGAATAAATTTAAAGCTTTTACTTTCAAATTTCAGAATTCAACAGATTAAATCCACATGTATCCTGGCTGTGAAAAAAATAAATTAAATATACTTACGAGAAAAAAACATGCCATTGTCAAATTTGGGCAAAATTTGAGGTACCAATTTTATATTTTTGCTGATGTTTTAAAAAATTTAAAAGATTTGGCTCTAATTTTGAGTATACAATTAAATTTTGATTAATTAAAGTTACACTGCTGAAAAAAAGTCCCTAGCTTTAACATTTTTTTTATGTTAAGTGACAAAATATTTTTCCTGATTTTTTACATAGTGCAATATGTTTGGGCCCATAACTTTTTTAAATTATATAATACAGACCTAATTTCTGGCATGTACATAGGAACTATATAAAGAAATATTTATGGTAAATATGAAGAAAAACAGATGAGTGGTTTGATATTAGGCAGTCCTGAAGTTTGAAAATAGGTTTTTGATAAAAAGTTGAGGTTTTTCCTTAATTTCTCAAAGGAACAAAGTCGCAAAGACCCAGTTTTCGGCTTGGTAGTAGATCTTGGGGACATCTAACATTATGCCGGATTCCATTAATTTTGGATTCCTAGGTCTTACAGCTTCAAAACGTGCCACATCTATGGATGGACGGACAGACTGATGGACGCAGACAATGGACCATGACTATAGCTCAGATAACTTATAGTCAGCTGAGCTAAAAATTTAAAGAAAAAGCTGCACATGTGAAAAAAATCCAGGTGGCACCATCAGTCTGCAGGAACTGATGAAACACACCATGATGAATGTGCATGCAAATAATCAAGGTGATGAATGCATTAGTTGTTTAGAAACTGGAGGTTTTGAATCAAATTTTTAATTATACTGAGGGGTACTTAAAGCTCTATATGGGTAACAGAGACCTAATTTCAGGTTTCCAAGGAGATTTTTCATGGACCTCCCTGGATGTGAAATTAGAAGATTCAAGGTTGGATTGTTACAAATTGTACCCTGTTAACCGAAGACTGCATATTTGAAGGTCTCAAAAAGAGCTAAAAATGCGCAAAAATTCGAAAAAATCCAGGTGGCACCACCAGTCTGCAGGAACTGATGACACACTCCATGATGAATATGAATGCACAGAATCATGGTGATCAATGCATTAGTTGTTCAGATACTGGAGCTTTTGTATCATATTTTTAATTATTCTGGGGGGTAATTTTGAGCCCAATAGCTTGGAGGATATGGATAACAGGTTTCCAAGGAGATTTTTCATGGACATCCCTGGATGTCAAGTTACAAGATTCTTGATCCAGCAGTTATGATTTGTGCCTGTTTAATGGACAGATGGACATACAGACAACAGACAAAGAGTCATCGCTATAGCCCATATGATTTTTCAGTCAGCCGAGCAAAAAATTGTGTGACTGAACGATGGCTCACTTGGCCAAAGTTACAGAGACTTCGTTTTCGGTTTTCAAGATGATTCTGCAGATGACAGGGTAAATAACTGTCAGACTTACTTGGAAGGTGAGGACAAACAGCAAGAAGAAGACAATGTAGATGATTCTACAGATGACAGGGTAAATAACTGTCAGACTTACTTGGAAGGTGAGGACAAACAGCAACAAAGAAGACAATGTAGATGCTTCTACAGATGACAGGGTAAATAACTGTCAGACTTACTTGGAAGCTGAGGACAAACAGCAAGAAGAAGACAATGTAGATGATTCTACAGATGACAGGGTAAATAACTGTCAGACTTACTTGGAAGCTGAGGACAAACAGCAAGAAGAAGACAATGTAGATGCTTCTACAGATGACAGGGTAAATAACTGTCAGACTTACTTGGAAGCTGAGGACAAACAGCAAGAAGAAGACAATGTAGATGCTTCTACAGATGACAGGGTAAATAACTGTCAGACTTACTTGGGAAGTGAGGACATACAGCAACAAAGAAGACAATGTAGATGATTCTACAGATGACAGGGTAAATAACTGTCAGACTTACTTGGAAGGTGAGGACAAACAGCAAGAAGAAGACAATGTAGATGATTCTACAGATGACAGGGTAAATAACTGTCAGACTTACTTGGAAGCTGAGGACAAACAGCAAGAAGAAGACAATGTAGATGATTCTACAGATGACAGGGTAAATAACTGTCAGACTTACTTGGAGGGTGAGGACAAACAGCAAGAAGAAGACAATGTAGATGATTCTACAGATGACTGGGTAAATAACTGTCAGACTTACTTAGGAAGTGAGGACATACAGCAACAAAGAAGACAATGTAGATGATTCTACAGATGACTGGGTAAACAACTGTCAGACTTACTTGGGAAGTGAGGACATACAGCAAAAAAAAGACCATGAAGATGATTCTACAGATGACAGGGTAAATAACTGTCAGACTTACTTGGAAGGTGAGGACAAACAGCAAGAAGAAGACAATGTAGATGATTCTACAGATGACAGGGTAAATAACTGTCAGACTTACTTGGGAAGTGAGGACATTCAGCAACAAAGAAGACAATGTAGATGATTCTACA
Source organism: Sipunculus nudus (assembly GCA_026874595.1). Taxonomy (NCBI): domain Eukaryota; kingdom Metazoa; phylum Annelida; class Sipuncula; order Golfingiida; family Sipunculidae; genus Sipunculus; species Sipunculus nudus. The sequence continues at coordinate 47,906,973 of CM049316.1, forward strand.
GATGACTGGGTAAATAACTGTCAGACTTACTTGGAAGGTGTGGACATACAGCAAAAAAAAGACCATGTTGATGATTCTACAGATGACAGGGTAAATAACTGTCAGACTTACTTGGAAGGTGAGGACAAACAGCAAGAAGAAGACAATGTAGATGATTCTACAGATGACAGGGTAAATAACTGTCAGACTTACTTGGGAAGTGAGGACATTCAGCAACAAAGAAGACAATGTAGATGATTCTACAGATGACTGGGTAAATAACTGTCAGACTTACTTGGAAGGTGTGGACATACAGCAAAAAAAAGACCATGTTGATGATTCTACAGATGACAGGGTAAATAACTGTCAGACTTACTTGGAAGGTGAGGACAAACAGCAAGAAGAAGACAATGTAGATGATTCTACAGATGACTGGGTAAATAACTGTCAGACCTACTTGGAAAGTGAGGACAAACAGCAAGAGAAGACCATGTAGATGATTCAACAGATGACAGGGTAAATAACTGTCAGACTTACTTGGAAGGTGAGGACAAACAGCAAAAAAAGACCATGTAGATGATTCTGCGAATGACAGGGTAAATAACTGTCAGACTTACTTGGAAGGTGAGGACAAACAGCAAGAAGAAGACCATGTAGATGATTCTGTAGATTACAGCTTCCTGTAAGGCCATAAGCAGGAACATGGCAGCACACACCAAGATCCAGTACTTGCTCAACTGATGACGTATCCATTCCCCTGTTTTAGCATCAATTAATTATACATTTTCAAATTATACATCAATGGTTAGGCTTTCTCACCGTTCCCTTCAAAGAAATTATTACATCTATAGCAAACTTGTCCATGCAACATAACAATTCATTCTAATAATATACCATGCATGATACAAACTTAAAACAGATGCTGGCTATATGTCAACATATAAAATTCATATTTATAACCTGTTTTTAATTATTTGCAAAATTTCATTATAAAAATTACTTAATTCTCACCTCATATTTTAATGTATTATGAAAAATCTTCAGTAACATACCAGTGGTTACAATTGTACTCTCCCTGTCTTTCAAACTCAAGGTTCAAAAGTAGGCTATGATGTCCTACTTGACATACAGTTTGGGTCATTAGAGCAGCTGAAGCTAAAGCCCTGCCTGGTTGTTAGGTGTGGAAGCAAGTTACAGAAACAGCTTATAATTGCAACAAATGAGCGGCAGAGGAGAAAATCAAGTCATCAGATGAAGAGAAAGTCTGGAATATATATGTGGCTGCCCTCAGGCCAATATGAAGTCACAATTAAAAGGTTCATGATATGTTTTATTGAATGACTATGTATGTTGCCATAAAGTCACCATAATTCTCACAATATTTTGTATTAAAATTAAAATGCAGAATCTTGTATGGTCCTGATAAGATGGTAAAATACTGATGATTATATATAAGCCAGGGACTTGACCTGGCAATCTTGTTTTAAGGTATTTAATTATGACATCACAGTGAACATTTCATCATGCAGTTTGAGGTGAATGTTAAAGGAATGTTGTCATAACAAGTCTTAGCATGTTTGACCCAATGCACTCTAAAAAGCTAATATAACCTGTATTAACGGGCAGTGATATCATCCACACACCTTGTGCTGTATCACGTGGGCTGAGGTGCCTGTATCTGGCTGATTACAAGCATGGCCATTTGATAAATAATTTTAATCCCACTGCCAAATATCCACTTAACTAAGACACCTCTGTTCTTGTAACAGTTATGCTGTCACAGCCAACACTCAATGAGATCAAGTTTATTTGCAAAGGCTTATTAAAAAGTACAGCATTTATCAATCACTGGATAATAGGTATGGTTCTTAATAGGTTTCCTCACAATGGTGCACGGTAATTTATTATTTTTATTAGTATTTAAATTTATTGCTTGAATACCATGGTCTTAAAACACAAACCTTAATGAATTATGACTAATTAGACCATTTATTAAATGATGTTTTCCAGGTGTGGTTGCCTGTTGCTGGAAATGATTAAGAACCAGGGACACCTTGAAAAGTTATATGACAAAATGACAGAATATAATGTCAGTGCTTGTGAAACTGTGGTGGAAATTGCAGTTTTACTTTGAATAACTGATCATGCATGTGGATAAGAGTAGGTTTATGCAGATCTGTTCATGCAAGAAAAAAAATCACTGTTTGTAAGGTGCAATTATCCATTTTATTTTAAATTCTGTCTGATCAGTTATTCTGTACAGTTGTTTAGATATTCCACCAGCACTATGTAAAGTACTGTAGTATAAGAAACAAGACCCACTGTAGAACATGCATGTAAATGCAGGGCTAATGTAGCTTGTTTAAAAAATTAAGAATGTTAAAATCACATATCATTTCAAAGATATATTTTAATGACTTTATGAAAGCATAACACTGGGCTGGCTAAGAGAATCAAATGGCCAGTATTTGTGTACATGGAAACTTAACTTTTTGTTAAACAGAAAGTCATTTCAAATAGTTGTATCTTTAAGTTTGGTAAACTTAGAATTATGACTGTACAGTCTGGTATAAGATAAGTATAAGAAAACCTAGCTTGGGGATTGGAGCCTGATATAATTGACCAGTGTGTATAAAGGTGCTACTTCTCATGTAACAGAGCTTAAAAAGAGCACAGAGCTGTAGAAGAACAGGGCAAGCTGCAACAGTGCAAGATGCTGGAGCAATAACACAGCTGGCTTAAGGCATACTGCACTGTGCCATGTTGTCATGGTTACCTGCTGGTGTTCCTGTCTTTTCTGTTGGGATTAAGTTTAAGGAATCACACATCAGAAAATGAGCCATGCATAAAAACTGCTTGCTGAACTGGTAATCCTAATGATAAAATGCAAAACCTATGGCACATTTAAGTAATATTAATGTTTAAGATATAATGGTCTAAAAGCAGTAGATGTGTGTGGGTGTGTGTGAACAATATTAACCCTAAAATATCTTAATTATAGATTAAAGTCCACTGTTAATAAAGTTTCTTCATGGCCTTGTGTTACATGTTCTACATTACGTGTAACAATTTGACAGCTAGAAGCAAAAATTAAAATTAAAATATATACATATTTTTTGGCAATTATGCAACATCACAGATTGATATGAGGTCTTTCAAATAGGTGACAAGGGTATGATAAAGGTCGAGGTAAAACCTGAATGAAAACAAAAGTGGGTTCACAGTTATTGTCCCATGTATTCACATAAATCACTAAAAAGAACACAAAAATGTACAATATTTTGTTAAATAAAGTAAAGAACCCTCTGTGCAGCAGGTACATCATGATGTAAAGAGAACTGAATTAACTGACGATGAAGAAGAGTAGCATGCACATACCAATAGCAATGACTGAGTCACTGTCAGCTGCCTCCCCATCGCCTGGTATGCCTTCTGTGACTGTCAAGCAAACAGTAGCTGTGAGCAAAACAAAGCTTCACACTGACTAGACTAGCCAGGTCTAACATAAAGTCAACCCTCACAGGACACATTTCTGTGTGTATGAAAGCAAACTTGAATATGCAAAAAAAAAAAAGAAATCTACAACAACCAACAATCGTGAACAGTCTTAAAAAAAAAAAATTCCTCATGCATTGAATGTTTGAGCCTAAAAACAGTATATCAATGTAACATATTTCCTTAAGATATATATACATATATATACATATATATATATACATATATATATATTTATACATATATATACATATATATATATATACATATATATATATATATATATATATATATATATATATATATATATATATATATATATATATATATACAGACATGCAAACATCATAATTATGAAATTAAATCTAAAATGGCACACTAACTTAACTCAGAATAATATATACTATAATTGAAGAACAAATTAGGCCCTTAGTGTCAGCCACTTACAATGAGATTTATATTTTGGAGTCTACCCAGAGAAAGTCAATTTGACTTTTTTCAGTAGGCATTAAAATATCAGTTTTCAACCATCCTACTTGTACAAATGAAATATTTTAAACATGTACTTGCCAACTGAACATAACTGACATCTGACATATTCCCAAAATAAATAAAACTTTTACTTCCAGATATACTGTTAAGTGACATGGTTAAACAAATAAGCTGGCCACACTTACTTCATTTGTTATTTGACAGATAAAATGATGACAAGACAGTCCCTTCTTTATTATAACTATCTTTATTTGTATCACATGACTTTATCCTCAAAATCTCTTGCTGACAAATTCCCTTATCAGGAAACTAGCCAACTGAGATAGTAATATACTTAGAAATAAAATATGCTTTAAAAGAATTATCTCTGAGGAATTTATATCACAGTGTTAACTATAACAGAGATTGATCTCTTCCTAGACCACCTATCACTTATGAGATACGAGCAGAGTCTGAGTGTGCCATGCACGCAACATGTGAATCAGAAGTGTTCTTATTTCAGTCCAAGTTCTTGTAAGATCATGACAGAACCAGCTCACCATAAAATTGTGCCCGACAGGTGAAGGGGAACTTAATCATGCAACAACTAGTAATACCAAATAGAAGCATTTACAGTTTTGGTGCGGAGTGATAGTGTACTTCAGTCTGTGATAGATGTGCAGTTGTGCACAGTAGAGATACAAGTATTAACATGCTGAGTGACTAAGTGAGGTTTCATCATAAACCCACAAAATACAAATGATCCCAAAGCAAATAATGATTTAATATACAGAAAACTGCTTGGATATTAATCCCTTGGGAATACACATTTTTTATTCTGAATGCAGCCAAATGCCTCAGCTTTGTCTAGGGCTACAACCACATTCCTGAGAATATGGAGAAAAGAAACATGACAAACTTTTATAATACCACATTCAGCATGTCAACATATATTTACTGTATGTATTTGCTTCGACTGAATCTGAGCAAACCATGTTGTAACAGCCTTATTTATGTCAGCAGGACACAGTGAATCATCGAGACCCTGGTTATTTCAATTTGTATTTTCTGACATTATAAAATGATCGAAGGATTCTTACTGACCGAAGAACAGATTATTACTGTATAGTTGTATATTCAGTTTACATATTTACCTTAAGTAAAGGTGATTAGGTACCATCCTCAGGTGACAAAACCCTTTACACGGGTAATTTTTCTCTTCCTGGAGCTGTTCTACAGACTTACCTTCTTGTGTGTGTTTATTGTGTAACTGAGGTTTGGCTTTGGGGATATTGATTTTATCAGTAGGACAAAGTGTAGTTGTATAAACCTGGGTGGTCTCTCCACTCCTTAGACAGTCTGTTTTTTTTTCAAGAATTGAAGAACATGTCTTCCATTTTAATTTGACTTAAACAGTTCCAGCTATTTGTCAGTCTTACTGGAAGTACAATTTTCTAGGTCCTAGCTTGTGTTGGACTTGACATATCAGGCAGTATATCTTAATGAAGCTTATTAACAAGGACAGCTCTTATGTGCAGCACATAAAGCTTAATGACATAATGCTTCACCTGTTAAGTATGGTCAGCCCATCTCCACCAATATGTGTATGAATCATTACACTGCTTTGTACAGACTTTTACCTCTATGACAGTTAGATGATCCTGCTTATGAGCATCCTCCTGTAGATCATCACTATATCGTTACACTTGATTATGAAAAAGGATAACACTATACAGTCTTACGTGTATCATCCCGTATGAGCGGCCCTCGTGAAGCTCTCGTTTTGTCATCTCTTCTCAGTGGACTTAACTGTACAACCTGACTAGAATCCTCACTGTCCAGCAGATGACGCCACCGTACAAACTGATACATGGTCAGCCAAAAGAAGAAGGTATATCCAATCTGAAAATAAAATGCCAAGAGGCTTGTAAAGGGTCCTTTTTAAATGTTCAGTTTAGGCATGATATCAAAATATAAAATAAAATGGGTTAATGCTGTTGAAGGATGATAAAAATATCTATTTTGGCCTATTTTACCTTGATGATGAAGGCAGGTTGCCGATTTTTAAACTCATCAGAGATATTGGCAGAAACAATTTCAAATTTCATGAAAATATACTGAGTGGTTCAAAAGTTACAGTGTTCACAAAATAATTTCTCTTCTGGCTGATTTGACCTTGAAGATCCAGGTCAAGGTTACTATTTTTTCAATCTCTTATATAAAATATGCGATACTTCAAAAGTATCACAAAATAATTTTAATTTGGGCCTATTTGACCTTGATGATGAAGGTTTAAATTAACATTATTAAAGGTAATTTAATTTGCCTTACTGTAGAATATTCTTTACAGTAAAATGGTGTTAAAACTATCTGACTGTTTCCGTTAAGTAAATTATTGTAGCAGTTCTTTTTTTTAGGCTTACCCTGATCATTAGCAGTGGAACAGTAAAAAAGATATTCACAGATGATAAATCATGAGTTGACATGTTTGATTATTGTTTTGTCAAGAATTATTTACAAAAGGCCAGAATAACTTGTTGTGAAGACAATCTGACCACCTGTTGAAAAATAATGATGGAAGAAAAGTGCACACTTTGATAGTGACATTAACACTGACCTTAGCAGCAAGTTGTAGACATGGATACTGGTACTGCTGCATACCGATCTCACTGTACCTGTAGCCACTTGGTGTCTTGGTTGGGAGTTCAGTTTTCAGGTTGAGACTGAATGCATAACCAAGCAGCAGAAGACCCTCAGCATAGAATACGATGACAGGCGAGCAACGCAAACACAAACGCTGAGATCCAGGAATCATCCAGATGACACATGCTGCGATCAGCAGGACAAACGTCAGCCAGCTGTGGAAAGTGATGCTCCATGCCTGCAATAGCAAATAAAACAGTGTCGCCTCAATACCAGAGAAACAGTGTCACCTCAATACCAGAGAAAAGGTGTCACCTCAATACCAGAGAATCAGTGTCACCTCAATCCCAGAGAAACTGTATCCCCTCAATACCAGAGAAACTGTGTCCCCTCAATACCAGAGAAACTGTGTCCCCTCAATACCAGAGAAACTGTGTCCCCTCAATACCAGAGAAACTGTGTCCCCTCAATACCAGAGAAACTGTATAGCCTCAATACCAGAGAAACAGTGTCCCCTCAACAGCACTCAGAATAAACAGTATTGCATCGCAATTTGCGATGCAAAATTGACCAGCTGCCAACCAGTTTTGATTTCTTGTGGCTGTGTCTGCAAATCAATTAAAATGCATGTCTTGCATTTTCAGGAGAACAATATCTGGGACACCAATGCATGGTGAAAGAAGCCGTAAATAACAGTAAACATGTATATCAGACACGCAGGTGCATAACAAAGCACCGTGGCATTTGTTAAATTCATGTGAACAAGCTTCACTGAACAACATATTTATATATTTATTAACTAACATGTGCTAGCTGCATGAGTTTCCCCGTAAGCTAATCCTATTGACACCTGTAACACCTGACCCACAAACCCATTAGCTGGTATTGTATTGATGTCACTTGACCCATGGGTTCATTGGTTGACCTTGACTTTATTTGAATAGACGTCATCTGACCTCCGACCCCATGGTCTGTCTGACCTTCGTGTTTTTTCACTGACAAAAACGGTCCTGCTTTGGTGGACTCTATATGCTATATAACGTTTATCAATGTGAATCAGGAAGCAAAATATTTGTGATTATTTTAGCAAAGCAAATTATCCACGTTTATAAAATGAGCCATATGCACTTTCAATGTGCCAGTCTTTACCGTTTCATCAAAATCGTAACCAGGTCTGACAAAGTGCTGGTAATGTCAACAGTTAAAATCGTCAGTAACAATTCAACATTACTAGTCTGTCAAATTCCCGATTACGCTAAAATGCGGGCTAAATAAAAATAAACTAGATGTGGTCGGACAATGGTCCTCAGAGGGCCCTGCGTTTCTGGAAGTGCTGGAACAGTTTACATATGGGTGAAAAATTAAGTAAAATTTTTTTTAAAATGACAAACAGAAACAGGTTTTTATCCATATGCATGAAGGAAAAAATCCTACTGGATAAAATGATATTAAAGAAGATGTCTGAAATAATGTGTGAGTAGAAAATCACCGAATGTAATCTGTTGGCTATATTTGATTTTGAGCCAGTCTGTAATTCAATAGGTCTGGAGCCCTAATAGGTACCAATCATTCCTGTGAATTTGGGAAAGCTGCAGTATGTTGTTGTTGAGTTATCACGCGCGCAAAGAAAATCAGCGTTTGGGCTGTGGCGGCCATATTGGAATTCTGACAAGTCTGTAATTCAATAGGTCTGGAGCCCTCATAGGTACCAATCATCCCTGTAAATTTGGGGAAGGTGCCGTATGTTGTTGTTGAGTTATCGCATGCAGAAGAAAAACGTGGGCTGTGGCAGCCATATTAGAATTCCGACACGTCTGTTATCCGATAGGTCTGGAGCCCTTATAGGTGCCAATCATTCCTGTGAATTTGGGAAAGTTGCAGTATGTTGTTGTTGAGTTATCGCGCGCGAAAGAAAATCAGCGTTTGGGCTGTGGCAGCCATATTGGAACGACAAGTCTGTAATTCGATAGGTCTGGAGCCCTCATCGGTACCAATCAACCCTGTTAATTTGGGGAAGCTGCAGTATGTTGTTGTTGAAATATCGCGCGCGAAAGAAATTGTCACTGACGAAAGACGGAAGGACCGACTGACACGGTGATCACTATAGGGCACCCGCTTGTCAAGTAGGGCCCTAATAATGTGTTCTTATGCCCCCATCCTATAATCTGGTCTGCTTCTCCGGGCAATTTGTTCTGTCACAGGTGATGAAACACTCACATAGGCCAATATACCCACCCGCAATGCCGAAACATGGCAGAATCCCTGTGAAAAGGTCCCTCTCACTTGTCAACAAAAAAGTTTATGTTTCAAATTATATTTGGAAGGTTATCCGTTATATTACACAAAAATATAAAAAAAAACAGCGCATATGATAGAATTCTCAAATTAACTTGTCAGGTTTCTAAAAACAGACAAAATGACGCAGGCGCAGTGTTATAGAAGGTAGTTCAAACTGTGTTGTTACAGGATCTTCCCAAATGTTGTTGACGGCACACTTATTAAAACTTTAATGCTTTAATGGAAATGCAAATATTTTTAAAATAACTGTGATAATAATATAATGTTCAGTTAATTCCATGAAAAGTGAACTTTTTCTTTAGGTTTCAAAGGTGACCCATGTATTAAATAGGCAGTGGCTAAACCGTTTAGCCCACTGGCTAAACTGCATGCTGGCAAATGAATGTAACTTTGTATGCTCTGAGTATTCAGTGAGATACTCAATACTTTCCATCATTATTTTGACAATGAGCTGACAATACAATGCTGACTTACCAAATAAGATATTTTGCTAGTCTATATATATGTATGAATTACCATTTGGTGTGGATATATCTTGTATCATCAAACAACACAATAGTCTCAACAGCTTTAACTGGGCATGGTCACTGTGTGGTGTAAGATTGTTTGATGACCTTTGCTCAAGTAATTAGCTGATCCTTTGGTCATTTATGTGACATATCCCGAGTTGTTTGTTTTTACACACTAATTATTTGTTTCCTCATAAGCACACTAGTGTATAAACTATAAACAGTCTTTGCACACACATTCACATTACTGGTATATATTTTTATCATAAAATCTATAAACTATCCTGTAAATATTACAATTATTTTTCATAAATCTATATAAAACTACCCTGTAAATATCACAAATGTACGCTTTTAATACCTACCCATTAGTACTCAACATTTACATGTATACAGACCAGCAAATTAGTTAATTTGGTAAGTCAGCACTATATTGTCAGCTCATTGTCCAAATTATAATGGAAAGTACGGAGTATAAGACTGAAATAGAGCATACATTCATTTGCCAGCAGTTTATCCAGTGGGCTACACTGATGGCAAGGTCAATTTCCCCTGCCGACTGTTTAGGCTGTGGACTAAACTGCCGGCACCCTGCCGGGCTGTTTAGCCACTTCCTGTTAATTACTGCAGCTCTGCCTATTCATTATAATTGTACAAAGTGCAGATGACACAACAAGAACAGACTTGAAATTTTCTTTTCTTTATTTCATCAGGTCTTTAATAGATTTTGGATAGATATATATATAATATTAACAATCTTCAACTGAGTCATTACTTAAAAATCATAAGGTGATCATACTTAAACATTTAAATTTGAATATCTGTTACTTGTATAAGTATGTTTTGCCCACCAAACACACATATATATATATATTTATATATATATATATCACCAAACAGTGTACATTAAAACATTTCAACACTTTATTTAAATCATATCTGATAAATGCTAATAAAAATTCTGTAATTGCTTATCAAAATTTAATTTGATAAGCAATTCTGCTACACATTATTTTCTCAACAATTCCAGCACTGCTCAATACTAATAATATTTTCCTGTGTGACCCGTGTCAGTGGTATGTAATGCCTGATATCACTAAGTGCCAATTAAAACTGCTTCTGCCATCAGTAAATGGTTTTCCATTACAGATATGACTGTTTGCAATTAAAATCAGCAGGGCTCATGGGAAATTCTGAAAAAATTCAGAAAAAACAGTTGATTCTGCAGATGAGACCAGAGACAAATAAAGATGTGACAGACTAACCATCATTGCAATCAGAGTCAGCACATAACTCTGACGTAGCAGGAACATCATGATGGACATCACGGTGCTCCGCCTCTCTCCTTGCTCTCCCTGGGCAGCCATTTTGGCTTCACCCTCCCCTGCTGTCTCGCTCCCCATGGCCTGTACAGCGGCAGAAGCATCTTCTGGTGGCACATCAGTCGTGTCTGTGTCAACAGGGTCCATGGACTGGTAATTCTTCCTGGACGGAGAAGCTGATACCAAATGCTGCAAAATGAATACACAGTTACAGTGAATGGTTTTGTGCTAGCAGACAAAAAGAAGTAATGAAAGTAAAGTCTGCCTTGACAACAAGACAAAACATCTTTACACTGTTAATTGTAACACATGTAGTGCCATGCCATTAATACACATGCTGAGTATGCTTTGTCGTGAATTAATTACTTTCTGATTAAGTCAGATATCATATATCAGATATCATAAATAATTACAATTAATGTAGTATTGTTTTATAATGTTTGTTCTGCAAATAAAATGTAATGTTATGCATTAAATCCAAAATGAATTTATGGTTTGGCTGATTTAACTATCCAGTTAAACTAACTAGTCAATCAGTGAAGACTTTACAGCAAAGTGGAACGAGTTAAATATTAATCTTTGTGGTTTATAGCCACAAGAAGCCAGATGATTAATGAACACAACCACAAGTAAAAGAGAAGATGATAAAATAATGTTGAAGTTTTCAATGCAGGCTCAAGGACCTCTTGAAAACAAGAGAATTTGTGAAACAGATTCATAGGACTTAGGATAGAATTTACCTTAATAAATCAGGCAGATATCTGACTGATTTTAAGGTAACCTCCCGCATTGTGACCTATGAGGTACATTGGTTCTTCTCTGTGTGGTGTTATTCATTATAATTAATTGGAAGGTTGTTTCAATGCATGCAAATCATTAGTAAAATGGAGAGCAGGAAGGAAAAAATTAGGACATGCTTTCTATGATGCACCTCCATCAAACCTGTATAGTACAACTCTTTGCTTTGACTTGCTGACACTGCTCTGACAATGTTTCAGTGTGCTGGCTCAGGCACTACACAATGTTTCTTCCCGGACTATAAAAATTATCACGTCATTGTTTAATATGTCATACCATAGTTGTACATTAAGTATAAAATCAGCATAACAGTCAATGTTTACTGAGGAAATCACCTACACTACCACAAGACCAGGACCAGGTTTATGCTTTTGTGGTTAACCAGATTCCAAAGGTAAGGAATATTAAGAAACAACAGCCTGATTGAAAATCAAGGTTACTCAACCAGTCACATCCGTAGGCAGTCCTTAAGGCAAAAATGTTTTAATATTGAAACAACAAAACATTATAAAGTGTGGTAATCAGGAGAATGACCTGAAATATTATCAATGTAAATGTCATTTGTTCTGAAAATGTAACAGAAAATCAATATTACATGCCTGATAAACATAAATAGTCTGCTATTTATCACAGATTGTCGAAGTCATCTGAACTGTCCTGAAATTCTTTTCCTTTGTTGGGATGTCCACTTAATGCCTATCATGCACAATGAAATTTTCTTCAATACACATATATATCCAATAACTTTAATCACAGACTGATTGGTTAAGTTGACAAATTCTTGATTAACTGGAGATGTATGGGATGCAGGGTGACATTGAGCAAGGTCATATGATACAGGTATTCAGCCAGACAAGTGACATGTAACCACCAGGTTTCTCGTTAGTGACAACTACTACATACAGTGCACCTTTTGTCAGGTGGAGCCTGGACCACATGCCTCATAACACTACATTATGACCAGGGAGTCCTCAAATCCAAAGCATTTACAGCCACAAGCAACTATCAATACAGAACTGTGGGGGCACATGGTACACAGAGTTGCAGCATGTTACACACACAAATACCTTTTGTTCATTTGACTGAAAAGAAACCGGTATCAATACATCAGAGACAGTCTGAGGAAGCAACACTACAAAAGTACAATCATTCAATGATCAGCTGAGTTCAGCCATCATGGGTGGGTTTAATGTCAAAGTTAAACAGATAAAAAGCATCTCATGTACTGTGAGGTGCCTTTATTCCTACAGCCCTCTGATTTGTGTATAGGTCAATAAACCAGATTTCTTTACCAACCAAAGCTACTTTTTTACCTAAACAGGATAACTTTTTGGATTGATAATTTTTAAAATATTGTACCTGCCACCCACATGAACAGTAGCAGATCAGGCCAGATAAAAGACAGTTTTAATATATGCTGCTTGGCTGTCTTCATAGCAAGAAAATGCTAATATATCAAATGCCATGTTAGTCCAAACCTATTTACGTACAGTAAAAGCCTGCCTGTGTGTACATGTATATATGGGTGTGTGCATGTACTTGTGTGCATGATTGTCCCCTTTACATGCAGTATGCACCTTGCTTTTGTGAATGTGTGCATATATGTTCCCATACACATGTAGAATACACCTTGCTTGTACATGTTTGTTTGTGCATGTGTCTGTGTGCACATGTCCCATACACATCTAGTATGCTCCTTGCTTGTGTGAATGTGTTTGTGTGCATGTTCCCATACACATGTAGAATACATTTTGCTTTTAAGTATTTGAGTGTATATGTGTGTATGATGCCTGAGCAAGTTTATTTTCAGCTTCATCTGGTTCATTTAAATGACCTGAGTGTAACAAAATGCCAATTCTGGACAAGGCAACAGAAAAGACAAAATCCTAGCTATATAGAGTGTCAGTCCTCATGTTACCATCAAGGTATGTGGATAAACTATCCCTCCATATAGACAAAAAGCATATTATAAAACATCAAATTGGTGCAGGCTTATCAACTTAACACTGAAGAAATTAACATGAAATGTTTAAAAATTCACATTTGTACCACATCATGTTTGTGATAACATCATAGCAATTTCCCAACACACCTACCCCTTTATTACATGTATACTAACTAAAGGTTATCTACTCACACATTTAATATTTAACGCTATACATCTGAGATACTGTACAATCAAAGTGTGTAACAAATCATGTAGACCACTTTCAAAAGTGTCAACCATTAAACCCTTTCACACATACACGTTCTAGCCACCACGATCACAACATTCTTGGGAAATGTGGTGCTCACAGTGCTGAACTAACAATGGTCTCCAGAGGTTATTGTCAGGCCACCATTATTGCCAACCCTATATTACAAAGTTTTTCTGTAAAACCTGAGCACGGTCAATTGCGGCAAACATGCTCAAACATATTTCAGAACGTATGGAACTTACAAAAATTCTAGTGGACTTACAAAGGAGATACAAAGAATGCAGGTGGTCGCCACCATTTCTTGACTGCATTCTCGGCGTCTATTGTTCGTCCATACTCTTTTCATTGTGCTATCTTTTTATGTCCTCAGTACGTCCGCAGCCTTTTGCATACAATCTCTTTCACGTAACATCCATGAAGTCCCAAGTAGGTTCTCTTCATGTTCTGTGTAGGTTCATGCTGTCTGTTGCAAGTTTTTATTAACTACATCTTCTTGAAGTTCTCAGTGCTTTTACAGGGACCAACTTTTGTTGATAGATATTTGCATGTAAATAGCAATGCATCAAAAGGAGCCTTATTAGGTGCTACTGTTACACAGTTACTGTCATTATGCCTCAAAGAAAAAGAGCCAAACTTTGCAAAGCAGCCCCTGTGCCTGCAACATCAACATCCTCTTCTCCTACTCCTTCACCATGTGCCTCCATAGGGTCTACCTAGCAACCTAACCAGCGGCGTGTATAGAGCCTCACCTGTAGGTCCATCTGCGCTTATACCAGACTTATCTACCTCAGACTTGCCTTTTTCTCAGCCTTAACAGGAGACTCTCCACCTGGTTGGAGGCCAGTGAGGCATCACAGGTTTCCTAAACATCAAAGAACGCCCAGTGATTTGTGAATCTGACCCCGTGCAAGAAGAGGACATGGCTAACTGGCTTTTGGATGATCCACAATTCTATAGCAAATCCCTTCTAGTCTTCAGGGGCACCAAGGCCAAGAAGTATATCTGGAACAAGAAGGCCTAAGAGATGGGGACAGAAGCGATGAAGCTCCTTTCTGAGAGGGCTCAGTGCATGGGCCAGCTGGTTACACGGCTAGAGAAGCTCATTAGCTTCTTCGTTTTGGCGGATACAAAGATTTGCTAACCAAAGTAGTGAACGTAGCTGCTAGGGTAGTGCCACCGTGTATCTGTATAAAGGACTAATGCTTGATGTCACAGCTGAAACCATACGACGTGCTTAATGATGTAAAACTGGCAAGTGATGAAGAGCAACATGAAAAGTTGAATATATTTGAAAGGTCACAGTTCATGATGGGGCCAAAATGCCGTAGAACAGTGGAATATGATGTTTGGTCTCAGATTTTAACTGCAAAAAACTGAATATGGTCTCTTCTTTCACCCACATGAATATAATTTGCAACATAAACAGTACTCAAATTATTTTGAGCACATCACTGACTTTTATTCTGCAACACGGGAACTCCTTCAGCAGTACACACATCACTTGTTGTTTTGGCAGGTGATTACGTCTGGTCTATTAATTAACACCAACAGGAGTAAGATACCCTTATCAAGACTGTTTCCCTAAACAAACTAATTACATGGTTGTGTGGTCATCAGTTGGTTTCTCACACCTTTACTGACATGTGAGTCATTTTGATTGAGCCCTGGCCCTGATCTAATTAAAACCAGTTGGGTCAATGCTTCCCCCACGCGTTGGTCCAGCCGTCTGTGACTGTTCAAACATGTGATACCCAGCCAGAGAAAAAGCAGGCCTGGATAATCAGCAGTTTATGAAATAATTTGGTCACTTCAGTTTGTAGTTTCATAGGCCTGTTGGATAGATAAAATATACTACCACATTAACGATAGAGCGCAAAAAAGGAAACCCTATGAAACTTTTAAAAATAGAACAAGTGACCCATGGGTCATGACGCTCAGCTGACTGGGAAGAGATTCGCAAAAGGAAATTTTATCATCAGAATGGTAGTATATACCCATTCAACTGAAGCATCAAACAGATTAACCAACAGGCCAAGATTTAGTCTGTATTTATATATCTCAAAAATTGAGAAAAATGTGTAAACTTTTAAAACTAGAATACGGGTAACCGACAAGTGACTACATGTATCTGCCAAAATCGGATAGTGAGGCATGGATTGAGTGGCAAGGGGAAATAGAGTGAGGTATGTTGCATATTAGCATGGATGTCTGCAGCCTAAATGTGTATGTAGGTTGTGCCACCTACCACAAATCCAGAAAGCTGTCCAAGTTGTATACACCTGCAAAATTTTAGGCAGAAAAGTCAAACCACTACATGTATATGAGCGATTTTTGCCCATGGCAGACAAACAGACAAACACTGTGCAAAAATCTTTGCAGGTTACCCCTCCAGTTTTGTGTATGATAAAGACCTATGTGAGATCTAAACACATGCACAATTTTGGCCCAATCGGTCAAATGGTTCCTGAGATATGAGCTTGGATGTGTCCAGCGTTAACTAGAATGTAGGTGGCGCCACCTGTCATAAAATTATGAAAGCTGTCCACGATGTATAAACCTGCAAAATTTTAGGCAGTTATGTCGAACCACTACAGAGAAATGAGTAATTTTAGGCCACGGCAGACTAACAGACAGACACTGTGCAAACATTGTTACAGGTGGCACCACCATTTTTTGTGTATGTTACAGAGCTATCAAAGGGCTACATTTGTATAAATTTTATTTCCTGATCGGTCAAACAGTTCCCGAGATATAAGCTTGGATGTCATCAGCGTGAACGTGAATGTAGGTGGCGCCACCTGTCATAAAATCAAGAAAGCTATCCTGGATGTATTCCAGGACGAATTTCAGGTGAATTAGTCAATTCACTGCAGAGATATGAGTGATTTTAACCCAAGGCAGATGAACAGATGGACACTGTGCAAACATGGTTACAGGTGGCGCCACCATTTTTTGTGTATGTTATAAAGCAATCCAAGGGCTACATTTGTATCAATTTTATTTCCTGATCGGTCAAACGGTTCCCGAGATATGAGGGTTTATGAGTGGAAACAGACCCACAAATGGACACTGGATAGAGAGGAAAGGTCAGAGGTCAATGCAAATTGGTTAGGCACCAGTTCACATGTGACCCGATAATAGGTGTAAGTTTGGGAAAAATCGGTCCATTAGTCTCCGAGGAGCTCTCTGGAAACGAACGCCCCTGCGGCGGAGGAACTTGGTCAAAAACATAGTATCCGCAAAACTTCGTTTTGGTGGATACAAAAATACAGGTGGCTCCACCAGTCTGAAGAAACTAATAAAAACACTTAATGGTCAATATCCATGCAAAAAATCATGGTGATCTCTGCATTAGTTGTTCAGATACTTCAGTTTTTGTATAAAAATTGTCCATTATTCTGAGGGATACTTCGGAGTCCTATAGCTTGAAGGATATGGGTTACAGAGACCTAATTTCAAGTTTCCACAGGCACCTTTCATGGGCCTCCTTGCATGACAAGAATGAAGATTCTAGGTCCAGTTGTTGCGATTTGTACCCTGTTGACAGATAACCACATTTTTAAAGGTCTCAAAAAAAAGAAAAAAATTCGTAAAAATTTGAAAAAAAATAGAGGTGGCACACCCAGTCTGCAGAAACTGATGGAACAGCTCATGATCAATATGTATGCCGAAAATCATGACCATCAGTGTTGTAGTTATTGAAATACTGCAGTTTTTGTATCAAATTTTCCATTATTCTGGGGGGGGGGTATTTTGGACCCATATAGCTTAAAGAATATGGGTAACAGAGACCTAATTTCAAGTTTCCATGGAGACTTTTCATGGGTCTCCCTGTGTGTCAAGAATGAAGATTCTTGGACCAGTTTTTATGATTTGTGCCCTGTTAACAGATGTTCATATCTTTAAAGGTCTCAAAAATACAGAAAAATTTCGTAAAAAAAAACGAACAAATACAGGTGGTGCCACCAGTCTGCAGAAACTTATGAAACACTCCATGATCAATATCCATGCAAACAATTATGGTTATCTCTGCATTAGTTGTTCAGTTACTTTAGCTTTTGTATCAAATTTTCCATTATTCTGAGCTGTACTTTGGAGTGCCATAGCTCAAAGGATATGGGTAACAGAGACCAAATTTCAGGTTTCCATAAAGGGTTATCATGGGTCTCCCTGTGTGTCAAGAACGAAGATTCTAGGTCCAGTCGTTATGATTTGTACCCTGTTGACAGATAACTACATCCTTAAAGGTCTCAAAAATGGAGAAAACAATTCGTGAACATTGAAAAATACAGGTGGCGCCACCAGTCTGCACAAACTGATGAAACATCTCATGATCAATATGTATGTCGAAAATCATGACCATCAGTGATGTAGTTAATGAGATATTGAAGTTTTTGTATGAAATTTTTGACTATTCTGGGGGGTAATTTTGGGCCCCATAGCTCGAAGGATATGGGTAACAGAGACCTAATTTCTGGTTTCCATGGAGACTTTTCATAGGTCTCTCAGTGTGTCGAAAATGAAGATTCTAGGTCCAGTCGTTACGATTTGTGCCACGCTAACAGATGACAGCATCCTCAAAGGTCTCAAAAATAGAGGAAAAAATCTTAAAAAAATCAAACAGTACAGGTGGCGCCACCAGTCTGCAGGAACTGATCGAACATCTCATGATCAATATGTATGCCAAAAATGAAGACCATCAGTGATGTAGTTATTGAGATATTGAAGTTTTTGTATGAAATTTTTTACTATTCTGGGGGGTACTTTGGGGCCCCATAGCTCGAAGGATATGGGTAACAGAGACCTAATTTCTGGTTTCCATGGAGACTTATCATGGGTCTCCCTGTGTGTCAAGAACGAAGATTCTAGGTCCAGTCGTTACGATTTGTACCCTGTTGACAGATAACTACATCCTTAAAGGTCTCAAAAATGGAGAAAACAATTCGTGAACATTGAAAAATACAGGTGGCGCCACCAGTCTGCACAAACTGATGAAACATCTCATGATCAATATGTATGTCGAAAATCATGACCATCAGTGATGTAGTTAATGAGATATTGAAGTTTTTGTATGAAATTTTTGACTATTCTGTGGGGTAATTTTGGGCCCCATAGCTCGAAGGATATGGGTAACAGAGACCTAATTTCTGGTTTCCATGGAGACTTTTCATAGGTCTCTCAGTGTGTCGAAAATGAAGATTCTAGGTCCAGTCATTACGATTTGTGCCACGCTAACAGATGACAGCATCCTCAAAGGTCTCAAAAATAGAGGAAAAAATCGTAAAAAATCAAACAGTACAGGTGGCGCCACCAGTCTGCAGGAACTGATCTAACATCTCATGATCAATATGTATGCCAAAAATGAAGACCATCAGTGATGTAGTTATTGAGATATTGAAGTTTTTGTATGAAATTTTTTACTATTCTGGGTGGTATTTTGGGGCCCCATAGCTCAAAGGATATGGGTAACAGAGACCTAATTTCTGGTTTCCATGGAGACTTATCATGGGTCTCCATGTGTGTCAAGAACAAAGATTCTAGGTCCAGTCGTTACGATTTGTACCCTGTTGACAGATAACTACATCCTTAAAGGTCTCAAAAATGGAGAAAACAATTCGTGAACATTGAAAAATACAGGTGGCGCCACCAGTCTGCACAAACTGATGAAACATCTCATGATCAATATGTATGTCGAAAATCATGACCATCAGTGATGTAGTTAATGAGATATTGAAGTTTTTGTATGAAATTTTTGACTATTCTGAGGGGTAATTTTGGGCCCCATAGCTTGAAGGATATGGGTAACAGAGACCTAATTTCTGGTTTCCATGGAGACTTTTCATCGGTCTCTCAGTGTGTCGAAAATGAAGATTCTAGGTCCAGTCGTTACGATTTGTGCCACGCTAACAGATGACAGCATCCTCAAAGGTCTCAAAAATAGAGGAAAAAATCGTAAAAAATCAAACAGTACAGGTGGCGCCACCAGTCTGCAGGAACTGATCGAACATCTCATGATCAATATGTATGCCAAAAATGAAGACCATCAGTGATGTAGTTATTGAGATATTGAAATTTTTGTATGAAATTTTTTACTATTCTGGGGGGTACTTTGGGGCCCCATAGCTCAAAGGATATGGGTAACAGAGACCTAATTTCTGGTTTCCAAGGAGATTTTTCATGGACCTCTCAGTGTGTCAAGAATTAAGATTCTAAGTCCAGTCTTTATGATTTGTGCCTTGTTAACAGATGTTCACATTTTTAAAGGTCTCAAAAATAGAGAAAAAAATTCGTAAAAAATCGAAAAATACAGGTGGCGCCACCAGTCTGCAGGAAGTGATGTAACATCTCATGATCAATATGTATGCCAAAAATCATGACCATCATTCAAGTAGTTAATGAGATATTGAAGTTTTTGTATGAAATTTTTGACTTTTCTGGGGGGTACTTTGGGGCCACATAGCTCGAAGGATATGGGTAACAGAGACCTAATTTCTGGTTTCCAAGGAGATTTTTTATGGACCTCTCAGAATCCTAAGTTACAAGGTTCTAGGTCCAGCGGTTACGATTTGTGCCTGGTTAACGGACGGACAGACGGACAGACAGACAGACGGACGGACGGACAGACAGACAGACGGACAGACGGACAGACGGACGACGGACAAAGAGTGATCGCTATAGCTCAGATGACTTTCAGTCAGCTGAGCTAAAAACTGCGAAAAATTCAGCCCTGCCAATACTAAGGTTATAAAAGCTATACTGAGCATCCTACGATCGCAAAACATGTAGCATAGACATAAATCAATCGTAAAGTTTGCAAATGACCACGGTAAACGTATTAAAAATGTAAGAATTTAGTTCAAGGGGATTTTTGGAGGTACTAATAGCACATGAGATTGCACATTTAATATTCGCGATCCAGTCATAAGTCAATTGAACTGGATGAAATGACAACATACAATAAGCGTACTTCTGCAGTGACCATTTTCAACCTCTACAACCACCCACTTTCTCCAAGAACATGGCAAACGAGCCAAACATTTGATCAAACATGAATGTGTGAAAGGGGCTTTATAGAGTCATGGTGTAAATAATCAGGAACCATGTTAAATCAACTGTGCTGTTTAAGATAATCAAGTACATTAGTGCATCATGCATCCTGGTTGACACTTTTACATTAATATTTTTATATTTACAATTAAAAAGAGCCCAGGTGATGTTATGACTGATGTTTGATTCACACATACCGTGAAGCAGAATGTGTAAGCACAGCAAAAAACAGGTGACAGAAGAACCAGGAGAGAGAGACAGCAGAGTATTAGCATCAACACTAAACTGTCATCCAGAGAGAGAGACAGCAGTGTTAACATCAACACTAAACTGTCACAGAGAGAGAGAGAGAGAGAGAGAGAGAGAGAGAGAGAGAGAGAGAGAGAGAGACAGAAGAGTGTTAGCATCAACACCAAACTGTCACCCAGAGAGAGAGAGACAGCAGCTGTCAACCAGAGAGAGAGACAGCAGAGTGTTATAACAGAAGTTGCTTGTCAGGAATCAGATAATAATCACGAGTTTATTGCCTGATAATGGTAATGGACACCAATATGTAAGCTGATACCTTCTACCAGGTTGTATCAGCTCATGTATTACAGCCTGTGAGTAAACAGCGCCATCTGGTGATTATGCTTGAAATCATTAAAATTTTGTTGACATTTAACTGCTAATTGAATCATAATTATCCATGATATCAAGATTATTACAATCTTACACCTTACTTTTTTATGAAAATAAACACCAGGACATTACAGCATGAACATGAGGCATACTGTTTCACAGAATGAACACCAGATGGTGCTGTTCAGGAATGAAGGTACACTGTACCATACATACACAGCTGTTTTACAAATCCCTATTGTACTTTTCAAAAGCAATTACCATTTAGTCCCAATGTATCCGACTAGTGATTGTCAAAATAGTGTGAATATATTTCTAATGATGTTGTTAATGACAATGTTAGGAATGTATGGTCACGCCTCTGGACACTTAAGTTGTGGTGCTATTTCTAGTAACCCAAGAATATTATTGATATTTTGTTAAGAGGGCAAAGGTTTTAAGGATCATACCTGGGTTTATAATTGTAAGATATAACAATTACTGTCATCAACCCACAAGCTTAATACATACATAGAAATATTAAGAATTATAAGAGTGTGATAATCTCCTTCCAGAGATTACAACCTATCTATAATGTAAGAAGTGCAAGTCAAGTTAGCAGCAATATCTGATCTCATTAGTCATGATTGGTTGCGGGAGTAATACCTGCCGCTCTCCATTTGCCCCTTCATATGGGAAAATGCCGCTGGTACTGTGGGATTCCTCAGAAGCGAGTCTTGATGCATGCTACAGGAAGCCATGCACCAGATTAGTCACATCAACACAAATAAAACACTGTCACATGACAATCGTAACACAAAGTTAATGTGAGGTAAAGCAACAAACATGTCACATACTGCATTCAAAAAGTCTAAACTCTTTTAATTATTTTAAAAAAGTGTCATCATGAAATGTGTCCATAAAATGAATACTATCTTTTATTTTATTATGTTTATTCTTTTTTTAAATGAATTAGCTTAAGTTTGCATGGAGATACCACTATGGATATATTGGTAAAATCTGTGAGAACAAAGTTTTATCAGAGAAACTGGCAAAGCCCCTACTTTTGTAAATCTTTAGAAACCAGGTTTGCCACATCCACAATCTAAAAACAGCTCTTTAACCAGAAGGTTAAAATTTAAAGGTATTTTATTTATCTGAACTTTAAATTTTATTTACCAACAAACATTCACAAAACAAGCTATTTCTGGATTATAAAATGATAATAGTATCCAGAGTAGCCTGTATATACATGTTTTACCCTCAGACCAGAATATAATATAAAACTGCAGGCTGTACAAGCAAAACCCTGAATAAAAAATGTTAGCTTTACAAGCATTTCCCTTGAATAAGGGATTTCAAATACCAATCTGAGATATACCAACAAACCACAATACAGTTGGCTGTGAAGTATAAATGATACCACTCACCCTGTTTTGTCTTTTGTTTTACTTATTTTCTTGTAATAAAAGTAAATGGTGGACACCTTTGTTCAGACAAGCTAAGTGATGTCTCTCACAAGCTTTCAGTCCCCTTCCTCAGGTGTGTATGGGGCATTATTACTGTTCTCACCTGTATTTGACCAC
The DNA here is from genome assembly GCA_026874595.1 of Sipunculus nudus. Lineage (NCBI taxonomy): Eukaryota > Metazoa > Annelida > Sipuncula > Golfingiida > Sipunculidae > Sipunculus > Sipunculus nudus. The sequence goes on from CM049316.1 coordinate 47,929,919, forward strand.
TTTGATTATGGTGATGTTCACCAAGATCTTGTAATATCTATTCAGTCCGTACCCCAGGTGTATGTTGGGTTGGAAGGGATCAGAGATCTTAATTGCCATACTAATCCTCTGATCCCATGACAAGCCAACAGCCAGGACACAGGTAAATCAAACATTACATGATCTGTGTAAGAAGGGAGACCGAGCTGGTCTGAACAAAGGTTTCAACCATTTAATCAATTATTTTGTGATAACAAACCAGCAGAACAGTTTCCACTCAGTGATATTGTAAGATGTCAAACTTGGATTAGAAAAAGCAACAAGCTATGCCAGCCATCACCTGACCTGTGTGTAAGCACACTGCTAAAGAGACATAATCAGGAGCACTAATAATCCTATTCTTTAACGCTATCAGTTCAGTTTTGCTTTATACAAAAGCTTGCCAGCAAAACCATTCCAGCACAGTCTTATTTCCTTGCATACGACTGTTTAACACCTTGTTATACCCCTGTGTGTTGGTAAACACAGTCTGTTCACAATAACAAGGCCGCTTGACAGGAGTCCGATTGAGAGGGGCAACACGCGGTGTTTCAGCCAGGGGAAACATGTATTTCATTTTTTGAGCAAAGTCAGTCAGGGCATCTCCTGATTGGCAAGTGTTGTGGCTCCGCGCTGCACACTGCCCGATGCAATGTGTTTACGTTTACACCTGCGATCGCGCCCAAATCACTGTTTTTAACACTCATTTACAGGAGTAAGCAAACGGTTCCAGGGCAATTTTTTGCCAGGTACAGATTAATTTTAAAGGGAAGAAACTATTTTTCGTGTTAACTCAACATGCTTTATGGGTGATTGGGCCCCTTTAATAGCTGTGTATCTTTCACTGATTTGTTCTATCCTGATCTCTACATGAGCTCTCATCTACATATACCTGGGACTGGTACAGACAAGATCTGATTATCACGTGTCCCACTGTACTGTCAATACTATACTGTACTGTCATACTTAAAATCCCCACACATTCATGTTATCCACAAACAGCAGCAACAGCATGAAACATCCCTTTTAAAAAAGAAAATGTGGGTTCAGTTGCTGTTTTAGCCACTTGAAGTTTAGCTCTGTATAATGAAAATATACCAATAATTGTATCACTAGTATCAGTAATGCTTATTCCATACAGAGGCCAATGTACCAATAAAATGATAATTCCAATTTCTTGTCTGTCTTTCTATTTGTGTGCTTTAATGCTTAATTTAGAGTTTGTTGATTCAATTATTTCAGTTTTAGATGTTTTAAGTTTGGAGGATTATTCCAATAATCATGTTGTTCATTTATGGATTAGATTATATGTCATCAACAGAGCTCAATATTACTTAACGTGTTCATGTTAATATTTGAAAAAAAATACTCACAAATTAAGTTACAAACAAAGCTGTGCACCATATATCAACAGCAAGAAAGCCTAAACGTGTTAAACTTAGTATGCTGACACAAAAGTTAATGACAGAGAGAACCAAACACTGATGTTTGAAGAGCTCCCTTTTGTATTAAACAGTGTCTGTGCTGAGAGGGCAGTTTAGAAATGTCTGGAGAGCTCTCTCTTGTATTGACCAGTATCTGGGCCGAGATGGCAGTTTTTATGTCTGGGCTAAAAGAGTAGTTTACTAATTTCTTAAGAACTCCCTTTTGTATTGACCAGTGCCTGGGCTGAGAAGGCACTTTACCAATATCTGGAGTGCTCCCATATGTATTGACTAGTGCCTGGGCTGAGAGGGCAGTTAACCAATGTCTGGAGAACTCCCTCTTGTATTAACCAGTGTCTGGGCTGAGAGGGCAGTGTACCTGTGTCTAGAAAGCTCCCTCTAGCCTTGACTAATGTCTTGGCTGAGAGGGCAGTTAACCAATGTCTAGAGAGCTGCCTCTTATATTGACCAGTGTTTGGGCTGAGAGGGCAGTTACATGTCTGGGCTCAGAGGCCAGTTTACCAATATCTGGAGCGCTGCTTCTTGTATTGACTAGTGTCTTTGCTGAGAGGGCAGTTAGCCTATGTCTAGAGAGCTCCCTTTTATAGTGACCACTGTCTGGGCTGAGAGAGCAGTTTACTAATGTTGGGAGAAATCCCTCTTGTATTGACCAGTGTCTGGGCTGAGATGACAGTTTACCAATTTTTGGAGAAATTCCCACTTGTATTGACCAGTGTCTGGGGTGAGAGGGCAGTTTACCAATGTCTGGAGAACATCCTCTTGTACTGACCAGTGTCTGGGCTGAGAGGTCAGTTTATTAATGTCTGGAGAGCATCCTCTTGTATTGACCAGTGTCTTGGCATTGTGGTTAGTTAATCAGTGTTTGGAGATCTCTCATGTCAGAAACTTCAGACAAAATAAATAATCCACAATATTCACCATAAAACAAACATGCAAACAAGGAATAAACAGAACATGCACATAAGTAATTTCCTTAATAATTCATCCTCAAACATATTAAAATCTTAATATAAACAACCAGTTTCACCAATATAATCTTCCAATTAGATTTAAAGATTTAAGTACCCATAAACGGTTTTGCTAAATTTAATATTTCTTCACCTAAAATACATGGTTATAATGACTAAATGTTTTCATAATATTAAGTTAAAATTGGTTTCTTACTCCTAATGAAAAGAACATTTCTAAATGTACCAGCACGTTTAGACATATTTCTGATTTGTATCACACTTGTACTGGTTATTTTACTTCACATGGCCTAAAAGGAACAAACAAGTCTCTGGACCTTATTATTTTGTGTATGTTAATGTGATTTTATTGGACAGTGAATGCTGTTCAGTGCAGCACATCAGTACGAGACAGCACAGAGGTGAATTTCCATAACATCAGTCTAAGACCGAGGGGGAGACATCCAATAACATTTGTCTGAGACAGCAAAAGGGTTGACATCCCATACATCGGTCTGAGACAGCAAAAGGGGTGACACCCCATAACATCGGTCTGACACAGCACAAGGTTGCTGTCCAATAACACCAGCCTGAGACAGCACAGGGGCAACGTTCCATAACATCAGTATGACAATGCACAGGGGTGACATCCAATAAAGGCAGTCTAAGACAGCACAGGGGTGACCTCCAACAATGTCAGTCAAGGACAGCACAGGGGTAACATCCAATGAAGTCAGTCTAAGACAGCACAGGAGTAACATCCAATAAAGTCAGTCTTAGACAGAGCAGGGGTGATGTCCAATATAGTCAGTCTAAGACAGCACAGGGGTGACGTCCAATAAAGTCAGTCTAAGACAGCGCAGGGGTGATGTCCAATAAAGTCAGTCTAAGACAGCACAGGGGTGACGTCCAATAAAGTCAGTCTAAGACAGCACAGGGGTGACGTCCAATAAAGTCAGTCTAAGACAGCACAGGGGTGACGTCCAATAAAGTCAGTCTAAGACAGCACAGGGGTGACGTCCAATAAAGTCAGTCTAAGACAGCACAGGGGTGACATCCAATAAAGTCAGTCTAAGATAGAACAGGGGTTATGTCCAATAAAGTCAGTCTTAGACAGCACAGGGGTGACGTCCAATAAAGTCAGTCTAAGACAGCACAGGGGTGACATCCAATAAAGTCAGTCTAAGATAGAACAGGGGTTATGTCCAATAAAGTCAGTCTTAGACAGAGCAGGGGTGATGTCCAATATAGTCAGTCTAAGACAGCACAGGGGTGACGTCCAATAAAGTCAGTCTAAGACAGCGCAGGGGTGATGTCCAATAAAGTCAGTCTAAGACAGCACAGGGGTGACGTCCAATAAAGTCAGTCTAAGACAGCACAGGGGTGACGTCCAATAAAGTCAGTCTAAGACAGCACAGGGGTGACGTCCAATAAAGTCAGTCTAAGACAGCACAGGGGTGACGTCCAATAAAGTCAGTCTAAGACAGCACAGGGGTGACATCCAATAAAGTCAGTCTAAGATAGAACAGGGGTTATGTCCAATAAAGTCAGTCTAAGACAGCACGGGGGGACCTCCAACAAAGTCAGTCAAGGACAGCACAGGGGTTACGTCCTTTAACATCAGTCTAAGATAGAACAGGGGTGAGGTCCAATAAAGTCAGTCTTAGACAGCGCAGGGGTGACTTCCAATATAGTCAGTCTAAGACAGCACAGGGGTGACGTCCAATAAAGTCAGTCTAAGACAGAACAGGGGTGATGTCCAATAAAGTCAGTCTAAGATAGAACAGGGGTTATTTCCAATAAAGTCAGTCTAAGATAGAACAGGGGTTATGTCCAATAAAGTCAGTCTAAGACAGAACAGGGGTGATGTCCAATAAAGTCAGTCTAAGATAGAACAGGGGTGATGTCCAATAAAGTCAGTCTTAGACAGAACAGGGGTGATGTCCAATAAAGTCAGTCTTAGACAGAACAGGGGTGATGTCCAATAAAGTCAGTCTAAGATAGAACAGAGGTGACGTCCAATAAAGTCAGTCTAAGACAGAACAGGGGTGATGTCCAATAAAGTCAGTCTAAGATAGAACAGGGGTGATGTCCAATAAAGACAGTCTAAGAGAGAACAGGGGTGATGTCCAATAAAGTCAGTCTGAGACAGAACAGGGGTGACGTCCAATAAAGTCAGTCTAAGACAGAACAGGGGTTATGTCCTTTAACATCAGTCTCAGACACCACAGGGGCGACAACCCATAACACTGGTCTGAGACAGCACAGGGGTGACACTTTATTTACCAAAAATTAAACAAATTTTTTTTATAAACTTTCACAAGGCCTACAGGCCTAATGCAAACCTGTGCAATGGAATATACATCAGGTATAATATTTCCATGATAACAGGCTTGACCAGCACTTTTCAATTATAATGCAAGTACTAAACATTTAAAATACAAGGTTGTATACATATGCCCAATTACAGGCCTATATATCAAATCCCTACAGATAAACAAGCAGGACCATACACTGTGCAAAAATTATTGTAGGTGGCTCCACCAGCCTTGTATACACTGAAGCTATCAGATATGTATAATGCACTATTTCAGGTCAAAGATCAAATATATCAATTCCCTCCTGAGAAATAAGAAGGTACATACAACGTGAAAAGTCATTGAAGGTGGTGACACCCCTCATATGTACCAGAATGCCATCAAAGATGTATGGTCAGGCAAAATTTAAGGCCAGGACATCAAACCTCTCCTGAGTGGTGTGCACTGGGCTCACCAAGCTCAGCTCATGTTGCCCAAGACAAGCAAAGCAAATTGGCAGGTGCAGCTGCTGCACTGAATGAACTATTGACCTGTACCTGGCTGTACTGAGTGTTTCTTGACCTGTTGCAAAATCTGTTTCAGTTGGCAGACTGCCAAATCTATAAATAGACCAAGACTGAGACTTGGCCTGATTGCAAGTCTGAAATAGCTGGCAGTCTGACAAGCTATTTATAGATACAGACAAAAAATCTTCGCATGTTGCCAAAACTTTCTTTTCATGCAGATAGCAAAAAAAATAAGCAAAATCTCATGAAGATTTTTAGATGACTGATTTTAACATTTAATTAAGTGATGCTAGCTCCTGCTGATTTTGAAATAGTATGGGTTAACGTAAGGATGATGGACGATGGCGGACGGACGATAATGCGCCATCCCTTAAGCTCACAGGTTTGCTTAAAATATTCCATTGCTTGCTTTTTATGATGTTAGTAACTTCAAAATGCACCAAAACTTAAGATCTGTGTTATTTTGTGGCTTACATATTTTTCAACAGATACAAGAAACATACCTTCAAAATATGCATTACAACTCTGTAGTAAAGTAAAATCTGTAAGCCAAAAGTATTACTATGATGTTTTTTTTTTAAACACTAAGAAAGAGTCCAATAATAATGTAGGTTAATATAAACCTATAATAAGAAACCCACATCCGCATCACATGACATAATAATCCATATTAACATTTAAATATAAAAGGTAAACCCATCCCAAGGAAAGAAGATTCACACTGTCAGTGTTCAAGACATACCATCCCATTTTGCAAGACACTTGTCATCTCTGTGTGAACTAGGCTATGCATCCAGCATGAATCTTTTTGTCATCTGTGATTGTGTGTCCTACAAATCTTTTTGTCATCTCTGTATGTGTGCACCAACCAGGCTGTGTGTCTGGCACAAATGTTTTTGTCATCTCTGTATGTGTGCACCAACCAGGCTGTGTGTCTGGTACAAATGCTTTTGACACCTCTGTATGTGTGCACCAACCAGGCTGTGTGTCTGGTACAAATGTTTTTGTCACCTCTGTATGTGTGCACCAACCAGGTTGTGTGTCTGGCACAAATGTTTTTGTCATCTCTGTATGTGTGCACCAACCAGGCTGTGTCTGGTACAAATGCTTTTGTCACATCAGAGGCATCATTTATACAACAGCCATGTATTTATAACATAAAGGGTTCAATGACTGGCTTGTCAAAGCCTGTAAGCATGCTGACTGATGTGGTCAGGCTGATGCTGTAGGTCATGTGTGCTGTTTAGGACCTTTTCCTGCAGGTCAGAGTACCTGGTCTGCCCAGTCTTAAAAGTTAAAAGCCCCATGGCTTCAGACCAAGTTCTCCAGCTGATCATGCTGGAACCAGCATTGTTAGCTGTCCAATAAACACTGGCAACCATATTTTGTAGTATGGTAGTATATACCAAAGGTATCAGAGCACAGTATAATAGGATGAAATCAGTCCGTGTTCCTTATAAATGAAATGCTGAAACAGCTATCACCAGAATGTTAGTTTAGGACCCCATAAACAGTTTTGCTAAAATATAGTGTAGTACAGTAATACATAATTAATTACAACAATAAGAGCTATTTAAAAAGAATATTTTATCATTCACCTGAAGATTTTTATGCAGCTATCACAATTAGGCATACATTCTTTTCAATCTACATATAGTCTGCAGCTTGATTTACAAAACACCATATCCAGGTCACCTGTTAGACACTGGTTCAGCAGGCAATAAAATATAACACTAATTAATTCAGTTTGCAGACATACCTCTCTTTCACTCCACCTGGTGATTTCATAAGCTAGTGTGTAGTAGAGGGCCAGGATGACCGCAGGGCTCACAAACCAGGGCCAGGGAACGTTGTCATGGAAATGGAACAACCAGGGTTTGTGGCAGTCTGTACGTACAATAGCTGTGAGTCCTGCCAACCTGAAAATAGAGTTGATACCAGGTATACAGTGACCAGACCTTGAATGGTTGTGACTGAAGCTGGACCTGCCTCTCCTGGACAGATACAAGATATGTCAGACTTACCAGCCTTCTTCATTATACACTGGTTTTTTCTTAGGAGCAGTTTCATAAACATATTAACAAAGCTGTTTTACATTATGATTGTGCATCAAGTTCCTTCCAATTATCAAAGTCGAGATTCGTTTACATAAAATGTTTGGAAACCTATCCTTCCCTCCCAAACCAGATAGCCCTTAATTAATCTATATATACAAACTCTTAATATATTCATAGATATGATCCTCTCATCCTGTTATTGTCTTTTATGACAAACAATTTTGTAGAATTTTTAGGAACTTGGCCGCACATTATAGGTACGTAGACTAGAACTAGGTCTGCAGAGTATTGAGGCATACCGCTCAGACACAAATATACATACGTATGTCTTCAACATTGGCAATTGATGACAGGAATATGTCTCTAATTGCACATGTCAACTGTATAAACATTAAATATTCAGAAAACAAGGGACCTATGGGTCACGACGCTCAGCTGTTATATATGATAAATAAATATTATTTAGAAATGAGGCACATGCTGGTTTTGTGTGGTAATAAATATAAGCTGTATTATGAGTTGTTGTTGTTTAGCTTATGTATGATTTTGATAGTACCTTTGGAGACAGGGAAGAGGATTGATTTCATTTATTTTATTAACAAATGGAGTACTACTGTCACACAGATTTTGACTTGGCCATATAACTTATAAGCAGAACTTATAATATAAGAGTTTAACTATTTATTAAAAAAATTACAAATATTGTCCCAAATATAATTTTTATTAAAAATAATAAGAGAATCATATGATTTTTTAAAATGAAATATAACTGATATGATTATTAAAATAATATTAAAGAATATATTCATGAATGCATTCATGAATACATTTTGAAAGTATTTGCACGAGTATTCATATACTTTCATTTTTACCTGAATTCCCATTCTTTATGCAAGAAATTTTATAATGGAGTACATAATCATATTCGTATTTAAATACAATTACAAAGTATTCGCACCATGTCTGGTATTTATTCAGTTTTCACCAAACAATGATGTTGAGAATCCAGAATATACAAATTTCACACATTTAAATAATGATCATAAGTACCTGGTTTTATGGCTTTTATTTATATTAAAAAATAACTGTAAAAAATTCATTTTGGACTAATTTCACATCAATGTACACACTAGACACAGTAGGAATCTAGATTAATATTATCAACTGCATCTTTGTCTATCATTAATTTCCTTCATATAATCCTTAATGATTAGTAATGAATAATATGATTTACTTCTTTATCATTAAAAATGAACTGAAAAATGCCATAGGTGACTGCATGGTGTTATTTGGAATATGTGACATTCTACCCATCGATACAAGATTCTTTTATCATCAGTAACTGCACGTTAATTTCCAGTTATTATAAACTAACAAATTCCTTTTCTATTTTTCTTTAATTTGTTATTAAAAACCAATAAAAATTTATTAATTTATTGTTTATTGTTATGTTGTTGGTTAAAACTACTAGATGAGTTGGGTTTAACACCTGGATCAACTGTGGCTGGCCATAAGCTGCCTGGATTCTCCCCTCAAGCGTGCATAATTTGATGAAAGGGCAACAAGGTCAACATACAGGTGACTCAAGAGGGGCTGGAGAGAGCCAAAGTCTGACAGGGTCTCATAAAAAACATTAATAAAAGCTACAATATTTGGCAAATTTCTTTCAGCTTTCTAAACTAAAAAGCTGAAATCCTTATGCGTGCATGATATGAAAATTATATCAACAGTGCTCACGGGAAACAAACGTGCCTTGGTCACAGTTGGGCAAAATTTAAGGTACTAATTTTATATTTATACTAATAACTTATAAAATTTGAAAAATTCAGAACTAATTTTGGGTATTCAATTGAATCTTCATTAAATAATGTTACATTCCTGACAAAAAAAATCTCTAGCTTAAGCAATGCCCTTGTTAAGGTAGTAAATATATTTCTTGATTTTTTACAAAGTGCATTATGTTTGGGCCCATAACTTAAAAAAAATACACAATACTGACATCATTTCTGGCATGTGCATAGTGAATGTATAGAAATATATGTATATTATATATGATCAAAGTCAGATCAGTGGTTTTGTTATTAGGCAGTCTTAAAGTGTAACATTGGGTTTTTAATGGAAAAATGAAGTTTTTCATTAATATCTCGAAGGAATTAAGTCCTAGTGACCAAATTCTTGGCATGGTAGGGGATTTTGGAGAAATCTAACTGTATGCCAAATTTAAGGAACTTAGAGCTGAAGCTCGGGAGCTGAGCTCTAGCAAACTGCATAACACTAGCAATATGTGACATGGTGCTTGAATTGAAAACTTGAATAAAATCTACAGTTTTGGATCAACTGGTTTCAAATTTTTGGTGTTAACAGTTGAAATGCTAACAAAAACATGCTGTGAAAATTAAATCCCCAGCAGTTACAGCAAAAAAACATGCCATGGTCAAAGTTGGGCAAAATTTAAGGTACCAATTTTTTATTTTTGCTAATATTTTTAAAAATTTAAAAGATTTTGATCTAATTTTGGGTATACAATTTAATTTTGATTAATAAAAGTAATATTACTGGAAAAAAAGTGCTTAGCTTTAAAAAGTTTTGTGTTAAGTGATAAAATTTCTTTCCTGATTATTTACAAAATGCATTATGTTTGGGCCCATAACTTTTTTAAATTAAATAATACAGACCTAATTTCTGGCATGTACATAGGAATTATATAGAGGATTATTTATAGGAAATATGAGGAAAAACAGATGAGTGGTTTTGATATTAGGCAGTCCTAAAGTGTAAAAATAGGTTTTTAATAAAAAATTGAGGTTTCTCCTTAATTTCTCAAAGGAATGAAGTCGCAAAGACCCAGTTTTCGGCTTGGTAGGAGATCTTGGGGACATCTAACATTATGCTGAATTTTGGATTCCTAGGTCTTACGGTTTCAAAACGTGCCACATCTACAGATGGACGGACGGACGGACAGACGGACGGACAATGGACCACGACTATAGCTCAGATGACTTATAGTCAGCTGAGCTAAAAATCTGATATATCCTTGAAACCTATTTTAGACTTTCAGGCTTGGATTTGTCCTAAATACTGATAATACTAATGACATCAGCAGTTACAATAGTAGCAATGCCAAAGGGTCCAAAGTTCAGCAAAGACAATGGCTCCTATCATTAATCTGGTCTCATGTTGTATGTTTACAAACAATTCATCTTGTTTATTAAAATACCACATACCTGGCTGCCAGACTGGTAAAAGCAACACTCTCCTGGAAAAACTGGAACTGATATAGGTAGATAACAATCAGATGTCCTCCACTGTACACCATCAGGAAAACACGCACCACCGCAAACTTAGCGCCAAGTGTCTGCCCACATGCCCACCAGGTGGCGATGATGAGGAATGCCAGGAAGTAGACCACAGACAGCAGAGACGGGTGAGCAATCCCACTCAGAGCCAGGAACAAAGCTACCATAAAGTAACCAAAGTTGTCCCGGATCACTGTCGTGTGCTGTTTGACCTTCTTCAGAACTGGACTGTGAGAACTGGTGACCTGCTGGGGGGCTGCAGTTTCCTCATTTGCTGTAGGTTCTGGTGAGGGGGCCAGCAGCTTCCAGCAACCAATCAGGACCAGCACAGTCACCAACATACTGCCGATATCAGGCAGGATAATACGCACAATGTTTGTGGCATCTCCTGGCTCTAACCTGCAAAACATATTTATAAAGGTACTTATTTTTGTCAGAAGCAGGTTGTCAAAACCATTACTTACTTATATATGAGAGTGAATCTTACAATTTAGTGAATCAAATCTGCCAGCAGGTCCATCTTCATTGTCAGGTGCATATTTAGTACTCCTTTTAGTCTCCAGGTGTCAGCAGAGGTCATATAAACAACACCATCAGAGTTGAACAGGGTGGTTACTTTCCAGATCAATTTATTATTAATATAAACTTATTTATTTTACATGGATTGTACAAATAGTTATTATAACTAATTGAGGCGCTCTCCATGGCTCCGGTGATGGCATTCTGTAGTCTGCAGTGGTGGAGGAAACCGGAGAAAACCACCGGCCTTAGACGGGCAACTACAACCCACTCTCATAGCTATGCCAGGGATCGAACACTACTATTCTACTATGTCATTTATTACAGAACTACCTCCCAGTGGAGTGAAGTCTACTAACTGACTCTGTGGTGTCCATAGATAAGACATAGTGATTTATCAGGTCTCAGATACTGCCTGACCAACAACCCAGAGTTGCAAGCACCCTATTTGAGCAGATAGTGACAAAATACTCATATTATTCCCCAAGATATTCCATTAGTTATCTAAAATAAAGTATAGTCATATGATGGTATAATGGTAGACAAAAGCAAGCAGCTGCCACACTGGTGATCATGATAAAATATCAATGGTCAGAGTAAACAGTCAAATTTCTTGTCAGAAATAAAAATAACTTATAAAGGAAAATAGCTGCATCTGAACATGTTGTGATATTTTGTACTACTCTATCTTATCTTTTAATATCACTCTCCTCATCAGGTCAGTCATCTCAGTCTGATCTCAGTGAGATCCTGTGAACTAATTATTACATAACTGATCAAGCTGCCAGGGGTTCTTATATTCATGTACATTTATCCTCATTCAATGACAAAATGTAAAACTTTTCCTGAATCTGTGTTTTCATTTAGGCCAAACAAAAAGGAATCACAGATCTGCATGAATGCTGACTATCATTTCATTTCTTGTCAATATTATTATCAATTATCAGTAAATATACAGGATAATGAGACACAGGTTAAATCTTAGTGTCACAGGACAGTGATGTCACATTCTCACCTCTGGAATCCCACCTGACGTAATATCTTTTCTTTGGTTGAACCTGGAATGAACAAAAATATCAGTTAAATTAGCAGGTGTATGTTCATTTATAGTGTTATTTGAGCATGAGGGGTCTCTACAGATCACAAGGGTTGGTTTTTCAGAGACCTGATAAGTAACAAGTCACAAGCACTGCAAAGTCAGCTGAACCACCATGATAATGCCGTACATTTATTATATACTGTTACGGGGTGACATTAAAGCGGACCGAACTGTCTCGCTAGTGAATCTGGCTTTTCTAGCAAAGCGGTTGGTACGCCGGACTTGTACGCCACCGACCTAGGTTCAATCTCAGATCTGCCAAGGATTTTTCCCCTCAACAATTTGCCTTCGTAAGAAAATGGGGGCATGTTCGACATGACGATAAAACTTTGTGGCCCAGGGAATAAGCTCACCAAAGTGTGACTCCTGGGGAAAATTAGTCTTGTTCTGATAGCAGAACGCTCTTAAGAGGGGGTGTGTTACAGGGTGCACATAAAGGCGGACCGAACTGTTAACGCTAGTGAAGCTGGCATTTTTAGCGAAGCAGTTGGTTCGCCGGACTTTTACGCCACCGACCTGGGTTCGACTCCCGGATTGGCCAAGGATTTCCCCTCATTCATTTGTCTTTGTAACAATACTCATACACTCCTTCCCATTTTTGTGTGACTTCACTCTTTCTTATCAGATTCAATACCTTTGTTTTACAACCAATAAATTAGGTAAGTGCTTATCATCTTCACATGTGATTCATTTCAGATCCCTAAATCTCCAAAGATCAACAGTAAAAGCACCATAGTGATGAAATAAATGTCTGCTCTTGCTAGTGCATTTGTAAACACCGCCAGTTAATGAAATTTGATATCCACAATTATTATATCAAAACACATACACAGTGGCAGTTGCATGTTAAGGTGAGTTTTCACTATAAATAAACTATAAATTATAGTGAGGTATTTGCATTTTGGAGCAAGAATCTTTCCATGTGGCTTTTAGGACATACACAGAGATAGTGAATAAGCTGTTCCATTAACCACAGGTTACATTATTTTGCTCATCATTCACAGAGATAGTGAATTAGCTGTTCCATTAACCACACATTACATTATTTTGCTCAGCATTCACAGAGATAGTGAATTAGCTGTTCCATTTACCACACATTACGTTATTTTGCTCAACATAATAAGGGGCTGATGCAAACAATGGCACTGTGCATCAAGCAGGTTCACAAATCTAAGTGACTAATGTCCACCTTCACTACATTCTGAACAACAAAACAGAAAATTTTCCAATACAACTGTTTATATCATTCCTCTAAAATGTGCCAGATGCCACGGTGTTGTATTTTATGGCAGTTTAAGATAAACCCATAAACCACCATCAGCTTTAAAGAACACTGCACACCATGTTGACAAGGTTATCCCCAGTAGCTCCCTGATCAATGTTTGTAAAAAATAATCCCTGATTTTGACCTTCAAATTGATATTCATCCTATACACAAGGGTGTCATTACGACAACTGCTACACATCCTACATAAATCATACTCCCTCCCAGTGTCTACACTCCAAAAATACAGTATAAGCTAACCTGGTACATTTGTGTCATGTTTTGCTGATAAAATTAATTCATGTATCACATATAATGTTATTCAATATTGAAAGGTTATCAATACAACAACACTATGTCACCTAAGACAGACTGGACTCAAAGCAAATATACAGACAAGTATCAGAGTAATAGTAAATGTGTTATATTTCATCCTGCCAATGTTGTGAGATTGTGTTAACTTACAGTTTGGCAACATGGCTCCATAAGCACCTCCATCTTTAGTCTGCACTAACAGGATGATCTGAAAAATCACCTGCCCCAGCAAACACAACGAGCAAATCACGGTGGATGCAATAAGGTAGCGGCCTGTTGAACCTGTAATCACATCAACAAAACAATGACATGATATTCATATTTTGCTTTGTAAACAATTTCAAGAACTCTCCACTTATTCTCCTGCTCCAAGCCAATATCCAGATAAGATTTGGTATGTCATTCATTCTGGTTAACAACATAACGTATATCATATGCTACAACAGTATTTGGGAATCTGGGTTCAGAATTGAAGTTAAGAAAATCACTAAATAAAACAAGAATCTGCTTGGTCTATTACATGACAGCATCATGGAAAATATTCATTACTGTGATGGAATCAATAATTGCTTTTGGTAATCAAGCACTTATTTTGTAACTGAGATAAATAAATCCCAATGAATGAGAATCTATGCTATGTAACAGGCATCAAGAATAACAACCTTAGAAGTATGAAACATAGTGAATATTTAATAAGGAAAATTTTGAGACAAACTATGTCACATATAAATTTTAAAAACATCAAAACTAAGTGTAAAATTCATTTAATCTTTTTTTATAAAAGTGGTCCCGGTTGAATGATTTGGACAAGGATCCATGTCAAGACACACAGGTAATCCTGTGAATGACTCATGCAGGAATAAGATAAACATAACAAGAAACTAGTCCATCCTGTTATCATGTGACTCCTGAGTCACAAGCATGTTGCTGATCATTGACAAGTGATCCCAACCTGCTTCTGTTGATACATGTATGGTTCTGTTTGTTTTGCAAACTGTGATTGATTATTTAACAAAAAGGGTATATATTATTCAATCAATTGTAATCTATGTTGCTTCCTTTGTTTGTGAAATCAGCATGAGAAATCAGTGTTGACTGTTTTAATGTATGATTTTTTCTGCAATATCCTTGTCTTATATTATAATAAATAAAGAATGTTTTTTTTTCTATGTAACACATTTTCATCATAGTGAGACTGTAGTGTGGAGGATAAATGGTCACATGACACTGACCAAATCAATCAAATCACACAGGACATGTTTTACAAGTGGGCGTCAATGCGTCAGTACAAGCTGATTCAAGTATCAGCTGCCCTCAAACTTCAAAGTCAGTATCTCATAATAAAATAAATAACTTTTCTGACATATTTATGAATAAAAAATAATTAATCTTACAAAACAAATATAGTGCAAACAGTATAAACAGGTTCCATCCCATTAGGCTTTATCTCAACAGGACATCTCTTGACAAGTATTTATATGTCTGTTGACCCATGAACACCACAAACACAGACAAAAGTGTCTGTTTTTGGGTGTTCATGGGTCACCATTCATATATGTATAAAGTTATATGTCTGCTATGAAGATGCCCTACAAAAAACAAGCTGGTAAATATTTTCTCTTACATTTGATATTTCTACAAACAAGAATACCAGGCTTGCTATAAATGTTTTTAGTTTTACAGGGGTTATGAATAAATAAGCGTACCAGGATATGATGTTAGATCAATACTCATAATTCACTAAACTATATCCCACAGGAATCTGGGTTCTTGTAAATGGTTTGCATCAGACATCTGATCCTCTCATGCAATACTTAAAATGCATTAATGTATGTTTGTAGCCAGAAACAAATGCTTGATGATTTATACTACATTACTAGTATATGACATATCTCATATTTATCAGTTCAGAAAACTTTTATTTATTACATTTAAAGAAGATTTTGTGATTTTAAATATTGAACTATTGCATGCAATTAATATAAATCAGAAAATCTTAATATGTTCATTAACAGTTTTCACAGTGTCATTATAAAGACTGCTATATAAATGCTGAATGCTTCACCGTTTTCAGAGAAAATATTCAACTTTGAATTCTCCTGTCCTGGTTAGACCAACAGAGAACACGTGCAATATGTCACACTGGGAAATCAAAGATAACTACAAGTTACATAATTTGAAGAACACCCAAGGCATACAAAAGCAACAGACACTGTAGTTGGCAGGGGTAACAGTCTGTTTTTGGTATTAGTCTGGTCTGCCATCTCTAGGGGTTGGTGACTACAGTATGCAGCACATTCTGTTACTGACACACCAACATAACTAAAACTAGAATACGGGTAGTCGACAAGCGACTACTTGTATCCGCCTAAATCAGAGTGGAACGGGTGAAGTGTTGCATATCAGCATGGATGTCTGCAGCCAAATTGTGTATGTAGGTTTCGCTACCTACCAAAAAATCCAGAAAGCCGTCCAAGTTGTATACATATGCAAAATTTAAGGCAGATAAGTCAAACCACTATATTGTATATGAGTGATTTTTGCCCTTGGCAGACAAACAGATGGACGCTGTGCAAAAAAGGGTTGCAGGTGGCGCCACCAGTTTAGCGTATGATAAAGAGCTTTGTGAGAACTATACACATGCAAAATTTTGGCCCAATCAGTCAAACGGTTCCCTAGATATGAGCTTGGATGTCTGCAGCGTAAACTTGATTGTAGGTGGCGCCACCTGTCATAAAATCAGAAAAGCTATCCAGGATGTATAAGCATGCAGAATTTCAGGTGAATTAGTCAAACCACTGCAGAGATATGAGTGATTTTAACCCAAGGCAGACGAACAGCTGGACACTGTGCAAACATGGTTGCAGGTGGCGCCACCATTTTTGGTGTATGTTATAAAGCTCTCCAAGGGCTACATTTGTGCAAAAGAATTTTCCTGATCGGTCAAACGGTTCCCGAGATATGAGCTTGGATGTCTGCAGCGTAAACGTGAATGTAGGTGGCGCCACCTGTCATAAAATCAGAAAAGCTATCCAGGATGTATACGCATGCCAAATTTCAGGTGAATTAGTCAAGTCACTGCAGAGATATGAGTGATTTTAACCCAAGGCAGACAAACAGATGGACACTGTGCAAACATGGTTGCAGGTAGCGGCACCATTTTTGGTGTATGTTATAAAGCTCTCCAAGGGCTACATTTGTGCAAAAGAATTTTCCTGATCGGTCAAACGGTTCCCGAGATATGAGCTTGGATGTCTGCAGCGTAAACGTGAATGTAGGTGGCGCCACCTGTCATAAAATCAGATAAGCTATCCAGGATGTATACGCATGCCAAATGTCAGGTGAATTAGTCAAGTCACTGCAGAGATATGAGTGATTTTAACCCAAGGCAGACGAACAGATGGACACTGTGCAAACATGGTTGCAGGTGGCGCCACCATTTTTGGTGTATGTTATAAAGCTCTCCAAGGGCTACATTTGTGCAAAAGAATTTTCCTGATCGGTCAAACGGTTCCAGAGATATGAGCTTGGATGTCTGCAGCGTAAACGTGAATGTAGGTGGCGCCACCTGTCATAAAATCAGAAAAGCTATCCAGGATGTTTGCGCATGCCGAATTTCAGGTGAATTAGTCAAGTCACTGCAGAGATATGAGTGATTTTAACCCAAGGCAGACGAACAGATGGACACTGTGCAAACATGGTTGCAGGTGGCGCCACCATTTTTGGTGTATGTTATAAAGCTCTCCGAGGGCTACATTTGTGCAAAAAAATTTTCCTGATCGGTCAAACGGTTCCCGAGATATGTGGGTTTATGTGTGGAAACAGACGCACAAACGGACGCAGAGCCCAAAAGAAAGGTCAGAGGTCAAAACAAAATCGGGGCGCAGCAGTTCACATGTGACCCGAACATAATCCCGGGTTTCGGAAAATTCCACCCAGCGGTTACGGAGGAGTTCTCCGGACACCTACGCCGCCGCGGCGGCGGCGGTGGAGGCGGCGGCGGCGGCGGCCAGCTGAAAACATAGTATCCGCAAAACTCTGTTTTGGCGGATACAAATATGACTCAGAACTTTACATCATTTACCAGACAAGTATCCACAAAAAAAACAAACAAGTTTTTAAAATAAAATAAATAAGATGATTTAATGGAGCTATATGTACACCCATTGATCTCTGGAGGACAATTTCACACACACATACACACCTACACACCAGACACACACCAGTAACTATCAGTCCTATTAAATCGCACAACTATACACACATTTGTAACCACTATCATAGTGACAGTGTCCCATTGATCTGAATTCCTCATTGATCCACTACAGTCAGATGGCACACCTGAAGGAGCTCTGTGTCACAGTCAGATGGCACACCTGAAGGAGCTCTGTCACGGTCAGATTTATGGTACCTCTTGGTTTATGTGTACATACTGGTAAACCTCTTGATTAAAGTTACATTAAACTGTACAGGATTCTGGTCAGGCAGTATCAACACTATCACTACTTAAAGTTATCCTGCCCACACATGATGAGCTCTCAGTAGAGGCCAGACTTTTGACAAGCTTCCCCTCCCCCCCCCCCCCAAGAAAACTTCCCACTGGACCATGATCTTTATGCATACGGATATCAAAATTTGACTTTGTCTTCCCTATCCAAACCAGTAATTAACATTTGTGGAAACTGGTTAAATACTTTCTGCATTATGCTGCTAACAGCAAATCAAACAGATATGAGTGAAAATATTTAACGCAAATAGACAAAGCTTAAATATGTGGCTGAAACTCCTTTGATACAAAAATTTGTAAAAATAAATTTTAGGTGGTGCCACATGTCTGGTGCACCAATACTAACAATGAACAAGGAGAAAACCAAATTTCAGAATCCTTACTCAAAATGGTCAAACATGAGGCACTTTCCCAGTTAAGTTCTGACTAAAATTATATACATGTCAGAGACGAGATTGAAATCCAGGCGGATTTTAAATTCGCCTAGACGAGATTGCGATTGTGATCTCGCCTAGGCGAGATTGCAATTGTGATCTCGGCTAGACGGATTTTAAACTCGCCTAGACGAGATCACAATCGCAATCTCGCCTAGGCGAGATTAAAATCCATCATGGACCAGGCCAGGATTTTAATCTCGCCTAGGCGAGTTTAAAATCTGTCTGGTGTCATCCAGGCGAGTTTAAAATCTGCCTGATATCACTTGGGCGAGTTTAAAATCTGCCTAGGCGAGATTAAAATAGTGATCTGATCTAATTTCCCAATAAATTATGCATTGTAATTGACTTAGGAAAGATGTTTTCAGTCAGATTTTCAATATTTTAACACTGAATGGTTATGTATAGTTCACAAGTTATATATTTATTAATATTTACAGAATATTATATTATTAATGTAATAATTAACATTAATTTTGGAAATGGAATATTTTATATTATATATTTTTTATTACTATGGTTATGTATAGTTCACAAGTAATATATTTTTAATAATATTTACAGAATATTATAATATTTATGTAATAATTAACATTAATTTTTTTTATTTTATATTTTTATTTATAAACTAGGTAATAAGAAACTTACATTGGTATTGTATATGGCATATTCAAATGATATATGATGTGGGCTGCTGCTGATTATTTACATAATAATTTTGTTGTCAATATTAATTTGAAGGGAAACTGGTATTAGCAATATTAGTAATGTAGTATTTTAAAAAGACAAAAGGAACATAGCTCATTTATTTTTTATAAATATAATTCAATGCATGTTCACATGCATAAATGATCTATTACTCTATGAATCTAGAAATCATATTTTTTCTGATATGATATAATACTGTCCAAAAAAAGGCAGTTATCTTGTAACACAGTCTACATAAATATTGAAGCTTCACAAAATGCCTCACAAAACATTAAAAAAAAGATCAGAAGAATATTATATACATTATAAGAAAAGACTAAATAAGACAAAGAAACATTCACATGCATACATCTGTGTATCAACTTTTACCTTTTCTCATATGATGTTTATTACCAAAAAAAGGATGGTGTATCAAAGTCCATCATAAATACTGATACCCTGCATATTTTGTACCATAAGTGTACATGTTTTGACTGTTGAGTGTTGAATACCTGGGTGAAAAGAAACATTTGAACTAGATCAACCAACTAATTTGTTCTGTTTGTCCTGTAAGAACTATCAAATAGGATGACTGTTTATGTTAATGTGTAATATACTCATTAAATAGTGAAGTAATAGCTATCTAGACTAATCTATCTATCTGTCTATCTATCTATCTATGATTGATTCAATATGCAAGTGGATGACTTTTTCCCCCAGATTTGCTCTTCATAATATCTCATAAGTGTGCTTCAATATACCTCTTGTTACTCGCTAATTGCCATATATTTAAATACAATTACAAATTATTTTTTTGTAAAAATGATTAGTGATATTTACAAACACAAGGTTGTTAAGAAAACTGGAAAAAAAAAATAAAGATTGATAAATGTTTTGCAAATAATTGGTATGATAAGGATGCTGTAGACCACATGAAACACATCAAAGGTGCAAATAATAATCAAATATCTATTTAATAATTCTGTTTCCAAAATTAATGTTAATTATCACATGATAATAATTATTGGTAATAACTATTACATTACTGTAAAAAAGTTAATTATTACATTAATACTATAATATTCTGTAAATATTAATAAATATATTACCTTTTAACTATATATAACCATTCAGTGTTAAAATATTGAAAATCCGACTGAAAACATCTTTCATATGTCAATTACAATGCTTAATATATTAGGAAATTAGATCAGATCACTATTTTAATCTCGCCTAGGCAGATTTTGAACTCGCCTAAGTAATATCAGGCAGATTTTAAACTCGCCTGGATGACACCAGACGGATTTTAAACTCGCCTAGGCGAGATTAAAATCCTGGCCTGCTCCATTATGGATTTTAATCTCGCCTAGGCGAGATTGCGATTGTGATCTTGTCTAGGCGAGTTTAAAATCTGTCTAGCCGAGATCACAATTGCAATCTCGCCTAGGCGAGATCACAATCGCAATCTCGTCTAGGCGAATTTAAAATCCGCCTGGATTTTAATCTCGTCTCTGACATACATATTATGTACAGCAACACAGAAGGACTGAAAGAAACCAATTACATGAACTTATTTTTTTATCACTCTCACAATGTTGAATGGAATTGATGAGGGAGATAAACAGCACAATATGCATAATAACAAGGGACCTATGGGTCACTGTGCTCAGCTGATGTTAACCTTGAAGGTAAAAATCTAAAATAATATCAAATGGAGATAAAGTGTAAGAGGAAGAGGTAATAAAGGCCATGGTTGGTTTATATGATTGGTTTGTATTGATGAGCAAGAAATTGTTGCAAATAATATTTTGTGACCTGACCATGTGTTTCCTAATGTTGAAACTGAAACATGTGAGCAGTTTATGAACAAATGATCTGTACAATTACCATGATCATTAGTTGGCTTTTCGATTAACAGTTGACATTTCAGTAGTTTACACATTTGTTCAATCAAATCTTTTTTTTGTATAATATAAATTATTAAATATGTTTTTTTTTTATGAAATGTATACAGTTGAAATATAACTAATTAACTACATAAAACATGGCAAACAAAGCCTGATCTCAAATTCTGCTGATGCAGGAAAATAATGAACAAATGTTTGTAACAAATCCTCATTTTTTTATCACATCAATTTTTTTTAAAAATTTAAGTTTATATTTCTATACATTTTCAATATAACATATATATCTGAATATAAAATATAATTCTCAATTGCATCATCATAAATCTCAATCTTGTCAGATAACACCTAATCATGCATACAAATGTTTATTTATTTTTTACCACAAATCTTTTAAATCTGCAATACAATAAATGTATAAAAAAATACTTGATTTAGATTTCACAATTTTGAATTGTGTCTTTATTTATCCATAATGTGCTTCATATTTTATCATAATTTAAGCATACTGATGGGTTCCATTATGATTGGTAAAATCATTTAAAAGAAAAATGATTTCTTTAAAAATGCTACAATACACAACATTGCATCTTCTGGATTACACCTTGAATTACTTTTTTAAGGAAAGTTTTTGCATATCAGAGTGGAAACAGCATTACAATTAAGGAGATACAGTGAAAACAATAACAATACTGCATAACACTTGGTGGGTTGGGTTTGCGGGGGGGGGGGGGGGGGGGGGGATTGGGGTGGTGATATCAGAATAACTGTACACCTGTCACAGCAGGGGATCTCCCCCAGTGACTGTAACAAATCAGAAACCCTGGCATAGCTGACTTCCAGTGACCTGGAGTGGGACCCTGCATCTGTAATCTGTAATCAAAGCAAATGACTACAATAGAGCCTCAAGAAAAAAATCAATTACTAGCTTAATTTTCAAGCTATTACTTCCAAATTTCAGATTTAAACAAATTAAATATTTATGTTTACATGCTGTGAAAATTAAATCAATGGTACTTACAGGAAAAAAACGTGCCATGGTCAAAGTTGGGCAAAATTTAAGGTACTGATTTTATTTTTATGCTAATTACTTAAAAAATTTACAAAATTCAGATCTAATTTTGGGTAAACAATTGAATCTTAATTAAACATAGTTATATACTTGGGAAAATAGACTCTAGTTTTAAAATTTTTCATGTTAAGTGAGTAAATATTTTTCCTGATTTTTTACAAAGTCCATTATGTTTGGGCCCATAACTTAAAGAATTTATACTTAACAGACTTAATTTCTGGCATGTACATAGGAACTATATAGAAGAATATTTATGGTTAATATGAGGAAAAACAGATGAGTGGTTTTGAAATTAGGCAGTCCTGAAGTGTGAAAATAGGATTTAAATAAAAAATTGAGGTTTTTCCTTAATTTCTCAAAGGAACGAAGTCGCAAAGACCCAGTTTTCGGCTTGGTAGGAGATCTTGGGGACATCTAACATTATGCTGAATTTCGGATTCCTAGGTCTTACGGTTTCAAAACGTGCCACATCTACGGACGGACGGACGGACGGACGGACGGACGGACAGACGGACGGACGACGGACAATGGACCACGACTATAGCTCAGATGACTTATAGTCAGCTGAGCTAAAAAACATTGTAGATGGTGCTAACATTTATTATTTTCTAAAACAAGGCATACAGGCGAACCTGTGCAAAGTTTGGGAGTATGAATGAAGGTTTATTTTTAAAATTTAATATTGATCCTTTTAAGTCCTGCATATCTACCTTAGTCATTATGATTTCAGCAAAATGCAAATTTCGGACCTGCAAGTTTCAGACTAGGACATTTTAAAACTAGAATATGGGTAGTCGACAAGCGACTATGTGTATCGGCAGAAATCAGAGTGGAACGGGTGAAGTGAGGCATGGATTAAGTGGCAAGGGGAATAGAGTGAGGTGTGTTGCATATTAGCATGGATGTCTGCAGCATAAACGTGAATGTAGGTGGTGCCACCTGTCATAAATCGAGAAAATTGTCCAGGATGTATAAACCTGCAAAATTTCAGGTGGATAAGTCCAACCACTGGTTTTTTATTCAGATATGAGTGATTTTACCTAAGGCAGATGAACAGATGGACGGTGTTCATAAGTGGTTGCAGGTGGCACCACCAGTTTTGCTTATAATGAAGAGCTATGTGAGATCTATACACAAGCAAAATTAAGGCCCAATCGGTCAAACAGTTCCCAATATCTGAGCTTTGATGTCTGCAGAGTAAATGTGAATGTAGGTGGCGCCACCTGTCATAAATCGAGAAAGCTGTCCAGGATGTATAAACCTGCAAAATTTCAGGTGGATAAGTCAAACCACTGCTGAGATATGAGTGATTTTATCCCAATGCAGATGAACAGATGGACGCTGTGCATAAGTGGTTGCAGGTGGCGCCACCATTTTAAGTGTATGTTATAAAGCTATCAAAGGGCTACATTTGTGCAAAATTTTAAGCCTGATCAGTCAAACGGTTCCCGAGATATGAGCTTGGATGTCTGCAGAGTCTACGTAAATGTAGGTGGCGCCACCTGTCATAAAATCGAAAAAATTGTCCAGGATGTATAAACCTGCAAAATTTCAGGTGGATATGTCAAACCACTGCTGATATATGAGTGATTTTATCCCAAGGCAGATGAACAGATGGACACTGTGCAGTAGTGGTTGCAGGTGGTGCCACCAGTTTTGCCTATGATGAAGAGCTATGTGAGATCTATACACATGCAAAATTTTGGCCCAATCGGTCAAACGGTTCCCGAGATATGAGCTTGGATGTCTGCAGAGTAAACATGAATGTGGGTGGCGCCACCTGTCATAAAATCAAGAAAATTGTCAAGGATGTATAAACCTGCAAAATTTCAGGTGGATAAGTCAAACCACTGTTGAGATATGAGTGATATTATCCCAAGGCAGATGAGCAGATGGAAGCTGTGCAAAAATGGTTACAGGTGGCGCCACCATTTTTAGTGTATGTTATAAAGCTATCAAAGGGCTACATTTGTGCAAAATTTTTAGCCTGATCGGGCAAACGGTTCCCGAGATATGTGGGTTTATGTGTGGAACAGACGCACAAATGGAGCCGGGCAGCGAGGCAAGGTCAGAGGTCAACCAAAAATGAGGGGGCAGCTTAAAATGCAAACCAAGTTTTTTCAAAAAGCTGACCCCCCCCCAGCCAGGTCAGTTGCCATGGTGATGTCTGGACCCCACCTGTTTGTACTGAGTGACCTCTTGACTTGGATGCTGAAACTTAAATACAGAAACCTTTTTTTCATAGGGCTACAATGTTTTTTAAAAACTGTATTTACCCAATCTATTCTTATAAAACTGGCAGAACCGTACCATAGAATAATTCTTGTAAAGTTTAAACCAATCAGCTTAACAGTTTCATCATTAATCAGTGTATAAGCAAGAAGAGTTTAAAATTACATTTTCGCATGTAAAAAACACATCAATGTAGGTGGCGCCATCAATACCTCAAAATCAGATATGACATATGTGACAAACATTGGTATAAAATATGGTGATTATAGCTTTAGCCGTTTCTGGGATTTTAATTTTAGTGTGCTTTTTTGGACAGATGACTAAGTTCAACCTCCCGTAACTCGGCAAAAAATCTCCAAACTGGAATCATTTGAACAAACTTGAGAGAGATTGTTCCAGGGATCATTTCTGTGAAATATTGGACAATTTGGCTGGACAGTTTCAGAGAAGAAGATTTTTAAAGGTTTTTAAGCTTTTTCTCTATAAAATCTAAATTAATGCAGATACCCAATAAAAAGCTCCAGGGCACCAAGTTTCACATGTGACTAATTCTTACATGTAATTTGGAGCTGCTAGCTCCAACGGTTTCATGGACGGCGGAAAGCCAGCCCTGGACGGCAGACAGCGGACGGCTGACGATGGACGGACGACGCTGCGCCATCGCATAAGCTCACAGGTTCGCTAAAAAATCTATCGAAGATCTATGAACACACTAAATTTCAAGATAACCATAAACTGATGTTAGTAATAGAGGTATTCTTAGTGAATGGATGATAAAGCTAAATTCACGACTTACCGATACCATGTCTGACAGTGTGGGTGGTAGGTGCTTGTAACAGTGGTACATCTAGTGACAGGAGGATACAGCTGGATGTCACATGACTTACCATGTCTGACAGTGTGGGTGGTAGATGCTGGTAACAGTGGTACCTCTAATGACAGGAGGATACAGCTGGATGTCACATGACTTACCATGTCTGACAGTGTGGGTGGTAGATGCTGGTAACAGTGGTATCCTTTGTGACAGGAGGATACAGCTTGATGTCACATGACTTACGATGTCTGACAGTGTGGGTGGTAGGTGCTGGTAACAGTGGTATCCTTAGTGACAGAAGGATACAGCTTGATGTCACATGACTTACCATGTCTGACAGTGTGGGTGGTAGGTGCTGGTAACAGTGGTATCCCTAGTGACAGGAGGATACAGCTTGATGTCACATGACTTACGATGTCTGACAGTGTGGGTGGTAGGTGCTGGTAACAGTGGTATCCTTAGTGACAGGAGGATACAGCTTGATGTCACATGTTTTACCATGTCTGACAGTGTGGGTGGTAGGTGCTGGTGACAGTGGTATCCCTAGTGACAGGAGGATACAGCTGGATGTCACATGAATAACTATGTCTGACAGTGTGGGTGGGAGATGCTGGTAACAGTGGTACCTCTAATGACAGGAGGATACAGCTGGATGTCACATGACTTACCATGTCTGACAGTGTGGGTGGTAGGTGCTGGTAACAGTGGTATCCTTAGTGACAGGAGGATACAGCTTGATGTCACGACTTACCATGTCTGACAGTGTGGGTGGTAGGTGCTGGTAACAGTGGTATCCCTAGTGACAGGAGGATACAGCTGAATGTCACATGACTTACCATGTCTGACAGTGTGGCTGGTAGATGCTGGTAACAGTGGTATCCCTAGTGACAGGAGGATACAGCTGGATGTCACATGACTTACCATGTCTGACAGTGTGGGTGGTAGGTGCTGGTAACAGTGGTATCCCTAGTGACAGGAGGATAAGTCTGAATGTCACATGACCTACCATGTCTGACAGTGTGAGTGGAAGGTGCTGGTAACAGTGGTATCCCTAGTGACAGGAGGATACAGCTGAATGTCACATGACTTACGATGTCTGACAGTGTGGGTGGTAGATGCTGGTAACAGTGGTATCCCTAGTGACATGAGGATACAGCTGGATGTCACATGACCTACCATGTCTGACAGTGTGAGTGGAAGGTGCTGATAACAGTGGTACCCCTAGTTACAGGAGGATATAGCTGGATGTCACATGACTTATCATGTCTGACAGTGTGGATGGTAGATGCTGGTAACAGTGGTATCCCTAGTGACAGGAGGATACAGCTGAATGTCACATGACTTACCATGTCTGACAGTGTGGGTGGTAGATGCTGGTAACAGTGGTACCTCTAATGACAGGAGGATACAGCTGGATGTCACATGACTTACCATGTCTGACAGTGTGGGTGGTAGGTGCTGATAACAGTGGTATCCCTAGTGACAGGAGGATTCAGCTGAATGTCACATGACTTACCATGTCTGACAGTGTGGGTGGTAGATGCTGGTAACAGTGGTATCCCTAGTACAGGAGGATACAGCTGGATGTCAAATGACATACCATGTCTGACAGTGTGGGTGGTAGGTGCTGATAACAGTGGTATCCCTAGTGACAGGAGGATACAGCTGGATGTCATATGACTAACCATGTCTGACAGTGTGGGTGGTAGATGCTGGTAACAGTGGTATCCCTAGTGACAGGAGGATACAGCTGGATGTCACATGACTTACCATGTACCATGTCTGACAGTGTGGGTGGTAGGTGCTGGTAACAGTGGTATCCCTAGTGACAGGAGGATACAGCTGGATGTCACATGACTTACCATGTCTGACAGTGTGGGTGGTAGATGCTGGTAACAGTGGTATCCCTAGTGACAGGAGGATACAGCTGGATGTCACATGACTTGCCATGTCTGACAGTGTGGGTGGTAGATGCTGGTAACAGTGGTACCTCTAATGACAGGAGGATACAGCTGGATGTCACATGACTTACCATGTCTGACAGTGTGGGTGGTAGATGCTGGTAACAGTGGTACCCCTAGTGACAGGAGGATACAGCTGGATGTCACATGACTTACCATGTCTGACAGTGTGGTTAGTAGATGCTGGTAACAGTGGTATCCCTAGTGACAGGAGGATACAGCTGGATGTCACATGACTTATCATGTCTCACAGTGTGGGTGGTAGATGCTGGTAACAGTGGTACATCTAGTGACAGGAGGATACAGCTGGATGTCACATGACTTACCATGTCTGACAGTGTGGGTGGTAGATGCTGGTAACAGTGGTACATCTAGTAACAGGAGGATACAGCTGGATGTCACATGACTTACCATGTCTGACAGTGTGGGTGGTAGATGCTGGTAACAGTGGTATCCCTAGTGACAGGAGGATACAGCTGGATGTCACATGACTTGCCATGTCTGACAGTGTGGGTGGTAGATGCTGGTAACAGTGGTACCTCTAATGACAGGAGGATACAGCTGGATGTCACATGACTTGCCATGTCTGACAGTGTGGGTGGTAGATGCTGGTAACAGTGGTATCCCTAGTGACAGGAGGATTCAGCTGAATGTCACATGACTTACCATGTCTGACAGTGTGGGTGGTAGATGCTGGTAACAGTGGTATCCCTAGTACAGGAGGATACAGCTGGATGTCACATGACTTACCATGTCTGACAGTGTGGGTGGTAGGTGCTGGTAACAGTGGTATCCCTAGTGACAGGAGGATACAGCTGGATGTCACATGACTTACCATGTCTGACAGTGTGGGTGGTAGATGCTGGTAACAGTGGTATCCCTAGTGACAGGAGGATACAGCTGGATGTCACATGACTTACCATGTCTGACAGTGTGGGTGGTAGATGCTGGTAACAGTGGTACCTCTAATGACAGGAGGATACAGCTGGATGTCACATGACTTACCATGTCTGACAGTGTGGGTGGTAGGTGCTGATAACAGTGGTATCCCTAGTGACAGGAGGATACAGCTGAATGTCATATGACTAACCATGTCTGACAGTGTGGGTGGTAGATGCTGGTAACAGTGGTATCCCTAGTGACAGGAGGATACAGCTGGATTTTACATGACTTACCATGTCTGACAGTGTGGGTGGTAGGTGTTGGTAACAGTGGTATCCCTAGTGACAGGAGGATACAGCTGGATGTCACATGACTTACCATGTCTGACAGTGTGGGTGGTAGATGCTGGTAACAGTGGTATCCCTAGTGACAGGAGGATACAGCTGGATGTCACATGACTTGCCATGTCTGACAGTGTGGGTGGTAGATGCTGGTAACAGTGGTACCTCTAATGACAGGAGGATACAGCTGGATGTCACATGACTTACCATGTCTGACAGTGTGGGTGGTAGATGCTGGTAACAGTGGTACCCCTAGTGACAGGAGGATACAGCTGGATGTCACATGACTTACCATGTCTGACAGTGTGGTTAGTAGATGCTGGTAACAGTGGTATCCCTAGTGACAGGAGGATACAGCTGGATGTCACATGACTTATCATGTCTCACAGTGTGGGTGGTAGATGCTGGTAACAGTGGTACATCTAGTGACAGGAGGATACAGCTGGATGTCACATGACTTACCATGTCTGACAGTGTGGGTGGTAGATGCTGGTAACAGTGGTACATCTAGTAACAGGAGGATACAGCTGGATGTCACATGACTTACCATGTCTGACAGTGTGGTAGGTAGGTGCTGGTAACAGTGGTATCCCTAGTGACAGGAGGATACAGCTGAATGTCACATGACTTACCATGTCTGACAGTGTGGGTGGTAGATGCTGGTAAGAGTGGTATCCCTAGTGACAGGAGGATACAGCTGGATGTCACATGACTTACCATGTCTGACAGTGTGGGTGGTAGGTGCTGGTAACAGTGGTATCCCTAGTGACAGGAGGATACAGCTGAATGTCACATGACTTACCATGTCTGACAGTGTGGGTGGTAGATGCTGGTAACAGTGGTATCCCTAGTGACAGGAGGATACAGCTGGATGTCACATGACTTACCATGTCTGACAATGTGGGTGGTAGGTGCTGGTAACAGTGGTATCCCTAGTGACAGGAGGATACAGCTGGATGTCACATGACTTACCATGTCTGACAGTGTGGGTGGTAGGTGCTGGTAACAGTGGTATCCCTAGTGACAGGAGGATACAGCTGAATGTCACATGACCTACCATGTCTGACAGTGTGAGTGGAAGGTGCTGGTAACAGTGGTATCCCTAGTGACAGGAGGATAGAGCTGAATGTCACATGACATACCATGTCTGACAGTGTGGATGGTAGATGCTGGTAACAGTGGTATCCTTAGTGACAGGAGGATACAGCTGGATGTCACATGACTTACCATGTCTGACAGTGTGGGTGGGAGGTGCTGGTAACAGTGGTACCCTTAGTGACAGGAGGATACAGCTTGATGTCACATGACTTACCATGTCTGACAGTGTGGGTGGTAGATGCTGGTAACAGTGGTACCTCTAATGACAGAAGGATACAGCTGGATGTCACATGACTTACCATGTCTGACAGTGTGGGTGGTAGGTGCTGATAACAGTGGTATCCCTAGTGACAGGAGGATAGAGCTGAATGTCACATGACTTACCATGTCTGACAGTGTGGGTGGTAGATGCTGGTAACAGTGGTATCCCTAGTGACAGGAGGATACAGCTGGATGCCACATGACTTACCATGTCTGACAGTGTGGGTGGTAGGTGCTGGTAACAGTGGTATCCCTAGTGACAGGAGGATACAGCTGGATGTCACATGACTTACCATGTCTGACAGTGTGGGTGGTAGATGCTGGTAACAGTGGTATCCCTAGTGACAGGAGGATACAGCTGGATGTCACATGACTTGCCATGTCTGACAGTGTGGGTGGTAGATGCTGGTAACAGTGGTACCTCTAATGACAGGAGGATACAGCTGGATGTCACATGACTTACCATGTCTGACAGTGTGGGTGGTAGATGCTGGTAACAGTGGTACCCCTAGTGACAGGAGGATACAGCTGGATGTCACATGACTTACCATGTCTGACAGTGTGGTTAGTAGATGCTGGTAACAGTGGTATCCCTAGTGACAGGAGGATACAGCTGGATGTCACATGACTTATCATGTCTCACAGTGTGGGTGGTAGATGCTGGTAACAGTGGTACATCTAGTGACAGGAGGATACAGCTGGATGTCACATGACTTACCATGTCTGACAGTGTGGGTGGTAGATGCTGGTAACAGTGGTACATCTAGTAACAGGAGGATACAGCTGGATGTCACATGACTTACCATGTCTGACAGTGTGGTAGGTAGGTGCTGGTAACAGTGGTATCCCTAGTGACAGGAGGATACAGCTGAATGTCACATGACTTACCATGTCTGACAGTGTGGGTGGTAGATGCTGGTAAGAGTGGTATCCCTAGTGACAGGAGGATACAGCTGGATGTCACATGACTTACCATGTCTGACAGTGTGGGTGGTAGGTGCTGGTAACAGTGGTATCCCTAGTGACAGGAGGATACAGCTGAATGTCACATGACTTACCATGTCTGACAGTGTGGGTGGTAGATGCTGGTAACAGTGGTATCCCTAGTGACAGGAGGATACAGCTGGATGTCACATGACTTACCATGTCTGACAATGTGGGTGGTAGGTGCTGGTAACAGTGGTATCCCTAGTGACAGGAGGATACAGCTGGATGTCACATGACTTACCATGTCTGACAGTGTGGGTGGTAGGTGCTGGTAACAGTGGTATCCCTAGTGACAGGAGGATACAGCTGAATGTCACATGACCTACCATGTCTGACAGTGTGAGTGGAAGGTGCTGGTAACAGTGGTATCCCTAGTGACAGGAGGATAGAGCTGAATGTCACATGACATACCATGTCTGACAGTGTGGATGGTAGATGCTGGTAACAGTGGTATCCTTAGTGACAGGAGGATACAGCTGGATGTCACATGACTTACCATGTCTGACAGTGTGGGTGGGAGGTGCTGGTAACAGTGGTACCCTTAGTGACAGGAGGATACAGCTTGATGTCACATGACTTACCATGTCTGACAGTGTGGGTGGTAGATGCTGGTAACAGTGGTACCTCTAATGACAGAAGGATACAGCTGGATGTCACATGACTTACCATGTCTGACAGTGTGGGTGGTAGGTGCTGATAACAGTGGTATCCCTAGTGACAGGAGGATAGAGCTGAATGTCACATGACTTACCATGTCTGACAGTGTGGGTGGTAGATGCTGGTAACAGTGGTATCCCTAGTGACAGGAGGATACAGCTGGATGCCACATGACTTACCATGTCTGACAGTGTGGGTGGTAGGTGCTGGTAACAGTGGTATCCCTAGTGACAGGAGGATACAGCTGGATGTCACATGACTTACCATGTCTGACAGTGTGGGTGGTAGATGCTGGTAACAGTGGTATCCCTAGTGACAGGAGGATACAGCTGGATGTCTCATGACTTACCATGTCTGACAGTGTGGGTGGTAGATGCTGGTAACAGTGGTATCCCTAGTGACAGGAGGATACAGCTGGATGTCACATGACTTACCATGTCTGACAGTGTGGGTGGTAGATGCTGGTAACAGTGGTATCCCTAGTGACAGGAGGATACAGCTGGATGTCACATGACTTACCATGTCTGACAGTGTGGGTGGTAGATGCTGATAACAGTGGTACCCCTAGTGACAGGAGAATACAGCTGGATGTCACATGACTTACCATGTCTGACAGTGTGGGTGGTAGGTGCTGATAACAGTGGTATCCCTAGTGACAGGAGGATACAGCTGGATGTCACATGACTTACCATGTCTGACAGTGTGGGTGGTAGATGCTGATAACAGTGGTACCTCTAATGACAGAAGGATACAGCTGGATGTCACATGACTTACCATGTCTGACAGTGTAGGTGGTAGGTGCTGATAACAGTGGTACCCCTAGTGACAGGATGCCGTAGATCAATGAGATTCCATTATACCTCACCACAGTTGCTGAAATATCAGAAAAGATTTTGAATTAATTAAACCAAATATATTCAGTCTGAGGCATATAATGATTGAGTATATCATGCATATATTTGTGAAAAAAAATATGAGGAAGCAAACCAAATACGGTGTCACCTTCACAGTGACTGTCACTGTATTTGATTCAGTGGTGCATTTACATTTTTTTAATTTTTTAGTTACTATTCTTGTATCAGAAATATCCTTTTTTGTATGTTTGTGCTATCCAGAGGTTAGGTACTGAAATACTTCACTCTAACAGACCACAAATGACCACACAATGATATTATTGACTTGGAGACATTACTCCAGTTCTTATCAGTGAGCAGATATAGGGTAAACCTGATTTCATTCCTCAATATGTAAGGCAACAGTTATGAAATGCTCTACTCGAGAATCTGTGACAATGTAAATAACATGCACAAGATGCCCAGGAACAAAAGCCACTTGAACAAATTACACTGACAAATAGAAATAAAATTTGTACACAGGGTCCTTTAACATTTAAATTGTAGAGGTTCCACTTGTATTCTAAAGGGTGTAACATGTTAAGGAATCAGGTATAGTTTCCAATAATCCTAATTTAATGGCAGCAAATTCCTTGTGTATTAATGGTTGTTACAACACAGGTTTTGTCTGAAGATACTTTAATTATACCTCTGCCAGGTGGCATGAGGTATTATAATTTACACTTTGGCCTCAGTTATTCTGTCAGCAAATTTACTAAGACAGTTTTGAACAGATTTTGTTGAAATCCTGAGAAAGTTTAGGAAAAAATCCAAGGATCAATCCATTAGATTTTGGAGGTAATCTGAATCAGCATAAAAAATTGTTATGGCTCTTGAAATATAATAGAGCTACTGATCAGTATTAATTGTGGGTGCATGGCTTTGTACTGGAGGTGACCTGGGACGGGGTTGTTGAACAGGGACAGTTGTGTTGACCTGGACAGAAAAGTTTCTTGAGGATCAATCTGGTGGAGATCTGATGTTACACAAAACATCCTGTCTGTAATTTGGTCATGACAACATCAATGTCTATCTATAAGGTACAAACTTTTTTTATATATCTGCAGCATTCTAGCTTTAGATTGATGTGAATACCAAGGTTTTTGTGGATTAAACAAAAAGCTGCTTGTCTGCTGGCTGTTTTTAAAATATAGCCATTTGATGGTAGTTTCCTGAACTGTAAATATTTATATACATGGCATAATTTGAGGAATTATATATGACTTTCTATTCTAAAACCAAAAGTATACTAGAACGGCTTGTTTTCGCACTTGCAAAAACAGATCCCCCCCCCCCCCCCCCCCCCCCCCGCGTTTGTATATATGCTATATCAATGAAGACAAGGAAAGAGATCTGAGCCTGTCAGGTCACCAGGTTTCAAAATCATCCAGGATTTTGGTATGGGGCATTTCACAGTATTTTTTTTTTATCTATTACAAAAGTTTATTTTGTCACAGTTTAACAAATATGCCAATGCAAAGAGTTAATATTCTTGTCAAACTTTGTCTTCAAAGCTATTTTGATCCTGCAGTAAATATCTATAGTACCATGTTCTGTTCCTAAAACACACAATTTTTTATATCCTAATGCCCTGTCCGTGACATTGTGTCCCGTCCCTGACATATTTTAATTGATCACTATTCAGTAAATATACCAAAATTTTATAACATAAGCCTGCAGTTATTTTGTACTTCAAACCTATGAGGAGAAACTAAGAGTTTGTGTCAAGAACAGCTTTTTGAAAAAAAAAATATTGAAACATTTTAAAGTAAACTGTCACAGATGGGACAAATACCATGCTGACAGAAGAATATAGCATGATAAGAGACATTTATTTATCATTAACATGGCATAAATATTTAAGTACCTTGTGTCACTTTGTCAGTATGATGCTTAAATAATTAGGAGTTTTGTTTAGATAATTAATTCAATTTTAAATTTGTCCCTTCCATGACGTTAAATTTCAATTTTTTTTTTTTTAAATGTCTGGTTAAAAAATAATAAAATCATAAAATCAGCCCCTTGAAATGTGTACTGTGTTAAAATATAATAGCTTATTGTTCAATTAGATCAAATTTTTTCATGATTCTCACAATTTTTCCCCCTACTTTTGAGTCGCAAATACCATGAAATGCCCCAAGGAACAATCAGTGTTTCAAGTTTTGGAGGAAAATATCCAACCCCTCAAAAGTTGAAGGTAACCAGCTTTCAAACTCCTTCGAGAACTTTGAGAACCATCAGTATTTTAAATTTCAGAGGAAAGTTTTCAGCACTTCAAAAGTTATCGCGTTCACAAGATATCCTACAGACGACGACTGACAACAACAAACAACAATGGCACTAAAAACATGTCTCCCCTGGAGGGGGGGGGCAGAAATAAATACTGATAAGATAGTGAGAGTGGGTTTATGGTCGGAAGTTATTCAGTATGCTGGTGCCACAGATCCACCATATCCATATGTGTATACCAGTATGTGTTTGCCAGTGGTTTACAGAAGGATTATTCCATCTGGTATGCTGTTTACAGATATACGAATATATATGCTATAACCATACAACATATATGAATTGAGATGCAATAATGGTATGATTAATCCCCTCTCTTGGCAAAATTTCTAAAACACTAATTTTAAGAAATGCCCATTTCAGTTGTACTACTAAGTGACACAATATACCAGCATTATATAGTTAATTATATTATACTGATCATGGAAGTGATACATGTGTGGGCCCTATGTGAGATCACTGCATTATATGCATTAATATTAATTATCATACTCAATTAATTCTATAAAACATGTATGAGTCAGTAATATGTCAGTAATTATATTTGTATTCATCATTATCCTGCATAACTCATGACTTAGCATCCATTAAAATTAACATGACATTAAATTGCATGACTTAACATGACATTAAAAGCACAGTCCGTGTCATCGCAGGTAACAAATATTTATATATATTTATGCATGTCTGTCCTCCTCATTAAATGAAGATTACCAGTACAACAATGTCAGTGTGTCCAATGCCTGTCTTTGTGTTTGTATTTTTTTATTCATAAATTTGAATCTTGAGCAATGGAACAGTTCATTAAAATCTAGCATCAAGATAATAAGATTATTTTGTCCTATAGATGATCTGTCTGTCAGTTGTTACACATGATATCTGAAAAACTAGGGACCCATGAGTCTTAACTCTCAGCTGAATTTGTCTGTAGGAATATTTTAAAAGAAATTTTCAGAATGAAGGTCCTGTGACCTTAACCAATGACCTTGTGACCAAAAAATCTGAGAACTCTTTATCCTTGAACTTGCAGCATATAGATTATTGTATCAATCTTTAAAAAAAAAGGTGGGTCCAGTGACCTTGACCTCTGACCAGGTAACCATAAAATGTACAGATTTTTTCCGCTTTTGGCAAGTAAGCCATATGTGAAAGATGGAAAGTTTTGGATGAAAAGTTTGATTTACAGTGCATCCACAATCTTTTTAAATATGTGACTCCTGTGACCTTCACCTTTGACCTCTGGACCCTGATAATCATAATTTTTCTTACTTAAGTGGTGGGTCATTAATAAATCAAGTCTGAAGCCAATCTGTCTATCCAAAGCAGAATTATCATTCATAAACTAATTTGTGAATAGATGGGCCCTGTGATCTTGACCTTTTAGATGTTGACTCACAGTCAGCTGAGCTTAAAAACACAATATATCAAATATTGTAAAAATATACCCCTCAGAAATGTAACCAAATATATCAAATGAAGTAAAAGTTTACCCCTTAGAAATGTAAGCAAATAAAACAAATGAAGTTTCTATAAAAAAAAAATTCAAACATAAGTATATAATGATGAACATCATGATAGAATGTTTTGAAGCAAGGTTCATACATCTATCACTTGACAAATGATTCAGAGCCCTTTAAAATAGGGGCTTTACGCAGTAGCGGTATAACCCGTTATTGACCACTCTGTAAATAACACACAGGTGCCCAATGCTATTTTTAGCATTTGTTTTTTATGAGAACTTGATTGACAGTTATTTGTTTGTGACAACCTTTCAGGGCTTCAGCACGATTAGCGGAAAGAGACCAGGTGAAATGTTTTAGTAACCATGTCAAATGCTGTGATTTAAAAAATGACCGACTCGGCCTGCGCTCTGAACACAGTGCGTGACTGGCCAGAGACCTTCCAGTCATGTTACAATGGAGGGAATGGTTTGAGCATAGCATAGCTGCTGCTTAGGGAGTGTATACACGGCCGTGTAGGTCACATTTTGTACGAGAGGACTGCGAGTTTACATTTTTAGGGGATTTATATTACGACTCATGGAAACATTTTATAACGGCAGGCGATAAAATAATGACAGGGACTCTGTTGTATATTTATTTTCCAAATTGCCAAACTAAGTGTCAGTGGTTTTTAGAAATGAAAAATTAATTAAGTCTGGCCAAATGCACATTCAAAACGGTTTAAAACAAGTTTGCCTTTGCCAAGTTAAAGGGGTATAAAAGTAATGGACTATTATATATATACCATTTTATATTCCTGTCATAGAACTTTACTTGTTCATGACAAGTGAGCTGACATTCAGTTCATGATTACATGTTAATGACATTTGATTTTTCACAATACAGCTGACACAATTGTTAAGTGTATACATGTTTACATGATAATCTCGGACGCATCACCTGGCTGTCACAGCAAGGCCCTGTGACAGCTGTGCAGCAGCAATGCAAGCACCATGTCTGCCTTAGCTGTCTTTTCTAATCTAACAGGCTGAAGCAGCTAGCAGTCCTGACAGTCTGCTGATTCCTGGATCTCTGTCTAGCTGTTCTAAATATGCTGCTGTTTTTGTTGCTGCCATCATACTGACAGAGGATGCAGTATAATTAACAGCACATTCTACAGCCCGTCTCACACATATGGGCCCGTTTGTTTGTAAAATGCTGGTAGCAGCTGCCAATACACCCTTATATACAATATACAACACTGTGTACATGTGTACAACAGCCATGATCAGTATCTGAAAAGAGTCACATGACATGATCACCCCTCACTGATACCATCTCAGTGATCAAAGAATTCTGGGAGCCCGCAGAAAAACCTGGAGGTTATCAGGTGCTAGTTTGATAGAGCAATATCATATGGTGTTGGAATATAATAACACACTGATCAGTTATGACTCACCGTCATATGCATAAATCTTCAAGTTATAAAATGTAATGTCAGCCATATAGAACTCTACGATCCTGACACTGGTAACATTCTCAACAGTCAGAGACTGAAAAATTTACATCCCTTTCATACTCATTAATGTTTTATGTTTCAAGCACACAATCAAACCCAAAAGAATTAGTGTTTCCACATACTTTTCAGTGATTAACTTATAACGGCTTATAGATTAAAAAGGTCATACATCTATCAAAGAGGCATTTTAATAACCATAAAAAGAGTAAGCCAGAAATCACATCAATTCTATGGATAAGGCCTGTGTTTTATATATGTACACTTCCAAAACATTTTGCATGATCTATATTCTTGTATATTTATATCACCAGATTAGAATTAGTTTGCACAAGCATGGGTCCCAAGGTATTCCAAAGTATACATTTTGTAACTTAATAGTCTTTGTGAGGTACATCTGTGGTTGTATTTTTGGGTAAACCAATAATTAGTTTTAATCTGAAATTATGTCAGAGCATGAGATGGTAAAATGGTCACTCTGATTTTACTTTTTTGGTAGGTCATCAGGTTCAAGCACCTATCACCAGGGAAACAGAAAACCAATAAAGACATGAATGAAAACAGGTGTCTCTAGTGATCAATGTTAGCCATCAAATTTACTTACATCTCAGTCTAACACACATTTAAACCTAAGCAAACTGGCAAATCTTGTTCATTTGACTTTGACGCAAGATTAGTCAAGTGTGTTTTTATTGTTCTTGTAAAGTAAAACATCTGTGTGGGGGTTTTATAAATGACAGTGCCAGTGTCTGTGGTTGTGCTGTCTTCATAACTATCACAATCTCATGACTGACAGTCTGACCTTTAACAGAGCTGGCAGTGTGATCAAGATAAAGATCAATGTAAACTGTGCAGGGCTGTCCAAGAGACATGACTTTGTGTCATGGGGTGTCTGGCTTAGCCAGAAGAGACACTGTTTGAATCTACTGAAAGTTATTCAAATATTTACATATTTATTAGGTATGATGTTATGACACAAAGAAAAACAAACACCCAATGGTGTAAACATGACTTACAGCACATTCTGAAATTGAAGCTTAAACAATTATTGTCAATACAGATGTTCTTACATAGGTGCCTCATTAAAATGTAAGAAGTAAAAATGCCAGACGTAAAAATGTCAGGGGTAAAAAGAAACATGATAAAAAGGCCAGAGGTAAACATGCGAGGGGTAAAAATACATGGGAAAGAATGCTACAGGTAAAAATGACAGGGGTACAATACCAGGGGTAAAAGTGCCAGAGGTCAACAGGCCAGAGGTAACAAATGACCCATGGGTCATGATTATCAGCCGACTGGCATGTTGACAATATGTCCTTGCACAGCAAACAAATTAAGATAATGAAGGTGGCATCAATATTCATGCATATTAGCTGAAGTTCATCAAGACCCATAAGCACATCAAATCTGATGACAATCCATCCAGCTGTTCCTGAGGAATCCGGCAATTTGTGTGTATTTTGCATGATTTCTTAGGTGCTCAAACATAGCATGTAACTAAGGTAATTTAGGTCACAGTGACCGCAATTCAGGTTTCTGAGAAGAACTTTTGAGGAACTCTCAGGATGTCAAAATAAAAGATTCTAGGTCAAATGGTTATGATTTGTGCCCTGCTTTGGTATCAAATTTTCAATTATTCTGAGGGGTGCTTATAAAGCTGTGTTTCTATGTATCCGCAAAAAACGTATCCGCAAAAGATGTACGTACGTTCCATAGTGCGCTGTTCGCAAAAACTGTTTCCATAAGTAGGTACGTTTTTCTTGCGGATACCCTTTCACGTGCCTCTTTTGAAATTGCAAGGACGACAGGCAGGAAGAAGGTCAATATGTCTCTTCACACCTGGTGCCGGGGCACTGTTGGGAAATGTAGGCATTTTTGCCATCCGCAAAACGGATGAATCGCTCACCGATCCGTTTTGATGCTGTCCATTTTTGCGGATATGTTTGCAGAGCACGTTAAAACGTACATATAGAAACAGTTCATCTTTAATAAAAAGAGGGATCCGATTTTTTGCGTATGAGACGTACGAGATTTACGGATGAATGAAAACACAGCTTAAGCCCCATAACATGGAATATATGGGAAATAGAGACCTAATTTCAGGTTTCCAAGAAGACTTTTCATGGACCTCCCTGGTTGTCAAAATAGAAGATCCTAGGTCAAATGGTTATGATTTGTGCCCTGCTTTGGTATCAAATTTTCAATTATTCTGAGGGGTGCACCCTGGATGTCAAGTAAGAAGATTCAAAACCAGGGGTAAAAAAGCCAGAGGTCAAGTTCCAGTTGTACAATACCAGATGAAATTAAATTTTTCAGTTTAAAGGAATGATTTACTGAATATAATCAATAATATGAATTAAATGTACACCACACTACTTATATAAACTACAGACAGATCTCACTAAAGACTGGCCTTATTATTTTTGGCATTATTCAGTTCAGCAAATTCAACATGAATATAGCTTTAAGGTTAACAAAAATAATCAATTAATAATTGATCATTAGTTGTTTTTGTCTTTCAATCAATGACCATGCTTGCACAACGAATTCCTCCCACAAGTAAGCACACAGGTAGGCAATAGGTATTTCAGTATATATCAACATCAGTCAGTCAGTATATATATATATATAATATTTGGCAGATTCATGAATAAATTCTATATTCATAGACAGTGTATAGAGATGCTGTGTAACATGGGTTTAGAAGACTTCTATGGCTGATCATGATGAACCTTGTGATTCACTCTGCTGCTGATGTCAATGCATGCTTCATGGTCAGACTTGGTACTTGGACACTTTGACACTTTAGATCCACTTCAAATCTAATCATCTGACCACTAATTTTAATTTCAGGCTCAAAAACTGAAACCCAGAGTCACAGAATGTAAATAGACAGAAGAAGTAGACACTGACTCACAGAGTAAAGTAAAATTATGTGGTTTTGCAGTCACTTAAAATCTGATTCTTTCTAAATAAAATATAATAAAATCCACTGAAAAACTGTCAAAATGTATAAAAATAAACAAAAAATTTTTGCAGACCTGAAGAAAAGCTCTGAATATTTAGTATATTTAAGTGACTTGTTTCCAATAAGATTCTCCACATTCTGATGACATCACATGACTGACAGGTGATCACAACAAGTGTCAGGATTCTGTCAGCATTGCAGCAGCAGCACTGAAACCTGATAATCAGCATGACCTTTACAACTGTATATAATGTCAAGGCCCAGATCTCAATCAGGATCAATCAATGATCTGTCCCGGTCAAAGAATCAATCCAGCTTAAGTCCTAATATTCAATTAACAAAAAACATAATGATCTTGTTAAATAAAGGTAATGGCCCTCCAACCTAAGATCAACAAGATGTTGATCCACAAGCGCCATTATATGGAAGGTTAACTTATAGACTGTACAATATGGGTGTGATAACTGTGCAGGTATTAACTTCCTTATTGGCAAAGCATGCTTCTGCTAGGGTAGCCTTATGGGGTATGGGGAGGATAAATTAAACATTTTGAGTAGGAAATAAAATCACAGGTAAAAATTACAAATGAAATCTCATCATTTCTTAAATTTAAGTTCAATGTTAACCATGCACACTGAGATGCTCTGCTGGCCATTTTGATGTTCATTACCTTGAGGTCTGCACTGACATTCACAACAGGACTCCATGAAAATGTGAATACTGTGCATGTTCTTTCATACAGAAGCAGACAGACCAAGCAAGTGCCTGACTGTTATATCAGTTCCGTGTTACTTCATGTAATAACCAGGTACTAACACAGCATTTGGCTGTGATGCATGAGCAAACATCAAATTATACCTGGGATGCTACAACATCTGAGAATTCATTTTGGCCATTTAGTTCTTAAATTATTAAAAGTAATTTAACCTGTTAAAGAGTTCCATTGTAGGACATTATGAGTTTGTCATAATATTCATATGAATATTCATTAAGCATTTTTTGTAATGATGCTCTGCTGAATGATCCTGTTGCTAGTGAGTGATTTATTTTTTCAGTCCAAATAAAGGCAATTACTCAGAC
The DNA here is from genome assembly GCA_026874595.1 of Sipunculus nudus. Classification (NCBI taxonomy): domain Eukaryota; kingdom Metazoa; phylum Annelida; class Sipuncula; order Golfingiida; family Sipunculidae; genus Sipunculus; species Sipunculus nudus. The sequence goes on from CM049316.1 coordinate 47,971,725, forward strand.
AACAACTACAATAAGTTATTGTACAATATGCCCTGGTGCAGAGGATGATATGGCAGCCCCTGTCTGGCCTTGTCTCCCATGGGAACATTACAGGATGGAACCAGGCCCTGAATTAACAGGATGCTACGATAGTCTATGTACATCAAAGTAATAACCTTTATTTTTATATTTTACTTATGACTATCATTCATGCTGGCAGCCTCTCTGAAACACAACTTAAATATAATTTAATTACAAAACATGAAGAATTCAGGTACAAAACCATAAAAGAGTGGTAGGTCTTGTGCCTGTTCCTGTCATCAACCCATCCTTCTGTGTGTGAAGACTGTACAAGGAGAATACAATCCTCAGTCCAGTCTCAAAAAGTGGTGGGGGTCAATTAATTTTCATAATCAATCATCAGTTTGATCAAACAGATCAATGATCAATTATTAATCAGTTCAGAAATATTCAATGATCTGTGAAATTGCACTTTATTAACCCTGCCTGCATGTCTTTGTATTTGTACCTTCAGATCAGAACTATAAAATACCATTGTATTCCTCTAAAGTTATGGTGGCAAAAACAACAAAGTAGCCTTGTGACCTCTGATCTAATTAAATATGCAGGGATTTTGTCTATTATTGAACTCAGGTGACATAATCTATTGTTCAGTAGTTATGGTGAGTTTTCTGAAAATCCATCGAAGCCCTGGTAAGTTTTTGCAGTGACACTAAAAATTAACACGGATGGACGGAGGGTCTTTGGGTATACCATAATACATCCCAAATCATTCAAGTGTGACCAAAACCAAATAACTCTGGAGACCCTTAAGATGCACCTGCTATTCTAATAAGAAGAACATCCCAGTAAACCTTTTTGAGAAAGTCACATATGAAATTGATAAAAATCCAAAAATCATTCAAATGGGACCAAAACCTAATCAGCTCTGGAGACCCAGAAGATGCACCTGCTACTACAATAAGAAGTAGATCTGAGTAAAACTTTTCGAGATATTGTGTAGCATAAAATAGTTTGCAGATTTACAAAATTAAATCCCCAGTATTTACAGGGAAAAAACATGCCATGGTCAAAGTTGGGCAATTTGCAAATGTTTGGGCCCATAACTTCAAGACATTAGGCAGTCTTGAAGTATAACAATGTAAAGTTGAGTTTTTTCTTAATATCTCGGAGGAAGGAAGTGATAGTGACCTAATTATTGGATGGTATGAGATTTTGGGGACATCCAACTGTATGCTGAATTTTGGATTTGTAGGTCCAACAGTTTCAAAACATGCCCTGTCAACAGACTGACATCCTGATGGCCAGACGGCCGGTCAGAGGACCATCGGAGATTCACTTTAGCTCAGATGACTTATAATCAGCTGAGCTAACAATACAGTATCAATCATCTGTTCATCTCAGTTATGTATTTGAGAATTTGCTTATGTTTCACTTTTGTGTCCTGTAATGGGTGCAATACTACAAGAATACAGCTATCAGGTCCCCCTGCACAAGACATAGGTTGAGGCCTGGATATCTCAAAGCCTTACACACCTGTGTACAAAAACCTGAATCAAGTAGAGCTATGTACATGAATATAACAAAGGTCAGCAACCAACAGGCCCTGCATCACTGCTGAGAGGATGAGGTAACACTGGCTGAGGTCCCTGGATATTCTGGTGTGAGGCAGAGTTTTTACTCACAAGGTAACAAGGAACTGCACCAGCATGTCCAGGTATTACAGGCAACCAGGAATATGGTTACAAGAAGTCCACTGATGCATGGTGAATTGGAACTTTTTTAGATGGTACTCAATATGGATCATCATCAGTAATATAAATAAACAGGATGTTTACAACATATTTTGTTTCAGCATTTGGTTGTATCAGTGTACATATTTAACACCAAAGAACAGGTAAATGAACAATTCCTTTACAGCTGCTAAGTGCATGCTAACCTGACATGAGTTCTCAGTCATAAATTTATATTCTTTCAATATCCATAGACCTTCTTGACAATGAAAACTCATTGATCAGCACTGGTTCAGCAATCGTGCAAACTGACCTGTAACACCTGCGTCAACATAATAAAGACTGATATATCCGTGAAGATTGATATAATTGTCAGTAGTACTTCACATGCATCAAATTACACATGATCACTGACTGTATGAAATGTGTTGACCAATATAAATCACTGGAAAATTTTAAATGTGTTGACTAGGGATGTATCAATATACTGATACATGTCAATAAGCCACATCAATACAGTTACCAATATGCAATGCATGTTGTAACGTTCTATCGAGGAACACAATGACTGCTAATAAATATTTATACAACCCTGACGTAAACTATAGACTAAAGATTTTATATGGTTAAGCTTTTTAATATTTGTTATGTCCGCCTTTAAGACACAAATTAGATCACATGTATTGTCTTGTGATCGACTGGTGAGGAATGTATACATGTACACTTGTCAATGCTTCCAACACAAGCCTATGCATGTGAGCGATAGTTTAGGAATATTTTACTATGGATCCACATTATTGTTGAAATCTATGTTCACTTTACATATAGCTTCCATTCAAGTATGCGTTGCATGTTTTATCAATCAATCTGTGATCTCAGTAGGACATGTATTTCACTTTATAATCCATTACTTTGAGACCACTCTTGCTTGCAACATATAGTTTTATATTGGAAAACCCACAGCCCAGTGATTTCCAAGTACTGACTTGTTCACTGATCCATGTGGTCCAAACAGAACAACTTCTATACTTGGTTATATACAGTAAAAATATATATTTTATTTTCCTAAATAGTTTGATTTTCACTTTTTGTTGACACAATTCAGCATATAACTCTACATAGAGATTACTAGAATGGAGCCTGTCAGTTATGTTAAAAAGATAACTCATTCCGCAATTGTTTTCCTATTCTTTGTTTGCGGTTCCCATGCACTGAATATTCAAACTTAAAAGTAAGAAAACTAAATGGTTGAGTCAGACGAAAATCTCATTTGCATGACCCATTAACATGGCACCCTTTTTATACTTCCTATGACGCTTTATACATCGTTCATGAAACATACTGAGAAGAGCCTATTTAACATCCACAATACTCGAAAGTAACACATTTAAGGCAATGTCGTGGAACAATTTCCAAATGTTGTACTTAACATTTCACATGTTGTGCATGTGGGTATATTTGCAACCTTATCTCATAGTGTATGCAAAGTATGTGAAACATGCTGAGAACTTCGTATTTTAAAACATTTCAATATTCAGAAGAACAATGTATATCATTTTAGGAAAATTCAGAGACAAGTTTTCAAAATGTTGCAATTTACATTATATTTGTTGATATCTGATCAAAATCTTAGTTAAAATACTGGAACAAGTTTAGCAAAAATAATGTTCACTGGATAAAGTTAATTTTTTTATAGACCATGTTAGAGTGAGAATATATTAGAATATATCCAATATACATGTACTTGTATATGTACTGCTAAAGCTTTTTTTTTCAAATTTACTGGCATCTCTTTTGTTAACAATGCATTTTTATGCTGAAATGTTGTTAATACGTTATCATTATAATTTAGGAAGAAACAATGATAAGATGCATTCCCCAAGTGACTACAACAACACTGTTAAACGTTGCAGATTCATATAAAAACAATGCACTGAGTGAACTCTTGACCTGTACCTGGCTGCACTGAGTGAACTCTTGACATGTTACATAATCTGACACAGTTGGCAGTCTGCTAAAGCTATAAATAGATCCAGACTGTCTTTTGGCCTGTTGCCAAAACTGAAATAGCTGGCAGTCTGTCATTACCAATATTTTATGACCCTCCAAACAATGTTTGACTGGCTATGGATGAACCAGGTGAATATTTGAATATATTTGAACGGCCAAAGTTCATGATGGGGCCAAATTGCCGCAGAACAGTGGAATATGATATTTGGCCTCAGATTTTAAGTGCAAAAAACTGAATTCAGTCCCTTCTTTCACCCATATGGAAGTAATTTGTAACATATCATTACAGAATCCAAAGTGACAGATGAGTTCACCATTGTATTTTACAATTCATTTGCTCTTAGTATTCGCATTGCTGTTGGCCATTCTGAACTTAAATAATACATTTGCTCATGAAGCTGAAATATCACATCAGGACTGCTGCCCAGCACTCAAATTATCCTGATGCAAGGTGATATATCCCCTGGTATAATAATAATGTAAAGACATTCTATGCATCCCAAACAACAGACAACTGACAGGTAGTTTAAATACAGCACAGCATCTTTGCAGCACAGGGTGCTGGAAACTGCTTGGTGATGCCACCACTAAAGCCTGCTTTAAAGAAATAGCCCATGAAAACAGATGCATGCCTAAACCTGTTACAGACAGGCCTTGATCTTGATTTCATCCAGATGCTGGTTATCTGCCCAGTGAAGACAGTATAACCAATATCTGGTAATCACAGAGAAATGACCACATTAAAAATACATGTGTATAACCTGGAAAGTGCTAACTCTGCATGTTTGATACATATTACCAGTGGATAAAATATTAAAAAGAAGGATTTATAGAATACAAGAACCATACTGTAGAGAAGATAATAAGCTGTGGACAGTGATTACTGTTGAATTTAATAGTGACCGAGTGGACTGCTGTTGTTACAAAGTATTAAATGATATTAACGTCCGGTAAAGTAAAGAGCAAACAGTGTGTGTGTGTATGTGTGTATGGGGGGGGGGGGGGGGAGGGGGTGGTGAGCACACTCCAAGCTTGGTTGTCTGTAGGTACAGTTCTCCTGGAGCAGAGAATCTGTTATATCATAATGTTAACAATTATTTTAGAAGATACTTCTTACAAATTTGTGCCAAAAATCCAAGTCTCACTTCAGAAAAAATTAATGGACATTGTGTATGTACATCATGGTTTTGGACATGTTACACAGTAGATAAGTATTTTACAACCAACCATAAATGAAATAAAACCTCCTGCTGGGCTTCAACAATAAAATCCCATTAAAGAAATTACAATTTACTTAGATGAATATTTACAATAAATAATTTCAGATGCAGAATTTTGCCCCCAAAGTAAAAAGTAAATGAGAGTTCACACAGCAAGGAAAGTAATTAACATTTGGCATGTCACACAAAGTCAATCATAAATTAGAGATGCAAGCTTAAATACAAATCACTTAAATGTAAAAAATTTAAATGTATTGTTACTCAAATTCAAAGCCATCTTCATATATACATAAAACAGCACTTAAGTTCTTGAGACAGTACAGGTACTGCTAGAAACATTCTCCAGCAGATAATAATTTTAGGTATGGTATTTATTTTATTAAATGGAGGTGTGTGTGTGTGATATGACCACCTCTTGCTATAGGAAAGGTAAGTCAGTACATGATAAAGTGGACAGCTATGAAATATTATCAGCTGGTTTAAATACTACTGCCACATTAGAGAAGGTTTGCCATATCCTAGTTTCCTTTAAGCGCTGTAAAATTCTACAGTTACCTTTAATATAATGATTTGAGGAAGCAATGGCCTGTCCAGTGTTTGTCTATCACTTATATCACTAAGTGGTGATGAAATACTTGTAAAAAAATCTCTGCTGATATTTTTATTGCTTAGAACTGCAATATATATCTTTTCAAATACATGACACAAATATCTCATTTATTCATCATGCTGACAGCCTGCGATGAAACCTGCCTGGTGGCTGGTGCTAACACATGGGTTGTCCCTATAGTTTACTATTTTTTTCTCTTGTTGATGCTTGACTTGGCAACAATATCAGATTTCTATAACTTGACCAAAACCCACTCAATCCGATCTTTTCTCACATACATGAGAGAACTCTAGGATCAATCTTGTGAAATTTAAAACAATTTAGCTTGACAGTTTCATCAAAAAAGATTTTTAAATTAGTGGCTAAAAGCGGCTTAAATTACTTGTTTGTCCCCTGTAAAAATGGATTGATTGAAGAAGCAAGAACCTCTATTTCAAATATGAGTCACATGTCCAACATCTGCATAAAATTTGGTGATGCAAGCTCTAGCCCTTTCTGAAAATTGTACTCTTAGTATATACTTAACTGGCCAAATGACTAAGTTCCGCTTCCTATAACTCAGCAATAAAAGAACTGGAACCATTCAAACAAACTTGAGACAGCTTGTTTGAGTTGTTTCTAAGATCATTTCTGTGAAATATTAAACAATATGACAGTTAAAGAGAAGATTTTTTATTTTTTTTTAGCCTTTTCCCTGAAAAATTAAATGGAGATGACCCCAAATTAAGCTCAATCTAAGATTTGACAGGCGACTGATTTTTGCATAAAATCTAGGTTCACAAAAAAGTGTAGGCAACCATAAATGCTTGTAATATAAGAGTTTATATATAGAATTTTGAAACTGGGCTGGCATCATATAAAAAATGCTTGATATGGTGGTTGAAAACCTGAATAAAAGCTACAGTTTTTGACTAATTACAACTTTTCAAATTTTAGCTTATAAAAGATTAAACTTTATGTTTACCCGCTGTTAAAATTAGATTAACAGTGCTCACAGAAGAAAAATGTGTCATGGTCAAAGCTGGGCAAAATTTCAGGTACTGATTTTACATTTATGGTAATAACTTTAAAAAAAAATATTAAATTTTGACCTAATTTCTGGTATACAAATAAATCTCAATTAAATACAGTTACATGATGTAAAAAGGCTATCTAGCTTCAACAGTTACCATATGATGTGGGTGATTATTTTTCTTGATATTTTGACAATAAACAAATTATGTTTAGCTCCTACAAATTACACAATATATTACATAATTTCTGGCATGTCCATAGGAAACATATAGATGATTGGAATGCCAAATATGAACAAAAAAACACACAAGTGGTTTTGATATTAGGCAGTCTTGAAGTGTAACAATAAACTTTTCATGGAATATGGAGATTTTCCCTTAATATCCTGAAAGAATGAAGTCACAGTGACCTACTTTTAGGTTTGGTAGTGGTAGGAGATCTTGCGGACATCTTACAGTATGCCTAATTTCAGATTTTTAAGTCCAATGGTGTCCGAAGGTGCCAGTGTAAGAGACAGATGGATGGATGGACAACAGATGCTGACCAATCACTATAGCTCAGTTGACTTGCAGTCAGCTGAGCTAAAATTCACTCAAACATCTGTATTGTGGGATGGATCAGTTCTGAAGGTATATACCTGGTATATAGGAATACATGTACACATAATCGAGGAGACCAACAACAGTCATTTACAATCAACTGTCTTAAATATGATTGGGATGTTGGCACGTTTCGTACTGTGTGATTATACACTGTGTGATTTATTGAAGTTTCTATAAAATCAGAACCTTGGCTAATATATTCACAGGAAATTGTTAGACTGTCCAGAAACCCCACCTCTGATATTTTGCTGTAATTAGCAGCCGAATATTTGTTTTATGGGGAAGGATTTCAATAAATTGTTGATCAGTGATGGTCAAGTACAAATATATATAATATATTCTTTAATTATCACTGATATACACTTTTAAACATAATAATGCATGTGCTGATGATGGTGAAATCTGTAATCATATTTTTTGTTTACTGGTGATCAATATATAAATTTACAGTTGTATTGCAGTTGATCTGATCTTAAGATATGTAATAATATTGCAAAATGACAGGGATACCATATATATTGGGAAAAATATATGTTCCATTTTATGATACAATGTAAAATAGTTAAAAATCCAGTAACACTAACCATTCACAGCATTCAGATAAGTTAGAAGAGCTGGATGCTAAAATTGTGTTTTGACCCAAACCAGTCACTATAATAGTCTATCATGAAAGAGTTTCAGATTTCCATGGATATTTCAATAGGAAATAGTATTGATGACACTTTGACTTTCAAGTTCTTACAGTTTCAATTCAGGTCCTGCCAAGGCAGCTGAGGTAAACAAAATTAAACAGCTCTTACCTGCTAGCAAAACAAGTGGCAACAGGAGCCGGAGCAGTATCCAACAAATGCCTTGTGTGGCCACATTAGCCATTGTGATGATTAATCACTTTCTCCTTCAGACAATAATTTTGTGTACCTTCATATTTACAACTCAAAATAACACCACAACTATATCCAAAATGTATCACAAATATCTTCTTAAACTCCAATGGATCACATCACTGTATCCTCGGGCAGCATCTAGTTGATGATACAGTATAATCCAGAACACCAATCCACTCTTGCACTGAAAAGCCTGGGTCTTCAACAGAGAATATCCCCAATGTGATAGGATGGCTGTTGGAAAAAAAATTATATGTCTTATGACCTCTGACCTCATTAAATATGCACAGGTTTTGCACAGCATTAAACATAGGTAAGTTAAAACATGGGTTAAACATCATACTGAATTTCATCAAAACCCATCAAAATGTATATTGATCAAGCAATACTAAAAAAAATCTGTTGACCTTCGACCTCATTAAATATTCTCAGATTTTGCTGAGAATCAAAATTATCAGCTTAGAAACTCTATTGGTAAATTTACTATTATAGTGAGTTTCATGGAAATAATTTAAATATTTTGTAAGGCCCCATAGTATCAGAAATTGCCAAGAATCAAACAAAGACAAGATATCTTAATGGAAGTTCACGTCAACAAACTTTTGTTCAAAGAAATTAACATGTCTTTCTGATGATGTATTAGCCCAAACATATTTGTAAAAAATTTTCAGATAGAAACAATAAAAGTGCTGAAAAAAGTTATTATAATTAATATATTTATACTTTTAAATGCTAGTTTTACTACACAATTTCATTATGTACACATAATTTTGTGTATCAGTTATTAGCATCCTGCTGTTAGACTTTTGTTGGATTTGTTTAGCAAACATGCACTTTTGGTGGATATGGTCATACTTAATATATATATATATATATATATATATATATATATATATATATATATACAACCATACATATTTTATTCATAACCCTATAACCATAAATTCATCATTAATACACATATTATAAAATATAAATAAAAGATACATATGGCAAACTTACGCATTATTCTCACTTTATTATACTTCATAACCTAATACTAGTAATAGCACACCATTAAACTGTAAATTTGTATCACCACATTGCTACAGGAAGCAATATATGCTCTGTTAATTAAACAGGCTGCAGAACTTTTTTCCATTATTAACAGAATTAATGATAAATTACATGTAGCATTACTAATTAATATTATTAGTCATTGCCACAACCACTGTTTCATTTCAATGATTATGGCCAATATGGGCATCGATCAAACTGATCACGTTATTAATTAATATTATTTAAATTGTTATAATTAACAATTTTATATCATAAAACATCTGCAGACAATGTGGTAAGGATTTCACTTAATCCGTGTATACATTTGACAGATGTCACCGTATCAACCGCACAAAGAGCGCGCAAACAAAGGCCCATCCCCCTGTTCAGAGAGACGCCGTGAACACACCGCGGCCCCCACGGACTTCACTGTTCATCAATGGAACGCCGACACAACTAGGCGGGGGTCAACAGCAGACGATCAAAATTGTACCAACACTGGCATATTGACAGTTAAATAAAACCGTATTCCTATAAAAGCGTTCAATGAGCATGGCATGCCATGAATCGTAAAAGAAATCCTCTAATAAATCGCTTTGCCTACCTTTACATGCAAGACACAGGTTTCCGGGCTCGTGTTAATAGCCTTGAACTTTGACCTATCACCTTTCCGCAGACCAGTTTGTGCTGTGGATGTAGAACATGGTTCGCGATTCATTATACGCCCCCTTATTGAGTAGACTGGTATCCTTCTCAGATTTCGCCTGGTAGAACACATGTATGCTGGTGATTGTCGAATCCGATCCAAGTCGAACGAGCACCGGTACCCTCTCCGGTGTTTAAACTAATTACATGACATTTGTTCCAAATAGGGTCTCATCCTGGAATTATTTAAAGGAGAATTTTTGACAATTGACCCCCAAATTTAAAAAGCCTGCAAAACAAGCTCAGTTACGATTACAGTATTTATATAGGCCCCCTAATATATAATACAGAGCTTTACGTAGGCCTAAAGATATTATTCACCTAGGATTTTATAGTATCACGGAAATAAATATATATTTCACTGTTACTGCCAAGGCATAGGAAACAGAGCATGGATATTATCATGTTATATTCATATAAGGAATGCTTATTTCTACTCCCACGGGGATAAAGAGGCCTTTAATTATTTCCATGTCCTATTATAACATGTAATATATAGGGTTTAGGGACATATCGGCCGCCGTCGACATCGGCCGCCGGCCTCAAATGGACCATATCGGCCGCCGGCGCCCAGCGGGAAGCAATATCGGCCGCCATCAGCCCACAGGCCTGTATTAACTCTGTCAAGTCAACCATATCGGCCGCGGAAAGAACTAGGCGGCCATATCGGCCGCCGCCTCCTCATTATACGTTTCATTGGATAATCTATAGTCTCTCTCTCTCTCTCTCTCTCTCTCTCTCTCTCTCTCTCTCTCTCTCTCTCATATTGTATATAATGTATGTATAAATATATATATATATATATATATATACACATACCTACATAAATACTAAAGCATTATAATAAAAATGTAAATAAATTAATCAACCAAATCACCGACTTATCTGCCAAATAAAGCGAATATAATAAATCAAGGCTTAACATGAATATATTTTATATAAAAATTAATGTATTTTGATATAAATGATATAAATGATATAAATTATATAAATTATATATATATATATATATATATATATATATAACATACTAATTATGCAAGTATACATCGGGTTATCTTCCAGATAGATAATATTGAATAAAACGCCCTCCAGTGTGACTGCTGTGATGGTTGGCAGCACCTCAAGTGTAATACAGGAGTGTCAGTTGTGGAATATGAGAGGCGGCCAGAGAAGGGTAGCTTGAATGGATGTGCCAGCCTTGCCGACAGAGGGCGACATCGCCAGCCGAGAATTCCGCCGAAGGTGAAGAACAACAACCTGAACCTGTAGATGAGACCCAAGAGGAAGCAACTACTGCAGCCCCCCTAGATCTGCTTCAGACCGAACCTGTAGACGAGACCCCGGAGGAAGCAGCTACTACAGCCCCCATAGATCTGCTTCAGCCCGAACCTGTAGACGAGACCCCGGATCGAGGAAGCAGCTACTGCCGCCCCCATAGATCTGCTTCAGCCCGAACCTGTAGACGAGACCCCGGAGGAAACAACCACTGCAGCCCTCATAGACCTGCATCAGCCCGAACCTGTGGAGGAAGCCCCGGAGGAAGCAGTTAATTCAGCCCCACAGGAAACACAGGCACAGGACGCCAGTCTGTACGCGGAAGACCTCGGTTCCTTCCACGAACCCTCAGCACTGGAAGAAAGGGACTTGGCCGTTTGGTCAAGTTGCTGCACAAGGAGGCACAGGTTGTGAATATGACAGCAGAACTAGTGTCAAGGGAGCAAGTCTCCAGGATATTGTCACACAGAAGCCGTGACGTAAACACTCGACTCTGTTTATTTTGGAGAGAGTATGGGGATGGGGAGCGGAGCGCAACCTCTCTCTTGGCTGCTGGTAGCAGATTGGTTTGCCCAAAACCAAGTCTGCAACCCGCGGACGAGCCGCAGCAGCAAGAGGACCAGCAAGTGATCGCCTGAGCTATTGTTTTTCTTATTTTTTTAATCTTGTGAGATACATGTATAAATATTCGCTGTGATATATTTTTTTTCTCATGTGCTTTATATTAGTTTTATGTAGAGGTGATGATGATGCGTATCAGTAAGTTGGTTTTAGTTAGCTATATATATATATATATATATATATATATATATATATATATATATATATCTTTCCTTGGGTTTAAATGAGATTAATGTTTTCCATGTATATTGTTACATTCTTTTGTAAATATTCTTTGTAAATATTAGTACCAAGATTTTCTTGTGTTCACACGTTTTAGTAAGATTTTATTGGGTTGGATTTTAGCGTAGAAGTATTGTGATATATATATATATAGTTTATTGAGATGTTGCTGTGATCCTTTACCATGCAGTAGTTTTGGTCAGTGTTTGTAATGGTTATTGTCATTTCTGTTAATAAATGTGTATTTACTGTAATTTGTCGTTTTTTCCGATTGGGAGTTTGTGCGTGTTTGAGGTGGAGTTGAAAACGATTGCAAAATGCTCGTGGTCACACTGAATAAAAAAAGCTTCAATTCATATAAAATATTGAATGAAAATTGATATGTACATATATACATACATGTAGAGAGAGAGAGAGACTATAGATTATCCAATGAAACGTATAATGAGGAAGCGGCGGCCGATATGGTAGCCTAATTCTTTCCGCGGCCGATATGGTTGACTTGACAGAGTTAATACAGGCCTGTGGGCAATTGCAGCTGGCGGCCGATATTGCGTCCCGCTGGGCGCCGGCGGCCGATATGGTTCATTTGAGGCCGGCGGCCGATGTCGACGGCGGCCGATATGTCCCTATACCATATATAGGAAGTTAAATGTTTGCAAGTTTAGAAATTCAGCCAATTAAAGAATAACATGGTTGAATATGATAGAATATGATTGGCCTACCTTTAATGTCCAAAACTGGTGACAATTAATTAACAGTCTTATTTTTACTCTTACATGCGTCCCATATATCTTTGTAGTTCTAGTTCTTCTTTTAGATAAAGCTCACTTATTTTTACACTGCAGTGATGTCAAATTGTTCCGGATATAATCAGTGGTGGGGTAAATTCATGAAACCACCAACCATGCAGGGTACAGTAGGTGCTGGTACAGTGCAACTGTTTAGACTTTATCTGTGCACTCTTCTCGATGTTTTAAACTTCTGTTTAATACAGTACCGGTAATAATTTTAACTTTGAAATGCATTTCAATGTAAAACTGTACAAATGATCATTTTATATATATATATATATATATATATATATATATATATATATATGGTTTATATATAGATAACGATGAAGAAAAACAAAACTGTTAATTCACTACAGACTGTTTCATAGGATGAGACCCGATCCTCATGTGAATGTGGTTAGAATGAAGCTAACGGCATGGTTTGAAAAGCCGAGGCTATGCGAGATTACGAGATTATGCTTTGTGCGTGTCGGGGAGAGCAAGTGAATGACTGCATGGCACTGATTCTATTGTCCTCGGGGGAACAATAGGATTAATCGGGGTACACATGCGATGCTTGAACATAACAGGGGAACGAGGTTATTTTTTTTTTAAATTTATTTCATAGGCATTTTACCATGCAGGATGCCCATTCTGCACAGTATGCTTATATATATACACATACATATAAATATATATATATATATATATATATATATATATATATATATATATATATATATATGCATGGATGTGTGTTGGCTTTATTAATGCAATATCAATATTATACAATTGGTGCAAATGTAATGGATAATAAGAATGGTTACCTAAGTTCATATTGCGTGTGAGTAAAAATCCAATTGCAACTTTTAATATAATAATTAAACAACTGAATGAAGTTATTACAATAAGCCTAACAACAGTTGTTGTTATATATATATATATATATATATAAATATATATATATATATATATATATATATATATAGGCAGGACAATTAGAACACTATACAAGCACTATAGAACAGTGCATAAACTGTAAACAATAAAATAGTAATGAACTAATCAACACGCGTACATGTATAGAAAGAGACGTGACAGTGCATGTAGGCCTTCTTTCATCGTTCGTTGTTATGCAGTGTTCCATATCATTGGGACATGCAGGGAAGGAAAAGTGTACTCGTGTTTTCTGGATCTGGAATCCGCTTTTTATAAGATTGTATATGGAACGGATTATGTATAAATTGTACTGTATATATATTGCATGGGGTATGATAACGAAAAGGCTCTGCATGGCTTGTGTTTCGTATATAGCAGGCTATTTTATACAGCTCAACGGGGTTTGGTGTGTGTGTGGGGGGGGGGGGGGGGGGGCTCTTGATCCCCCACTGTCATTGATATTAAAAACTGATGTTTCTTCACAGGCTTAATTAGGCCTTTATATATTACACCTTAGCCCAGACATTGTTGCCAAACAAAAATTTTGTTTGAAGCTGTAGGACTGGAAATTAGTGGCCAATAGTAAATGTTCTGGTTTTATACCTGATATAGTCTCCGTACTAAACAAAGATAGTTTGTATTCATACTTAGATTCAAACATACTTGGTGGTCAGTTTCCATCGAAGCCGGAATAGCGGCGTTTAGTTGGGACCACTGCATGTCCATGAACAACAGGCTTTAATTGTGTGCCATGGATTTCATTGATAAACATAAAAGGTGAAAGTTTTAGATTTCTTAGAGTTTAGGGATTTTTAATGGTCGAGACCCCCCCCCCCCCCCCCATGCATTCAACCAACGACCTTTTTTTTTAGACAATTTTTCATGCATGACACCTGTTGACCCCTCCCTGCAAAAAAAAAATCCTGGATCCGCGCCTGCATTTATATTATCGACTCCGGAGCTCCTGGATGATTTAGTTTGTGATATATGTGGGGGAAATGTACAGGATACTGTTATGCATCATGTTGCAGTGTATATCATTATGTCTTTTTCGTGAGGTGTAATGAGATAAGGTTTTTGTTTCTCTAGATGCAGACAAGATTTTTAAATTATGTATTTTACCCAAAATTGAGTTTCTTGAAGTCTACTTTGGCAAATGCAGTTCTGTTTTCTCTAGTCCTGTGTGTAATGTAAAGTTTTTGCTTATTGTATCTGAATTTGTATATTCTGTATTCAAACTTATACTCTTTACTAATGAAGATGGATACTGATGTGGTAAACATTTTGATCTTGTTATGACGTTTGTGTTCCAAATTAACTATTTGGTTGAGTTCTCCAGCATGGAAGAAAATAGAGATCAATCAAACCTCAGGTTTCCAGAAACCCTATATGGTACCGTATTTGAGGCTTATATGTAATCATTCTTGTTATATCCTATAAATGTACTTCACTGTAATATCACTATTTATGGACCCACAACTGGATCTACTCAAAGGATGTGTATGGGTGATTCTATATGGTAACTGAGCAAAATGGTGTCCCAGCTAGCTCATTTCTGTGAATTATTACAATGCCATAACTTTTCAGTGAGTGGTCGACTATCTTGTTTATTAAAGAACTATATTGACCCTGAAGCAAAAACCAATCTTGCAATGTATTTCTTATCTGAAAATCTTTATTTTGAAAAATTTACTGATATACCTACCTATGCTCCATGACCTGAACTATAGTGTAATTGGTTTCATTTTTGTAGATTCTAAAACTTGAATTTGCACATTAATTACCGCAGAATCACCCGTATAGCAAATCGTTTATATATTTAAAAAAGGTAGAGCTTATTTCCACTCCCCCAAATGGAGACAGACTACTGTGACTTGGCCTACTGATGAGGTGCTAACCATCAACTGATAAGGATTGAGCCAGGAAACAAGTGTTGTCAAAACATCCCCGCCCTATTTGAGCTACTGAAAGCTTAATTGTAGCCATGCCTTATATATAAACCTATACAATTATAAAACAAACTAATTGACAAAATGTAACTATTTGCAGAAAAATATACATTTTATTTGTCTTTAAAAATCTGGCCAGAAATTTGAATGTAAGTAAACTGCAAATCATATATGTTTAAAATTATGTTTAATACAGTAACAATGAAACGCTTTGAAATGCATTTAAATGTAAAAACTTTAACCTTTTTAAGTGCACACATGCACATGTTACACTAAATATATATATATGATGCCCCTAATGTTTCAATATTATAGAGTACAATGCAGACTGGCTGAAAATCTATGAACAAGAATTACTCGTAATATTATATAGACTTGCTTATTTAGAATTGAAATAGACTCACAGCAGACATTTTGGTGACTTTTTACCCAGAATAAGCCTTGCACAAACCTTTATCATGAGGGGAGTGGAAATAAGCATCCCTTATTACTACTCCCCAGGGGGAGCTAGTGGAAATAAGCATTCCTTATTTCCACTCTCGGGGAGTGGAAATAAGGCCTGCCAAAAAAAACTACGGATTTGCTCTGGCCTTATATTTACACGCCAGGTGCTTCTTGACTAATCCCGTGAGAATAACAAAATGTATAGAAAGAGGGTCCCAACAAAGTATAATCAGTTAACCATTTCTTGAACTTTGAATTGTGAGTTATAAAGTCGGAGAACAAGTCTATTAGAACAGTAAATTTGGAACGATGCACAATCTGCACTGGAGATCAACAAGCCGGCTTTGACACTGCACTGATAACTGATAACCATTCCTAAGCGGTGCCTTCTGCAAATTAAGAGATCCATAGGTAAATTTTCAAAGTAGCGTGTAAATTTACTTTATGCAATTTCATAATTTCATTAAGCGCAACAAGCCAGGTTTCGAAGAAAGATAAGCACCAGGGAGCGACCAGTTCAGTTGTTCGGTAGGATTTTTTGCCAAAAAGTGTCAGCAGTTGGCCTAAAACACGGAACGGAAAGTAGAACAGGGGCCTAATTTACGGTACGGAATGGAACACAGATCTATTTAAACAGTGTCATTACTTTAAAATGTGTAAATTGATTTTGACCATATTTGCGCTGAACATAGCCCATAAGAATGGACTCTTTAATTGTTTTTTATTGACTGACGCAATGTGGAGTCCATAGATTGCCCCTGCAGTTAACTGTGATTATAACACTCCATACACAACTGTGAGATTTAACATGTATATCAATTGTTTATTGTTCAGCACTTCTATGTGTATTTTATACTTGACCACTGAAAACATTACATCACTATTTTGCACTAAGGAAGTGAAATATGAACATACTTAACTAGTACACAGGCCTAAAGCATTATACAGGACTGTCACTGAATGCATGATGTCTGCTGGGCTGTTAATCCTTCAATTACCCCTGGACAAATAAATCAGTTGTTGATTTTACAGGTGATTCAGATTCAGATGCTTTCTAGAACGGTTATTTTTTACTATAGGCCTTTTGATTTACTACATAATGTGAACATTTGTATGTGAAAACCATAGGAAATATTTGTATTCAATTTCCTTTCTTAGAGTAACAGATTGTATCGTGTTAAAACCCCATTTAGCCCTTTGGTGGGCCGGCTATGCAACAGAAACCTGAAACCTGTTGCATCGCCGTCTATGCTAAACAAGGATATTATAGTCTGTTCGAGTACCCTTGTCCAACTGTTTTTTCGTGATTATTTTTTGCGAATCATAGATCGAACGCCAAAACGTTTTGACCTGAGGGCAGAAAGAGGAAAAAGCTTAATAAACTTATATGGAAATAATAGCCTAACGTATGTCATTTCCCTGTTAACACTGTAAAATCTTAGAGCGGTTTAAGAATGCGGTCTGCCTTCTAGGACATGAAAATATAAAAGCTGCCTCTTCTCATTTCTTATTTTACCTCCTATGTTTCCCTGCGGATGTCCTTACACATATTTCACCTATTCTAACATCAGCTAACATTGAATATCAGAATACGCCTGAATCGGGAACCGAACCTACAATCTCTAGACTAGGCTCAGCCTTACACTCTACTAACTGAGCCGTGAAGACAAGCAAGGGTAATTTTTGTTAATTTATAGCTGCGATTGAAGCACCATTTATTGCGCAAATGGGGAACCATTTAGTATTTGAACAGGAGAATTTAGCATAAGGTGGGGGTGGCAGCCCCTACATCCCTGCTCCGGGTGGGAACCCGGTTCCCCAGACCCCTCATCTAATATAATAAACTCCAGTTATGAGGAAAATGAATACTGAAATTTCACAGGAAAATACAATGTATCGCCCTTTGTCATCAAACAATAATTTTTGCAACACCCATTTTGCATTAGGGGACATGAAGACCAGATTCTCAACAACTACCAAAACCGTTTTATGAGTATCTAATCTATTCTGTAGCAACATCTTGCCACTAATCTGTGAAATGGGCATTTCAGGGAATAGTGATGACATCATAACAGACATGACGTACTTAAGAGGCACCAACATTCACAGGACCAATAATCAAGAGCTGCCAACCCCTGTTAACAGCAAGACTTGTATTCTAAGTGTGCCATGCAAGATGTGCGATGTAATACAATGTTGATTTCCTGTAATGATTTTCACTTCATAATGGGTATTTGTAGATTTTGTCTGCTAAAATTTATACCATATAGTTACACCACTGGTTTTGAAACGTCCAGTTCAGGTTCAACAATATCCAAATGGACAGATTGATCACACTATGCGGGCTATTCAGTAATCGTTCATTTTGACACTGAGATCATAATATTCCTAATGTCTTGAATTGCTTTGTGATGAATGACAATTGGATTTCTGGAATTATCTTGAAATATCGAGCCTTATGTTCTCATAATATACATGTAAATGTGTTCATGTTACAGTGAAACATTTGACAGGAAGATAACCATACAGCGTTTTAGACCTATAGTCATAATAATAATATTAATAATAATAATAATTAGGTATAACTAATTAAAATACACATATCAGCTAAAATAAGTCATGACATTAAATAATAAAAAGGGTGTCTATTCTATAGTTTATTCAATTGACATGAACTTATATATTATTAATTAAGATATTCTGTTTAGCGAACCTGTGAGCTTATGCGATGGTGTGGTGGCATCCGGCGTCCATCGTCCATTGTCCGTCGTCTATATGTTAACCCATTATATCTTGAAAATGGCAAGATTTTATGCAAAAAATTAGTCATCTAAAAAACTCTATCAGATTTTGCTTATTTTTTTGGCTAACTGCATTTACTTGAATTTTATAGGGAAAAAGCTATAAAACCATTAAAAATCTTCTTCTCCGAAACTGTTCAGCCAGATTGTCCAATATTTCACAGAAATGATTCCTGGAACAATCTCTCAAGTTTGTTCGAATGGTTTCATTTCTGAGATTTTTGGCTGAGTTACAGGAGGTTGAACTTAGTCATCTGTCCAAAAAAGCATACTAAAATTACAATCTCAGAAATGGCTGGAGCTATCATCACCAAATTTTATGCCAATGTTGGTCACATGAGTCATATCTGAAATTGAGGTATTGGTGGCGCCACCTGCATGGGCCCTTTTTGTACAGGGGTCATCAGTGCCTGTATCATACTGAGGATTACAAAAAACCTCTTATTGGAAACTGTATGGCCAAATTGTTTAATATCGCACAGAAATGATCATGGGGTAGTGCCTTCTTAAGTTTGTTCAAATGGACTCTGTTCAGTGACTTTTGGCTGAGTTATGGGAAGCTCAGTTAAGTCATATGCCATGACAGCCCATTTTAGCTCAGTGGCTACAAAGTTCTTCTTCTCTGAAACCACTGGGCCAAATTCTTAAACCTCGTTCATTATTTATCCTTAGATGTTGATTATTCAAATTTGTTCAAATGGTTGTGGTTCAGTGATTTTCAGCTGAGTTATGGGAAGCTGAACTTAGCCAGTATGCTGTATCTTCCTATTTTAGTTATAAATCTGCAAAACATTTTTCGACTGAAGCCTCAAAAGCCAATTTGTTTAATATTTTACAAGAATAATCATCAGAACAATTCTTATAATAATTGTCTGTTATGGTTCCACATGAATGATTTTTGGCTGAATTATGGAAATTGAATTGAGTCGTTTTACCATATATGTTAGCTATAAGAATCAGTTACATATAGCTTGGCACCAGTTTATCAGCATCTATCACATCATGCCACTAGACTTTTAGATTTCAGGTTATTTATGGTTAATAATGACAAGTACGTTTTTTTAAAAGCTTTTAAAAAAATTTAGATTTAATATTTAAAGTAGTCATCATACCAGGCAATGTTAACAACCATGGGTGTTTGGCTCTCTGTGGCTATATAAAGACAGCTGTACATGGATTATAAATAAATGGTATCCATACTCAAGTCAAAAATTTACCATCAGTGAGATGTATCTGTATTATAATTTTGCAGTCAGTGTGCATCTGTAATAATTTTTCATATATATTCCTGATTTCTTTTTTTTATATTATAAAAAAAAGAAATCAGGAATATATATGAAAAATTAATAAAATTTATAAAAAGTCAACTGAAAAGCATTTTGTATTGAGAAAATTTATTTCCAAGATATTTAAAGTAGGGACCACTTTTGTGTTTAGATGGCAGCACTTGGTTTACCATTGGCAGATTGCCTAGATTTGCCAGTGCCTGGATGTTGGCCATTAGCTCGGATTATGTCAGCTCTATAAATAGCTTTAGTATAGTGCCAGGATTGGAAGAGGCCTATGTGCTCAGTCTGACTACTATAACAGCTTGGTGTGGTGTTTTTATGGTAAGTTAAAGGTTGTACTATTTTAAACAAGTCAATGCAAGTCAGTTTAATTCAAAGTTATTTCAAGAAGGGACCTTGAAATTAGATATTTCTGAAATTTGGCATGCTCATCCATCTTGGAAATTTTTCTCATAAACCAGACAGGAGGTGCCACTTACCTTTCAGTTTTCATAGAATAAACTAAAGCCCTTTTCTCAGGAGTGATTTGCAGTATTGGCCTCAGGTGGTGCAACCTACAATCATGTTTACATGGCAGACATCCATCTATTTCCCCTTACCACTCAATCCATGCCTCACTTCACATGTACTACTCTGATTTCGGCAGATATACATAGTCGCTTTTGACTACCTGAATCTAGTTGTTTCATGCATGTGTGCACATAGCTGAATAGTGGTTTGAAGCCTGAAATTGTTTAAGTCCATACATCTTTAATGGCTTTCTTGTACACAAGACAGGTGGTGCCACTTACATTCATTTTTGTGTTCTGTGCACCTTTGCCAGCATTTCAGCAGTGATGTTTGTGTAATTGGTGCATGCACTCGGGTTCAAATTTTCAGTTCTTGCATTGTACATATACATGTCACACATGTACATGAAAAGTAAAGGTCCAGCATGGAAGCATTATACCTGATGTATATCCCATTGTACAGGTTCGTATTGGGCCTGTAGGCCTTGGTTATGATATTATCTAAACAAAGAGGTATACATAGGCTCACAATTTAATTTTGCAATTTACTTTGTGTACCACTGATTAATTTGAAGTTCAAGTTCAACCAGCATTTGAGAAAATGAAATGAAATAAACCTTTAAACTGTAAATTGATTATAAAGACATTTTCTAACAAAAATTGGCCACAAAAATGTTAATTAGACTTTGGAGCCGTAAAAGTATTTCACGCATTGTCATTTTACCAGTAATCCTGTAAATTACTTTAATTCAAAATGTATTTCTCTATTACAGCAACAGCCTAATAAAATATTATAATTAAAATATGTTCATCTGTAAAGCTCTCACCCATATATCCATGCTTATATATGCATGGTCTTGCTCTGAGGACATTCAACACTTGTGTCCATATATTACTCATGTTATACGTGTTATGATAAAACAAGGTATCAAAAGCATATTCACTAATTTACTAAGATGAAAGTTTAAAAATATATCCCAAAATGGGATTGTTCTGTAGCTCATGTTACATAATTTCACATATTTTCTTGGATATATAATTGAAATGAGATGTTTCAGCGTATAATCATAAATTTTAACATATTATTTATATATAAAAAATATACAAATATCTTGAGTGGAATAAGGTACTTTGCAGGTAGAACCAGCCCTTGAAGCAGGAATACCCGCCCTTTGAACTGGACCATGCAACTATGGTTTTTTTTTTTATCATCCAGAGGTTACAGTTTGATTAGTGATATAACTCAGAAACCATTATCATTGTTTGGAGCTTGGATCTGGAGCCTGTATCGATATTTTCCTGAACCCCATATACAGCAAATCATGGTGATGAAGTTATCAGTGTAATCACTTTATTTGGGGACCAGTAATACCTTCTCTATATAATTATATAATTATAAGACCCTTCTGGTAAGCAGTGGCATATAAATGACATAACATTGACTCTTTAGACCTGTGATTCTTCTATATTCATCCTCTTAAACCCTAGTAAAACTTGGTATAAAATGCCCCTTAATTTCAGGAGATATGTAAGATTTTCAGTAAATACATGAAGACCCTGGGTGAATTATAAATTACATGTATTTACTGAAAGTTTATGAAGTATGTGTATTTCCTGGTTTAATGTATTCAATGTAATATATATACAGAGATCATAATACTCAACTTTTCAAAGGAAAGGCATTTTCACTGGTATACAGTCATTTCTGGTGGTCAAAATTACCGCAAAAATGTCTTTGTTTAGGTACGAGATGACTTTTTTTTTTTTGTTACAAGATAACTTGTCTGGGGGTACTAGATAACCTGTGATTTAGTACAAGATGACTTGGGGTGATACCAGGTGACTTCAGGATGAGATGACTTGGGGTGATAGAAGATGACTTCAGGATGAGATGACTTGGGGTGAAACGAGATGACTTCAGGATGAGATTACTTTGGGTGATACGAGATGACTTCAGGATGAGATGACTTGGGGTGATATGAGATGACTTCAGTAAGAGATGACTTGGGTACAGGTTGACGGGTACCCACTAATATACTTTTTAGAGTAAATGTGGTCAAAATCCATTCACCACTTTATATATGTGTTCCAGTTTGTTCTGTAAATTAGGCTCCTGTTCAGCGTTCTGTTTTCTGTTCCATGTTTTCAGCCAGCCCTTCCTACACTCGGCTGCATTAGGTACTGCTTGACCAGCAGGGTGCAAGCGCTACAGAAGAGTACAGTGAGAGTTTAAGAGCAACTATAGAATCCATCCTACAGGCTGGGGAGCAAAATCAGGCTGCTTTTTTAGCTAACAAACTGTCACCTTTATGTCAACATAGTTGTGTTTGTTCGTATGTCCATCATGTACACGTGTGTCTCCATCTGGTTCATGAATTATTAGTACGCATCAAATGCCATTGTGAAGCTCATCACCGTGTCTCAAACTAGCAACTTTGTATTTAAGGGATATAATCAGGAATAATATTTTGATTATCCTTTCACACTGTCGGTTAAGTTTTCTTATATAAAGGTTTCCAAACAAAACCATCCCAGCACCGTCTCAGTACATTCCATACAACTGTTTAACACCTTGTTATGGTCTTGCGTCTAAGTAAACAAAGTCAACTTGTCTTTTGTTTACCATGGCCGCGCGACTAAAGGTCTGATTTTAGGCAAGTGCAGCAGATCTCATACAAGTACAAGGACTTTTTAGAATAGTCAGTATACATATATATGTACTTCATGTCCTCTGATATACATCTGCTGAATGGACATTACAGTCCATGGGCTGAATATAAATTCATTGAATCTGTCACAGCAGATCTGTATGAAAGGTCCAGGGGCTCAGCTGAAATGAGACGTGCAGTGCAAGCCCATGTATCCTGTCCCAGATAAACCACAAGGTGCAATGTTTAGCCAGGGAGAACATGAATTACATTTTTATTGGCCAAACCATGGCATCACTTGATTGACAGGTGTTGTTGCTGGTGTTGTGAATGGGCCATACACACAGTCCAACCCGCTGTATTTATGTTGATGCCTGTCATCGTGCCCAATCCACTGTTTTTAACACTTGTGTACAGAAGTTAGTCTACGGTTTCAGGGCAATATTTTGTGAGTTACTGATTAATTTAAAAGAGAAGAAGTTTTTTTTGTGTTAATAGAACATGCTCTATAGCTGATTTGGCCCCTTAAGAAGTCCTGTGCTCTACCATCTGCGCTATGAAAGATGATTTGAGAGCGAGTGGTAAAGTGGGAATATTTATGTCTACTGTTGTCTGGATGACCTCACATGATGATTGTTATAGCATGTGTGAGAATTGGTCGTAGTTCTTAAACTGAGGGTTAATTATTGTTAAGCATATGCGATGTTAGTGTGCAGTGCCGGACATCGCAAAAGCTTCAAAAGCTAGACAAATAAATGAAGCAGAATGTAGCATTTATCAACATCTTCCATTCCAAATATAAAGTATTTTCCAGTTAAACATATTTTATGTTCTGCTAAACCTATGAATCTATTTTGTAATATCTATGATGCAGCATTGTAAATATAAACTGAAACTTCTGCATGGACTTGCTTGTTGATTTTTTGTGAAAATCTGTTTCTAGAATTGATGAAGATGTATGAATATGAAACCTGATCATCCAGTGATACTTGTTATCACCAGCACTGAGAGAAAGTCCAATGCGTTGTATTGTGAATACTTTATGAAACCTGAGTTAATGACTGATCATAATCATCATCACCAAGTAATACAGGGTCAGACTACTCACACAAAACCACCATAAACAACAGAAAACATTTTGAATATTTTAGTTGTTTTACATGATAACTTTCATAAAATAATAGGATTAAAAAAAGTGAAAAAGAGTAAAAGTGTTATTTACAATTATCAATATAACAAATTAAATATTTTACTTATACCAGTATATTCCTTTCACGATATGAAGGTGTCATATACTTAAGCATAGGAATGCATTTTAGTCAATTATAAAAATTATTTTGCAGTCTTATGATTTTATTGCAGAAGAACCCAACGCTGTTTAGCACATGCCTGGTGACTTGGGACTGAGTGCCTGGCAACTTAGGACTCAGACTGAAAAAAGGTATCGCCACCTGTTGGCAAAAATGATTACTTACATTGCCTACAGCAGCTTAAATGCAAAATTCAGTATAGTAATCATTTATATATACATTAATCTTATTATTTTATGTTAGTTAATGGTTAAAGCAATTACAATATTCAGGAATGTAAAGGAGCTTATTTTTTTTTAGCTCAGCTGACTGTAAGTCATCTGAGCTATAGTGATCACTCTTTGTCTGTCGTCTGTCTGTCTGTCCATTAACTTGGCACAAATTGTAACCACTGGACATAGAAGCTTTTGACTTGACATTCCGAGAGGTCCATGAAAAATCTCCTTGGAAACCAGAAATTAGGTCTCTGTTACCCATATCCTTCGAGCTATTGGGGCCCCAAAGTACCCCCCCCCCCCCCCCCCCAGAATAGTAAAAAATTTCATACAAAAACTTCAATATCTCATTAACTACCTCACTGATGGTCATGATTTTTTGGCAAAAATATTGATCATGAGATGTTTCATCAGTTTATGCAGACTGGTGGGGCCACCTGTATTTTTCGATTTTTTTCGAATTTTTCTCTATTTTTGAGACCTTTAAAAATGTTAACATCTGTTAACAGGGCAAAAATCGTAAAGACTGGACCTAGAATCTTCATTCTTGTCATGCAAGGAGGCCCATGAAAAGAGTCTATGGAAACCTGAAATGAGGTCTCTGTTACCCATATCCTTTAAACTGTGGGGCTCCCATTTACCCCCTAGAATAATGGAAAATTTGATAAAAAAAAACTGAAACATCTTTATAACACAACACTGATGGTCATGATTTTTGGCATACATATTGATCATGGAGTGTTTCATCAGTTTCTGCAGACTGGTGGCACCACCTGTATTTGTTTGGGTTTTTTTACAAATTTTTTACTCTATTTTTGAGACTTTTAAAGACATGAACATGTGTTAACAGGGCAGAAATCATAACATCTGGACCTTGAATCTTCATTCCTTACACACAGGGAGACCCATGACAAATCTCCATAGAAACCTGAAATTAGGTCTCTGTTACCCATATCCTTTAAGCTGTATGGCTCCAAAATACTCCCCAGAATAATGAAAAATTTGATACAAAAACTGCAGTATCTCAATAACTACAACACTGATGGTCATGATTTTTGGTATACATATTGATCACAAGGTGTTCCATCAGTTTCTACAGACTTTTTTTCAAATTTTTACGATTTTATTTCTCTATTTTTGCAACCATTAAAGATGTGGTTTTCTGTCAACAGGGGACAAATCGTAACAACTGGACCTGGAATCTTCATTCTTGTCATGCAAGGAGGCCCATGAAAAGTGTCTGTGGATACCTGAAATGAGGTCTCTGTTACCCATATCCTTTAAACTGTGGGGCTCCCATTTACCCCCTAGAATAATGGAAAATTTGATAAAAAAAAAAACTGAAACATCTTTATAACTACAACACTGATGGTCATGATTTTTGGCATACATATTGATCATGGAGTGTTTCATCAGTTTCTGCAGACTGGTGGCACCACCTGTATTTGTTTGGGTTTTTTTACAATTTTTTTACTCTATTTTTGAGACTTTTAAAGATATGAACATGTGTTAACAGGGCAGAAATCATAACATCTGGACCTTGAATCTTCATTCCTTACACACAGGGAGACCCATGAAAAATCTCCATAGAAACCTGAAATTAGGTCTCTGTTACCCATATCCTTTAAGCTGTATGAATCCAAAATACTCCCCAGAATAATGAAAAATTTGATACAAAAAAAACTGCAGTATCTCAATAACTACAACACTGATGGTCATGATTTTTGGCATACATATTGATCACAAGGTGTTCCATCAGTTTCTACAGACTGGGTGCGCAACCTCTATTTTTTTCAAATTTTTACGATTTTTTTTCTCTATTTTTGCAACCATTAAAGATGTGGTTTTCTGTCAACAGGGGACAAATCGTAACAACTGGACCTGGAATCTTCATTCTTGTCATGCAAGGAGGCCCATGAAAAGTGTCTGTGGATACCTGAAATGAGGTCTCTGTTACCCATATCCTTTAAACTGTGGGGCTCCCATTTACCCCCTAGAATAATGGAAAATTTGATAAAAAAAAAACTGAAACATCTTTATAACTACAACACTGATGGTCATGATTTTTGGCATACATATTGATCATGGAGTGTTTCATCAGTTTCTGCAGACTGGTGGCACCACCTGTATTTGTTTGGGTTTTTTACAAATTTTTAGCTCAGCTGACTTTCAGTCATGCTGGGCGATAGCGATGGGTCTTTGTCCGGCGTCCTTCCGTCTGTCCGTCCGGCCGGCCGTCCGTTAGCAGGGCATAAATCGTAACCATAGGGGCTGCAGCCATGAACCCTATGCAGTCTTAGAGGTTCTAAAAAGATCTCCTTGCATACCTGAAATTAGGTCACTGCGACCTATATTCTCAAGTTATGGGGTGTGTTTGCACCCCCCAGAAATACTTCTTTTAGCCAAAATTTTCATCCAAAACCTTCCATCTTTCACATACAGCTCACCTACCAACAGGGGAAGAACCATAATTATTTTGAGGTCACAAGGTTAAAGGTCAAGGTCACAGAACCAACTTCTTTGAAAAGCCTCAGGATGCATTTTAAGCCCAACCTTTCATCCCAATTCTTTGATCTTTCACATATAGCTCACCTACTAAGTGGGAGAAGAATCCTATAGATGTTGAGGTCACAAGGTCAAAGGTCAGGGTCACAGGATCCACTTCTTTGAAAAGGTTGTGGACACATTTCAAGCTAGACCTTTCATTCCAAACCTTTCAGCACTGATATCGCTTCTCTGCCAACAGGGAAAAAAAGACCTGTCAATTTTGAGGTCAAAGGTCAAGTTCACAGCACCCTCTTCTTGCGTGGAGTCATTTTAAGGCAAACTTTTCAATCTATACTTTCCATCTGTCATATATGGCTTGCCTACCAATAGGAGAAGAAGCCTATTGATGTTGAGTTCAAAAGGTCAACGGTCAAGGTCACAATATTGTTCTAAATGCTTGTGAACATATTTCAAGTGAAACTGTTCAACCCAAACCTTCAGTCTTTCACATATGCCACATCTATGCATCACTGAATTTGATTCAAACTTCATATTTATGGGTCTTTTTGCATGAAGAAATAACTAATTGATTTTGAGGTCTGCTGGTCAGGAGGTTAAAGGTTGCAGGTCTAAGTTATTCACTCATTGGTTGCCAAGTAATTACACCCGGCCAGATGTAAGTGGTAAGTAGTTACCCATCATTTAGAAAGAATCCAGTTGATATGTGGGCAAAAGGCCAAGGTCATAGGTCAGGGATGTTCACAATAACTTATTTTATAGACCATCTCTATTTTTCTTGTTTTCTTGTATATATAACCATGGCACTCACAACTGGTACATGTCACTATGAGCCCATAATTGTTAGTGACACTTGTGATATATGACTCCCTTTTGTATCAGCTCATGGAGTGATAAGGATATATCATTAGTGCATAACAAAAACACTGTTGCCAGAATGCTTTGGCCAGGCATTAAGACTATGAGAGTTAAGTGTTAAGGTTTGGCTACTGATTTATAAAATGATGGGAACATTTTGCAGTTTATATCATGGAATCATAGCAATAAACTTAGTTTTCTAGATATCTGAATATTATTATACAAATCATCAGATATACCAGCAAGTGTTTGTTCTGATAATATGTGGGTCTTTACCTGGATTTAGGATGGCTTTATTTGATTACAAGACTCTTAGTGATGCTTTCTGCATTTCTTTTCTTTTAGGTTTTGCAGTTTACCTACCCTGCTGACCCCATTGAATAGTAAGCTGATAATTAAAACAAACTGGACTTGCACTTTTTACATTTGCATGTTCATAAATCTGATATGAGAGCTCTCCAACCTGATCATGCCTTTTGAATTGTTTTGGACATTCATAACTGTTACATTCTTTGAAGCAATTGCTACAAGTTTAGTGTCTTATTGGAGGATGTGTGATATCAAATGTCAGACTTGTCAGAAAACCATTATGTCTGCCAGGTAGCCATTTCAGAAATCCTTTTGCCAGGGCAGTTTCTGTGATTTTTTTATGATGTTTGGTCCCTTTTAGAGGATGTTTGTTGTTCAATTTCAGACCTGTCAGAAATCCAATATGGCCACCAGGAAGCCATCTTTAAATTCCTTTAGAACATATTATCTCAAGAACTATTAAAGTGAATGCAGTGGGATGTATATTAATGTTATCTTGCATTGGGTCAAAGATTTCTTAATAAATATGACCATCATTTATGAAAGCTCAGTACAGTTGACTTGTATTGAATAAAAATTAATATGGAAGCACCCATTTCACAATAATTCTTGCATGGATTTCCTTGATCTTTTGCTATATTTTGATCTTAAGTGTGGCCTGTGTGGTATTCCTTTTGAGACTGACAGGTATCGAGCAAGCTGTGGGATTAGTTCCTGATAGCTCAACAACCATACATTTTGCCTCAGACCATCATTGTGCCGCAGAAAAACCTTGTGAGTGGGATAACTAAAAAAATATTTCACTGATTTTTTTCAAACTTTACATTTGTATAGATAAAGGTAAGGGGACGAAGCCTATTTAAAATGGGGTCATGACCTATGCAAGGAGAATGACCTTGACCTTGAATAGGTCCATTATTGCTTAAAATAACACATATTCTTAAATATCTCAAGTAAGCTTGCATGGACTGGTCTAAAATTTAAGGTGACCGAAGATCTAGGATAGCCTTGTGATATACCGGAAACTGGTGGCGCCACCTATTATCCTTTTCTTGTTTTTCCGCCTTTTAATACCCCCATAATTGCCACTTGACAGTACTGTAAGCATTATTAGTCAAAAACTAATGGACAGATTTCTTTCATATTATGCACATGTAGAGAGATTGGCTATGGGATGAGGTCTGTTTACATTTGGGTCATGACCTTTACCATGAGAGTGGCCTTGACCTTTAATGTGTCCATATTTGGTGAAAATCACACACCTCTTATGATATCTCCAGTGTTGATAGCCGTATGGATTTCAAACGTGACTTATGTATGGCCCACTACTAAAGTAAGAACCCTATAGGTTCTAGGGTCATGAGGTCTAAGGTCAAGGTCACTGGACTTGCATCTTACAAGATACTGTGGATGCATTTTAAGCCAAACTTTCAAGGTCTTCCATCTTGAATATATAGCTCACTTGCCAATAGTGGATGATCCATATCAATTTTGGGGTCACAAGAACAAAGGTCAAGGCCACAGGAGCTATATGTCAAAAAATTAGTTTCTGGATGATAATTCCTGCTTTTATTGATGTATTGATTTCAAACTTGACTTATATATGTCCCATTGAAAAAGCAAGACTCCAATTGATTTTGGGGTCATGAGGTCAAAGGTCAAGGTCACAGGACACATCTTTAAAAAGATTGTGGATGCATTTTCAGCCAAACATTTCATCTCAGACCTTTCATCTTGCACATATAGTTCATCTGCCAATAGAGGAAGACCCTTAACAATTTTGAGGTCACAAGGTCAAAGGTGAAGGTCACAGGAGCCATCTGTCCAAAAATTAGTTTCTGGATGATAATTCCTGCTTTTATTGATGTATGGATTTCAAACTTGACTTGTATATGACCCGTTGGAAAAGCAAGACCCAAATTGATTTTGGGGTCATGAAGTCAAGGGTCAAGGTCACAGGACACATCTTTAAAAAGATTGTGGATGCATTTTCAGCCAAACAATTCATCTCAGACATTTCATCTTGCACATATAGATCACCTGCCAAGAGTGGAAGACCCCTATCAATTTTGAGGTCACAAGGTCAAAGGTGAAGGTCACAGGAGCCATCTGTCCAAAAATTAGTTTCTGGATGATAATGCCTGCTTTTATTGATGTATGGATTTCAAACCTGACTTGTATATGTCCCATTGGAAAAGCAAGACCCGAATTGATTTTGGGATCATAAGGTCAAAGGTCAAGGTCACAGGACACATCTTCAAAAAGATGTGGATGCATTTTCAGCCAAACATTTCATCTCAGACATTTCATCTTGCACATACAGTTCCCCTGCCAATAGAGGAAGACGCCAGTCAATTGTGAGGTCACAAGTTCAAAGGTGAAAGTCACAGGAGCCATATGTCCAAAAATTAGTTCCTGAGATGATAATGCAAGCTTGGATTAATATATGGATTTCAAACCTGACTTATATATGGCCCATCAATAAATCTAGACCTCTATTGATTTATATATAAAAGTGGATGATCAATATCAATTTTGGGGTCACAAGGTCAAAGGCCAAGGCCACAGGAGCCATCAAATTAGTTTCTGGATGATAATTCCTGCTTTTATTGATGTATAGATTTCAAACTTGACTTATATATGTCCCATTGAAAAAGCAAGACCCCAATTGATTTTTGGGTCATGAGGTCAAAGGTCAAGGTCACAGGACCAACATCTTCAAAATGATTGTGGATTGATAGATGGAAGAAACAATAATTGCTTGCCAAGTGTCAGTATATGCTGCTAAAAATAGGGGCCTATTCTTAAAGGGTGGTGGGGGGCCTACTATGTCTGGGGATACTCTGGCACCTGCGGTGCCAAGAAATATCTAGTTCACTATGTTTTAACCAGACATATATGATAAGAATTTATGGCAATGTAGAAAGTTTAAACAAAATTGGCATATAGGTTCTGCAACAATTTTACTAGTTGTGAATCACAGCCCATGATGTCGCAGGTCATGCTTGGCAGCTGAGCATCATGACCCATGGGTCACTTGTTTACTCTATTTTTGAGACTTTTAAATATATGAACATGTGTTAACAGGGCAGAAATCATAACATCTGGACCTTGAATCTTCATTCCTTACACACAGGGAGACCCATGAAAAATCTCCATAGAAACCTGAAATTAGGTCTCTGTTACCCATATCATTTGAGCTGTATGGCTCCAAAATACTCCCCAGAGTAATGAAAAATTTGATACAAAAACTGCAGTATCTCAATAACTACAACACTGATGGTCATGATTTTTGGTATACATATTGATCACAAGGTGTTCCATCAGTTGCTACAGACTGGGTCGCAACCTCTATTTTTTTTCAAATTTTTACGATTTTATTTCTCTATTTTTGCAACCATTAAAGATGTGGTTTTCTGTCAACAGGGGACAAATCGTAACAACTGGACCTGGAATCTTCATTCTTGTCATGCAAGGAGGCTAATGAAAAGTGTCTGTGGAAACCTGAAATTAGGTCTCTGTTTCCCATATCCTTTGAGCTATAGGACTCTGAAGTATCCCTCAGAATAATGGACAATTTGATAAAAAAAAAACTGAAACATCTTTATAACTACAACACTGATGGTCATGATTTTTGGCATACATATTGATCATGGAGTGTTTCATCAGTTTCTGCAGACTGGTGGCACCACCTGTATTTGTTTGGGTTTTTTTACAATTTTTTTACTCTATTTTTGAGACTTTTAAATATATGAACATGTGTTAACAGGGCAGAAATCATAACATCTGGACCTTGAATCTTCATTCCTTACACACAGGGAGACCCATGAAAAATCTCCATAGAAACCTGAAATTAGGTCTCTGTTACCCATATCCTTTAAGCTGTATGGCTCAGAAATACTCCCCAGAGTAATGAAAAATTTGATACAAAAACTGCAGTATCTCAATAACTACAACACTGATGGTCATGATTTTTGGCATACATATTGATCACAAGGTGTTCCATCAGTTTCTACAAACTGGGTGTGCAACCTCTATTTTTAGCTCAGCTGACTATAAGTCATCTGAGCTATAGTCGTGGTCCATTGTCCGTCGTCCGTCCGTCTGTCCGTCCGTCCGTCCGTCCGTAGATGTGGCACGTTTTGAAACCGTAAGACCTAGGAATCCAAAATTCAGCATAATGTTAGATGTCCCCAAGATCTCCTACCAAGCCGAAAAACTGGGTCTTTGCGACTTCATTCCTTTGAGAAATTAAGGAAAAACCTCAATTTTTTATTAAAAACCTATTTTCACACTTCAGGACTGCCTAATATCAAAACCACTCATCTGTTTTTCCTCATATTTCCTACAAATAATCCTCTATATAATTCCTATGTACATGCCAGAAATTAGGTCTGTATTATATAATTTAAAAAAGTTATGGGCCCAAACATAATGCATTTTGTAAATAATCAGGAAAGAAATTTTATCACTTAACACAAAACTTGTTAAAGCTAAGCACTTTTTTTCCAGTATTATTTTTTTTTTAATCAAAATTAAATTGTATAACCAAAATTAGAACAAAATCTTTTAAAATTTTTAAAATATTAGCAAAAATAAAAAATTGGTACCTTAAATTTTGCCCAACTTTGACCATGGCATGTTTTTTTCCTGTAACTGCTGTGGATTTAATTTTCAAAGCATGTTTTTGTTAGCATTTCAACTGTTAACACCAAAAATTTTAAACCAGTTGATCAAAAACTGTAGATTTTATTTCAAGTTTTCAAGCACCATGTCACATATTGCTAGTGTTATGCAGTTTGCTAGAGCTCAGCTCCCGAGCTTCAGCTCTAAGTTCCTTTAATTTGGCATACAGTTAGATTTCTCCAAAATCCCCTACCATGCCAAGAATTTGGTCACTAGGACTTAATTCCTTTGAGATATTAATGAAAAACTTCATTTTTCCATAAAAAACCCATTGTTACACTTAAAGACTGCCTAATATCATAACTACTGATCTGACTTTGATCATATATAATATACATATTTTTCTATACATTCGCTAGGCATATGCCAGAAATGATGTCAGTATTGCGTATTTTTTTAAAGTTATGGGCCCAAACATAATGCACTTTTTTAAAAATCAAGAAATATATTTACTCACCTAAGATGAGAATAGCTGAAGCTGGAGACTTTTTGTCAGGAATATAACTTTGTTTAATCAAGATTTGATTGTTTACCCAAAATTAGATCTGAATTTTGCAAATTTTTCAAGTTATTAGCTTAAATAAAAAATCAGTACCCTAAATTTTGTCCAACTTTGGCAATGGCATGTTTTTTTCTGTAAGCACTGTTGATTTTATTTTAACAGCATATATACATAAGGATTTAATCTTTAAAAATCTGAAATTTCAAAGGAATTGATTGAAAAGAGTAGCTTTTATTTAAGTTTTCATACACCATGTCAAGTGTTGTTTACATCTAGCCCACCTAGTAGTAAAGCCTTCACTTGCATTATGTAACCCACCCCAGGCAGCTTGTCTTGGCTCAGCTGGGCCACTACTAGCAGGCTTCCCCTCTGCCCTGCACACACACCCCACCCCCCCAGATGATGCATTAACTAGATGAATGTTATAATTTTCTGTATTTCATTTTATTCTTGGCTATGCTACATTTTAGATTTTGTATTTACCACCAGGGTTACAATGATTAAAGTGCAAATTTAATTGTGTCCACAAAGTGGTGTATTGCTATGAAAGTGTGGATGTTCATCAGACAAATAATTCCTTCCTTGAGAAGAGTAAAAACTTCACCAGGTGTGAAATTGACTATTAATTCCAGGAATAAATTAAAGCTTAGATTGTAATTAGCATAATGATATTGTTTGTCCCTCATTCAACAATCAGTGTGTATACTTTATTTGAAAAGATGTTTTATTTTACCAAATTTACAGAATCTTATTTTATTTTGGTGAATAAGATTAAGCATGTACTGAAAACTCCAATGTGCAAAACTTTTTAACAGTGATTCAAGGAACAATCTTGTAGATGGCATGTTGTGGCATTATTTTCTTTTAAATTCAGTTTAAAAATTTGTGATTTAAAAATAATAAAATTATATGTGTATGCATAATATGACCCAATATGAGCTACACTCTGGATGTATAATGATTGCAACTAAGAATTCTAATATTTTAACTTATATTTTCAGTGTTTTTTTAATACAAATTTATAAAACTTGTAAAATCTTTTAAAATTTTTTAAAATATGTATAAAAATAAAAAATTGGTATCTTAAATTTTGCCCAACTTTGACCATGGCACGTTTTTTTCCTGTAAGTACTGTGGATTTAATTTTCACAGCATGTTTTTGTTAGCATTTCAACTGTTAACACCAAAAATTTGAAACCAGTTGATCAAAAACTGTAGATTTTAATCAAGTTTTCAAGCACCATGTAACATATTGTTTACATCAAGTTAGTGTTATGCAGTTTGCAAGAGCTCAGCTCCCCAGCTTCAGCTCTAAGTTCCTTAAATTCGGCATACAATTAGATGTCTCCAAAATCCCCTACCATGCCAAGAATTTGGTCACTAGGACTTAAAACCTTCGAGATATTAATGAAAAACTTCATTTTTCCATTAAAAACCCATTGTTACACTTAAGACTGCCTAATATCAAAACCACTGATCTGAATTTAATCATAAATAATATACATATTTTTCATTTTTCTATGCACATGCCAGAATGATGTCAGTATTGCATAATTGTTTTAAGTTATGGGTCCAAACATAATGCACTTTGTAAAAAATCAAGAAATATATTTACTCCCTTAACAAGGGCATTGCTGAAGCTAGAGATTTTTTTGTCAGGGATGTAACATTATTTAATCAAGATTCAATTGAATACCCAAAATTAGTTCTGAATTTTTCAAATTTTATAAGTTATTAGTATAAATATAAAATTAGTACCTTAAATTTTGCCCAACTGTGACCATGGCACGTTTGTTTCCCGTGAGCACTGTTGATATAATTTTCATATCATGCACACATAAGGATTTCAGCTTTTTAGTTTAGAAAGCTGAAAGAAATTGGCCAAAAATTGTAGCTTTTATTAATGTTTTTTATGAGACCCTGTCAGACTTTGGCTCTCTCCAGCCCCTTTTGAGTCACCTGTATGTTGACCTTGTTGACCTTTCATCAAATTATGCACACTTGAGGCGAGAATCCAGGCAGCTTATGGCCAGCCACAGTTGATCCAGGTGTCCAACCCAACTCATCTAGTAGTTTTAACCAACAACATAACAATAAACAATAAATTAATAAATTTTTATTGGTGTTTAATAACAAATTAAAGAAAAATAGAAAAGGAATTTGTAAGTTTATAATAACAGGAAATTAACTTGCAGTTACTGATGATATAAGAATCTTGTATCGATGGGTAGAATGTCACATTCCAAATAACACCATGCAGTCACCTATGGCATTTTTCAGTTCAATTTTAATAATAAAGAAGTAAATCATATTATTCATTACTAATCATTAGGGATCATATGAAGGAAATTAATGATAGACAAAGATGCAGTTTATAATATTAATCTAGATTCCTACTTTGTCTAGTGTGTACATTGATGTGAAATTAGTCCAAAATGAATTTTTTACAGTTATTTTTTAATATAAATAAAAGCCATAAAACCAGGTACTTATGATCATTATTTAAATGTGTGAATTTTGTATATTCTGGATTCTCAACATCATTGTTTGGTGAAAACTGAATAAATACCAGACATGGTGCAAATACTTTGTGATTGTATTTAAATACAAATATGATTATGTACTCCATTATAAAATTTTTTTGCATAAAGAATGGGAATTCAGGTAAAAATGAAAGTATATGAATACTCGTGCAAATACTTTCAAAATGTATTCGTGAATGCATTCATGAATATATTCTTTAATATTATTTTAATAATCATATCAGTTTTATTTCATTTTAAAAAATCATATGATTCTCTTATTATTTTTAATAAAAATAATATTTGGGACAATATTTGTAATTATTTTTAATAAATAGTTAAACTCTTATATTATATGTTCTGCTTATAAGTTATATGGCCAAGTCAAAATCTGTGTGACAATAGTACTCCCATTTGTTAATAAAATAAATGAAATCAATCCTCTTCCCTGTCTCCAAGGTACTATCAAAATCATACATAAGCTAAACAACAACAACTCATAATACAGCTTATATTTATTACCACACAAAACCAGCATGTGCCTCATTTCTAAATAATATTTTTTTATCATATATAACAGCTGAGCGTCGTGACCCATAGGTCCCTTGTTTTCAAATTTTTACGATTTTTTTTCTCTATTTTTGCAACCATTAAAGATGTGGTTTTCTGTCAACAGGGGACAAATCGTAACAACTGGACCTGGAATCTTCATTCTTGTCATGCAAGGAGGCCCATGAAAGTGTCTGTGGAAACCTGAAATTAGGTCTCTGTTTCCCATATCCTTTGAGCTATAGGACTCTGAAGTATCCCTCAGAATAATGGACAATTTGATAAAAAAAAAACTGAAACATCTTTATAACTACAACACTGATGGTCATGATTTTTGGCATACATATTGATCATGGAGTGTTTCATCAGTTTCTGCAGACTGGTGGCACCACCTGTATTTGTTTGGGTTTTTTTACAATTTTTTTACTCTATTTTTGAGACTTTTAAAGATATGAACATGTGTTAACAGGGCAGAAATCATAACATCTGGACCTTGAATCTTCATTCCTTACACACAGGGAGACCCATGAAAAATCTCCATAGAAACCTGAAATTAGGTCTCTGTTACCCGTATCCTTTAAGCTGTATGGCTCAGAAATACTCCCCAGAGTAATGAAAAATTTGATACAAAAACTGCAGTATCTCAATAACTACAACACTGATGGTCATGATTTTTGGCATACATATTGATCACAAGGTGTTCCATCAGTTTCTACAAACTGGGTGTGCAACCTCTATTTTTAGCTCAGCTGACTATAAGTCATCTGAGCTATAGTCGTGGTCCATTGTCCGTCGTCCGTCCGTCTGTCCGTCCGTCCGTCCGTCCGTAGATGTGGCACGTTTTGAAACCGTAAGACCTAGGAATCCAAAATTCAGCATAATGTTAGATGTCCCCAAGATCTCCTACCAAGCCGAAAACTGGGTCTTTGCGACTTCATTCCTTTGAGAAATTAAGGAAAAACCTCAATTTTTTTATTAAAAACCTATTTTCACACTTCAGGACTGCCTTATATCAAAACCACTCATCTGTTTTTCCTCATATTTCCTACAAATAATCCTCTATATAATTCCTATGTACATGCCAGAAATTAGGTCTGTATTATATAATTTAAAAAAGTTATGGGCCCAAACATAATGCATTTTGTAAATAATCAGGAAAGAAATTTTATCACTTAACACAAAACTTGTTAAAGCTAAGCACTTTTTTTCCAGTATTATTACTTTTATTAATCAAAATTAAATTGTATAACCAAAATTAGAACAAAATCATTTAAAATTTTTAAAATATTAGCAAAAATAAAAAATTGGTACCTTAAATTTTGCCCAACTTTGACCATGGCATGTTTTTTTCCTGTAACTGCTGTGGATTTAATTTTCAAAGCATGTTTTTGTTAGCATTTCAACTGTTAACACCAAAAATTTTAAACCAGTTGATCAAAAACTGTAGATTTTATTTCAAGTTTTCAAGCACCATGTCACATATTGCTAGTGTTATGCAGTTTGCTAGAGCTCAGCTCCCGAGCTTCAGCTCTAAGTTCCTTTAATTTGGCATACAGTTAGATTTCTCCAAAATCCCCAACCATGCCAAGAATTTGGTCACTAGGACTTAATTCCTTTGAGATATTAATGAAAAACTTCATTTTTCCATAAAAAACCCATTGTTACACTTAAAGACTGCCTAATATCATAACTACTGATCTGACTTTGATCATATATAATATACATATTTTTCTATACATTCGCTAGGCATATGCCAGAAATGATGTCAGTATTGCGTATTTTTTTAAAGTTATGGGCCCAAACATAATGCACTTTTTTAAAAATCAAGAAATATATTTACTCACCTAAGATGAGAATAGCTGAAGCTGGAGACTTTTTGTCAGGAATATAACTTTGTTTAATCAAGATTTGATTGTTTACCCAAAATTAGATCTGAATTTTGCAAATTTTTCAAGTTATTAGCTTAAATAAAAAATCAGTACCCTAAATTTTGTCCAACTTTGGCAATGGCATGTTTTTTTCTGTAAGCACTGTTGATTTTATTTTAACAGCATATATACATAAGGATTTAATCTTTAAAAATCTGAAATTTCAAAGGAATTGATTGAAAAGAGTAGCTTTTATTTAAGTTTTCATACACCATGTCAAGTGTTGTTTACATCTAGCCCACCTAGTAGTAAAGCCTTCACTTGCATTATGTAACCCACCCCAGGCAGCTTGTCTTGGCTCAGCTGGGCCACTACTAGCAGGCTTCCCCTCTGCCCTGCACACACACCCCACCCCCCCAGATGATGCATTAACTAGATGAATGTTATAATTTTCTGTATTTCATTTTATTCTTGGCTATGCTACATTTTAGATTTTGTATTTACCACCAGGGTTACAATGATTAAAGTGCAAATTTAATTGTGTCCACAAAGTGGTGTATTGCTATGAAAGTGTGGATGTTCATCAGACAAATAATTCCTTCCTTGAGAAGAGTAAAAACTTCACCAGGTGTGAAATTGACTATTAATTCCAGGAATAAATTAAAGCTTAGATTGTAATTAGCATAATGATATTGTTTGTCCCTCATTCAACAATCAGTGTGTATACTTTATTTGAAAAGATGTTTTATTTTACCAAATTTACAGAATCTTATTTTATTTTGGTGAATAAGATTAAGCATGTACTGAAAACTCCAATGTGCAAAACTTTTTAATAGTGATTCAAGGAACAATCTTGTAGATGGCATGTTGTGGCATTATTTTCTTTTAAATTCAGTTTAAAAATTTGTGATTTAAAAATAATAAAATTATATGTGTATGCATAATATGACCCAATATGAGCTACACTCTGGATGTATAATGATTGCAACTAAGAATTCTAATATTTTAACTTATATTTTCAGTGTTTTTTTAATACAAATTTATAAAACTTGTAAAATCTTTTAAAATTTTTTAAAATATGTATAAAAATAAAAAATTGGTATCTTAAATTTTGCCCAACTTTGACCATGGCACGTTTTTTTCCTGTAAGTACTGTGGATTTAATTTTCACAGCATGTTTTTGTTAGCATTTCAACTGTTAACACCAAAAATTTTTAAACCAGTTGATCAAAAACTGTAGATTTTAATCAAGTTTTCAAGCACCATGTAACATATTGTTTACATCAAGTTAGTGTTATGCAGTTTGCAAGAGCTCAGCTCCCCAGCTTCAGCTCTAAGTTCCTTAAATTCGGCATACAATTAGATGTCTCCAAAATCCCCTACCATGCCAAGAATTTGGTCACTAGGACTTAAAACCTTCGAGATATTAATGAAAAACTTCATTTTTCCATTAAAAACCCATTGTTACACTTAAGACTGCCTAATATCAAAACCACTGATCTGACTTTAATCATAAATAATATACATATTTTTCATTTTTCTATGCACATGCCAGAATGATGTCAGTATTGCATAATTGTTTTAAGTTATGGGTCCAAACATAATGCACTTTGTAAAAAATCAAGAAATATATTTACTCCCTTAACAAGGGCATTGCTGAAGCTAGAGATTTTTTTGTCAGGGATGTAACATTATTTAATCAAGATTCAATTGAATACCCAAAATTAGTTCTGAATTTTTCAAATTTTATAAGTTATTAGTATAAATATAAAATTAGTACCTTAAATTTTGCCCAACTGTGACCATGGCACGTTTGTTTCCCGTGAGCACTGTTGATATAATTTTCATATCATGCACACATAAGGATTTCAGCTTTTTAGTTTAGAAAGCTGAAAGAAATTGGCCAAAAATTGTAGCTTTTATTAATGTTTTTTATGAG
Organism: Sipunculus nudus; assembly: GCA_026874595.1. Taxonomy (NCBI): domain Eukaryota; kingdom Metazoa; phylum Annelida; class Sipuncula; order Golfingiida; family Sipunculidae; genus Sipunculus; species Sipunculus nudus. The sequence goes on from CM049316.1 coordinate 48,012,280, forward strand.
ACCCTGTCAGACTTTGGCTCTCTCCAGCCCCTCTTGAGTCACCTGTATGTTGACCTTGTTGACCTTTCATCAAATTATGCACACTTGAGGCGAGAATCCAGGCAGCTTATGGCCAGCCACAGTTGATCCAGGTGTCCAACCCAACTCATCTAGTAGTTTTAACCAACAACATAACAATAAACAATAAATTAATAAATTTTTATTGGTGTTTAATAACAAATTAAAGAAAAATAGAAAAGGAATTTGTAAGTTTATAATAACAGGAAATTAACTTGCAGTTACTGATGATATAAGAATCTTGTATCGATGGGTAGAATGTCACATTCCAAATAACACCATGCAGTCACCTATGGCATTTTTCAGTTCAATTTTAATAATAAAGAAGTAAATCATATTATTCATTACTAATCATTAGGGATCATATGAAGGAAATTAATGATAGACAAAGATGCAGTTTATAATATTAATCTAGATTCCTACTTTGTCTAGTGTGTACATTGATGTGAAATTAGTCCAAAATGAATTTTTTACAGTTATTTTTTAATATAAATAAAAGCCATAAAACCAGGTACTTATGATCATTATTTAAATGTGTGAATTTTGTATATTCTGGATTCTCAACATCATTGTTTGGTGAAAACTGAATAAATACCAGACATGGTGCAAATACTTTGTGATTGTATTTAAATACAAATATGATTATGTACTCCATTATAAAATTTTTTTGCATAAAGAATGGGAATTCAGGTAAAAATGAAAGTATATGAATACTCGTGCAAATACTTTCAAAATGTATTCGTGAATGCATTCATGAATATATTCTTTAATATTATTTTAATAATCATATCAGTTTTATTTCATTTTAAAAAATCATATGATTCTCTTATTATTTTTAATAAAAATAATATTTGGGACAATATTTGTAATTATTTTTAATAAATAGTTAAACTCTTATATTATATGTTCTGCTTATAAGTTATATGGCCAAGTCAAAATCTGTGTGACAATAGTACTCCCATTTGTTAATAAAATAAATGAAATCAATCCTCTTCCCTGTCTCCAAGGTACTATCAAAATCATACATAAGCTAAACAACAACAACTCATAATACAGCTTATATTTATTACCACACAAAACCAGCATGTGCCTCATTTCTAAATAATATTTTTTTATCATATATAACAGCTGAGCGTCGTGACCCATAGGTCCCTTGTTTTCAAATTTTTACGATTTTTTTTCTCTATTTTTGCAACCATTAAAGATGTGGTTTTCTGTCAACAGGGGACAAATCGTAACAACTGGACCTGGAATCTTCATTCTTGTCATGCAAGGAGGCCCATGAAAGTGTCTGTGGAAACCTGAAATTAGGTCTCTGTTTCCCATATCCTTTGAGCTATAGGACTCTGAAGTATCCCTCAGAATAATGGACAATTTGATAAAAAAAAAACTGAAACATCTTTATAACTACAACACTGATGGTCATGATTTTTGGCATACATATTGATCATGGAGTGTTTCATCAGTTTCTGCAGACTGGTGGCACCACCTGTATTTGTTTGGGTTTTTTTACAATTTTTTTACTCTATTTTTGAGACTTTTAAAGATATGAACATGTGTTAACAGGGCAGAAATCATAACATCTGGACCTTGAATCTTCATTCCTTACACACAGGGAGACCCATGAAAAATCTCCATAGAAACCTGAAATTAGGTCTCTGTTACCCGTATCCTTTAAGCTGTATGGCTCAGAAATACTCCCCAGAGTAATGAAAAATTTGATACAAAAACTGCAGTATCTCAATAACTACAACACTGATGGTCATGATTTTTGGCATACATATTGATCACAAGGTGTTCCATCAGTTTCTACAAACTGGGTGTGCAACCTCTATTTTTAGCTCAGCTGACTATAAGTCATCTGAGCTATAGTCGTGGTCCATTGTCCGTCGTCCGTCCGTCTGTCCGTCCGTCTGTCCGTCCGTAGATGTGGCACGTTTTGAAACCGTAAGACCTAGGAATCCAAAATTCAGCATAATGTTAGATGTCCCCAAGATCTCCTACCAAGCCGAAAACTGGGTCTTTGCGACTTCATTCCTTTGAGAAATTAAGGAAAAACCTCAATTTTTTTATTAAAAACCTATTTTCACACTTCAGGACTGCCTAATATCAAAACCACTCATCTGTTTTTCCTCATATTTCCTACAAATAATCCTCTATATAATTCCTATGTACATGCCAGAAATTAGGTCTGTATTATATAATTTAAAAAAGTTATGGGCCCAAACATAATGCATTTTGTAAATAATCAGGAAAGAAATTTTATCACTTAACACAAAACTTGTTAAAGCTAAGCACTTTTTTTCCAGTATTATTACTTTTATTAATCAAAATTAAATTGTATAACCAAAATTAGAACAAAATCATTTAAAATTTTTAAAATATTAGCAAAAATAAAAAATTGGTACCTTAAATTTTGCCCAACTTTGACCATGGCATGTTTTTTTCCTGTAACTGCTGTGGATTTAATTTTCAAAGCATGTTTTTGTTAGCATTTCAACTGTTAACACCAAAAATTTGAAACCAGTTGATCAAAAACTGTAGATTTTATTTCAAGTTTTCAAGCACCATGTCACATATTGCTAGTGTTATGCAGTTTGCTAGAGCTCAGCTCCCGAGCTTCAGCTCTAAGTTCCTTTAATTTGGCATACAGTTAGATTTCTCCAAAATCCCCTACCATGCCAAGAATTTGGTCACTAGGACTTAATTCCTTTGAGATATTAATGAAAAACTTCATTTTTCCATAAAAAACCCATTGTTACACTTAAAGACTGCCTAATATCATAACTACTGATCTGACTTTGATCATATATAATATACATATTTTTCTATACATTCGCTAGGCATATGCCAGAAATGATGTCAGTATTGCGTATTTTTTTAAAGTTATGGGCCCAAACATAATGCACTTTTTTAAAAATCAAGAAATATATTTACTCACCTAAGATGAGAATAGCTGAAGCTGGAGACTTTTTGTCAGGAATATAACTTTGTTTAATCAAGATTTGATTGTTTACCCAAAATTAGATCTGAATTTTGCAAATTTTTCAAGTTATTAGCTTAAATAAAAAATCAGTACCCTAAATTTTGTCCAACTTTGGCAATGGCATGTTTTTTTCTGTAAGCACTGTTGATTTTATTTTAACAGCATATATACATAAGGATTTAATCTTTAAAAATCTGAAATTTCAAAGGAATTGATTGAAAAGAGTAGCTTTTATTTAAGTTTTCATACACCATGTCAAGTGTTGTTTACATCTAGCCCACCTAGTAGTAAAGCCTTCACTTGCATTATGTAACCCACCCCAGGCAGCTTGTCTTGGCTCAGCTGGGCCACTACTAGCAGGCTTCCCCTCTGCCCTGCACACACACCCCACCCCCCCAGATGATGCATTAACTAGATGAATGTTATAATTTTCTGTATTTCATTTTATTCTTGGCTATGCTACATTTTAGATTTTGTATTTACCACCAGGGTTACAATGATTAAAGTGCAAATTTAATTGTGTCCACAAAGTGGTGTATTGCTATGAAAGTGTGGATGTTCATCAGACAAATAATTCCTTCCTTGAGAAGAGTAAAAACTTCACCAGGTGTGAAATTGACTATTAATTCCAGGAATAAATTAAAGCTTAGATTGTAATTAGCATAATGATATTGTTTGTCCCTCATTCAACAATCAGTGTGTATACTTTATTTGAAAAGATGTTTTATTTTACCAAATTTACAGAATCTTATTTTATTTTGGTGAATAAGATTAAGCATGTACTGAAAACTCCAATGTGCAAAACTTTTTAATAGTGATTCAAGGAACAATCTTGTAGATGGCATGTTGTGGCATTATTTTCTTTTAAATTCAGTTTAAAAATTTGTGATTTAAAAATAATAAAATTATATGTGTATGCATAATATGACCCAATATGAGCTACACTCTGGATGTATAATGATTGCAACTAAGAATTCTAATATTTTAACTTATATTTTCAGTGTTTTTTTAATACAAATTTATAAAACTTGTAAAATCTTTTAAAATTTTTTAAAATATGTATAAAAATAAAAAATTGGTATCTTAAATTTTGCCCAACTTTGACCATGGCACGTTTTTTTCCTGTAAGTACTGTGGATTTAATTTTCACAGCATGTTTTTGTTAGCATTTCAACTGTTAACACCAAAAATTTGAAACCAGTTGATCAAAAACTGTAGATTTTAATCAAGTTTTCAAGCACCATGTAACATATTGTTTACATCAAGTTAGTGTTATGCAGTTTGCAAGAGCTCAGCTCCCCAGCTTCAGCTCTAAGTTCCTTAAATTCGGCATACAATTAGATGTCTCCAAAATCCCCTACCATGCCAAGAATTTGGTCACTAGGACTTAAAACCTTCGAGATATTAATGAAAAACTTCATTTTTCCATTAAAAACCCATTGTTACACTTAAGACTGCCTAATATCAAAACCACTGATCTGACTTTAATCATAAATAATATACATATTTTTCATTTTTCTATGCACATGCCAGAATGATGTCAGTATTGCATAATTGTTTTAAGTTATGGGTCCAAACATAATGCACTTTGTAAAAAATCAAGAAATATATTTACTCCCTTAACAAGGGCATTGCTGAAGCTAGAGATTTTTTTGTCAGGGATGTAACATTATTTAATCAAGATTCAATTGAATACCCAAAATTAGTTCTGAATTTTTCAAATTTTATAAGTTATTAGTATAAATATAAAATTAGTACCTTAAATTTTGCCCAACTGTGACCATGGCACGTTTGTTTCCCGTGAGCACTGTTGATATAATTTTCATATCATGCACACATAAGGATTTCAGCTTTTTAGTTTAGAAAGCTGAAAGAAATTGGCCAAAAATTGTAGCTTTTATTAATGTTTTTTATGAGACCCTGTCAGACTTTGGCTCTCTCCAGCCCCTCTTGAGTCACCTGTATGTTGACCTTGTTGACCTTTCATCAAATTATGCACACTTGAGGCGAGAATCCAGGCAGCTTATGGCCAGCCACAGTTGATCCAGGTGTCCAACCCAACTCATCTAGTAGTTTTAACCAACAACATAACAATAAACAATAAATTAATAAATTTTTATTGGTGTTTAATAACAAATTAAAGAAAAATAGAAAAGGAATTTGTAAGTTTATAATAACAGGAAATTAACTTGCAGTTACTGATGATATAAGAATCTTGTATCGATGGGTAGAATGTCACATTCCAAATAACACCATGCAGTCACCTATGGCATTTTTCAGTTCAATTTTAATAATAAAGAAGTAAATCATATTATTCATTACTAATCATTAGGGATCATATGAAGGAAATTAATGATAGACAAAGATGCAGTTTATAATATTAATCTAGATTCCTACTTTGTCTAGTGTGTACATTGATGTGAAATTAGTCCAAAATGAATTTTTTACAGTTATTTTTTAATATAAATAAAAGCCATAAAACCAGGTACTTATGATCATTATTTAAATGTGTGAATTTTGTATATTCTGGATTCTCAACATCATTGTTTGGTGAAAACTGAATAAATACCAGACATGGTGCAAATACTTTGTGATTGTATTTAAATACAAATATGATTATGTACTCCATTATAAAATTTTTTTGCATAAAGAATGGGAATTCAGGTAAAAATGAAAGTATATGAATACTCGTGCAAATACTTTCAAAATGTATTCGTGAATGCATTCATGAATATATTCTTTAATATTATTTTAATAATCATATCAGTTTTATTTCTTTTTAAAAAATCATATGATTCTCTTATTATTTTTAATAAAAATAATATTTGGGACAATATTTGTAATTATTTTTAATAAATAGTTAAACTCTTATATTATATGTTCTGCTTATAAGTTATATGGCCAAGTCAAAATCTGTGTGACAATAGTACTCCCATTTGTTAATAAAATAAATGAAATCAATCCTCTTCCCTGTCTCCAAGGTACTATCAAAATCATACATAAGCTAAACAACAACAACTCATAATACAGCTTATATTTATTACCACACAAAACCAGCATGTGCCTCATTTCTAAATAATATTTTTTTATCATATATAACAGCTGAGCGTCGTGACCCATAGGTCCCTTGTTTTCAAATTTTTACGATTTTTTTTCTCTATTTTTGCAACCATTAAAGATGTGGTTTTCTGTCAACAGGGGACAAATCGTAACAACTGGACCTGGAATCTTCATTCTTGTCATGCAAGGAGGCCCATGAAAAGTGTCTGTGGAAACCTGAAATTAGGTCTCTGTTTCCCATATCCTTTGAGCTATAGGACTCTGAAGTATCCCTCAGAATAATGGACAATTTGATACAAAAACTGAAGTATCTGAACAACTAATGCAGAGATCATCATGATAAATACAGACACAATCTTGGCCTGTTGGTTAATCTGTTTGATGCTTCAGTTGAATGGGTATATACTACCATTCAGTTAATAAAATTTCCTTTTGCGAATCTCTTCCCAGTCAGCTGAGCATCATGACCCATGGGTCACTTGTTTATCAGTGTTTTTGGTTTTTGGTGTCATTTTCTGTGAATAGCCTGACCGTGTAATACTGAGTGATGTAGATATAAACACAGTGGATTTTTTAGACTGTCCTTTTTGTAACTTTGTCCTTTGTTTCAGAGTCCTGTAATAAGTGACCATCATGAGTCGTGAGCTGAGTACTTCCCTGTCAGACTCTGTCCTGGCACTGTTAGCTTTGCGAGGAGCGTTTCAGGTCCTGGAACACACTTATCTTGGGGCTGGAGGTCTGGCACTGGTTGGTACAGCAGCATCACTGGGAGCGCTGCGCTTCTTCTCCAGTAACCCCAGTGCATCCCTCATCCAATGGCACTGGTTCTTTTCCTGGCTGTCCAGCTTCCTGGGAACATCGCTTATTGCTGCAGCGTATCACCGTGCTGATCATTCCTACAGCATTGCTAACCTTCACCTGACAGCCGGGATCACACTGATCCTCCTCCACAGATTTCTAAGAGATGACATTCGGACACAGACAGGAGATATCATAGCTGGAGCTGCTCTTATTTCAACCCTTCTAGTCTGTCTGTTTTACTATAATCCGTATGGGATTATTGGTGCTGTTCTTTTCATTAGTGCAGGTATAGTTATTGGAACAAAGGGAAAATTGTGGAAGATTCCACGAGTAGATATTTTTCATTATGCTCTAGCTTTGGGAGTTGTGGCCATGACACTTGGCTTGTTAAGACAACCAATGCCAATATTTTACAGACCTTCATAAGGATATGTGTAATATATTTAGCATTTAATGAAGTATGATGTATACAGAGTCCAATTAAAGGAACCGTGGACATATAACAACATTAGGTAAACCAAGTTGCTGCAAATGCATCACATACTTTAACTGGAATGTTTTTTTTATTTTGAAGACTTTTTGTTTACTTAGATATGGTCTATTATGCTACAAATAGGCTATAAGGATCACCGGGGGGGGGGGGTAAAATTTGCTTGTGTTGTTACTGTGAATTTGGAGGTTGGTTTCTGGACAGTGGTGATTGATATTCGGCTTATGTCAGTTATTGTGATGATGACTTGTTGTTATTTAGTTATATTCTGCTCCACTCAGGAGTGGCCTGCTTTTGTTTGTTATTGTTTACCAAGAGATTTCATATTGAAAAGTTAACCACAGGTTTGAAGGAGTCTGGTAAGAATGAAGCCATCACTACACCACAAAGAATATGAGGTCAAGGAATAATTTGAAACTAGAGAAAACATTTTTGTCACTTTCATATTGACTAAAGTAAAGGGTCAAGGACACAAGGGAGGTTAAATGCAAGCTGTTCCTAATGTTTTGACAGTCCATAAATTGGAAAATCCTTTCCAGAGAGAGATGTCCTTGAAAAGAGCAGTGGTAATTGATGCAGCCTTAGAGACATGCAGTTGTTTTTGGTGCTCCACAGTATGTACACTCATGACCATGTTTCCTATGAAAATCCTCGTATATTCTCAATTTATTGTATGATTTTATGATGCTCCTGCAGCCCCTGCAGATAAATCTTTTTTGCGCGATAACACAAAACATTTTTCTCGGATCTTTACCACACTTGACAAGTGCATAGATATTGGTTAGAGGACGAAGTCTGTTTCAAATGGGGTCATGACCTCCACTGGGAGAGTGACCTTGACCTTGAATGGGTCAATCACTCAAATTTTTAAGTATCTCAAGAAATCTTAAATGGATTGATCCATAAAATCAAGTTGACAGAAGATCTTGGATTGCATTGTCATGTACCTGAAACTGGTGGCTCCATCTATTATCCTTTTCTTGTTTTCTCGCCTTTGAATACCCTTCATTGCCACTTGACAATTCTGTGAGCATTATAAGTCAAAAACTAATAGACAGTTTTCTTTCATTTTATGCATATACATAGATATGGGTTAGGGATGACATATATTTAAATTGGGGCATGACTTTTACTATGAGTGGCCTTGACCTTGAATAGTTCCATATTTGGTGAAATTCACACAGAATCTTGAATATCTCATTAAGCGATGCATGGATTGGTTCAAAAAACAAGATGACTGAAGATCTTGGATAGCTTTGTCTTCTGAGGGAGACTGGTGGCACCACCTTTTGTCCTTTCCTTGTCTTCTTGCCTTTTTATACCCCCTTCATTGCACACTTGACAGTACTGTGATCATTATAAGTCAAAACCTAATTGACAGATTTCCTTCATATTATGCATATACATTGATATGGATTATGGGATGAGGTATTTTTAAAGTTAAGGTCATGACCTTTCTTTTGAGAGTGGCCTTGACCTTGAATATTCCCATATTTGTTGTAAAAATATTGTATCTCTGGTTAATAGATGTATCTATCTGAAAATCAAATTAAAGACGTCAGATCATAAGTTGTTGAAATAGTTTGAAAACTTGTGACCTTCACTTTCACCTTCAAGGTCAAATCTGTCAATATAAACGTTTTTTGTGAACCTCCTAACTTTTGAAGGATCCTATCTTTTTTCTTCATATCTGACACACAGATTGTTTCATCAAGATCTCCAACGTGTTTGGAGACTAGTGACCTTGACCTTGCTTTTCATGGTCAAATATGCAGAAAAGGGGAATTTTTGTATACACCATAACATTTGTATTACAGTATTTCATTTTGTCAAATTTGCTACACGGATTGATTCCACCAAGATCTCAGACATTTACGAAGACTTGTGACCTTGAGCTGGGTCTTCGAGGTCAGATCTGTGAATATATAGGCTTTAAGTTTCAGTATATGCTTCTGAAGATGGGGGAGGGGCTTATTTTTGAAGGGGGGGGGGGGGGATTAATTGTCTGGGGATACTATGGCAATATCTAGTTAATAAATTATTACCTATTAAATCAAGAGAACTTTATCCTGTGGCACCAGATATATTCTTACCAACATCCCCATGCACCTGTCTTCTACATTTGAGAAACATTCATTTCTAAATTTTTTATATCTAAGTTGCTCCAGTTATAATTTAAAATTCTAATGTCTAATGGACATAAATACCTGTTTGTGTTTAATGGAATGCTCATAAAAATGTGTCATGTTTGATTTATTATTATATGTTTTATGGTGTTTATGTTATGACTAATTAATGAAGGCAGCAAATAATTATTTTCAGTCAGTGGTGCTCAGAGCTTATAAATTATTATAGTAAATAATTATGCAAAACAGTAACATTCCAATTTACAAACAATGCAATATTGAATTCTGTTTATATCCAACAAGATAAAAAAAGGTAAACAGGAAAATGGATATAACAGGTTTATGGTAGGCGTTTGAGTAGTTTTCTTTTCCATTTATTTCTTTGCCTTTGTCCACCTGCCACTTTCTTTGGATTGCCAGAAGGGTTGTCGCACTGATCTTTAAATTGTTCAAGTTTATTATAAATGTACACACACTGTAAATTTTTGTTATCAGTTTGCTATCCGGTAGGGATTCCCATAAATATGTCATATTTCATCAAAGATCAACAGGAATGTACAGGAAATTGTGTGCACCACTGTGTTCAATGCAAAAGATGAATATCGATAGGAGCTCTGATGGTTTAGGACATAATCAGAAGCAATAATTTCTACTCTCTCACACTGTCTGTTCACTTTTGTGTTTTACATAAGTTTCCAGACAAAACCATCCAAGCACATGGTTTCAGTACCTCCCCTTGACCTGTTTAACAGTTTGTTATGGTTGTGCATGTGAGTAAACACAGCCTATGTGTGTCTGTATACAATAACAAGGCCCCATGACTGATGGTCCGATTTTGCGCATGCATGAAAGATCCCAAACAAAGAGTACTCCTAACTTGTCCTTATATGGACCTTCATGCCCTCTGATATATTGCTGCTGGATGGACATTACATTCCATGGGCTGAATGTAAATTCATTGTAGAACCTGTTGTAACAAATTTGTATGAAAGGTCCAGGAGAAATGACAGAGTAGCACAATTTGTGCCCATGTATCAGGTACCAAGTCTAAACCACCACAACATGTGATGTTGCAGCAAGCGGGAACATGTTTTACATATTAGCTCAGCTGACTAAAAGCCATCTAAGCAATAGTGATCACTCTTTGTCCGTCGCCAGTCTATCTATCCATCTGCCTGTCTGTCCAAAGTGTCCATCCGTTAACAGGGTACAAATCGTTACTGCTGGACCTAGAATCTTCTTACTTGACATCCAGAGTGGTCCATGAAATATATCCTTGTAAACTAGAAATCAGGTCTCTGTTACCCATATCCTCCGAGCTATTGAGCTCAAAAATACTCCCCATAATAATAAAAAAATTGATACAAAAACTCGTGTCTTTATAACGAATGCATTGATCGCCATGATTCTTAGCATGCATATTGATCATGGAGTGTTTCATCAGTTCCTGCAGACTGTTGGCACCACCTGTATTTTTTTCGAATTTTTAAGTTTTTTGTCTCTATTATTGAGACATTCAAAGATGCGGTCTTCTGTTAACAAGGCACTAATTATAACCGTCGGACCTAGAATGTTCTAACAGGAAATCTTGGGAGGTCCATGAAATATCTCCTTGGAAACCTGAAGTTAGGTTTCTGTTACCCAAATACACTGAATTGTGGGGCTTGCAAGTACCCCCCCCCCCCCCCCCCCAGAATAATAAAAATTTTGAAACAAAAAGCTCCTCTGCATTGATCGCCATGATTCTTTCAATGCATATTGATCATGGAGTGTTTCATCAGTTCTGCAGACTGGTGGCGCCATCTATATTTATTTTAATTTTACGCATTTTTCTCTCTCTATTTTTGAAACCTTCAAATGAAACCTGTCTGTTGTTAATAGGGCATAAATTGTAACCGTTAGACCTAGAATCTTTTTAGTTGGCATTCGGAGAGGTTCTTGGAAAATCTCCTTGAAAACGTGAAATTAGGTTTCTGTAACCCATGGCCTTCGAGCTATGGGGCTCCTCAGTTCCCCAGGATAATTAAATATTTGATACAAAAGATCCATTATCTGAATAACTGATTATGGATATTATTTGCATTCTTATTGATCATGGAGAGTTTCATCAGTTCTTGCAGACTTATGGCGCCACCTGTATTTGTTTTAATTTTTTTTACGCATTTTTACTCTATTTTGAGACCATCAGTTAAAGCAGTCTGGTTGTTTATAGGGCACAAACTGTAACCATTAGACCTAGAATCAAGTTTCTATCTGTATATCCAGGAAGGTGTTAGGCAAATCTTCTTGGAAACCTGAAATTTGGTCACAGTGACCTATATTCTGCAAGGTATGTGAAAGAACATGATTTGAGCACTCTTAAGGATTGATTTGCTTACTTGTTTTACAGTTTGACCTAGAAAATTCAAATTTGATTCAAATCCAGGGAGGTTTTTCTAAAAATTAATAGGAAACCTGAAATAATGTCACTGTGACCCACAGTATATTCTGCAAGCTGTGGGAAAGAACATGATTTTTACACTCTGGTAGTTAGATGGGCTCAAATGGTAGCAGCTGGATGTAGAATAAGGTCACTGTAACCTATATCTAAGGTCCATTGGCAAAATGCATGATAATGAGCACCCTGGGAGTCGTGTTACCCATTGTTCAAGGTTCTTTGAATTCAACTGAGCTTCATTGCCCATGGACCACTTGTTTGGGGTTGTTTGTTTCGGGGCATCTCCTGATTGACAACTGTTGTGGCCTGGGCGACGCACGAAGTCTCACACGCTGTGTTTATGTTGAAGTCTGTCATCGCACCGGGTCCATTGTTTTTAACTCACTTGTACAGGAGTAAGCCAAATATGTCGGGTCAATATGTTGGCAGGTACGAATTTATTTCAAATAGAAGGCGCTTTTTTCATATTATTTCACCTTGCTTAATGCATATCGATGTGATTTGCTAATGCATATAAAAACGTTGAATGTACCTTATGAGGATGTTTTTGGTTATAATTAAGTTGTCTAGGGTTAGTCTAATGAGGGTCTAATTGAAATGTCAGGTGAAATGACTCCTCTCAGGCAAGTTAAAGTTACTCCGGAAGTCACTACGTTTAGGGAACGGATTCACTCTGTGAACAATCACAATTCATAGGTTAAATAAGCTTAAATCTAGCATTCAATGTATGCGTATGCATTTGTTAGTCCATCTCTGGACCCTATCATCCTATGTTAGATCTGTTGTTCAGGTAGAGCAAGACGTAACAGAGACATAATAACAGTATTTCTGTTGAAGAAGGATGTTTTAGAAAAAAGGATAATGTAAAATGTGGAAGGGTAGTGCTAGAATATTAGTACTGGTAAGAGATGTAGACAGACCATCTCACATGGCTAATAGCCAGCACCAGCCCTCTCCAGCATGACAGCCACCCAAACGGATGTAATTTTATTGTGTGAATTACACCCACATCTGGAGTCTGTACAAATGTGATGTTTAGCTGGAAACTGATTGTGCCAACAAGAATAAAGTAAAATTGAACAGACACATCTCCTTTTAGATTAACGATCATGTTCCCCAATTGATATTTGCCATGAAGGTTACAGCTGGCTTTTAATCATGGTTAATTATTTTGTGTGTATCAGTTTACACATACAGGACGCTGTATTTTAATTTTGTATACTTTGTATGAATTTAAAAGGAGCTGAAAAAAATAGCTGTTTTTGATGTCTTTTTCCATGTGATACCTGGACATACTACAAATGCTTGCCTCACCTTTTTGGTGGTACCAAGCAGCATATACCAGCAGATATTCTATAGGCTGCTTGTGGAAATAACATATTAGTGTAAGCTCATTTGTAATTTCGTGTATTTTTTTAGGTAAAAGCAAAAACTCCCTTGATCTTGAAAGAAGGTATCATAAGCTTCAAGAAAATTTGGGGTGGCATTTTTTCTTAACATTCTAAGGGTATGCAATCCAAGATGGCGTCCAAAATAGTAGCCGCACACGAATAATGCGATCTCTTCGCAAGTGCATATGATACAATTACAAGTAAGGTGTCCAAATATATGTTTTTTCAGACAAGGAAACTAATGAAATCATCAAATTAAGATTATATGCATGATCTACCTGCCAAATTCCAAGATGACCTCAGAAATGATCGCCAAACACCCATAATTGTTGGCTATACCTTTGCAAACATTACTGAGTCAATACGATGTTGTAATTACGAAACCAAATATCACTTGAAATCATGTATTTATCTCAAAGAATACATAATTAGCAAGTCAACAAACATATCCAAATAAAATGAAGCAATCTAATTACTGTTCAATCTTGTTAAAGTCATTTAAACACGAAAATACAGTAAGTCGTACTGAATAAATGCATGTCTTTCAAGTAGTAGTTTTTACCAAGGGACATCAGTTGAGTTAATTGAATTCATGAATGTCGTAGAAGATAACACCTCGATCTTCACAGTCCTCATCTATGCCTGGCTGAATAGCTTTGTTGCAACTGAAAAGCCAGCATCCGCAAACTTCCGTACATGGGATATTGTTCTTGCGACAGCTGCATCTTCCTTCGCATCCATGTTTGCACCCACACTTTGAGGTGCAATACTGCTTCAGGAGCTGGTGGATTCAAACAGCGAACAGGAGAGAAGTGACTTGGACCTGCATCAAATGTCCAACCAAATGCAGCTGGTCCTGGGAGATGTGGGTGATTTTCAGTAGCCTTTCTCCAAATCATGGATACGTAGTGTGCCCGTCGAATGTGTAAGTCCAGCGAACCAGAAGTTGGTGGGAGGTTTTCTGCTTCAGCTGCACGATTGGAGTAGAGGAACCAACGGAGCTCATTTACTTTTGTGTAGATTTTGGATCGATACAAAATACAGACAAAGCGTTCTAACTAAGAGCATGCATCAGTGGGGAGACCGTTGTCACTCCCGAGTATGCTAGTGCATCCAGGATCTCATGATCACAGGATATGAATGCTTTGAAGCATGAGTCTTTGGTTCTGCCAGCAAACTTCCCAGATATATCGGAACCTGTCAGAGCATGAAAACCCAACAGTGCAGAAGCACGCTTTGGTCCCAAGTTGTTGTATATGCTCTGCACAGAGATGTTCCTCTTCAGCCTGCCCTTTCTTGTGAGAAAGGTTGTACATATTGGTAAGCTTGGATACATGTAGACAAGCAACAACAAGACGTCCGTGTCTGGCGAACTGACAACAAGCTCTGCATCATTGGGAACTTTAAGAGCATGCAGTACAAGCAAAGTGTCTGCTTCTTCTTGGCTGTGAGTGAGGAGTGAACATGGAATATCAACATTGCCCTTGGTTTGTGTTCCTGATGTCACCATTAGTTTTTTCAATCTGTTGTTGGGGCTCTTGCTGTGAAGTACAACCTTGTCAGCCAAATACTCGGTCAGTTCTCCTTTGGTCCGGATATCTGAGAGAAATTCCTTCAGGGAAATATTCTGGATTAAAGTGGTGTCTTTCACGTGGTAATATGTTGACTTTCCCTTGGTCTTCTTTGTCCTCATCTGAGTGATGTTCTTATGTATCGGTCGAAGACCAATCTGACCTCATCATACTGTGCTGCCATGTTACAGATTATATGCAGAAAGGCATCTGCAAAGTTTTGGCATGTTTTCATTTGTTCTGTTTTGGTAACTGAATTAACTACAGCCAGTCCATCAATGATGATCTCTTTGTGTGATGATGATTCACCTGCTGGATCCACGTGTGCATGTTCCACTGTTGTGTCTGCCACCTGTAAGGGTTCTTGCGTTGCTTGGTTATCAGATAGTTCACTTCCATTTGCCCCGTTCCTGTCATCTTGGACCTGTTGTGTTGTATCCAGCTTCTCAAGATGATGGAGTACTGAAGCCTTATCATATGCCAGCAGGACGGATCCATCTGAAGCAAACAGAGATCGAGGCACCACACCAAACTAAGTACCAATGCACTTCTTGAGGTCCAGCTCTGGTCGACTTCTGGAAATAACAATAAAGTGTTGCAAAAGTCCTCGCTCTTCTTTGATTTTGACCACCTTGTCTCCAATTCTAATTTCGGACATTGCATTAGCACTTTTGAAAGTTCTCAGTTTCTTTTTGGACATTTTGTCCCACACAGAGAATTTTCATTCTGTTAGGCGTTCATTGACAAAACTTTCAAACATCTGTTGTCCAATCTCATCACGCTGAATGATATCGTTGGTAGCAGTTTCAGTCATAACTGCTTTGGTGAGCAGGTTGTATACCTCATCCTCATCAGAGGATTCAAATGGGTTTCCGTGCTCATGAAATACTGTGGTGAGTTTGACTGCGTTTTGTGTTAAACGGGTGAGTTTTCCCCCTGTAAGCTCATGATGCTGTGTTCTCTTCTCTTTGTTGCCAGTGCAGTACTGTCTCTCAAATTCTTGTTGTACATTCGAAAGTTCAGGGGCGATGAGAAAGTATTTATCCAGTGATTTTTCATTCTGCATGATTCCAACAATGCCTCCAATAACCTTGAGTTCACGATTCTCTTGTTCAATCCGATGGTCCGGGCCTATTGATGTGAATCCAGCAACACCTTTGGTGATACAAAAATTCCCCTTCATGAACTCTGCCCAGATCTCAGGATGCTGCTGTTCTGTCTGTTGCATTGTGGAAATGTACAGTGGTAGAAGGCGCGCATATTTTAAATGATCATGGGCAAAGGAGTACTTCGTTAGTGATTCCAGACTCTGCATGTGCAGCAAAAGGTCGCGTTGTCTGGTGGCTCGCACAAATTGGAGGATGGTCTCGAACTGCATCATGTAGTTTCCGATGAAACGCTGAATTTTGTTTTCAGTACCTTCAGATTGTTTGATCTTTCGGAAGATGTCCCTGGATTCGAACATTTCGATTGTTTTCGTAACGGTATCACTGAGATTGTGTCTGCTTCCTGAGTCAGTATTGATGTCTTGCTGATACGCTTCTCCCAAAAGAGTGGACGTTTCCTTCAAGAAAGATTTTTCATCAGGCTGAAGTTCCAGGAATTTTCGGAAGTACAAACTGTACAAAACGAGCAAGGTAATTGGATGAGCTTCCAGTGCTCGATACATGTGTTTCCCGTTGAGTATTTGTATTACTGTTGTAGGTGAGTAAAGTCCAGCTTCGACCCATGCCTGGTCAATACCACTGCCTTCCACATATTTTCCCAAGGCAGCCAGTGCCCAGAACACGATGTGCAGCTCACCTGGGCGAAATAAAAACTGTTTCTTGATGTCCTCTCTCTTCATCCACAACTTCATGGCCATGTCGTATAGCTGAAGATCAAGAGTCACAACTGTGATAGCTTCTGGTCCCATGGCATGAGTAGCGATATCACGTGCTCTCATCAGACCTGTGAACAGGGTGTCATAACCTATTGGTGGCAAGCGTATTAAAGGTGGTACTAAGGCAATGTTTGTCTTGAGGCCAGACGGAGACAATAGCGAGTTGAAGGCGCCCCATGTTCCTGGAGAAGTTGAACTTGGTTTTACTTCTACTTCGCTTTCGTTGAAGTCCAAACAGCCAATAATCCATGCCATATCATTCTCTTTATTTGGCCCTGTGCTGGAATTGCAGGAATTCAGTGTGCAAACACACTTTTTGTTCGTTGGTACTGGTTTGTCACATGATAAGATTTCACATAAAATTGCAGCCTCCAATGTTTGAGACCTTGATGACCGATCAGTGTCAATTGGTGTTCTTGGGGATTTGTCAGATTCACTCTGGTATACAGCAGTGGCAGTGCCATGGAGTGTATTCATGCCACAAGAGGTTGATTCAAGAAAATCTATGTTGTCCAGCGCAAACCAAACAAACATGTCATTCACCAACCAAGGTGGTCGATAAACACCTCCCATGGATTTAATTTTCTCAAGAACAGTATTAGCGATGGCAGTCTCTATCTCCATAACCTTTTTGTACGGAACGGTGAGGTCTAGTTGGCTTAGCTTCTCTACAAGGGACTTGGACCTGGTGTTTTTGTGCACATGTAGACCTAAGCCGACGCTAAGGGGGGTTTCAGTTCGTTGTTTGAAATTGATATCTTCATGTTTAGTTTCATAGGAGACCTGCCGATCAGATTTGTATGCACACACAAAATGTTGTGCCAGCACAGATGCATTCTGGTTCAGAGATTTGGCCCTGATGGTCGTTTTAACCTGATGGAAACCTTGGGTGGCATACTTGCAGAAGAGTTGAAGCAAAGTAGGTGGTTCATAATTATCAAATGTTCCTTCGAACTTCCACGGTGTTGCACTTACAATGTCTCTTCTCAATATTTTAGCTGCTTTCAAAAGGATTTTTACATCTTCTTTTAGGCTTTTTGTATCTGTGGCCATAGCACCAGCTAACAGGGTTTCTTTGGCTTTGGTAGAAAGTATTTGTTCAGGTTTTGTTTTGTCTGGAGGCCTGGTGAAGTGCACATCAGGGATGTTGTCCAGAATCGGTTGCTTTAAGTATAGTTTGTATCGTGGATTGTTGGGTAAGGCGAACCGATTGGTTTCTAGCAAACCAAGATAGGATTGTTCAATGTCGTTCATATTCAAAGTAGAACTGTTGGCTGGGTCATGGATTTCAGTTTCCACCATGTCAAGTATCTCCAGGTCAGACACTAACCGAGAAAATTGAATCTGTTGTTTCGGGAGTCTGTTAGCTTTTTCTATGTCTCGCTTTGCATGGCTTAAGCACAGAAGATGATATTTCATGTCCTCAGCAACTGCTGTAAGGAGATCGGATGAGCCTACAACATTGCTCAATCTGACTTTCAGAAGTGCATTGTTAGTCTGTTGGCCAATGGCTTTGAGTTGAGCTCCCATATTTTCAGTTGCCACATCGTGCAATTTGTCTACTTTATCTTCCTGACAAATGACACACATTTCCTTGTCAAATGTCTGACTTCTGGTAGATCGCTGTGACGTAGAAGCACTTTCAGATGTAGCATCAGATTTTGGCGGCCGTCCTTTTGTCTTTTGTTTTACGTAACTGGCACTGCCTGTCGCATGTCCTTTCTCGTATCTGATCCTAGCTCGTTCAATGCATGTTTTTTTGTGCGAGATCCTTATAACATGTCTTGCGGTAGGAAATACCATTCTGTAACAGTTCATCGGCAAACAAACCTTTAATGCGACACTTCAATGCAGAGAACTCTGTTTCCCCATATGAACATCGAACATTAGTGGTTGTAATTAGTTTCTCTACTGAAGGCAAAGAAGAATGAAGCACATAGTTTGTGTAATCTGTTTGCTTGCTGCTCAACTGACAAATAAAGCATAGCACAAAATCCACTCTTTTTGACTTCTTGTTAGATGCTGACTCTGCCATTTTGCTAATTTGAGGCCTCTTGGCTATGTTATCATGGGTTATGGTTGCTATGGGTACTTGTAGCCTGCAAAAAAGAAAAGAATATATTTGTATAAACACCATAAAATTGACAAAAGGAACTTAAACCTAATGCGAACAATCACTGCCGATGACTGAATTCGAAAATCAAGTTCCGGGCAGCCTTAATAAAATGGCAGCCTTTGTCTGAGAGTGTTCAAGATAAAAGATTAGTAGTCAGATGAAAATTATTGTTACCATGGTCACCTTTATGTACAATTTTCCAAAGAGTAAATATGCTGGAAAAAAAATTAGCTTCAAATTTATGCCTTTTTGCTATTGCGGCGGCCATCTTGGATTTCAGGCCGTTAGAATGCTAAAAAAAATGCCACCCTAATTTTTTTTTAATGTTTATACTATCATCTAACAAAATCAATTGAGTTTTTGCTTTTACCAAAAAAATACACAAAGGTTTTTTTCATGACAAATGAGCCTACACTATATTCTAAGAAATAAAGAATTATTTATTTAGACTTTCTATTGGATCGGAAAGACTATCGTTGTAAAGGGGGCTATGTGGTTTTAGAAACCCATATCGCAAGTAAGAAAACTGTGTAAGATAATGTAACGTTTATACCCCCTTTCCGTTATAACCCGAAACCCTAGCCTT
This sequence comes from Sipunculus nudus, assembly GCA_026874595.1. Taxonomy (NCBI): domain Eukaryota; kingdom Metazoa; phylum Annelida; class Sipuncula; order Golfingiida; family Sipunculidae; genus Sipunculus; species Sipunculus nudus. The sequence goes on from CM049316.1 coordinate 48,031,783, forward strand.
TATTAATTAATCCGGGGAAGGTAGTACCCCGCAGGTGGTTTATATTTAAGATTAAGCAAAATATCACAGGGGTAAATTCCTGTGCGTGGACACATCTTGTTGTGTTCTACATAACTACGAAAAAAAGCCAACTCCTCATAAAACATATAATAAAAATATCCAGTTGTACAGAGAAACAGTACAAGTTCCAATGAGGAAATGATATTTACGTTTAACTAACACAAAAAGTAAACTATTTTGGGTTCGTCCAACCCCTATTCAAATAAATTGAGCCGTTTTAAGCTCGTCCCTAATTTACATATGACTGTTTACAGCAATCATAAACATTTATTACACAAGGGTTAAACAAAAAGTTATTATTACTAATCTAGGCAGTCTCCATGGTTCAGCTGGTAGCTATCGGAAGTGTTTGGAGGTGGATGAAACCACCGCGCCCCTGTACGGGCCACTACAACCCACTCTCATAGCCACGCCGAGAGAGACCATAGCGTTTTTAGCTCAGCTGACTATAAGTCATCTGAGCTATAGTCGTGGTCCATTGTCCGTCGTCCGTCCGTCTGTCCGGATGTCCGTCCATAAGACTGGCACGTTTCGACACCATTTGACCTACGAATCTGAAATTCGGCATACAGTTAGATGTCCCCAAAATCTCCTACCATGCCAAAAATTGGGTCAATATGACTTCGTTCCTTGGAGATAATAAGGAAAAACCTCAATTTTTTATTAGAAATCTATTTTCACACTTCAGGACTGCCGGAAACTGCTGTGGATTTAATTTTCAAAGCATGTTTTTGTTACCATTTCAACTGTTAAAACAAAAAATTTAAAACCAGTTGATCAAAAACTGTAGATTTTATTCAAGTTTTCAAGCACCATGTCACATATTGTTTACATCAAGCTAGTGTTATGCAGTTTACTAGAGCTCAGCTCCCCAGCTTCAGCCCTAAGTTCCTTAAATTTTGCATACAGTTAGATGCCCCCAAATCCTCTACCATACTAAAAGTTTGGTCACTAGGACTGCATTCCTTCGAGATATTAAGAAAAAAACTTCATTTTTCCATTAAAACCCCATTGTTACACTTTAAGATTGCCTAATATCAAAACCACTGATCTGACTTTGATCATATATATTATACATATTTTTCTATACATTCGCTATGCAAATGCCAGAAATGATGTCAGTATTGTGTAACTGTTTTAAGTTCTAGGCCCAAACATAATGCACTTTGTAAAAAATCAAGAAATATATTTACTCTCTTAACATGAAAATTGCTGAAGGTAGACATTTTTTTGCCAGGGATATAACATTATTTAATCAAGATTCAATTGTATTCCCAAAATTAGTTCTGAATTTTTCAAATTTTATAAGTTATTAGCATAAATATAAAATCAGTACCTTGAATTGTGCCCAACTTTGGCCATGGCATGTGTTTTCCCTGTAAGCACTGTTGATTTAATTTTCATATCTTGCACACATAAGGATTTTAGCTTCTAAATTCTGAAGTTATAAAAGGAATTGGTCAAAAACTAGCTTTTATGAAAGTTTTTATTAGACTATATCACACCTTGGCTGTACTGAAGCTCCTCTTTTATGTCCCCACATTGACCTTTCAGGCCAATTATGCATGCTTGAAGTGAGGCACTCTGCAGCCAGCCAGCTCTTGGCAGGCTTCATCTGGATCTAACTGTCCAACCCCCTCCACTAGTATTTGTTTAGGCCATAAACATAACAATAAACTTTTTTTTTTAATTCTTGGTTTATGATAAGAACTTAAAAGAAATAAATGGAAAAGGAATTTATAGTTAATGAGTTACAGGGGATTACCTTGCAATTACTGATCATTTATGGATCTTCCATGGATGGCCAAATTGTATTTCAAATGACACCATGCAGTCACCATTGGGTATTTTTCATTTCAACCATAAAAATGAAAAATAAATAATTAAAATAAATTGTTGTTTACTATTAGGGATTATATGAAGCAAGATAATGATAGACAAGGATGCAGTTGATTATATTAAATTAATCTTAATTTCCAGGTCTTTTCCAGGTGTTTAACTTGTTGGTTTATATTTATTACAAAATTAAAATAATAAATAAATATGTCAAAAATTTAAAATATTACTCAGACAAGTGCTCATTAAAGATTTTAATTTGTTTGACTTATAACTCATGGTTGTATCAGTTGTTACATGTTACTGGCTAAATAATCAAAATTTATATTGCTGGTCCTTTATTTCAGTTCATAAAATTAAACATTCCCAACTCCAGTTTGCTCCTGGTATGATATATTGGGTGTTTTGATCCTTGGATTAATTTTAACACATGTATTAGTTTTATAGCTGAGAATACTTTTCTTTTTTTCCTGATACCATTTAAAAAAATATAAATATTCAAATTTTTTCCTGTTAGTTCTGTGAATTTAATTTTCACAGCATGTACACATTAACATTTCATCTTTTAAAATCTGAAATTTAAGCAATTGATCAAAAACTGTAGATTTTATTCAAGTTTCCAGGTACCATGTCTTCATTGTTTACATCAGATCAGTATAAATGCAGTGTACTGGGCAGTTACATAACACCTTCAGGTCCGACATACTGCCACTGTGAGTGTCTGGGTCAGGCTGGGTCAGGCAGTAATTACCAGAGAGCCTCTCTTTCTCTCTCTCTCTGACAGTCTAGGTCTCTCTTTCTCTCTCTCTCTCTCTCTCTCTCTCTCTCTCTCTCTCCTCTGCTTTTTCTCTTTCTTTCTCCATCTTTCTTTCTCTCTTTCTTTCTCTCTCTCTCTCTCTCTCTCTCTCTCTCTCTCTCTCTCTCTCTCTCTCTCTCTCCCTAATTGCCTCCCTTCCTCCCTCCATCCCATTCTGTTGACAGGTACTATAAACTAGATACATTAGCTATAAATGTTGATGCAATTTAGAAATGTGAATCAACTGAAATATTCACAATCATATGTATGTTATACTGTAAATTTATAGTAACATTTGGAAACTTGGATTAAAATTATGTAATGAAAAAAAAGGAATAAATGAAAATATTGTTAATTTTTTCTTGGCTCAATAGAATGGGGAAAAAATGATTTGCTTTGTTTCTCCATCTTTCTGTCTGTTTTAAATATTTAATGTTCATGAATAAACATTTTTTTATAAGCACTGTTGAATTAAATTTCATATCCTGTATGTATATGCAAGGGTGTTGTAACTCTCACCATCCCCTTCTTCATCCCACTGAGGCTTTGCTCCTTGGCACTGTGAACAATAGTTCTATGGCTATAGCATAAAATTTAATAATTAAAGAAAATATCTACAGAGAGACAGAGGCATTGTAACTCTGATCATAACACAACACCCACGCCCCCCCCCCCCCCCCATATCAAGTCATTGCACCTGTGGAATGGGGACGTTATGGCAACTGTATACATATCATAAAATTGATAAAAAAAGGTTTACCAAATAAATTGAATCTCATCAGACAAATGTGTAAACTGTTGAACTGTCAACAGCTTATCAAAAAGGTAACCAATGGAAAGGCATGGTCAGGTCTCAAATATTATTTGCAACATTTTCTTCAATCATATAAACCAACCATGGCCCAGATTACCTCTTCCTCTCAAACATTATCTACATTTCATCATATTTTTAAGATTTTAACCTTCAAGGTGGTTCAGTACTGTTGACCATTTGTCCATAGGTACCTATGTACATGCCAGAAATTATGTCAATATTGTGTAATATGTAGACGTGAGGGGCATCAAAATAATGCACCTTGTCAAGACCGATCTTGTCAAGATATTATGTCATACAGTCACAAATTCATAAATCCCCTCATCAGCATAGTTAATCATAACCTTGTATCTGTCAAATTGAACTCTAGCAGTTTTCCATACACTATAGACCCTTCAACAAATAGCCTTATCATCATTATACCACTGCTTAGCATACTGTCATTGCATTCATATTTGCTCAAATAAATTGCTTTTTTCGACCCCTCCCATATAAATAAAAAATAAACCACTATATTTTACTCCATATTAATTCATCAGTCAGGTTATTTCATGTATCATTCACTCACATATTACATTATATTCCTTTATAAAAGCCCAACATGACCATGATATTCTAAGCTTTATCTACTCAATATAGTATCACAATGGTGATACATTTATAGTCCAATCATGATCAGCTGAGCGCCGTGACCCATGGGTCCCTTGTTATCCCTTAACTGTCCAAGCCCCGACTGTCTAAGTTTAATGTTAACCTCACGATTAACTGTCTAACCGCGGCCCCAGGGTTAACCTCACGATTAACCCTTGACCAAAGAGTCCGGCTAAAACATGAGTTTCCAGGCAGCTCTGGCAAACCCACTCCCTAAATGTACGTATAACAATCGAATCCCTGGTTGCAACATTTCAAGGTTCAAAGCATGTCTGTGGCGGGCCCAAAGCCAGTCCGGCTGACCTCTGACCCGGCTGACGAAACACATTAAACAGCATGTACCATAAACCTTAAAGAGAACCTGAAAATATTGAATGAAGACTGTAACGCGCCGAAAATTCGCTACATGCACTCTTCCCCCCCCCCCTTACATTATGCTCGTCCTCGAACTGGCACTTTTTCACCCTTTTATTCATCGCCCAAAGTAAAGCATAAACCCTCTTGAAATAACGATTTATTGTTGCAATTAAAAAAGAAAAACTGAACAAACACAACATATTGACATATATAAAAAACAATATAAACATTGAATCAAGGTGCTCCTCGTGTCCATCTTCTTTTCCTGTCTTTGGCCGTCCCGCCTCAGCTGTCCTGTCTCAGCCTTCCTGTCTTCAGCTGTTTCTGATGCCTCATTCTGATGCCTCTCTCATTTCCTTTGCTTATCAATTACATATTTTCGAGGCATTTAGACATGCGTCTCCTACGAGTGCTCAGCCTATGCAGCATGCTGTCACCGTTCTGTGGAACTGTTGCTGGTGTCTATTCTAGCAGTGACGCCGCTCCACCAGGATTTTGATGATCAACTAAATCACTCTCATCACTGATAATTGGTGCTTGGTGATCACCATGGCAAAATTCCACGACAGCATCCACCTCCGTCTGTAGCCGATTCAATGGCGGCTCACCATCTTCATCAAAGATGAAGATGTGCGTGTTTTAGTTCGTTGACATGGAAATGCCTTTCGGTTTCGACCATTGGTTTTGTTGTATCTGAATCACCAATCCTCTCTGTCACTGTAATACGCGCCAGTCCATCCTAGTCCAATATATTTTTTAAGACCAGACTCCACATGCTTTTACTTCATTATCTGCCCCGCAAATCTCCTGCTATGCCGGTCTGTGAGAAGAATAGGCTTTTCTTTTGAGAACCTCGACTATGGTGGAATCTTCTGGCTGCCATTCCTTAAAATACTCTGGCGGCCACAACCCTATCCAGCCCGATGCTTTAGAGGGACGAGTCCTCCTTGTGGTTCTTTCTCTTTTACCAGACTCGTTGTCTTTATTTCCTTTTGAGGAAGTGACACACTAATCTTTAACCGAACACAATAATGTCATCGATGTAGTCCAAAATTCTTTCCCATTTTAGTTATCTCAATACGAGTTCCATCAAACGAGAAAAATGAGACCGGGGCATTGCGGAACCCGAATGGCGTCACTTCCAACTGAATATGTCTTTTTCTTGATGTAAATGCCGTCTACAGACGATCCCTAGGTGCAACCATGACCTGCCAGTATCCGTTAACAAGGTCAAGAATACTAAACTAGCTAGACTTGACGTGGCATCAGTGGTATCATCAATTCATTACACAGGAAGCGTCCCTCCTGGTTATACTGTTTAAACGTCGGTAGTCCACACAGGATCGCGTGGATCCATCTTTCTTTTTTAGCGAGGACCACAGGTCTTGCCCAGGGTCGCTAACTATGTCGGTCTAACAATTCCTGTTTGAAGTAGTTTGTCAACATTCACGTTCACGGCGTGCCCAATGTATTGCTGGTAACCTAAGGAGTTGTTCTTTTTATCGGTCGGTGGTCCCCCGTATCTAAAGTGTGCTGTATCAGCTGTGTTTTATCCAAAAATACCGCGATCCAGAGTAGCAAACACGTCTGCCCACTCACAAAACAACTTTACCGAGGTGATCAGGTAGAGATCAAACACTAGTATTTCTGATCCTTCTAGTACGCATTGCGTCCAGTTCGGCGCGGCTTGCGGTGTCACTTCGTCAACAGGAGGCAGCATACCAACTACGGTTTCTGCGTTCGCACGCACTGGCTGGTGTCCCAGGGTAGTCAGGCTCACGGGCGCTTCCGTGGCTGCGATATCAACTAGAGTAAAGCCAACAAATAAATTCAACATACTCAATGGCTGGTTCAAAAAGTCCTGCTCTAAAAGCCTTGCTTCCCTGAAGCATGTCAACGAAGACTGGTACCTGCATTTCATGACGCGGGGTGAATGTCTATAGTTTCCGCCAGCCTCACTCAGTAGCAGTTGCATGTCCCTAAGCCTTACACAGCAATTTTCCCTTTCAATGGTGAGTATCCTTAATTTCAAATCAATTATACCCTCGCAGCGTCATCGGAAATCCCTTTGAAGTATGCCGTCTTCCTAAACATAAGCCTCTTGAACGAGAAATTTCGTACATGTCTTCCTGAGCTGTAGCTCAAACACAGCTTCTCCATCAACCACAACAGGGGTTACTATCCCCTTTAAACATGCCTTGCGTAACAGTTTCCAGTTCTGGCTCTTTTGTTGCCATGTTACAACATGTTGCTCGGCTGATCATGGTGAAGTCTGAGCCCGTGTCAATAAGAAAATTGACATTGGCATTGACTGTCAAACCTCCATTTCGCACACGTTTTAGGTTCCAGGCGGAAGAGCTTGAATTCGTCGGCCTCTTTATCGATTTTTCAGCTCTGCCTATTCTTGAGGGACTTGTCTCTCTCGATGTGGCCCCAAATCATTAATTTCCTGCAACTTGCGCCACAAAGAGGTTCTTTCATTTTTACATAATTTGCCCTTTTCATTGTACTTTTCCTTTTTCCGCTTCGCTTTTCTTTCATCTCGGGTTGCCAAGTTCACTGCATGCACGCTGTTCAGTCCCTTACAGCTGAGGTGTATACCCACGTTAACAAGTGTTAGTCGAAGTTAAATTTTAATTTTGAAAAATTATTGTATCCCCAGGCAAAATTGGGATGCTATAGTTTAGGAACGGTCACGCCGTCGCCGCCGTAAAGATTTCTTTTGGACTAAGCATATTAAAAATGGGTTCATGACCTTTTCTAGGAGAGTGACCTTGACCTTGAATAGTTTCATTTTAGGGGAAAATCACACAAATTCTTAAATATCACAAGAAATCTTGCATGGATTGATCTTAAAAGCAAGATTCCCGAAGATCTGTGATAGTGTTATTACGTAGTGGAAAATATTGGCGCTACCTATTATCCTTATCTTGTTTTCGTGCCGTATTATATCCCCATCATTGCCACTTGACAATACTGTGACCATTATCAGTCTAAAACTAATGGACAGGTTTCTTTCATTTTTTGCATATACATAGACATGGATTATGGAATGATGTAGGCCTATATTAAAACTGTGGTCATGACCTTTCCTATGAGAGTGGCCTTGACCTTGAATTTTGCAAAATATGGTGAACATTACACAAAATCATAAATATCTCAAAAAGGGATCCATGGATTGGTCCAAAAATCAATTGACCTAAGATCTTTGAAAGCTTTGTCCTCTGGTGAAGACAGGTGGCGCCCCCTTCTGTCATTTTTCTTGGTTTCGCACCTGCCATCGTTTTCATGTGCCGTTCATCCGTACATATGCTTCCGATGAAAATTGCTCATATCTCAGGGGTGGTTCAGTGTATTGGTCTGAAAGCTGGCATGTACATCTTGGAGAGTTCTCTCGTAAAGCTGACAGGTGGCGCCACCTGTCTCACTGTTTTCATAGTATATATTAATGCCCTTTTTCAGGAATGATTTGCCGTATTGCCCTGAAGTTGTGCAAGTCCATAGGTCTTGGATACCTCCATCTGACATTCAAGACTCGTGGCACCATCTGCAATCGTTTTCGTGTGGCCTCTATCCGTACATTTGCTTTAGGTGAAAATTGCTCATATCTGAGGAGTCGTTCAACGTGTTGGTCTGAAATTTGGCATGTACATTCATCTTGGAAAGTTTTCTCGTCAACGAGACAGCTAGGTTGGGCCTACTACCTTACCGTTACTTATTATAAATTAATCCTCTTTTCTCAAGAGTGATTCACCGTATTGGCCCCAATATTTGGTGAAAAATATTGTTTCTTAAGTAGATAGATGGAAGAAATCATGGTCGCTTGACAAGTGTCAGTATATGCGGCTGAAGATGGGGGCCTATTCTTAAAGGGGGGGGGGGGGGTATTGTCTTGGGATACTATGGCACCTGCAATGCCAAGAAATGTCAAGCTTTGGCTAGCTTTGCAGTGTCAAAGAGTTAATTGTACAGTGTGAGAGGCCCTTCCTTGTGATTGCATTACATGCACTACAGAATGCCACAAAGGTTTCGACTTTACAGGCCAATTTGAAACCAAGGCAAATCCTTACTTGTTTTCGTGTCAGATGTCTGATAGTGCATGCCCCTAATTTGCAGCTTAACTGATTGTTGGTCAACTCAGCTTTTGCGCTGATCCTTTGTCCATGGGTGAGACTTCCGTTATTGGGACACGTGTCAATATTATATAAACTACAGAGAACAGTTTTTGCAAACATGTAGGGCTAGAATTATCACCATACCTTGAAAAGGTGACTAATACCCTATCCCTCGCATCGATAAATAAAGCAAATTCCTCCATTTCACATAGAAAAATAGTGTCAGTCTTTAGGACTGTCTCTTGTTATAACCACTGGAGTGAGTCAAGTTTGCCAAGTAAGTTATTCTATATTATGTATATGTCCGTGTGGATTTATTGAAGAAACAGAGCGAAACGTGATGTAGGGCAGCCAGAAAGATATGTGCAACTCCCATGCCAGTCTACTAACTGTCCGTACCCTGAAGATGAGAAGATTTCCTGGTAAGTGTATTCCAAAGAAGTTATTGCATGGAGAGCTCACACAGATCAAGCTCACAGGAAGACAGAAAGTTTCTATGGTACTCTGAAAACCTGCTTGAGTCCCATGACATTGACTTTGCCACCTGGGAAACCTCAGCACAGGACTACCCAACGTGACCAAGCTGCATCTACAAAGGCTGCAAAGTTACCGAAGCGAAAAGGTTTGGCCAGGCACAACGCAGGCATGTATTGTCAAGACCAGAACTGCCAGCACACCATTTGAGGGGACAGCTCACATTTGTCCTACAGGTAAACCAACGTTCTCGCAGCAACATATCTTCCAACAATTAGGAAAAATTAATGGTTTAGCCGTGTATGTTATTAGTCAAAGTGTAGGTAAGGAGAAAGAGTGACGTCTCTAAAAGGCGTCACTCTTCTCTCTTTACATATATATATATAGTTTTATTACCAAATATTGCACTTAATAGTATCTTTAGTTGCGTAATCTATAGACTGGTCTCTTGTAAGGATTCGAAATCCATTGTTAGCTCAGTTTAGTTTAAAGTAAGTCAACTTAGCAGTAGTGATGGTCCTTTGTCCACTATCCGGCCGGTATACAACAGTCTGTTAACAACGTCAAGGCATAAATCGGAACCGTTTGACCTAAGTGTTTATAACTTGGTACCCCGACAGGTGCTTGTGCCTCGTTTTTTTTAAACTCGAAATTACGTCATAAGTCTAAAATGCTTTAAAGGAGAATTCTCTTGTTGCATAAAATTCAGCTGTACCCATCACGTGCGTGTTTTTTTTTTTTACCTTATTTAGTTCATACCCTCTGGTAAACCTTGTATCTGAAATATAAGTGATGACATTTCACCCTGAACGCAATTTTCGTAACCTTGTGTGGTTCTATTTAAAAGGTCTTATTGCAAAATATACTTTTGGCATTTCTGATGATAGAATTTCGAGGGATCTGACATCAGGAGGCATCAGGATGCCTCACTTAGTCCATGCCTCTTTGATTCGGCGGTTACATAATAACTCGCTGACTGTTCATATTCTATTTTTAAACCAGTCAATGAAAATTAATTAAATGTAAAATGTTGGCTGATTATCAGAAATCATTTAACTATGTGACAGTAAGATATTTCATGAATAAAGACCTGAGATTTATTGGAACTTTATAGTTATATGGCAATCACATGTGGTGTAGTAGCTCATTGCACTTGTTGAACCAAGTGTGGCATCTTCGCTGTGTGGAGAGAAGAGCTGTGAGACCTTTCAGTTAAATGAGAATGTTTCAATAGATGTCTGATAATTCTACATCAGACTTTTGTCAAATACATGTTTGTGCACGTGGTGCTTGTTATTAATTGCTTTGTATATGTACTTGTCACACATGTACTTCAGGTAATCAAGTACATTTCAAATCAAAGTCAATTATATTATCATGCAGGGAAGGATTATACCAGATGTAATTTACATTGCATAGGTTCGCATTATACGGTGGCTCGTATAGGACATGCACAAAATTATTTTTGATCTCGTTCCAACGTGATAGTATCCCGTTCCCACGCGATAATTATCTCGTTCCCACGCGATAGTATCTCGTTGCCACGCGATAATTATCTCGTGGCCACGCGATAATTGTCTCGTTCCTACTAGATAGTATCTCGTTCCCACGCGATAATTATCTCGTTCCCACGCGTTAGTATCGTGTGGCCACGCGTTAGTATGCCATGCTAGCTAAAGCCCTCATTTGGACAAGAATGTCTGTTGTCTGTTGTATGTCTAGCGCTGATGCAGCTTAAATTATTTGTATGTATTTCGTTGTATGTGCGTTTGCGCCGTCTGCTTCGAGGTAAATTTCAGCAGTTTTCATTGCGTTGGTTCAACATTTCACTGCGTTGGATCAACTAGCCCATTTGTATTTGTTCATGGAAACTGTGTCGAGTTTGTTTTATGTTTAGGGTGATATATAAACCCTTGAGTACAAAACATATGAATTAAAATGAAACACTTGTTTGTATTTTACCCTCCAAGAAAATCTTATTGTTTTAGAGCTAGGGTTAGGGTTTTATTATTTCGAGTATACCGAACAGGGTAAACAGGATGTCGGTTTGTGTAATGTCTAAAGGAAGAAGCTTACATCAAAAGGTGTCAGCCATGCCACTTCATTATGACATGCCCCCTTCACTTTTTAAGGAGACCTTTTTACGAGAAATTTGCTCACTGATTCTTCCCCCTCACATCTTTCTTTCCACAATAATACTTCAGTTATGTAATTCATATTATGAAAATTTATTATGACACATATTTCACACGACCTAACCCCCCCCCCCCCCTTTCCCCGCTCATACATTCTCTGAACAAACATGGCCCATGAGTGTTGTACGAGGTCTCAGCATATTAAGCCCGCTCCAAATTCATGCAAATAATTGACCATAGTCTTCATCCAGTTTAGAGAAACTTGCCTTAAGAATTTAAGATGTAGGTCTTACTGTATTGTCTGTCTACATTTATCTCGTTCCCACGCGATACTATCGCGTGGGAACGAGATAATTATCGCGTGGCCAAGAGATACAATCGCGTGGGAACGAGATAATTATCGCGTGACCACGAGATACTAACGCGTGGGAACGAGATAATTATCGCGTGGCCACGAGATACTAACGCGTGGGAACGAGATAATTACCGCGTGGCCACGAGATACTAACGCGTGGGAACGAGATACTATCTCGTGGGAACGAGATAAAAATAATTTTGTGCATGTCCTACCGTAGCATTAAGCCTGCAAGACTTGTTTATATTTCAACGCATTTTTCCATAATATCGAGACTGCCAAATTACATCAACGGTACCTGTTTCTCAGCTGGGGTCATCAAGCTTCCCGAAACCTGGGGTGTTTATTGGTCATGATCTGTTTCACCAGTTGCTGAAAACTGGTGTTGCAGCCTGTATTTTTTTGTTTTTTCACTATTTTTCCCCCATTTATTGAGATCTTCAAATGACCACAACCGTATCAGTTTCTCAGCTATGGTTTCACCTAGTGTCCTGAAACCTTGTATGTTTATTGATATGATTAGTTTCATAAGTTCCTAAAGACTGGTTGAGCCAGATATTTTCCCTTTTTTATGCATTTTGTTTCATTTATTTTTTAGACTGCCAAATTACATCGATGCTGTCAGTCTTTAGACTGTTTGCTCTGACATTGTTTTCAGTCCCAAGGTCTGTCGTTCTCATCGGTCTTCGTCTATGGATATCTTTTGAAGCGCTGCATATCCCCCCCCCCTCCCACAAAAAAAATAAAACACATATTATTTCTACAAAGAAAGTCACCTTGATCTTGATATTCAAAGTCAAATCAGCGAAAATGTAAAATTTTTGTGAACGTCATAATTTTTTAATATTTATATATCTTGTTCTCAAATTTGATACACAAGGTGTTTCTGCCAGGTTCTCCAATGAGAACCTATAAGCCAAATGCGAACCTGTGCAGTGGGATATATAATAGGTATAATGCTTCCCTGATAATATTGTTGACCATTATTTAAAAAGTATTTGATTACTTTTCAAGTACGTGTGTGACATGAAAGTACTACACAATTTGAACCTGAGTACAAGCACCAACTAGAATATGGGATGTCGAATATCGACTACAGGTATCCGCTAAATCACAGAGGCATGGATAAAGGGAAACTCTCCTAACGACACACTCCTCCAATTGTGGCATCAGAGATGCCTAAGCAGTCAAAGAGATACGGATGGACATCACTGAAGACTATTTTAGGTGGCATCACTATCAAATCGATTTGCATGCAATATTTCATGCCAACACGTGAGATAGATGTATTTTACAAATACATGACATAAGTTGGTGCTACCTGTCTTGTGTACGAGAGAGCTATCCAAGATGGATGGACATGCAAAATCTCAGGCGGATACATCACACCACTCCTGAGATAATTGCCTGACTGTATTCTACAAATACGTGATTGAAGGTTGCACCACCAGTCTTGTGTTCGACCGAAGATGGATGGACATGCATCATTTCACGCTGTTACATTGCACGACTCCTGAGATAAGTGTGATTTTCACAAAGAAAAATTTTTATGGAAGAACCCTACAATAAAACCATTGTAGGTGGCGCCAACAGGCTTGATTATTACAAGATTGGGGGATTCCAAGGTCTACGGCCTTGCGAAATTTCAGACCGATACGGCCAATCAATCTTGAGAAAACGACATCTACATCAATTTATTCTATGAAACTTAGAAGGAATAGGTGGTACCACCTTTCTGGTCTACGAGAAAACTAAGATTGATGGACAAGCCAAAACCTCAGACCATTACATTTAACCATACTAAGATATGAGTGATTTCACCTAAAGCAAATGCACGGATGAATGCCATGTGAAAACGATTGCAGATGGCACAACCAGTGTAACGGCATAATGGTAACCATAATGACAACAGCTTTTTTCTTTGCAACCGAGCAATGATGTTTTACAAAGACCAAAGATGATGACAGGTAACCATTGAAGAAGTCCATCATTACGTCATGTGGTACGTGAGGATGACATATATATATATATATTAGACTTTTAATATTAGTCTATATTGAAATATAGAGTTTTCTTATGCGTTGACCAGTTAATACAAAAAGCAAAGCTTTTATAAGGGGATAATTACCAAGGTTCCACATATTTAATTGTATTTCATCGAAGTGGCCGGGATTAAACATAATTTAAATATTAAATATACCCTGATGTCGATTACCCCATATTCCTCCTGATACATATCATAATATAAAACATCCCCGGCTTCTATATTTCTGTATGATTTATCCTGTATGTGATATTCCTTAGGACCGGCTCAACGGCAAGGTCTGATATATCGTAGGCCCAGCTGGAAACTTTCAGACACTGGGACAAGTCGTTCTCAAGATATTTCCAACCCTACAGGCAAGTGGGCAAGTATTTTTCGAGCCTTGGCCTAATTAATTTACATAAAATCTTAGTCAGATTCAACAGATGGTCAATGAAGAGATCTTTCAAATGAGGGGTCACTTATAGGGAAAAATCCAACAACATATGACATGTGACTGGTTTTTGCATACAATTTGGTGATGCTAGCTCATGCTGTTCCTGAAGAATTGTGGGTTAATGCACAGATGACCGTTGACGACCCCCCCCCCCCTAAAAAAAGATCAATCCAGGTCGCGCCACCAATACCTTAATTTCAAATATGACCCATATGACCAACGTCTGCATTAAATTTGGTGATGATAGCTCCTTCCGAGATTGTATTTTGGGATGCATATTTGGGCAAATGACTAAGTTCAGATTCCTGTAACTTGGCCAAAAATCATTGAACTGGAACTATTCGAACACACATTGAGAGAGATTGTTTATGGGAATATGTCTGTGAATTGTTGGGACAATTTGGCTGGACAGCTTTGGAGAAGAAGGTTTTCTTAGCCTTTTCCCTATAAAATCTTAGTCAATGAAGATAAAAAAAAAAAAATGAGTTCAATCCATAAAGTTTGACATGTGACTGATTCTTCCTCAAAAATGAACTGTAGCCCTCACGGTTTTTAAGATATCATAGATAAACGTATGAACGACGGCGGATGGGGAACGGCGGATGCCGGACGGAGGACCCCGCGCCATCGCATTAGCTCACGAGTTCACTATAAAAAGGACTGATTATATTGAAATATTAAATCCGTAATTACATTGTAATGAGCCGGTTTCGCCAATTTTGATCTAAATTTACATGCTGATAGGTACATATGTGTAAGTGCAATTCAGTATTTTTACTTTTGGAGTAAAATTTTAGTTTTATGTTCCCAAGCCTTAAATTCCCTGAGGAGTCTGTTTTTTGTAATGCTCCGAATCATGTTTTTGCTATATAGTGTACAGAAATTAGGGACCCATGGTTTTTTAGCTTTTTCAAAATTTGGGTCGTGTGATCAAGTTTGATGCCAATCTGTCTTCCCAAACTGGAGTTGTGATCGATAAAATAATTTGTGATGTGAATGGATGGGCCCTGTGACCTTGGAGCTTGTGAACCAAAAATCAAACAGAATCTTCCCCTATTGGCAGATGAAGCACATATGTGAAGGAAAGGTTTTAGATGAAAAGTTTGGTTTAAAATGCATCCACAATCTTTTTGAAGAAGGTCCTGTGATCTTTAATCTTGTGACCCCAAGATCATTAGGATTCTTGCTTTAGTGATGGGCCATATATCAGTCAAGTTTGATATCAATTTGTCGATCCAAACTGGATTTATCATCTGAAAACAAATATGTAGACATATGGCCCCTGTGGCCTTGAACTTTGACCTTGTGACCCCCAAATCCTTAAGTTTTTATTCATCAGGAACTGAAGAAACCAGCAATAATGAATAAACACACCAGGTATCGGGACACTAGAAGAAACCACAGCTGAGAAACTGACATAATTGCTGTCATTTGACGGTCTCAAAAACAGACAAAAAAATTGTAAAAATAAAAACAAGGCCTACAGGCCTAATGCGAATTTGTGCAATGGGATATACACCAGGTATAATGCTTCAATGCTGGACCATTACTTTTCAAGTACATGCGTAACTTATATATGAACAATGCAAGTACTAAACATTTTGAACAAGGAACAATTACTCAACCATCACTGCTGAAATTCTGGCATTGGTCCACACAACACAAACAATGTAGCTGGCACCACCAGTCTTGTATACAATGAAGATATATATACATATGCCCAATTTTAGACTGATATGTGAAACCCCTCCAACAAAATAAGAAGGGACATACACTGTGCAAAAATTATTGTAGGTGGCGCCACCAGTCTTGTACACGATAAAGATATCCGATATGTATAAATATGCCCAATTTCAGGCTAATGTATCATATTCCTCCGTAGAAATAAGCAGGCGCATACACTGTGCAAAAGTCATTGTAGGTGGCAACACTTGTCTTGTGAATGAGAAAGCCATCAAAGACGCATAGACAGGTCAAAATGTCAGGCAAATACATCAAACTTCCCTTGAGTTTGATGCACTGGGCTGACCAGGCTTAGGTGATAAAAGCAGTTGCCCGAAGTCAACTTTGACAAATTGCTGGCTCAAGCTACTGCACTGAGTGAACTCTTAACCTGCACCCGGCTAGACTGAGTGAACATTTGACCTGTACCTGGCTGCACTGAGTGAACTCTTGACCTGTTGCATAATCTGACACAGTTGGCAGTCTGCCAAAGCTATAAATACATCCACGCTGAACTTTGGTGCCAAATCTAATGCAGTGGGCAGTCTGTCAAAGCTATACACAGAATGCAGCTACTGCACTGAGTGAACTCTTGACCTATATCTGGCTGCACTTCTTCCAATCCTCGCACTGTGACAAAACTATTTATAGAGCTGACATCATCTTGGCTAATGGAAAACTTCCAGGTACTGGCAAATTTTGGCAACCAGCCAATGGTTAACCAAGTGCTGCCATCTGTACAAGTGGTCCCCACTTGAAATAACTTTGAAATAAATTTTCCCAATACAAAAGGCTTTTCAGCTGACTTTTAATAAAAAAGAAATCAGGGATAAATGAAAAATTATTACAGATGCATACTGAATGCAAAATGATAATACAGATACATCTCACTGATGGCAAATTCTTGAATTAAGTTGAGTGTGGATAACACTTATTTATAATCCATGTACAGCCGTCTCTATATAGCAACAGAGAGCTGAATATCCATGATTGTAACACTGCCTGATATGATGAATAATTTAAATCATAATTCTAATTTTTTAAAGCTTTTAAAAAACATTCTTGTCAATATTAACCACGGATAACCTGAAATCTAAATGTCTAGTGGCATGATGTAATAGATGCTGATAAATTGGTGCCAGGCTAGATGTAATTGCTTCACAAAGCTTATATATCTGGTAAAATGACTGAATTCGATCTCCATATTTCAGCCAAAACTCATTAATGTGGAACCATTATAGACAATTATTATAAGAATTATTGTGGGGATTATTCTTGTAAAATATTAAATAAATTGGCTTCAGTGGCGTCAGTCAAACTAAGGACCCATGGGTCTCGACGCTCAGCTGCATTTGTCTATAAGGATATATGTTTATGAGGTTTTCCAAAATATTGGTCCTGTGATCAGTTTGAAGCCAACCTGTCTACCCAAACTCGAGTTATCATCCATAAACTAATTTGTGCATGGATGGGCCCTGTGACCTTAACCTTTGACCTTGTGACCCCAAAATCATAAGGAAATACCCCCGATTGGCAGGTGCACTACATGTCGATGATGGTAGGATTGAGATGAAAATTTTGACTTAAAATGCATCTACCGGTACAATCTTTCTGAAGTAATGGTCCTGTGACCTTGACCTTTGATCTGATGACCCAGAATTAACAGTTCTTTCTTTAGTGGTAGGCCATATATCAGTATTTCAAACCAAACTGGTGTTATCATCTGGAAACTATTATGTTGATAGATTGCCCCCTTGACCTTTGACCTTGTGACCCCAGAAAGTTATTTCCACTATTGGCAGGTGAGCAACATCTAGAAGATAGAGGTTTGGGACAGAAAGTTTGGTTAAAAAAACATCAACAATCTTTTTAAAGAAGTGGGTCCTGTGACCTTGATCTTTGGCCTTATAACCCTAAAATCAAAAGGGTTCTTACATTATTGCTGGGTCTAATATAAGTCAAAATTGAAACCAATATGTCAATCCAAACTAGAGTTATCATCCAGAAACAAATATGTGGACAGATGGGCCCCTCTGACCATGACCTTTGACCTTGTGAACCCCCAAATCAATCAGGTTCTTCCCCTATTGGCAGCTCATCTATATGTGCAAGATGGTTGAAAGGTTTGGGATGAAAAGTTTGGCTTAAAATCCATCCACAATCTTTCATAATAAGTGGGTACTGTGACCTTGACCTTTGACCTCATGACCCCAAAATTTAACAGAATCTTCTCCTATTGGCAGGTTAGCAATATCTTGAAGATAGAAGGTTTGCCATGAAAAGTTTGGCTTCAAATGCATATACATTCTTTTTAAAGAAATGAGTCCTATGACCTTAACCTTTGATCGTTGGACCCCAAAATCAACACGATTCTTACTTTGGTGTTGAGTCATATAAGTTAAGTTTGAAACCAATATGTCAAAATAAGCTGGAGTTATCATCTGGAAACTAATTTGTGAACAGATGGCCCCTGTGACCTTGACCTTTGACCATGCGACCCCAAATTCATCAGCTAAATGCGCAAAATGGAAAGATTGGAATGAAAAGCTTGGCTTAAAATGCAGCCATAATCTTTTTAAATAGGTGAGTCCTGTGACCTAGACCTTTGACCTCTTGACCCAAAGTCATATAGGTTCTTGCTTTAATGGTGGGCCATACGTAAGTCAAGTTTGAAATCCGTATGTCAATACGACCTGGAGTTATCATCTGGAAACAAATTTGTGTGGATGGACGGATGGACAGACAGACAGACAGACAGACAGACAGACAGGGTGATAACTATATGGCATCCACTTGTGATCAATAAACAAACTAGGTTTGTGGACACTAGATGTAATTACAGCTGAAAAACTAACATGATTGTTGTCATTTTATCGTAAAAAAAAAATAGAAAAATATTCGTTTAAATAACAAAAAATACAGGTGGCGCCACCATTATTGGGAAACTGACAAAACTTGTAATGGTCGATATTCAAGGCTAGATTCATGACAATCCATGCATTAATAATCAAGATATTGGAGGTTTTGTATTATATATTTTATTATTCTTGGGGGTACTTTCAAGCCCCATAGCTCGGAGGATATAGGTCACAGTGACCTAATTTCAGGTTTCCAAGGAGATTTTTTATTGACCTCCTTGGGTGGACACTTAGAAGTTTCTAGGACCAGCTGTTACGATTTGTGCCCTGCTAACGGACGGACGACGGACAAAGCGCCATTCCTATACATCAGTTGACTTGCAGTCAGCTGAGCTAAAAACGTTTTGCAGGTTTAAAACTCATATAGAAAGATATAGCAAACTGGCTAAGTTCAGCTTCCCGTAACTCAGCCACAAAGCACTGAACCAAAACCATTTGAACAAACTTGAATTATCAACATCTGAGGATAACTAGAATACGGGTAGTCGACAAGCTGCTACGTGTATCCGCCAAAATCAGAGTAGGATGGGTTAAGTGAGGCATGGATTGAGTGGCAAGGGAAAATAAGAGTTACATGTGTTACATATTAGAATGGATGTCTGCCACGTAAACATGATTGTAGGTGGCGCCACCTGATATTTGAACGAGAAACTATCCAAGAGGTATACACATGCAAAATTTCAGGTTGAAAAGTCAAACCACTGCAAAGATATGTGATTTTATCCCACAGCAAACTGATGGACGCTATGCAAAATGGCTGCAGGTGGCGCCGCCATTTTTGTGTATGTTATAAAGCTATCCAAGGGCTACATTTGAGTGAAAAAAATTTTCCTGATTGGTCAAACGAATCCTGAGATATAAGCATTAATGTCTGCAGTGAGAACATGAATGTAGGTGGCGCCACCTGTCATAAAATCAAGAAAGCTATGCGGGATGTATACTCATGCCAAATTTCAGGTTATTTGGTCAAACCACTGCAGAGATATGAATGATTTGAACCCAAGGCAGACAAACAGATGGACCTTCGTTTTGGCGGATACAATTAATGTGTGAAATTTTAGAATTTGGCCCAGTGGTTTTTGTTGAGAAGATCTTTGTAGCCACTGAGCTAAAATTGGCTGTCATGGCATACGACTAAATTCAGCTTCCCATAACTCAGCCAAAAGTCACTGAACAGGGACCATTTGAACAAACTTCAGATAGCACTATCCTAGGTTCATTTCTGTGCGATATTAAACAATTTGGCCATATGGTTTCAGAGAAGAAGTTTTTTGTAGCCCTTGGTATGATATCGGCACTGATGACCCCCGTAAAAAAAGGCCGATGCAGGTGGCGCCACCAATACCTCAATTTCAGATATGACTCATGTGACCAACATTGGCATATAATTTGGTGATGATAGCTCCAGCCATTACTGATATTGAAATTTTAGTATGCTTTTTTGGACAGATGACTATGTTCAACTTCCTGTAACTCGGCCAAAAATCACTGAACTGGAACCATTTGAACAAGGGCACCGCAAACCGGAGCATCCCCTCGCATAATGATATGGGGTGTATTATGCAAGTGTTAAAATGAGGAGGGGAGATGTGTGAGCTTGAGCTTTGACGTCAAACTCAATAAGTTGTACGTGTATGGGTGGGTGAGGCATATGTGAAGGAGCAAGCTTAAAATTGACCAATAAGGTATATTTAGACGGATGGGAAGACTGACAGGAAGACGGATGTACAAACATAGGAGCAGAAATGGGCTGCTATAACATTTGACTATATACAGCTTCCCATAACTCGGCCAAAAGTCATTGAACAGAGACCATTTAAACAAACTTAAGAAAGCACTACTTTAGGAGCATTTCTGTACAATATTGAACAATTTGGCTTTTCTCTTTTTTTGTAGCCCTCTGTATGCTTCGAGCACCATTGACCCACGTACAAAACCAATGCAGGTGGCGCATCCAATACCTCAATTTCAGATATGATACATAAGTTACCATTTTTTAACATAAAATTTGATGATGATAGCTCCAGCCGTTTCTGAGATTGTAATGTTAGCTTGCAAATGACTAAGTTCAACTTCCTGTAACTCGGTCAAAAATCACCGAACTGGAACCATTCGAACAAACTTGAGAGAGATTGTTCCAGGGAACATTTCTGTGAACTATTGGACAATTTTGCTGGACAGTTTCAGAGAAGAAGCTTTTTAAAGGTTTTTAAGCTTTTTCTCCATAAAACCTAGATTAATGCAGATACCCATAATAAGCTCTAGGGCACCAAGTTTCACATGTGACATAATTCTTACATGTAATTTGGAGCTGCTAGCTCCGACGGTTTCTGACTTGCAGCCATGGACAGCGTACGGACGACGCCGCGCCATCGCATAAGCTCACAAGATCGCAAAAAAAATACAGTTGGGGCGACCAGTTTTCGGGAACTGACAACCCTAGTCATGGTCAATGTTCAAGACAAGATTCAGGGCAATCCATGCATTAATTATCAAGATACTTGAGGTTTCGTATCAAATTTTTAATTATTCGGGGGGGGGGGGTACTTTCAAACCCCAGAGCTCCGAGGATATAGGTCACAGTGACCTCCCTGGATACTCAGTTACAGGTATATGCTGGGGTCAGCGGTTAAGATTTGTGCCCTGTTAATGGACGGCCAGACGTACGACGGACAAAGCGCCATACCTATACCTCAGTTGATTTTCAGCTCACTGTGACCTAATTTGGATTTGCAAGAGGTCACAAGAACCTGTCTGCATATTAAGTAAATTATTTCTGGGTCTAAAAGTTACGATTTGTGCTCTGCTAATGGAGGTTTGCTGGCCGGACGACTGGGCAGAAAGTTGGGAGGACAAACCGGGATCAATCAGAACAGCAGATCATGACTGAAATCAGTTGGGCTTAAAATCCATGCCAGTGTCCTGCTTTAGTAAACTTATTTTCACCCTGCAATACGAAGGGGAGACATCCGTGGGTTTTGTGTTATAGAAAAACTTTCAAGTTCAGTTGACCATTAGGTCTCATGGGCAACTAAATCTAATTTAAACTGTTAAACCATCGCTTTAATAACAGTTGTTTTGTGATCGCCTAGTTCATCCTTTCATGGCGCTTTCTTTCGCGAACAGTATCTTATTTGATCTTTCTCAAATCACAGGGATGATTGGTGTCTAAGAGGTCTAAAATGCTTTCGAATTACAGACCCATCTAAAAACATGTATGGCCGCCAGAGCACAATGCGTGATTTTCTTTCACACTCAGCATCTCAAAGAGAATACTTAATACTCTGATATTTATTAAATTCACAGGGATGATTGGTGCCTATGAGGTACCCACCACTATCAAGTTACAGACCCGCCTAAAATTCAATACGGCCACCATAGCAGAGTTTCTTCTTGACACAATTTCTGAAAAACCGCATATTCTATCCGTCTAAATTTCAGAGGGATGATTTGTGCCCCGGAGGGCTGTAGCCCTATCAAATTACAGATCAGCCCGGGAGAGGATGCTCGCTACTGAATTTCAGACACGTTAGTAAATAATACAACATGGCTGCCAGGCAATGATCTTTGAACTCCGTTCATGCTTTCAAGAATTGCCCAAGCAATTGCCATGAAAATTTACTGAAGATTTACACCTATAAGAGGATAAGCGCTTCTGAACTTCAAACATGTCCAACTACATTATGGCTGCCAGTCTGCGATTTTGGAATTCCTTTTACATACATTTTCTCAGTAATCCCTTAAGATATGGCCGTGACATTTTTAATGATGAACTGGTCTCTTATCATTTATTTGTGGTGAGAAATTTTAAACCAATCTCATATCCAGTAGGGCTACATGGAGGCCATTTTGAGGAACGGGGCACAGCCGGGCCCTAACTGAGGAACTTGGGGGGCCTAATCATATCAAGTGTATTGCATGTGACTTGGAAAACAACATAAACACAGTATGGTCACATACTATCTGGTTTAATGACATTTTTTTTTGCAGAATTCAATGGTTTACTATCAGCTTCAATTTTAAAATCGCCTTTCATTTGCAATGATTATATTTTCTGTGTTCGACTCATTCAACCTACTAGATAAATCAGCTATAAAAGCCAGTGGCCTTTGGCACCTGATGAAGGGTAAATTTATATTTGATCATTCTATATTACATAAATACTTTTTATATCAATAAATGTTCACAGAGCCTAAAGAACTTTCTGTAACATTACTTAGTCAAACCATCATAAACCCATAGTATGATACAGGGTACTGCATAATCTAAGAATGCATTTACAAAAGGCCTTTTATCGTGTTACACTGCTTGAAGAGCAACTTGTATAATACAACACAAGGCATGAGTAGTCACATCACAGTACCAACAAGTATGCACTTGATCAGAGAATTCTCCGGAGATTACACAGTATTCTATCATCTAAATCTGGGCTACATAAACTTACACAAACTTTAAGGAATATTAAAGGATACTGCAGGTTTTATACTGTCTACAATTTGCACAAACCATTCTAAAACTAACTTAAAATAATCATCCCATAAAAATGCAAATGGCCATAAAGTGGAACTAAGGGAAGTTTGACATTCTACTTAATTTCAAGAATCATCAGTCTATTCAGTAACAAAAGTGTTTATAAAAACAACAAATCATATCAAGGAAATGTAATCATGTGTGTGTATAATTAGCTATATACCCCCCACTGAGAAATTAAAAAAAATAGCTATATTATGCATCATGTTAACAAATTGAATTCAAATTGGAATTACATTCAGACAATACATTTTCTTTCACAGACTGCTTTTATTTATTTATAGACATCACCCGACCAGCCCAAAACATGATTAACATCTGAACTTCAGTTAATAAGGGCTATAATGTAAATTATAATTTACTGACTAAATATCTCAATATTTGTGTGGGAATAAATAGCTCAATAAATATTTGATTCTTTGTCCCAAAAGGTGAATGCACACAGACATTTTCCTTCCTGGACAATCTCTGAGGTAGGAGGTGGTGCTTTAGTGTTTGTATTATTTACACCTAACACAGGTCTATCACAATCATCATCATTCTCTCTTCATCATCAACAAATCCATACAAAACTATGTGTACATGCAAGTGTGGCAAAAAAAACATTTGATTTAAGAAAGATCCACCCAGCTAAATTAATCAAAAGTAAATCAATTAAAATTACACAATCTTCTAACTAAAAATTTGGCATTGCGGTCCTACAGTAATGGTAACTACATGTTCCATCCCCTTAATATAAATCCAACCTTTAACTACATGCACTACAATACATTTGTAAAGCATTCCATCATTTAACACATATTACAGAGGTGAAATTACTATTTATGGCATGAGCGACACTCAATGACCACAGGAGCTGCTTGAGAAATGCTAATCACTACTCAGTCTACATGACTCAAAGGATCCCTGCTTGTGAACCAGTCTAAAGAACTCCACAGAGATCTCTGTTTTTGCTAAAGAACAAGTTTAAAAGACTCAAGAGATCTCAGCTTTTGGATCATTTTACAAAACTCAAGAGATCTCTTCCCACGAACCAGTCAAAATAACTCGAGAGATCTCTGTAAACCAGATTCAGTATATCAGACTAAAGACCTCAAGAGATCTAAGCGTTTGGACCATTCTAGAGAACTCAAGAGACCTCTGCTTGTAAGCCTGTCTAAAGAACAAAAGAGATCTCAGCTTGTTAACCAGAATCAGTCTAAAGATCTTAAGAGACCTCTGCTTATTGGCCTGCCTGAAGAACTTATCAGATCTCAGCTTGTAAACCACAACAAGTCTAAAGATCTTAAGAGACCTCTGCTTATTGGCCTGCCTGAAGAACTTATCAGATCTCAGCTTGTAAACCACAACAAGTCTAAAGATCTTAAGAGACCTCTGCTTATTGGCCTGCCTGAAGAACTTATCAGATCTCAGCTTGTAAACCAGAACCACTCTAAAGATCTTAAGAGACCTCTGCTTATTGGCCTGCCTGAAGAACTTATCAGATCTCAGCTTGTAAACCACAACCAGTCTAAAGATCTTAAGAGACCTCTGCTTGTTAGCCTGCCTAAAGAACTTAAAAGGTCTCAGCTTGAAAACCAGAATCAGTCTAAAGATCTTACGAGACCCCTGCCTGTATGCCTGCCTAAAGATATTCACAGATCTCAGCTTGAAAACCAGAACCAGTCTAAAGATCTTAACAGATTTTAGCTTGAAAAGATCTTAACAAAACTCAGCTTGTAAACCAGAATGAGTCTAAAGATCTTAACAAATCTTAGCTTGTAAAGATCTTAACAAATCTCAGCTTGTAAACCAGAACCAGTCTAAAGATCTTAAGAAATCTCAGCTTGTGGGAAAGTTTCACCACCTCTTTCTATGACAAAACAAAATGGTGTGAGAAGTAGATAATTAATGGGTAGGTAGATATCTGTAAAATAATTGATCTGGCAGAATTATCAGATCTGAATTACTAGAGCTTTACGGGACATGCACCATCATACAGAGATTGACATTTTCATCATTATATCTTTACACACATGTTTCTGTACAATATAATACATAAATTTTAATCAGCATATTTCATTTTCCATTGACCAATGTGACTGCTAATGCCAAAGGGTGAGAATAAGACTTAGGATACAGTAATAAAATGAGACACACTAGCTGTATAGCCAATTAATTTATGTAATAACCTCCCGGTGAAGATTTTGCCACAAATAAGAAATGCTGCAAAAGCATCCCCCACCCCCACCCCCCCCCCTACCCCAAATAATATGATGGTAAATGTCCCAATGCTAGAGAGTAAATCTTCTGTTTATACTGCATTTCTCTTATGTGTTTGAAGAACATTTTGAAGAGAGGATTTTATCTATCTGAATGTTGTACCCTAGACAATCATCTACTTAAATCTGAGTCTGAGTTATCTTCTACAAATAAGACATTTATCTGAGTAATGGCTGGCTGCTATTACTTTAACTTGAATCTAGTTACCTGAACAGGTTAACACTTACATTAGACATAAGGTATTTGTCAAAAGGCAGGTTCTATAATCTGTTACATGTATATGACAATAACTTCTGACAAAAGGCCTAAAAGTCCTATATGTTTGCATAGAGTTTATTAGGTTAGCAACAGATGTTATGCATCCTCCACAAGCTGCAGTTATCACTGCCTTACACAAACAAACATTTAGTCAAACTTCCAAAACTACCTATCAACAGCTAACTATTGGCAGCTAACCTATGTCAATTCTGTGGTAGACCATAAAACAGCATCAACAGCATAATAAAGTGAGGCTGCAAGCATGAGAGAATTCCAATTCACCGAGCAATATAAGTTGATGACTTACTCCATGTAGTGCTGTTGACTAAAATATACACAAAAAATCATACAAATTAAATGTCTTGCAATAATACTTAAGTTGTATAAAAACTCATAGATACAGTAATGTTTACTTTTGATCTTGGAACATAATGAGTCTCATATTGATGGTTCTGGCCGCTAGCTGCTTATTACATTCTATAGAGTCCATGGGCAGGTCCATGAAAGGGCTCTCTGCTTGGTCACTTGTGTACTCAAACTTGTAAATCATGGGTTTCACCTTCATGTCACCGTTTGGTCCACACAGGGCAATGAACTGGACCTGAACTGGATTTTGAATTTTGGTTTTGAGGACCAACTGATAGGTGAGGTATCGCTGACAGGTCAGCACCGGGTTCTTGTGTTTGTCGTTAACTCTGGCCTTCACCACCCACTGGTAGTTGAATGCACTAAAGCGACTTGACTCATAGAACAACTTTGTGATGAAATCGTCTGTCCGATACGGCTTCAGCTGAAGATCTGACAAAAAAATCACAGGTAATAATTTTGTTTCTGAATCATTGAATCCTTCCTACACTCACCACAGGCACCACATGTTATTGTATAGTCAAGAAGTGTTTGTTCAAATGTTTGCTTTGAATATAACAGACATTTTTCAACAAGTGTTGAAAAAAAATAAAATATTGCTTAAATTTCATATTTCACATAATCAAATTTTTTAAGTAAAAAATATATTAATCTTATACAAAAATGTATACAAGACAAACCTTTGAACTTGCTTGGACTCCTACAAGAGAATTATGATAGAGCTGGAGAACTTTAGTTCAGGTTACCAGTATAAATTTAATGTGCTCTGGCAGAAGTATGGGCAGTCTCTGATACAAATTACTGCAAACAGATCTACTAATTTTCAAGTTGGTTAAAGTGCATGCAGTAGCTCACCTGTTGATGATATTTTTTCAAAAGACAGAAGATCAAAGATCTTTGAGTAGAGTGCAATCTGGCTGGCATGGCTTAAATCGATCTGCTGTAGGGCCTCCATGATGTCTCGCCCAGGCTTATCCGGGTGACAGCACAATTCCTCGTGCTGGCTGAGCTCGTGGAATGGCCCACGCCAAGGGCAGCCAATCCTGCTGAACTTACATGTCACAATTCTGGAATGATACGTTAGCTGGTGTTATTCAAAGCTTCATACTAACCACTGGACATGCACGCCTACATTGACATACATATAAGCATACATACATGGGGCAGTGTGTCACATATTGGGACAGTATACATACCAAGAAGAAAACGTTACTCACCAACCAATGCCTACTTCCATGGTGTATCACGTCTTTGCAGCCCCTCCCCTAACCCAAAGTCCCACCCTCCCAACTGAAAAACACAAAAGTTAAATTGGGTTAGACTGTTGCAGATTTGCAAAGTCAATCGTACCACAAATCAGTTCTTGCTGATTTGTGCTACGATGCAGATGTCAAATTATTTCTAAGTTTTTCAGCGCTCCTTATTCCATTACTGAAAAAAAGTTACAAGGAATTTAAAATGTTATTTGTATTTATTCCTGTCTTGTTAACAGTTAACAAAAAAGAGACTTTATCTACAAAATACAAAAGAAGTTGGACAAAATGGATTTAGTAATATTCTGAAGTCATTAAGATTTGTTGCTTTATGTCAATTTGTTCTGAAATAAAAGAAAAAAATTATGAAGAACCAAACCTTGGCTCATTTGCTCACAATCAGAGCAGCGTGACACTGAAACTGGTCTTGTTGGCTGTATAGCACTGCACTGTCATCTTGTCAATTTATTCAGCAATATTTGGGGGATGACACAAGTAAAATAGTGTCAAATAATATATTTTATGGTTAAAAACCAATCTCTGTGGAAGAATGGAACCATTGTTTTTGACACATTCATGATTGTACTCATGGTTTGGACAAAACAAGAACTGGATATGTATTTAGCATACCAAGTACAGTTACCATGCATGTTAATCACCCGCTGCTGAGGTACAAACAGCTCATGCCTTATTCTGCAGTTCTTGTGATGAAGGTATGTCACACAGTTTGCTGCTACCCTAACACTAACACAACCTACCGTCCTCCTGACAACCATCTTCTCACTGCACCTGGACAGTCTGTAGGTAAGTGGTACACAGCTCCATCCACAAGAACTCCAGGAACAAGCATTTTGTTCGAGTTCAGTTAAGAATTACAACTGATATCACAGCTGGTTAATCATATTGACAGCAATGTGTAACGTACAGCTAAAAGGAAACTGCTGGTAACCCCATGCAATAATCTAAATACTGGCATGATAAATTCAAAAATCCTTAATTCAATTAAACTGTTTTGTAAAGGTTTCATCTACTTGGTGAATGAATGATTCCAAATTATTTTAGCAAATAAGGACAAACTCTTTTTGAAGGAATTTGAAAATTTTGAAGACAATCCAAATTTTTTTTTCAATAAAAATGTCTGTTGTGTGATTAAAAGCCAACAAGCCACCCTTGTTCAGCCTGGTTTGACTCATTATTTGTTTGACCAGCTCTGCTGCAGTGCTAAAGCCTTGTCTAAACAGTACTACTTTTATAAACCATCTGGAGATGTGAGAGAATTTAGCATAATGGTAGGAAAGTTTTGCTTTCACTAGCCAATATTTTTTTACATAGGCTGACAGATGATTTTTCTTCAGAGTACCCTGCAACAGAGCTGGAAAAATACAATACCTGCAATCCGTGGAGTACAATTGTGATGTTGCTACCTGAGCCGGCGTGGCACTAGGCTTTTGATTTAAACACATTCAAACACAGAATGGGGACAATTGTGGCATCAGGAGGAGGTTAATCCAGTGGTGGGCCAACGAACGTGAGCAGTGGAACACGGCTGTCACTCTGAAACACACAAGCAAATGCCTCTGGGCATACACAGGTTGTGTGATTATCAAGTCACAGCATGGTGGGTACATGCCCTGGTTATACATGGTCAAGGTCACACACCTTTCCTGACATAGTTCACGTTGATGCTGATCAAGGTCACAACGAGGCAACATCTCTGAGCAGAACGAACACAGGGTCGGCAGCTCGGATACAGCCTTCTCCACAGCCAGATTCCGGATGCACACAGATTTGCTGATCTCGCAGCGGCAGTTGGGGCAGGTGGCGCTTTCATCCTTCAGCCGGGCATCAGCCAACAAGTGGGAGAGACAGCCTGAACACATCAGATGGCCATTGGAACACTGCACAAGATGAAAAATATCACCTGATTATGATTTTAATAATGAAAATAAAAGTAGCAATCAACAGCACAAATAAAATATATAAACAATGACACAAAGCTCATTTTTACAGCATATTGCATCTGCAGGCAAAATTAAATGCCTGATGCTATAGGTTTCAAAATAATCAGTTGTCTATCTGATAGATAGATGGATGCTTTATGTTTAAATCAAGATCATAAAGGCCCTGCCTCTGGTGTGTTTGTGTTCACATGCGTGTCACAGAGTAACAAATGAAACATAATTCAATGTGCTGATGGAGTTGTAAGAAACTTCTGAGCTGGCTCATACTAACAACCTACTCCTTGAACCAGATGAATCTCAAACATTTGCATATTAGGCAAAAAAAAAATAAAAAGGTATGGTTCTCAGAACCTTTTTTTTTTAGAAATCACTGCAGGCAGGCGGTATTTTATTTTTAACCTTTTTTGTATGTTTCGATAAAAATGTCACATGATCAGGGAAAAGCATGAAAATAAAAGGTTATTTTTGCTAAATAGGTTTAGGCACTAAATAAAAAGAAAATTGTATTAAAATTGTATTTATTTGATCTTCTTGAAAGATGAAAATCAAAATAAATATGTTTGATGTGGGGGGTTAAAATTTACCCTTGAGGTGCCTGAGAACCATCCCTTTTATTTTTTTTTTTTTTTGGCCTCATTATTAGAATGTCACAAGGCCTCTGAAACAACAGGCAGTTCAATCTCATTAGTGCTTCATGCTTTTTCATGCTATTGATGGGTCTTGATAAACAGAAAGCAGGTATAGGAACCCCAACACATCTTGATTGGTCTTGAGAGACAGTACTGTACTTAAGCAGGTATAGGAACCCCAACATCTATTGATGGGTCTTGAAAGACAGTAAGCAGGTACAGGAACCCCAACATCTATTGATGGGTCTTGATAATCAGAAAGCAGGTATAGGAACCCCAACATCTCTTGATGGGTCTTGAAAGACAGTAAGCAGGAATAGGAACCCTGACATGTATTGATGGGTCTTGAAAGACAGAAAGCAGGTATAGGAACCAGACATGTATTGATAGGTCTTGATAAACAGAAAGCAGGTACAGGAACCCAAACATCTCTTGATGGGTCTTGAAAGACAGTAAGCAGGAATAGGAACCCTGACATGTATTGATGGGTCTTGAAAGACAGTAAGCAGGAATAGGAACCCTGACATGTATTGATGGGTCTTGATAAACAGAAAGCAGGTATAGAAACCCCAACACATCTTGATGGGTCTTGATCAACAGAAAGCAGGTGTAGGAACCCCAACACCTCTTGATGGGTCTTGAAAGACATTAAGCAGGTATAGGAACCCTGACATGTATTGATGGGTCTTGAAAGACAGTAAGCAGGAATAGGAACCCCTACACGAATTGATGGGTCTTGATAAACAGAAAGCAGGTATAGAAACCCCAACACATCTTGATGGGTCTTGATCAACAGAAAGCAGGTATAGGAACCCCAACACCTCTTGATGGGTCTTGAAAGACATTAAGCAGGTATAGGAACCCTGACATGTATTGATGGGTCTTGAAAGACAGTAAGCAGGTATAGGAACCCTGACATGTATTGATGGGTCTTGAAAGACAGTAAGCAGGTATAGGAACCCTGACATGTATTGATGGGTCTTGAAAGACAGTAAGCAGGAATAGGAACCCCTACACGTATTGATGGGTCTTGATAAACAGAAAGCATGTATAGAAACCCCAACACATCTTGATGGGTCTTGATCAACAGAAAGCAGGTATAGGAACCCCAACACCTCTTGATGGGTCTTGAAAGACATTAAGCAGGTAAAGGAACCCTGACATGTATGGATGGGTCTTGAAAGACAGTAAGCAGGTATAGAAACCCTGACATGTATTGATGGGTCTTGAAAGACAGTAAGCAGGAATAGGAACCCTGACATGTATTGATGGGTCTTGAAAGACAGTAAGCAGGTATAGGAACCCCTACACGTATTGATGGGTCTTCAAAAACAGTAAGCAGGTATAGGAACCCCAACACCGGTTGACAGGTCTTGAAAGACATTAAGCAGCAGGGTTTGGGCTGGGTACATGTACCTGTAACTAGGTTCACTATTTAGAGTACCTGTACCTGGCTGTCATGAGTAGGAAGTGCCTGCTACCTGTGCCCTGGGACTAAAGTACCTGTACCTGGTATAAGGTACTCCAGGTACAGGTATGATACTGGAAATGGACATAAGGTTTGGTCAAGCTAGGAGTTTATAACACATGAAGTCCTAACTCAGTGAAGTTTTGCCAGCAATCGCATGTCAGTCGTGCACTTATTGCAATGAAGACATGATGTCCATTAATCTTATTGTGAGCCTATTGTTCTGCAGTCACAGCCTTGGCACGGCCTTTGATATAGCAAGGCTGTTGAATCTTACTGATGTGGTCTGCTGAAGCTGGTCAGACAGAGACCGATCTATCCAGTTACTGAGCAGTGATTAGCTTGAATAACACTGACCAGAAGTATGAATGCGCAGATTGTATTGTCAAGAATTATGTGCAACAGGTATATTTAGAGAGGTCTCATGCTGAAGAAACACTGGAGGGAATTTGGGACAGATGCGATCACTCTGCATCAGTATCTGCCATGATACATGACTGACCACTGGGAAGTGTAAACCTGATTTTCCTTGAACAACTTTGGATTTCTATTACTTCACAGATGAGAAATCCAGCTCAGCTAGGCTAGCTGTCCAGTAGTGAAGTGAGTTATGTAATATATTTAGTTGGTTGAAATCTTTAATAAAAGCTATTTTTTACTGACTTCTTTCAAATTTCAGATTATAAAAGATCTCATCATTATACATGTGTTAAAGCTGTGAAAATTACACTTAAGTTTGGCAAAGTTGAGGGTACTGATTTTACATTTATGCTAATAACTTGAAAACTTTTAAAAATTCTGCTCTGTTTTCTAATATACAATTAAATCTAAATAAAATATATATACATCCTTTAAAAAGACTCTCTATAGCTTCAGCCATTACAAGTAGGTAAATATATATATCCTGCTAGTTTGACAAGGTACATTATGTTTGGGTCCATAACTTCTAAAACTTAAGCAATATTGACCTCATTTCTGGTAAGTGCATAGGAAATATATGGGGGACCATAAATGCCATATTTGAATGAAACAACACCAATGGTTTTCATAGTTGGCAGTTCTGAAGTGAACCAATAGGTTATTTTTGTGAAAAATGGAGGCTTTTGCTTAATTTCTCGAAGAAAGAAGTGGCAGTGACCCTACTTTGGGTTTGGTAGGAGAACTTAGGGACATCTAGCCCCAAGTCGTATTTTGGATTTGTAGGTTTAATGGTTTCAAAACTTGCCTTGTTAACAGACATCCAGCCACCATGACTATAACTCAGATGACTTATGGTCAGCTAAGCTAAAAATTATACAATTTATCATTTTAAGTTAATGTGATCACTCCATCTTAATAGGGTGTTAATTATCCAAATAATTCATGGAAGTAAGAACTAGTTTTGTTAACTGAGAAAGACAATATGAACATTTAATTGTAAGTTAACACCAACAGATTGCATATAATTATGGAGTACAGTGTTTCATCGTTACTGGTTGTGCTTACAAGTTACAATGGTTGGCTACTTGATTTCAGTGCTGGCATTCAGCCAAATATATGTGCTTGCACTCCATCACGTGAATACTGTCAAGGTCATGACCCACAATCCCAGCTGCTGCTATTAATATTATGCAACAAGCTCTCTTAATACGGGAGCCATATTGCCCTAGCTTCATTCCCTATACCTCTGTATTATTTTCTTATAACAAGACACCGCGTCAGAAATTAATGTAAACACATCCGGATTTCCTTCTGAAATAAATTTTACAGGACGGGGCAGGTCATATATATGTTAATACCAGTATGCCACGTCCTGTCATGTATGAGTGCAAAGCTATGTACCGCCGTCCATAATCGAATAAAGTGCTAAAACGTATATAATTTTTTTTCTTTAATTTCAAATCATAAGATAGATACAACGGAATTTCCGGTTTAATAAAAACTGCTACACTTAACAAGCGATTTGACTGGTAGCAAACGACATCATCAACACTGATGAAAGAGGCGGGTCCCCTGACCAACCTGGAATATTGCAACCGTGGGCAAGTCCAAACATACGGCGCAGCACAGAACGCTGGTGAGTCGATCTTCTAATTTTGGTTTCTTTTTACTGTCAATGTCTTCCACTTTCGCTTTTTTCTTCTGGGGCTCACAATCGTCGTCGCTTCCTGCACAAACAGCAGGATTTTCGACAGAAACCTCCGCAGACGGTACCGCTACCTCTGCCATCTTGCAATGTTATTATTTCGTGTTGGTATCACGTGAGGTATAACTGACCTCATAAAGGACCAATCATGCGCGTGGACGTTAGGAACCAATCGAAACTCTCCAATCATCAGCGACCTTATTAACATAGTAAATAAACAAGGCCACGCTTTAAATGCCCTGACGATAAAATGGCTTCATTGCTTGACAACCTGGCCTCGATCCGTGTCACCAGGTTTATTGTGCACACTATATACCCATTTCAACATATGTTCATGTTATACATCGGTATTCTTCACTAATTTTTCCACACTTAGTTTTCCCCCGAGCCGTGCGATTTGTAGAAAAACGAAAAGAATCATGAATCAAATTATGGAACAACTTACCATCTTCTTTAAAAGGTACATCTGTTACAAAAGACGAGAAACACAGAAAGCAGCAATGCATTTTATTTACTTTTAATATCGACATTTACAATTGTATGTAAACTCATGCAGCTATGGCATCTTGTTTATGCCATTAGTTAGGTTTGCATTTACAATTTATGTGTAAAAGGATTTAATCCAATCTTTGTATATACTTTAAAGGGATATTGACGGTTGAAGGTGCCTCTAGTCATATTGTGAATTATAATCTGTGATAGGCCACAATGGCCACTCGGTCTTGTGGTATATTTTTTAGATATTTTATCATACATGTAGATGCCATAAAAAAGTATTCTCCTTTAATAGGCATTTTTACATTCACTTAATTTTGGCCATGATAAAATTTGACGTTTAATCTTTAGGTTCATTTACTACCATTATAGTGCTTTTTATTTAGTTAAACAATAAACAAAATCTGTGGTAGGCCACGTACTTTTGCCACTTATTTTAATTGTGTAAATTTATGCCATATAATGTACATTTTTTATAGCTTTACAATCTCTGGCCAGTTTTACATGATAGTTTAGGGATATTACTTTAAGTGCTTTTGTCTAGTCACACTTAGAAAATACTCTGTGATACATTTTTAAATACATACAGAAGCGGATCCAGGGGAAGGGGGGTCCAGGGGGTCCGCCCCCCCCCCCCTTTTTCATCAGAAACAACGTTTTTTAAGGGCTTCAGAAAAAATTTGCGCCCTTGACATCCCCCCCCCCCTTTTCCCGACCTGGGACCTTTTTTTAGGGTTCTCATTAGTCCTCCTGGGTTGGACCCCCCCCCCTTTTCCTAAATCCTGGATCCGCCCCTGATATATTACAATCATTTTAATTACTATTTTGCCTAGCTATGACCCAGTCATTTATGTATCTATATATGATGTTCTGAATTCTTCAGATATACTTGGTATGATCAGATCTGTACACACACTGTTACTAATAATGTAGTATTTTTTATTATTTGTAGTCTTTAATTTATTTTTCACATCAATTTTTAATACTACAAAATGTAATTTAGATTATATTATCAGGTATTCCTGCTTGCCGTTGTTTCATGTATAAATCTTGATCACAAGAACCACTATGGAAATAAGTATGTGTTTTTAAATTTTTAGTGTTATCCTTGGTTATGTCAAGATACTGTATATTCTTATGATTGTACTTTGAATGCATGTATCTGACTACCTAAATAAAATCAATCAATCATACGTTTTACCATTCACCAACAGTTATTTTCATATAAATACGGTGCCTCAGTGTGTTTGTGTAGCCTATACCTGTATTGCATCAGAGAAACAACTGAGGGTTAAAAACTTAAATGTTTAAGATCTAAGGTACAAAGCAGAGGAAAAGTCTAGGGCTGGAGTCTCACTATATATTTTACATATTCTAAAAAATACAGTATAATGAACTTACATATGGGAATTACCATATTTGCCAATGCCACGGTTGGTATATAACCTTGGTATAAGGTATGGGCAGATTGGTTTTAATATGACGAAAAATTGTGATATATATTTCGTATTAAAAAAATAAGGACTTCATTTAGGCATAGTTATTTGACATCACATGTACTCCGGACTTCAAATTTTCCCTCAACTGGTGAACTGTTAATTTAAAATATGAAGAATATAACATAGCGGAATAATCCTGTATTGGCTGGAACGTTTATGTTCTGGTCGTTGAAGGGAAATATTGAGTTACATATGAAAAATAAATAATGGGTAGGTGGTTACGGTTAATTGTTAATTAATTATGCTAAACACTCGTATAAAAGTACACACTGAAAATTGTTTAGGTTGACAGCAGCAGGATTAATCAACCAAATGTTATCCCTCGGAAAACAAGTTTAATGTGCTTAGATAAAGACTGATGACATAATACCCGGAACCAGATGGACTCCCTAAAATGATACCAACATGAAAATTACCCCATGGGCAATATCCACCATTGGTTGTATTTATTTATAATCTTTTCAATTAATCTTTGACCAACCAACACATGGAAAGATCGAAAGATATGAATAAATGGCAGTTTTATGTCAAATGTGTTATGTATAAAATACCAAAACGTTTCGAGATATGATATTTCAGCTTGTGTTTGAACTGTGTTGTCATGATTGGAATATGACCTGGCCATGCAGCATGCACCAAAGCACCTGTTTGCTTCTCCAAGTTTTATTGAATAAAAGTATACAGAAAATGTACCAAAATATTCAATTTACTAAGCAATGGACAAATTAAATAAACTAACTGCTATAATTAAAGAGAGGTAAAACGCACGGATAATTGAGGGCTGGACGGACTGGACTAACTCTAATGTGTTTTTCTAATTTATCATATTTATTAACTTTATATGCGATCGACTATTATTTACGGTAGTCGCAATGGAATTTGGTCACGGAAGTCCTTCGTGGTCACGCTTCGAATATGAACGCTTTAGGTCTTGAACTGTCGGAAATGATACAAAGGGTGTCCTATAGGGGGGGGGGTTCATTTTCCTTATTTCTCCTTAAATCCAGAGATATCTCAAATAATTTTCGAAGGGGCTATAGCAACGCCATCTGTCGGTAACTACGAATGTGTGCCAAAGCAGAAAGCAGTTCGTTACTCTGAACCAGGACCTATATATGAGGCCCTCCTTATCTTTTCTACAAATTTTCTGAGACTCATTATACAGTCACATACAGTCAAACACAAAATGTTCAGTTGTACTTGTGACATCAAGAGACACGATTTGGTTCTATTAATAAAATATGCGGTGAGGTTTGAAATAAACTGTTGATTTATGTATTGCTAATAATTGCTTATTAAATAACAATTTATCTTTATACGCATGTTTTTCCTATGGCCTGTGGAACAACATTTACACAAATACGATGTTTTTTTGTGTAATCTATTAATAGCAAAATAATTTGTCTTAATTTTATTCTGTCGTATTTGGAATGAAACTAAATTTGTCCTGCAAGTACAAAATTATGAACGGGGGCCGGGGTTAGTTAGTGAATAAAATTGTATTTTATTGATGGCTGCCATTAAAGTATCCGTATAATGCACTTGTATAATATAGTTACAGAGCTTAAAGCAGTCACTCTAAATTCATTGATCGAATGAAACCCTGTAAGAGTAACCGTACAGCTTACAGCAGACAGTGTAAATGGACTTCACAACTCCACTGTCTTTGTCATATGACGAGAGGTGTTATGTTTTACAGCCGGGGTTTGCTGTTATGCAAAAGAATCTGAACCTGGATAACAACTGAAGAACAATTCATTAATTGTTTCAGATAATCTAGATAACCATCACATAGGTTTTTTCATTGAAAATGCTGCCTTTTCACTGTGACATATGGCTATTTCTTTTGTCCCTGTCGAGGCCAAGGGTAATTTTTATACAAGTAAGTAGGGAATTGAGTTGTTGAATCTATCAAACATTTCCTGTGTTGTTGTGTAATTCGGTTATAACCCTTGATGAGTTGCAGATTTAGTTTTAGTGCTGGGCCCCCAGTTTTAGTTTTAGTGTTGGGTCCTGAGTTTTAGTGCTGGGTCAGGACTATAGTTTAAGTTTTAAAGCTGGGCCCCCTGTTATAATTTCAGTGATGGACCCCTAGATGTAGCTTTAATGCTCGGTTCTTAGTTTTATTGCAGAGCCCCTAGTTTTATTTTCATGTTGACCCTCCGCCCCCCCCCCCCCTTAGTTTTAGTTCAGGTTTTTTTTTTGCTCAGCCCCTTGTTAAAGGTTTAAGTGCTCAGCCTGTAGTTAAAGTTTAAGTGTTGAACCTCTAGTTTTAGTGCTGAGCCCCTATAGTTATAGTCTGAGTGCTGAACCTAGTGTGTTCCTAGTTTTCTCCAGCTATAGAATAGGTGGAGATACTTTTTTTTTTTAATTATTATCTCCACCAATTATATAGGTGGAGATATCTGTTTTGGCATAATTATTATCTTCACCTATATTCTATAGGTGGCGATATTTGTTTTTGGCATTGTTATTATTTTGCCACTTCTTTCATCCGATTTCAATGATACTCGCACAGGATATATATTATTATGGCCCAATTAATTTGACCTTGTTTCAGTGACCGTGACCTATTTTTCGAAGTAACAGGGTCGAAAGTGCAATTTTCTCGGATTTTCGCTGTCGATTTTCTCGGTATCTATACGCGGTAAAGATAAATGGATGAAAAAAATTCCATAATAACTGCATGGTTCCTAACATTACTGGGGGTATCGTTTGGGACTCCCTCGTGCGGAACCATATATGATATAGATGACTCAGCATTTTTCAGTGTCACAGTATCAAAAACTATCAGTATCCATGTGGATTATGCAGTAAACCTCTGAAACGAAATCATCAAGGAATATACAATGACGACTGCGATATCTGGCATCATGCCAGGTGTCTCCCTGATTGTATAGCCATCACATATGAACATTATCACTACTTAACGAGCTCTTATACAAATTGGTACTGCCTGAGATGTCAGATGCCACAATTTAATGACCCATTCTTCACTGACAGTGATAACAATAAACTGGACAGCAGCATCTTGTCAAACTCGTCTTCAAACGCATCAGAAACCGGAAATACTGTAAATAAATTTATGGACTTGCGAAAGAGGTTTAGAGCAGGAAACCATTTAAACTCTCGCATTTAAATATAAACAGTTTGAGATATAAAATTGGAGATGTGCAAGACCCCCTGTATAAAAACCTGACTGATATATTGTGCATAACGAAACTAAAATAGATGATTCTTTTCCGCAAATCAAGTTTAGCATCACAAACTACACATACTATCGCAAGGACAACATCAGCAAGCGGCGGCCTTATCACATATATTCGATCAGATATTCCGTCATGACCTGCATAGAGTCTGCGCCAAGGACGTAGAAGTTATTGCCATATGCTTAACAGAATGAAACTATTGCTTGTTCATGTTTACAGGCATCCAGCGAATTCAAAAACAGATTATGAACTTTGTTTTAACACATTGACTGCTATCATGGAACAGTTGTTAGTTGAATACAAAATTACTGTATTAAGATAAAAAAATAAAATAAAAGGTATGGTTCTCAGGCACCGCCCGCGTCAATTTAAACCCCCCGCATCAAAAATTTTATTTTAATTTTTATCTTTTAAGAAGATAAATAATACAATTTATGTAGTGTTTAGCAAACAATTTGTTATTTTCATGCTTTTTCCTGATTATATGACATTTTTATCGAATCATCCAAAAAAAAAGGTCAAACATAAAATACCGCCCGCCCACACTGATTTCTGAAAAAAAAGTGCCTGAGAACCATACCTTATTTTTTTTGGCCTAATTGGTGATTTTTACATAAACGTTCAGCATGGCAGGAACAGTCATAATAAAACATATGATTTATGGATGTATACGGTATGTCACACCAATAAAAAAGTCAACTTGTTTTAAAAAATCAAGAGGTAGAGCTGTTGACTTGATTATAACTAATGATAAATCACAGTTTGTATACAGTGGTATAATATCCAATGGAACTAGTGATTTTCATGACTATGTATTTGATATTTTGTAGTCGGCCTTAAGGCCGAAACCAGCAAAGCATACATCATATGACCTAGAAATGCGAAACCTTCACGGACATATGCCGATACAACGTATGAGTGCAGTGGCAAGTTTGGTAGCGATATCTTTAATAGTAGTTGCATAATATGCAAATTTCAAAAATGGATAGTCAGCAATTCAGCTAATTTGTAATAACTCAAGAAGGAAACACCAAATTTCACTTGTTTTACAGGAATGTTGGCCCTCTCGGACTATTACAGGTGGATATATCATTAGTGGGAGATTCAGGGGGAGGGGCGTGGGGATGGACGCTCTCCCAATACAGTTATAAGATGTCTAGTTATTCTTCTTCCTCGTCTTTGTATTCTCATTATTCTGCCAATTTTTTCATCTTTTCTCATTCATATTTACACAGGATGTACCCTCCCATGGTCCAATTAATTTGACCCAGTTTTCAAGGTTACTGGGGTAAAGTAATGCGAATTTTTTAGATTTTAATGTCATTTTTTCTTAACTATAAGGGGTACAGACTATGGATGAAAAATCCTTTGTTATATCTGGTTACATTCGCGGAGGTAACGCTTTGAATTCACTAATGCGGAACCATATGAGATAGGTGACTCGGCACTTTTCAGTTAGTCTACCTTTCCTTAACCCGTATGACTTAGAAAGTTGAAATTTTATGGAATGCGAATAAGTGGAGATACGAGACTGTCCCACGATAGTTACAGAAGTCTAGTTTTAGTTTAAGTTGGGTCGTTATAGCATCAAGTTTGAGTGCTGAGCCCTTAATGGTAGATATAGTGCTGGATCTCTAGTTTTAGATTTAGGGCTGGGCCCCTATAGTCCTAGATTTGTTCTGGACGCTAATTGTACTTTGACATTTTCTTTGAAATGAATATTATAGGTCTACTCCACAACATAAATATATGGTGTCCACAAATAAACTGGTACACATATCTCAGTGTTACACATGTCAGCTCAAAGTACTATACACAAAGTTGGTTAATACCCCTGAATTTCATTTGTCATGATAAGACAGACCAGGGAACGTTGAACCTATGTTATCATAACTATGGCGATATATATCATGTCTTATCAGGCGTTCATAGACTGCCCGAAGTCACTTATAATAGTGATATATATGGTGTATAAACAAGGCCAAAGTCATTCAAAATAATTTATATAACCCATCAAGTACAAAGGCAGAAACTGTCGTTATACTTTATTTCCAATATAAATCCTAATATCTGAATATAGTGGGAAGGGGGGGGGGGATGATTACACAGATCATCCCCTGTTGTTTAAAAGTGTGTGTGTGTGGGGGGGGGGGGGATATATACCCTCACTTCCTGTTTCACTGAGAACAATATTCTGTTTATCAGTAGGAATGAGTAAAGAGAAATACTATTGGAAATCAATCGAGTCAGATTTTACCCTCAGCTTTGCCAAAAGTAATCAACACTAATCTTTATCAATTATATAGTACTCTGTTTTTGTACTGTTTAAAAAGTAATGTTTGCATAAACTGCTCTGAAGTACTACAAACAATCAGAAAAATCTGATCTTTTTAAAATGGCTCAACTCTGCCTAAAATATACTAATACTTTTGCTCAAACATCCAGATAAATTTAAAAAGATATCCGAAATATTTCAAAGAAATAGATCTATACAAAATTAATGTACATATACAAAAATGCAAGGTTACTGTTGGTCACGGCGCTCAGTTGAAACTGATTATGAGAATAAATGTAACAAGGGACCCATGGGTCACAGTGCTCAGCTGAAGTTGACCTTGATTGTTACAATCAAAATAATAAAAATGGAGATAAAATCTGAGAGGAAGAGGTAATTAATACAGGCCATGGTTGGTTGATATGATTGGTTTGAATTGATGAGAAAGGAACTGTTGCAATTTTTTAAAATTAATTTATTTTTTATATTTTCAACAACACAATACATACACGCCAAACCGGTATCCAGTCAGCCATGACAACATGACACTCAGGCCTTCTAAAATAAACTGATAGGGGCCTGTGAGTCATGATGCAAGTCATAACAGAATACCCATTCTGAGGGTCGGATCAAAATATTTGCCGTGTGGCAGTAATTGACATCAGAGGCTGATATGGTCGACTTATAGCTGCTAAATAATGAGAAAAAATTTTGTTGCACAAAAAATTAATTACACTAATTACCTCTTTTTTTCTATGGCACCGATTCACACATAGCTGTTAAGCCGTCTAACAGACGCAGAGACAAAAACAGCCTCGTTATAAAAACTGTTGCATGAATACACGTTAACAGTGTTACAC
This sequence comes from Sipunculus nudus, assembly GCA_026874595.1. Lineage (NCBI taxonomy): Eukaryota > Metazoa > Annelida > Sipuncula > Golfingiida > Sipunculidae > Sipunculus > Sipunculus nudus. Next base: position 48,073,686 of record CM049316.1, read on the forward strand.
GTAAACAAGTTAACAGTTAATGTTATATTTATTATTTTTCCCAACAGAATAACGGCACTTTGTCTTATCTCGAGTGAAATGAAAGCTCGACAAGCAGATGAAATGAAAAAAAGTACTGTTGGAAATGGCGTGCATATGTGCATCTACTATAGATGTTTGTACTTCCACCTCAACGTCTTAAAAATCGACGTTTGGGTGACGGACTGTCGCTAGCATCCAGTGAATAATTAACCATGTGCCTCAACACATTTTTGGTACATAAACACACATGTTACTTACATTAAATAGTATTATTCCCTTGTTATTTCATTTCTTTTTTCTAAAAAGAAAACCATCATATACATTACTATTAAACTCTCTTCCATAACTATAGTCCCCCCATCTATCTTGAAATGTTGGTACCTTGTCATTTTATTGTGCAAACTTGTATTCTACCCTAACATATTTCCATATTCCTTAACATGCCTTTTGAAGTGATGGACTTTCTTGGCTTCTTCTAGCCTGGTGTATGTACTGCTTCACAATCAACACAATGAAATTTCCAATAACTGAAGAACCTACATCTCCACACAGGACAGTGGAAACATGTATATCAATCTAATCTTGTTTTGTTTACACCATTTCTCAATATATATCCACTATTTCTATACTTCATGACAAGTCCAGAATAAATGTAGTAAATTCTCAGATTCTAATATACAGAACGTACGAAGATTGAAGTCTTTAATCTTCCATTTGTATAACCAATAGTTGATTACAAAGCAATCATTCAACGATTTGTAATGAAATCCATTACACAAAAATATCATTTACTTGGATCAATTTGTTATTCCAAATAATTTGCTGCTCAAGAGAAATATGGTCAAAATACTTTCTTCATAATGTAGTATAACCCATTAAGGTTTCTTTATAAAAATCTTGAATACTCAATGAGTTTATAAGCTTTGATTCTATATTGCTGTTGATCTTTAATTGGATACACTGATCCTAAATAGTGTTTAAACAGCAGTTTCCATGGCCTTATTCCTGTTTAAAATACCTTTTTATCCAAGATATACTGGAAGGGCTGCCTGTTTGGCCCATAACTGATCTTTCCTGGTCAAAATCGAAAAGTCGAAATATCTATAAAAAGTCGAAATGTCTTACTGTCTGGCACTGTTGCAGCGACAGGGTGTAGCTCTCGTTAAGTGGGCGTGGCTTCTGTTGAGAGTGCTTGCAGTAGGCCCCCAAATCTCACTTGTCTTAAATTGTGTTAGCGTATTGGTTTTAATCCGGTAGACCCAATGAGGCCCGGGCGGGCAAAGGGTTTCACCTTACCCAATAAAATGCTTGAAAATGTGGAAATTCTAGAATAATTGGATACCTTTGATTATATCATACTTTCCGGCAGATTTTTCTGACTGATATTAAATATATGGAACGATAGGTCCGTGGAAGAAATTAGCCTAATAAATATTTATTGGCAATTATCTTACAGAGCCTAAGGAAGCGTACCGGCCGCTCTGATTCGGGCCCGTAGTCTATTCTGTTAGTCTTTTTAAATTTGAATATATCAATTTCTCTTTTGTAAATATTATTATAATATATAATAATATTATAATATATCATGTTAATACACTAAAAACTAAAATATTGATATCACATATTTGTTGTAAAATTGCTTTTGAAAGTAACGTGTAACTTTTAATGATGCGTGCTGAATATAAATGATTGTATGACTGAGACATTGACCTCTTGGCAAGAACTGATGTTGGCAATGCATTTCAGTGCATTTCATGGCATTTATCTACTGCTCAAGTGTCGGATCGCCGGTCGCAAGATAATCGCGCGATGTATATGTATTTATTATGTACGAACTACCGACTACCGAGCGCTAACATCCGTGCCATGCATGGAGAGTGCCTCGTTTTAGTTTTTATAACTAGTTGTATAATCCATGTAAAATAAATAAGTTTTATAAATAAAGTTTATATTATGTACCAATGTCGCATGATGTTCATAACACGCAAAATAAGAGCACAGAATCGCATATGTCGCGAAATGTCCGCACGAATGTTGCCCGAGATTTTAGTCATTTTAGAATATAGCGTTACTGCTACAGAATATCAGGCGGCAAACTGAAATATCTGCACCTGCTTTGGCTGCGTCGGTCATTGTGATTTATCAGACAATAATGTTTATCTATCAAACTGCTGTTTATGTCCCCGTAATTATCAATCCTTCCAAGTTCAAATTTGTTCTGTCGTTTATTGATAATATAGCATGAGAGTCAAATATGCTGTTGTGTCGGTAACTTCTTGTACCTTGCTTGCTTTGAAACTATAATGATGCCTGCTTAATCAGCTATGATTACAATGTAATATTTTTTTCAGTTTATTTATCATATAATTAGGCCTAATCTGTCATGTGTTATATCTACGTGAATAATATAACAGAAGGACAATATTATATTTGTATAGAGTAAAATATTAGTAAAAATAGCTATAATCATTTTTATACACGAAATGTTTCGTGCATTCCTGCGTTTAATAAGGCCTCCATATGACACTGAGTTTATCATGGTGGAGATGGCATATACATGAAAACATACCATATATAGTACATGGTATTAAATGCAGAAAACATATGCCTCGGCCTTAAATCGAGTATATAATTATTTGATTGAACCTTATACCTTAATCGGGGGGGGGGGGGGGGGAGGGGTAGAGAGGGGGCCCTGAAATCTTCTTGTACTGCCTCAAAATTTTCCTCACGGAGGCCCTGCTACAATATTCCTTATCTAATGTATCTTTTTCCCTGTAAGACCTTCTCTATATCCCCCCCCATAATAACTTGATCTGTATATGAACTTGTTGTACTGCACTATAAAGTTTTAAACTAAAAGGTTTTTTTTTTTGTTCTGCTATATTATTTTGAGCATAAATGTTATTAGTTTGTATACTGTATCTTTTATTTTAAGTTAAATAAAAAGAATCCTTCCATCTTGTGAACTATATATTTTTGTCAGACCCTCCACCTCTAAATTTCTTCTAATAAAAAATGCACATCCTCTGCTTGTGAATTATTTTTTTAATGCTTCATTACCACAACGTGGAATCTTCTGGATTACTCCTTGAATTATTTTATTAAAAAGAAAAGTTTTGTACATTGGAGTGGAAACAGCTTTCGATTACATATGAAACAATAACAATTATTTGAAATACATTGGGTGCGGGGAAGGGGGGGGGGGGTTGACATGAGAATTACTGTACACCTGTTACAGCAGGTGTTCTCTCCCAGTGATGCATTACAAGTCAGGTAAGTAAGCAAGGCTGTACTGAATGACCTCCAGTGGTCGAAAGTGGGCTGTCTGGAGTTTGATAATGCAAGTGAATACAATAAAAGCCTCCCAAAAATCCTAAAGCTCGCCTTATTTTTTAGCTTATATTTTTAAATTTCAGATTTTACCAGATTTAATCCTTACGTGTACATGCTGTGAATATTAAATCAACAGTACTCACGGGAAAAAATGCCAAAGTCGAAGATTGGTAAAATTTAAGGCACTTATTTTATATTTATGCTAATAACTTAAAATATTTACATTTTTTTATCTAATTTCTGGTATTTAATTATAACTGAATTAAATATTGTTATATGCTTAAAATAGGCTCTCTAGCTTGAACAATGATCATGTTTAGTGAGTAAATATCTTTCCTTATATTTTTTAAAAAGTGTATTATGTTCGGGCCCATAACCACCGAAAATTACGTAATACTGACCTAATTTCTGTCATATACATAGGAACATTATAGGGGAATAAGTGTATAAATTATGAAGTAAAACATCTGTAGTTTTGATATTATGCAATCCTGAAGAGTTATAATAGGTTTTCAATGGAAAATTGAGATTTTTCCTTAATTTCTTGTCTGAACCGGGTCAGTGACCCAGTTTTCGATTTGGTAGGAGATTTGGGGACATCTAACAGTATGCCGAATTTCAGATCCGTAGGACCAACGGTTTCAAAATGTGCTAGCTTAACGGACAGACGGAAAGCAAGATGGACGGACAGTCGCCGGACACAGGACCACCGCAATAGCTCAGTTGACTTATAGTCATGAAGCGGAGCTAAAAATGTGCCATCGTCAATATATTGCTATTCAATTTCAGACTTCAAAAGCTTTAATCTATAAGTGTTAATCATATGGAAAATAAACAAATCGTGCTTATGGGAAAAATTTATGGCTGAGATTTTTCAATTGGGCTTGTAACTTTGTTTAAAAAAAATACATATTTGACCTATATTCGGGTGAACACATTAAAATAAATCAAAAGCTGATATTTTCTGGGGAAAAGCTCTCTAGTGCCACCAGTTTGCATATAAAGTGAGTAAACATCTTCCCAGCTGTTCTGACTTAATATATTATGTCTCAGCCTATAATTTCCACAAATTTAAAAATATTACGTGATCCACGCATGTCAACAGAAAATATGTTGAAGATTCTTTATGCAAACTATGAAGGATACAAAAAAGGTGGAATGGTTTTCGATGGAAAACGGAGGATTTGCTTAATATCTCTGAGGCATAAGGTCCCATAAAAGAAGCATTCTATTGTTGCGTAGAAATCAGCTGTTCCCATTACGTGCGTGTTTTTTTCCAGCTTATTTAGTTCATATCCTCTATTAAACCTTGTATCTGAAATATTAGCCATGACAGTTCAACCTTAACGCTATTATTATAACCTTGTGTGGCAACAGGATAAGATGCTTCGGTGTAATACGTCGTCAATTCCAAGGCTATCAAGTGCGTTTGTGTAAGCCATGAGGTAGCTGGTCCTGAGGTGCTACTGTGTGTGTGTAAACAACAAATAACTTGCGTCCAACGCACAATCATACCACACTTGTGCATTATTTGGCCAGTTGAGCACCTTTGGCCCAAAAAGGTTGAGCGAAGGGATTATTTCTTAGATCTCAAGCGTTTCGTGACAGCTTCATTTGGTAACATGTGACATCAGTTTGAAAATCATTTTATTCAATATAGTATTCCACGAATTCTCCTAGCTCCAAGGAATCTTTGCATATTAGCTGAAGTATTCTTATTTTCTTACTTAACTGAATGAAAGTCAAAAACACCATTTTGGGCTGCAGAAAGTGGCTAAACAGTGATGGTGTGGAGCTACCTGCAGGTAATAATCACATTTCGTCATGTGAGGAGTAAGTCTGTAAAACCTTGTGAGGAAAGTAACAAGGGTCTCAGAGATATGATTAAAGTATAGTGCGGAACGGACGGACGGACGTGGACAATTTTAATATTCCTCCCTCTTTACGGCGGGGGACTAAAAATGTTATAAGTATATGATCCAGAACTCATTTCGGGAAGGGGGGAGGAATGGGAGGGAGAAGAATAGTGACTGTCGAGTGTGTACAGTCTGAGGTGGTGGTGGGGGGAGGGGACGGAGAAGAATAGCGACTGTCGAGTGTGTAACTTCTGAGTTGGAGGAGGAATGGGAGGGAGAAGAATAGTGACTGTCGAGTGTGTACCTTCTGAGTTGGGGGAGGAATGGGAGGGAGAGAATAGTGACTGTCGAGTGTGTACCTTCTGAGTTGGGGGGAGGAATGGGAGGGAGAAGAATAGCGACTGTCGAGTGTGTACCTTCTGAGTTGGGGGAGGAATGGGAGGGAGAAGAATAGTGACTGTCGAGTGTGTACCTTCTGAGTTGGGGAGAGGAATGGGAGAGAGAAGAATAGTGACTGTCGAGTGTGTACCTTCTGAGTTGGGGGAGGAATGGGAGGGAGAAGAATAGAGACTGTCGAGTGTGTACCTTCTGAGTTGGGGGGGGGGGGGAGGAATGGGAGGGAGAAGAATAGTGACTGTCGAGTGTGTACCTTCTGAGTTGGGGGGGAATGAGAGGGAGAAGAATAGTGACTGTCGAGTGTGTACCTTCTGAGTTGGGGGAGGAATGGGAGGGAGAGAATAGTGACTGTCGAGTGTGTACCTTCTGAGTTGGGGGAGGAATGGGAGGGAGAAGAATAGTGACTGTCGAGTGTGTACCGACTGAGTTGGGGGGAGGAATGGGAGGGAGAGAATAGTGACTGTCGAGTGTGTACCTTCTGAGTTGGGGGAGGAATGGGAGGGAGAAGAATAGTGACTGTCGAGTGTGTACCTTTTGAGTTGGGGGGAGGAATTGGAGGGAGAAGAATAGTGACTGTCGAGTGTGTACCTTCTGAGTTGGGGGAGGAATGGGAGGGAGAAGAATAGTGACTGTCGAGTGTGTACCTTCTGAGTTGGGGGAGGAATGGGAGGGAGAAGAATAGTGACTGTCGAGTGTGTACCTTCTGAGTTGGGGGAGGAATGGGAGGGAGAAGAATAGTGACTGTCGAGTGTGTACCTTCTGAGTTGGGGGAGGAATGGGAGGGAGAGAATAGTGACTGTCGAGTGTGTACCTTCTGAGTTGGGGGGAGGAATGGGAGGGAGAAGAATAGCGACTGTCAAGTGTGTACCGTCTGATGTGTTGCTGGGGGTTAGGGGGAATGGGAGGGAGAAGAATAGTGACTGTCAAGTGTGTACCGTCTGAGGTGGTTGGGGGGGGGGGGGGGGAAGAAAAGCGACTGTCGAGTGTGTACCGTCTGATGTGGTGGTGGTGTTTAAGGGGAACGGGAGGGAGAAGAATAGCGACTGTCAAGTGTGTACCGTCTGAGGTGGTTGGGTAGGTGGTAATGGGAGAGAGAAGAATAGCGACTGTCAAGTGTGTACCGTCTGATGTGTTGCTGGGGGTTAGGGGGAATGGGAGGGAGAAGAATAGTGACTGTCAAGTGTGTACCGTTTGATGTGTTGCTGGGGGTTAGGGGGAATGGGAGGGAGAAGAATAGTGACTGTCAAGTGTGTACCGTCTGAGGTGGTGGGAGGGGGGGGGGAGAAGAAAAGCGACTGTCGAGTGTGTACCGTCTGATGTGGTGGTGGTGTTTAAGGGGAATGAGAGGGAGAAGAATAGTGACTGTCAATTGTGTACCGTCTGATGTGTTGCTGGGGGTTAGGGGGAATGGGAGGGAGAAGAATAGTGACTGTCAAGTGTGTACCGTCTGAGGTGGTGGGTGGGGGGGGGGGGAGAAGAAAAGCGACTGTCGAGTGTGTACCGTCTGATGTGGTGGTGGTGTTTAAGGGGAATGGGAGGGAGAAGAATAGCGACTGTCAAGTGTGTACCGTCTGATGTGTTGCTGGAGGTTAGGGGGAATGGGAGGGAGAAGAATAGTGACTGTCAAGTGTGTACCGTTTGATGTGTTGCTGGGGGTTAGGGGGAATGGGAGGGAGAAGAATAGTGACTGTCAAGTGTGTACCGTCTGAGGTGGTGGGAGGGGGGGGGGGAGAAGAAAAGCGACTGTCGAGTGTGTACCGTCTGATGTGGTGGTGGTGTTTAAGGGGAATGGGAGGGAGAAGAATAGCGACTGTCAAGTGTGTACCGTCTGAGGTGGTTGGGTAGGTGGTAATGGGAGGGAGAAGAATAGCGACTGTCAAGTGTGTACCGTCTGATGTGTTGCTGGGGGTTAGGGGGAATGGGAGGGAGAAGAATAGTGACTGTCAAGTGTGTACCGTCTGAGGTGGTGGGTGGGGGGGGGGGGGGAGAAGAAAAGCGACTGTCGAGTGTGTACCGTCTGATGTGGTGGTGGTGTTTAAGGGGAATGGGAGGGAGAAGAATAGCGACTGTCAAGTGTGTACCGTCTGATGTGTTGCTGGGGGTTAGGGGGAATGGGAGGGAGAAGAATAGTGACTGTCAAGTGTGTACCTTCTGAGTTTGGGGGAGGAATGGGAGGGAGAAGAATAGCGACTGTCAAGTGTGTACCGTCTGATGTGTTGCTGGGGGTTAGGGGGAATGGGAGGGAGAGAATAGTGACTGTCGAGTGTGTACCTTCTGAGTTGGGGGGAGGAATGAGAGGGAGAAGAATATAGCGACTGTCAAGTGTGTACCGTCTGATGTGTTGCTGGGGGTTAGGGGGAATGGGAGGGAGAAGAATAGTGACTGTCAAGTGTGTACCGTCTGAGATGGTGGGGGGGGGGGGGGGAGAGAAGAAAAGCGACTGTCGAGTGTGTACCGTCTGATGTGGTGGGGTAGGTGGTAATGGGAGAGAGAAGAATAGCGACTGTCAAGTGTGTACCGTCTGATGTGTTGCTGGGGGTTAGCGGGAATGGGAGGGAGAATAATAGTGACTGTCAAGTGTGTACCGTCTGAGGTGGTGGGGGGGGGGGGGGAGAAGAAAAGCGACTGTCGAGTGTGTACCGTCTGATGTGGTGGTGGTGTTTAAGGGGAATGGGAGGGAGAAGAATAGCGACTGTCAAGTGTGTACCGTCTGATGTGTTGCTTGGGGTTAGGGGGAATGGGAGGGAGAAGAATAGTGACTGTCAAGTGTGTACCGTTTGATGTGTTGCTGGGGGTTAGGGGGAATGGGAGGGAGAAGAATAGTGACTGTCAAGTGTGTACCGTCTGATGTGGTGGTGGTGTTTAAGGGGAATGGGAGGGAGAAGAATAGCGACTGTCAAGTGTGTACCGTCTGATGTGTTGCTGGGGGTTAGGGGGAATGGGAGGGAGAAGAATAGCGACTGTCAAGTGTGTACCGTCTGATGTGTTGCTGGGGGTTAGGGGGAATGGGAGGGAGAAGAATAGTGACTGTCAAGTGTGTACCTTCTGAGTTTGGGGGAGGAATGGGAGGGAGAAGAATAGCGACTGTCAAGTGTGTACCGTCTGATGTGTTGCTGGGGGTTAGGGGGAATGGGAGGGAGAGAATAGTGACTGTCGAGTGTGTACCTTCTGAGTTGGGGGGAGGAATGGGAGGGAGAAGAATATAGCGACTGTCAAGTGTGTACCGTCTGATGTGTTGCTGGGGGTTAGGGGGAATGGGAGGGAGAAGAATAGTGACTGTCAAGTGTGTACCGTCTGAGGTGGTGGGGGGGGGGGGGGGGGAGAGAAGAAAAGCGACTGTCGAGTGTGTACCGTCTGATGTGGTGGGGTAGGTGGTAATGGGAGAGAGAAGAATAGCGACTGTCAAGTGTGTACCGTCTGATGTGTTGCTGGGGGTTAGCGGGAATGGGAGGGAGAATAATAGTGACTGTCAAGTGTGTACCGTCTGAGGTGGTGGGGGGGGGGGGGGGGAGAAGAAAAGCGACTGTCGAGTGTGTACCGTCTGATGTGGTGGTGGTGTTTAAGGGGAATGGGAGGGAGAAGAATAGCGACTGTCAAGTGTGTACCGTCTGATGTGTTGCTTGGGGTTAGGGGGAATGGGAGGGAGAAGAATAGTGACTGTCAAGTGTGTACCGTTTGATGTGTTGCTGGGGGTTAGGGGGAATGGGAGGGAGAAGAATAGTGACTGTCAAGTGTGTACCGTCTGATGTGGTGGTGGTGTTTAAGGGGAATGGGAGGGAGAAGAATAGCGACTGTCAAGTGTGTACCGTCTGATGTGTTGCTGGGGGTTAGGGGGAATGGGAGGGAGAAGAATAGCGACTGTCAAGTGTGTACCGTCTGATGTGTTGCTGGGGGTTAGGGGGAATGGGAGGGAGAAGAATAGTGACTGTCAAGTGTGTACCGTTTGATGTGTTGCTGGGGGTTAGGGGGAATGGGAGGGAGAAGAATAGTGACTGTCAAGTGTGTACCGTTTGATGTGTTGCTGGGGGTTAGGGGGAATGGGAGGGAGAAGAATAGTGACTGTCAAGTGTGTACCGTTTGATGTGTTGCTGGGGGTTAGGGGGAATGGGAGGGAGAAGAATAGCGACTGTCAAGTGTGTACCGTCTGATGTGTTGCTGGGGGTTAGGGGGAATGGGAGGGAGAAGAATAGTGACTGTCAAGTGTGTACCGTCTGATGTGTTGCTGGGGGTTAGGGGGAATGGGAGGGAGAAGAATAGTGACTGTCAAGTGTGTACCGTTTGATGTGTTGCTGGGGGTTAGGGGGAATGGGAGGGAGAAGAATAGTGACTGTCAAGTGTGTACCGTCTGAGGTGGTGGGGGGGGGGGGGAGAGAAGAAAAGCGACTGTCGAGTGTGTACCGTCTGATGTGGTGGTGGTGTTTAAGGGGAATGGGAGGGAGAAGAATAGCGACTGTCAAGTGTGTACCGTCTGATGTGTTGCTGGGGGTTAGGGGGAATGGGAGGGAGAAGAATAGTGACTGTCAAGTGTGTACCGTTTGATGTGTTGCTGGGGGTTAGGGGGAATGGGAGGGAGAAGAATAGTGACTGTCAAGTGTGTACCGTCTGAGGTGGTTGGGGGGGGGGGAGAAGAAAAGCGACTGTCGAGTGTGTACCGTCTGATGTGGTGGTGGTGTTTAAGGGGAATGGGAGGGAGAAGAATAGCGACTGTCAAGTGTGTACCGTCTGAGTTGGTTGGGTGTGATGGCGTGTCCACCTACTGCGGTTTTGGAAATTTTTGAATTTTAAAATAAATATTTAAGCAATATTGGAGTAATTCGAGAATAATCAGGGAATAGAATCGCTTAAGAAACCAACAAGAACTAAAAATGCTTTTCTTTTAAATTTATCTATAAAACCTGCATGTATTTTTTTAACGTTTATTGGCTGAGTACCACAGTTTCGTTGAAACGTAGAAATGATATCCTATTATCAGCCATTTTGCTATTTTATTCCTTTCTGTAACACTGCATTTTCATATCGACACTGTGATACATTTTTGTTAACAATTTTTTTTCGCTAATTGAGGCTAGAGACTATATTTAATGACAAAATTACTGTTGTTTAATAAGAAAAAAGTGTGTATGTGTGGGGGAGGGGGGCATGTCCCCCACGTAACTGTGATCAAGTTTTCTAACGTGGACACTTATTGATCATGAAGCGCATCTTAACACATTTTTCCTCTATTTTTGAGACGGCCAATTACATCGATAGTGTATCTGTTTTCCATCAATTGTCCAGAAACCTTGTGTGTTTATTGACTACGACTAGTTTTATTAGTTCCTGAAGACTGGTGGTGCCACCTGTATTTTTATACTATAACGCATTTCCCCCTTTTTTCTGAGACTGATAAATAGCATCAATTTCAAAACTGTGGTTTAATATTATTATTATGTCTTCATATATGACACTAGTTGATTTAACCTTTTCTCGCATCATATCGAAATCAGCCAAATTATAATTCGTTATTAGGATTTCTTGTGAATTTTATCACGTGAGCAGTATTTCATATTTTCCCCTCAAATACGAAACTGTGGCATTCAAGGATTATTGTAAATGTGTTGCCTTAGGCAGGTGGATCTCAACAAGATAAGAGGTTGACATAATCCGTTAATGGCTTTTTACAGACTGCGACGTGTGCAGCTCGTTACTGAAAAATGGGTATTAAACTCGAACTCATAGCTTATACCGGTAGATGACGCTACCGCCATAACTTCAGTCTGATTCATTTATCACACTCCTCCGTTCTTTAATATATATATATATATATATATATATATATATATATATATATATATATATATACATATAGACACGTATATATAACATAATAATAATCATAATACAACTTCAAATCTGTTCAATCAGTCTTTCCAGTGCTTTACGATTACGATATGGATTGCGGCGAATAGGAACTGAGTCCTTAGAAGATGGTAAAGTGTCCACAGAGTTCGGTTCTATAGGTATCTCAGATGTTGACTCACGAGCAACTATATCAGAATTATGTCTGACGTCGCGACAACCTCTGGGGTGTGGTCATAATGCAAATCTGAAGTTGAATCTTCCCGAGTATCAGGCATCGGCTCACGTCAATCATTTGATCTATGTGACGCTTCCAGAACATACTCCCGACTTGCACTCTGCAAGTTATAGGGCCAAGTTTCGCAATAACCACAGTTCTAATCCACTTTTTACTTCCAGTGCGGTAGTCTCTGGCCAACACAACATCACCGACGCACAACGACTTTTAGACATCAACTGCTCGGGACGCCTTGCGCGTCATGTCATCACCTAGCTTTGGACGAACAAAATCTAGCTTGGTTCTCAAACAACATCCCAAGAATAGTTCAGCTGGGGTAGAATTTGTGGTACAATGTGGGGTGGACCTGTAAGTCAACAGAAAATGACCAAGTTTCTGGCTTAAAGTTCCCCGTCTCCCTTCATAGGCTTCATGGAAGTCTTGAATGTTCTGACCTTACGCTATGCTGTACCATTTGAGCTTGGGTGGTAGGGCGCCGACAAAATATGTCGTATTCCATTCTGAGTGAGGAATTCCTTGAATTCCTGGGAAGTGAACGTAGGGCCATTATCCGAGACCAGCTCTCCAGGTAGCCCATACGCGCTGAAAATTTCTCTCGGAACTTCAATGGTTTTGGTGGATGTAATACTAGACATTGGTTTAATTTCAGGCCACTTTGAACGAGAATCCACCAACATCAGAAACTGATGTCCCAAAAACGGGCCTGCAAAATCAATATGTACCATTTGAAAGACTCTAGAGGGCCATATCCACGGATTGGTAGGTGTGATTGGTTTAAACTGCTGTGTCTTACACATATTACAAACACGAACTGTCTCTTCATTGTCACTGTCAATTTTAGGCCACCAAACATGCATCCAAGCTAGTGATTTCATCCTGACTATTCCTTGATGAACATCATGAAGATACTCTATGATCTCCGATCTGAACTTCTCATGGAATTACTACACGGATGCCCCATAGCAATAATCCTTTCTCAACAGGGAACTCATCCTTGCGCTTGAAATATGGCATATACTCTGGTGTAATATTACTTCTAGGCCAACCATGATTAATGTAGTGTATGACTCTGGACAATACACAGTCTCTAGCTGTAGCCATCCTGATTTTGTTTGCATCAATTGTTATTTTGTCAATTTGGCTGATATTTAACAATGTTGCTTCTTTAGTCCATAGAGTTTCACTGAGTTGAGCATCATTACCAAGTGTCTCAGCCAAAGGGACTCTGGAGAGTCCATCAGCAGAAGCATTGTTTGCTGAAGTCACATACTGAATATCATACTGATATGCGGATAATTGCACTGCCCACCATTTTAACGTGATGCAGCTATTTCTGGAATTCCAGCTTTAGGTCTAAGAATCAATGTCAATGGCTTGTGATCTGGAAGTTGTGTAAACTTGCGACCGTACAAGTAACAATGAAATTTTTGTAATCCAAACACTATGGTCTGGGCCTCTTTCTCAGTCTGGCTGTAAGCTTTCTCGGCCTTCGTCAAAAAACGCGATGCATAATTGGTTTCTCTCCAGCTTGTGATATGACGGCCCCTAAACCGTACGGAGAGGCATCTACAGCCATGGTCACTGGCTCTGAAGGGTCATAATGAGCGAAAACATCTTCAGATGTCAACGCATCCTTTAACTGCTGATACGCCTGTTCACATTCTTTGGCCCAAACGAATTCAGTGTCTTTCTCTAATAATCTGTTCAATGGACTGGCCAGCATTGGCAAATTCTTGATGTACTTTCTGTAGTAGTTCACTAAGGCTGTGACTTTGAAGCTCAGTTACTGATTCAGGTCTCTTGTAGGACTTTGTCCATAACTTCCTGGAATACTGCCGGAGAAGAAGCAACTCAGTAGGGTAATCTGGTGTGCCTGTATAGGCCTTCGTGTGTATTTATTGTCACCAAATTTCTGGATTTCTCATACAGAATAACCTGCTGGAATGCATCGGACAGATCAAGTTTTTAGAAAACCTTTCCGCCGTTTAACTCCGCGAAAATGTCCTGTTCTAAAACACCCATACGTTCTAAGTGCTGCAGCTCAGCAGAAATCCTGGGTTTTCCTGCATATGGAACCTGCCTGGTTTTAAAAAACCTTGGTTTTCTTCCCTCTTTTAAGTGTAAAGAGGCTGACACTCCTGTTACTGTGCCACGTTTTCCATCAAGCATAACATATTTTGATAGCAGTTCATCAATGTTCTTGCTAGCAATCTTCAATTGAAAAACATTCGCCCAGTTCAATTTCATAACAGCAAGCCAATCACGTCCTAGAAGGGAAGGACCTTTACCACTTAGTATGTACAATGGTAGTTTTGCAGTCGGTTTCTCATATGAAACATTAACATATGTCATACTTCGCATATCACGGAATGTGCGTCATAGCCTTTCAGTTTAACGCGAGTTTCCTGGAGCTGTAAAGCTCTGAAGGGTTCCTCGTACACTTCACTTGAAATTACTGACAATGAGGCATCAGTGTCTAGTTCATAATTTAAGGGTATTCCCTCAACGGTTACTGGAACAATATGTTCTCTCTGAATATTCTCTTCCGTACTACTGTGAATTGTGAACATACTCTGTTCACTCTCACTCTCTGGCCGGCTATCTGTATCACACTCTTCATTTTCGACATATCGAACATATTTCTTTGCAGTTTAAGCTCTCTTACGAATGAACTTACTAACTGCTTCACATCTTTTACAAATATGCCTTTTCTGTCCACATTTGTGACATGCCTGGTCAGCAAATTGGCACTTAGAAAAATGGTGGTTATCTTTACCACATCGCCAGCAAGTTTCCTTAAAGTCTCTTTTGACTGAACTGGTGTCAGTTTCTTTTTAAACCTTTTACTTTGGCTTTTTGACATCTTATGCTGCCTGCCTGCTACTATTTACCTGTGGATTGAATAACTCCTTACTCTGTTTGTCAGCAGCAGTCCATTCCCACTGCAACACTAATGGCCTTCTCTAAATTTAAGTCCTTCTCTGCAAGCAATTTTCTCTGTATGTAATTATCATTTAGCTCACATACTAATCTGTCTCTTATGGCTTGACTTAAAAATTCCCCAAACTGGCATGTGTCGGCCAAACGCCTCAGTTCAGCTACATATTCACTTACACTTTCTTTCTGTCTCTGTTGCCTTTGATGAAACGTAGACCTTTCTGCAATTATAATTGGCTTGGGCTCCATGTGCGCTTGTATCAATGTCAATGTACCAATGTCAATGTATCAATGTCAATGTATCAAGGAAACCCTGACTTCAACGCACTGGCAGTTCACAAAACACAATCCGATTTACACTGAATGATTGTTGGAATATTCTGACTCACCGGTATTCAATCCTTGTCGCCATTTTGTGGTGTCTTAGGCAAGTGACACTCAACAAGACAAGTCGCTTTATTGTTTTTTACAGACTGCGACAGGTGCAGCTCGTTACCGTAAAACGGGTATTAAACTTGAACATATAGCTTATACCGGTATATGGCGCTACCGCCATAACTTCACTCTGATACATTTATCACAGTGACCTCATTACTACGCAACTGCTGAAGATCTTCCCCTTAAATTTGACACACCAGTGGTTCCCTCTGTGTTCTCAGATGAGTTCGAAAACTGGTGGACTTGACATTGATTTTTAAGGTCATATCTGCGTATTTATAGGTTGAAATGACCCCTATAACTTTTGAAGAACTGCACATTTGTACACAGATGTGATAGACAAAATGTTTCAACCAAGTTCTCAGAGGACGTTATCTTGATGGTCAAATCAGAAAAATTAAGCCTCGTCTTTAGCATTTTTGTGATGTAATAACTTTGGAAGTATTGTTTACCGGTGCACATTTGATGCACAAGTTGTTTCCATCAAGTTCTTGTCCGAGTTTAAAAACTGATGACCTTGACCTTATCTTATTGTTCTCATGCACATCCTGTATAGATCGGTCGTATTGGATTCAGCCTTCACTTAAGTGTGGGTAATCAATTAAGGAAATACCCAAACCACCTTAGTGTCACAGGGTCCAGTTCTTCAACCCTGTTCTTCAGTATTTTGGTTTTCAAATAATAAAATTCATGTAATGAATGATAGCCGATAATGTCATGGCAGTCAGCTGAGCGTCACAATCTGTGGGTCAATGATCAGCAATGAAGACCTTCGGTTCAAGATTATAAAATCATACATTAACTACCAATTGAAGAATTCCCATACTGAAAATGCAATTTACAGGCACGACTGTTTAGTATACCAGCAACTGTACCAGCTTAAATAAATACAGGTATTACCAAGTGACAATCAGTCTGTCACAATAGTAATTTTTATACATGATGTCAATAATTTAATAACAAATAGTTAAGCATAGAGCTTGTTTGCTGTTTTCATGCATTTACTGACTTGGCATATCCGCTCAAAGGCAACCTTAATCGTTCTTCTTATCAAGCTAAATTAGTCAGTGTTAAATTATATGATTAGTCATTGTATGTAATAATTCTTAAAAGTACACATTAGCAATTAGGATATTTCTTTTTTCTTAATAAACTTTATTTGACAAGTGAATATATCAAACATGTCAGACAGGAGAAATGGACTAAAATAAGTTTGTATATATAAGGGTCTTGGAGAGATATGTCAAAGGGGGAGAGGAGACTGGTAACACAGGAGAGAAGCAGGAACAGAGTGTAGAGTGTAGGAGACAAAATAGTGGAGAGAGAAGAGGTATAAAGTAGAGAGTGAACAGGATGAAAAGGAGTTATTGTGATCGTCCGAACCGCAAAAGTGAGAGACTTTATATATACAGTTTAATCTTGTTGAATGTATGGACTTTTATATATCAGTTACATTTATGGCGGAGAAAATAAATTGTTGAACAACATCCACCATCAGTTATGGGGCAAACACAAATCATACATATTTACGGATTTGACGAAAAAGGCTCAAGGTCACCAGTCTTTGAACAAATTCGAGATATTGGTGGAAATATTTTTGTTATTGTCTAATTTAAAGGAAACCGATGCAGTACTTCAAAAGTTATGGGGTTAACAGAATTCCTATAAATTCGCAGATTTGACCTTGAAGACCAAGCTCAAAGTCACCAAACATCAAACATGTCTGAGATCTCGGTGGAACAATTCATGTGTCAAATTTCAATAAAAAAGATATGATGTGTTAACAAAGTTATTGGGTTAACCAAAATCTTATATATCGGCAGATTTCACCCAGGCCAAGGTCGCATCTTTTCAAACTTGATCGACAAGTTATAATTCTGACATCTTTCATTTTGCTTTTTCAGAAAAATTCTTTTATGGACTTGAGCAAAAATTGTTTTTTGACCAAGGCCACTCTCATAGTAAATGTCATAAACCCAATTTACTTAGATTTAACCTTATAACCCATACATGTGCATAGTATGAAAGGAATCTCCCCATTGATTTTTATGATAATGCTTACAGTACTTCTCAACTGGCAACGAAAAAAAGCACGAAAACAAAAAAAGGATAATTTATGGCGCCACCAGTTCCGGTAGGAGACAAAGCTATCCAAGATATTCGGTCGTCTTGATTTTTGGACAAATCCGTGCCAGAGATGTAGACTAGATGGGGACTCGAGTCCCCTTTTTTAGGGACCCAGACTCGGACTTGGGCTCGAGCTTTCTTGAATCGGAATTGTACTCGGACTCGGAGGTAAGGAATCGAATCATCAGGCAGAGTCAAGCTCGAGTCCAACGTTGGAAAAGTTCTGTCATATACCATAAAGACATGTAGGTCTATATACATATGCGAACTACTAACAAAAGGACTCTATGTAATTAATCCTTCAAGTAAAAGGCACGTACATGAAAACTAACTATTTACAAACTATATGATTTATATATGATTTACATTTAAATCTGTCATTTCAAAAATATATAAAAGATACTTTAAAGCATTACTAAAGAAGTTTACTAATGGGGCACGTTTTTAATAAGTATTTTCACTTGTTTACTCTTACTGGTAGGCCAGAACATCCTTATTAAAAAGTAGGACAAAAGTAGGACTGGAACCATACAGGTAATTACAACGTTGGTGGTCAGTTTTTAACTGCTGTTTTAAGACCACATAGTGGTGTAATTGTCAATGGTTGTTTATTTGTAATAAGAAAATCACATTTTTACAGGAATTCACTACATTTTGAAATTGTTAAAAAGCAAGACAACCTCTAGGAAAGTTGGGAAAATGTAGGCAGATTTTAAGAAAAAGAGTAAGGGGGAGGGGGGGGGGGGACCTTGCATAAGCCATAGCCTCAAAATGAAAAAAAAGGACTATTTATTTTGAATTCCTTAAGAAGCCTCCCTCCTCGCACAAATGTAACATTTCATGTTCCTCTCTATATCTTATTATGGGCTTTACAATGAAACCCTCTTTTTATCATGGAAAGTCGAGGGGTAAAACGCGCGGCTCTATCCGCTGACGACCCAGGTTGGATCCCCGGTGTGGCTATGAGAGTGGGTTGTAGTTACCGTCCACGGTCAGTGGTTTTCTCCGGCTTCCTCCACCAATACAAACTACCGGACGCCATCATCGGAGCCATGGAGAGTGCCGTGATTAGTTATAATAGCTATTTGTACAATCCATGTAAAATAAATAAGTTAAAAAAACCGTTATTTTAGATATACAGAGTTTTAGGCGTGTGCGTATAGAAGTATCTTTCACACTGAGCTCCTGCAATTTTGATATGATGGTCAATTCTTTTCAATGTTAACTCAAGATAGTTATTCTGATCAATAAAAGTAAGTGCCAAGAAAATGGTTGATCGTCTTTACAGTGGGAAAAAAGACCCCCCCCCCCCCCCCCTACACACACACGTGCGCGCACTTTTCACGGGTATCAACTGATTGGCATTTTTATCCCATCTAGTGCCCTTCATTAAGATATATGTTTGTATGCGAGCAGTTATTTAAAGAGAACCAACTTGGTAAATGAAAAAAAAAAAAATGGAAGTTACACAATGCTTCATTTGTACACTTTTGTTTTAGCCAATGCTTCAGACATATTAACCTATGAATAATTAAAATATCTTATTCAGTCTTCATATGACGTTCACATGAAATCTTATTGTAGCTAAAGGAACATTATTAACAGGACTGGAATATTATCTCTTGGTAGGCTGTGCAGGAGATTAGCTGTCATACTTAACATGTTTATTGCAGCCCATAAGTGATACACATAATGACCAGAATCAATAAATAATGGCAACTTGTCAGCAACTGGTTACAACAATCGGAAGTTCCAAGGTTTACAGGAGATATGTGATGGAGTATTACACTTAAATTATAGCATTTGATGCAAGAATTGCTCCAAGAACACTAAACAGTGCTGATAAACTGTTTTTTCCATAACCAGCATCTTGATGGAGATGCCAAGGATCTAATAGGTGAATGGGTATACCAGAGAGCAAGATCTTTACTTCAGAGAGAATAAGGTGACCAATATAAGATTTCCTTGGCTTATGTCAACAAACGTTTGAAGTGGCCTGTGATCAGGTATGATGATAGTTCTTCTCCTAAACATCTGTCATACTTCTTGGTGAAATGTCTTTGTTATATATGCATAACTACTTTAATTGAATAAGACTTAAACGTTCAGTACAAGTTCCTACGAAATTAAGCGTACAAAACCATGCATACACGACTGCGCATGCTCAGTGCCATCTTGTATATTCTTGTAGTTTCGACGAAATAAATAGGTTGTTGCCTTCACGAGGTTTTGTTGTTTTTATCAAAACTGCAGTCGTTATTGGGTCCACTTCCCCAGTCCATGACATTTCCTAGCGACAAGAGTGCGTCTGATTCCACAGTGACATCTCAAGATGGACGGGGATAAACTATTAAATTTAGCTCAGTTCTCGATTGAACCGTCGGACAATGCTAACGCAAATATCTGACAGCACAAAATATTATAAATGGTAAAAGGAAAAAGGCTATGGTTCTCCATTTAACGAGGGAGGAGGTGCTTCGACTGAGTAAAATCCAACGGAGTTACGGAAAATGACGATTTTCAGCACACAAAACAAAAGCCGATGGACTATTTTGCACCCAGACGTAATGTGGAATATGAGACATTTATATTCTTGCAAACTAGCCAACAACAAGGTGAGTATTTGGACAAGTTTCACGCCCGGTTACAATCACTTTGTAAGCATTGTGATTTCGCTGATAAGGATTAGAGAGATAAAATCACAGATTATCCAAAAATGAGAAAGTCAGGAACAACGGTCTTATTGATCCGAATTTCTCGCTGGCGAACTTGTTTACTTATGATAAACCTCTTGAAGCCACCAATCAACAAACACAGACCACTGTAAATTCTATTTACGTCAGAACTTATTCTCGTCATGATGGTCGGCGTTTGTTTGTATAGCACAAACAGCATCAGTCTAGTTCACGCCTATCTCACCAGGGGGCTCAGGGACAAAGGTTCACAGAAACACACCACTGGCAAACCCATTCAAACTTCAACCTGCCCAAGCTGTGGAGGTTCTCCTCATGCTCAAAAACAATGCAAGACTTGGGGCAAACATGTCACGAATGTAAAAAATGCAATCATTTTAAGTCCTGTTTGCAGGACTTCCGGCCATACTGCATCAAGACAGACCCATTTTGTTGAGACTGGAACTTCATATGATAGTCAATCTGATATTGTAGAACCATCCTATCCTATGATGAGTATGAACATTAGGGTTTTATATAAAGCCACTGCCACCAGTGTTAGTGTGAAACCATATTATTGTGCTTTAACACTGAACAACACACCAACCATGATGGAGATGGATACCATGGATGGGTATCTTGAAGCCTGTAGCATTCTCTGAGTGGGGAGCCCGAAATGTTCCAATCTTAAAGCCAAATGGCGACGTCAGGTTTCGTGTTGACTAATGCTACTGTCAAAGTTGACCGGCACCTGATCCCAAACATCGATGATCTGTAAGTTAGACCTTAGTCAGGCCTGTCAGCAGGTGTGCATGGAAGACGATTCGCAGAACCTAACGACGATCAGTACAACCAAAGGAATTTTCTCGTTTACGCGGCTGTGCTACGGAGTTTCGTCAGCATTCGGAATTTTCCAACCGATTATGGAACAATCGTACAGGGCATTCCTATTGTTGTCTAATATTTCGATGACATCATCGTGTTTGGAAGAAATGACCCAGAAGCGCGTGCTAACCTCATCACAACCTTACGCCGTTCACAAGAAGCTGGTCTGAAAGTGAACTGTAACAAATATTTATTCTTACGTCCCACGTATGAAGGTCTAGGTCTACAACTCAACAAGGATGGTATCCATCCTACCAACGAAGAGGTTACTGTAATTCAGAATGCACCAATACCTACCTGTGTGTGACAGATCTGAAAAGTTACTTTGGACTAGTCAACTATTATCACAAGTTTATGGGTAACTTGAGCTCGGTACTTGCGCCGCTGTATCAGTTACTACACAAAGATGAGCCATGTTGCTGGAGTGTTGACCAGCAAAGCGCGTTCGAAAAGTCGAAGGAATACGGGATATCGCTTATACCGATACTCTCGTGTGTGGAGGCAGTAAATGACTGCCTGCTTCAAAAACTGCAGGCAAACACATGTGCCCCCTAACGTCCAGCCTGACCAGTCCATTCATACGACACAGCAGTGTGGGCACTGGACATAGTGTTTTTAATTGCCGATCATCCTGATACTTATTATTCATAAGATTTATTTTGCCGTGCTAAACCTTAATACAGAACAGGAAAAGACATAAGATAATTCTGTATTCGGCACAGTTTGCATTAGAATTTGATCTTGAATCAACTGTCTTGTAGCGTCTGATATAAGGGAAACTTACACAGAGTCTTTATTCATTGATAAACGTCATATTTTGCAGGTTTCCTTGAAATATGATACATTATGGTACGAAACAATTGTAACCTCGTATTTATTTAATGATCATAATAATTAAAGAGATTCCATAGCGCATATAAGCTCACAAGGTGGAGACTGTCAGTTTCGTCCGTGTTAATGAGTTTCCGGCTGAATCACGCTTGCCTGCACGAACATGCTTCCGGCTGCGCCAGCCGGTCGTTCTTCTCCTCCATCTACACGAGAAGCTGCATTAGCGATATCCCGTATTACTGCAATCCTCCAGGGTGTGAGTGCATTACAATCCAGAACTACCGCTCATACTGAGTTGCGATGCTTGACAATATGGCGTGGAGGTTGCTCTGTCCAACCAGATACCAAATGATTTCGATAAACCGATTTCATACGCGTCAAGGTCACTCGCACCCACGCATAAATTCTACAAATACCTGTATGGAAGAGATTTTACAATACAGACGGATCACAAACCGTTTCTGTGACTTTTGAAAGAGAACCTCTTGATTTCGACGGTGGCAAGTGCCCGTTTGCAGCGATAGGCACTGACCTTGTCTACTTATCAATATCACTTGAAGGGAGTGTGCAGTGCAAACGCAGACATACTGAGTAGATTGCCTCTCGCCACAACGCTCGCACGCGTACCAGAAAAAAGCTCGGAGGCTCTTAAACGACACTCCTGTAACAGCTCAGATTATCGCTCACTGGACCAGTAAAGACCCAGTGCTAGCAAAAGTGCGCAACTTCGTCTTAATGGGCTGGCAGACTACAGACGCGCCTGAGTTGACTCCATATACAAGTCGTCGAAACGAACTAAGTGTAGAACAGAAGGTGTTGATGTGGGCCTCTCGTGTCATAGTTCCACCGCAAGGTCAAGATCGATTGCTCGATGAATTACACGAAACCCAACCCGGGATAGTATGTATGAAATGACCGGCTCGCAGTTATCTGTGGTGGCCGGGAATGGACGCTGAAATCGAGAAAAGGGTGAAAGAGTATACAATATGCCCGGCACATGCAAACCAACCACCAGACGCACCCCTCCATCCTTGGAAATAGCCCGTCCTACACTGGCATCGTGTTCATATCGACTACGCAGGACCGTTTGAGGGACGGGTGGTAGTGGATGCCTCCGCTAAATGTATAGATGCTCATATGGTACATTTGTCAACTTTAGATTTAACAATCACTTAACTGCGTCAGTTTCAGGAGTGCAAGTGAACTCACAAGCCCAGCCATAGTGAATTAACGGGTAACAGGCCCGAGCTGTAATGATTAAACGGTTTAGAGGCCCGAATCTTAATGAATGTAAAGGGAATGTAATCGTGTCGTAGTGACTGATTATTGTCACTCAAATTGTACATGATCACTTGACTCCGTTGCGCGGTAACAAACCACGCATTATATAAATAGGGTGTTGCTAAGAGCATATTCTGAGCTATACAAAACACCATGTTGAGATATAGTCAACATTGGGCTCTCATGAGTCACTCATAACCTTGTAGCTGCTTATTTATTCTGGGAGGAAATAGGGCTTGCACTTGCACAATTTTAAAAGATAAAATACCACTTTTTTACTTAAATAATACTTAAGCCTAAACCTTCAAAATATCAGGACTGCATATTATTATCCAAACTTATAAATGAAACAGAAAGAAACTTACCAGGCTAGATAAAAGGACTGCTCTTTGGTAGTGGGTGGACTTCACCTTGGTAGCCGATACTGTCGTAAAACCAACCCCAAGGTAAATAAGAAGCCATATACCCTCTGCCTGCCACAGAGGGCAGGCATAGGGGTCCACTGCTCGATGATCCAAGAGAGGCGGAATCGCCAGGGCAAGGGGGTTTTATCCCAGAGGGGCAGAGGGCGAAGTCCTTAGCTGCCTGTGATTGGCTATGGGGCATCTCTATATTGACTGCCAATCAGTGTTGATGTCCCACCCCTGCCCAGGTCAAAGGGCAAGAATGTTACATCCTTCCCCCTATAGGGAAAATTTTACACTACAGTGGAAAATTTTGCGATAGCAGTCATGATATCTAGCGTTTGGAGAGGTGGGTTTGTTTTTGTTTGTTTGTTATATGACCAAAACATGGCTGGCAGCTAGGCTGTGTATAGGCTGTTAGCCGGCTACCCAACCACTAACTCCCATGTTGGGAGGGGGGAGGTAGGTTTATCCAATGCTACAACAGCGGGTAGGGAGTGTTCTCTCCCCACACAGTACCTCCAGTGATTAGGGACTTTGCAGTCTTGTAGTTGTTTTGAAGGTTCAGGGGTTGCGTAATTTTTATTGGACATTCAAAAACAATATAAAATATTCAAAGATACATCACTGATATTCAACATGCACCAGGGACAGTAAGTTTTTACATGTTACAGTCCATCAGTGAGCTAGGTGGCCGTAAAGGATTTAATAACATATCAGTCCAGTTGGTGGCGCCACAGGCCTCAGTATTAAGTCAAGGTGTTCTGCATTTATAAAAGCGTCCAATATCTGGCTGTAGTGATGTGTTGACTCAGGTTCAGATTGTTGTCGCAGAAGAGCTGAGCCGGACCACACTGATGGCTGACAACTGGTTCACGTGAGAATATAACCTCTGAAAATAAAGCACAAGAGCGGCAGTATCTGTCCTTATGACACAAGTACATTTTCTGCAGCTGTACCCTAGACATAACTATTAAAAAAAAATAACTCACATAAATTTCGCAAAATCAAACATAAAGAATGCTGATAAGCGGCCCCTTTGTAAAACATGAAAAGAACACTTGATCTAAGGTTTTAACTATAAATGATCAAATAAACTTGGCAACGGTTACATAAAGGGACCCTCCAATATAAGAAGAATCTGGGGTCCTTTCTCCGTTTTATATGGAGTATATAAAACTAGTGGTAACTATGGTCCCTAAAAGTTGTATAGCCCGAAGATACAAGATTGGCAAAAGTAACCAACGTATCAGATTTAATGGACAGTATTTTCTTTGTGCCCTGTCTGGCCTCACAACTGTAACGGAATTTATTTAGAACCCCGTCTGGCTGAAACATGCCCCCTCACTGGGCTAATTAATATTTCGACCACTGGTCTACTAATACAGCGAAATTCACTCGCACACTGTATCATCATCTGATCAGTGTTTAGACGTATATGCTTTACCCTCAGGTAAGCTTTTCATAAACTATTTATTCTGTGCCCTGTTTGGCCTCAAAAGCTAAACGGTTTTTTTAAGCCCCGCTCGGCCGAAATATGCCCTCTCACTGGGCTAAAATACGAACTACAACCAACCAAGTAATTATAATCAGGTATCAGCGAGATTTCTCGCAAAATGTACGATCTCCTTTTATTATTAAACATAGTAATACATGAAATAATACTACCAGATAATTCAACGATTGCACAGTAGTTTTAATCAGTTAGAGAAAGTCTACCTGTAATACGCAACACCTATACATGACTTTAATTGAGGGAAGCAGTGCTGCCCAAGAATTTGTTAAATCAAAGTTATTTATTTCCCTACAAGTATCTATGAATATAACATTCAAATTAGATATCAGGGTTAGTTACTTATTTATTAGTTTATTTGAATAATGATAATTTCCTTTTTAATCTGTTTCTAGCATTTAGAGTTTACTGTTTATATTTTTATACATCATTATTTTATCATCAAGAATATTATCATTCTGATTTTTATCATTATTTCTTTCTTTTTTATTAAGCTCTGTAGATTCAGATTATGTGTAATAGCTAACTAAGTTTGTAGTACTCGGAGTTATATTAACATTTCTTAACTCAAATCTTCAGTGAAATATGTATTTTGGTTACAAAAATAATGTTCAACCCATCCAGCAATGTATATGTAGTTTGTTATTTAATTTAAATATCATTACTCTCAACTGCAATATAGAGTGGACATAACCTTGAAGTCAGCTTATTTATTCATTTTATTCGTGTATTTATTCAACTTATTTAGTATTTTGGTGTTATTTGGTGTTAATATTATTGATAGGATTTCAATGAAAATTAAACTAATTAAACAAGTTAAGCTTCTAAATGAGTGATGCCAGTTTAACTGGCGTGTTAAGTATGCACACTTGTCTAATTTATTTTAATTACTCCCAATACTTAAGAGAGACAAATTTGTGCTGGTTGATGTTATAGCTAGGTTTAGATATGATGACAGGTACAATCGTATGCAAGTGGCGCCACCATACCAGATACAAAATACTCTAGGTGAAAGGTGGTACCCTGCCAAATTCGAGAACTCTCTAGGCAGAAAGGCACTGGAGTGCAATATGCAAAACCTATAAGGCAAACATGAAGCCATGTCAGACACCACATACACTTGGTAAAAATTGTTTCCATACCGGAGAACATCTCCTAAAAAGCGACTGGGAACTTTGCCAGCAACAAAACACTGCATAAGAAGGAACAACCACGCCGAGTATCACCCAAGGCAACTGGTATATATTTTATGCCCTAACATGCTAAACTTAATAAAAACTCAACCAGGAAAAGCACATACTATGCCGGGATAAGAATCCTAACAAGCGACTAGTAAAACTCTCAAGGTTCAGGCAGAATAAATGGTACTATGCCAGATACTGAGATCTAGGCAAATAGAATACCAATAACAAACCTTCCAGGTATGTCAGACATGTTACATCCAGCCTATATAGGTAGTTAATTTCACCAGAAAAATTCAAAGTTATACTCATGCATATCTAGTAGTATCCAGCAGAATGTGCAGCAGAATAAAATGCTTTTAAATTTGAAGTATAATACCATTTTTTTTTTACATTTGTCTAATTTTGTAGAGATATGTGTTGAACACTTTAATTGGAATGAACTAGGTTTGTAAAAGTTTTATTTTAGAATAAAATGTTATAATTAAAATGTAATTTAAAAGTAATGGTTTGTGAAAAGTTTAAATAACTTTGAGTTAATAGTCTACAACTGTATTAAAATTAAATGCAGTTTCTCCTTGGTCAAAAATCAACAAATGAATTTAGTCAAAGAGTATATAAAATATGAGCATGCCTCAGAGGTAATCCTCTGAGAATTACTAAATATCTATTTAAAAGATTGATCTAAATTATTAAGTACTGATCTGTTTAAGTTGTTATATGTTAAACATCAGAATTCATAATTAATTGTAACAAGTAATTAAGATTACCTAAAGGCAAACCATAAACACCATAACTCTATAGCTTGCATAAATTTGGTATGTAAGAGATAAAGTTATATTGACGTCACAATTTATAAGTATAATTATTTATATTAATATAATATTTAGAGCAAAATAATAAAAAAAAACTGAAGTCTACATTTTTGATATACAAGGAGATGACTTTACTGATATATTCACATGACTTTGTGACCAGGTTATAATCTGCTTAACACAAGTACCTCCAGGTGGTGTTAAGATAATCAGTGCTGGCCTCATGGGATGTTATATAACCCTATATGGGACACAGGGGTTAAATCACGGATTAAGTCACGGATTAAGGGGTTGGTGTCCAGTTTGTTTTAAAGCCTAACTGGGAGATAAATAAGATGACAGGTAGGCCCTGCGACAATGGATAACTCTGCATGGGGGTGATGGGTGTTCAGCCCTTCGTGATGCAATAGCCTTTGGGCATGGCCTTTTGGTTTTGCCATTAATATTAGACCCCAAATCTAAACCCCAGGTTTATCAGAACTGTAAAAACCAGAAACACAGTTGTTATCATGCGATAACCTGTGGCCCTCGTGACATTTGGTCAGACGGTCGTTCTTTTGAATTACATTTGCACAGGTTCCTGAAACCGTTATTTAAGGTAAATGAATAACAGCCTTGTTTTGAAAATAGCATGTAGACAAAATTTTACACAAGAAACCAACATAAAGATCACTGAATTTCGGATTTTTATAATAACACAAATATAGAGCAGGCTTATAAAATATTTTTAACTGACAATCCACTTTAGACTATAATCAAGTATTTAACT
Source organism: Sipunculus nudus (assembly GCA_026874595.1). Taxonomy (NCBI): domain Eukaryota; kingdom Metazoa; phylum Annelida; class Sipuncula; order Golfingiida; family Sipunculidae; genus Sipunculus; species Sipunculus nudus. Next base: position 48,101,224 of record CM049316.1, read on the forward strand.
AATGATTTTGACAAAGTACATTCACAGGTAAAACAGTATACATATGGTCAAGTCTACGGTGCCATCTATACATATTTACAAAATAGAAGCTATGTTACATTTATCAAAGAGACAGTTACGCATAATAAAAGGTTGAGCTGTTACTCTTATTTCAGTATAATCCAGCTCATTTAGATCAAGTCCTGAAAGTTGTTACATACATAAAATCTGATCAATTGATTAATTTTGCAAAGAAAAGGTCATTCATTATAAGTAAAATATGACATATATAGTCATACAATTGCAGGCACAAGTTGCCTGGCTGTTTGCATGGGGGGCATTAAATATTTGCGGATTACGCTTAAGCCCAATGTAATATGAAAATGCTTGTCACAGTTTTTTTTTCACACATCACATAATGGTACATATAGCACCTATTATTTCTCTTTCTTTTACATCTTATAAAGTCACACATTGTTTTGTATATAAATAATTATTATACACTTTTTTTATTTTTGTTCTATAACCTAGTGAGAACACGGAATTCAAGTCTAACACTATGGGATTTAATTTCAAACAAGGACTGAAGTAATTAGAAATATGATGATATTACGGCTTTCATTTTATAAGAATGTAAACTAATATGACTGATTTATCTACAATGAAAATGGCCATAGTATTTACTGTAAATTCAGTGTACAGATAAAGGTTCAGTACTGTGGGATTACTGTACAACTACCAATGATTTTGAATTTAGAAGATGATTATTGAAGCATACACTGTTCTATAATGTATACACCGCTTCATAGCCAAAGAAGAGTAAATTACAATAATGGTTTATCAATAGGAATCAAAAGTAGTACTAGCCATTCCAAATAAAATAATGCACATTGTTCTTTAAACAAAGACGGGCCTACATTTATAAAAAACCCTATTCTGGTTCACAAAATGAATGCACTAATTAATAAAAGGATTTTTTTTCTTAAGAAATGAAACTCGGCATTTTTAAAGCTGTTACTATGTTTCCATTTGAATAGATCGCTTATTTAGCAGAATTTTACAACCTAAGCCCTTTAAGTATATACTGATGCTATAAAACCCAGAATTAACTCAAAATAAGCAATTTATTTACCAGAATTCGTCTCCTAGCTGTTAATAACAGCTGAATAGCATCGCTCGCCAGATGTAGCTGCTTATTTATTCTGGGAGGAAATAGGGCTTGCACTTGCACAATATTAAAAGATAAAATACCACTTTTGTACTGGAATAAAACTTTAGCCTAAACCTTCAAAATATCAGGACTGCATATTATTATCCAAACTTATAAATGAAACAGAAAGATACTTACCAGGCTAGATAAAAGGACTGCTCTTTGGTAGTGGGTGGCTCTTCACCTTGGTAGCCCACACTGTCGTAAAACCAGCCCCAAGGTAAAAAAGAGAGGCGGAATCGCCAGGGCAAGGGGGTTTTATCCAAGAGGGGCAGAGGGCGAAGTACTTAGCTGCCTGTGATTGGCTATGGGGCATCTCTATATTGACTGTCAATCAGTGTTGATGTCCCACCCCTGCCCAGGTCAAAGGGCAAGAATGTTACAACCTGTTGAGAAGGTAAGTACGACTTGGTTTTAAATACCAACTATACTTATCGTGGCACAGCTACCATGTTATATAGATATCACTTACATGATTGAAACATGTATATAATATCATCTAAATTAATGAAATATGCCTTGTTCCGAGGGTACAAGCGAAAACCAAATATGGTAACGACTATAAATGTCTGTATCTTGCAGACACAATGGCTATTTTGTACTTGTTGTTTTAATCGTTCAAGATACGCTATTTTATGATATGCTCTTTATAAGAGAATAATATCATTTGAACGACGTATAATACGTGTATCGATGAACCAGTGAGTTATTGTATTTAATACAAATCTGTATAGATACATCACTAGCAAGTGCGACATAATATTTGTCTACAAGGGTTTCTTACCCATCCTGTGTGTGCGATCCAGTCACTGATCTATCGGTGAGGGACGTCTGACGTCCAGATTAACGATGTAACGATGGCCGTGTCATTAACAACTACTCGCTTCAATTGCCACTACTCGATTAAAGTGCCACTACTCGCATCAAATGACAAAACAAACCTCAAGTCCCATAACCAGATCGATTTTAACCAGAATTCTATCGCATATAAAGGAACATTGTAAACAATATTTTGGTGCACCATTTCATGTTTATGTGGCCATAATAAACTATATGTACATAGTGTATCCTTCATATTTTTTTTCATTATTAAAATGTTATGTTTCAATCAGTCTTTGTTACTCATTTCCCCATGACAATTTATGGAGGTCCTACCGAGATTTGTTAAAGCTGTAAACTGGGGAAATGAGTATTAGCATTACATACTCCGATTATGGAATACCAAGTTTATATTACATAAATGACTTAAATAGTGTAAAATAATTATTTAATGTTCAGCAGTAGACTTTAATAATCTAATTTATTTTCTAATGTATTTGTAATTTGATGTAATGTGTGAAGTTGCGATAAATTGTAACAGATATATTGTTAATATTTTTCATTACATTGTGCTGAGTACAGCTGCTTAACAAGTCTTTATGCTTTCTCTAGCAGTGCCAGCTAGAGGCTCACACGGCTGTATAGGGAGGTGTACGTGGGTGCTGACCTTGAGCGACGACTGGCCGGAAACCGGAAGTCTAGGTTCAGCCTGACTCGTTTGGTTTTCAATTGCCATACATGCAGAATAAAGGCCAGGAAGGACATTCTTTCTCTAACCTGAATGTTGTTACTCTCGTAGATGGGCAGCTGGCAGTTTGTATCAAGTCCATATTAGAAGTTCCCCTTCTGATATTTGTAAAGAGAACCAGATTGGGTCATAGCTTATAGCTTATTGGCGTTATAGGCTTTATATGCCTTTTCATTGTAAGCTGTAAAACTGCTGTTTACAGTTATGTGCGAGGCCGATGGAGGTTATTGTTACTGCGATAATCCGGGTCACACGGTAGGTTTTTGAAACTGGTTGTTTACAGATGATTATGTGTGTAGCCGATGGCAGTGATAGATACTGCATAAATAAGGGTCACACGTGGTGTATTAAACATTGTATAAGTTTGGTTTTTTTTGGGTGAGGCCGGTGGCAGGGGTAAATACATCACTGCGTTAATCACGATCACACTAAAACGTAAATTGTGGTTGCGTCAGTTAGGCCATTTAAGCTTACATTTTTGTGAAAGATTTGTTTTTGAGACACGTGTGGAATTATACATTGCTTCTAACATGTAAGAATGTGAGGTAGTAATTGGTAGATTTACGCGGGTAAAACGTTCACAATTGGAACGTAGATACTTTGTTAGCCCCAGCCATTTATGTTTTGAGATAACACGTGAACCAGTTTGTTTGGCAGACTGAGAGTGATGCTATAATAGATGGCATATAAAACAAGTTCTTGTTTTGAACTAGGATTTGGAATTGGTATATTTCAATTCCCGTGCATTATCGTGCAGGTTAAGTTGTTTGTTGCCGACAGTGTCGAGATAGATACTAGTCACTATGAGTAGACTCAGTAAATAGTCTTAAAACAATTTATTCCCTTTAGTTGTTCAAGGCAGAACAATGAGATTATATTCTCTGAACAAATCATGAACTGTTGGAACAGAGAATTGTTGGTATATATTAAGGAAAGAAAAGGTGCAACTTTGAAACAGGTAATCAGATGGGCTAAATCATATGTACAACCCCACTGATTGAATTTATTTTCTTTCCAATTTACGATTATACAAGGGAACAGATGGAGGTGGACGTAGACATAATTGGTTTAGGTACCATTAGAACCAGACTCCTGAGCCAGGTAGAAGGACAGGTTCAGGCGTGATTTCCAAAGGGAGGAGAAAGGGCCGATAGTAAGAGAGGGTAGAAAACCAGGAAATATTTCATGTTACGTGTGTCCTGGAAATCATTATAGGCGTGATTATCCTCAGGTAAAAAGACAAGTAGCTCAGGGCCTGGTGAGTCAGGGGACACCACATCAGCCTACAAAGGTCTCCTCAATGGCTGATCGTGGTCCGCCAAAAGGTAAATCGGTATGGCAACCTGATGATCCTAGAGAGAATGTTAATGTAACCATGGATACAAATGATTCAGGAACGGGTCAGTCCCTAAATCCTGATAGATAAGTCGCCTGTATAGAAATAGCACGGGATACTCTGAAAGTTTGTGAACAGACACCCGATGTAAAACCCAGAGTAGATGAAAGTATCCATAAACTGGGAATGGCTCATGAGGAGGCAGGGGCAATATTCATAAACATGCCAATTGTGTCTGGAAGAATTATGCCAGATAATACCCCAGTATAAGCACTGATAGATTCCGGATGTAGTACTTGTTTAATCAGATCAGATCTTGTGAAAGAAGACTGACAAGGTTCAATCAGTGGTTCTCACTGATGGCACAGTTAAAGAATTTCCTGTTTCCAATATCAATATTGACTCACTATTGTTATCATGACAGGTGAAAGCTTTAAGCATTCCAAAATCAGTATGTGAAGCAGTGAAAGGAAATGTAGAAGGAGCTAGAGATCCGAATGATCCTTACTTGAATTTGCAACCGGTTCGGGATATTACAAAAGCACCAATCACAGGAGTAAGGGATGATAGTGATACAGTAGAAGAGGTTACGGCGGTACAATCCTTAATTGTGTTTTAAAACAGTTAAAAGTGTTACCATCAATACCTTCAGTGGAACCAGTAGAAGTATCAAAAGAGCAGAAGAATGATGATGGTCTGAAACATTTGTGTGAGAAAGTTGGATCAAAAGATTTGGGTTCCTAATATATATTGACGTAGAACACGGTTGGTTATGTAGACAACATAGAGATTCAGAGAATCCTAGCGAAGGAAAAGTCCCCAAACTTTTTGTAGTACCAGAAAAATATAGGAAACACATTTTGAAAATTGCTCATGTGTCGAAAGACATCTTGGATAAACAATACATTGAGCAAGATACAAAACCAGTTTTATTGGCCAGGGATTACTGGTGATGTTTCGGGGTTTTGTAAATCATGCGAGATTTGTCAGAAAACCATTGATAAAGGAAGGGTTCCTAAGGTCCCATTAGGGTGGATGCCATTGATTGGAATCCCATTTGAAACAATAGCCGTTGACTAAGTAGGACTGTTGAGTCCTTCTGATGAAAGAAGATATAGGTACATACTTACCACAAATGATTATGCAACACAATATCCAGAGGTGATACCTTTGAAATCTTAATCTACTCCATAAGAAGCCGAAGCACTGGTTACATTCAGTAGCAAAGTTGGAATTCCAAATGAAGTACTTTCCGATCTGAGAACACAATTTGTGTCCGATTTAATGAAAAAAATCTCTAGACTATTGACTCAGGCAGTTGACAAGTACTAGGTATCACCCCATATGTAATAGCTTGGTGGAAAAGTATAATGGGATTAGCAAGAAAACCTTGAAAAGGTTGTGTTCAGAACAGCCTAGGCATTGGGACAGATACTTATCCGCAGTGTTTTTTTTTTTTTTGCACTCAGAAAGTTACCACACTCTAGTTTAGGTTAGTCACCTTTTGAATTGCTATACGGCAGACTCGTTCGTGGACCCATGACTATTCTACGGGAATTATGGACCAACCAGAAGCTAAGAATGAATATCAGTATGTGGTTGAATTAAAAGAAAAGTTGCACGAAACCTTGGAAATAGCTAAAAATTCTCTTGCAAAAATGGCAACATAGTATTAAAGATTAAATGACCAGAAAACAAAACCTCGTAAACTAAAGGTAGGGGATACGGTATTAGTGTCATTACCAACAGAAGCGACCAAACTCCTTATCCAGTGGAAAGGTCCCTTTACAGGATACGGATTAAACATGAAAATGACTATATGATTGATATCAACAGGTCCCAAACGTTGTTTCACATAAACCTGTTGAAACTTTACTTTGAACGTGAGGAACTAGATAATTTGGTAGAAGGATTTTTCGAGATGATACAGAATCCCGAACTAGACAATAGCATTCTAGGGTTAGACTGTGACAAAGATCAAATTAGTTAGGAAAGCCTTGTATGCACACCATCCGTGAAAAATGGTGAATATATAGAACATGTGAACATAAACCCAGAATTAGAAACTGTTCATAAAGATGAGGCCAAACAACTGCTATGTAAATAAGTGATGTTTTAACAGATGTACCAAAGAAAACATCAGTTTTGAAACGTAAAATCCTTCTGACAACTGATGAACCAGTAAGTCACGCCTTTTTTCAGTGCCACAAGCACTAAGAGAAATCATAAAACTAGAGGTGGATAATATGCTAAAAATGGGTATTATAAAAGATCAAACTCCCATTATGGTGACCTCATTGTGATTGTGTAAAAGACAGACGGCAGCAACAAATTTTGTATTGACTTTAGGAAGCTAAACAAAATCATCGTCTTCCATCCTGAACCAATACCAAACTCCCAAGAAAGATATGCTTCTCTGAGATCCAGTAAATATTTCTCAAAGATTGGTCTTACAAAGGGTACTGGAAAATACCGAGGGAAGGTGACAAAGAAAATATCGCCTTTTGTCACACCATAAGGGAAGTTTCACTTCTGTTTTATGCCATTCGGCTTGGTAACAGCTAGCGCCAAATTCTCCAAAATAAGGGGAATGGTTCTTGCAGGCATACCAAATGTTGTCAATTACTTATACTGTTACACAATGTAACATGAGGTCACGTGTCGACCATAAAACAGGTGCTAGATAGTTTGCGTAGGGCAAACCTAGCAGCACGGCCTTTAAAGTGTTTACTGGGATACCAGTCACCTATACATGACAGTCTTCATGCCATGTCAACCTTGTCTCATATGGACGTTTTTAACCCTTCACCTAATATGCAGGTTGTAATATGGAAACTTCTTCCATATTTGCAAAACAAGTGGCGTGACAAGGTGACGAATCGTAGGAGAGAACAGATGAGAATGTTTTTCTTTGACGATCTTGCCCAGGTCTTAAAGCAAGCATTAGACGCTGCTAATGACCCAATATACAGCAAAGAGGCCCTAGAAAAGAACAATACTCAGAGAATATACATTGCCTCTAACCGTACAGTTTTCACCAAAATCAAAGAGCAGCAGCTTAACATCTGAGATATCTCATGTTACAGGCGCTTAGGTGTAAAACAGGACAACAGTAACCACAGGTCATGTATAATGTGCAAAGAATCACATGACCTGGACAACTGTGAAGAATTCCTTTAAAAAACCCTGAATGACAGACGGGCTTTCCTGAAAGAAAAGCGAATGTGCTTCGGTTGATATGGATATAACCACATTTCCAAAGGATGTACCAACAAACTGAAGTGTAGCTATTGTGAGAAAATGATTCATTTCAAGCAAACAAAGCAACATCCAACGATGCTTTAGTTGAAGCTACTAATGTGCAAACCAATGTTCAGACAAGAAGCTGCAGTGCTATTGATGAAGGTTCCATTGTGTTGCATGCAACATTACCTGCCAGAGTTCGATAAAAGGGAACCGACCAAGTTGTCTAAACATATGCGTTCTATGACAGTGGGTGTAACGGGTGTTTCATAACAGATGATTTTAGAACGAAGCCCTCTGCAAAGGATACAGATGTAAATCTTCAGCTACGTTCTATGCATGTCCAGTCATGCATACAAACAACCGCAGTAATGGACTTGATTGTTTCCGATTGGACTTAAAGAAATCCCATACTCCTGCAAAAGACTTTTCAGAGAGAGGGAATACCAGTAGACCATCAGCACATCCCTAGGCCCGAAACACTCAGTAAGTGGTCTAACTTAAATTTTGTGGCCAAGGACATTCCAGGTAATATTTCCGACATTGATATTTGCTTGTTCATTGGCATCAATTGGCCCTTAGCACTCGAGCCTTTGTTCCTTCACATGGAGAAAGATCATTTGCTATACAGTTCCATCACGGATGGACAGGAAATGGTCCAGTGTGTGTGTCTGGAACTGCTGATACTGTAAGCTGTAGTAGAGTCATCGTCAGAGAAATGGATCACATGAAAGAGGTTATTTCACCTGAGTCAGTCTTGAAATTGTTTTTAGCTTGACTTTAATGACAGGCTGACACAACTGCCTGGTGAACGCAGTCACTCGTAGGAGTACAAACTTCTTAGCTAAAGCTAAAGGAGGAATACGTCTGATAGATGGCCATTAAAAAAAACAATTGCCATTCAGAAACTCTAACGTTACCATGCCTTGTACCGACAGCAAGCAGTTAAACGTTCCCAATGGCATAAGAAGAGAATGTTGCGTGATGCAAAATAACGAGAGAACTACATCAATTTTGTAAATGTGCTCTTCGACAAGGATTATGATACAAAGGTTGAAGAGAACTCCTTGACTACAGCACCAGGAAGGGTTTGGTATCTGCCACATCATGGTGTCAACCACCCGAAAAAAGCCAAACAAATCCTGTGTGCTCTTTTACTGTAGCGCTCGATAGGAAGGAACATCGCTAAACGACAAACTGTTTCCAGGTCCTGATCTGACAAATTCGTTGACAGGGGTTCTCACCAGATTTAGAGAAGAGCAGATAGGCTTTATAGGCGACGTGGATTAATAGGCTTTATAAGCATGGTTCACCTAGTGCGTGTTCCATCCGATCAGTGTAATTTTCTACGCTCTCTGCGGTGGCCAGGTGGTGATCTTAATGCAGGACTACATGAGTACCAGTTGAAAGTACACATGTACGGAGCAATTCCTTCCTATGTATTTTGTAACTATGCACTGAGAAATCTAACAAAGGATAATGTTCCTCTCCAACCTGTGTCTCACATCATCAACAGGAACTTCTACGTAGAAGACTGCCTAAACTCCGTTGCTGGTGAACATGAGGCTATCAAATAAATCAGTGACCTGCGCTCGTCTTGCTCAGCAGGGGGCCAAGTACATCAGCATCAGCAGAGCAGTACTTGAATCCATTCCTGCATAAGAGCGTGCAAAAGAAATACAGACCATTGAAGTGGATTATTACGAATAACGAATTGCACGTGCTTTGGGCGTCAAATGGTGTATTTCTACGGACAAATCTGGCTTCTCATTCATGACCAACTCTCAAGCAGAAAACAAGACGAGAATTCTGTCTATTGTGTCATCAATCTTTGACCCCATAGGATTCCTAGCACCATTCATACTGCCTGCAAATAAAATAATGCAAGATCTCTGCAAAGAAGAGGATTTAGGTTGGCATGATGAAATTCCAGACCATTATACAGTGCGGTGACAGAAGTAGTTGATATATCTTTATCTGCTGAATGAAGTCTCTGTTTACAGATGCTTGAACCCAGAAGGATTTGAAACTGTCAGATCTACTCAGTTTCATCTGTTTTCTAATGCTAACTCCACTGGACACGCTTCTGTTGCATATTAACGACAAAGCTACGTGGGGGCGAGATACATACTTCCCTTCTGATGGTAAAAGCTAGATTGCGCCCATAAAACCAACAACTTTACCTTGTTTGCAGCTTACAGACAATCTCCCACTAGCCCATTATTACAATCAACAACCCTGTACAACTCATGAACACATCACAAATGGCATACCTAGTTAGACATAAATATTTCGTGTTATGATGTTTGATTTGGTCAGTTTGATTCATGTTTGCTACCAGTATATATTGCGTGCAAGTGACTTATTTCAGGTTTCCAAGGGTTATCCTTCCTGGATATATAGTTACAAGTGGTTACGATTTGTGCCTTGCTAACCGACGCTCCGAAGGGCAAAGCATTATTCCTATACCTCAGTTGACTTTCAGTCAGTTGCCCCCCCCCCCCCCCCAAATTCATTTCAATACATAACCATTCTATGTTATTTTACTCTGAGGAATGGTCAACTATTAAATAATTTGTTAGCAAAATTTGAAGTCCCGTAAAGTCAAATAGTAAATTTATATTTATTTGATCGCTCATTCTCAAGAGGAAAGGTTACCTTGATTTTAACAGTGTTGGAACATTTATGTCACCGAGTATTTTTTCTTTGTTAAAAGTTGAAACCCTACATTTTTGTGATCCTTAGTCCTGAACCTTTGCAAAAAAATATGGTTACAATTTTTCTAAAGGGATTTGGTCATTTTGTTTAGGTCACTTTTTTTAAAGCAAAAAAGGAGGGCCTATATATATAAAAATTTGCCTTAAGAGGTAAAATCTTGCAACATAACACCTCAAAATGGCCAGTGTGATGCGTCAACTCGCTATAACTTGGAATAGATACATTACAAATTAGTATTACATATTTAAAGAGCGCATACCTCCGCCAACACCTGGATCCGCAACAACATACACCCACCTTTAACAGACAAACATGAAAAATTTTTCAATAATCAAATCAGTTATTCCTTGGCCCATGGTCCATTGATCCACACTATTTCATTGAAATCCATAAGATATACGTGTTGAGACAACAAAATATTCTCTTGAAGTTTGTACACTGGGTATAGCGGACCACATGTTAATTTCAGGTAACCTGTATCGTATACACTATCGCTGCGTCCTCCGAGGTTCTCACCAGCGGATAAAGATTTAGCCTCATTTATATATAGAACATGTGAAAATGAACATCTTTTACTTCCATTTTGATTTTGCTATTTCGTCAACCAATTGTTCCATCATTACATCACCGACACCATTACCTCACTTGCTGATGGTGAAGTCCTTGAGAAGACTGTTTTAAAGAGGTTACAATGTCATCTTTATGAAAATAGCTTAATGGAAATCGATCAGTCCAGTTATGAAAGTCACCATAGCACAGAGACCGCCATACTGAGTGTCATGGAAGGTCGGCAGACGAGAGACGCGTTTCTCTCCTAGCATTGCTGGACCTTAGTGCAGCGTTTGACACGCTTGATCATTTCATTTTGCTTAAAAGAGTAGAAATAACCTCTAGTATACACGACACCGTGCTTTCATGGTTAACTGCATACCTCGCCAATCATTCCTAAGCTGTTATGGTCGACGGTAGAAAATCAGACACGTATTTTGTTGTACGGGGTCCCCTGGGATCCGTCTTTGGACCTATATTGTTCACTTTATTTTCACAACCCCTATCTTGCATAATATTTGCACATGATTGTTCTTTTCATAAGTATGCTGATGACACTGAAATGTCACAAAGTAGTCAACCAGATGAGTTCAGCTCTGTCCAGTTCAGCAAACAGGCTTGTATTGAGGATATACTATCATCGATGACCAGCAACAAACTTAAATTGAATACTGACAAGACTGAAATTATGCCTGTCGGATCTAAGCCCCTTCTAAGGATGATGACAGTGAGTCCATTATTATTGGGGGCTGCACTCTTCCTTTTCAAAATTCAATGAAGTATCTAGGTGTTAAGATTGATCGTAATCTTTCAGTGCATGATTATATTAGTAGTTTATGTCTAGCGGCCTTTCTCGATCTTCAATCCGACGTTTCCTCTCTACTAATGCGTGCTGTCGGCTCATTATCGCCACAGTAATATTTCGCCTGGATTACTGTAATTCAGTTCTTGCTGGGTTACCGGCAGAGTAAGTCTCTCGGCTACAGATTGTTCAGAAAAGTGCAGCGCGTCTCATTCTTAAGAAGCGTAAGACCGACCACATCACGCCGCTGCTGAAACAGCTCCATTGGCTTCTTGCAAATACCGCATACAATACAAAATTGCTGTTTTTGTTTACCGCCATTTTGATGACTCACTTCCATCATATTTGTCTGGAAAAATAATAACCAATCGGTCTCTGCGTATATACGCTGCGCTCGGCTGGCGGAAGTCTCCTTAAAGTACCAAAGTGTAATATGAAAGTCGGTAACCGTTCCTTACGTTTCATAGCCCCAAAAGTTTGGAATTCACTTCCCATTACACTTAGATTATCTCCAACTCTTGAATTATTTAAATCTAATTGGAAAACGTATCTCTTTCGGCAAGCTTTTGGTGATAAATATGCATCTTTTTATTTTTTTTGGGGGGTCAGGCACAGGGAGCAGATTTTGATGAAATTGTATGTGGGTATGTGTTTATGTGTGAATAGCGCTGTGAATCCGACCATCGGAGAATTGGTGCTATATAAATACTATATTATTATTATTATTATTATTATCATAAGTCATAGAAATCCATATCTTTCGGTTAGTGTATCCAAAAAAAATCTAACCGTTCTTAATGGATGTTAAAGAATTTTGTGATTATATTTTGGTCGTGAGCTAAGAAAGAAATGAAAAAAAGGTTTAGGCAGATTATTTATTTTTATGTATATTTTGTGCAGAATTAACAGCAGAAAAAAGGGCAAGTTAGGCTGTATTTAGTTCCAGATCCTCTCAAAAATCGCTCTGGTTCATCCAAAAGTTTAAGGAAATGTTCACAAGTCCACAATTCACAATGTAAGGAAGTTTAATTCAGGCACAGGGAGCAGATTCATTCAACTTTTGGAGGTAGTGTGTGGACACATTAGAAACAAAATAATGTACAACGCTGATAACTTAACGTCAGCCAACTTCTTTGTGCGGACAATAATATTATGTAGGAACAAATGTACCTTTTGTGGGGCAGTTGTTTGCATAAATCATTTTACTCTTCTTTTATAATCTTTTATAAGCTGTGGACATAAGGAAATTTACAGTAGACAAGTATTTACATACATTTTCATTAGGATTAGACGAAAAGGGCAGACAACTATAACTGAATGAAAAGCACATTTTTATCTTAAGGATGCATTAAGGTGACTTTCAGGGGAACACCAAGAGGAATTTTTTAGCAAATGTATCAAAATGAAGTTCTGTTGAAGGAAACAACCTTCTTTTCAAATTAAATACTTAATTTTAAACCTTATTCTAGAGTATCACATTGAGTCATATCATGTTCTCCTATGTTTTTGTATATAATCTTCTTTCCCATCTGACTCCCCCCCCCCCCCCCCCCCCGAATAATTTTAACAAGTAACCCATGGGTCCTGACGCTCAGCTGACTAAGAAGACATTCACAAAACGAATTTTATCATCTGAATGCCAAATTTTGTAGGTGGTATCCTCATAGGATATGGGTAACAGAGACCTAATTTAAGGTTTCTATGGATATTTTTCACGGATTTTTGTTAGAAGGTCTCAAAAATAGAGAAAAAATGTGTAAAATTAAAAAAAAAACAAGGTGGCACCACCAGTCTGCAGGAACTGAGGAAACACTCCATGATGAATATGCATTAAAAGAATCATGTTGACCAATACATGAATTGTTCGGATACTGGAGCTTTTGCAACAAAATTCTAATTATTCTGGGGTGGGGGGGGGGGGTATTTCTGAGCCCCATAGCTCAGAGGATATGGGTAACAGTGACCTAATTTAAGGTTTCTTTGGATATTTTTCATGGACCTCCCTGGATGTCAGGTTAGAAGATTCTAGGTGCAAAGGTTATGCTGTGTGCCCTGTTAACAGACAGCCACAGCTTTGAAGGTTTCAAAATATGAGAAAAAAATGTGAAAAAATTTGAAAAAGAAAAAACGCTGGTGGCGCCACAAGTCAATAGAAAAAGATGAAACACTCCATGATCGATATGCATGCAAAGAGTCATGGTGATCAATGCATTAGTTCAGATACTGGAGCTTTTGTATCAATTTTTTAATTATTCTGGGGGGTAATTCTGACTCCCTTGGCTTGGAGGATATGGGTAACAGAGACCTAATTTCAGGTTTCCTAGGAGGTGTTTCATGGACCTCCCTGGATGTTAAGTTAAAAGATTCTAGTTCCGGTGGTTATGATTTGTGCCTGGTTAACGGACAACTGATGCTTTGAAGGTCTCAAAAATAGAGAAAAAAAATCATAAAAATTTGGAAAATCCAGGTGGCGCTACCAGTCTATAGGAAATGATGAAACACTCCATGGTTAATGTGTATGCAAATAATCTTGGTGATCAATGCATCAGATGTTCAGATACTGAAGCTTTTGTATCAAATTTTTAATTATCCTTGAGGGGGGGGGGGGGGGGGGATTCTGAGCCCCTTAGCTTGGAGGATATGAATAACAGAGAGCTAATTGCAGGTTTCAATGGAGATTTTTCCGGGACCTCCCTGTATGTGAAGTTGGATGATTCTAGTTCCATTGGTTACGATTTGTGCCTGGTTAACGGACGACGGATAAAGGGTGATCGCTATAGCTCAGATGACTTTCATTCAGCTGAACTAAAAGTTATTTCTTTTGGCGGATGTTTTTCTATGTATATGTATAGGCTATACCAGTTCAAGAATTAAAATCTTAACTGACACAAGGCAAAACGATGGTAAAATGTGAATTACTGGTTTGCATTTAATTCTTGTCCCACATTTCATTTTCCTTAACTGGCTTAAAAAGATATTCAAATACGAGTTAAATTTTGCCAAGGAAAGAAACTCACAAGAAATGTAATCTTGTAATCGCACACCATACGCTGACATATAACAACATAATCTGTTCCATTCGTACGAGCAAGATTGGTACAGCATTCTTTTAAAACATTCCTTTAAAAAAAAGTAATTTAAAGACTTTTTTTTAGCAGCCGGGTTACACTATCTATCTGAAGCTTAAGCTTATGTCAGATAAACGTATGCAAACCTGAATCGTTGGAGGCCTGCTTAACCAATACTAATTTACTTCCCTGACACCCCGGCGTGCATGCTAACAAAATGGCATGTGCTTTATGTAGCAAAATATTTACCTTGAATGTATAATTAAGTCTTGCATTTCTTTTTCACAGTTTAAGCCATAATTTACCCATATAAATATTGTAATATATTTATAACGGCAATAAAACAACAAAACTGCTTTCAAAAGTCAGGATCGATATGGAGAAAGTCAATATTAAGTTTGAGGAGCACATACGAAATTCCTGTTTATAACTTCTTAACTTTTCTGACATAGCACATTGTGATGGAAAAGTCATTGATGTTATAATCCACAAAGCATTCTGTATTTTGCCAGCAAGTCTCAAAGAATCTGAACTCAGTTTTACTGCTCGTCCAATTTCCTGCTTAATGATCTCTCCAGCAAACACATGAATAACAAATTGTTAAAATATATGCGAGTAAAATTAAATTTTTATCTGTATCAAGATTTGTGAAATAATAAATGTAAATATGGCCTTTATGTAGCACATTATTTTATTTGAAACGATTTGATAACTATGAAAGAAATCAAATTGATGATGAATGCCCCCGAGGTCTTCATCTGTATACCCTATAATTTTGGTCATACATTTAATTCAAACAAATATGACAAAACTCATGAAATGATTCTCACTGGCTTCGTGTACTTCCCGAACCCATAGGTCGTAAGTAATAAGCTATTTTGTAAATTGCAATAACTAATTTGCAAGCACTTTCTGTAGTTCTGGCAAGCGTACATAATTCTACATGGCATTTATGAAGGGGTACTTTATTTCCGATTCCTAAGGCCAAAAATTTGGTAATTATTCGCGTTTGATATTAATTAATTTATTAACATTCCTATAATAAATCAGCACTGATTTAAATGCCCTTCGTTTATTATGACTAAAGAGCTCTATGTATAAGAAAATAAGTGTCTATAAACACATACAAGCGGGAGCCACATATCCCCACAACTCAAATGAATAAAGATTACAGTTGCTTTTAGTCAAGAATAATCAACACTTATCCCCCGCCGAAAATGTTAAAGCTACAAAGATATTTGTAATAATATGTGCATTTCCCCGCACCATTAGAACATTGTGAATGAATATATTTTTCTTGCTAAACTCTCCCGGCATATTCAATTCACACGTATCTCCAGTTCCCCTATTGTTTTAGTTCTACACAGCCCCTGTGCGTTCATATATCATAACAAGACGGCATGGCCACAGGTCCGATCTTGCGCATGCATAACTTACATACAAGAAGTGAGAGGAATAAAGAAACACAGAAGAGTTACCAGTTGGATTCTTGAAAAATCTTGATTTGTGAAGTCACGCGGTATGGCCACCACGTGGCGTGCCTGCTATGTTTTTATTTTGTACCACTGATTTCGCCAGGTGAAAGCTTTTCACCACTTGTGTACAGGTGTATAATTATGATTCTATGATCAGAATGAAATAATGGCAGATATCACATTTTTTAAAGAGAAAGGCACTGTATGTGTATATAGTTTGTTATACTATACGTGTATATTTAACATACCAGGTTTGTGAATAGGTCTCTTTAATATAAACCCAAAATATAATTTTAGACAATCCCAAAATGTTCAGAGTAAACAATTTGTGCCTTTAGTATGTATAAACTATCTTATGCTCTTGTCCCTGTTAATGTTGTTTCATGTTTCGGTCGCAGTTTTTTTTTTTTTATTTTCTAAAACCATTTTAAAACTGGACGTTTCTTGGCACAGCAGGTGCCACAGTATCCCCAGACAATTACCCCCCCCCCCCCCCCTTTAAGTATAGGCCCCCTAACTTCAGCAGCATATACTGACACTTGGCAAGCGACTATGGTTTTCTTCAGTCTATCAACTTGGGAAACAATATTTTTCACCAAATATGGGGGCCAATATGGTGGTTCACTCTTAAGAAAAAAGCATTAATTTATTTAATGGAAACGGGAAGGTAGGTGGTACCACCTGCTGGTTTACCAGAAAAAAATTTCCAAGATGGATAGACATGGCAAATTTAAGACCAATACCTTGAACCACTCCGGAGATATGAGCAATTTTCACCCAAACCATTTGCAGATGGCGCCACCAGCCTTAAGTACAAGATGGAGTCCAAGATCTATGGATATGCACAATTTCAGGCCAAAACCCTCCTCAGAAAAGGGCATTAATTTATTCTATAAAAAAAGGGCAGGTAAGTGGCGCCACCTGTCTGGTAAAGAGAAAACTTCCAAGATGGATGGACATGCCAAATTTCAGACCAATACCTTAGCCACTCCGGAGATCTGAGCAATTTTCACCCAAAGCACATTTACAGATGGACGCCACGCCAAGACAATTGCAGATGGCGCAACCAGTCTTGAGTGCAAGATGGAGTCCAAATGGATGGACATGCCAAATTTCACACCAATACCTTGAACCCACTCCGGAGATATGAGGAAACGTACGGATGGACGCCACGTCAAAACAATTGCAGATAGCGCCACCAGTCTTAAAAACAAGTTGGAAGTATCCAAGATCAATGGACATCCACAATTTCAGCCCAATCTGGCCATTAGTTTTTGACTTATAATGCTCACAGTACTGTCAAGTGGCAATGATGGGGTATTTAAAGGCGCGAAAGAAAAGGACAGAAGTTGGCGCCACCTGTCTTCCGTAGAAGACAAAGCTATCCAAGATCTTAGGTCGATTTGATTTTTGGACCAATCCATGCATCCCTTATTGAGATATTTATGATTTTGTGTGATTTTCACCATATAAGGCAAAATTTAAGGTCAAGGCCACTCTCATAGGATAGGTCATGACCCATATTTTAATATATATCATCCCATATCCCATGTCTATGTATATGCATAATATGAAAGACGTCTCTCCATTATTTTCTGAATTATAATGCTCACAGTACTATTAAGTTGCAATGATCGGGGTATTAAAACGGCACGAAAACAAGAAAAGGATAACAGGTGGTGCCACCAGTTTCCGGTACATGACAACACTATCCAAAATTTTCAGTAAACTTGATTTTTGGATCAGTCCATGCAAGATTTCCCCCCTAAATGGATATATTCGAGGTCAATGTTACTCTTCTAGTACAGGTCATGACCCCATTTTAAATAGGCTTCGTCCTCTCACCCATATCTATGCACATGTCAAGTTTGGTAAAGATCAGTAACATATTTTTTTTAGTTATCGCGTCCAAACGAAATCTCGGCGGCGGCGGCGCGACCGTGCTTAAACCATGTTATCCTGACTTTGTTTGGAGATACAACAAGCTGAAAGAAATTTCAAATCTGAATAAAAAAAGTTGGATCCCTGTTTTTTAAGCTTCATAGTAAGATGAAGAACAAAAATGCATATAGGGTGTCACGTTTTTACTAACAAAATTTACTCAGAATGAATTTGCTACATATGCTCCTACACTTAAAAGCAGAACTGTCCGATTTTCTGTCTAACTTAGGATAAAATGACACAAGGCATTTGACTCCCAGGAAACAAGCAAACACAGGTGGTGCCATCTGCAGCTTACATTATATAATAGTCACAAAGCTCGCAGAATATAGAATATTTCGGGTTCTAATGGAGTTCGCCCAAGAAACTACAATGAAGTTAAAATCACCTATAAAGCATGTTGAATTAACATGAAAAAAAGCTTCTTCTCTTTAAAATAAATGTTTACCTTCCAAAATATTGTCCTGCAACCGTTCTCTTACTCCTGTAAACCAATGTTTAAAGCAGTGGACCGGGTGCGATCACAGGTGTCAACATAAACACAGCGCATGTGTCGCCCGGCCATGTGTCAATCAGGAGTTGCCATGACTTGGCCTAAAATATGTAATGCATGTTTCCACTGGCTGAAAGAATCGGACCTCCGGTCACGCGGCCTTGTTATGGTAAACAGACACACCTGGACTATTTACCAACACGCAGAGCCATTACAAGGTCTAAAACAGCCTTATGCGAGGTACTGAGACCGTGTGCTGGGACGGTTTTGCTTGGAATTTTTGTATAAGGCAAAACTGAACTGATATTGTGAAAAGAATAGGCATAATTTTGCTCCTGATTATGTCCCTTTAAGAGGTTTCTGGGTCTAATGGTTACGAATTTTTCCCTGTTGATCGACGGACGGAAAGAGGCCGTTCGCTATATCTTAGATTACTTACATTCAGCGGAGCCAAAATTTGGTCAGGGTAACTTGACTGGGGGGATTAATGTTCAAACTGACTGGTATTCTAAAAAAGTTACCCCGACTTGGACGTACCAAGACCCCCCCCCCCCCCCGAGACCAGACCAGTAGAATAAAATTAGATCTCAACAACAATGTGGCATATTTATTTGACTTTACTGGTGCAAATGACACAGACAAGATAAATTATGCAAATCACAATTTCATAATATACACGTACAAAATTCATTGCTGTAACAGCCTTGCTTGAAGTAGGGCGTGTGTGCGAGTTCTGTGTTATTCTTTTACATGTTATGGTCTTTGTAATAACAAGAAATATCACCCGTTTATTTTTGAATGGATTTTTCCCATTTATGTGATCCTACGCTAGCCTGTACAATATGTATTGATCTAAATGAACAAATAAGCATGCTTTTTACAGACATATATGTAATTTGATTTTCCATATAGTCTGAATGAACACTTGTATTATCTTGGTATAAGGGAATACTGTAGCTGTGTTCACTGTGAGCAGACTGATGTATTAACAGACAGACTGCACAGAGATTAGAACCTTCATCTACCTACAAATCTCCTACGTACGGCACTAGCATCACAAGGCTGCCCTATTCATAATATCATTCTGCGGTGGAATAAATGTTCACACTTCATCAACTAAGGATATATATATATATAAATATTTGTGTAAACTGATCAGACAATAATACTAAATTACTCTGGTGCCACTCATACTATTACACCATAATAACTTATCAAAGTGACGTCAACGATGTGTTCATGCATACCTAACCAATGATTCCGTGTGAAAACAAAAGCTTTCAAAGTGGATGTCAATTAAAATAAGTGATTTCAATGTGAAAGTGGTCAAAATCCTTTGCCTTTTTATATTAATTGTAGTAAAATAATATATAATATCATTGATTGTGTCCAGCACAATTTGGGCAATGTTTCATCATGTTTTGATCAAGCACATGTACACCGTACAAACAGCATGTTCCCTAATCTAAACGCCACTCAACAACAAAGAAAACGAAATGAGCATCATCCATGACGAGCATCATCCATGATGATTTGCGACACAGAAATCCTTTTGTATACATGACTTAGGTGGATCCTCTGCTCAATTTTATAATGATCTATGACAAATTGGTATATCTGGATAACGAGGAACAATTAAACCTATATCCCTTTGTTAGTTTTACTTCTTAACCACAGAATCAAGCCCCCCCCCCCCCCCCCCCCCGGGGTCATTTCATGCTCTTAATCTCAGAATTATGCCCCCCCCCCCAGGCCATTTCATGCTCTTAACCTCAGAATTATGCCCCCCCCCCCCCTGGTCATTTCATGCTCTTAATCTCAGAATTATGCCCCTAGGCCATTTCATGCTCTTAACCTCAGAATTATGCACCCCCCCCCCCCCCCCAACAAGCAAATTCATGCTTTTAACCTCAGAATCAAGCCCCTCCCCAGGCTAATTCTGGCTCCTGCAGTCAAAATGAAACCCACCTGGGCCAGTTCCCACTCGTACACTCATAGTTAAGACAACCAGGAAAGAGACATTAGTAATGTTACGAGGAATGAGTCAACAGTAGCAATAGGTAGTTGAATGAGAAATCATAAACACAGTGTGTCCTCCAGATCAGCTCATATACACTTTACTTTTAAACTCGTATACTGGGTCATCTTTGGTAAACTGGCAATGCAGAATAAATTTTAAGTTAACTGACAGCACCTTATGACAAACAAATGAATAACACAGTGACATACAACAATTGCTAACGGATGTCAAAACATATTTATAATATTCTGCACGAAATATGGATGAAGCCCAAACATATTAAATAATTTATTTTGACAACTGGTGCGTGTTTTTCGAATTTACTCCAACCAGAACAAAAACAAATACGTGTGTAAGCTATATGCAAAAGGCCAAATGGGATGTTTGGCCAGACACACCTGTATCGCTGTTTTTATTACATGCCAGTGTACAGCTGAACATTGTGTTGTCCATGTTAATGATAACAAGGGACCCATGGGTCACTGTGCTGAGCTGAAGTTGACCTCGAAGGTAAAAATCTAAAATAATATCAAATGGAGATAAATTCTATGTGGAAAAGTAATATAGGCCATGGCTGGTTGACATGATTGTTTTTTATTGATGAAATTGTTGCAAATATTTTTTTTGTGACCAAACCATAAATTTTCTTTTAAAATTGAAGCATGTGAGCAGTTGGTGAACATTAGATGTATATTATTACCATGATCATTGGTTGGCTTTTTGATAAATAGTTGACAGTTCAGTTGTTTACACATCTGTTCAATTGGATCTATTTTATAATATATATATTATTAAATATGTATTTTTTTATTATATAAAATGAATACAATTGAAATATAACATATCCCAAGTCCAAAGGTGGAAGGACTTAGGTGTGGTGTGAGTGTGTGTATTTATGGGTGGGTGGGGGGGGGGGGTGGGTGGGTGGAATGTTTGGAGTTACAACATCTCTGTATGCATTTGTATACATACAGGATAATAACTAAATTTAACAGTGTAACCTGTAACAAATCAGGAAACCTGGCATAACTGACTTCCAGTGACTAGGAGTGGACTACCTGCATCTTGACAAAGCAAGTGACTACAATAGAGCCTCAAGAAAAAATTTAATAACTGGCCTAATTTCAAGCTTTTATTTTTAAATTTAAACAGATTAAATACTTACATTTACATGCTGTGAATCAACAGTACTCGCAGAAAAAATAATATGTGCCATGGTCAAAATTGGGCAAAATCTAAGGTACTGATTTTATTTATAAGCTAATAACTTAAAAAATTTACAAAATTCAGATCTAATTTTTGTATACAATTGAATCATAATTAAACAAGGTTATATACTTAGTAAAAAAGTCTCTAATTTCAAAGATTTTCATGTTAAGTGAGTTAATATTTTTCCTGAATTATTTTTAGTCAATTATGATCAGGCCCATAACTTAGAGAAATTACACGCAACAGACTTAATTTCTTGCATGTATATAGTAAACTAATAGGAGAATATTTCTGGTAAATAAGAAACAAGGGACCCATGGGTCATGGAGCTCAGCTAATTGTGAAAAATTTTAGAAAATGCAATATATGCTTATTTCTACTGTAATTGTTTTTCTTATGTAAAAGCATATGAAAGCTATGAGGAAATTGCCTTCCTACCTGGTAAGTAAAGTTCTTAATATATGATTGCAAAACTAATACTCTGACAAGACTGCCATAAACAACAGTAACAGTTTTGAGATACTGTGTTGTAAATGAAATATTTACAGATTGACAGACAGGTGGACAGAAAGGACTTGTATCTTTATTTCACTTTCTTGGGAAAAATGCTTTAAAGTTTATATTAACCCAATTTCTTAGCATATCCATTTTTGGCATTAATAGTTTTTATCACATTCAATTTTTTAATTTTACATCTTTTTTTTTTTTTTAAATGTGCGATAAAAAATCTGAAAATATAAGTTCAGAATTGGAATGGCATCATTATTTATCCATAGTTTGGCTGTCAATTTATGCATACACATGTATTTTATAATTTTTAAAACACAAAATGTTTAAAATGAATTTAAAAGAAAATTATTTTAAAAGATTATATCACTTAAAAGAACAAATGCCACAACATGGCATCTTCAAGATGATTCTTGAATCACTATTAAAAAAAGTATTGTACATTGTGGAGTTTTCAGAACATGCTTAATTTTAATTTTAAAAGATTCAGTAAATCTGATTTTAAAAAATCCTCTTTTCAAATCAGGTATAAACACTGTTGGCTGGATGAGGGAGAAACAATATAATCATGCTAATTACAATCTCAGCTATAGTTTAATACTGAAATTAATATTAATCTCACACCTTGTGAAAAGAATGCTAATTAGTTTTTACTCTTCTGAAGTAAGGAATTCCTCATCTCATGAACATCCACACTTTTACAGCAATACACCACTTTGTGGACATAATTAAATGTGCATTTTAATTATTGTTACCCACTGTGATACAATACAAAATCCAAAATTTAGCAAAAAACTAAAATAAGAATGAATCAAATATAGAAAATTATAACATTTATTTAGTTTATGCATCCTTCTGGAAGGCTGGGGGGGGGGGGGGGGGGGGAGGGGTGTAGGGCTGAGCAGAAGATAAGCCAAGCTGAGCCAAGGCAGCTGCCTGGAGTGGGTTCACAACTACAGGTGAGGGCTGCATAACTCACTGTACTGGCCAGTGGCTTGATGTAAACAACACTTGATATGGTGTCTAAAAACATGAATTTAAAGCTACTTTTTCAATCAATTCCTTTGAAATTTCAGATTTAAAAAAATTTAATCCATACGTTAACATGTTATGAAAATTAAATCAACAGCGCATTAAAAAAAAAGTGCCATGGAAAAAGTTGGACAAAATTTAAGGTACTGATTTTATGTTTATGCTAATAACTTAAAAATTAGCAAAATTCAGATCTAATTTTGTATAAAAATGAATTTTATTTATTTAAAGTTACATCCCTGAAAAAAAGTCTCCAGCTTCAATAATTTTCATGTTAAGTAAGTAAATATATTTCCTGATTTTTTTACAAAGTGAATCATGTTCGGGCCCATAACTTCAAGAAATAACACAATACTGACCTAATTTCTGGTATGTATACAGAAAAAATATATGAATGGTTATATTAAATAAGTTCAATATCAAATCAGGGGTTTTGATATCATGCAGTTTTAAAGTGAAACAATGGGTTTTTAATGGGAAATTGAGGTTCTTCTTTAATATCTTGAAGGAATGAAGTCCTAGTGACCCAATTTTCAGTATGGAAGGAGATTTTTGGGACATCTAACTGTATGCACAATTTTGGATTCCTAGGTCTAACGGTTTCAAAATGTGCCCTGTTAACAAACAGACAACGGACGAAGGACCATGACTATCTGAGCTATAAAAAAACAGATAAATGGTTTTGACATTAGGCTGTCCTGAAATGTTATAATAGTTTTTTAATGGAAATTTGAGGTTTTTCTTTAATATCACAGAGGAACAAATTTGCAGTGACCCAGTTTCTATTTGGTAAGAGATTTTTGGGATATCTAACAGTATGCAAATTTTGGATTTTTAGGTCTAACGGTTTCAAAACATGCTAGTTTAACGGACGGATGACGGACAATGGACCAAGACTATTAATGTATTTTTTTACCAAATACTGACCCGGCCCTTCTCAAGGTACTACACTGAGGTTTATGGTAAGTCTTATTTCAAGTCTCCCATTATGACTAGAAATCTCAATTTTCTACCATTTGATTATAAAATATATACATATAGGTTAGGATTGTCTTTCTTCCTGACAAGGTAGACAGGGTTTTACAGTAGATCTTTACTTCCACCATTCCTTATTTTTACAAGCTCTTCTTGTTGACAGGTTTAAAGAAGACCTGGTCTGCTTCATATAAAAAAGTTACAAAATGCACAGACATTCACCATAGATATACCACCGTGAAGCATCAAACAAAAAGAAAGCTACAAAAACAATGACATACTAGCTCATTTTTGAATGCTTAATGAACATATTAAAATGACAACATCACACACATACAGCAAAAGGCCACGGCACCATCACCACCTAGCGCCCCCTGGATTCTATTGAAAAAAAAATTAACAAGGAGAGGGTCAACACTGTCCTTGTATCCACTCAAGTGTTTGTGGTTATATATATTCATACATCAATGATGCGCTATACATATACAATGAGAGTGTATGGGTCAGATTCATTGACCTTCAGGCACTAGCAGTTGATTCTCCTCAGAGTTATAAAATAATAGTCCAGTAACCCATCATGATGGGGCGCAAAACCAGACTTCCTCCCAGTTATCAGAATGTCCTACTGAATATTCATGCTCTACGAGTCACCATGAACACAATCATCAGAAGTAAGTAGTCCTTGTATTAATGTATTTTTTTAAAATAATGCAGAATGCACATGAAACTGATGGTTTAAAGACAAGTAACAGTTGGTTAGAGTTCCTATGATGCTGTCTGACATGCTGTAAATATGCATATACACTCATCATCTGAATCACACACAGCTTCAGATGTCTAACCATACGCCATTCTAGGTAAAGCAACGACATACAAACTAATGCTTTAACAGTGGCTCCTAGGTTCATTGATACTTCCACATGAACCAATTTTCACAGAGAGCCTATAAATACCTAATCAGTAGATATCTGCAGATTTTTTTGTACACAGATTTATATCAATTAATCTGTTATGTTGTGCCATATAAACAAAACAAGTCTTTCTCAAATTAGGACCAGTTTTGTCAGTCCTTGTCCAAGCTTCAGCCAAGCCTATGATGATTAAAGTAATTCCTCTTTGTATATCACTCACCAGCCAGGCCATGTCAAATTAATACGTTCACAACCTGAAGCAGTCAGTGATATAGTAGACGCTCAGCACTTAAGCCTTCCTTTGGCCTGGTTCCGCTGTTATCACATGGGTCTCAATATCCTTGCATCACAGCAATTATAGTACAGAATCCATCAAATGTCATGTCTGCACATACATTACCCACAGTGCAACAGTAGTTCTCAACATTACAATCTCCTGTGTTAGAGGCAAATAAAAACTTTGTACCCTGGAGACACCATGCCATGCTCTTCTGTTGGTATGGCAACAAATAACAATACTTGCTTGAAGGATAGGAATCTGTCTGTGATACAGTCATTAGATGTACATGATAAATTGTTTTTGACACACCAGTACTAGGATTTGTAAGCACACCCCAGCCTGTCCTCCGTAATGACCACTGTTTTCTCACGTTGATGAGCTATTTACTGTGGTAGCCGGTGTGTGCATGGTCTATAAATGATAGGGTGGGCAGGACTTGGTCTGCTGATGACAGGTGATGAAGCCAGATGGCACCACTGTCCAGTTACCAAGCGTCTGTGTACCGCACATCACACTCTTGTAAAGCTGGTAACTTCTCCTTCAAGTACACAAAATAAACCCTCATAAATCAATCACAAAATAAGATCCCTTCTTATGCCAATATTAACAACAAGGGATGTATGGGTCATGGCATGCAGCTGAAATTGATTCTGAGATTATTGGTAAACAAGGCACCTGTGGGTCACTGAGCTCAGCTGAAATTGAATATGAGAATTTTTTCTAATCAGCTGGATTTGTCTATAAGGATATGTTTATAAGCTTTTTCAAAATGTGGGTCCTGTGATCAAGTTTGAAGCCAATCTGTCTACTCAAACTGGAGTTATCATCCGTTAACTGATTTGTGAATGGATGGGCCCTGTGACCTTGACCTTTGAGCTTGTGACCCAAAAATCAAGCAGAATCTTCCTTTCAACATTGATAACAGGAACTAGGGACCCATGGGTCTCGACGCTCAGCTGTATTTGTCTATTAGAATCTTTTTAAAGAAATTTTTATGAGTGACGGTCCTGTGACCTTAACAAATGACCTTGAGACCAAAAAATCTGAGAACTTATTATCCTTGAACTTGCAGCATTTAGATTATTGTAACCATCTTCTAAAATATAGGCGTCAAGTGACCTTGACCTCTGACCAGGTAACCTCAAAATCTACAGATTTCTTCCACTTTGGGCAAGTAAGCCATGTGTGAAAGATGGAAAGTTTGGGATGAAAAGTTTTATTTACATTGGATCCACAATCATTATAAAGATATGGCTCCTGTGACCTTCACCTTTGACCTCTGGACCCTGAAAATCAAAATGTTTTTTACTTAAGTGGTGGGTCATTAATAAATCCAGTTTGAAGCCAATCTGTCTAGCAAAAGCAGATTTATCATCCAGAAATTAGTTTGTGAATGGATGGGCCCTGTGACCTTGACCTTTGACCCTATGACCCCAAATGGAAAAAGAATCTTCCCCTATTGGCAGGTGAGTAGAATCTTGAAAATTGAAGGTTTGTGATCAAAAGTTTGGCTTGAAATGCATACACATTCCTTTTTAAGAAATGGGCCCTGTTACCTTGACCTTTAACCTTTGGACCCTAAAATCGACAGGGTTCTTACTTTAGTGGTAAGCCATATATAAATTAAGTTTGAAACCAATATGTCAGACTAAATTGGAGTTATCATCTGGAAACTAATTTGTGAACAGATGGCCCCTGTGACCTATACCTTTGACTTTGTGACTCCAAATTCATTTATGCTCTCCCTATACTGGCAAGTCAGCTATGTGCACAAGATGGAAAGTTTGGAATGAAAAGCTTGGCTTGAAATACAGCCATAATCTTTTAAATAAGCGAGTCTTGTGACCTTGACCTTTGACCTTGTGACCCCAAATTCATTTATGCTCTCCCTATACTGGCAAGTCAGATAAGTGCACAAGATGGAAAGTTTGGAATGAAAAGCTTGGCTTGAAATACAGCCATAATTTTTTAAATAAGTGAGTCTTGTGACCTTGACCTTTGACCTTGTGACCCCAAATTCATTTATGCTCTCCCTATACTGGCAAGTCAGATAAGTGCACAAGATGGAAAGTTTGGAATGAAAAGCTTGGCTTGAAATACAGCCATAATCTTTTAAATAAGTGAGTCTTGTGACCTTGACCTTTGACCTCATGACCCAAAAATCATACAGTTTCTTTCTTTAGTGGTGGGCTATGTGTAAGTCATGTCTGAAATTCATATGTCAATCCAACCTGGAGATATCATCTGGAAACAAATTTGTGTGGATGGACAGATGGACAGATAGACAGACAGCTAAACAAACAGACAGACAGGGTGATTACTAAAGAGCATCCACTTGTGATCAATAAACACACCAGGTTTTGGGACACTAGATGGAATCATAGCTGAGAAACTGACATGATTGTTGTCATTTTTTCAAAAAAAAATATTTGTAAAAATAAGAAAGAAATATGGGTGGCGCCACCACTTTTTGGGAACTGACAAAGCTAGTTATGGTTAATATTAAAGGCAAGTTTCATGACAACCCATGCATGAATTATCAAGATATTGGAGTTTTTGTATCAATTTTTTTATTATTCCTGGGGGTATTTACAAGCCCAATAGTTTGGAGGATATACCATATTTTCTCAAATAATTCGGAATGAAAAAAATAATTACGATCTAGGAATTACGAAATAAAACAATAAAAATGAGTAAATTTAGTTTTGCTGACGCATGGACCATCGATGTCGTTTCATAGATGGGCAATAATGCCAGAAGTTTAAATATCTACCTTATAAAAGACCAAGGTGCCAATATTTGTCAGGTTTGTTTGATTAAACCCGTTTCTTAAACCCCTTTTTTCCCCTCTGACAGATTACTAGATTCTCCATGAAAAATTATGATTTCGTTGTTTTATAATGGTACATTATATAGATGGTCTCACGTTTAGGTCGCCATACTTGACAGTCAACATCCGATCACCTGTTAAGGCCACATGGAGTAAATTTTAAAACGGATTTTGCTTAAAACTTTATAAATATTTTCGTGCCTACCATTTACTGAATTACTCTATGCAAGGACCAAATCAAAGTTTATTTCCATGCTGAATAAAACAAAAGACGAAACGAGGTAGAATCCTGAACTGCTAAAGGTGGTGCAGCGAGGGCGCTTCCCGGGAGTCGCAGTCCAAGCGATGAAGCGTTAATTGCTTGTGTAAGGAAGACCACCGATGAGCGAGACAACATCCTTTTGATAATTATTTACATAGGAAAACCGCCAGGGGGCAAGGCTGCCATCACAACCCTTTGATGATAAATTAGTACGCTAAATCAAATTACACCTTAACCAAACGAGTGACCGTTACAAACTCCGCATGAATGGTTAGACAATGTTAATTGTGATAAAAAGAACAAAATCAGTTAAAAATAACACAATTTAATGAAATGAAGAACAACAAATTATATAAAAGTTTTATTTCACATGTCAGAAATAAGAGTAATTAGTATATGTGTGGCACTGTTTGACCTCAGGTAGCGCACGCTGAGGTCGCGTGACTTGGGATTTCCAAATAAAATGTGCATATATTAAACTCGTTTGCAGCATAGTTATATCACTTGCAATCTGAATAAAACTGGCACTTTGAGAGAGGACATTGTATGGATAGGTATACTGAATTATAAATGGTAAGTTTTCTGCCCATGTTTTGAGAATGTCAATAATTATATATTTATAAATCAAAGTAAAGGGCAATATGGGAGGGCAAAACAGTCAATTGTCAACAGGTGCTGCGAATGTTTTACAAGAGGCGATAATTTGCAGTAATGGGTCGCTTAGGCCAAGGATAGTTTATTTTTGCATTTTTTTTTTACTGTTGGGATGCTACTTGGACATATGAAAACCATTTTTTGAGCAATATATATATTTTTAATAGTCACCGTAGTACTTCATTAATATCCGTTATGGCGATTCCTTTGATAACACTAAAAAAGGTGCAAAGTTCTTGTTGTTCCATTCAATACAGTCATGTCATAACAAGGCAAGATGGCGACCGGCATGAAACCGCCAGCCTTACAGCTATGCTCCGAGGTTTGTTCTTTCAAAATTATACAGTAAAAAAAATAATTATAATTTTCAGAAAACTACGTTTACGAAATAAAACAGATTCCGAATCAATTGAGTAAATATGGCAGTTCGCAGTGACCTAATTTCAGGTTTCCATGGAAATTTTTTATTAACCTCCCTGGATGTTCACTTAGAAGTTTCTAGGACCAGCAGTTACGATTAGTGCCCTGCTACCAGACGACCGGATGGTCAGACGACAGAACAGACAGACGGCCGGCCGACGGACAAAGCGCCATTCCTATACCTCAGTTGATTTACAGTCAGCTGAGCTAAAAACAAGGGATCCATGGGTCACTGTGCTCAGCTAAAGTTGACCTTGAAGGAAAAATTCTAAAATAACATCAAATGAAGATAAAGTCTGAGAGGAAGATGTAATATAGGCCATAGTTGGTTGATATGATTAGTTTGTACTGATGAGTAAGAAATTGTTGCAAATAAGATTATGTGACCTGACTAATGTTGAAACTGAAGCATGCTCTGACTGACTAGGCCTAAAAAATGTTATACATGTTCCAGCTGGCTAAAACACAATGTGTTGCCCCTCTTAATCAGACCTCAGGTCACACGGCCTTGAAGGGCTATAACAAGGTGTGAAACAGTCATATGCAAGGAAATGAGACAGTGTGTAGGGATGGTGATGCTGGGAAATGTTTAAAGCAAAACTGAACTGTTAATTTGAAAGAATAAGAATAATATTGCTCCTGATTATGTCCCTTTAAATAAGATATATCAAGAAAGATTATATAAGATTGAAAGAAATTTCTTTTGAATTTCTTTCTTAAACAATCTTGGATCTTATTTTAACAATGCATTACCATAATGCTTTTTGATGGGCAATCCCCATGTCATGACTTTTGGTGGGGCCTGCCTGTTATGGGGTTCACTACAATGACTAGATGCCCCTAGTCCCATGTAATATGCTGGGTATACAATTATGACTCTATGAAGAATGTGCGTGCAAAGAATCATGGTGATGAATGCATCAGTTGTTCAGAAACTGGAGGTTTTGTATCAAATTTTTAATCATACTGAGGGGAATTTACAAGGCCTAAAGCCTGAAAGATATGCTCAACAAACCTAATTTCAGGTTTCCATGGAGATTTTCCATGGACCTCCCTGGATGTAAAATTAGAAGATTCTAGGTTGAATGGTTAGGATCTTCACCCTGTTCATGGACAACTGCATCTCTGAAGGTCTCAAAAATAAAGAAAAAAAAAAGCATAAAATTTTTTAAAAAATCTAGGTGGTGCCATCAGTCTGTAGGGTCTGATGAAACACTCCATGATTAATATGCATGCAAAGAATCATGGTGATCAATGCATGAGTTGTTCAGTAGCTCAGAGGATATGGGTAACAGCGACCTAATATCAGGTTTCCAGGGAGATTTTTCATGGACCTCCCAGGATCTCAGGCTAGAAGTTTCTAGGTCCAATGGTTAGGATTCCTGCCCTGTTAACTGACAACCGCATCTGTGAAGGTCTCAAAAATAGAGAAAACTAGAATGGCTTTGTTTTTGCAGCGCCCTATGTTACATCACAAAACATTGGGGGTGAAATATGCAATATCTCGAAACAATGATTCTTGATTTCAATAAGATTTTGACAAAAAGAACTGGTGTGTCAAAGTTGAAGAAAAATTTTCAGCACTTCCAAATTATGGTAGTCACAATAATCTTAGAACTGCATAAATCTGCACTAAATATGAAGGTCAAGGTCACCTGGTTTCGAACCCTTCTGAGATTCTGGAAGGAACAATGACTGTTTAAAGTTTTGGAGGAAAATATCGCATTCACAAGATATTTACGATATACGACGACTTAAGACAACTGAGGATGGCACTGAAACCAACATGTCACGCCCCCATAACTCGGAGGATATAGGTAACAGCAACCTAATTTCAGAATTCCAAGGAGATTTTTCAAGGACCTCACTGGATGTCCATTTTGAAGATACCAGGTCCAGCGGTTATGATTTGTGCCTAGTTAACAGACTGATGAAGGGCAAGGACTGATCACTATAGCTCTGATGACTTTCAGTCAGCTGAGCAAAAAATGTGTCAAGGTCATTCATGACTTGACTTAGCCTTTGAAATGGTGCATCAATGCTGCAAGTTTGATGACTGTACCTCAAATTCTATATTGAGTGATTGCGTTAACACCATTTTAGCATTATCACCACTGTGACCCTGAAATATGTGTCAAGGTCATTCACATTCTGACTTGACCAAGCCCTTGCAGGGTTCTTGCGCCTTTTCAATTTAAAAAAGTAAGACCTTTTTAAGACTTTGTTAGACGATTTTACGTGAAAAATAAGACCATTTTTCATGGTTATTAGAAACCTTATATATATGGTTTCTTGCAAAGAGCACATTGTAGCTTAGCATTTGCTGTTAGAAAGTCCAGGTTGAACACCATTTTAACAGTGTGAATCATTATGTAACAACTGTTAAATAAACACTGCCCTGGTCTAGTGGGCATGTACTCTGACTACCAGTGATGAGCCAGAGGGGCATTTAGCTGTGTCACCTAATCACAGAGTATTAACTGGGTGAATGAGCAGGGCTTCCTTCCACTCTTGGTAGCCAAACAAACAAATAGTAATTAATTAGCCCAGGGCATCTAGTCTGGGGTGATCTCTGACTTGAGAGGATGCAGACATATCTATTTAGTGTGCATGCATCCCAAGCTAAGTCTTCAGTCAAGTAGATTATAATCATTATAATGCAATGTTCACTTGTACACCTCTAATTTTGGTTCATTTGTTTTGATTGTTTTTATTAAAATTTATGATTATTATTAATAAATTATTAAGAATTAATATTACCCTAATAACTTTAAAAGCACTATAAAGAAGACATACAAATTTGATATAATGAGATAGTTTAACCTTAGAAATCCGTGAAATGCCCACATTAGCTATCGAAAACTAACCAATTTACAGAATATAGAGGTGCCCACATTAGCTAAACATAATAAAGTGAAGAAAAACCGGGACTGCCCAAAAGTGCCCACTTTATAGAGGTGCCCACTTTATGGATGTGCCCACTAGAAGAGGTTCCACTGTATTCCTTTTTATACTCATCTAAATAACAAATAACAAATGACACATTATTAAATAAATAGCTCTTATAGCCCGTATTGTCCCCACCTTTTTTGCTGGCTGTTGCCGTGTACCCATACAGATATGTCGTTACGATCAGAGTTTCATTCCCATATATAATACATGGCAAAACATGCATCTTATTATCCATAAATCTGTCCATTAAGTTTACCATATCTATAAACAGAGTTTAGTCCTAGAACGGTAATGTTGTAACTTTGACTGCTACAGCCCCACGATCGCCAGGCCCCAATTTTCCCTTAGCATCTTCATTTTCCCGCCAAAATCAAAGAACACGTGCAAGCCAGTCCTCAGGTACAAACATTTTCATGGACATGTTCGGATAACTTCGATGACTTGAGTTCATAGAATATCCGGAAAAAAACAACGCAACGGTCAATTTGATATGACATATTCGCTGACGCATAACCGTGATGTTCCATGCCGCGAGAGTGACCAGTTTCCACTTTGAAACCCTTGAATATCCTGCTGTATGAGCGCGATCTACTGCAAAATCACAGGTGCACACCAAAGAGTGAGGGATTTGTAAAGAGAGCAAGCGAGCTTGGACGTTCAAAAATTCACAGGGATATGTTTGGAAAAATGCAGTTGGATGACATTGATATTGTTTGCATCGGGCAAACCGTAATATACGTGGGCAAAATGAGTTCTGAAATGCGAGAGAAATAGGATAAAAATTAATTTACGATCAACAAAACAGATTTCTTGATGGTCATGAGATGAAATGTTTGGCTGAAAATGCATCCACAATCTTTTTAAAGATGTGTCCTGTGACCTTGACCTTTGACCTCATGACCCCAAAATCAATTTGGGTCTTTCTTTTCCAATGGGTCATATACAAATCAAGTTTGAAATCCATACATCAATAAAAGCAGGAATTATCATCCAGAAACTAATTTTTGACAGAAAGCTCCTGTGGCCTTGACCTTTGACCTTGTGACCCCAAAATTGATATGGATCATCCACTATTGGCAAGTGAGCTATATATTCAAGATGGATGACCTGGGATGAAAGTTTAGCTTAAAATGCATCCACAGTATCTTTTAAGATGCAAGTCCAGTGACCATGACCTTTGACCTCATGACCCTAGAACCTATAGGGTTCTTACTTTAGTGATGGGCCATTCATAAGTCACGTTTGAAATCCATATGGCTATCAACACTGGAGATATCATAAGAGGTGTGTGATTTTCACCAAATATGGACACATTAAAGGTCAAGGCCACTCTCATGTTAAAGGTCATGACCCAAATGTAAATAGACCTAATCCCATAACCAATCTCTCTACATGTGCATAATATGAAAGAAATCTGTCCATTAGTTTTTTACTTATAATGCTTACAGGACTGTCAAGTGGCAATTATGGGGGTATTAAAAGGCATAAAAACAAGAAAAGGATAATAGGTGGCGCCACAAGGCTATCCAAGATCTTCGGTCACCTTGATTTTTGGACAAGTCCATGCAAGCTTACTTGAGATATTTAAGAATTTGTGTTATTTTCAGCAAAAATGGACCTATTAAAGGTCAAGGTCACTCTTCTAGCAAAGGTCATGACCCCATTTTAAATAGGCTTCGTCCCCTTACCTATATCTATACAAATGTAAAGTTTGAAAGTTTGAAAAAGTGAAATATTTTTTGAGTTATCCCGCTCACAAGGATTTTCTGCTGCGGCGGCGGGACCGTCGTGAAACCATAGTATCCCGACTTTGTCTGGGGATACAATAAAAAATTCAGGATTCATAGGAGACCAGAAATTTCAGGATTTCACATTAGAGGGTTCCAAGGAAAATGAATACATTTTGTATATCTAGGTGCTCAAAATCAAATTTCTGGTCCACAGTTCACATAATATAGGTCACCATAACCTAATTTCAGGTTTCCAAGGAGAATTGCCAAGGACTTCCCTGAATGTCATGTAAGAAGAGCCTAAGGCTAATGAATACAATTTGTGCCCTATCTAACTGCTCAAAACCATGCTTCTGGTCAGTAGCTTGCAGAATATAGGTCACCATGACATAATTTTAAATTTCAAAGGAGATTTACCCATGACCTAGGCCTAATGCATACCCATCTGATGTTAAAAGTAATCAAATCATGTTTTTGGTCTGTCACATGCAGGTTTCCAGTGGGATTTATCAAAATCTCCCTGGATGTTGTGTTGGAAGATCTAGGGGCTTAACGATACAATCTGTGCCCCATCTGACTGTATTTGACATGTATTATAAAAATAAATTCACCTAATTTTGGGAAATCAAGAATACTTGACAAAGACCTCCCTAGACTTTTCAATATAAGGTTCAAAGGAAAATAGATACAATTAGTACCTTGTCTGTCTTAATACTCAAATTCTTATATTTATGGCCTGTACACCATGACATAATTTCTGGATCCAAAGGGTTTTGCCTATAACCTCCCTGGAAGTTGCTTTAGAAGATTCTAGGCCTCATGCATACAATATGTGCCCCTCTGACAATCAGGGGGCTCATATGACAACTTTTTCCCTGCAGGTTGCAAAAATAGGTCACCATGACCTAATTTCATGTTTCGAAAGAGATGTGTCTAGAACCTCCCTGGCTTTTGTGTCTGAAGATTCTGGTATTAACAGACACAATTTGTGCCCATCTGACATTCATTGTGCTCATATGACATTTTTTTCCCTATAGGTTGCAGAATATAGGTCACCATGATCTATTTTCATGTTTCTAAAGACATTTGCCTAGGACCAACCTGGATGTCATGATAGAAGATTCTAGGCCTAATGGATACAATCTGTGCCCAGTCTGACTGTATTGGTGCTAAAACCATTTTTCGGCCCATAGGTCACAGAATATAGGTCACCATGACCTTTTTTTTAGGTTTCCAACGACACTTACCTCGGACCTACCTGTATTTTATGATAGAAGGTTCTAGGCCTGAAGGATACAATTTGTGCCACATCTGACTGTCTGGGTGCTCAAAATCATTGAGAAAAAAAATGTTTTCAGTTCATAGGAGCAAAATGTAGGTTTCAGTGACCTAATTTTAGGTATCCTACAACATTTGCCTAGGACCTCTCTGAATATTACATTAGAAGATTCTAGGCCTAATGGATACAATTTGTGCCTTGTCTAACTGTCTGGGTGCTCAAAACCATTTTTCAGCCCATAGGTCACAGAATATAGGTCACCATGACCTAATTTCAGGTTTCCAAGGAGATTTACCCAGGTACTCCCTTGATATACAGCAGAAATTTCTAGGTCTAATGGTTACGATTTGTGCCCTGTTAACGGCCTGATGGCTGCAGAGCCACATGGCCAGACTTACACTGGACATAGGGTGATTGCTAAAGCTTAGATGACTTACAGAAAGTGGAACTAACAAGTGACCCATGGGTCATGACGCTCAGCTGACTGGGAAGAGATTCACAAAAGGAAATTTTATCACCAGAATGGTAGTATATACCCATTCAACTGAAGCATCAAACAGATTAACCAACAGGCCAAGATTTAGTCTGTTTTTATATATCTCAAAAATAGAGAAAAATGAGTAAACTTTTAAAACTAGAATACGGGTAACCGACAAGTGACTACATGTATCTGCCAAAATCGGATAGTGAGGCATGGATTGAGTGGCAAGGGGAAATAGAGTGAGGTATGTTGCATATTAGCATGGATGTCTGCAGCCTAAATGTGTATGTAGGTTGTGCCACCTACCACAAATCCAGAAATCTGTCCAAGTTGTATACACCTGCAAAATTTTAGGCAGAAAAGTCAAACCACTAC